>CM075669.1:267856850-270356850 GCA_037962975.1 Clitoria ternatea
CTTAAGCCAGATTTAGAGGCATCACAATATACAATAAATTCTCTGGTCACATCAGGTAAAGCAAGCACAGGGGCAGAAGTCAATTTTTTTTTATTCAATTCATTAAAACTTTGTTCACATTCATCAGTCCAAACAAAAGGACATCCCTTCCTAGTTAATTTGGTCATAGGAAGTACAATACGAGAGAAACCTTCTATGAAACGCCGGTAATACCCAGCTAAACCAAGAAAGCTTCAAATCTCAGTAATAGATTTGGGCCTCTCCCAATTCATAACTGCAATTGTCTTGGGAGGATCAACAGAAACTCCATCATTAGAAATTACATGCCCCAAGAACTGAATACTTTTAACCCAGAATTCACATTTTGACAATTTTGCATATAACTACCTCTCTCACAAAATCTGTAGAACAATGTGGAGATGCTGAACATGTTCACCCTCAGATCTTGAATATACTAGTATATCATCAATAAACACTACTACAAACTGATCCAAGAAAGGATGAAAGATTCGATTCATATAACTCATGAATACCGCCGGAGCATTAGTAACTCCAAATGGCATCACCACATACTCATAATGACCGTATCTTGTTCGAAAAGTGGTTTTTTGGAATATCCTCAGGTTTTACTCTAATCTGATGATATCCAAATCGTAAATCAATTTTAGAAAAGATACATGCGCCCCATAACTGGTCAAGTAAATCATCAATCCTTGGTAAAGGATATTTATTTTTAACTGTCAATTTATTTAACTATCGGTAGTTAATACACATTCTCATACTCCCATCTTTCTTTCATACCAATAGTACAGGAGCACCCCAAGGAGAAGCACTAGGTTTAATAAAACCTTTACTTAACAGTTCCTCAACTTGCTTTTTCACCTCATTTAATTCTATGGATGACATACGATACGGTGCATACGACACTGGCTCGACACCCAAAACTAAATCAATCACAAAATCAATTTCCTGGTTAGGTGATAATCTAGGAATATCTTCCGGAAACACATCCGAAAATTTACTTACAACAGGTATATCAGTAAGAATTAAATTACATATCCCTGTAAAATAATGATATCACAAAGGAATATCAACATACCACACCATTAGGAGTGGATTCAACAGGAAAAACCATCACTTTACGATAACAATCCACCAGAATCTGATTGGCAGACAACCAATCCATTCCCAAAATAATATCTAGATTTTTCAAGGGCATACAGATTAAATTTACAGTAAAAGTTTGACCTTCAATGAATAAATTTACTCCTTCACACATAGGCATAATCTTAACCTCAGAACCAGTCGGTGTAGATACAATTATAACATTATTCATCAATACCATAGGCAATTCAAATCTAAAATTTCTAGCCAAATGCCTTTCTCCACCACACTTAAAATAAACTCGACTATCAGGATGAGGACCACCTCGACCCCTAACTGGAGAAAAAGATAAAGAAGAAGATCCACTTTCACTAAATCGACTCTGCTTTAAAAAATTCAACTCCTTTAATTCTCAACTGGGATTTATCTTTTCTGAAAGAAACCCTTTGCATCTGAATATTTTCAGTCAACTGTGCTTTATTAATAAGTTCAGTACAGTCTCTAATCCCCAAAGGTACAATAGCAGTACGAAGCGCTATTCTCAAACCAAACTCATATTTAGCACTTTTGTTACTTTCAATACCTTCCAAGGAAAAAGGGTGATAAAAGTCACATAACTCATCAAATTTAGCTGTATATTCAGCTATAGACATCCTTCCCTGTTTAAGATGTAAGAATTCCATCTCTTTTCTGGTTTTATAATTATCAGGAAAGTATTTTGCCAAAAACCTCTTTTTAAAATTAACCTAGTTTAAGACCCCATTAACATTAATCATCTGAGGTTTGGCACATGTCCACCAGACCCTAGCTTCATCAAACAACTGATAAGTAGAAAGTACTATTTTTTGCTCCTCATTACATTCAAAATAATCGAACATTTATTCCATTTCCATGAGCCAAATATAAGCTTCATCATAATTACGTCCACCCTTATACACAGAGGGACTACGCTTTAAAAATTTATCAAGGGTTGGGCCAGATTCAGCCCTTCCTATCAGCTGAGAAAACTTTTCTAAGAAATCACCCTCAGGGGTTAAATTAGAAGTACCAGTCATTCTAAATTAACATAACACACCATTAATACTCAAACAAATTGAACATAGTCCAGAATCAATACCTCAATACCAGGAAGTGCGGCTAACGGATAACCAGTGAGTACAATGCCAGAATTCCTGAAAATTCACTTTCACACATATACAATTCCATCCATACAAATGAATACACAAACAAATCTCATTACTTTCTACCATTTCTACCCACAAGGTTTACAATCCTGAATAGTCTTGCTCTGATACCAATTGTGACATCCCTCCTTAAATAATATTTATTTTTCATCCAATTTATCGATTTTCACAATAAATTTTTCACGTTTCTAATAATTAAATTACATCATCAAAAAAAATGTATCTTATAAAAATTACCCAAATTATAATTTAAATAAATAATCTATAATCCTCAAAATCATTTAAATTGAAGAAAACTCAAAACCTAAAACAGGGGTCTGACGCTACGCGCCAGCCCCACGCTAGGCGTGAGTGTTCATTTGCAGCCCTGGCGCTGAGCGCCAGGCTGACGCTACGCGTGGGATTATCAGTGACAGCACCTGATGCTGTCATACATTTTAGGCCTTTTGGCCAACTACTCACTTATCTAATTAACCCATATCAAGTCCAATTGCCACGAAAGTTTATGGCCCATATATTTTCCCCATTCTGAAACTATTGGCAATGTTCGTTCGCCAAAATTCCAACATATGCTCAAATTATGCAAGAAATACAACTTAACCACTTTATGTGAAACACTCTTGCACCAAACACCCTAAATGATTCTCAAATGACCCTAGGTCGATATACACTACTTTTAAATATTCTCATGAGCCTATTAATACCTTGCAAAGGTATTAAAACTCACCGAAACTCAAATTCACCTATCCAGTTTCTCAAAGTCATAAGGATGACTACTAGTTCAAATCTCTAAATATATTTGATTCATCAATATAACATTCAATCATCTCAAGCAACCATTACAGCATATATACACCCACAGAACCTGCATATAATGCATGATTTGCTACAGTATGGCTCTATGCCATAACCATAATCATCCAACAGTACCTGGTCATCACGCATGCATAATATGTAATGGCTCAATGCCATTACCTAATCACATCACCCAAACCACAAACATATTATACTATGCATAAGTTCACACTCCCACAGATTTACACACATATCCACCTATATATACCAATGGCTCAGTGCCATTAGTCATCATAAATGAGTAACAACAACACATACTTATGCAAGTCTACAAGATAATAAATTCATATATAAATATATACAAGATATACATTCCAAACTCCTCTGGCATTACTCCTTGCTCATTTTTGTACTGGTTTCCGCAGCATCCGCAACATCCTTGGGTTCATCCACTGTGAATATAAAGTAAGGGTGAGTATCTATCACAAAAATGATACAACTACATAATCAGAATTGATATCACCTGGAGAACCTCATTCTCCTGTCTGGATTATTGATCCACTAAACTTTCCTCATATAGACCAAACATATCATAATCCATCATAATCATCATAAATTCATTCTATTCACATCATAACAAATATCTCACAATATCGAGATGAATTAATTATAAGCACCCATGCTTAATCAAATCATTTCACAATTCATTATTTCAATCATATCATTATCATATCAATGCAATAATCTGCATATCAGTCAAGGAGTGTAAATCACAACTGACTCTCATATACATCAGACACCTAGTATCCGGATACTAACGAATCAGCCACCAGCTGGGAGTCCACCGACATCCCGTGAACACATCCTGGTTCACCGAGCCCGGTATCATAAACCGTCTCCCCACCTCAACCACTGGATCTCTTCCTGGATCACTGGGTAGCTCAACTGGGCCTCTACATGGACCACGGGAGCCAAAAGCGAGGGGTAATCTATACCGAATGGCTGTTTACAACACATATCATGCATATACAGCATATCACAATATATCTCATCATATACACGTTATTTATTTTAAATCATGAATATACCTTATACAATCATTAAATGATTTTGGCATACAAGTCATCTCACAACATAAGAATCACATCTCAGCATAAAAGCCACATCTCAACATAAAAACCACATTTCTTGGCATAAAAGCCATATCTCAATATAAACACCATATATCTCAGCATAAAAGCTATATCTCAATATAAACACCATATATCTCAATATAAACACCATATATCTCAGCATAAAAGCTATATCTCGGTATAAAATCCATATCTCGGCATAAAAGCCACATCTCTCGGCATAAAAGCCACATCTCTCGGCATAAAAGCCACATATCGGCATAAAAGCCACATCTCTCGGCATAAAAGCCACATATCGGCATAAAAGCCACATATCGACATAAAAGCCACAACCTTTAAATATCATAATCATACTTAACATTCATAATATTCACATAATCAATTATAACTTTATATCTTCTATATCACAATAATTCAATATTTCATCACTCTCCATTATGCACATTCTAGGCATACTTTATACATTATTTCCCATCTTATTCACAATTCACATCTCATTTATTACCATTTTATTTTCCATAATTGTCAAATACAATATATGACCATATACCTAAGCTAGTCATATATTCTCCCATATATATATACATCAATATTATACTTTCACAGTTTTATTTTCAAACATACTTATCTCAAATCTGTAATCAAATATATACTATAATACTCCCCTTACCTTACTGTCGACGCTCTAAACTCAATTACCAAGATCAATGCGCCGCAACCACTAAAAGATAAAATTACAAAAAGGTTTAAGGTTTTAACCGTTCAAACCTTAATCCAACTCAAAAATATGCTCAGAAATTACTTTCTAAAGCTTTAGAAGTTTACCACAACTGAAACCACAAGTTCTCCAAGAAACCCCTTTTTCCGCTAATCTTTCAACGGCTCTTTCGCAACCTATATAAAGCGGAATTCAAATTCGTCACTCAATCCTTCTTTTGAACACCATAAGGAAACTTTTAATCGGTTTAGAATCTTAAAATTCAAAGTTCCCTTGTTTTCCCCAAAAATGGATAAAGATAGAAATTCTCCATAGAATTCAAAATTGAAAGATCCCATGCGTTAATCTTAAGTTTCTTACCTCTAATCCGCAATGAATTTCAGATTCCAACATCTTGTTGGCCTTTAATTGTCGCAGGGAAAAGAGAGAAGAAGAAGAACCCCAAAACTTATGTTTTTAACTTCTGCTATGCAGGCTGTCATCTTGGGTCTTTATTCTGCCCGCGACACTGACGCTACACGTCCCCCTGACGCTACGCGTCAAGTCTAAATTTTTATATGGACGCTACGCGTCCACTAACGCTACTCGTCAAATTTTACCCTGACGCTACGCGTCCCACTGACGCTACGCGTCAGGTCCCAAATCAAAATTTTCTTCTTATTTTAATTTTTCATCTTATAATAATCTTACTTTGTTAAATATCCAAACTCATGAATATAAAACATAGGGATGTTACATAACCCCCCTTATCTCATTGTGACACTATGGCAAACAGTTATATGGGACGGGGGAGTGAAGACGGTTGAAGTATCCGGATAGGTGAGAGCGGAATGTGTGAGGCCGGATAACCGGTGTGAGAACACTGCCCTGAGATACTGGTCGTCCCTCTAAATAATCACGCTGACGTCACCAATTATGGGCCGGTATCCAGACCGGATCAATAATATATATTAACGTTAATAGAATATATACTAATATATATTCTATATATATATATATATGTTCTATTAATATATTCTATATATATTCTATTAATATATAATATATATTAAAATATTTTATCATATTAACGTTAGTTTATAGACTAACAATAATATATATAAATTTTTATATTAATATGTATATATATATATATATTTAATTTATAAATTATAATATTTTAATATATATTTAATATGTTATATATATATTATATAAATTTTTATTTTATTTTATGTGTATATATATGTAAGAATAGAAAATATTATATTTAATAATCTTCCCTATTTGTATTAAGGAATCAGTTGGCCTAGTGGTTGTGGCATCACATGTGATAAGGTAACAGGTTTAACTCTTGGTTGGGGCGATTTTATCCATTATTTTTCCCTGACTTGTGGAGGTCAAATTCGCCTCCCTCGCCCCCTATTAGACGAAATTAAATGTTAACGTGACAGAAACTACCTCAGACCACTAAATATATTTTTTTCAACCCAAAAACGTAAATAGTTTTGAAAAGGCCTTATTTTGGGCAAAATCCCTAAAAATGTCAGTATAAGTGGTTATTATTTAAAATACATATGCATCGAACAGTGCAATAATATTAATTGAAATGTTATATCAGGATCACAGTAAATAAAGCTATAAGCCTTAAAAAATAGTTAACATGCGTCTGCCGGGAGTCGAACCCGGGTCTATTGCTTATACAGACGCAATGACGATAAGATGCTGAAATAACATAATTTAAACAGTTTTCAAAAATAAAACATAAATAAGTATGCGTTTGCCGGGAGTCGAACCCGGGTCTATTGCTTGGAAGGCAATTATCCTAACCGTTGGACTACAAACGCCTTTGGGCAAAGTTATTCAAAACCCTGTGCAAATATTGGAATGATTTATTTGAGAAATAGTATTTTATAAATTTCATGATATTTAGGGACTGTAATTTGTTGCCATGCTCTTTACCACTTTTACGTGCGAAAATCAGTATAATGTTTTCTATCCGGCCATCCTCCTACAAATTACCAACACGGTCAAATACATCTCAAAGTAGCATTACATTCCGTTTTATAAGATAGCTTTTGTAGCTGTTAAAATTACCATAATTTTTTTAAAATTAGATGTGTGATATAGCTTTTTCAAAACTTGAGACTATGAAATTTTGATAAATCTTAAAATTTAATTATATATTTTTTTAAAAAATACTTCATATATATAATTATCATAAATCATAAATATTCACTACTACAAATTGAGGAGTATCACCCCTTGCTTTCTGCTACCACTATTAATAATAGTTAGGAATAAAATTGAAGGAAGTTTTAAACAACTATATGAAATTCTTAAGAATGGTTTATTTGAGTCAAACAAAAAAATAATATTTTGATGGAAATAAAAATTTATTTTACTTTTGTTAGTCCTTAAATTGTTGTTAATTTTATTATATAATGTGTGATAAAATAAATAACATAAAGCAAAAATAAGTATAAAAATCAGGTTAGTTTTGCAAATAAATGAAAGTAATTATGTTAATTTGGCATGACATGCTTCCTTATTTTGTAGTGAATTATTGATACTGAAAGAGAAAATAATGCAATTCAGAGATCTGACGTGTAGAGTCCAAGCCACACTCAGCGTCAGGATTTTGACTCTGATGCGTAGCGTCAGACTCACACGTAACGTCAGCTTCAACGTGCATCCCACTGATAGCTTGTCTCCCATTTCAACAATGCACAATATTTTAATGTAATGAACCAATTCACTATCAAAGCATGGGCAGAGGTTCAATAAGAGATAATTTGGACACTTATCTACATATTATTCCTTGCATTATTGTGAATTATTGAGAAAAATAAGAGAAAAGTAATGCAATCTGAGTCAGCAGGTCCTGATGCATAGCATCAACCCCACGCCCAGCGTGGGAGCCAAATTCAAACCTAACGCGTAGCGCCAGAGCCATACGTAGCGTCAGGACCAAAGCCTTCCACTATAAATAGGGGTTATTACCAAGGGTTCAAGCATTCTTGACATCACTAATCGAGCTCTACACTGCGAAATACGCTTCTCTGCACTACAAAACCCTTCAATATACTTGAGATTAATTTCTTAGGCTTAGTTTCTTTTCATTTTGTGAATTCCTTTTCAAGTTCAAGTCGTTGTTCATCATGTCGCCACTTGTAAGTTATGTTTTTACTTTTACCATGTGTAACTACACATGTTTATGTTGGAATTGGTGAACCAATTTATGCTTTTACCATAAACATTTGCTATTTCTGTAATTATTCTCTAGATAGTTTACAATTTACTTTATACTATTCTTTACTCAATGTATAAATCAATCTCAATCTATGAATATTGTACAAAATTGTATATGAAACATTCTTTTGTTAAGAAGTTTTGATATTTTTACCATTAGTAAATAAAAATTACTATCACTTACTGAATCAACCAATCCTTGTGGGAACGATATCTAAATTTTTTGAAAACTGCAATGATGAATTGATGCGCTTGCCAACGACACAACAACTTTCTGAGACAATTAAGATTTTTTTGGATTGTGAAAATGTTTATTATTTTCATTTCTTATTTTTTAGTTTTAAATACAAAATTGTCATTTTGTTCTTGTTTCCAAAATTTTATACAGAAAATACTGAAAACAACTTTTTTCTGTTTCCTGCTTTCATTTCTTATTTTCATGTTTTTAGTACAAATTTTTTAAAACATAATGACATTTTTATAATTAAAACTCAAAATAAGAAACATTTTCACAATCCAAATGAGGCTTAAGCTACACTAAACATATTTTTTAAATTTTCTTAGGAATCTCATTTCTAATGATCTCATTCCTAAAAAGACAACTTAATTACAATTAAAAAAAATACTTATATCAAACACCAATATGTCAGTAAAAAGGGTTTTAAATGAACAAGTATAACTTAAAAAACAAAATAAAAAATAGGGTTAATACTAGTTTTTAAAAGACGATCACTTTTTTATTTTAATATTGCTCACTCTGAGCATATAAAATATCAAACCCTGGATAATTACATTAGAAAAATAGGGTTTATTACTCAAAATGTCACTTGAATTACAATGAGGGCTCTGAGACCTTATTTATACAGCAAGAAAGGGGTCTTGATTTTGGTCCAACATTCATTATATTCACTCTGAGCATGTAAAATACCAAAACTTCAAGAATTACACTAGGAAAATAAGGTTTTTTACTCAAAATGTCACTTGAATCATAAAAAGAGCCATGAGTCCTTATTTATATAGCAAGAAATAGGCCTTGATTATTGCTCAACATTCAATAAAAAATGATAATCTCTTAAGATCATGAAGTGGTAAAGATATCTTCCTAAAATAAGGGGGAATGAGGGACTCCCCTACTTGGAGGGAATATGAGCCCCCAGTCACAAGCTCTCGGCCAAATGGCAAGTCAAGTAACTATATGTCGAGTGCTTATCTGATAGGTGAATGTATGTCGAGGAGGGGTGCACCGAGCGATTGTGGTTATATACCAAGTAAATATATGCCGAGTGGTAGTATTCTGAATAATTATATGCTGAATGGTAATGTTCTGAATGGTTTGGTGCTGAGATCGGGAGGGAGTTATTTTTGTTTGTTTGCTTGTGTTTGTGAGGATTCGTAATGTTTTCTGATAGAGGCTTAAAAGGGGACATGTGTTTGGTTATGGCTAGCTGCCGCTCCATTTCTCAAGGTGATGTTTGAACAAGGGAGTTTTTGTAATGATGGGGCGTTTTGTATCCTAATGTCTTTGAATGTGCCTTTTTGGGTTATGTGCGTCATTTCTGGTGTAGATGAACTTTTTTCCACGTGGCTAGTGTAGTTGCTTTTGTTTTTTTTATCTTTATAACTTTTGCTATTCAAAAATGTTTACCATAACTCCCTTGGTCAGAACTGGGGAACTTAATCATAAAGAAATTGTCATTACTCCCTCAGTCGATATTTTAGGACTTTTCGTAAAAGAATTTGTTGTTACTCCCCCGTTCAAAAATTTAGGACTTATTACTCCCTCGGTCAGGATTTTAGGACTTATGGTAAGAGAATTTTACCGCTACTCCCTCGGTTGGGATTTTAGGACTTACCATAAGAGAATTTTGTTGTTACTCCCTCGTTTGGGATTTTAAGACACCGTAAGAGAATTATGCTGTTACTCCATCGGGTGAGATTTTAGGACTTATCGTAAGAGAATTTTGTTGTTACTCCCTTGGTGGGAATTTCAAAACTTATCATAAGAGAATTTTGTCATTACTCCCTTGGTCGGGATTTTAGGACTTGTCATAAGAGAATTTTGTCGTTGCTCCCTTGGTTTGGATTTTAGGACTCAAGATGAGTTGAACAATGCTTGTATTACTGTTGTTTCGTCGGATCTCATTAGAACCTCCCAGGGGAAAACCCAAAGGGACAAAAGCCCCTTGAGTAAGAAAAAGAGTGCCCCCATGAATGATTACATGGTGCTACTTGGTGGTTTTGCACTTGCCTTGCTATTTTCAAAGCTCCCAACCCAATCGGCTTCCTGCTCCTCCATATTCATGTAATGTGTCGCCTTCTTCTTGAAATCATTTATATTAATTAAGAGTTTTTTGGCTAAAGATTCAAAAACCTTACCTGGGCACAATCTCATCTGTATTGCATGGAGGGCCACCTCCAAGCTAAGGTCTTAGATCTATGTATCCTGCTCATTGAAGCGTGTCATGAATTGCTTAAGTATCTCTCTTTGTCCCTGCTTGAGGTTGACTAGTTATGGGAAGTCTATTGCACCGCTCGACTTGAGGCGAACTGGGTGAGGAAATTCTCCATGAGCTCTACAAAACATGATATGCTTTTCGAGGGAATGTGTGAAAACTAGAGCAGGGCATAGATTTGGTGAGGGTGGTGGGAAAAGTTCTTCATAGGAGAGTGTCAGACGCTCCAAAGATAAGGAGGTTGGTTATGAACATAATGAGATGTTCATCTGGGTCGCCGCTTTCATCGTATTTCTCTATCACGAGAGGTTTGTAATGGAGTGGTATAAGGGCTACCACTACAGCCTCTGCGAATGGATATATAGAGTCAGGAATTAAGGGCTCTGGTAGTCTTCTTTTGGTTTTGTGGCCTACGTATTTTGATAGTTGGAGGCTTCCCGCTCCTCTGACCAGTGGTTCCTTAGGTCTTCATTATCCTTTCTTAACTCTTCCATGGTATGTTGTAGTGTCTTGACCAGGACTAAAACCTCCTCCATCTGGTTGTCGTGCACCTTGTCGTTCTTCCTGATCTCCTCAAGTGTCTCCTTCCTTTCTCTGGCTGGCATTGTTGCTTGTGGTCACCATACTCTTTCTTCTTGGAGCCAGTCTTCTTTTGTGAGATATATGGCAACCGTTTACCGGGTCCCACGACGGGCGCCAAAATGTTCACTTTGAGCGTGTAAAATACAAAACCCTAAATAATTACTTTAGGAAAATAAGATTTATTACTCAAAATATTATTTTGAAATACAAAGGGGAATCTAAGGCCTTATTTATACAACAAAAAATGAGTCTTGATTTTGACCCAACATTTATCAAATAATGATAATTTCCTAAATTTATAAAAGGGTAAAAATATCTTCCTAAAATAAATTGGGAAATGAAGGACAATTGTCACACCCCGGTTTTCTGGGCCTGAATCCAGGTGTGATCGATATAAATAATTAATAAAATACAGGTAAATTTTTCACATTTTCAAAATAAGTCTGATATCACACCAAGACCCGAACCACATAAAACTGAAGAGTGAGATTTATAATAATGCAACTGGATCGATAACTAAATTGCCCATAACGGTATACAAAATAATAGAGTTTACAACGGAATAAGAATGTGTATACCGGGCATATGCCTAGTCCCATATATGAAGATATGAGAAGAGGCCCAAGCAATCATACAATTTCATAATATAAGCCTATTAGACCACAATCGACCATGCACCTAGAACATAATCATACATCATTAATTGCATGTAGCCTCTACATGAGGTATTAATCATTAAATCAGAATATAAGTTATCCTATACCTAACATGCATACATCCCCGATGCCTCAAGTATAAATATGAGATTATATAATACTCAAATTCACTAGTCACATTCCATAGTTGACATCACACATCACCAATATATAATGATATATACATGTTTATAAATCTCTCTTTATCAACATTATTATTAATAAATCAATTATTACATCATATTTAACAAATGCTGCCCGCCAAGGCATTCCGTTACCACTATTTATCTTCTTCATGAGCTTCAGTTCAAAAACCCAAACTCATCCCGTGGCAACCTGCATCACAATGCTAAAAAAAGAGACGACATGGGAAAGTGAGTTATACATTCAAAATGACAAATATAATATATTGTGATTAAGTGTACATGCATTCATTCATCAAGTGTGCTTTGCTATAAAATTATTAATTCATTATTTAATCATCATCACATTGTCATAATAGGCATACAAGCCTCATGAATCGCAATTCATAACATAAGCAAGCACAAGCACATACACAATCACTTTGTCACATATCAATCATAGGCATTCACAGTCATCATCGTCAAATTATTAAGTCTTTAATCATTTTCTCCTCGCAAGGGGTTTTTATCTCTCTTGGTCATCTCATCTCAAAAGTCATGCACCTATGGCTAATGCATATGTCAACTGTTTAATGCATATGCAATAGATCCATTCAATCATCCATGCGCACATGGTATCTCAAGTGATCGCAACCACTTATAATCATCATCATATTGGTTTCCTGCCTCGTAAGGGGTACTCCCTCCTCGTGATCGCAACCACGGAATATCATAGGAACTTGCAAGCCCTTTTCATTTCAAGTACCAAATGATCGCAACCACTGGCTTATCATCATACTATCCCGCAGGATGTCTCATTGTGATCGCAACCACATGTCAATCATTTCACAATGGTTTCCCGCATTGCAAGGGGTACTCCCTCCTTGTGATCACAACCACAAATATTCATCCACAATGGTCCCCGCAGGGCCTTTCATTTCAACAACCAGGTGATCGCAACCACCGACTCAATATCATATCATCATCACGTTGGTTTCCCGCCTCGCAAGGGGTACTCCCTTCATAGAATCCCGTAGGATCTTTCATCATTGTGATCGCAACCACATATTCAATGTTATGTTATGCCATAAATGTAAAATACCATAATGCATATGCCAATCAACCTCGCAAAGATATCTCTCCCTTTCACATTAGGATATATTTTAATTTGACATTTTCAATCAATAACATACAATCATTTACAAAGCCCCTCAAGGCATTTTTATTCACATACTTGACATCTCAATAGCCACAATATCATTCTCACATTAATCCACACATGGAAATCAACAAGGCATGATAACAAACACATTTCAAGTTCGTAGCACCACATGCTAGCCAATACAATTCAAGTTACATACCCAAGATTTCACACAATCATCATTAACATTCATTAATATTTCATCAATACCACCTCATAATCAGTTTGTGGATTTTCATTTCATTTATCATTCCCATTGTTTCATAACTAGAGTGGTAATACAATAATTCATTAATGCAATTCAAACCATACATATAAGTCTACAATTGTATTGCACACAATGCCATTCTACAATTCAATCAATAATAACAATCACCCTTTATTCAAGGGAGTGATCAACATCACCATAAATCATTATACATTATCAGTGTCATTCCCGATTTATCGACTTATAACAAATATTATGTCATTAAATCATTTTGTCATTGGTTCCATAATCACGCTAGGGTGTATCTCATAACCCCCATCATCAAGCCTTCGTCATTATTCACTGTATTTCACTCTTGATGATGAACCTTTTCCTTTTCATGGTATATTAAGGGTATAAACCTATCATCCCAAGTATATCAATTGATTTCAAACCCCACAACATCACATCACCATCAAATCCCCCCATATGCATTCCCTCAAGTATCTCATAATATAAAGGAAGAGATCTATCATAAGCCCAAAACAAGAAAATGAAATATAATTCAGTTCTGGGCAACTCGCTTGAGTGAGACCCTCACTTGCTTGAGTGAGATTAACATAGCTCGCTTGAGCGAGCCCCTTCGCGTGAGCGAAAATCATCCAGTAGCGTTTCCACGCTTGCTCGCTTGGGCGAGATTCCACTAGCCTCACTACTCGCTTGAGCAAGATCCATCCAGAATCATTTCCTCTCTCGCTCGCTCAAGCGCGGCCACACCCGCTTGAGCGAGATTCTTCCAGTATCTCATCCACCCATCCCACACACGTCTCGCTTGGGCGAGACACTCACTCGCCTGAGCAAGATTGGGCCAGAGGCCGTAATACTGATATAGGGGATTCTCACTTGAGTGAAAATCCATCTCGCTTGAGCGAGATTATCAGCCCAAGTGCAGGAAATGTGAGAATTCCACAATCTTACATACCAAAACCCATACAAAGCCAAATTGGTCAAATTCAACATATCATATACCTCTTATTAAGCATTTAAAACTTGTCTCAAACATATATGCTAAATAATTTCCATTTCAATTCATTAATCATATCAAAATTAACTTATCATCATCACATATATATATTTTCATAACAATCAACATGAGCTAAGCCATCATCCATCACATCGTCTATTCAACATACAACATATTCATGGCAAGGCAAGCATAAGTACTACGATATACATAAATCACCAATTATTCTACTCATGCATTTGGAATGTAAACTCTTCTCCTACCTCGAGAGAAGAACCGCAATCCAAATGCTCTGATTACTCCATATCATTGTCCGGAACACAATCCTATCAACAAACACATATTTGTACATGAAATTAATAAGCTATCATAAGACATCATTTTCTTAAAACTCATTATCAAATTCTAGACTTGTCTAAACTTTTATCCATAAGTCTTCCAATCATCATATAAATCATCCATTTGCCATCATTATCACTCAGAATTCAACATAGCTATCTTATCCTCCAATAACCATAATTAATGAACAAATTCAAATGGCACACAAATTGGTCTAGAACCTCATCAAGCCACAACCTTGTCACACTAATCCTTCACATTCCATATTCATAATAACACCTATCTATAGGTTTCACCATCAATGGTCCTCTATCATTTTAAGCAACATTCAACTTAAATATCATCTAATCACTTTCAATTCAACCCTACGAGTCACAATATATACATTTTCCCAAATTCTTAGGGCTGGGGTTTCATGAAAACCTAACAACTATTATCAATATTCATCAACCATCATCAATGACTATCTATCATTATTAATATCATTCTCTAACATCATTGAACATACATTTTACTCATATTTTACACTTTCCCTAATTCCTAGGGTTTGGGTTCCATTAAAACTGAACAATCACCATCATCACTCATTATCTTCCATCATAATATTTGCCATTTTCGTGTACCTATGTACACCCTCACAAAACCATATACTTATCACACCTCACCTTAGGGTTTTGCCCAAAAATGGTCTCTAATCCATAACCCATGCATACATTACACTCTCATAACAAATAAATCCACAACCAATGGCATAAACTCAACAAAAGGGGTGAGGAACTTACCTCAAACCAAGAAATAAGTGAGTTTTCATGAGAAGGAGAGGGCCATACGAAAATAAGGGAGAGGAGGAAGAAGAGACTTCAAGCTTCCATAAAACGAAAATGGTAGGAGGAAATGGATTCCAATCTTGTCTAGGTTTTTAGAGAGGAAGAATGAGGAGGAAAATGAAGAAGAAGAAAGGGGAGTGAATGAGAAGTGAAGAAGGCAAGTGTGTTTGCCTTAGAGGGCCCAACATGAAAAGGAGAAAGGGAAACAGGGTTTTGGTTTAAAATTTTTATCTCCACATTAAAATTTCTCCGTTTTATAATAAACAGGATCTCTGTTCAGGCTCAATATTTTATCCAAAATTTTTTCCAAAGATATATTCGGACTCCCAATAATATTCTTAAGACCAACGGCATCTCAATCAGAAATACTTGGTCCGACACCCATATTTTAACCGGGTAAAATTTTAGCTCCTAAAATCTTAATAAATTATAAATAATCCTCATAAATCTCAATTTAATTATTTCAATATTTTTAGGACAGTTATTCACCCATTTAAATTATTTAATATTTATTCATCATATTTAATCATTTTTATAAAATTCGGGATGTTACAACAACCGACTAAGGACAAATACCAGCACAGAAAACACACCCATATTACCTTCCATTACATGTCTTAATCACAATTTTCAAAGGCAACACATGTTTCTCTTGACTTGGCAATCCCTTAATGATGTCGAACCTCACTCTGCTTTCTCTCTCTAAACCTTGTGTCCATTATAAATAAAGATAATTAATTAGAATTATTACTAAACCTCTTAAAGTCATTCCCATCACTCTTTGGCATTTGCCTGCCGCAGTTCACACATAATGGCGCGCACTGTGCTGCTCCTATTATTTCTTCTCTTTCCTTCTCTTTGTTCATGTTTACAAGGAAAGAAGCTTCTTCTTGGAGGAGACAAGCAGTGGAAGAACGTGAAGCCTTCTTCAAGAGACCCTTTGTTTATGACTGCACTTCCTAAGGGTACGGTACCACCTTCTTCCCCAAGCAAAAAAGGACATACCATAGACGTTGATGAGAAGCTCATAGCTCGACACCTCGTAAGCACCCATCAAGTTATTGTGCAATCTGTCCATCAATAGTTCACTTCTCTTTAATATTACTGAAGACAATCTTATTGTCCTCATCCAAACATAGATTAAGGGTATAATACATTGTTATTAAAAATTATGATAGATATATTTACAGTATTGTTATCCGAACTTTCTATTTATTGATTCTTCAATAGCATCGTTGGCAAAACTCTTAATAGTTTTGTTATATTTATATGATTCTGCATATGGGTTGGGATTGAGAATTTGTATTAAATCAGTGTGAACAAGTGAATATATAAGGTGATGTTCAATTTGTGCTTCTATTTCTTGATTTTAGTTTTAATTGTAAAATTCTTATCATATTTTTTATTTTTAAAATTTGTAAAAAATACTGAAAACAATAATTTTTAACGTAATTTTAATTTTTTTCTGTACAGACTTTTTGAAAATAAAAAATTGAATGAAAGTTTTATAATTAAACTAAAAATAAAAATAGAAATATTAAACAAACAGATCCTAAGATTCTATATATGATATGCCTGCGTTTTCTTCTGTTTTGTTACTACCTATCTTCTTTCCCTCTACAATTGTGAATTGTCTGAATGAGAGAAAAGATAATATAAGGATAAGTTTTAAACCATACGTCAAATTCTTAAATGTTAGGTGTACTCGTAGGTTCTGCATCAGCATTACTACGTTTAGTTTGTCATTTTTGGAACACAGGAGAAATTGTTCATTTGGGACTGGGAATCCATGAAGATATCACCCCATTTCAGGTCATACTACGAGAAAATGCAATAAATTAAATTAATAAATTCATTTCTTTCTAAACAATGGTTTCTACTTTATAAGCCCCATTCCGAACCTTATTATTTCACAATAAGTTGTATAACAAAGGCATCTTTAACCGCCACTCAGATTAATTATTTTTCCTCCATGTACCAAAAGCTAAACCTACAGAACTCTTTAATGCACAGGATAAAAAAGTTAAAATAAAATAAGTTATTTTGTGATTCTGTTATGAAATAATAAGATATGGTACAGTTATTATCGTGTATATCATATCTTATTACTTTTTTTGTAAGAAATAGTTAGAATATGATAAGAAAAATGTCACCTTAATTTATACTAGTGGTATACATTGAAAATTAAACAAGAAAAGAGTTTATCATGTTATTATATTCTATCCTATTTGTTATTGTATTTTATCTTAATCTAATTTTGTCCAAGTCAGTCCTAAAGTATGTTAATCTTTTTCATAAAATATTTTTCATATATATGAACAAGAGTAGAATAAATTAGCAAAAAAAAAAACATTAGTCAAATACCTAATCCTTAATATAAGAGACAAAGGATAAAAATATACATACTAATATTTACAATAATCATGTGAGAAAAATACTTTTTTTAAAAAAAATACTTTTAATTAAATTGTTAAAATCTGATAACTGTTACACATAATAAATAAATAATATAAAAAGAAATTCATCATTAATTTATCCAACATAATTGTCCCTTCTATTAGGAACAAATAATATGTCCAATAGGATGGAAGGTGAGAGGGAGTAATAACTAATCATTTATCACATGCTAATTTTTGTTATCACTTGCTAATGTTTGTAGTAGTATCCTTTGATGGTTAAGGATGGATTGAAATCACTTGTTTTATCTCCTTACATGATTAAAAGCTATCATTTTCTTAATCACAATCCTTATTTATTTTGTTTACGTATCACTTTCCTTTTTTAATTTAATATATTTTATGTGAGTTCAAATCAGATAAAATTATTACACGTAACAAAACTCCCTACTAATATTTAACAATATTACATTCTCTTATACTTTAACCGGAGATCATATGTATCACTTTCAACATAATAATAAGAAACCACTAGTGCAAAAATGCTTTATGATGACGGGATATAAGCACGGTTACTTAAAAACCGTGTTTAAAACAACGCGGTGGCATTTTTGTAAATATGAGGAAGCGTATTCATTTTTAAAAAAATTTCAAAAAACACATATAAGCACGGTTGTTCTATAACCGTGCTTATAGGTACCATACGAGCACGGGTTTACAGCAACCGTGCTTATAGATGCTTCGAATTTATTTTTTAAAAGTTTTTTTAATGAGTTTACGAACACGGTTCAGTGTAACCGTGTTTAAATGGTAGATACGAGCACGGGTTTACTGCAACCGTCCTTATAGGTGCTTTTTTTTAATTTTTAAATGCATCTACGAACACGGTTCAAGGGGAACCGTGTTTAAAGGGTGGATATGAGCACGGTTAGAGGGGAACCGTGCTCATAGGTGCTTAATTTTTTTAAATTTTTAGTGGTATATACGAAGACGGTTATCCTTGAACCGTGCTTATAGGCGTACATACAAACACGGTTAGCCTGTAACCGTGCTTATAGGTATTTGAAATTAAATTTTTAAAAATTGTTAAACACGGTTTGGGCGGGAACCGTGCTTATAGACCTCTTCATAAGACAATTTTGCACGAACATCTGTACACTTTTCATGTTCCCCACTCACCAAATCCATTTTCCCTCTCCCTTTCGTCTTCCCCCTTCACCAAACTCCATTTTCGTTTCCCTCCCACCACGGTGTGCGTCTTCTCTCTCTACATAGAAGGTTCTCTTTCTCTCTACCACTTACCACCAACTCTCTACATACACAGGTTCTTCCTCTAAAACCCCATTTTCATTATTATTAATTTGTTGGTCAGGAATATTGTTTGGTTGATACAATATATATTTAGGCTTAGTTGTTTGATTGAGGTTTGGTATGACTTGAGAAAATTTCAGGAACGTGTTTTGTGGAGCTTAAGAATGGAGTCTAGGAAAACAGAGACCACACCAGATTTTTGAGAAATGGAGTGTGCTTCTTCTTTGGTTAAACGAGCCATGTACACAATATAAACTTCACGCTTACTACTACTTTCATTCCCTCCTTCTCTTGATGATGTTGAAATGGACAGTAACAGCAACAAAATGGGCACAAGAATAACAACCAAGCTTGTTAATTTACGAACTCAGTTGAAATTAACCATATGAACGTTGGATTTGAACAAAACGTTGGATCTGAAACCAGAAAATAGTGTCATTTTTCTGCATATTCAAATAAAAAAAGGCTAGATACGAGCACGGTTCAAAGGAACCGTGCTTAAAAGTAAGCTACGAAGACGGTTATTTAACCGTGCTTAAAAGTCTCTATCTACGAGCACGGTGGGAACAAGCACGGTTCTGGAACCGTGCTTAAAGGTCCAACAGAACCGTGCTTAAAACCCCTTTCTCCACTAGTGAACCATTCTAGTTCTTGGAGTCTCAAAAGTAGAGGTGTAAGGCTCAGGCTAGAAGGTTCCCAGAAACAACGATGAAGTTCAGGAAATGGAAACCATTCCGAGAAACTATTTTTAAAATGCTAGTTTATAATATTTTTTCAATTACTGGCAACAATTTTTATTTAATGCATCTTGTTTGAGGACAATGACATACGGGAATACTACATGCAATCAAACCCTCCATATCATATTTTTTTATTAATTATAGTCTTTATATTATTTAATATGTTGAAATTGATCCTTAATATGTTAAAATTGGTTTAGGGACTAATTTCAACATAATAAATAACATAAAGGCTGAAACAAATAGATAAAATAACTTTGAAGGATCAAAACAAAAAATTAATGAAAGAAATAAAAACATATTTAATTCAATTCTATAATAAAAATGCATTCTTAAAGTATGAACTTTAGATCATTAATTTAATCAAATTAAAATAACATATATAAGTCAATTAAATATTAAAGGTAAAATTATAAAAACAAAATAAAACCGAATCGAAACCTAACAACAGTGAAACATACTGGAGGTTTTATTTCATTTCAAAATTGACTTTTAACAACGGTGTCAAATTTGAGAGTGTTAAAAATGACAACTTCTAATATAAATTAGTATTAAATCTCACTTTTCATACATATTACTTTATCAGAAGTAACGTTATTTATGAAAGTGTTATTTTTCTAAACATATTAGAATAACAATATTGAGGCAAAGAAAATAATAGTATTAGACATTGATGTTAGAAATTGGATACTTAATAATTGATTTGGGGGGTGTGGGAGAAAAAACGAAGCAATCCCATGATATAGTGGCGTATTTTGAAAGGAAGAGTTAATAGCAACCAACTTTGAGGAGTGTTTTGAGTTAGATGCCATTTTGAGAAAGCATGGTAGGTGAGATCTTCAATTAATTGTAAAGTACGATGGAGAAAAAGATACAATGGCGTTTGATACAACTACTGGTCTGCCACTTGGGTTACAAAGGTACCGTCACAAATGATTAAACCAAAGCGCGTCCAAGAAACAACATAAACCTTATATCCATTCCAACTCTTTCTTTACAAGGGGATCACCGTCACCGCCCTGTTTGTAGCTTCATTTCATTTTAAACGAGGATGTTTGGTTTATAGTTTAGAGTTAGAAAATAAAAAAATTTAAAAATTGATATTTATTATTCATAACGTTTAACACAATTAAAACTTCTTTACATCGTAAGATAAATTTTCTCCTTCTCTTAACTTCTGTTCCGTCCAACGGTAAAGGAAACATGCTCTAATTTTAATTAACAGACTCAATTAAAAAGCATTATATGAAACTAAGACAAATAACTTACTAAGCTAGTTTATTTGTTGCGCAATCTACCTAGTACCTACCAATCTACTGTAACAGAGACATGGTGGGAAATCAGAAACTCTATTACGTTATTTCCAACTCACCAATCTTTTTTTTTTTTGTTACTATTTACAGTTTTGAAAGTGTTTCATGTGTATATATCATTTACTTTTATTTTTCCAAAATAAAACAACTCATCTCACGATCCAATCTAACAATTTTATTTTTTTTTACCATTCACGGTTCTTAAATAGGTCACGTAAATAACCCTATATTATATATTACATTTTTATTTTACTTACTATATTATCTTTGTGGTTAAAAATAATTAAACAATAAAATAATATTAAAATTTTAAAATATAAATGTCTATGATTTATAAAATTTAAAAATATAGAACACAAATCAGATGATGGGTTTGGTCAAGAAATTTAGTTTGATGACAAATTTGATAAGTTAAAAATATATCCATTTGATGGAAATAAAAAAATAAAATTATAAATAATACAAGTAAAAAATTTAAAAAAAGGAGAAATTTAGTATATAAGACAAAAAAACAAAAAAAACCATTTGATAAAAATAGGATACATTAAATAATTAAATTATTTAAAAAAATGATGCAAGACAATTTCTAACCATGCAAGAACCAAGTGTCATAAAAAAAAGTAGGTTAACGACAAAAATAAAATTAGTCACTAAACTGAAAATCTTGTTGCTATCAAGGATAGTGATAAACTTAGCTATGGACTCACTCTTTTCCTTAAAGTTGGTTCCAATAAATTGTTTTGCGACGTTCAATAAGTGCTTGTTTGGGACAGTGTTTCACCTCCGTTTGACCACAACAAAACGGAGCTTCCTTGACGGATCTGCGATTGTCGCGTTTGACTCCCAAGGTCCTTTTCCGTCGTGGTGCGTTTCGTCCGTTTATGGGTGTTGGGACGAAGTTTGGTTATGGGTCACTTATTCCTCCCCAAAGCTACCTCTGTTTCCATTTTGGGTCACTCATCTTTGAGCGTTACCATTTTGCCCTCCCTCTTGTGAAGGATCTCTCGTGGCTTCTGTTGGAAAACCTGAAGCTTCACACAACAGGTAGGTTTGTTTCCTCTCTCAATTTGTTTTTTTAATATATTTACAATATATATTAACATATCTTTATTAATAGTTATTATTAATAATATATTTTGTTCATAAAAATTTTAAATGAAATAATTTAATATGTAATTTAAATATTATTTACAATAAATACATTACTATTTCTTTTAACTAATGCCTTTTTGATAATTTTACGATCAAATTTCATTTTACTAAACTAAGTTTACCAAAATATTTTCCAAACAAACACAATCACTACTTTTCAACTCACTTTTACAACAAACTATCTAAATACAAATAACTGTTTTCAAAACCTTGGTTTTCCCAACCCTATTTTCAAAACCCTAATTTTTCAAACCTCGTTTCACAAACCTTACACCAACTTTTAACCAAACAGACCCTAAAATTATGTGACAACTAACCATAAAATAAACAACATAATTGACCCCCACAAATTTCATCATAGACCTCTTCACTCACACGATGCCTTTTCTCCAAAGATGACATGGTTGGTGACTATCCTATAGTAACACTCGTCGCTAGTTTAAATAGTCTAATTAAATTAGCAATGAATTAGTCATCATCGTTGAAATTTTTTGTTCTTGATTTGTTGCTAAACCGATGGCAAACTTTGTGTCTCAACTAGGGGTGATAAACGTTTTATGGACACCAATTCATTTCCCTTGAATTTTTTTATATACACAAGCAAACGTAGTGACATTGCTAGCGATGGGTATTGTTTCATATTCCTGGACTATCTTAGTGACAAGATTAACAATGTTTGTTGACAATAAATATAGCAACAAGAACTGTCACTACAATATTTTGTAGTTTAGGCCACACCAATCTAACCCACGAATGGAAAAATATGGCTTAAATGGCTCAAAGACTACACTTTATACCTCGTGGCTATTGATACGTTTACATGCCTAACTTTAAAAAACCCAACATAAAATCGCGACCTATTTTGTAATAGACCACAGTTTATTAACTGTGAAAACTTTAAGCAACACTTTATTATCTGTTACCTTGTGTATACATAAAAGCTACAGTTTTATCGTGGTCTATTCTATAAAAGACCATATTTGGTAATGCGTAGGTACTGCCATAGAGAAAAATATGGCCTAAAAGCCTAATTTTTAATGTGTCAACCTTGAAAAAAATGGCTCCTAGTACACATGCATTTCTGTCCAAAATCAGTAATGTGGCCTGAGAAAAAACCTTTTCCTAATTTCTAATTCCATCACGGGTTATTGGTTCTCACTCTCATGTAAACCTTTTTCCCCCAAATCAGTTTTTTGTCCAAAAACCCTAATTCCATCACCACGCCACTTGTCGATCTTCTGTGTTCCCTCTCACGTGTCTTCCTAATTCCTAATTGCTTTAGCATGAGTCTTCCTTCTCTAATCATCTCATGCGTGACTGCTGCCCATCATTTTTCATCGTTCTTTTCCTCTCCATGTAGGTAAAAACTTTGAATTTATTCAAAGTTTTTTATTAAATATTTATTATTTAATTAATTTATTTTCTTCTTCTTTTGTTCTTTTTGTGTTTTTCACTTTGATTGTGTTCTATTAGAGGACAACGAAATGCCTTCTTTTCACGTTATTCTCTTAAGTATATATTATTTAATTATTCTCTTTTTCTTCTTCCACATCTTTTGTGCGGGTGTCTATTCATCTTTCAAAATCAATGTCTTTCCACATCTTTGATTGATAACCATCATTTTGTTTTTCGTTTTCTACTCAACATTCTTTTGCCTTTAGTCTCTCCATCACTTTAGAAAAAACGCTAATCTTATGGATATGTTCCATAATAATGGTCTGATGGATTTAAACTGTGAGTAAAATATCACTTTTATATGTAATAGTGAAAACAAACATCAAAATGGAGAACCCTACTAATAATGCTAAATGGTTTTTAGAGGGCCAGTTTAAGAAAAATAAAAATAAAAAATGAAATTTCTGGATGGAGGAACCTAAAAGGGAATTTGAACATTGATAGTTTACTTCCTAATGAATAGTGTAACGCCCTGGCCGCTTTTCAAGAATAAACGACTCTCCCCACACACTAGCACGAGACCTTTCTAGTGTGCTTTTGTCCTCACTCACACATTTCTTGAAAACTTCCCAGGAGGTTACCTATCCCAGAATTACTCCAAGTTAAGCATGCTTAACTTTGGAGTCCTTAAGTGATAGGCCACCGAAAAGGCTAATGCATTTGTTGGTATAGGTAGTATGAATTCATTTCTTTAACCTATCCTCGAATGTATAGTCTCATACCTATACAGTCTTTGGATCCATCTCATTCTGGTATGTATTCAGTTCGTTCATGTGCCCCTTCCACTAGAAGCCTGCCAGGAGCCGCTCCTTGTCCGTGCCTATGCACCTGCGATCATTCCCCACCCTCAACAATGACCGGATATCACATTCCCCGCTAGAAGCCTGCCAGGAGTCGCTCCTTGTCTGTGCCCATGCACCGGCGATCAATCCCCGCCCTCAACAGTGCTAGGATGTCACAGAAGTGGCTTAAATGCAAGTCGAAATTTCTTTCTTCCCATAGAGAATTCCCTAATTGCTGAGGGGGGAAGTTGTTGCTTGGGTTAAAGTAAAAATTTTTGAGTGAGTAAAGCTTTACTTCCGAGCGAGGGTTTTCAAGTGAGGCAAGTCTTGGTTCCGAACAAGGATCTTCAAGAGAGGCGAGTCTTGGCCACATGATAACCGTCATTTGCTATCACGGGGAGTGGAGGCACGCGCTTGTCATGATTGTGTCGTTCTTGTATCCCAAGGTCATTTAAGGGTGCGTCGTTTCACCCAAAGTTGTCTTGAAGTGTTACACCCGTCGATCTAGGGCCCTTGCATCCCAATCGTTGGATCTTTGATTACGTGGCTTCCTTTGGGGGTGTTAGCTCTTAGATACATCGCGTTCATTGCTCCCGCTACCCATTTTGTATTCTTACCGTTGGATTAAGGGGTATGACCAAAAGGTGCTTCCCCCTTATAAATTCATCTTCCTTCTTCATTTCAAAACTTTCAGGCCTTTGATATTCTTCCATCTCTTGATTTAAGTAGCTCTGTACTTCTCAGTGATTTCTGCTGTTATCCTTGTTTCATCCTTTGCCTTCTTTCTCGTTTAGCATTTCTTCTTGTTAGGTCAAAACTTCTCTTTGCTCCAGGCTTTCTTCATTTCTCAACCCTTTTTACTTAATTTTAGGAATTACTGTGAGTGTATCCATGGCGAGGGCTTATGACTGGGTTAGGGACGAGGGGTTGCTCATCTTTTCTTCTCTTCAGAGTGAGGAGTCGGTGGCCCAGTTATGGGAATTAGGGACCTTCAATCACTCTACCTTGGCTCGTAACGTAGAGTGTGTTTGTTGTTACATGGTTGATAGGGTTTGTCATAAGCGTAATGACCCTAGTGAGTTAGATTTTACCTTTATGTATGAGACCTTCTTTTCCTGACTTCATCTTTCCTTTCCTTTTTCTGAGTTTCAGATTGGGGTTTTGTGCGAGTTGAACATTGGCCCTACTCAACTTCATCCGAACGGCTGGACGTTTTTCCGGGCGTTTGAGATACTATGGGAGCACTTTAGTCGTACTCCTTCTGTGCCCTTATTCTTTTACTTCTTCAATGCTAAGATCCCCAAGGCCGGGATACCCATGGGATGGGTTTCACTTAATGGTGTTGCTCGTCATAACCTTATTAGAGCCTTTGACCAATCCTACAAGAACTTTAAAATGGGTTTCTTCAAAATCCGAGTCAGGTTGGACCCACCTAGGGAGGATTTCTTGTATTACCCTGACGCTTAACCCTGTTTCCCGCCGTACTAGACTTACAACCTGGTTCAATTCTGAGTCTCTTTGGACGACTTGACTTTGTCTGAGAAGGTGAACATTAAGTTTTTGTTTGATGAGTTGGGGATCTTCTTTAGCTCCTAGACATTGATCGCTCTGTCTCCTCATCCGAGTTCTCTTGATGCTTGGATAAGTGAGAATAATTTCTATTTTGTTGTGTATGCTTTTAGTTGTTTTTGATTTTTATGTTTTGACCGGTTGTGTATGTTTGCGCAGCTGAGATGGCCCCTGAGAAGCTTTCTTTGAAGGACCTGAAGAAGCTGTACCCTGGGAAGGGTTCCCGAGCGGGAGGGAGGAAAGGGACGACACAAAGGGGTGAGAGTTCTGCTGCTCCTGAAGGCTCTCTCTGAGTCATAACCAATACTGTCCCCATCTCCATGGTTCCTACTACTTCTCAGCTGGAGAGGGAAGCAGGGCGACCATCGAAGAGGCCGCGTGTAACATCCCTGTTTTTAGTAGCAGTCTTATTTGGTAAATTTTGAAGTTTGGAAGGTCTATAAGTGGTAATAAGTGAATAAATATCCTATAGATGGTCTGTAATATCACAAGGATTTCATTTTTGTGTGTAAATAGGGAATTTATATGGATCATTAATGAAATTACTCAAATTCCGAGTGAAAAGGACTCTGTTCCGAGTGACAGAGAGGAATTCCGAGTGAAGAATTAGAAATACCGACTGCAGGTTGAAATTCCGAGTGTACCGAGTGGAATCCTGACCTAGAGATATCTGGAGTGAAGTGTGTTCAAGAGAACCACTTCTGGGTGAAAATTCCGAGTCAAAACACCCTTGAATGACTTGCTTCCAAGTCAAACCTTTCAAATTGTTTCTTTTCGAGTGACAATTTCTATGATTACAGTATTCCGAGTGAAGGGAATCAGTCTGGGATATAACGAATAAATCCGAGTAAGTTTGTCCAAGTTAGACCTCCCTAATGAGGTAGAAGGTAGCAATCCGAGTAAGATATATATAAGGTTGAGAGCCATTTTGAGTGAGGCTAAATATGTAGTGAACTATTCTTTACTAGGGGTGTAAAAGTATGGTTGATGAACAATTCAAAATATACATATAATGTCAATCTGGTACAAGAAGATATTTGTATATGTGCAAATACGGAGTATCCTTGTATACTGGGGCGGAATACAATGCACTCTGGGCGGTGTGGAAGTCCGCCTGAAGTAACCTTCTTTGCCTTGACACAATTGGTGGTGGTACCTGCAATTATTCTCCGACGCTCAAGTCAGTATTCTGAAATACTGTAAGACTTAGAAAGCAAATCTGAGAGAATTATGCAAGTAAAAGTGTAAGGTTCAGAATTGAGGGAGGATCCCTTATACCTTTTTGCTGAGGTTTATATACCTGTTACTGGTGCTCCATTATTGGTAGGACCCGTTCCTTGTTTTCTGGCATAATGCAAGAAAGGTAGTGGGTCCCAGTGTCGTTCACGAGCACCATCACTGTAGTGGGTGTTTCCACTTGCCTGGAAAGCGTTAATGCTTTATTATTTTATTCATTGTTCCCTTTTATACGTGACAGCGTGATTCCCATTTTCAACCTCTCAAGACAGAGTCAATCTCGTGCCGGGGTTACAAGTATGGGCTCGCTACGCAGTATGGGAAATTCAATATTCCGCCTGTATTGAGCCTATGGCTTGGCGGAGTAATATGCATTGGAAATACTTTATGCATGTGTATAAGATATTCAATGTTTTCCACCTTGGCGGAGTGATAAGCTTTGGCGGAGTAACGTGCCTTGGCGGAGTAACATGCCTTGGCGGAGTTACGTGACCTGGCGGGGTTACATGCCATGGCGGTATGTACTCCGTATAAAAGTAATTATAAGGTATTTGAGACGTGCTTCTCCTGTTCAAAATGTTGATCTGGCAAAGCATTAAAACCATGCTCTTGGGGACCGGTGTTGGGACCGGATCATATGCCCCCTAGCTTGTTATAGTGACTGGCGGAGTCACTTTAATAAGCTATAACACTTTTAGCTTTTATAGGCATGGGTTTAAGCGGTGTTTGCTAGTTCAGGATTTACGGACAAGTGTTTTCATGCATTTATTGCTTTTGTCATTACTTGCCACGCCTGTCATTAAAGCACCTCGAAACCACGTTTTGCCGCTTCAATATCTCATTGCCACGTATGCCCTCGTAACGATTGCCATTCCAATGATGGGACATAAATGCGTGGGATGGCAGTTGAAATACGTTTTCGAGGTTATTACCATGGGCCTTGGATTTTGAAAATGCGGCCCAGGAAATACCTGCCCTTAGATTCATCTATCGATTTCAGAATCGAAGGAATCATCAGTGATATTCATCCAATGGCTGTAAACACATCTTTGAAGTTTTTGAGGTTTCGTTTATTTCCCCCCAAGCCATGCCTATAAATAGGTAAACTCTTGGGAGAGGAAATGTTTTGCTTCATCTTCTACCTTGCGTTTTTGTGCTGAAACTGCTTTTGGGACGCTACTTTCTTTCGAGTTGTTTGTTGTTGCAGTTCTTCACTTCTTCAGAAATTTAAGGTAACTCTCTTGTTCCTCTGTTTTCTGTCTTCACTGTTATTGGGTTGGTTTTGTTTTCTTTATATGTGTGTTTGTTGAAACGAGGATGAGAGGAAAAAAGTCAGAGTCGTGCTCTAGGGTTTCTGTTCACCCTATGTTTTCGGATATTGAGAGTGAAGATGAGGCTTTCTATACTGGGAGGGATTCAACATTTTACAGCAGCGTGGAGTGTTTTAGTAATGCTGTACATTCGTTTGTATCAGGAGGTATTTCCCAAATACAAGTGATAACGATGGAAGAATGTCAGAATGTTGTGTTGCATGGGTTGGACTGGGAAAAGATGCTTGAAACTGACCCTTATTGTTAGGTTGAGGAAGATGTTAAAGATGCTTCCTCTCGTCATGCAACAACAAGTGGTGGGGTGATGGAGTTGTCTGTGCCAATCTGGAAGGATGAAAGGTTTGAAAGGAGGTTCATCGTCCGTTCGCCGAAGACGTTTGAACGTATATGCCATCGTCCTCAAGATGAACGTACATTATACATGTACGATATTTTGTTTACCCAGCTGGGGGTACGATTTCCGCTGAATAAGTTCCAGATGGGCGTACTTAGATTTCTGGACTGCGCCCCTTCTCAGTTGCACCCTAATGGTTGGGGGATAGTTCGCAGCTTTGAAGTGTTGGCTAAACATCTGGAATTTACGCCTACTGTGGCGTTGTTCTTTGCTTTCTGTCGCATCATGAGGAGGGTGAATGCGAGAACTGGCGGTATGGGTTTTGTAACTCTTCGGGTGGAGCCGAAGATTGTGAACTTTAAGGCGTTTGCTGACTCCGCCAAGGAAGGCGGACTTCACTTCAGAATGAGCTTTGTAAAAGTCTCTGTCAGGAAGAACAAGTCCGTTTTTTGGCAGAGTAAGGAGGGAATTGATAAATTCCCAGTAGCGTGGACCCATGAGCACTTCCTCCTAACCAAACAAGCTTATGAAGTTGAGGAGAGTGCCCTATCAGCTACTTCCGTGGAAGTCCTGCGGACATTGAAGGAGTACAACTCCGTCCATAAGCAGATTTTATGCCGAAGGCTGCTTGGGCGGGATGCTGAGGGATACTTAAGTAATGCTTTATCATTAACAATTCCAATGTTGCTTGAATACTACTCCTGTTGTTTCCTGCAGCTTCTAATTGTATTTATGTATGTTATTTTGCAGGAGAGATCGCTGAATTTCCTGGGATGAAGCTGTATTTGCATGTGATAACAGGTTTTGATAATGACAAAGGAAACAGGCAATGCAAAGTCTTCATAGAATCAAAAACAAGTAGAGGTATCATATTAACTAAGATGCAAGAAGAAAACGGTTTCACAAAGATTCAAGAAATCAAGAAACAAATAAGCCAAGACACAGGAAAGCAACCATGCATCACAAGATTCAAATGGATGACTAACAGGCATGGAAAAATGTCAAAATGCAAAGCCTGAATCGATTCAAGCACGAGTGAATCGATTCACAGCCCTGGAAGTCACAAAAACAGGAAACAGAATGGGTCGAATCGATTCACCATGACCCTGAATCGATTCGAACACCTGGGAGTCACTTTATTTGAAGACAGAATGTCTTGAATCGATTCAGAGAATCCTTGAATCAATTCATACGAATCAGAAGCTCCAAATTGCAGAAACAGAATGCCTCGAATCGATTCAGACAATGCTCGAATCGATTCACACGAATCTGGAACTTAAATTTGCGCATATCAGAATGCTTCAAATCGATTCAAGGCACTACGAATCGATTCGAGAAGTGGGAAACACCACTAAAAAGACAGATTTAAGTGGGAAACATGGACCCAATCTTATAATACGTAGAGACAAGCTGGAGCCATCATCTTGCAACGGCTAGAAGGCCTCAACACTGCACAAATGACTCTATATAATGAAGAGGAATTCAAGCACATCAAGAAGAACCAACAAGCTACAAATCCTTTGCTCTATTTTGTGCTTTGTAAGCCCTATTTCTTGTATCTTGAATTTCATATCCTCTCATCTTGAGAGATTAGAAAGTGTGTGAGCTATCATTTGTATATTCACTCTATTGAGAGAGTTACTTGCTTGTAAACACTACATCAAAACACCAAAGTTCACTCTAGGTTGAGTGGTTACAAAGGTTGAGGCTCAACCTTTGGGATATTGTGAGATTGAAAGATTGGGTGGGTTGCCCTTATACTTGTGAGGATTGGGTTCTTGAGTGTGGGACACTAGGAAGCCGCAATTGCTCAAAATTGTATCTCTAGTCTACAATAGTGGAAAATCCTCTAAGTGGGTTGCTTAGAGGCGAGACGTACACCGGATTGGTGGAACTCGTTAAATCGGTTTGCAAAGCTCTTCTCCCTTACTCTTTTACTTTCATATACTGCATATTAATTGATTGGTGTTGATTGTTTGTGAAGAGCATACTTGAACTTGCTTAATTTGTTATACTTCAAATACTGCACACTAAGTGTTTGCTAAATCGCCTTAGCAATATTTACCTTTGTAGTGCATTGCATATTATCCTTTACTTGCTTTTACTTGCATACTCTCATAAACTTGGTTATAGAAATCAATTTCAAAGGTATTCCAATCAAAAGTTTTAAAACTCAATTCACCCCCCCTCTTGAGTATTGAGGCCACTTGAGTAACAGGAGCGTATCAAGCAAATTCGCATGAGTCGCCAGGAAATTGATGCGGAAAATAATGTGCAACCCAGGAGGAATCTGGCTGCTGCTCTGACAAAAACTCTCCCTTTCCCTGCCTCCACTAACGTAGTGACGTTGGAGGGTGTTGCAGGGTCCTCGACGGTTGAGGTTGAAAGGCGATCTAAAAAATGCCAAGAACCAGAAACTGTTGAGGTGGAGGAAGTGGACCCCCACCCCTTGCAAAAGAGGAAGACCAAGGGCAAGGAGAAGGTTGGGGAAGTGGCAGGGGCATCATCTGATGCTGCCATTGATGTGGAAGAGATTCCAGAGACACCAGCTGTGGCTATCACTGCTGAGTTGGGCGGTGTGGAGGGAGTTCCTGAAGAAGATGTTGTGGGGGAGGAGATGGAGGGAATTCAAGCTTCTCCAGTCCGCCAAGCTGAGAGTCCTGCCCTGGACTTGACTACTCGAGGAACAACAGTTTTCCTCATCGACGTTCCAGGGGAGTCATCCAGGCGATCCGTCTCTCTTCCTGCGACGGGGTCTCGTCTGAACCCTTTTTTGTATTACACGAATGTGGGATCCCGCCAGTCAGAGAGGCGTGATCCGGACTTCATTTTCCACCCAGACATCGACTTTGAGGAGATTCCAGACGCCGCTGTTGCTGCAAGGTGGCACCTTGCGGAAATTGATGGTTTCCTTGCTTCTATGCCGCGTATCGCTGAGGTTGCTGCGGAGGCTGCAATGTTTCAAGAATCATATCATGATTCTGTCGAAAAAATCCGCAGCTTAGAGCATGATAACGAACAGCTGTCGGAGGTGATCAAGGCCAAAGATAAACATCTTGACACCGCCGACTCTGATATAAAGAAGCTGGAAGAGGAGCTGGCCCGGGTCAGAGCTGACAAGGCCCTTCTGGAAAAGCAAGTCTCAGGTTTGAGAGATCAAAATACAAAACTGGGCGAAGAGGTGGGCGAGCTGACCCGAGTGAAGGCTGACAATGTTCTGCTGAAACAAGAAGTTTTAAATCTGAATCAGCAGAACCAAAAACTGGGCGAGGAGGTGGGCGAGCTGACCCGAGTGAAGGCTGACAATGTTCTGCTGAAACAAGAAGTTTTAAATCTGAATCAGCAGAACCAAAAACTGGGTGAGGAGGTGGGCGAGCTGACCCGAGTGAAGGCTGACAATGTTCTGCTAAAACAAGAAGTTTTAAATCTGAATCAGCAGAACCAAAAACTGGGCGACAGTGTGAGCGAACTTCAGCAGAGGTTGGTTTCCTTTGAAATTGATAAGACTCTTACTGAAGACGCCTGGGCGACGGAGTTGGATGTAGCGGCCACTTCATATAGCAACCTTGAAAAACAGGTTGAAGAGCTGCAAGCTGAAAAAGCTATTTCAGATGCCACCAATAAGATGCTTGATCAGGAGTTGAAAATGACTTTGGATGCAGCTGAGGCGACAATTGATGATGCTTTCAGCATGGCTATTCGCCAACTCCGTCATCGTAACCCAGGCGTTGCTCTCAACATTGCAGGCATTCATCCTTACTATGAGTTTATCAATGGTGAATTGATGGTGCCTGCTCGGGGGGGTCATGTTCCTGCGTCTAATGCAGAATATGTCCTGGCGGACTTGCCCCCCTCACAAAGTTTGTCTAAACCCAGTGAGAGTCAGCCCAGCTCCGCCCGCCAAGAAGGAGTGCCACCCGAGCCTTGAGGATTAGCTCCGGAGTTCTTCTCTAATTTTGTTTTTTTTATACTTTAATAATATTGCCTTGTTCCAGGATAGGCACTGGACCCTTATCAATCTTTGACAATATTCAATAAAGTATATTTTTTATAAATTTATACTTGTTCATACAAACAATGTCTGAGTCCGTCAGATTTATGCCTTGTAAAATGATATTAAGAAGGCAGCGTAATCATTTGAGGACTTAATGAAATATGACTAAGTATAATGAGGTGGAATAACGTTTTTAGGAATTTGGTGAAGTAAAATTCAGTAATGAGGCGGGGTAGCCTCTTAGGAATTTCATTGAAGTAAATTCAATAATGAGGCGGAATAGCCTCTTAAGAATTTCATTGAAATAAATTCAATAATGAGGCGGAGTAGCCTCTTAGGAATTTCAATGAAGTAAATTCAATAATGAGGCGGAGTAGCCTCTTAAGAATTTCATTGAAGTAAATTCTGCAAGGAGGCGGAGTAGCCTCTTAAGAATTTCAATGAAGTAAATTCTGCAAGGAGGCGGAGTAGCCTCTTGAGAATTTCAATGAAGTAAATTCAATAATGAGGCGTAGTAGCCTCTTAGGAATTTCATTGAAGTAAATTCAATAATGAGGCGGAGTAGCCTCTTAAGAATTTCATTGAAGTAAATTCTGCAAGGAGGCGGAGTAGCCTCTTGAGAATTTCAATGAAGTAAATTCTATAATGAGGCGTAGTAGCCTCTTAGGAATTTCATTAAAGTAAATTCTGCAAGGAGGCGGAGTAGCCTCTTAAGAATTTCATTGAAGTAAATTCTGCAAGGAGGCGGAGTAGCCTCTTGAGAATTTCAATGAAGTAAATTCAATAATAAGGCGGAGTAGCCTCTTAAGAATTTCATTGAAGTAAATTCTGCAAGGAGGCGGAGTAGCCTCTTGAGAATTTCAATGAAGTAAATTCTATAATGAGGCGTAGTAGCCTCTTAGGAATTTCATTGAAGTAAATTCTGCAAGGAGGCAGAGTAGCCTCTTAAGAATTTCATTGAAGTAAATTCTGCAAGGAGGCGGAGTAGCCTCTTGAGAATTTCAATGAAGTAAATTAAATAATGAGGCGTAGTAGCCTCTTAGGAATTTCATTGAAGTAAATTCTGCAAGGAGGCGGAGTAGCCTCTTGAGAATTTCAATGAAGTAAATTCAATAATGAGGCAGAGTAGCCTCATAAGAATTTCATTGAAGTAAATTCTGCAAGGAGGCGGAGTAGCCTCTTAAGAATTTCATTGAAGTAAATTCTGCAAGGAGGCGGAGTAGCCTCTTGAGAATTTCAATGAAGTAAATTCAATAATGAGGCGTAGTAGCCTCTTAGGAATTTCATTGAAGTAAATTCTGCAAGGAGGCGGAGTAGCCTCTTGAGAATTTCAATGAAGTAAATTCAATAATGAGGTGGAGTAGCCTCTTAAGAATTTCAATGAAGCACAGTTTTTACAAGTAGTATACTTACTTGAACTTGTCGAAAGTGCTTGGGTTTGTTGATTATGTACTCCGTTAAACATTCGCAGTTAGGCGGAGTCAAGTTTTGGATGGAGCGTTCATCCCTGATCATGTGAAAATTGTTGAATCCAGGGTTGGTATGGTGCAGCATATAGCTGTGACACCAATCCTTTCCGCAGAAATTTTGCTGGACCTTGGGGTCGATATGGTGCAGCATATAGCTGTGACACCAATCCTTTCCACAGGAAGCCTGTAGGACCTTGGGGGCTGTATAGTGCAGCATATAGCTGTGACACCAATCCTTTCCACAGGAAGCCTGCAGGACCTTGGGGTCGGTATGGTGCAGCATATAGCTGTGATACCAATCCTTTCCCCCCAAGGAGTTTTTTGGACCTTAGGGTCGGTATGGTGCAACATATAGCTGTGACACCAATCCTTTCCCCCCAAGGAGTTTTTTGGACCTTAGGGTCGGTATGGTGTAGCATATAGCTGTGACACCAATCCTTTCCCCCCAAGGAGTTTTTTGGACCTTAGGGTCGGTATGGTGCAGCATATAGCTGTGACACCAATCCTTTCCCCCCAAGGAGTTTTTTGACTCTGTTTGTGAAGCTTTGTTGCATGTTGGATGATCTTTATGGGATAAAGAGTTATGCCATTATGCTTCAATTGTTGGAGCCGGTGTCTTATCTGCATGGGAACAAGTTCTGCCATGGATAATTAACTGAAAGTTAGAATGAAGACTGAATGTAGGAAGGCATTTTATTAATGATGGAACTACATAAGGAGCTGAGTTGGGATATGTCTCATCAGAACCTTTTCAAGGAAAGCACAGCTGGAAAAAACCTTGAGTTAGGAAGAAAAGAACATACCATGTTACCCAACTAGCTGTAATATATGCGTAAATTTAAAATGTTTCATTTATTCCTGACCGGAGTGCAATCTAAGTTTTCTAGGCGGTATGTGCCTTTGCCCAGAATTTCGACGACTCGGTATGGACCTTCCCATGTTGGTGCCAATTTGCCTTGGTGTGCAAATTTGTTACCGATATTGGCCCTTCTCAAGACCAAATCTCCTTCTTTGAAACGGCGTTCAAAAACACGTGTGTTATACCGTTTGGCGGCCTTTACTTTAACAGCTTGGTCTCTCACAAAGGTTTCCTCTCTCAACTTCGCCAAGACCTCGAGTTCATGGGCGAGGTTCTGTTGATTGGCTTCTTCGTTGAAATGGAGGACTCGAGCTGATAGGGCTGCCAATTCAATGGGAATAACAGCTTCGACTCCATATGTCAGCCGATATGGAGATTCATTTGTGGTGGAGTGAGGGGTTGTTCTATATGCCCATAGAACGTGGCATAATTGATTTGCCCAATCTCCCTTTGCTTCACCAAGGCGTTTCTTAAGGCCTTTCAAGATTTCTCTGTTGGCAACTTCAGCTTGGCCATTGGTTTGAGGGTGTTCCACAGAAGAGAAAATCTGCGTAATGCTGAGATTTTCCAGGAGTTCAGTGAACTTATGATCTGTGAATTGGGTGCCATTATCAGTGACTATGCGTCCAGGGACTCCGAAAGGTGCAATGATATTTTCATATACGAATCAGCGAGTCCTGGCTGATGTAATATGCACCACTGCCTCTGCTTCAATCCATTTGGTGAAGTAATCAACACCAACTATCAAGTATTTGATACCGTCGGGCGCAGTTGGGAATGGACCCAAGATATCCATGCCCCATTGATAGAAAGGCCAAGGCGTTATTGATGATGACATTTCTTCCGCCGGAGTACGGTGGAGATTTTCGAATCATTGACATTGATCGCACTTTTGAACATACGAGGCGGAGTCATGCTTCAGGGTGGGCCACCAGTACCCCGGCCTGAGTATTTTTTGCATAAGACTACGTGCCCCTGGATGGTGTCCACATTGCCCTTCATGGACTTCTTCTAATACAGCTTGCACCTCATTTTCGTTTATACATATCAAGTAAGGAACAGAGATTCCTCGGCGGTATAACTGTCCATCTAGGAGTGTATAGTAAGGTGCTTCTTTCTTCAGTTTTCGTCGCTCAAGATCATCCGTGGGTAATTGTCCATTAACAAGGTAACGAACTATCGGTGCTACCCAGGAATTATCATCAAAAGAGCGGCTTTTAATCATATACGCTGAGGAAGGAAAGGAAATGCTTGGCTCCACCAAGGTACTTTGTACAACCATAGTTGTGCATCCTGCCTTCTTTGTGCTAGCCAACCTGGAGAGGATATCAGCACGTGTATTTTCTTCACGGGGTACATGCTTGAAAGTGACTTCATCGAAGCGCTGCTTTAACTCATTGACACAGTCTAGATATTGTTGTAGCAGAGGTTCTTTAGCCTGATACTCACCAAGAATTTGTGAGATTACTAATTGAGAATCACTGCATAGGGTGACAGTTTTGGCCCCAATATCTTGTGCTGCTCTGAGTCCGGCCAAGCAGGCTTCATACTCCACCTGATTGTTAGACGTAGTGAAGGTAAAGTGCAGTGAAATTTCAAGGTGTACCCCATCATCACTTTCCACAACAATTCCTGCTCCACATCCTTTGCTATTGGAAGACCCATCTACGTATACCGTCCAGTGTGAGTGATCTGCATCTGGGCTAGAACCTGTTAACTCAACTATGAAATCTGCTAGGACTTGTGCCTTGATAGCAGTTCTTGGTTCGTAGGATATGTCAAATTCAGAGAGTTCTACGGCCCATTTGATCATTCTTCCAGCTAGGTCTGGTTTGAACAGTATAGTACGGAGTGGCAAGTCTGTGCGAATCAGGATAGGATGGGCATGGAAGTATGGTCTTAGATGTCGTGAAGCCCAAACAACTACAAGTGCTACCTTTTCAATCTTCTGATAACGGCACTCTGCATCATGCAATGTTTTACCAGTGAAATACACCGGTCGTTGGCCTTCAGTCATTTCCTTGACCATGGCTACTGCCAAAGCTTCATCTGAAACAGACAAATAAACAATGAGTTGCTCACCCGGGCTTGGTTTTACCAGGATTGAAGGGCTGGCCAAGACATTTTTCAAGCTTTGGAAAGCTGCCTCTTGCTCTGGGCCCCAACTGAATTTTTTGTCTTTTTTCAACATTTTGTACAAGGGAAGAGAGTGATGAGCCATTTTTGGCATGAACCGTGCTAGAGCAGCGATTTTGCCATTGAGGGATTGTACCTCTCTCAATGTTTTGGGGCTCTGCAACTCTTGGATTATGCGACATTTATCAGGATTAGCCTCAATACCTCTTTGTGTTAGCATGAAACCCAGAAATCTGCCCCCAGGGACAGCAAATGTACACTTTAATGGGTTGAATCTCATGTCGTATTGTTGTAGGCGTTGAAAAATGAGGCGTAGATCTTCAACATGATCTCCTTCTTCCGGGGTCTTGGCAATAATATCATCAATATACACTTCTACCAACTTTGTGTGCATACCCTCAAAAACTTTGTTGATCATACGCTGGTAGGTTGCCCCGGTGTTCTTTAACCTAAATGGCATGACGTTGTAGCAAAAGACTCCTTTGTCATTAACAAATGCTGTCTTCTCTTGATCATCCTTACACATTGGAATTTGGTTGTACCTGGAGTAAGCATCCATAAAAGATAGATACTTGTATCCAGAGGAATCGTCAACCAATCTGTCAATGTTGGGGAGAGGGTATGGATCCTTGGGACAACATTTATTTAAGTCAACGTAGTCTATGCACATACGCCACTTGCCATTGGCTTTCTGTACCATGACCATGTTAGAGAGCCAGGAGGAGTAACGGAGTTCCCTGATGAACCCCACCTTGAGGAGCTCCTCTGTTTGTTCACAAGCAGCTTTTTGCTTAGCAGGACCCATACGCCATTTCTTTTGTGCCACGGGCTTAGTTTCAGGATACACCGTCAGGCGGTGACAACAAAAGTTGGGATCCATGCCAGGCATGTCTGCAGCGGTCCAAGCGAAGATTTCTTTATACTCATGGAGAAGTACAATTAGTCTTGCCTCCATGTTAGCCTCAAGCTTGTCATTGATGTTTGTAATCTGTTCCGGGGTGCTACCCAAAACAATAGACTTGGATCCGCCATCAGGAGTTGGTTTCAAAGGGTTCAGTGGGTCTATAGAAGACTCCGCCCTGGGGCCGAGATCCACCAAATTGACGGACGCCGCCGCACTGCCCCCTTCATTCAACTTTCTTTTCTTAGACACGGCTTCCAGCTTCACCATGTTAAGACTCAAGTTGTAGCAATAGCGAGCCATTTCTTGGTCACCCCTCACAGATGAGACTTGATTATCTTTGTCAATGAACTTGATTAACAAATGGGGAGTTGAAACGATGGCTTCCATGGCATTCAGGGTAGGCCGCCCAATGATGCCATTGTAGGGAGACTTCACATCAATGACAAGAATCCTGGATTTCACAGTCCTTGCTCCAGGTTTGCCGTCAAAGGTAATTCTCGTATCTAAGTAGCCTTTAGTGGGCTGTTTAGCACCATTGAAGGCTGTAAGGTCCTGTGTATATGGCTACAAATCTGCATCAGTTAGTCCCATACGTTTAAAACAGTCATAAAAGATAACATCGCAGGAACTTCCCTGATCAATTAGGATGCGTTTTACATCCATATTAGCGATTATCGCAATAATCACTACTGCATCATCTCCTTCAGGAATAGTAGGGCCAAAATCGTCGTCCGTGAAGGTTATAGGTGGAGTCTGGACCCCGTTTCTGAATGGGCGATATTCTTTGCTCTTGCCTTGCACAGACAAGATCATGCGATGATGATTCTTCCTGGCGGAGTTTGAGGGTCCGCCCCCGGCGAAGCCTCCAGCTATCATGTCTACAACCTGCCTTTTGCCCCTCGATCTGGGTTCTGGGCTTGGTTCTTTTTGGGCGGACTCCAGAACAACGCCCTTTTGTTTTTCTGTTGCCGCCGTGCATTTAGGCTCCCGAGTGTTATCAGGATCAGGAGAACGATCGCGAGATCTTTTCTCAAACCTCTCTGGCTCATCATGAGATTAACCCTTAAACAAATAATGTTTCAGCTTTCCTTCACGAATAAGCACCTCAATGGTATTTTTGAGTTGCTTGCACTCCTCCGTGGTATGGCCAACTGATTCGTGGAACTCACAATATTTCTTTGGGTTCCCACCGCGTCTGATTGGAGGTGAACGTTGAATCCCATAAACGTTAAGGGTAGTCCATCCTATTTCACGCAAGATTTGTTCATATGTCGTGTTCAGGGGTGCATAATGAGCGAAATTGAACACTCGTTTATCTTGCTGTTTGAAGGGTTGGTTCCCTGCTTTGTCTTTCTGAGGGAACTTATCATTCCTGGATGATTTTTCCTTCAGTTTGTCATGGTGTGGAGCTGAAGGAGGTGGCTTAATGCGAGATGCAGTGGCTTCCAAGTGCATCTCAATACCTACGTACTTAGATGCCTTTCTGTGAAACTCCTCCATGGTGGATGGAGGTCCTTTTGCCAATGACAAAGCAAAAGGTGATTTCGGTTGCATGGCCTCGATGAGGATGTGCAACTGGATTGCTTCCGTCAAGTCAGGGACCATGGCCGCCTCTTTGTAAAATCTCTTCAGGAAATCTTTTAGAGACTCCTTATCACCTTGTTTGATCTGAGCCAAGGTGTGGGAGGTTCTAGGTGTATCCCTAGAGATTACAAACTGACTGCCAAAAGCTGTGGCCAAGTCTTCCCATGAATCAATGGAACCTGAAGGTAAACTCTTGAACCAGCTTAGAGCTTCACCTGTAAGGGTCCTGGGGAACATTCTGCACATGACATCTTCTTCTGCACCTAAGAACATAGCCTCGTAGATGTAAGCATCTAAATGCTTAGAAGGATCTCTTTCCCCAGTGTATTTTCCTATGGAAATGGGTTGCATAGTTTGCAAATGTCTGGGAACATGCGTATTCATGAGTCTTTTGGAAAATGGGATACTCATCTTGTATCCCGAGGGGGATGCGTTTGAAACTGCTCTTCTCCCCTCATGATGTTGAGCATTTGCCAGTGGAAGGCTTCGTTGCTCTTCCATGTAAGTAGGGATACGAGAGTAATTTGGAGTACTCGATTCCTCCTGTGCATGCGATTCATGGCGAGGCTTGTTTGCAGGGCCCGCTCTCTCGTGCATAGGATTTTCCTTCTCACGACGAAGCTCTGCAATTTCTTTTTTCAGCATTCTGATCATGTCATCTCTCGGATCTGGAGAGTCAACATGCGTTGTCTTTTTGTGAGCATCGTTGTCAAAGTTGAGACATCTAGGATTGCGTGGAGGAGAATCCTCTGTCTGCATTTCTGGTCCTGGTCTTTCCATTAATGATGAATGTAATGGGGATTGCTCAAGGATTGTGGGATTACCAATTTTACAGGTCCCATTGGGCGTGCCAATGAACTGTTCTTTACTGGGGGTGTAAAAGTATGGTTGATGAACAATTCAAAATGTACATATAATGTCAATCTGGTACAAGGAGATATTTGTATATGTGAAAATACGGAGTATCCTTGTATACTGGGGCGGAATACAATGCACTCTGGGCGGTGTGGAAGTCCGCCTGAAGTAACCTTCTTTGCCTTGACACAATTGGTGGTGGTACCTGCAATTATTCTCCGACGCTCAAGTCAGTATTCTGAAATACTGTAAGACTTAGAAAGCAAATCTGAGAGAATTATGCAAGTAAAAGTGTAAGGTTCAGAATTGAGGGAGGATCCCTTATACCTTTTTGCTGAGGTTTATATACCTGTTACTGGTGCTCCATTATTGGTAGGACCCGTTCCTTGTTTTCTGGCATAATGCAAGAAAGGTAGTGGGTCCCAGTGTCGTTCACGAGCACCATCACTGTAGTGGGTGTTTCCACTTGCCTGGAAAGCGTTAATGCTTTATTATTTTATTCATTGTTCCCTTTTATACGTGACAGCGTGATTCCCATTTTCAACCTCTCAAGACAGAGTCAATCTCGTGCCGGGGTTACAAGTATGGGCTCGCTACGCAGTATGGGAAATTCAATATTCCGCCTGTATTGAGCCTATGGCTTGGCGGAGTAATATGCATTGGAAATACTTTATGCATGTGTATAAGATATTCAATGTTTTCCACCTTGGCGGAGTGATAAGCTTTGGCGGAGTAACGTGCCTTGGCGGAGTAACATGCCTTGGCGGAGTTACATGACCTGGCGGGGTTACATGCCATGGCGGTATGTACTCCGTATAAAAGTAATTATAAGGTATTTGAGACGTGCTTCTCCTGTTCAAAATACTGATCTGGCAAAGCATTAAAACCATGCTCTTGGGGACCGGTGTTGGGACCGGATCATGTAGCCTTTCCGAGTGAATGGGTTTGAATAATCCGAGTTGGACTTAGCGTAATGATATTCCCCGAGTAGATAAGATAATGTGTATTCTGAGGGTCTAAGTATGGAATGAGTCCGAGTGGGACTTGACTTAATGGTTTTACCTGAGTGGTTAAGTAATTCATAAGTCCGAGTGACTTACTTGGTGAATAAATACCGAGTGGAGTACGGTTGTGGAGACCCCTCCTGAGAAATGAATGGCTAAGGTACTCTCCGAGTGAGAATAGGCATGAATGCCAAGTGTGAGGCCGAATGAGTGTTGGTCGGTCTTAGTATTAGTTACCGAGTGAGATGCTGCTCAGAAGATGAGTTGATGAACTTGTAGTATACTTCCGAGTGAAATAAGGTTGGGAGATATTCTGAGTGACGTATGACATCGGGGACCCCTTCCAAGGGAAGGAAAGTCTATGTATTCTCCGAGTGAGAAAGGTGTAAACGTGCCGAGTGATGAATGGGTAATGCATTCCGATTGAATAGTGGTTGGAATACACCGAGTGGTGTTTAATTGGGAAGTAATCCGAGTGAGCCTCTTCCGAATTCCGAGTGAACAATGTTGTATGTATTTTGATTAGGAAATAACCATTCTGAGTGAAAAAGGTAACCTGTAGTCCGAGTATCTAAGTATGAAATAAAACTGAGTGAATGAATCCCTCCAAGTGATAAGAAGTTTGAATGGTAGACAAGAATTCATTAGGTCTGAGTGATGAGAGATCAGAATAATGCCAAATGGAGCTTAATAGTGGAATCTGAGTGTGCAACTCCGAGTAAGAAGATACCGATTGAAGAGATTCGTGTAAAGAACTTGGGAACAACTTCACCGAGTGGAAGACCTTGTGTTGGATGGATTATTTGAGAGGAAGAAAAAGAGTTTAGAATGAACGCCGAGTGAAAGTTAACCAGGTAATATGTCAATCCTGGAATAAGGTTCCGAGTGAGTGGATGAGTTGTACCGAGTGGAACAGTGTGTAGAGATGACTCGGATTTAGTTTGAAATTACCGAGTGAGACTGGCTAGAACAGACACGGTTTTAGGATGACTTAACCGAGTGGTAATCTGAGGAACTTGAATCAATCTAGGACGACTTGACGGAGTAAACAAACTGATTGAAAAAGAATCGAAGACCGGATGAAATATTTCCGAGTGCCTTGATCCGTTCTGAACTGGGATCTAATATCCGATGTCTCCTATATCACACCAGACGGCCGGTGTAAGAGAAGACTGACTGATTGCAGACCGGATTAACACTCCACACCGGTTAGCTGCTTAGAAAGCTGCCTGTCCTTAGAACCGGTGTGCACACCAAACAGTTTTGAACCGGTATTCACCAAACCGACCTCTTCGTAACTACACAATAGCCTTCCTCCCACACCACAACACCGTCTCCTTCCATGGACGCTGTCCCTCGAATCCCACACACACCGTCCTTCCCTTCTTCACTCCACACCGTCCCTCACACTCAATACCGTCCTCACTCCATACCAACCTCTTCAAATCCTCCAACATTGAATATCTTTTAATTCCACTCTTGCTAGTGACAAGTCCACTTATTCACATGAATCCAAAAAAAAAAATGGACTGTCACAACGAACCAATAAGCAAGGAAAAGTTGTACCAATTATAAACACCTTTTAACTCCACTTAGATCATTTTATATATTTTTAATATATCACTAATTCAATCAAAGCAAGCAGACAACAGAATTAATCAAAAAGGCTCCATTATCCTCACATGTTCCTCCAAAGTTGTCTTCCACTTACTCTCTCATTATTAACACCTTACCACCACTCTCAGAACACTCCTACATACGAAAATTTAACAAAACACACACACTCCTTCTTATCATACGTTCAAAGGCTTTTCCTTCCATTTTCATTCTTCCATTAAGGACTAGAACAAGGAAACAACAGAGCATACTCTGCTAATCGAAGGACTTCTATTAAGGTAAGGGGGGTATATTCTCGGGTATTCTGAGGAAGTTTGAGTGAAAAAGAAAGGGGTTAAGGTACCTTTGGTCCTCACCTTTCCAGGGCAGATTCGGTTTGTTGTGAATTAAATGCCTTATTTGTTATATATTGTTTTATATATATATATATATATATGATTAATTGCCTGTGTTAATTATTGTTCATCCTGATGATTAAATGATATGTTCGATGTTGAATTGTGAAAGATATGATCTATATTGGATTGTGAAAATACTAAGAATCAGGGGTGTCTATGTGGATTCCAGTGAGAAATTATGAAAGAGAAGTCGGATTCAATGAATTAAGAAGCTCAAAACGACCTGATTATCTATAATACTTCAAACATATTTTGAAGTAAATGTTTGAATCACAATAACCGACCATATCACTCATATAGAACATTTTCACTCAGAATCGTAGTTTAAATAATTCGGAAAACCCTCCACCATGATATATTTCACTCAGAAAACATCTCAGTTTGAATTTCACTCAGGACACGTCTTATTTCACTCAGAAATCATTTTATTTTCACTCAGAAAACTCATTCAGTGATTTTACTCGAAAAATAATTTATTTTACTCAGCAAAGAGTTATTTTCACTAAGAGAACTCCTTTCAGTTTAATTTCACTCAGAATATATAGTTAATTTCACTCAGAAAACTCTTATCAACCTGATTCCACTCGGAATCAGGATTATTTCACTCGGATTTACTTTACTCGAAGGTATTCTATTCAACAGAATGATTTTTCACTCGGAAATCATATGTATTTTACTCAGAAACCTTTTGCTCAAACACTTTTAACTAGGGAAACATTTTTAACTTCACTGAGAAAACTTTTAGTCTGATTTCACTCGGGTTTATGTTTATTTTATTCAGAAACTCACTTTAGCCTGATTTTACTTGGAATCCTACTTATTTCACTCGGAATTCTATTGATTACACTCGGTTTCTAACTCATTTTATTTAGGAAATTCATTTTCACTCGGAAACAGACTTATTTTACTCGGATAATTCAATTTCGCTCAGCATTCAATTAATTTTACTCGGTAAACTCATGTTTCACTCGGTATTTAACTCCTTCTCCTCGGAAAAGCTGTCTTTAACGTTTTATACTTGGATTTTTCATTTAGAAACTCTTCTTTACTCCTATTTGAATTATTGGAGCGTTATAATTTTCGTTATTATTCTTATTTCCATTATTAACATTATTCTTATTATACTTATTATTATTATTGTTCTATTAACTAGTATTATTGTTATTGTTTATTATTATTAATTCAATTATAAGTAATTAAATAAGGAATATATTATTTTACTCTTTATATAAAGTATAATTTAGAACCAAAAACACAACCGATATATTTGCTCGAATAAGACAATAACGTCTGAACAAGTTGATAGAAATCAAGAGCCTATGAAAATGATAAGACTGGAAACACATAGATACCCAAGGAATCAAAAGATGAAAAGAATGCATTTCGCATCATGAAAATATTTTGAAGAAGAAAATTTCTAGAGCATACACCTGGTACGCTGGGGACATTCACGTTCGATCCCCAATGAGGATCTTGGGAGTACAACTGGAACGGCAACCCAATGGCATCAGAGTCGCGCCTGATAGCCGGGTGAGACGATGCAATTCTAGTGTACTTTGACTAAATGACGGAGTGTAACTATGATCGTAGGGATCCAAGCTCAAAAAATATATAAATCAATGATGAGAACCAATGAGTTCATTCGTACCCTATGAAAATGGGAGCTTGGGCGGACCCTGATCGCTCTAGAATGGAATGGAGATATTCCAAAGAATGAGATGAAGAAATGATTTATTGGGCCTGTGAACACCTCTTTTGGTCCGGTCCAGATGGAAAGAACACCGGTCCCAGGGTACTAAAAACTGAAGTTTCGACTGTTGTAAATATGACACCGGTCCAAGTTCCAGGGGTAATAACGGACCAGATATTGGCTCCTGGAGGGCCGATGTCATGCACCTGACAACGGAAGGACTGGTCAGTCCAGCCCAAGTAAAATTTCTTGATCTAGTGGGGTGACTCAGATTGAAACATATACACACCGGCTGAGACGGTAGGTCCGGGCTACGAGGAAGAACACCACCCCTTATGTACCACATTGAAAAGGTTCGACCGGTATGAAGGTGATACAGGTCCAGGTTCTAAAGAGGCCACATCGGACCAGTTGGAATTCCATCCAACCGATGTCCTTAATGGCCGATGTCATAAACTTGACAATGGAAGGATGAGCTTGGAGGTTTTATGCGCGCTGACCTGGAATCGCACCCCCTAAAAGTGGCAGACAGGGGGCGGAAGTGGACAATTAAAAATACCCCCACTGAACCACTGTTCCCCACAAACAGATAGTGGCCAGGGTAGCACCACTGCGCATATGGGTGAGTGGGAACTCTTGTTGTCCCAAAAACACTCAGCCCATGTCCTCAAGCCCTATAAATGCCACAACCAGAGAAGCTCAAGGGGTGGGATTTCCCTCTCTCTGCAAGAAAACCCTGCCTAAATTCTCTCCGATTCCTCCTAACCTTCAAAGGATCTTCCAATAATCTGTCTAGATCATCACAAAAGACCTCTAGCCTTAAGAAGCTTGAAGTTCCCCAGTGCTCAAAGTTACTGTCCCTCACACCGAACCTACATCGTTCCTACATCGTACCTACACCGTCCCAGTACAAAGTTGCCCTTCACCAAACTTCCATACCGTACCTTACCTAGCCACTGCCTTTATCAATCCTCAACACCGTCCCTGCCTAGCATTCAGTCACCTCCTCACTTCGGATCGTTCCCCACCAACATCGGTCACATCCCTCAGTTTCCAGTAGTTGAGTCCAACATCAGCTCAGTACGTCTGCCACAGCGTGCAAGTCCAATACCGGTTCGACACCGTCGCTGCATCTGACCCCAACACCGGTTCCTAAGCCTCCACACTGGTTCCTTTCTGTCCCTTATTTCTTTTGTTTTCATTATTTATTTTCCTACCAGATCTCTGTCTATTGGTTATAATTTTCTGTGTAGTATAGCTTGTGCTGTTAATATTTACCCTTTACCCCTAAGAAAAATAATAAAAATAATAAGTAATAAATTTTGCATATATTGTACTTTCTAGCCTAAAAATTCCCGTTTTTTTAACTGTGTCGTACGGGAATACTTCCGTCTACACAACCTCTATAGAACCCGTATACGTGCGAAGAACTTCGTCTTGTACGGGTTCCTCCCCAAAGTGATACCCACCAACATTTTCCTAATCTTTTCTTAAAAGAAAATCACTCAGAACTACGTAACCCTGATTTCTTGATAATTCAAGAATCCGTTGGAGCAGGACTTTAACTCTTGTCGGGCCCACCTTTCTTATTTCTATTTACTGATTTATTTTCTTTGCTTTCGAGTTTCTTTCATGATGTTCCTTTTTGTCATTTCCGTGAAAAATCAATTTAGACGTGACGTCTTGTTGATTTCCCCCTAGTTTTTGTTCAAGCCTCGCTACAATTCATAGGGAAGGGATACTTAGGACAAGACGTCCCGCTTATCTCTTTCCTATCCCTATCCCTTCTACCCGAGGATGTTTAATTTAGACGTGACGTCTTATTGGCATTCTCTCACCCTCTCTGTCTCGTATCGAAGTCGAGTTTAATTCGGATGAAACGTCCCATTGACCTCGCTTCAACATTCTATGTCTGTACAGTTCTCTACTCCATTCTATCATTTTCAAAATAAAAATAAAAGAGGAAGAAACCATGTTTTGTTTAAGGCTGTTTATATTTCGCTTTCAACCTTGGTACTGTTTCTGACAGGCGATGTAGGGTGCTAATACCTTCCCTACTCGTAATCGACTCCCGAACTTGAATCTCAATTTTTAACCAGTGCTTTACTGAACCTAGTTTTTTCCAATGTTTTTCCTATGAATAAAAACGTTGGTGGCGACTCCCTGTTCCATCCAAGCAGGTTCCACACTCTCTCGCCGCGCCGTCGCGATCCAGGTTGCGACAGGGCCCACATGCATCATGAGACTTAACCAAAGATAAATCATAACAAATTCAACTCATGCATTCCATAACATCATGCTTGATTGTTGTAATTGTGAATATGCTAATTGTATGATTTATGTAATATTGTATGTTAACTGGATTATGTCCGCACCGGATTAACCATCAGGGTCTTGGGTTATACTCACCCTTACTGTTGACAATTTTCAAAGGAATTAGGAAAACAAGAACCTGAGTATGAAGAACAGCAATACGCTGAACCCACTGAGAATGCTCATTAAAAGTAGGATATCTATATTTGAATAATAAGACCATGGATAACTGTATGAATATTAAGGGTGCCTGCGAGCCTCATTCTGTTATGAGTACACTTACTTACAGTTTGTGAATGACTATGTGAATTATATACTATTTACTTCCACTGACCTGCCAACTCTTTATTTATTTTAAAAAAAATATATATTCATTTTTTCTAAAAACTTGTGACCTCTCAGTTAAATAGGATGATCTTATAGAAGGGTTGTCTTATCTAACCGAGGGTGTTACACCGCGCATAGAAGAAATTGTTCAGGAGGGTGAGGCGGGGTAAAAGGCCCTCGGGGCGAGTCATCCCGACTCTCCACAACGCATCGAAGATCAAGCTGGGGAAGGGGTCTTGCGGATTGTTATATTTGACAGACCTGAGAAGGAAGAAGAGATTCTTGAGCTTCGGAGTCGGGTGAGCCGAAGGTCAGATGAAACCGGCTCTGTAGGGGAGGTGTCGGTAGAGCGGGTTACCGCAACCCTTCCCAATGAGACGAACCTTGAAGACAGGAGGTGGGAGAGTTTTACCAACGGATCTCTGTGTGGCACCCATAACCCTGCTCACTCATTGTGGGATGTCCGGTTTCCGGTTCCGAGTTTCATGGACCAGACGGTGGTCTTCAAGGAGGACAAGAGGAAGTTCGAAGGTTCGAACGCGCCATCCATGTGCCAGGCGATAAAGATGTTCAACCTCTGAGTGACTTCCATCACTCGGTTCTTGCAGAAAAGGCTTATCGAGCAGGAGAAGAAGTTGGTTGTATTAAAGGCGGAGAGGGTCATCCTTCTTCAGGAGAAAGACCAGCTACAGTAGTCTTACGACTTCTCTGTCATGCAGCTTGATAGTGATTTGAAGGAGGTTAGGGGAATGACCGATGAGCTATAATGGGCTAAGGTTGAACTATCAAAAGCTCGAAAGGAGCAAGAACTACCCGAGACAAAGCTGATCACTGCCACAGAGCAGTGTGCTAATCTTGGTAGGTAGTTGAGCTCTATCAAGGAGGCTTATGGCTCAATTTACGTGGGTAAGAGGGAGGCAGAGGACAAGCTGATAGAGGTGAAGTCTGCCTTGGAGAAGGAGAGGGAAGAGAGAGAGGCTTACAGGCTTTTATGGTGGAGAAGCTGTCGAAAAAATATGTGGCTGCCTTTGACCTTTGCCAATAGCAGATACAGGTACTAAATCCTTGTTTGGAGTTGAATCTCGAAGGCGTCAATCTATTCTACATTGTCACGGATGGGAAAATAGTGGATCTCTCAGATTCTGAAGGGGAGGAGGAGGAGTTAGCTGCCAAAACTGTTGTTGGCATCAGATCGGAGAGTCGCACAGATTCTATAGCTCCGCAAGCTGACACTCCAACTCTTCCTGCTTCGGCTGCCAAGACTCTTGCCCTGGAGACGCCTGCTATGGATTCCTCGACGGCTGATGCCTGATCTTTTCCGTTTGCTTTTATTTTGCTCCTCGTGTAATGTGTATTTTAATTTATGAATAAAAGCAAGATTTTCATTACATACTTGTTGCCTGATTTGTTTGACTTGTGCTGTTCGTACCTTTATTCTTATCGAAGATCTTGTGTTTGGTGTTTTTTTCATACTCGAACGAATTTTAAACTCCGCATACGTACATGTCGAGAAACCAGATCCGGCCTTGGACTTTATCTTACGAGGGATTCGTTCCGAGAGGAGGGGAGTCTTGAGTTAGGAAAATCTTGTTTTATAAGTGAATTGTTGCAACGTAGGAGTCGCGCTGGGTAGATTTATACATGTCCTTGTTAAAGTTAACTGTTGTTTATTTTATCACTGATGTTGCACCGAGTTAATGCTTATTTTATCATTTGGTGCTGACCGTGTGTTGTACTTTTATGGGCAGGCGATATATCCCCACGTAAACTGACACTGAAGGATCTGATGAAGCGTTACCAGGAGGTACATCCTCAAGGGTTAAGAAAAAGGTCACCAAGAAGCTGAGACCTTCTTTGATAGCGACAAGGGATGATGGAGTATGAGTCTTGCCCATCCCCGGTCGTCACTCCTGTTGGGGTCGTTATCGTTGCCGAGGATGAAGGGGAGAAGGAGACCAAAGTTTCTCCCTTGGCGACTCATGGGAAGACTTCAAAGTCATCTGGGGATGTGGCCTCTGGCGCCAACCAATTTATGTCCGCAGAATCAATCGCTGACTCTATGCCTAGCGTGACGGACGCGACTGAATGTCCTTGGGAAGAGTTTGTTAATGGGTCATTGAGCGCTGACAGGAGCCCGGTTCTTTCTCTTTATGACACGTACTTCCCTATTTCGCAGTTCGTGGATCGCACGGTCCTTTTCGAGGAAGATGAGGAAAAATATGCCTCCTCTGATCCCATTGCCATGTACAGAGCTGTGAAGATGTTTGGACTCCAGGCAACTTCGATATCTCGAGCTCATGAAAAGCAGTCGGTTGATCAGGGTAATGCAATGATAGTGTTAGTTCAAGAACATGAATCTTTAAAGAAAGAGAATGAGCTGCTGCGAGAGGGGAGAAAGAAAGATGTTGCCCGTGTTACAGATACCAAAAAGTTGATTGCCACTATAAGGTCGGTCTTGCAGCGGTCAGAGGAAGACCTGAAGACCGCCAGGGCGGGTCGGGATTTGGCAAAGTCACGATTGGTCGATGCTAAGGAGGACTTGAAAATTGCTAGGGCAGGGCGGGATTTTATAGAATCAAAACTGTCGGTCGCTGAAGAGAGGTGCTCTTATTGGGATCGGAAAGTGGGAGAGGTGGAGGAAACCTACAATGTTGTATCCCTTAAAAAACAGGAGTTGGAGAAGGATCATCAGGCAGCTCAAGCCAATTTGGAGGCTCTGAAGGAAAAGTAGAGCCGAATCTTGCTGCCGCAAAGAGGGATATTACTGTTAAATATGTTGATGCCTTCCGACTCTGCCAGGAGCAGATTTCAATTTTAAATTCATCTCTTGCACTAAATTTTAAGGGTTTGAGTCCCTTCAAGCTTGTCGTGCACGGCCAGTTAGTGTCATGCCATGATTCTGAAGACGAACAAGCAGGGGACGATGCAGAGGGAAAGTAGAATGGTCCTGGAACAGGAATTGGTCTGGGTAAGTCCGCCTTAAAGGTCCCTCCTCCTGTATTGGCCAAGACTTGTCCTTAGATGTATTTACGATCATTTATGTTGTACTTTTCTTCTCTTATTTACTCTAACAATGTTTATTGGGACAAGTGCATTTGAACGTATGCGTCGAGGGTCAGTTCCGATCTCGGACATTTTGTACTTGAACGATTTCAAGTATCAATGTATGTGCCGAGGGATCAATTTTGACCCTGGTCCTTTGGATACGTGAGCAATTTTTAAGTCTTCAAAACGTATTGTTGAGGGATTGATTCCGCGCTTGGACTTTATACTTGAAAAATTTTCAAGTCTTCAAAACGTATTGCTAAGGGATCGATTCCGTGCTCAGACTTTATACTTGAACGATTTTCAAGTCTTCAAAACTTATTGTCGAGGGATCGACTCTGTACTCAAACTTTTTGTAATATGTGAATGAATTCAAGCCTTCAGAACGTATACCGAGGGATCAACTTCGCACTCAGACTTTTTGTAGTACTTGATTCAAGCCTTCATAACGTATTCCCGGGGACTGATTCCACGCTCAGACTTTTCGAAATACTTGAATGAATTTAAGCCTTCAGAATGTATTATCGAGGGATCGACTCCGTATTCAAACTTTTCGTAGTACTTGAATGGATTCAAGCCTTCAAAATGTATTACTGAGGGATCCATTCCACGCTTGGACTTTTCGTAATACTTGAATGAATTCAAGTCTTCAGAACGTATTGCCGAGGGATCGATTCCGCGCTCAGACTTTTCGTAATACTTGAGTGAATTCAAGCCTTCAGAACATATTGCCAAGGGATCGACTCCGCACTCAGACTTTTCGTAGTACTTGAATAAATTCAAGCCTTCAGAACGTATGCCGAGGGATCGACTCCGTACCCAGACTTTTCATAATACTTGAATGAATGTAAGCCTTCAGAACGTATTGCTGAGGGATCGATTCCATGCTCGGACTTTTCGTAATACTTGAATGAATTCAAGCCTTCGAAACGTATTGTCGAGGGATCAACTTCGCACTCAAACTTTTCGTAATACTTGAATGGATTCAAGCATTCAGAACGTATTACCGAGGGATTGACTCCGCACTCGGACTTTTCATAATACTTGAATGAATTCAAGCCTTCAGAACGTATTACCGAGGGATCGATTTTGTGCTCGTACTTTTCGTAATACTTGAATGATTTCAAGCCTTCAGAACGTATTGCTGAGGGATTGATTCCGTACTCAGACTTTTTATAGTACTTGAATGGATTCAAGCCTTCAAAATGTATACTGGGGGATCGACTCCACACTCAGACTTTTCGTAGCACTTGAATGAATTCAAGCCTTCAGAAGTATGCCGAGGGATCGACTCCGCACTCAGACTTTTCGTAGTACTTGTGAATTCAAGCCTTCAGAACGTATGCCGAGGGATCGACTCCACACCCAGACTTTTTGTAATACTTGAATGAATTTAAGCCTTCAGAACATATTGCCAAGGGATCGATTCCGCTCTCGAACTTTTCGTAATACTTGATTGAATTCAAGCCTTCAGAATGTATTACCGAGTGATTAATTCTGCACTCGGACTTTTCATAATACTTGAATGAATTCAAGTCTTCAGAACGTATTGCCGAGGGATCGACTCCGCACTTAGACTTTTCATAATACTTGAATGAATTCAAGCCTTCAAAACGTATTGCCGAGGGATCGATTCTACGGTCAGACTTTTTATAATACTTGGATGAATTCAAGCCTTTAGAACGTACTACCGAGGGATCGACTCTGCAATCTAACTTTTCGTAGTACTTGAATTGATTCAGGAAGTTTTTTAAGAATAATGTAGAAAATTTTTATTGAAAAGATGGGGGGAGGGGGCCTCGTTAAAACCTCCTTAGGGAAAAACCCAGTGGGAAAAACCCCTTAGGTAGGAAAATAGTACATGGGTGTGCAATAATTAGCTAAAATACATCTTTAGATAGGTTACATTCCAAGTTCTGGGTAGTTCCTTTCCTGACAACTCTTCTATACGGAATGTGTCTTTCCCCAATGCTTCTGTGACTCAGTATGGGCCTTCCCAAGAGGGCGCAAACTTGCTATCTTCTCGTGCTCTTCTGTTATTATCCGCGATGCATAGAATAAGGTCGTCTTTCCTAAAGGGTCAGGGTCAGAGAAAAGAGTTTCATTTCTGAGCAGATTTTGTTTAGCCACCTGTATCTTGACGTATGCCATATCTCGTTCTTCTAGACTGAGATCTAGATCTTCTCGTCTTCCTTCGTTGTTTGCGTCTTCATCATAAGCAAGACGTCAAAAAGTGGGTTCTCCCAACTCAACGGGTATCATGGCATCAGCTTCGTATATGAGTTGGAACGGGGTCTCATAAGTCGATGAGTGCAGGCTAGTGTGATAGGCCCAAAGAACTTCATGCAATTTTTCTGTCCATCGGCCTTTGGCTTGTCCAAGCCGTCTCTTGAGTTGCTGAAGGATGACTTTGTTTGCTGCCTCAGCCTGACCGTTGGTCTGTGGTTGTTCCACAGAAGAGAATTTTCTTTTTACACCCAAGTTCTCACAGAATTCCATGAAACTTTTATCCGCAAACTGTCAGTCATTGTCAGAAATGATAGTATGGGGAAGTACGTGTCGACAAATAATGTGCTTCCATGTGAAGGTTTGTACTTTAGCTATCGTGATGTTGGCCAAGGCTTTGGCTTTGATCCATTTGGTGAAAAAGTCGATGGCTACTAAGAGAAACTTAAGTTGTCCTTTTCCTAGGGGTAAAGGGCCCAGGATATCCATCCCCCAAGTGTTAAAAGGCCAAGGTGACAGGATTCCATGTAACGATTCTAGATGGCTATGGATCCGATTAGCATTATGCTGGCAAGAATCACATTTTTGACAAGGTCATAGCAATTGGAGCGTAGAGTTGGCTAGAAATGCCCTACTCGAAGGACTCGAGCGGCTAAAGGTCAGACTCCTCCGTGAAGACCACAAATTCCTGAGTGTAATTCTCTCATGACATAGTCGGCTTGTTCTTCATTTAAGCATTTTAAGAGAGGCATTGTGAAGCCCCTCTTATATAAGGATCCATCTATTAGAGTGTAATTGGCCGGTTGGACTTGCAACTTCTTGGCTTGTTTCCGATCTTCTGGTAGAGTTCCCTACTTTAAAAAATCAACGATAGGGGTCATCCATGTATCTTTAATTTAAAACTCACTTACTTGATGGATCTACTGTGTGTAACACCCCTATTTTTATTTTTATATTAAAATTTTGAATGAATTAGATTGTGGTTCTTTAGAACTTTTTAATCTACGTATTATTCATGATTTTCTGGAATTTGTTTGAAATTTTAGAAATATTTTAATAAAATAATAATTTTAAATAATTTTAAATTCATATAAAGTGACTTAAAATTAAAAATATTTATAAGAAAGTGAAGTTAAATTATAAGAAAATTTTCTAAAATCCATTTTAAGTAGACTTATCTAAAAATGATCGGTTTGAGAAAAATCTTGATTTTTACCAATCATTAAAAAATTGGGAACGTATCAATAAATTTTTATTAACAAAAAATTTTAGATTTTGAAAATTTAAACTTTATATTACTTATTATAAAATTAGTGAGGACTGATATAATATCGCTAAATTTCAAAAAGGACTGATTTTGAATATTTAAAATATACCGAGTGAAAGGTTACTATTTGGCTTAATAATTCAGCCGACATTTACTATGCAAAACACTGTGCATGTACGAAATTTTCAAAAGGTGCACAGTAACCAGGATTGAATTTTTAAAAAATATACAGTACTTTTATATTAAAATAATAGAATGCATAGTAATTTTCCTTCCTATAAATACTGAAGGAATTCTTCTTTAGAATTCTCAATTTCAGATTAAGTTTTCTTAATATAGTAGTGCTAGTGAGATAGTGGTGGACGTAAGAGAGAGAAATAATTTTTTTGGAAGAAGGTTCTGCTAAAATCCTAAGGTAAGAATACCTCTCTTTTATATTTTTTAGGGTTATTTTTATATCGTTTTTAGAAATCTATTATTATACTGGAAATAATATTATTTTAAGTTACTATTCTAAATAGTAAAATACTATTTCAATAGTAAATTACTATTCAAATAGTAAATTATTATTTACTATTACTATTTACCTTTATTATTCACGTTTTACTATTTACTATTTACCATTATTATTCATGATTTACTATTTACTGTTACTATTCACATTTTACTATTTACTGTTACTATTCATGATTTACTGTTCACTATTCAAAATTTATCATTTCTACTTTAAGTAGTAATCTTATTTTCCATCTTGTAACTATATTAAAATGAAATTAGTATGTTTTAGAACTCGGAGATGAGACGCGCACGGATTTTCAATAACGAATCAGTATACAAGAGGTAAGGGGGAGTGAGATAGGAATATAATATGAAAAGACATAAGAATAATGGGAGGAGTCCCCTACTCCTTTTAAATTTAATAATATTATTATTTTAAAATATTAACGTTTTAACTTAAAATTTATAATAAATTTTAAATTAAATATCTGATGTAACTAACTCTAACATACCTATGCAAGGACCTCGACTTTTATAACCTATACGAACTGGACTATACCTATGCAAGGACTTAGACTATTATGACCTATATGGACTGAACTATACCTATGCAAGAACTGAATTATATGGACTTACATAGACCTATACGAGGAATGGGCCAAAAGAACTCAAAATCAACTATATTATAACCATTAGACTTTGAATTATAATATTTATAAATGATGTTTTATTGACTTGATTTTGATTGATTATTTTTGTGATTGTTAATTATTTATGATTGTGATGGATGATCTTGTGATATGGAGTTTGAGCATATAGCAAGCATGACAAAAAGCTAAAACTCAGTAAGAATTTTCTTACCTTACTCTTTAAATTTTTATTCTATGAAAAAGTATTATTTTATTTTTTTTAGTCTTTTATTTCTTAGAAATTATTTTCATTAATTTTACTTTTAATTTTTAAAAATCTGGTATTTATTTCAAAAGAAGTCATTTTATGAAAATTAATTTATAAAAAGCTTGAATTAATTAATTCTTGAATTAAAGAAAAATTTTATAATTTTAAGTCTTTTTAATAAATTAAAAATTATTATCTTTAAGTAAAATAATATTTTCAAAAGAAAATTATTTTTGTTCCAACCTAATAACTAAAGATATTTGGAAATGATTGAGATTTCTAAATTCGATATTATTAAGATTTAATTTGAGAAAGAAAATGTAAAGTTTTCTATGAGAAGTTTTGAGATATTTAAGGCTTGGAAACTTAATTTTGGTGAGAATTGAAAACTGTACCAAATTTATTTCTGTGGGACAGAAATTCAGAGAATTGAGAAAATGCACAGTTTATTGAAATGATGTTGTAAACTCTTATGGTATTTAATAATTGAGTTTCTAAAAGCCTTAACCAACTAAATACGCGAGTAGTTCATGCATCATAAATCATTAAAGTAAAATAAAATGATATTGTTTGGGGACGGATTATAAAAACCGAGGATACATTAGAGGAGGCTTAATTACGAGCCTTGGGATAAGAGGGTGTGAATGGGTGCTTCAGGGGACCTAGGGTAGCTCCTTAGTGTCGGGTACTTTCACAATAAAAATTTTCTCAATCTGACTAGTCTCTAAGTGTTTCCATGCCAATTGAGTTGTTCATATTATTATTATCCGGACTTATGGAACAGTGTAAACTCCTGGTTGGCCCAGTGCAAATTAAAATTTAAGGGCCCTCATATATAGGTAAGTTATGATGAAGATATTGCATAACATTCATGCATTCATAATTGATTGTGTATGTGATTGTGACTGATACTATTATGTATTGGTTTGTGAAAACCCTTTGTTGCTTATGTCTTATTCGAGAATATTATATTCTGTTTCTCACTCTTTTCTCCGTGTTTTTGTTTTATATGTTTTAAATTAATGGTTCAGAGGATCGAAAAATCTCGGCAGTAAATATAGTACGTTCTAGAAAGGGAGCTCGGTATGAATACCATGGTCCAATGAATAAATAAAATTATTAAGTAACTGCTTCTGGGCCATGGAGTTTCCTCTCTTTCTTATAATGTTTAATATTTACTTTCTTCGGATGAATGTAAAATTATTTTATAAAGTTTTAATAATATTTATGAGGTATTTCAGAAATGATGTATGTAATTTATTCTGATAGTTTCCTTTTAACAATCATTTCTTTAGTAAAAAAAATTACGAATTTTTCTAGTATTTATTAAGGTGTAACAGAGGGTGTTACACTGTGTTTTCTGAATCGTAGGCTCTTCTAAGACGACTTGGACAATCGTCTTAAGGTTCCCTGTCTTGACTGTGCTGGCGAGCTTGGAAAGGATGTCCACACACTCATTCATTACTCGTGGAACATGAATGATTCGGAAATTCTTGAGGTCTTTTACTATCTCATTTACCTGGGCCAAGTACTTTGCTAGAGTTGAGTCTTTGGCTTGGTATGACCCCTCAATCTATCGGGCCAATAACTGGGAGTCGGCCTTTGCTTGGACGCATCAAGAATCCAGGTCGATGGGTGTGCATAACCCAGCAATGAGGGCCTCATACTCTGCTTGATTGTTGTTAGCTTTAATTCGGAACTGCAATGACTCCTCAACTACCAGATTGGTTGGAGATTCCAAAACAACACCCACCCCACCGCCTTTAGCGTTGGAGGATCCGTCCATTGATAGGGTCCATAAACCATGCTCCGCGTCATACTCTTCCTTGTCTTCCCCCAGTTCTACTAAAAAATTCATGAGCACTTGGGCTTTTATAGGTCCTCAGGACTCATACCGAATACCATACTTGGACAGCTCTACGGCCCAAGCCACCATACACCCTGCAAGTTGGGGCTTCTGAAGAACTTTCCTAAGTGGTTGGTCGGTTCGCACCACTATTTGATGGCTGTGGAAGTAGGGGTAGAGTCACCGGGCGGCTACGACAAGGCTGTAAGTAAACTTTTCCACCCGCTGGTATCGTGTTTCGGCTCCCTGTAGGGTATTGCTGGTGAAGTAAACTGGCCTCAGGATCGAGCCTTCCTTTTAGACTAAGATTGAGCTCACCGCCTCAACTCCTGCGGAAAGGTAAAGAATCAAGTTTAACCCTGTTTTAGGCCGTGTCAAGATTGGGGGGATGCAAGGTAAGTTTTGAGGTCCTGGAAGGCTTGTTCACATTCAGGAGTCCACTCAAATGAGTCTATCCTCTTTAACACCTTGTAGAATGGCATGGACTTTTCGGCGAACTTTGAGAGGAATCGGGAAAGGGCCCCAATCCGCCCAGTTAGGCGTTGAACCTGTTAGCCCGTCGGTTGTAACCGGGCTTTGTGAATTGGCAAGCGCACCAATCGTTTGTAGTTTTCGAAATTTAGATATCGTTCCACTGGGATTGAAAGTCCAATAACAACAGTAATCTTCTATTTACTATGGTAAATATGAAGGAAATTATGAACAAAAGAATGATTTATGTACAGTTTATACAATATTCACAAGATAGCATGGTTGAGTGATTCATAGGATAAAAAGAAAATAAAATCTATCTAAAAAGTTGAGTTGTAACCTAGAATAGGTAAGATACTTGAGATAAACACAGATAAACAAATTATGTTGGAAATTGGATCCCTAATCTAGAATAACAATGAGGAACTCAAAACATGCATGTTTAATAATCAAGTTTCATGTCATTGCAGCTTAAAATCATTATAACCGATCCCTCGTGATATAAATTCTAAGAATTCACCGTAAAGTCCGATCCCTCGTGAGCTTTCTCAGTAAAAACTTGCATTAAGACCTGGCCTTATGGCAACAATGGTTAACAACCCCTATAGAATTGAGATACCAAGGGTATTCCAACTTTTTACTTTCGTCAAAACAAGTTTCAATACGGCATAAATAATCATTCTCCCGTTTGACATTTACACTAATAAAACCAGTTTCGATACACATGAAAATCATACTCCCGTTTGACGTTCATATTAATAAAAGGTTGAAATACTAACATGGACATGAATCATAAACATGCAGAGGTCGAATTCACAACATTATACTCAATAGATTAGTTCACCAATTCCAACATAAACAGATTAGTTATACATGGTAAAAGTAAAAACAACACTTACAGAGTTTGACATTACGAAGAAGACGATGGAAACTTCACGATACAACGATCACAATACACCGAAACACACTCAAGTATCTAGAAAACTATTCTAGAACTACAACTCACAAAAGAAGTACTCAAAGTCGAGCACAAGAGAGAAGAGAAGAGAAGTGTATGGAATGGGATGCTATGAATGGTGTTGGATGGCCCTATTTATAGGGCTGAGCAAGGGTGCTGACGCTACGCGTCCCTGTGACGCTACGCGTCAGATCCCTGACTCAGCCTCCATTAAACACTTGATAATGGCCACTTTCAATAATTAATCTTGATCATGCCTGGCCACTTGGACATGTTTCCACGAGTTTTTGGCCATTTATGCTGATTGGGGTGGCCCTTGGACTGAGTGGAGTGCCCATTATTGGGTCCAAGTGGGGTGGTTGGCCAAAAGTTGGAGTGGAGACTACGCAGCACTGACGCTACGCGTGGCTGTGATGCGTAGCGTCAGCATCAAAAATAGCACTTGATGCTACGCGTGGGGTGAGGCTACGCGTCAGCTCCTCCAGTGTAATTTTCTCTTGATTTCTTAACTTTTTCACTGCAAAACTAGAGAAAATTGATCAAGGGCAGATTATTTCCAACAACATTCATTTATTGAATTTAAATCCTAATTTTCTAACAAATTAAACTAATTTTTATAATTTTTATGAAATTCTTATTTTAGATTTTATTGAAAATTTGAGGACTAACAAATACCCCCAACTTGAGACATTGCTCGTCCTCGAGCAAGAGAGAAAAATAATAAGAATAAAAATTTGAAATCAAATTTTTAAGTTAGTCCGAAAATTTATCACAAAAAATAATTACACAATTTCAACTATTTTGTAATAATCAAAAACTGATATCAAATATAACAAAGGTTTAATGATAAAATTATTTACAATATTCTATTAACAATCAAGCAGAATTTCAGGCTTACCTCACAAGTGTTTATCTCTATGCAATTGGTAACCCGTTTCACTCAATCAATCATAAAATCAAACGAATTTAACTTTGTTTGTCATATAATCATTGGTTATTTATACAGAGTTAATTCGGAAATCACAAGGTCTTTTCACGGGTTGTAATGAGGCTTGGTTTACAAGAATCAATGGTTTTTCTTGGAATTCAAAAACCTGAAATCATAAAAGAGCATTTTACAATCCTTAGGCTTTCTCTTGATCCAAACTCTCATTTATTTTTTTATTGATGAAAAATAAATACCCCAACTTGATTCTTTTCACTATTTTTGACTTTTCTTTTCCATATTTTCTTTTTGAAAAGAATCAAGTTGCTTATTTTCACTCCCCATTTTTGTGAGAACACTCAAAATATTTTTCATTTATTTCAACTGCTCTTTTAATCAATCAAGTATAGGGAATGGTAAAAACAAATTTAGGCTATAAGGGTACCAAAGAATTTTATTTTAGGCTCAAATGGGCTTGCAAAGGATAAAAGACTTTTTACCAAGGTAAGCTGTTTGGCCCAAGGTTTCGTTTCACCAATAAATGTGCCTTGATCATTTTCCCGAATTCTCTGTACAACAACACACATCAGAGATTAAAGCAAAATCAATTCGAATTGAAAATATGTCGATTAAAACCCTCAAGTGTGTAAAAAGGATCTCTCAACTCACCGGGTTATTTGAAATTTTGCTTGATGGTTAATAAACTTATTGTAATTAAATTTATCAAAATTCCTAAGTTATAAAGAATCAAAAATTGATTTTAACAAAATTGGTTTTATTGTGTAAAAACTCTAAGTGTATAAACTAACTTACTAACGAAAATCTGATTGATTTATTAAAAAGAAGAATTATTTCTCGAAAGAAAATTGAGCAAAAACAAATAAACACACCACACAATGATAAAATGCCATAATATAAAATGTAAATATAAATGTAAATGTAAATCCAAATATAACTAGAATCAAATGTACTCAAAATAAATGAAGATGGCATCCTCAATCCTCCATCTGATCATCATCATCCTCCTCCTCCTCCTCCTCATCATCACCATCAGAGTCATGATGTGCACTAGAAGATCCACCAGTCTCAGGGTAGGTGGGTAAATCTCCAGGCCAAGCTACATGTGCTGCAAACTCGGCTGGGGTAACATAAGGTGCTCCCTCTCCCTGTAACCTGTACTGATAAAATTCATCGTGAAGATGAATATAAGCTCTGTGAGTGGCAGCCATCATCTGCATCATATGCTGATGCTCAAGTGTCATCCGGGCAAAGCCCTGTGTAACAGCATCAACAGATGGAGGTTGCACTGGTGGTCTCCTCCTCCGAGGTCGGGGCTGAGCCTCCTGCTCTAGTGGTGGAAGCTCGCACTGCTGCACAAAATAATCTCTGTTTACTAGAACTTTAGGGACTCTCCCTGAAGAACTAGTAAACTCGGGTGAAGGTACAATGACTCCCTGCCTCCTCAGTAAGGCAGATATGATGAGAGGAAAGGGTATGGGGCGATTCACTTTATACCCAAGGGCATAAAAGTGAATCTGCTCGGAGATAAGCTCGGCGATATCAATGGTGTGGCCCTGGAGGATGGAATAAAGGAGGCAACAACGCTCCACTGGAAGGGAAGAAAGATGGGTGACAGGAGTGATATTATGGAGCATGAGGTGGGACCACGCCTGGGCTATGGGGGTAAGCTGGGTCTTGAGGAGGTTAGATGGACTCCTTCTAACCCTACTCAGGTTGAAAAAAATTCCATCCTTGCTCAGAAAATGAGCAACCTCCTCGAGGGAGTATCCTAACTCTCCCTCAGCAAGAATCGTGTTTCTGTTTTCCTTCCAGAAACAAGTGTCATCCTCGGGAGTAGGCTCCCAAGGGTTACCCAGTAGGGTACTGATGGTGTCCCGGTCATAAGAGATATGCCGACCTCTAACCCAACTCGTCCGCTGCTGCCCAAGATTTGGTGCGTCCTGGCGGGTCCTATAAGCATTTGCGTAAAACTCCATCACTAAGATGGGGTCCCCCTCAGTAGGTAGGGAGAATAGAGGTCCCCATCTCCTCTGCTGCACTCTATCCTGCAGCTCAGGATAGTCTCCTGCACTCAGATCAAGGACCCTCTCCCAGATCAGTCTCTGGCCCTTGATCTGATGAAATCTCGCCCACTTCGCATCAGTGCGAAATCTAGTAGGATCCCTTGGTCCCAACACCTCCTGTCTCTGAGAATCCGGATCCTCAGAAGTGGTGTCAGTGTCTGTGGATTTCCTCTGTCTTTCAGAGGGACCGGCTGTGGGAATGGATTTCTTAGGTGCCATCTGCAAAAAGTAAAAATTTAAAATTAAACACACACTAAATAAATCACACACAAGCAAACAATTATTTGTAAAATATTTTTGGGTTTTCTAAAATTTTTCACAAATAAAAATGCAATTCAACGACATATTTTTGAATTTTTAATAATTAAAGAAATTAACATACATATATTCAAATAATATACAAAACAAAATACAATTTATTCAAAATTCATACAAAGTTGCAAGAAAGTATAAATATAAACTAAGAAAATTTATTAATTTCAAAAGAAAACAGCAAACAGCAAACAAACAACAAGATTTAAAAACAGAGGCTGACGCTACGCGTGGTGTGACGCTACGCATCAGCCTGTTCTGCCCACGCTACGCGTCAGTGGGACGCTACGCGTGGGCTTACAGTTCATCCTCACGCTACGCGTCAGTGGGACGCTACGCGTGGGATGCGCAGAAAAAAGAAAAAACAGGGGTTGCACAGCAGCAACCCCTTTTCAACCTGCACTACATCCATTCAATCCCTAACTCCTAACAGCAATCAATCCCAATGGTCTTCTAATCCTAATCCTAACCACATTTATTTCTACAAATTAAAAATCAAAAACACAACTAAAGAGAAGGGATTAGAATACTTACTTGTGATTCCTTGAGCAATGGGATTGAAGGGGTTTGGAAGAGAGAAAAGGGAGTTTCGAAAATTAGGTTTGAAATCTTAAGTGAGGCAGAGAAGAGTTCTTAGGTTTTAAAACCTAAGATGGGCCTCTCTGGTTCAGTTTTAAAAACTGAACGTGGGCTCTGACGCTACGCGTGGTTGGGACGCTACGCATCAGAACCAAAATTCAGAGTCCACGCTACGCGTCACAGGGGCGCTACGCGTGGGCTTCTGTTTTAATTTTTTCAAAATTTTGATTTTAAAACCTTTTTCTTTTCAAATTTAAAACCCCTTTTTTAAACTTCAAAAAGAATTTTGTGTTTTTTTTTTATGTTAAAAATAACTTTAAAAACAAAAGAAAAAGAATGGGTTGCCTCCCATTGAGCGCTAGGTTTAATGTCTCCAGCCAGACATTACCTCTGATTAATCAGGTGGTTTCCCAATATTCTTTGAGGAATCACCTGTCTTTTTCTTCCTTCTTCTTCTTTTCCGATGCCTAATTACCTGTTTTTCATCTTTCAAAGCATCGGTTAATTTAAAACAATTTAATTGATTGGGAAGAGATATACCTGGTTCGGTCGAAAGGTAAACCTTTGCCTCATTACTTATCCTGAGGTGTTCATGAGCACTGAAGCTTACCTCTTCTTCATAAACTTTGACTGCAACCATACTTTGATCAACATCCACTTTGATTTTTGCAGTCTTCATGAAAGGTCTTCCTAGGATCAGGGGGATCTCAGTATCCTCCTTCATATCCAGTACCATAAAGTCAACTTTGAAGTGGTACTTGTCAACCTTTACTAACACATCTTCCACAATCCCAACAGGCTTTTTGACAGAGCGATCCGCAAACTGTAATTCTGTCTTTGCTTCTTTTAGCTCATATTCACCAATGCGTTTTATTAAATCTAGAGGTATCAAGTTGATGTTAGCCCCTAAATCTAATAACGCATTCCTGATGTTGATATTTCCGATTGTTACAGGAATGGTGAAACTCCCCGGATCTTTACATTTTTTCGGGGTTATACAGTTTGTTTCTTGTTCTGTATCTTTTTGCACATTTTTTTCTTTTTCATTTTTTTCTATTTTTTCACTTTCTTTTTCTTCTCCTTCTTTCTTTTTCTCACTCTTTTCTTTACAATCAATTTTTACAACATCAATAGAAACAGCATTACATTGTTCCCTAGGGTTTTGAGTGTTTACAGAAAACCCAGAACTCTTCAATTCGGCTATTTCTTTTGCGAGCTGACCCATTTGTATGTCTGATGCTTTTCGGGCAGCTTCATTTGTCTCTATAAACTGCAATAACTGTTGAATAGCTTCCTCTATTCTTGTCAACCTTGCATTGTCAGTTTGTTGTTGCTTGAATTGATTGTTAGGAGGTCTGTTGGAAGGTCCAGCATCTTGTCTCCAGCCAATATTCTGATTTTGCCAACCCTGCAGGTATTTGTTAGGAAAAGAATTTCCATGATTAAAAGGATAATTACCTAAGGGTGCTCTTTGATGGTTCATGAAATTGGCTTGCTCTTGCTCATTTCCACAGTAACCACATGGTTGTTCTCCCATGCAGTGCGTACATGCTTTAAGTTGAGCAGGGGGTGGTGATGCTACTTGAGCAATTTGAAGTTTTTCCAATTGCTTGCTCATAACTTCAATTTGTTGAGTCAGTAATTTTTGCTGAGCCAACACTGCATCATTCACTCCCAATTCGAGCATTCCTGGCTTCCTTTGCATATTACCTCTTTCATGCTTTGCTTGTCGGTCACTAATAGCCATTGATTCCAATATTTCTATGGCTTCTTCCACAGTCTTGTTCATTAAAGAACCACCTGCACAATAATCTAACATCATCTTGAACTGAGGCAATAAACCATGGTAAACGATTCTTACCTTCTCGGCATCGTTCAGGTTGTGGTTTGGGCATTTTCTCAAGAGTGCCTTGAATCGTTCCCATGTTTCTCCTAATGATTCATCATTATTTTGGGAAAAAGAGTGTATGGCTGTCATTGCTTCAAAATATTTTGAAGGAGAATAAAATCTTTCCAAAAATTTTCTTTCAACATCGGACCAGTTTGCAAAACTACCCGGTGGACAAGATTTAAACCATTCTTTTGCTTTCCCAATCAATGAAAAAGGAAAGAGTCTCATGTAAACAGACTCTTCTTGATTGGGTTCAAAACCAATTGTGCTGCATAATTCATAAAAAACAGTTAAATGTTCATATGGTTCTTCATGATTTAAACCAGCAAATTGGTTGTTTTGAATAATATTTAAAGTGGCAGGTTTAATTTCCACTGGTAAAACTGGTCCTTGAAACATTCCCGAAACTCGGGGTGGACCATTTATAGCAGCAAACTGTCCCAATGTTCTCCTTTCAGCAGCCATATTTGAATTTTCAAAAATTTTTGAAGTAGAAGAAGAATTAGTTTGTGTTTTAGATTTCAAAGACTTGATTTTCTTTACAAACTTTTCTATCTCAGGATCAAAATAAATTTTACCTGCGGTAGATCGAGTTTGCATACACAAACTAAACAAAGAAAGTTAGTGTAATAATGATAAGAAATAAAAAAAAAAATTATCTAAGGTAAAAAAAATATTTACCACGGTAATTAAAATTTTACTGTTTTACTGAAACAATTCAATCCCCGGCAACGACGCCAGAAAACTTGTTAGCCCGTCGGTTGTAGCCGGGCTTTGTGAATTGGCAAGCGCACCAATCGTTTGTAGTTTTCGAAATTTAGATATCGTTCCACTGGGATTGAAAGTCCAATAACAACAGTAATCTTCTATTTACTATGGTAAATATGAAGGAAATTATGAACAAAAGAATGATTTATGTACAGTTTATACAATATTCACAAGATAGCATGGTTGAGTGATTCATAGGATAAAAAGAAAATAAAATCTATCTAAAAAGTTGAGTTGTAACCTAGAATAGGTAAGATACTTGAGATAAACACAGATAAACAAATTATGTTGGAAATTGGATCCCTAATCTAGAATAACAATGAGGAACTCAAAACATGCATGTTTAATCATCAAGTTTCATGTCATTGCAGCTTAAAATCATTATAACCGATCCCTCGTGATATAAATTCTAAGAATTCACCGTAAAGTCCGATCCCTCGTGAGCTTTCTCAGTAAAAACTTGCATTAAGACCTGGCCTTATGGCAACAATGGTTAACAACCCCTATAGAATTGAGATACCAAGGGTATTCCAACTTTTTACTTACGTCAAAACAAGTTTCAATACGGCATAAATAATCATTCTCCCGTTTGACATTTACACTAATAAAACCAGTTTCGATACACATGAAAATCATTCTCCCGTTTGACGTTCATATTAATAAAAGGTTGAAATACTAACATGGACTTGAATCATAAACATGCAGAGGTCGAATTCACAACATTATACTCAATAGATTAGTTCACCAATTCCAACATAAACAGATTAGTTACACATGGTAAAAGTAAAAACAACACTTACAGAGTTTGACATTACGAAGAAGACGATGGAAACTTCACGATACAACGATCACAATACACCGAAACACACTCAAGTATCTAGAAAACTATTCTAGAACTACAACTCACAAAAGAAGTACTCAAAGTCGAGCACAAGAGAGAAGAGAAGAGAAGTGTATGGAATGGGATGCTATGAATGGTGTTGGATGGCCCTATTTATAGGGCTGAGCAAGGGTGCTGACGCTACGCGTCCCTGTGACGCTACGCGTCAGATCCCTGACTCAGCCTCCATTAAACACTTGATAATGGCCACTTTCAATAATTAATCTTGATCATGCCTGGCCACTTGGACATGTTTCCATGAGTTTTTGGCCATTTATGCTGATTGGGGTGGCCCTTGGGCTGAGTGGAGTGCCCATTATTGGGTCCAAGTGGGGTGGTTGGCCAAAAGTTGGAGTGGAGACTACGCAGCACTGACGCTACGCGTGGCTGTGATGCGTAGCGTCAGCATCAAAAATAGCACTTGATGCTACGCGTGGGGTGAGGCTACGCGTCAGCTCCTCCAGTGTAATTTTCTCTTGATTTCTTAACTTTTTCACTGCAAAACTAGAGAAAATTGATCAAGGGCAGATTATTTCCAAAAACATTCATTTATTGAATTTAAATCCTAATTTTCTAACAAATTAAACTAATTTTTATAATTTTTATGAAATTTTTATGTTAGATTTTATTGAAAATTTGAGGACTAACAGAACCTCCTTGACATTCTGGGAGCTTTGCATTTCCAAGATGGCCCGACACTGATCTGGGTTAGCCTCAATGCTTCTGTAAGTAAGCATGTATCCTAGGAATTTTCCCCCTTGGACCCAAAAAAAAGAATATTTTTTGGGATTTAACCATATGTTGTGCTTGCGTAGCTCGACAAATGTCTCTTCCAAGTCTTGTACATGTGACTCGGCTTGTCTGGTTTTCACGACCATGTCATCCACATACACTTCCATATTCCTTCTGATTTGCTTGGCGAATATCTTGTCCACTAGTCTTTGGTAAGTTGCTCCTATGTTTTTTAGGCCGAAAGGCATCACTCGGTAGCAGTAATTGGCCCCACTAGTGATAAATGTCATTTTCTCCTCATCTATTGGGTCTATTCAGATCTAGTTGTAGCCCGAGTAGCCATCCATGAAGATTAGCATTCTGTAACCTAAAGTACCATCCGCCAAACTATCAATGTTAGGCAAAGGATAGGGATCTTTAGGACATACCTTGTTTAGATCGTTGAAGTCAACACACATTCGCCATTTTCCGCTTGACTTTCTTACCATGACTACGTTTGATAGCCAAGTCAGATACTTAACTTCTCGAATGAACTTTGCAGATAGGAGTTTGTTTGTTTCTTCTTTAACTGTGTTCCTCTGATCGGGGCACATCTTTCTAGGCCTTTGGGACACGGGTTTGGCGTCTTGCTCGAGGTTGAGCGAGTGGTAAATTATATTGGGATCGATTCCTGGCATGTTGGCGGGGTTCCAGGCAAATAGATCAGCATTTTCCCTTAGTAGTCTGACAAGGGCCCCTTCCAAGCCTTGGTTAAGAATCACGATGACCCGTGTGAATTGGACAAGGGAGGGTCAGACTTGAATAAGGTTGAATGAATCAACCGGTTAAGGCCTCTCATATTCTCGATCGTCACGAGAATCAAAACCTGTCTCCACATCTTCCTCGATTATGAATGCTAACTTGGGGCGAAGGCTTTCATGGTAATACGCCTGCGCCACCTCCGGGCCAGCTCTGACAATTCCTACTCTTCCATCCCCCAGTGGGAATTTCATAGTTAGGTGCATGGTTGAGACGACAGCACCTAAGGCATTGAGCGAAGGTCGCCCTAATAGAGCATTGTAGGAGCAGGGGAAGTCTACTACCAGGAACTTGACCCATATCGTACAGCTATTTTTTTCACTTCCAAAGCTGGTCCTCAAATGCATGCATCTTAAGACCTGTACAGAATCACCTGAAAAACTAAAAAGTGCACCGTCATACCTTTGGAGCTGCTGGATGGGGAGACCCATTTTTTGGTACGTCTTCCAATGCAGCAAGTCTGCTGAACTCCCCTGGTCTATGAGCACTCGCTCAATCATGAAATCTTCGACCTCCATGGTAACCACCATTGGCTCACCTCGGTTTGGCCTTCCCCTTGGGAAGTCTGACCTATCGAATGTGATGACCGCAAAGTCGGGGTATTCCTGCAATATGTTTACCTGACCCGACTGATATAATCGGCATACGCGGGCTCCCAGGAATCCTCCTGAAATGGTGTGTATGACTTATTGTGCATCTCCCATTTCTTTTGTGGATCTGGGAGATCGGGAGCGAGGGGCTCACGAGCGGTTTCGAGGCTGGAGCTCCACCTGGTGAGGAAGGTCCCTCTCTCTTCTGTGAAAATCCTCTCTAGAATTGTCGTCTTTCAAAGCAACAAATCTTGCTATGTATCCTTGTCAGATTAGGTGCTCTATTTGGTTGTGGAGGGATCGACAGTTTTCGGTAGCATGGTCGTAGGCCCTGTGGAATTTGTAGAACTTGGATGTGTCTGAACCCTTTGGGCCTTCCCTTGGAGGTGGGAGAGCAAGGAGTCCCGTGTTTTATACTTCATGTAGGATCCAATCATAGAGGTCCTTTAGTGTGTGAAGTTTGTGTAAAGGGGAGCAGTGTAAGCCTCGTTACGTGTGTCTCGGTTTGTTCTGGGGCTCTTCCTTTACGGCTTAGGGCGATGATTTCTCTGATCTGTAATGTTGGCTTGATCGGCAAGATTGGTCTGATCGGTTCCACGCTCATCGACAGCAATATACCTTGAGGCCCTCGTACAAAAAATTGTCCATGTCTAGTGGTGGCTTCTTCGTTAGGGAGTCAGCAAATTTCCCAGGATGCAAACCCTTTTGAATAGCGTGTAAAGCTACTTTTGGGCTGACGTCTCAGATCTGGATGGCTTGCTCGAAGAAACGGGCCATATATTGTTTTAGGGACTCACTTGGCAGCTGGCGCAGATTAACCAGGCTATGTGATGTCTATTGTACGGCCCTGTTGGTGGAAAATTGGTTGAGAAACTTCTTGCTCAGGTCAGAAAAGCTAGAGACGCTCTTCGGAGGGAGGTGGGCAGAACCAATGAAGTGCTGACTTGGTCAAAGTAGTGGGGAAGGTCCGACAGAAAAGGGAATCAGACGCCCCTGTTACCAGCATGGTATTGGTGTAGATAGCGAGATGGTCTTCTGGGTCACCTCTACCGTCATATTTCTTAATCATCGGGGGTTTGTAATTGAGGGGGTAGGTGCCTCTATGATCGGGTTGGTCCAGGGATGTACAACGAAAGGTAGCTCTGGGTCGTATTTAGTAGTCTATGTCTGGTATGAGGCCTGACCAGCGGTCTTTTGACGAGCGGATCGATCAGCAATGTGACTAGAGGCTGCGCATTCCCCCTTTTTGCCCTCTGAGTTCCGCATTCTCCTGCTGTAGGTTGGCAACCGCCCTCTGCAAGGTTTCGACCATGTTGGTGAGGTGTTGTATCCGATCATCGTGATTAGATGGTTCTTGGTGCCTGTTGTCTTCCTCCCGTCGTGTGTTACAGGTGTTCACCATGGTCAAGGATGGTATGGGATCAGGATTGGGATTAGGGTTTAGGTGATGGTGTGGTGGTGTAGGATCCGTTTTATCGAACCCCACAGTGGGCGTCAAAATGTTCACACACAAAGCTTAGAGCACAAAACCTAGGAAATCCTCCTAGGAATTATGCCTAGGTTACAAAGTGGGCCTTGGCTCATTAGGTTATAGTCTAAATCAATCTACTACTAAATGACGTGAAGAGGTTTAGGAGGGTTGTAGGGACCACCATTTAAACTCGGGGGGGGGACATCAATCATAATCAAAACAGATCAATTAAATATTACTCATAAACAACATAATTCAAAGTTTAATGGTTATTCAAATTAATAAAGTTGATGTTAAGTCCTTATAGTTCATTCCTTGCACAGGTCTATGTAAGTCCATGATAGTCCAGTCCTTGTATAGGTTTAATTTAGTCCATATAGATCATAATTATCCAAATCCTTGCATAGATTTAGTTCAGTTCGTATATGTTACAATAGTCCAAGTCCTTGAATAGGTATTTCAGAATAAGCCACAAAATGTTTAATTTATTAATAAAAATTATTATAAATTTTAAGTTAAAAGTTAATTTTTTAAAATATTAATATCGTTAAGTTTAAAAGGAGTATGAGACTCCTCCCATTATTCTTATGTCTTTTCATATTATAATTTTATCTCACTCCCCCTTACCTTGATTTGCTACTAAAAGTGAGTTCGCTCTACGCCTCCGAATTCTAAAAATATTAATACCAATTTATTTTAGTATATCTATAAGATAAAAATTAAGATTACTATTTAAAATAGTAATTTGAATATTACCTATAAACAGAAATGATAAATAGTAATTATGCATAGTAACAGTAAATAGTAAATTTTAAATAGTTACTATGAATAGTAATAGTAAATAGTAAATCGTAAATAGTAAAAGTATATAGTAAATCATGAATAGTAATGGCAAATAGTAAATCGTGAATAGTAATAATAAATAGTAAATCATGAATAATAATAGTAAATAATAAATCATGAATAGTAATAATAAATAGTAAATTGTGAATAGTAATGGTAAATAATAAATTATGAATAGTAATAGTAAATAATAATTTACTATTCATAAAAGTGATTTACTATTTGGCATAGTAACTTACTATTTAGTATAGTAACTTAAAATAATAATATTATATCTAGTATAATAATAGATTTTAAAATAATGTGAAAATAAACATAAAAAAATATGAAAGGTTATTCTTACCTTATAATTTTGGCAGAACCACTTTCTAAAAAAAATTATTTCTCTATCTTACTCCCACCACTGTCTCTCTAACACTACTATATTAAGAAAACTTAATCTAAAATTATGAATTCCTTCATTCAATCCTTTGGTATTTATAGGAAAAAATTTTACTATGCATTCTATTATTTTATTATAAAAGTACTGTACAATTTTGAAAATTTCAATCCTGGTTACTGTGTAATTTTGAAAATTTTGTACATGCACAGTGTTTTTGCATAGTAAATGACGATTGAATTATTAAGCCAAACTAGAATCAAAATTTTTAAAATTGTACAGTACTTTTATAATAAAATAATTGAATGCACAGTGAAATTTTTGCTTGTAAATACCAAAAGATCGAACGATGAAATTCATAATTTCAAATTAAATTTTCTTAATATAGTAGTGTTAGAGAGATAGTGGTGGGAGTAGGAAAAAGAAATAATTTTTTTGGAAAGTGGTTCTGCCAAAATTATAAGGTAAGAATAACCCTCTTTCATATTTTTTTAAGTTTATTTTCATATCATTTTAAAATCTATTATTATACTGGATATAATATTATTATTTTAAGTTACTATATAGTAAGTTACTATATGAAATAGTAAATCACTACTACGAATAGTAAATTACTATTTACTATTACTATTTACGATTTACTATTTACTATTACTATTCATGATTTACTATTTATTATTGCTATTCACATTTATTGTTACTATTCATGATTTACTATTTACTGTTACTATTCATGATTTACTATTTACTATTATTATTCACGATTTATTATTTACTATTATTCATGGTAACTATTTAAAATTTACTTTTACTGTTACTATGTATAATTACTATTTATCATTTCTGTTTATAGTTACTATTCAAATTACTATTTCAAATAGTAATCTTAATTTTTATCTTATGTCTATACTGAAATAGATTGGTATTAATATTTTTAAAACTCAGACGCATAGAGCGAACTCACTTTTGATAGCAAATCAAGGAAAGGGAGAGTGAAATAAGAATATAATATGAAAAGACATAAGAATAATGGGAGGAGTCCCCTACTCCTTTTAAACTCAACGATACTAATATTTTAAAAACATTAACTTTTAACTTAAAATATATAATAATTTTTATTAATAAATTAAATATTTTGTGTGACTTATTCTGAAATACCTATTTAAGGACTTGGACTATTATGACCTATACGGATTAAACTAAATCTATGCAAGGACTTGGACAACTATGATCTATATGGACTAAACTAAACCTATACAAGGACTGGACTATCATGGACTTACATAGACCTGTGCGAGGAATGGTGATTTGCTACCAAAAGTGAGTTCGCTCTACGCCTCCGAGTTCTAAAAATATTAATACCAATTTATTTTAGTATAGACATAAGATAAGAATTAAGATTACTATTTTAAATAGTAATTTGAATAGTACCTATAAATAGAAATGATAAATAGTAATTGTGTATAGTAATAATAAATAATAAAATTTAAATAGTTACTATGAATAGTAAAAGTAAATAGTAAATCATAAGTAGTAATGGTAAATAGTAAATTGTGAATAGTAACAGTAAATAGTTCATCATAAATAGTAATAGTAAATAGTAATTTACTATTCGTAATAGTGATTTACTATTTGACATAGTAACTTACTATTCAACATAGTAACTTAAAATAATAATATTATATCTAGTATAATAATAGATTTTAAAATGATATGAAAATAAACATAAAAAATATAAAAGATGGTTATTATTACCTTATAAATTTGTAAGAACCACTTTCTAAAAATATTATTTCTCTCTCTTACTTCCATCACTATCTCTCTTACACTACTATATTAAGAAAATTTAATCTGAAATTAGGAATTCCTTCGTTCGATCCTTCGGTATTTATAGGCGAAAATCTTACCGTGCATTATATTATTTTATTATAAAAGTACTGTGCAATTTTGAAAATTTCATACGTGCATAGTGTTTTTGCATAGTAAATGATGGTTGAATTATTAAACCAAATAGTAACCATGTTCGGTATATTTTAAATATTCAAAATCAACCCTTTTTAAAATTTAGCGATATTGCATTAGATCTCACTAATTTTAAAATAAGTAATATAAAGTTTAAATTTTAAAAATCTAAAGTTTTCTGTTAATAAAAATTTGTTGGTACCTTTCCGGTTTCCTCATGATTGGTAAAAATCAAGATTTTACTCAAACCTAATATTTTTAGATAAGTCTACTTGAAATGAATTTTAGAAAATTTTCCTATAATCTAACTTCACTTTCTTGTGAAGATATTTAATTTTAAGTATCTTTATATGAATATAAAATTATTTAAAATATATTATTTTTCAAAAAATAAAAAATTCATAAAAATTCTAGAAAATCACAAATAATATATAGATCAAAAAGTTCTAAAGAACCATAATCTAATTCTTTTAAAATTTTGATTTAAAAATAAAAATGAAAAAAATAAGGATGTTATATATATATATATATATATATATATATATATATATGTAACACCCCCTTATATACACGAGATATATATATATATATATTTTCTTATTCTTTTAAAAAAAACTAGAAAGTTATATATATATATATATATATATATATATATATCATTTCTTATCTCGCGTATACAATGACAGATATATACCTAATTTCCATTGAATATTGAAAGTAAAAAAAAATATTGTCTTTCAATATTTGTCCATAATGACAAAATAATTTATAGAAATCATAAGTGATAAATTATTACAGTATTATATCCGAATGAGAAAGTTTATCAAAGTTTAACATTTACCTTGTTACAATTATCTAACTTGATATTGTAATAAGGCAAAGTAAAACTAAACTATACATCTACTACAACTGTGACCAATCATTTCCTAGTCCTTGAACCATCAAGTTTTAGAAGCCTACTCTGGTTATATCTCTTTATCTATCTGATTGAGGATGAGACCATTTTATCCTCTTGTAATTACATATCATTCCATCTTGGACTGCTAGCTATGTATCACATAACATATATTTTGTACACAAAATTCAAACAAGAAGGAGTGAGAAACAAAATATAATACTTTACAGATAAGACATAAGCATAAGGGTTTTCACAATCTAATATAATAATATCAATCATAATCATATACATAATCAATTATGAATATAGGGTTTTCATAAACATAACAATTATACTTTCATTCACAACCATCCACATAGAATGTCACAATCACATGAATGTCATGCAATATTTTTAATACTACTATCTCATTCATTTTATGCATGTGGACCCTTAAAGTTTTAATTTGCACTGGGCCAACCAGGAGTTTACACTGTTCCATAATTCCGGATAATAATAACATAAATGCCTTCATAGCGTATGAACAGCTCAACTGGCATGAAAACACTTAGAGAGTAGTCAGATTGAGAAAGTTTTTATTATGAAAGTACCTGACACTAGGGAGCTACCCCGGGTCTCCTGAAGCACCCTTTCACACCTTCTTATCCTAAGGCTAGCAATTAAGTCTCCTCTAATGTATCCTTGGTTCCTATAATCCGTCCCCAGGCAATATCACATCTCATTTCTCTTTAATGATTCATGATGCATAAACTACTCGCGTATTGAGTTGGTTAAGACTTTTAGAAACTCAAGTATAAATTATATCTTCGGGACCTATAATTCACAACATAGCGACCCCGATAAACTGCACATTTCCAAACTCTTCAATAAGTTCTACCACACGCAGAAGAATTTCAGTACAGTTTTCTTTATCATTCACAATTCAATATTATTATGATTTGAGTTTCAAAGTCTTAATATATATTCCAAACTTTTTTTAGAGCATTTATAGGAAATTAATTTACTTTAGACACAAGTTTGAATTATCGATCTTTTTCCATCTTTAATTATAATACTTAAAAATGTATAATAAAACACTTTTGAAATTAAAACTCTTATTTTTAAAAGTTTAAAATGAAATATTATTGAAGTATCTCATTTCCATTTGAGAATCAAATATTTTCATATATATATACATATATGAATATATTATTTTCACAAAATAATATCTTTTTTTAACTAAAAATTATTCTAAAATTTAATTAAATAATTTATTTTGAAAAATAAAAGTAAGTTATAGAAATTATATACTTTTATTGAAAATTTAAGAAAAATTTCTTAACAATGATCTGAATAAACATTGAGAAATAATTTCTTTTAAAGTAATCCTTTAAAGAGTAAGGGATAAGTATATTCTTAGTGAGTTTTAACTTCCCGTCATATTTTCTATATGCTTAAACTTCACATCACAAAATCATCTATCACTCATCAATCACAATCAAGTATTGTAATATCATCAATCACAATCAAATATCATCAATCACAAATATTATCAATCATAATTACATATCATCAATCACAGTCTAATATTATAATTCACAATATGATTAATCAAAATCAAATATTATTAATTATAATCAAATCAAATCAACTAAATACCACTCATAAATATAATTCAAATTTTAATGGTTATTTAAATTAGTAAAGTTGATTTTGAGTCCTTATGGTCCATTCCTCGCACAGGTCTATATAAGTCCATATATATAATCCAGTCTTCGCATAGGTATAGTTCAGTCCATACAGGTCATAATAGTCCATGTCCTTGCATAGGTTTAGTCCAGTTCGCATAGGTTATCCAGGTCTTTGCATGGGTATTTCAGATCATGTTACACAAGATACTCAATTTAAAATTTATTATAAATTTTAAGTTAAATAGTTATAATAATAATATTATTATTAAATTTAAAAGGAGTAGGGGACTCCTCCTATTATTCTTATGTCTTTTCATACTATATTCCTATCTCACTCCTATTATATACCAATTTCATTTTAATATAGTTATAAGATAAAAATTTAGATTACTATTTGAAACAAAAAGGGTAAGTAGCAATGATGTGTAGTAACGGTAAATAGTAAATTTTAAATAGTTATTGTGAATAGCAACAGTAAATAGTAAAACGTGAATAGTAACGGTAAATAGTAAAACGTGAATAGTAATAATAAATAGTAAAACATGAATAGTAACGGTAAATAGTAAAACATGAATAGTAATAGTAAATAGTAATTTACTATTTGAACAGTGATTTACTATTCGTAATAGTGATTTACTATTGACATAGTAATTTACTATTCAAAATACTAACTTAAAATAATATTATATCCAGTATAATAATAGATTTCTAAAACAATATAAAAATAAACCTAAAAATATAAAAGAGAGTTATTCTTACCTTATAATTTTGGCAGAACCTCCTTCTAAAAAATTTATTTCTCTCTCTGACTTCCACCACTATCTCTCTAGCACTACTATATTAAGAAAATTTAATCTGAAATTATGAATTTTTCTTCGGTATTTATAGCAGAAAAATTCATTGTGCATTTGAATGTTTTATTATAAAAATACTATGCAATTTTGAAAATTTCGTTCCTAGTTACTATACAACATTTGAAATTTTCGTTCATGCACAATGTTTGCATAGTAAATGTCGGCTAAATTATTAAGTTAAATAGTAACCATTCACTCGGTATATTTTAAATATTCAAAATCAGTCCTTAAGAATTTTATAATAAGTAATATAAAGTTTAAATTTTAAAAATCTACAATTTTCTGTTAATAAAAATTTATTCGTACGTTTCTAATTTTCTTACGATTGGTAAAACTTAAGATTTTTCTCAAACTGGTCATTTTTAGATAAGTCTACTTGAAATGGATTTTAGAAAAATTTCTTCTAATTTAACTTCACTTTCTTATAAATATTTTTAATTTTAAGTACTTTATACAAATATAAAATTATTTAAAATATATTTTTTATTAAAATATTTCCAAAAATTTAAAAATTCCAGCAAATCATAAATAATGCATAGATTAAAAAGTTCTAAAGAATCATAATTTAATTCTTTCAAAATTTTATTTTAAAATTCTAATAAGAGTTAAATCTTAAATATGTAAAAACATAAATATAAGAACATAAAATAAAAATTGTGAATAATAAAGATATTAAAAATTCTTAATATAATTTTCTTAATTAGTGAATACTAATTAAGTTATTTTAAAATCTTCATCCAATATACATATTTTTATTTTATTATTATTTTTTAAAAAAATAATTAAATATAAGTACCAAAATTTTATAAAATATTAATTAGTTAAAAAATCAACTAACTATAGTAAGTGTTTTCTCATTAAAAAAGATATTAATATCTATTTTCTATTCGAGTAGAAAATAGGCTGTTACATTATAGAAATTATGTAGGTCACGTTGTCTATTTTCCTGTTAAATTGTATCCAGTTTGAGTCATTTTCTAGGCAACATGACAATGAATGCAGACTTTTATCCTTTGGTTGACACAAATTTCAAAAGTTCTAGTCAACAACAATGGAGCAACTATATGGGAATATGTAAATGTATAGAATCTGGAGTTGTATATTGAAATATGTATGCAATTGTATTTATCAATTGTTTATCAAAATAACTATTTTCTTAGGATAAATACAATATTTGAGGGTGGAAGAAAATGAGTATTTTCTCTTATAAATGATGCTTGGAGGCGTTACAAGTGCAAAGTCAAGAAGAAGTGCCTTTTAAAGTACTCAACTATGTAGGAAAGTTTAGAACATTGCCCTGGTAATATACCTGAAGCTCAATTCAAGCAATTGATGACTTATTGGAGAAGTAATATTATTCAGGTAAGTTAACCATTTGGTTCTTTGATTTTAAAATATATATTTTAGTTTCTAACTCCAATGTAGAACATTAGTAGAAGAAATGTCATTAATAGGGCAAAGCAAAAGTATATGCATCGAACGGGACCAATAAACTTTGTTAGAATTCATGCACAAATGGTAGTGTATTTATACATTTATTTGAATTTGGAAAAGAAAATTGAAGTGTTGAGCTATGTTTTTGAATTCTTAATCTCTAATTGATGCAGGAAACAAAGAAGAATGGAGAGAAAATCAACCGGTTGAAATGTTTATTGTGACTTGCAAGAGTTGGAATGGAAAGAAACTTGATGAGGAAACAAAGTGCCATTGTAAGTTTAATTAAGCCAAACTTATGGACTTCATTAGATAGAAACGTTCATGTTTTATCTTGACATTGATTTTGTTTTATCACGACAAACTTCAAGAATCAATTGAAAACTCAAAGAAAGTTGAAGCATTTCAATCATTATATGGGAAGCACGGGCCAAGTAGGGTTCATTGGTATGGAAGAACTATGACACCTACCATTCTAAAAAAATAAAAAACATTGAAGCTATTAAGAAATAACATGTAAGCAGTTGACTAAGATGGAAAAGCAATTTGAAGGAATGAAATGACTTGTGAGGACCATGATGAAACAATAAAACCCAAACTTGAGTGAATAAAATATGGATGATATAATGGCAATTGCATTAGGCTATGAAAATAGTGTTGACCCATATTCATCTACGTCATCTCATATTCCTCATCAACTAGAAGTATATAATATAAAAAATCTTCTCATAAAACAAGTGTTTAATATGAATGTTTGTTTTGTTGTTTACTAAGATTGAATAATTCATATGCATATATAGGAATCAATGGATTTTCATGCTTCTATTTGAATGAGTTTTGTTAGTTGATAGAATATATAGGAGGTAAAACTAAGTGGTTTAATAGAAACTAGTAAACATTATACCTTGTGGTTCCTTGTACCTTATGGTTCATATTAATGTGGTGAACTAGTCTGAACTGGGGTCAATGATCCGATGTGGAACCAGCCACAAATGCCAACTGCCGAGAGTAATTTATACACCGTTATAGTGGGTATCCGGTATTATGCCCTTTATCTCAGTGGGAGAATAAAGGATTTGTAGTCCCGGAGATCTTTCACACCAAGCTTTCGCGTTGATGAGGGGCGAAAGGTGGTGTCACCTGCGAAGATTCTCCAACGCTCAAGCCAGTAACCAGAAATGAAATTCAAGGTTTCTGAAACGTAAGTTTGGGAATAAGTCTAACATACCAGGCTAGTGAAAATGTTGGTATTTATATACGTGCATGTGGAGAATAAAGAGTCCTTAGGGTTAGGGGACCAGTAATACACTGTCCAGTGTATGATTCTGGCACACGACGCGGGTGGCTTCACGTCTTTTGCGAACATTCCCCCATACGTGTACCTTGTACTTTTTGTTAGGTGACATAAAAGCTTTCTGGTGTGTGAGGTGCTGACCTAGACATATCGGTATAAAAGAACGTCTGATACAGGTTTACAGTCTGAAGATTTACCTGTGACACTGGTAGTAAGCGTGAGAACAACTCATGTCCATATGCCGGTATCGAGACCAGATCAAATTCCTAGTTTGTAGTAATGACGAGATTAACGATGACTTGTTGACAATACAGATAGTGACATGAAAGGTCCTGTCACTAAGGTTGTTTATTATTAGTCTCTTATAGTAGTTTAGCAATGAACTCGACGACGGAACAAAGGAAATTAGTAGTGTCGGGGGTTTCTTCGTCCTTGTACGATTCAACTTATAATGAAATTATTGATGTAATATGTCTACCTGTTATAAACCTAGTGACAATGGCGGACTTAGCGATGTAAGTTTAATAAATATTAGCAACGCGTTTTGCCTCTGTTACTAACCTACATTACAACTAATCACTAAGGGTAACTTGGTTGTTGAACTGGTCTAGTCTGGGGTCAAAGATCCAGACTGGGAACCATCCACAAAAGTTGGTGATTTAAGTGTTTGTACACCGGTACAGTGGGTATTCGGTATTATAATCTGACCTCTCAGTGGGAGAGACCGGTCTTGTTGTCCCGGAGATCCTTCTCACCAGACTTTCACGTTGATGGGGGCGAAAGGTTGTGTCACCTGCGAAGATTCTCCGACGCTCAAGTTAGTGAAGATTCTAAGAACACAGAAAACTTGTAGAATCTAATAGTAAGTTAAGAGTGGGAACAACGTAACCTTGCATGTGTATGAGAATATGCTATTTATAGTTGAACGTGGAAAATGAATCGTTGGGTGCAAGTGGGCCAGGAGGCTCTGATGCCGTGTGTAGCATATCATTTAAAGTAGTTCAATACTCAGCGTACGATCAAGAGTAGTTCAATGATCAGTGTACAATTCTGACACAGGAATGGGGAAGATCCACCTTTTCCGTATTTCTCTCCTGTAGCTGTTCTTTGCACCTTTTGACGGGTGACATAGACACTTTCTGTTGTGCAGGGTATCAGTCGTGATAAGTAGTAAAACCACTTATCCTATCATAGTATAGGTGGACGGTCATGTATAATAGAGAAGTGAGCCTGAACTAGGCTATCTGATGTTCCAAGCGCTATCGTGGGAAAACCGATGTAGGGAGAACGCCTAGCACAGTATTTTATAGTACGAAAGTTAACTTGTGATACCGGTTTACCTTCCAGAACGGATACGATAACATCCTAGTCTGGAGACCGGTATCTAGACCGGATCAGTTGTTATTATGTGTCTGTCACTAAATAAGTCATTATTAGCAGTAGAATGTTGTTAGTGACTAAACTGTTGTAGTTAAAATAGTGTTTTCTAATAGTGTGTCCCTCCAATGCATAAGAACAAAATGTATCTTACACTCCCAGGCAAGAACCCAGAAAGGTCTTGCGCCTATGACCTTAACCAATTAATTTATTACATACCAATATGGTTGTCAAATTCGTGAGTTAACTCATGAATTCATGTGAGTTTATGAGTCTATCTAAGGACATTGGTTAATTCATGCATAAAATCATGTGACTCTTTAAACTTGTCTAGACTCATGAATTTATGTTGAGTTTATGATTCCATATGGGCTACAATTAAACTTTTTAAAAACTTTTGTAAATGATTGTATTTTGTGTAGAAACCTTAAATTTTGTGTATTTTCCTTATGCGAGAGCTTCTAATTTGGTTTTTGCTTTATTTCTCATTTGTTTTGTCATTCTTTCCTTCATTAGCTCTGACCTTTATTAGTGTTCTCTGCTTGTTCTACTATTGATGTTATTTGTTCATTCTGGTATCAATCTTAATAGTTTTTGCTCTTATTTGGAGTTTTAGACCAATATATTTTAAAATTTTAAATTGTATTAAATATAATAATATTTTAAATTTTAAATTTGAAATTATTCTTTAAAAGGTTTTATGACTTTTTTCATTAGACCCATATAGTTTTTTATTTTTTAAATATTAATTTAATAAAAACTCTTCTAAATCTACAAGTTAATTCTCAAGTTGAATTTATAAAACGAAACCGAATCAATCTAAACTCCAATAGGAGAACTTTGCCTACTAGCACACTAAACGTGACTATATGTGAAACTCGACAATGTTGTGGTCGCAAAGCGACGACAACGTTTTTCTAGTTTGGGCATATTTTCTTATCAACAAAAGAATTTTTTTATCATATACAAAAAGTTATTAATCACAATCCTGATAAGCATAAAAAAGACTCTCTATACCGTTCAACACATTTTCTAAGGAACCCATTAAGCCACGACCTATATTGAATCAACTCAAACATATTCTCAACAGACACATTTTCTACCTTAAAAATTACCTCATTCCTTACTACCCAAATAGTCCAACAGTAGCAAACCACATCACATACAATCCAAGTTTAGTCTCGTTATCAAACTCATATCTCAGTACATTCAAAGTGTGCCTTACCACAATGATGCAAAATCGAACAAAAACCCAAGCAATCAAAACACAACTGCCATAAAGAATAAGATACTTTACACCAAAAAAACACATAAGAACAATTCTCGTGACATTCTCCGCAGAAGACACATAGGATAGAAGAATTTTCAAACACAACCCCATGCGTAGCTATAAATTATTTTTAGTATGAATTTGATCAAGTAATAAACTAATCCAAAATCCTCACTTTAAGAGGCACAACATTATTTTAGAAGAAGCGCACAAAAAATAAATCCTACAAATCAGATCGTTGAATACTTGCTTGCTGGACTACAACAATTATAATTTTCTCTACACTAATAAATTTGATATCGTGGTAGGATCTAAATTATCCAACTTATTAAACAGAAATTACATAATTAGAACAAAAATCGTCCAAAAGAAGATGGTTTATCAAGAAGAAGATGGCAGGGGAGTTATTTGAAAGTTTTTTTTATATTTTTCATTATGCAATACAAAATAATACCAACTATTTTTTTAAGGTATAATACCAGCTGCTAAAATAAAGGAACAATAAACTTAAGCATAATAGGTAAATATAAACTACAAATTTAAAATATAAATCTTAATATAAACTATGATGCTTTTCGAATTAATAAGAATTAAACTATAATACTAACCTAATTAATGATATTTATGACCTATCCTAATAATTTTGTTACAACTTTTTCAACTGGGACCCAGCAAAGTATTAATTTGGTGTTGCGATGCTTTTATAAAACCATGTGACTGATTTTTTTATTATTTTTTTTGGATCAACATGGGACTGATTATACATAATGCAGTACGTACATTTGAATAAGTGAGCACGAAAACTTAAGTCCTACAATTAGTGAATAAGGGGGTGTTTGGTATAAAGTTGAGTTGATGGAGTTTAGAAAACTGGGGTTTTGTAAATGGAGTTTAGAAAATTGAGGTTTTGTAAACGGAGTTTTGTTTGGTTGAGAGTTTAGTTAAAGTGAGTTGAGTTGTAGTGATTTTGTTTGGTTTGTAGTAGAATTGGGTTTAGGAAATGGTAGTTGAGGGTGAAATTACTAAAAAGGGTATGAATTTAAATATATATAATTTATGTGTATATTTGTTTATATTAATATTAAATGTATAATATTAAACTATATATATATATATGAATATTAAATTTATTAATACATATTTAATAAATGAATTAATATATTAAAACCAATAAATTTAAAATATTATATATATATATATATTAAAATTAGTAAATATTTTTTATACCTCGAATAAATTATCGCAACTACGCAAAAGTTTACGATTTTTCATGTTTCGTCACTTATTATTTGTTATCCGTTACGCGTAATACTAAAAAGAAACTAAATTAACAAATCAACTAGACTAAATTAAAAACAAACTAAACTAAATTAATTAACTAATTCTAAAATAATTAAATTATACACTAAATTACATAATTAAATTAAATTAAATTACACAATAAATTACATAATTACACAAACTAAACTAAATTAAATTAACTAATTCATAAATAACAAAATATACAAAAAATTACATAATTAAATTAAATTAACTAAAAAATCAAAAATAAAAAAGGAACTTTTCCAATTCTCCTTCATCACCATCTTCACCTGTGCCTCCCAGCCACATGACGCCGGCAGCGGTCCTGAGCCTCCACGCACGCCGACCGGGGCCCTTCCGCCACCGTCTCCTCCGATCTCCCTCTCCTCATCTCGGTTTCTCACTCTTCCTCCCCTCTCTCTCTCCCTCTTCATTTTAACACACCCCGACGACACTCCCTGAGCCCAGCCCCCTATCCATCCCCCCCTTCCCTGCAACCTCACCCCAACAACCCACGGCAAACCCCGGATAGGCCCCATCCCACCCACAAAACGCAAATTGCGGAGACAACCAGAGATAAACAGAGAGGGAAAAATAGAGAGGGAAAAAAATCAAGATGGAGGTGTTTTACCTCAGATCGGAGGCCGGAGGAAGATGATCGGAGGCCGGAGGGAAAAAAGAATCAAGATGAGGAAGGGAATGTCGTGGCTCCTCTATTTCAGAGCTTTATGGCCGTTGGGAGGGGTATGGCTGACTTTTCCCCCAACGGCGTTGAGTGGAGGCGGTTTCGAGCTCCTTCTGGCCAACGGGGGTTCTGGCCAACGGAGCTCCGTTCACGTTGACAGAACGGAGGAGACAAGGATGGCCAAACGATGAGCCGTTGCAGCCGACGGAGGAATCGCCGTTCAATGCGCCGCGACGGAGGGGAACGGAGGAAAATGAAGCAAACCAAACAGCCTCTAAGTGATATGAGTCCATTGGGTTCAAAGGTAAGCGATCAATCTATTTAAAATAAGAGAATATAATTTGTATTTAGATTCTGTCACGTGCAAAATTCTCATCAGTCCATGGTGACAGTAAAAAAAAAAAAGGTGATGCCTTTTAACCCACGAAGAACAAAACAAAATTTTAAGTGAACTATTCTCGTATGCTTACAGGGATTTGTCTATGATGGATTCACATTGTTGCCTCTCAGTTTTGTTTTTGCCAATAGCTTAGGATTTAGAAAATCAACTCGTTTGTTTAAGGTTATTTTTAAGTGTGTTTAAAAAAATATTTTTTTATTAGTATTTTTTTAATAAGTAGATAGAGTTGTTTATTAAAATAAGGAGAAATTAGTTTATTTTCAACTTTTGATTATTTTTAAAACTTTAAACAAACACATCAAAATTTAAAATAAATAGTTTTTAATTAAAAAATATTTGTCTCTTAAAATAAGTTTAAACAAACGAACAAATAGATGCCGTAAAAGTTATCCATTTTTTTCCATTGTTTGCTGATTTGGTTGGAGTTGTTACTCCACGGCTAATCTAATAAAAAAAAAAGAGAACACACTTATAGGACTCCTAATTCAATATAAAAACTTTTTGTTCACTTTTGCTTAAACATGTTTTATTAATATATATATATATATATATATAAATTACAAGAAAATTAGTTCAATTAATTAAATATAGTGTATGTTGTGAAACTTTAGATACATGTTTAATTTCAAAAAAAATAACAATACAAATTAACATATAAGAGTATCAAATTGGATCCCCATTAAACATTCTCATTTAGAAGAATGAAGAGTTATAATTATCACTAAACCTAAACTTTAATTAATATTATTTTCAGTTGTAAAAAAATAATATACATCTAGTTAGTAAAAAAAATTAACAATAAACTTGGCTCAACTGAAAATTGTACCTGGTTAGGTGTAAACACCTCTTTTCGTTCAGGCACTGTTTATTTCAATACAAAAAATAATAAAAATGAAAATGAAAAAGAGGGGTTATGTTGTTTTGTTTTATTCTCTTTTTTAATAAATGAATAAATAAAATATATACACTATTTTTTTCTGATTCCCTTTTCCCATATTTTTTTGTTTTACTCCATTTGCCAAAACAATGAAATAGAGGGAGCCTTGTTTCCCACAAAAAAAAATTTTGTGCATGTTATAGGGAAATTGATAGTAACAAGTCCTAAGGAGTCAAATGGCAAAACTTGCTTCTAGTTTTTTTTATATCAGAGAGAACAAAAATAACAAATGCAATTAACAGAAATAAGAGAAAGTTTTGAATTTGAAACTGGAATATGAAAGTGACAATGACACATTTTTATAAACACTTCATGGGCATCAATATAAGAATAACAATAAAAAAATGTCAGGCACAATTTTACAACAATTTAGAAGTATAGAATAGAATCAAGTCATTTTACAAGCTAAAAAAATAACAAACACACATTTTCTTCCATCTTTATCTCCTCACCATCTTTATCATCTTCCTCCACAAAACCATCACCACTTCACAACCCCAAAACCATTATCTTTCTCTCCAAACCAACAACCCATTTTCAAACCCACACCATCACCAACAATAACAACCTCTCCTCCATTATCACCATTTTAAAACTCATAATAACCCCTAAACTATTATCTCCTCTCCAAAACAACAACCCATTTGTAAACCTTCATTTTCAAAACTCACCATCACCAACATCATCCTCTTCACTACCAAACCAACAACCTATTTTCAAAACTTATCATCACCAACATCATCTTCCTCACCACCAACAACAACCCAAAACCACAACCCAACTTCATCATCAACTCCTCCAAACTCATCCCATAACCTAAAAAAGTAAGCAACAAGAAAAGAGGGAAGAAAAAGAACACCACTCAAGACCACCACAAAAGCCATTGCTTCCTCCTCATTCACGGTCAATCTCCATCACTCTTTTTCTCTCTACTACTTTCCCTCTCTAAGAACATGTGTTTGGGTTTTTAAGGGGAAGGATAATAAGTTAAATTAGGATTTTTGTTGTCTTTTTCTTTTTCATTTTGGACAAATGATACCTGTATGGGTTAAGACCCATTTTCTTAAAAGATGTATTTAGTAGTTCAATGTTCATATAACCTTTGTTTGTAGTTTTATTCATAAAAATCACAATTGCCCTAGTGGTAGTCCTTGAAACATTAAGGATAAAGGGTTTTAGATGCGTTAGTTTGAAACTTTCCTACCATGCTTATGTTGTGGTTTTATTATTTTGCTTTTTGTAAGTTTAGTATATAAATTGTGGTCATTGCTTATTAATAAAAAAACATTATTGCTCTAGTGGTAATGGCTTTCTTATCTCACTAAAAGGGCATAGGTTCCAACATTGCCTTTTTTCTTTTTTTGTGAGACCCTTTATTTATTTTTTTAAAATTTGTTAGTGTTAATTTATTTATTTAATTAATTAATTATTTTGGCTTGTTAACCAATGTGTATTTTGTTATCTTTTCTATTAAATACTTGATGAGAATAAAATAAATAGTAAACCAATCATTTTCTTTTGGTGTTTCTCTCTTTGTTAATTTAATGTTTTTGTATTACTTTTAAAAAATAAAAATATATCTTTGACTTAACCTTAAAATTTGAGTTTCCTTCTAGAATTAAAATTATAAGAATACAAAATATCTTTTCCATTAAAAAAATTGTGCAAAAGTTTTATAACGACGTTGCTCAAAATACTTTGCCTATACCAGTATTATAAGATCGTGAAGGATGATACACATATGGAGCACTCCATCTTGTATCTTTTCCTTTTATAAAAAAATTTTTCTTTATCTAAAAATAAAAAACGCATTATAATCTCTTTTCAAAATACATAAAAGTTCAAAAAATACATTTTTCTTGAATCAAAATTAAAGTTTCAAAAATTAAAAAAATTGTTCCCTCTAAATTAGCTAAGGCCCAATTATCCTTTTACTTGATGAGATTATATCTATTTTTTCAATTCTAGAAAGTTATCTTTATCCCCTATCTTATAAAATTATCCTTATTTGTTAGATATTAGGTCAAGATCAAGACCCTTCTTTGATGTATAAATATGACCTCAGAGCACTCCCTGTAATTCAAGTGACACATATTCAAGTAATACAACCCTAATTTCCTAGAATAATTCTCTATGGTTTTATGTGTTCAGTGCATATTGTGAACATTTTGGCGCCCACTGTAGGACCTAGTAAAATGGTTCCCATATCACACAAAGTAAGACTGACTCCATGAAGGAAAAACATGATGACCACACACAGTAATCCCAACCGAAGAGAAGAAAGAGACACCCGAGGAAATCGGGAAGGACACTAGGGCGGTGACAATCAATTGAAGGAAACTTTAACCCTCGTCAAAACACTATAGCATACCGTAAAGGAGTTGAGAAAAGTAAACGAATACATAAGGAATCACTGGTCGGAGGAGAAGAAGGCCTCTAGTTTGCCTCTAGCCGAGCAGTTCAACAAACTTCCCACAGTCAACCTCAAGTAGGGATAAAGGGAAACACTTAAACAGTTCATGACACGCTTCAACAAACAAGCTATACGAATCCAAGATCTAAGCTAGGAGGTGGCCTTCCACGCAATATAGACGGGATTGTGTCCGGGTAAGTTTTGCGAATCTTTGGCCAAAAAGCCCTTGACTAATATGGATGATTTCAGGAAGAAGGTATAACACCCTCTGTTATATCTCAATAATTTCTAAAAAATTCATGAAATTTTTTTTTCTACTAAAAATATAATTGCTAAAAGAAACTATCAAAGTAAAATTACATACAATATTTCTGAAATACCTCATGAATTATCATTAAAATTTATAAAGTAATTTTACATTCACCCAAATAAAATAGATATTAAACATCATTAGAAAGAGATGAAACTCCATGGCCCAAGAGTAGTTGCCTAGTGACATTATTTATTCATTGGACCACAATATTCATACCGAGCTCCCTTTCTAGTACGTGCTATATATACTATTGAGATTCTTCGATCCTTCCCTCTATACAATCCATCAATTCGAACATATAAAACAAAACACGGAGAAAGGAGTGAGAAACAGAATATAATATTCCTAAATGGGACATAAGAAATAAAGGATTTTCACAAACTAGTATAATAATATCAATAACAATCACATACACAATCAATTATGAATGTTTGAATGTTATGCAATATCTTCATCATAACTTACCTAAATATACGGGCCCCTTAAATTTTAATTTGCACTGGGCCAACCAGGAGTTTACACTGTTTCATAATTCCAGATAATAATAACATGAACAGCTCAACTGGCATGGAAACACTTAGAGACTAGTCAGATTGAGAAGGTTTTTATTATAAAAGTACCCGACACTAGGGAGCTACCCCAGGTCCCCTGAAGCACCCTTTCACACCCTCTCATCCCAAGGCTCACAATTAAGCCTCCTCTAATGTATCCTCGGTTTCTATAATCTGTCCCCAGACAATATCATTTTGTTTCTCTTCGATGATTCATGATGCATGAACTACTCACGTATTTAGTTGGTTAAGGCTTTTAGAAACTCAATTATATTATCAGGGCCTACGAATCGCAACATAGCCACCCCAGTAAACTGTACTTTTTCAACTTCTCAAATACACACATAGAATTTTAGTACAGTTCCTTTTCAAATCACAAATCAAATCTCCTTATGATTTGAGTTTCAAAGCCTTAAATATATTTCACAACCTTCTTTAGAAAGTTTATAGGTCAATTCAAAATATATTTCTAAAAACTCGAATTCAGAATTATCAATCTTTAAAACCTTAGTACTTGAAAATTTTGTATAATATTTTATACATTTTGAAAATAATATGTATATATATATATATTAAAATTATTAGTAAAAAATTATTTTTATAAAATAATTTCTCTTTCTTTTTTTTCTAATAAACTAACTAAAAATCTAAATTTTAGTAAATATATATACATATATATTAAAAGATAAAAAGAGATTTCTAAAAATTTATGTAGTTTTATTGAAATCTAAGAAATTTCTTAAAAGTAATTTGAATAAAGATGAATAAGTAAATAAAGGAGTAGGAGATAAGTAAATTCTTACTGAATTTTAGCTTTCCGTCATGCTTGCTATATGCTTAAACTCCACAGTACAAGATTATCAATCATAATCAAACATTGTCAATCACAACCAAACATTATAAAGCATAAATAAATATTAACAATCATAATCAAATCAAATAATTAAACATCAGTTATAAATATGATAGTTTAAAATTCAATGATTATTTAAATTAATAAAGTTTATTTTAAGTTTTATGGTCAATTCCTTGCACAGGTCTATGTAAATCCAAGATAGTCCAGTCCTTGCATAGGTCTAGTTCAGTCCATATAGGTCATAAATAGTCCAAGTCCTTGCATAGGTTCAGTTAAGTCCATAATAGTTCAAGTCCTTGTATACGTTCAGTCAAGTCCATAATGGTTCAAGTCTTTGCATAGGTTTAATCCAGTCCGCATAGGTCATAATAGTTCAAGTTCTTGAATAAATATTTCAGATATTAAGTTACACAAGATGCTTAATTTATTAATAACAATTATCATAAATTTTAAGTTAAAATTTATTATTTTAAAATAATAATACTATTATGTTTAAAAGGAGTAAGAGACTCCTCCCAATATTCTTATGTATTTTTATATTATATCCTTATCTCACCCCCTTACCTTGATTTGCTACCAAAAGTGAATTCGCTCTGCGCCTCCAAGTTCTAACAAAATATTAATACTAATTTATTTCAGTATGAGCATAAGATGAAAATTAATATTGCTATCAGAATGATAAATAGTAAATACACATAGTAATAGTAAATAGTAACAGTAAATAGTAAATCATCAATAGTAACGGTAAATAGTAATTTTTGAATAGTAATAGTAAATGGTAAATCATGAATAATAAATTTTGAATAGTAGTGGTAAATGGTAAATCATGAACAATAATAGTAAATAATAAATTTTGAATAGTAACGGTAAATAGTAAATTTTGAATAGTAATGGTAAATAGTAAATTTTGAATAGTAACAGCAACTAATAAATTTTGAATAATAACGGTAAATGATAAATTTGAATAATAACAGTAAATGGTAAATTATGAATAGTGACAATAAATAGTAAATTTTGAATAGTAACGGTAAGTAGTAAAAATAACACAATGGTAATTTATTTTTACTGTAGTAACTTATTCATAATAATAATAGTATATTAATAATTTAAGAGTGCTAAAAAGAATAATCTAAATAATCATAAAAGAATTTAGAAGAAAAATATTATTACCTTACACCTTCGGCAGAATCTCTTTTTACTAGAAGAACTTATTTCCCTCTAATTCCTTAAGTACTATCTCTCTAGATTCTCTCTCTAATTTTGGTGTGGAAATATTGTAAATGAGCCATCTATTTATAGGAAGAAAATTTTACTATTTAAGATTACTTAATTATTTATTTTACTATTCATGATGTAAGTATTTACCCACTAGTCACTATTCATGATGTAAGTATTCACCCATCAGTCATTATTCATGATGTAAGTATTTACCCACCAATGATGTAAGCGATGATGTCGGCAGTGGCATTTTGGTTATTAGATGAAAGGTTAAGGGTATTTTTGTCATTCTCAAAAAATGAAAAAAATATAAAAATTCCAAAAAAATTATAAATTATATAACAATCAAAAAGTTCTGAAGAACTATAATCAAATTCCTTTAAAATTTTCTTTTAAATAAGAAATAATGAAATTAGGGGTGTTACAACTCTACTCCCCTAAAAAAAATTTCATCCTCGAAATTTACACTTTTTAGTAAAACAATTGGGGATGAGAGTCTTTCATCTCATTTTCTAGTTCCCATGTAGCATCTTCTCCTCTCGTTTCACTCCAAATGACCTTCACGAGTGGAATTTCCTTGTCCCTTAGCTCTTTTATTCTTCTATCAGCTATTCTGACAGGTGGTGCATCATATGTAAGATTATCTTTAACTTGTATGACATCAGGTTCAATAACATATGTAGGGTCAGATATATACTTTCGTAAATTTGACACATGAAAAACATTATGGATATTAGAAAGAAAAGGTGGTAATGTTATTTGGTAAGCAAGAGGACTAACTTTCTGAACTATTTGATATGGACCAATAAATCTAGGAGTTAGTTTTCGAGATTTCATTGCCCGACCGACCCCAGTCGTAGGTGTGACTTTCAAGAATACATGATCACTTCTTGAAATTCGAGTGGCTTTCTTCTTTTGTCATAGTAACTTTTCTGCCTGCTTTGTGCTGCCTTCATCTTTTCCTGAACCATTTTGATTTTATCCGTGGTTTGTTGTACCAACTCTGGTCCTAGCATCAAGTTTTCACCAGTCTGAAACCAACATAGCGGAGTCCTACATTTTCTTCCATATAATGCTTCAAAAGGTGCCATGTTAATGCTAGCATGGAAACTGTTGTTGTAGGTGAACTCCACATATGGTAAGAATTGATTCCAACTTCCTTTATGCTCTAACACACAAGCTCGTAACAAGTCCTCTAGAGATTGGATTGTTCTTTCTGATTGTCCATCTGTCTGAGGATGATATGCTAAACTTAGACATAGTCTTGTTCCCAAAGCCTTGTGTAAGCTCTTCCAGAATTGCGATGTAAAACGAGGGTCCCGATCAGAAATGATACTGGAAGGAATTCCATGTAATCTCACAATCTCCTCGATGTATAATTTTGCCAGCTTATCCATAGGGTAAGGAATATTAATGGGAATAAAGTGGGCAGACGTGGTTAATCTATCAACTATTACCCATATTGAATCATCTCCTAATGGAGTTTTAGGTAAAGAAGTCACAAAATCCATGGTAATGCTATCCCATTTCCATTCTGGTATTTCCATTGATTGTAGCATTCCAGGGGGTTTTTGATGTTCTACTTTAACCTTCTGGCAAATTAGACATGCAGCCACATACTCTACCACCGCTTTCTTCATTCCAGGCCACCAAAATAACATCTTCAAATCTTGATACATTTTAGTAGCTCCAAGATGAATGTTCATATAACTTTTGTGGCCTTCTTCTAGAATTGCTTTCCTCAACTCCTCTTAGTCAGGGATACACACTCGATCCTTATACATCAGAAATTGGTTGTTTCCCACGTTGAACTCAACTTCTTTTCCTTGTTTTAAGAGTTTTTTCTTCTCTTGTAGGAATTCGTCCTCTCGTTGAGCCTCTAAAACTTGCTTCAGGAATTCACTTGTCACTTGTAACGCTCCTAATCTATAGTTGTTAGCATTAACCTTTACTGCTAGGTTAAGATCTCTGAAGTTCTCTATCAATTCCAGCTCTTTAATCATCATTGTGGACGCATGCAGACACTTTCGACTTAAAGCATCAACTACTACGTTTGCTTTTCCAGGATGGTATTGCAACTCAAAGTCATAGTCCTTTAAGAACTCCATCCATCTCCGTTAATTCTAAGTCATGGGTAGGATAGTTAATCTCATGTTGCCTTAATTAGCGCGACGCATAGGCTACAACCTTCTTGTCTTGCATGAGTACACCTCCTAGTCCTTGTTTAGACGCATCACGGTAAACTTCAAAACTTCGATGTGGATCAGGGAGTACTAACACCGGCGAAGAAGTAAGTCGATCTTTTAGTTCTTGGAAACTAGTCTCGCATTGTGTCATCCACACAAAAGGTTATCCTTTCTGTGTTAGCTTGGTCAGTGGGTATGCTAACTTTGAAAACCCTTCAATGAATCTCCTATAGTATCCAGCTGTAACATTCCTGGTATTTTAATAAAAATATAGAGAGTGGAAAATATTAGCAAATGTCTTAGAGATTTATTTAATATTTGATCTGCCTGAACCGGAGTCGAGGAATCTGGTGTCGGGCCGGTCCCAAATGTGAGGACCAAACGGTGTTGGAGATCGGTTGTGCAGGGGAGAACGGTCAAAGACGTGCTGTCTTGTAACTGATGCTTATCCGGTGTGCCTGGAGTGGTCTTGGATTAACCAGTGTGAGGAGAACGCCTAACTCGAAATTATAGTCCGGATCAACCTCTTGTATGGCTAAGGCAAACGGATATGGATAACAAAGAGGTAAGGACGGATGAAGTGTCCGACCTCTCAAGCGTTAGCTCAGATTACCGAGGTGTGGGCGCTACGCCTGGATACTGGTCGGCCGGTATCCAGCTCGGATCGATACTCTTATGAAGTATCAAACAGTTACGAATAATTAAACATTGTGAAAGCAAATAAGCGTAGTTGGTCGGTAACTATAAAAGAATCCAATGTGATGAAATTGATTAAAACTTTTAATGAGAATGCAAATGAAATAGGGGAAAAGGCTGTCTTGCCCCTGAGTTTTATATAAAAGGAAATTCTCTCTCTCCCTCCCCTTCATTATTCACGAATCACTTCTTCTTCTTTTGGTATGTCTCTTCTTCTTCTTCGTTTTCTCCTCTCTTGCCGCTGAGTTGCATGCGCCGGAGGAGGACTCCGTTCGTGCTAAAGCTCCAATCGAACCCCGTTCCTGTGATCGTGGCCTCAAGGTGAGTCCACTGATCCATTTTATTTGTGGCTCCTTATCCCCTTTCGTTTTTCTGGTAGCCAAGAGCCATGCATGGCTGTATTCGAGTCTGTTCTCTACTGCTTTGGTAGGTGTGGGCTCAAATGTTGCCTAAGAGCTGAGTTCATTAAGTTAATGGGTTTTTACATTCTGACCCGTAGGTAGTAGGTTAAGCAACGAAAGGTTGAGTGACGGAGCGGAGACTGCAAATCCCGTGCCCAGAGGAAAGGACCGACACAGAGAGCAGATCATCGAAGCATGGAATCCAGGTAAGGGGGTGTTCGGGTTATCATTAATTAGAATAGGATTTACCTCCTATCTGAGCCGTTGAAAGGTATGAACAGGGGAAGAAAACATTATTGAATGTTGTTGTGTGCCTATGTTTGTGTATGTGTGACTGTGTACACCGATCAGTTGAGGATCAGGTGTGTGGCTGAGTTGATTATGAAATGAGCTTGAAATATTTAATGCTGAGATGATCGGTGTTATAATGTGAATCCGGGTTTGACAAGCAGGTCACCCGAGTGATGAGAAACTGATGTTAATGGCCAAGTTTGATATGTGAAATGTGAACTGTATGTATAACTATGTGGTGTGGGACGGCCGACGGTATGTTATAGCCCCTCATTTCCGGCTCCCGTGGTTTTTGTGCCCAGTTGAGCTACCCAGTGGTCAAGCAGGACCCAGTGGTCGAGGTGGAGAGTCAAGCAGGACTCGGTGAACCAAGCAGGGTTCACGAGGTGTCAAGTAGGACCCCCAGCTGAAGGCCGATCCTTTAGTATCCGGATACTAGGAGTCAGATTGCATGAGAGTCAGTGGTGATTATCGATGAATTTGATATATTTGCTAAGTTAAGTGGATGTGTTCATTGTGTGTAATGTGCTATAATTTCCGAGTATGACTCGATAAATCTCCGAGTGAAAATTTAATATATTTGATGAGTATGAATTGTTATCTTTACTGAATACTGTTGTTGGGTTTGCCGAGTGAACTATTACAATTTTCAAGTGAGACTTATATATATATATATATATATATATATATATTTAACTTGTTAAATTCTGCTCTATATTAATTATGATACCAAACACTCACCCTTGCTGTTATTTTAATTTAGTAACTAGTGGCAGGGAGGAAACCGGAGCCATGGAGTCGCGCCAAGGGGGAGATCGATGCCAAGGCCTGAGTGACTTTGAGTGATTGTGTAGAGCATATGTGTGTATAGGGAGTTTCTGAGTGTTTATTATTATCTGTGTGCCAATCTAATTTGAATCTGGTGTGAATGTATATTTTAAAATGCATTGATCTATATGTTTCATGTTTGCTGTGACAGCTCTTTAACTAGCGGATTTATTCTGAGTGAGGGATAACCGAGAGACCCTCCTTCCGGGTAGAAGGTTAGAATGTTCCAAGTGAGATTAGTTGGGAGAGAGTTCCGAGTGAAGAAAGTGTGTAAAGATTCCGAGTGAAGAAGGTGTATCATGATACCGAGTGAAGAGAAGTTGGATGTGTCTGCGGGAAATCTGAGTTTCTTCTGAGGGAAGTAAGGATAGTGAATTCACCGAGTGAGGATATTCGGAGAAGCGGTAACCGAGTGAAGGAGGTTGAATTATCCCCGAGGGAGTTGTGACCGAGCTAAGCCTTCCGAGTAAGGGGTAGTAATAAGTCAAGTGTGGAATGTCCGAGTGAGTGGAAGTTGAGTGTTTTCCGAGTGAAACCCTATTGCTGAGTAAACCACTTTACCGAGTGAAACCCCATGTGGGTCCGCATGTCTTGTTCGCTTAGACTTCAGGTGTGGCATTCGTTCAAGCGGGTCGGTACTCGCCTAAGCGACGCTCGGATTTCGCCTAGGAATTTTGGGGTCTCGCTCAGGCGAGTGACCCCTGTCCTCTTCTTCTTCTTTTGCTTCTTCTTCTTCTCCCGCTCTTTCAACTCCGTTTTACTGAGCGGATGTTATTCTGCGTGCACTCTTATTATCATTTTGATTGCATCTAAGTGAATACTGTATGTTATCTTGACCGAGTAGGACCATTTCCGAGTGGTTATTATTTTAACATACTTTTATTTAAAGGTTTATTTTAGAACGGTTTTGTGCATGCTGAACATGATTTTATGTAGCTAAAAGAGGTAAATATTATTTTACATCTAGACCGAGTGGATTAAATGTTAAAAGAAGTAAATACTAATTCATACTAAGATACAAATTTTATTCAATGTGAAAAATTTATTGTAAAAATAATCTGCCATATGTAAATAAAAAGGGTAAATTAACCTAGGATGTTACAGTTGGTATCAGAGCAGTTCTTTCTAGAGCCGGGTGTATGGGTCAATCCAGTGATTGTATGAGTCCTGTGAGGGCTGGTTGCATTCAATTATGTTGTGTTTTGTTTGTGCAGCTTGGCATCATTCCCTTGGCACTCTATTGGCGTGGCATTTTATGTGTGTGAGGTAAATTTCCAACTCCCTGTTGGCATTGGTTATTAATGGTGATGTGTTTGCCCATTGTAGAATTACAATATGGCCGAAGGAACTTGTTCCGGTGGAGGAGACGATTTCTTCTCCAAATTTACCCAGTTGATGAGTAGGACCGAGTCTGGTCCCACTCTGGACAAATTTTTGAAAAGGAATCCCTCGACTTACAAGGGAGGACACGATTATGACGGGGCATACATTTGGATCAGGGACATAGAGCAGGTCTTTGAATACTTCGAGTGCTCAGAAGAGCAAAAGGTTTTGTTTGCTACCTATCAATTAAAGGACGAAGCTAGAGTATGGTGGTCTCGGGTGAAGGTGCAGATGAACGCGGAAAATGAGCCACTAGTATGGGCAAATTTCTGAAAGAGATTCCTTGTTAAGTACTTCCCGGATAATTATAAAATCCGGAAGGAAATGGAATTCCTGAAGTTGGAGCAAGGCCGACTGTCTGTGGCCGAGTACACCAGCAAGTTCGACGAGCTGTGTGATTTTTACCATCCTTTTTCGCTGGAAGGGACTGAGGGCAGCAAGTGTGCTAAATACGAGGCTGGACTACGGATTGAACTCCGTAGTGTAATTGTACCGATGGAGATTCGGGACTACCCGACTCTGGTGAACAAAGCTAGACTGACCGAAGAGGTACAGTTGCAAAGGACGTCTCAGCTGAGAGACAAAAAGCCACTGAAAGCAAAGGGGTTCAGCTTTAAGAGGATGGGCCAATTCTTTCGGGGCGGCAAGTCTTCCGCCACCTCTTCATCTTCTTCCGGTCGGGGTTCTACTGGCCGATCGGGTAATCCGTCTGATAGTCGTGCGTGCTACAATTGTGGCCAGGAGGGTCACATTGCCAAATACTGTCAAGCCAATCAAATTATGTGCTTCCAGTGTGGACAGCTGGGGCACCTCAGGCCCGAGTGCCCCCAGAGGCAGCAGCAGGGCAGGCAGGGCAACCGAACCAACCCTTCAGGAACTCGGGGTGCCAATTTTCAGAGAGGAGACAGGCATGGTGCTGGTCGGGGAGGCCAACAATCGGGAAGATCTGATGCCCAGTCCAGTGGTGCCCAGAATGCCATGACCGGGCGGGTGTTCGCGTTTGATGCCTCGGAAGCCACGAGGAATGACAACTTGGTGCAGGGTAAGTGCCTCATCTGTGGCTATCTTGTTGATGTAATTTACGATTCGGGCGCGACCTATTCATTTATTTCTGAGAGTTGTGTGCGACGGCTTGGTTTGCCGATCGGTTTAATGGAGGACGCCCTTATTGTTTCCACTCCAACCGGTTCCACTTTTCACGTAACCACCGTGTGTAGAGATATACCGATGCAAATCGAAGACTGTACTTTTCGAGTGAATTTTATCTGTATGTCGTTGAGGAACTTAGATGTTATTCTAGGTCTCGATTGGCTAGCTGCTAATCATGTGATGGTCGACAGCTATCGGAAGAGTATTGTTTTCTCTCAAGAACTCGACACGAAGGATGTGGTGAGTGATGTCTCAGCCACATATGTTATTTTATTTGCTTCGAAGGGTCGGTATAACCTTTTGCCGAGTGATATTCCAATTGTTTGTGAATTTCCTGATGTTTTTCCGAAAGAAATTCCGGAGTTGCCTCCTAGTCGGGAGATTGATTTCTCTATTGATTTAATTCCTGGGGCAGAGCCTGTGTCCCGAGCGTCATATAGAATGTCTTCGGTGGAATTGGCCGAGGTAAAGAAACAAGTAAATGAACTGCTGGAAAAAGGCTTTATCCGACCGAGTGCTTCACCATGGGGCGCTCCGGTGTTACTGGTAAAGAAGAGGGACGGTAGCATGTGAATGTGCATCGATTACCGACAGCTAAATAAATTGACGATTAAAAATAAATATCTATTGCCTCGGATTGATGACTTGCTGGACTAGTTGAGGGGCGTTGTTGTGTTTTCCAAGGTCGACTTGAGGTCGGGATACCACCAGATCCGAGTGAAGTCGGAAGATATTCCGAAGACGGCGTTTCGGACTCGGTATGGGCACTTCGAGTACATTGTAATGCCCTTTGGAGTGACGAATGCCCCTGCCATCTTCATGGACTATATGAATCGGATTTTCCAACCATACTTGGACCAGTTTATGGTGGTATTCATTGATGACATCCTGGTGTATTCGAGGTCGGTTGAGGAGCATGCTCAACACCTTCAGACCATTCTGCAGATACTCCGAGAGAAGAAGTTGTATGCTAAACTATCCAAGTGTGATTTCTGGGAAAGTAGTGTGCAATTCCTGGGACATGTAATTTCCCGAGAGGGCGTCTCGGTTGACCCGACTAAAATTGAGGCGGTTATGGCTTGGGAGAGGCCGAGGTCGGTAACTGAAATCAGAAGTTTCCTCGGACTAGCTGGATACTATCGACGTTTCATTGAAGGGTTCTCTCGGATAGCACTTCCTCTGACTCGGTTAACAAGGAAAGAGAGTCCTTTTGTGTGGTCAGAAAAGTGCGAACTGAGTTTCTAGACTCTCAAACGGTGTTTGACGACTGCCCCGGTGCTTGCATTGCCCGATGTAACATGGGAATTTGTAGTGTATTGTGATGCATCCAAGTTCGGTTTAGGATGCGTGCTGATGCAATCCGACCGAGTGATTACCTATGCTTCCAGGCAATTGAGACCCCATGAATTGAATTATCCGACCCATGATCTGGAGCTAGCGGTAGTAGTGTATGCATTAAAGATTTGGCGTCATTACCTTTATGGGTCTCGTTTTGTGGTGTTCAGTGACCACAAAAGCTTGAAGTATTTATTCGACCAAAAGGAGCTAAATATGAGGCAGAGAAGGTGGGTGAAGTACTTGAAAGATTATGACTTCGACTTGAGGTACCACCCGGGTAAAGCGAATATTGTTGCCGATGCACTGAGCAGGAAGGTGTTGCACGCGGCTTACTTGATGGGCAGAGAGCAGGAATTGCTGGAGAGCTTCAGGGATATGAACACTGGAGTTGTTATGGACGCTCCAAATCGAATGACGGTCAGAATGTTGAAGATCTCCAACGAATTTCTGAATTCTATTGTTGCTGCTCAGAAAAACGATGAGGAGTTGCTAAAACTGATTGACACTCAGGCTCGAGGCAAGGATATGGAGTTAACTCGGGGTAATGATGGAATATGGAGATTCCGAGACCGAGTGGTGGTGCCTGCACATGGAGATTTCAAGCAAGCTGTGCTAGCTGAGGCACACAGGAGCTCTCTGAGTATTCATCCCGGTGTGACGAAAATGTATCATGACTTGAAGAAGGAATTCTGGTGGCCGGGCATGAAGAAGGCAATAACCGAATACGTGAGGTCCTGTGTGATATGCCAAAAGTGCAAAGTCAAACATCAAGGACCCCCAGGTTTGCTTCAACCCCCAAAAATTCTGATCTGGAAGTGGGAAAGCATCACCATGGACTTCGTATCCGTGCTACCTTGCACCCGAACCGGGTGCGACACGATTTGGGTAATTATTGACCGACTAACCAAGGGTGCCCACTTCCTGGTGATGAATATGAAATGGTCACTGGACCGATTGGCTAGGTTGTATGTTGCTGAGATTGTACGACTGCACGGTGTACCCTCAAGCATTATTTCTGATCGGGATCCCCGATTCACTTCAAGATTTTAGGGGAGCTTGCAACAAGAACTGGGTACTGAGCTTAGACTGAGCTCGGCGTACCATCCCCAGACCGATGGCCAGTCAGAGCAGACAATACAGACTCTCGAGGATATGCTGAGGGCATGTGTGTTAGAGCAGGGCGGATCATGGGAGAAATACTTGCCTTTGGTGGAGTTTGCATACAATAACAGTTATCATAGCAGCATTGGGATGGCTCCACATGAAGCCCTTTATGGGCAGAAATGTCATACTCCATTATGTTGAATGAGAACGGTGATGCCATTCATCTAGGGCCTGAGCTGATTCAAGAGATGAACGAACAAGTTGCTTTAATCTGGGAGAAGATAAAAATTGCCCAAGACCGATAAAAGAGCTATTATGACAATCGGCATAGGCCGCTTGAGTTTCAAGTGGGCGACTGGGTGTTTCTAAAGATTTCATCGACTAAAGGTGTAGGTCGGATTTTGAAGAGCCAAAAGCTTAATCCGAAATACATTGGACCATACCAAATACTGGAACGGATTGGTGAAGTTGCTTACCGACTGGATCTTCCCCAGTCGTTGACTAACATCCACAACGTGTTTCACGTATCATAACTTCGAGCCTACATTCCGTGTGACACAATGATTGTACCGAGTGACTCCATTGAATTGAAGGAAGACCTGACGGTGGAAGCTGTACCGATCAGTATTGAGGAGTATCAAACGAAACGGTTAAGGAGCAAGGAGGTGCCATTGGTGAAGGTGAAATAGCAGAATTTGAATTGGATAAACTACACTTGGGAATTAGAATCGGATATGAGGCGGATGTACCCCCATCTTTTTCAATCGGAACACTGATTTCGGGGACGAAATCCCCTTTTAGGGGGGGTGGATGTAACATTCTTGGTATTTTAATAAAAATATGGAGAGTGGAAAATATTAGCAAATGTCTTAGAGATTTATTTAATATTTGATCTGCCTGAACCGTAGTCAAGGAATCCGGTGTCGGGCCGGTCCCAGATGTGAGGACCAAACGGTGTTGGAGATTGGTTGTGCAGGGGAGAATGGTCAAAGACGTGCTGTCTTGTAACTGATGCTTATCCGGTGTGCCTGGAGTGGTCTTGGATTAACCGGTGTGAGGAGAACGCCTAACTCGAAATTATAGTCCGGATCAACCTCTTGTATGGCTAAGGCAAACGGATATGCATAACAAAGAGGTAAGGACGGATGAAGTGTCCGACCTCTCAAGCGTTAGCTCGGATTACCGAGGTGTGGGCGCTACGCATGGATACTGGTCGGCCGGTATCCAGCTCGGATCGATACTCTTATGAAGTATCAGACAGTTACGAATAATTAAACATTGTGAAAGCAAATAAGCGTAGTTGGTCGGTAACTATAAAAGAATCCAATGTGATGAAATTGATTAAAACTTTTAATGAGAATGCAAATGAAATAGGGGAAAAGGCTGTCTTGCCCCTGAGTTTTATATAAAAGGAAATTCTCTCTCTCCCTCCCCTTCATTATTCACGAATCACTTCTTCTTCTTTTGAAATATTTAATGTTGAGATGATCGGTGTTATAATGTGAATCTGGGTTTGACAAGCAGGTCACCCGAATGATGAGAAAGTGATGTTAATGGCCAAGTTTGATATGTGAAATGTGAACTGTATGTATAACTATGTGGTGTGGGACGGCCGATGGTATGTTATAGCCCCTTATTTCCGGCTCCCGTGATTTTTGTGCCCAGTTGAGCTACCCAGTGGTCAAGCAGGACCCAGTGGTCGAGGTGGAGAGTCAAGCAGGACTCGGTGAACCAAGCAGGGTTCACGAGGTGTCAAGTAGGACCCCCAGCTGAAGGCCGATCCTTTAGTATCCAGATACTAGGAGTCAGATTGCATGAGAGTCAGTGGTGATTATCGATGAATTTGATATATTTGCTAAGTTAAGTGGATGTGTTCATTGTGTGTAATATGCTATAATTTCCGAGTGTGACTCGATAAATCTCCGAGTGAAAATTTAATATATTTGATGAGTATGAATTGTTATCTTTACTAAATGCTGTTGTTGGGTTTGCCGAGTGAACTATTACAATTTTCGAGTGAGACTTATATATATATATATATATATTTAACTTGTTAAATTCCACTCTATATTAATTATGATGCCAAACACTCACCCTTGCTGTTATTTTAATTTAGTAACCAGTGGCAGGGAGGAAGCCGGAGCCATGGAGTCGCGCCAAGGGGGAGATCGATGCCAAGGCCCGAGTGACTTTGAGTGATTGTGTAGAGCATATGTGTGTATAGGGAGTTTCTGAGTGTTTATTATTATCTGTATGCCAATCTAATTTGAATCGGGTGTGAATGTATATTTTAAAATACATTGATCTATATGTTTTCATGTTTGCTGTGACAGCTCTTTAACTAGCGGATTCATTCCGAGTGAGGGATAACCGAGAGACCCTCCTTCCGGGTAGAAGGTTAGAATGTTCCAAGTGAGATTGGTTGGGAGAGAGTTCCGAGTGAAGAAAGTGTGTAAAGATTCTGAGTGAAGAAGGTGTATCATGATACCGAGTGAAGAGAAGTTGGATGTGTCCGAGGGAAATCTGAGTTTCTTCCGAGGGAAGTAAGGATAGTGAATTCACCGAGTGAGGATATTCGGAGAAGCGGAAACCAAGTGAAGGAGGTTGAATTATCCCTGAGGGAGTTGTGACCGAGCTAAGCCTCCCGAGGGGTAGTAATAAGTCAAGTGTGGAATGTCCGAGTGAGTGGAAGTTGAGTGTTTTCCGAGTGAAACCCTATTACCGAGTAAACCATTTTACCGAGTGAAACCCCATGTGGGTCCGCATACGCGTCTTGTTCGCTTAGACTTCAGGTGTGGCATTCGCTCAAGCGGGTCGGTACTCGCCTAAGCGACGCTCGGATTTCGCCTAGGAATTTTGGGGTCTCGCTCAGGCGAGTGACCCCTGTCCTCTTCTTCTTCTTTTGCTTCTTCTTCTTCTCCCGCTGTTTCAACTCCATTTTACTGAGCGGATGTTATTCTACGTGCACTCTTATTATCATTTTGATTGCATCTAAGTGAATACTGTATGTTATCTTGACCGAGTAGGACCATTTTCGATCGGTTACTATTTTAACATACTTTTATTTAAAGGTTTATTTTAGAACGGTTTTATGCATGCTGAACATGATTTTATGTAGCTAAAAGAGGTAAATATTATTTTACATCTAGACCGAGTGGATTAAATGTTAAAAGAAGTAAATACAAATTCATACTAAGATACAAATTTTATTCAACGCGAAAAATTTATTGTGAAAATAATCTGCCGTATGTAAATAAAAAGGGTAAATTAACCTAGGATGTTACCCCAGCCAAGCCCAAGAAACTTCTAATCTCAGTGATTATGGTTGGTCTCTCCTATTTCAAAACTGCTTCCACTTTAGAAGGGTCTACAACTATTCCTCCTTGACTAATTACATGTCCTAAAAAGTTCACCTCTTCCAACCAGAATTCACACTTCGACAGCTTTGCATACAATTGTTTCTTTTTCAGGATTTCCAACACAACCTTCAAGTGTTCAACATGTTCTTCTCTACTTTTAGAGTATACTAGTATATCATCAATGAACACCACTACAAATTTATCTAGATAAGGATGAAAAATCCGATTCATGTAATCCATGAATACGGCTGGTGCATTAGTTACACCAAAAGGCATCACTAGATATTCGTAATGTCCATAGCGTGTTCTAAAAGCAGTTTTCGGTACATCTTCTTTCTTCACCCTTATTTGATGGTATCCAGACCTCAAATCAATCTTGGAGAACACCGTGGCACCACGTAGTTGATCCATCAGGTTGTCAATCCATGGCAGAGGATATATGTTCATGATCGTCACCTTGTTCAGTTGCCGATAATCTATACACAACCTCATGCTACCATCCTTTTTCTTAACTAATAACACTGGTGCACCTCAGGGGGATACACTGGGTCGTATAAACTGCTTCTCTATCATCTCTTCAAGTTGGTTCTTCAACTCTGCTAATTCTAGAGGTGACATTCGATATGGTGCAATTGAAATTGGTCCAACTCCAGGTACTAGATCAATGGCAAATTCCACATCTCTTTCTGGGGGTAAACCAGGGATATCTTTTAGAAAAACGTCCAGAAATTCACACACGACCGACAAATTTTTTATTTTTGGTTCTTGCTCTCCTTTCATTGAAAGCAATAACATGAATCCTTGAGCCCCTCCTTTTAAAGAGGCACTCACTTGGTTGGCGGTTAGAAATCTCGAATCCTCTAGATTCAAATTTACAGGTTCTTTAAACATTATGGTTTTGTTATGATAATCTATTAGAACATGATTGTCAGATAACCAATCTAGCCAATAATAACTTCTAGGCCAGAAAAGGGTAAGCAAAAGAGATTAGCCTTAAAGTCCCTACCATCTATGACAATAGGGCATTCCCAACAGGCTTTAGAAGTGACAATGGGATTATTCCCAGGAGTATGAACAGATAAATCAAATGGCAATTCTATCACGGGTAATTTTAGTTTTTCTACACAGTCATTGGAAATAAAGGAATGTGATGCACCTGAGTCATACATAACAGTTAAAGGAATCTTATTAATGATACACTTACCTTCCACCATGGAGTCAGAATGGGATGCTTCTTCCCCATTAATTGCAAAAACCTTTCCTTTCACCTTTGGCCTTCCGACTGCACTATGTACGCCGCCTCGAGTATTTATGGATGTACTTGCACCTTCAGGGTTCTCCCTCTTTATCTCTGGACAATCCTTGATGTGATGACCCGGTTTGTTACACTTAAAGCAAATATAAGTGTTTTTAGGACAATCCCTTTTCAAATGGGGTCCTCCACAGATAAAGCATTTAAATTCTAGTGCAGGTGTTGGATAATAGCTTCCAGATGAAGCTTGGGGTTTGTTAGGAACATGTGCTGTTCCAAACTGACGAAATGGCGCTTGGTAAGGCCTTTTTCTCCTAAAGTCTCTTCTTTGGTCATGGTGAGGTCCTCCACTTCTCATTTCTCCCGCCTTGTGAATGGATTCACGACTTTTGGTCATTCTTTCCTTGTGATCCTCTTTGAAGATCCTGCAGCGATTTACCAATACAGAAAATTCACGGATTTCATGCATTCGTATAGCTTCTTTGATTTCTGGCCGTAATCTGTTTATAAACTTTGCGCACCGATCACCTTCATTAGTAGCATCATTATAATGAGAATGGAAGCGAGATAGCTCTTCAAACCTGGATACGTACTCTCCAACGGTCATATTTCCTTGGGTTAGTGATAGGAATTCAAATTGTCTTATCTCTTTAACATCAGCTGGAAAGTATTTCTCCAGAAACATATCCTTGAAATAATTCCAAGTGATCTCCACTTGGTTAACTTCGAACTGCCTACGCATACTATCCCACCAATGTTCAACATCCTCAGATAAGGCATAAGTAGCAAAGACTACTTTATCACCTTCAGTACATTGCAGTGCTCGGAAGATCTTCTCTATCTCTCGAATCCATATTTGTGCTCCATCCGGGTTGTATCCTCCCTTGAAACGAGGTGGATTACGTTTTTCGAACAGGTCTAACCTTCTCAAGGCATCATTACCTTGACCTTCGCGTGCTCCTATTGCATTGATTAAGCGTTCTATAACTCCAGCAAGATCATTTCCGGCCATTCTTTTCCTGTTTCACAGTAACTGAGACTTGTCATATCAATCACAGTTACTACCAAGTCAGATATTCTATTTTCTATCACCTACACAGAGTTTACAGACAAAGCAAGATAGACCTTTCCCCAGGCCTACGGGATTAACTGCTCTGATACCATTTTATAACACCCTCTGTTATATCTCAATAATTTCTAAAAAATTCATGAAATTTTTTTTCTACTAAAAATATAATTGTTAAAAGAAACTATCAAAGTAAAATTACATACAATATTTCTGAAATACCTCATGAATTATCATTAAAATTTATAAAGTAATTTTATATTCATCCAAATAAAATAGATATTAAACATCATTAGAAAGAGAGGAAACTCCATGGCCCAAGAGCAGTTGCCTAGTGACATTATTTATTCATTGGACCACGGTATTCATACCGGGCTCCCTTTCTAGTACGTGTTATATATACTATCGAGATTCTTTGATCCTTCCCTCTGTACAATCCATCAATTCGAACATATAAAACAAAACACGGAGAAAGGAGTGAGAAACAGAATATAATATTCCTAAATGAGACATAAAAAATAAAGGATTTTCACAAACTAGTATAATAATATCAATAACAATCACATACATAATCAATTATGAATGTTTGAATGTTATGCAATATCTTCATCATAACTTACCTATATATGTGGGCCCCTTAAATTTTAATTTGCACTGGGCCAACCAGGAGTTTACACTGTTCCATAATTCTGGATAATAATAACATGAACAGCTCAACTGGCATGGAAACACTTAGAGACTAGTTAGATTGAGAAGGTTTTTATTATAAAAGTACCCGACACTAGGGAGCTACCCCAGGTCCCCTGAAGCACCCTTTCACACCCTCTCATCCCAAGGCTCACAATTAAGCCTCCTCTAATGTATCCTCGGTTTCTATAATCCGTCCCCAGACAATATCATGTAAATTCAATGATTATTTAAATTAATAAAGTTTGTTTTAAGTTCTATGGTTAATTCCTCGCACAGGTCTATGTAAATCCAAGATAGTCCAGTCCTTGCATAGGTCTAGTTCAGTCCATATAGGTCATAAATAGCCCAAGTCCTTGAATAGGTTCAGTTAAGTCCATAATAGTTCAAGTCTTTGCATAGGTTCAATTCAGTCCGCATAGGTCATAATAGTTCAAGTTCTTGAATAAATATTTCAGATATTAAGTTACACAAGATGCTTAATTTATTAATAACAATTATCATAAATTTTAAGTTAAAATTTATTATTTTAAAATAATAATACTGTTATGTTTAAAAGGAGTAGGGGACTCCTCCCAATATTCTTATATATTTTTATATTATATCCTTATCTCACCCCCCTTACCTTGATTTGCTACCAAAAGTGAATTCGCTCTGCGCCTCCAAGTTCTAACAAAATATTAATACTAATTTATTCCAGTATGAGCATAAGATGAAAATTAAGATTGCTATCAGAATGATAAATAGTAAATACGCATAGTAATAGTAAATAGTAATGGTAAATAGTAAATCATCAATAGTAACGGTAAATAGTAATTTTTGAATAGTAATAGTAAATAGTAAATCGTGAATAACAAATTTTGAATAGTAATGGTAAATGGTAAATCATGAACAATAACAGTAAATAGTAAATTTTGAATAGTAACAGCAACTAATAAATTTTGAATAATAACGGTAAATGATAAATTTGAATAATAACAGTAAATTGTGAATAGTGACAATAAATAGTAAATTTTGAATAGTAACGGTAAGTAGTAAAAATAACACAGTGGTAATTTATTTTTACCGTAGTAACTTATTTATAATAATAATAGTATATTAATAATTTAAGAGTGCTAAAAAGAATAATCTAAATAATCATAAAAGAATTTAGAAGAAAAATATTATTACCTTACACCTCCGGCAGAATCTTTTTTTACCAGAAGAACTTACTTCCCTCTAATTCCTTAAGTACTATCTCTCTAGATTCTCTCTCTAATTTTGGTGTGGAAATGTTGTAAATGAGCCATCTATTTATAGGAAGAAAATTTTACTATTTAAGATTACTTAATTATTTATTTTACTATTCATGATATAAGTATTTACCTATCGGTCACTATTCATGATGTAAGTATTTACCCACTGGTTACTATTCATGATGTAAGTATTTACCCACCGATGATGTAAGCGATTATGTCAGCAGTGGCATTTTGGTTATTAGATGAAAGGTTAAGGGTATTTTTGTCATTCTCAAAAAATGAAAAAAATATAAAAATTCCAAATATTATAAATTATATAACAATCAAAAAGTTCTAAAGAACTATAATCAAATTCCTTTGAAATTTTATTTTAAATAAGAAATAATGAAATTAGGGGTGTTACAAAAGGCGACACGTTACGTAAATATAGAGGAGCGTAAAGTCATTTAGGTTGGGAGCCCCGAAAATAATGAAACAATATAGAACCACCCAAACAACACTAATATAAGTACGATTCAATTCAACAATCTCCACGGCACTTCTTCTTTGTTAAGTCCTAAAACCCGAGTGACGGCTTTGTGGGTAACGATAAATTCATCACTACGTTGAGTCTTAAAAACCTAAGTGATGGCTCAGGGTAATGAAAAAATTTATCACTACGTTAATTCCTAAAAACCCAAGTGATGGCTCAAGGGTAATGGCAAATTCATCACTACGTTAAGTCCTAAAAACCCGAGTGACAGCTCAGGGGTAACGACAAATTCATCACTACATTAAGTCCTAAAAACTCGAGTGATGGCTTGGAGGTAAAGACAAATTGTAAGAGTATATCCAATTCTAAGAGTAGTTGACAAACATAGAAGAATCAAAGAGAATGGGAAGCTAGCAACCAGCTAGGAAAGCCCATATCAGGTAAGAAAAGTCACCAGCAAAGGAGCATACCGACTTGAAGAGTTGAAAGGAATAAGCATCCCATTGATGTTAAACACTACACATTTAAATATGTATTAAAGTTGAAAGTAATAAGAGCACTTTTTATCCTACCCGAGGGGTTTTAACGAGGCCCATCAAAGTAGCAATAAGACAAATATGACTCAGCTCATTAAATTAAGTTAAATACTAGAATCTTGACCAGATGAACAACAAAGCTCCCACATGGTATACAAACCACTCGGTGTACGGACATTCGACATACAACCACTCGGCACATAGTCACTCCGCTTGCCCGATGGCCGAGAGCTCGTGACTGGGGGGCTCATATTCCTTCCGTATTAGCTAAGGCCACCTTATCCCTTTATTTTAGGAGATTATCTTTATCTCCTCAATTCTAAGAAGTTATCCTTATCCCCTATCTTAGAAAATTATCTTTATCTATTAGATATTGAGCCAGAATCAAAGCCTTTCCAATACGGCCTCAAAGCCCCTCTTGTAATTCAAGTGACACATATTCAAGCAATACAACCCACATTTTCAATGTTCCAAAAACAAAATCAATTTCTAAATTTCATAAAGAACTAAGTAACCCTGATTTTCTGACGTACTCGGGAATACGTAAAAGCGAGAATAATTCCCATTAGATCCGTTTTTCTTTTAGGTGGTGTTTGGTATGAAGGATCTTTAAACTTTCCTGGGAATGTTACTTAAAACATTTCCTTACCCATGTTTGGTATGAGATAAAAAAAGATATTCCCAAGAAACTTAATTATGAAGGAATTCAAAATTTCACTTTCCCATTTCAACAGGTGTGTATCCTATACATTCCCGGTAATAAAAAATTTTAAGATAAAAATGCCTCCATTTTCCTTCTCAAATCCTCATAAAACAAAAAGATCCCCAATACTAAACATGGGAAAGGGAGAAACTAAAAAGATTCCCGGGTAAATATTTTTAATACTAAACATGGAAGATAAGTTACCCGGGAAACACATTCCCATGAATCTTACTTAAAAAGATCTCTCATACCAAACACTACCTTAATAATTTTTATGTGTTGTCATTTTATTTTGATCAATTTTACATGGTTACTGTTTAGAAATACTGTTTTACTAAACTGGACATCTTGTTAATCTTGTCGTATTTTCAACCTTCTTTTTATATGTTCAAAATAATATGTTTTCTTGTGAAAATATTAATGTGGATGAGACATCTTTTTAATCTTTTAAAAATAACATGTTTGATTTAAAATTAATTTGTACGAGACATAACCTTATTGCGAAGTTTCCTTTTTCATGTCGTTTATTTCTTGTTTAGATGTTAAATTAACTTTTGAGCTATTTAAAATGCGCTCGATCAATTTCAGGTAATCGTTTTATAACGGGTAGCGTGGGGTGGGGTGTTAATACCTTCTCTACATGTAATTCGACTCCCAAATTTAAAATCTTATTTTTATAACCAGTGCATAAACAAAGGTTTTCTCGACTTTTTACTTTTAAATAAATATTGGTGGCGAGTATGTTTTACGAAAGGATTTTGAAACTTTTCTTTTTTTCTTACAGTTAGCCTCCCGCGATCCCAGTCGTGATACTGGGTATGTTTGATTTTAAAAAGGTTTTGTTTTGTTTATTATAAAATTATTGCATTATTTTTTGTTTCTAAATGTTTATACAAAAATACTGAAAAGTTTTCATTGTTTCATGAAAAGACTTTGAAAAGCAGAAAATAATACATTAATTTTCTAAGGACAAATTACAAATATTAAATATGCGTTTGGTGTATGCGCTGTATTTTGGTCATCCTCAAATCAAATACGTGTGTCTATCGCAACCAGAATCCTTCTTTGATCAGGACGCAATCACATCATCATCATCAAACAGAAAATAGCAATTAATTATAAATTTTATGAATGATATCAAATTTGTTTTTGATAGGAGAAGAAATTAAGGATGAAGGCTTTAGATTAGCAATCTACTCCAAAAGTAATTCTTGGAAAATATTGCTCTACTTAGTAACCAATCGTGTATATAATATGAATTTAACAAATCTAACATTTAAATATTGCATTGGAAAATCTAACAGAATATTAGTTAAATACAAAAAGTTAGTCGAAAGCTTAAGTTGGTATCAGAAAGCTAATAAGTTATCTGATTAATATTAAAATATGTTAGATAAAATCTAATTGTTTAATGTAAAATAACATAAATGATATATTTTTTAAAATTAATATAGGTGATTTTTAAAACTTATATATTTAATGAGGATAATAGTATAAAAATAAAATAAACTTAAAAATTATAAGCTACTTTAAATATTTTTCTGAAAACCATTACAATAAAATAAGTTCATTTAGAAAATAAGATTATTTCATATAATAAATTTTTTAACTTGTAAAATAAAATAATTTATAATTTAAATTGTTGCTTATTACCTTATAAAGCCATAATGATATTAATATGATCTCGTACACGTAAATATTTTAAAATTCATATCATACATTGTATTAAAGTTATATACTTTATGATATATTAACTGCGTACATTAATTTTATCTAAATAAAAGCATTTTAAATTTGAGTATGTAATGTTATGCGCAGATATATAAATTACTTTATAGTGTATTTTATTAATTTAAAAGTTTGTTAAGTAAAATAGTCATGTTTAGTAACAAAATTTATTTTAGTAATTTAGTACTTTTTAAAAAGTAACATTTGAGTTTATAAATTCTAAGTTTTTTTTTATATTTTTATTCTCATTAATATATATTTTTAAAAATATATTTGTATATATAATTTTATATTTAACAATTAATTTTGTTCAATATATTTTAATTTAATCAACATTAACTTATTAACTTTAACCTTTCAATTTGGTACAAGGGATCTTTTTAAGTGATATTCCCAGGAATGTGTTTCCTGATAATACGTTTCCTAGGTAACTTATTTTCCATGTTTGATATTAAAAAAACTTACCTGAAATCTTTTTTAGTTTCTCTCATTCCCATGTTTGGTATTATAAAAAACTTACTCAATAATCTTTTTGTTTTATGAGAATTTGGGAAGAAAATGGGAGCATTTTTGTCTTAAAATTTTTTATTCCCGGGAATGTATAGTAAACCCACATGTTAAAATGAGAAAGTGAAGTTTTTAATTGTTTCATAATTAAGTTTCCTAGAAATTTCACATCCTTGAGAATATATTTTTTTTTATCTCATACCAAACATTGGTAAAGAAATGTTTTAAGTAACATTCCCAGAAAAATTCAAAGATCTCTCGTACCAAAAATCACCTAATATACAATAGATGGATGAATTCAAAAAATTTAATGTCAATAGTAAGATAACAAGAGTTGATCTTTTTCCATGGAAGCTGTAGCTTACTCTAAAAGTGCAAAATTACCTCGTTCAATAATTACTTAAAAAATTAGAAAATGTAAGCTTGACAAATCTAAACGTTAAATAATATGAGAATCATGCAAACAAAAAGTTTTAAAAATTAGAGTTTCAAAGTTATCTTATGTCACAATAAAAAAAATTATTTATATTTAAAATTGCATATTCGAGGTTATATTTTGAAACATTGTGGAGGTGATTACGGGTGATGGATTGATAAAATTGAATGATTGTAAAATTTGCAAGCCTTCGCCATAATAAATAGAAATTAATATATATATATAGTGCGGCACTCACTATGCATGAAAAAAAGGGCAAAACAAGAAACACGAATAGAGGGTCCGCACATGTTGAACCATTAATTTCCTACCGAAAATGTAGGTCTTCCATTCAAAATTATACTCAAAAGTAAGTCAACTCCAACTTTATTCACTTATATACATTTTTCATCTTTTTATTATAACTAAGTTAACCCATCTCATATGTTCTCAATCTCAATGAAGAATATAGTCTCATCACCTATCACATATATCACCTATGTATATATATATATATATATAAGTAAATAATATCTTAATGGCATGCATGGCATTGCCATATACTAGTAATTCTTTTTGCAGCAACATTATGGGTCTCTCACAAGGTGGCAACAAAATTGTTTTTCTAGGTTGTCTTTTCTTCTTATTGATGGGTGTAAGAATTTCAGCAGTTGGATCTTCCCCAATGGTGGAGCAAGGACATGAAGCTGCGTCAAAGAAGCAAATGGTGAATAAGATGTTACTCCATGAAGTTGCTTTGCAAAGACTCCTCAAGGGCCAATTCCCTCCTCCTTCTGGGCCTACCCATAGAGGCAATTAATGCTTCAAACTTTTCAGGTCATGAAGCAGAAGCAACATCATGCCCCAATTTAGCAAAATTTATCGGTATAGCTAGTTTGAATTAATAAAATATCACGCCATATAGATTTCTTTTATTTTGGGGTAAACCGATACATATATATATTATATAGATTTCTTCTTGGGGTAACTAGTCCCGCATGTAATTCAATTCAATCCACGGCTACAAAAGAAGAAATAAAAAGGCAATTCATATGAGTAATTTATTTCTATTCATTCGCTTACTTACATAATTACATATCCAGAAAAATAATACTACGATTTGAAAAGCTTCTTAAACATTATAACATATGTGGCCTATTAGCTCAGTTGGTTAGAGCGTGGTGCTAATAACGCTAAGGTCGCAGGTTCGAGACCTGCATGGGCCAATTATGATTAATTTTCATTTTGTGAAAGGAACTTTTCAACAAAATATTTGTTTTTAAAATAAAAACTTCTTTTTAGTGATAATAAACTTTTCAACAAAATATTTGTTTTTAAAATAAAAACTTCTTTTTAGTGATAATAAAATCTTTAGCAGTAATAAATATGTATAAATAATTCAAATTTTAAATTTTTTAATTATAGAAAAGGATATATTATATATATCATCTATTTATGAATGAACACGCTAAAACAATTCAAGTACTTTTTTCGAAGAATATTCATCAATAAACTCCAAATGCATAAAAATAAATTGATAAACTCTGATGTAATAGAATTTGAGTTGTTATATTCTTAATGCAAACTCCTATAATGTGAAACGTGATTTCGCCAGTATTTTTATTTGTTATATTTTACAAAAAATCTTAAATTATTTTGAAATGTTATTTTCATCGTAAGATTTTTTCCTAAAATCTAAATTTTATTTATTTTTAAGGTTTTCTTTTAATAATAGAGTTTCTTTTCTTATATCAAATTTCAACTGTTTTTATCCTGTCATTGACGTTTGATGCGGAATTTTAAATTCTATAATTGTTAAATTAATAATAAGAAGTAATCATGAAAAGAGTTTAACATAAAAATAATAATAGATGATAATATATAATAAGTTAGATAAAAAATAATTTTAAAATTATATTTCAACATGTGTCACTTGAAGTTTCTTCCTTTTATACTAAAAATTGTTAAGTGAGAATTTAATGATAATTTTAAAATGTTTCATTCTCATTCAAATACATTATAAGTATTACAATTCTCTGAAATTTTAAACATTCTTCACCTAAACATAACCTAGGTTTTTTTTTATTTTTCCCTTCTTTTTTCTACATGTATATTGTTTGTTTATTTGAAGTAATTATATAAAGTCCTTTTCAAATTTGTATAATTTTAATTATTGTAAAATTTATTGCTTAATTTTGAAAAGAGTGTGTATATCAATAGATAGTTGGTTTAAGTTGTATATGTTTGAATGGGAAAAAAATCATCGTTAAAAGAGTTGGTCTTATCATAATATAAATATTCTCAACTCAAATAAGATTGTCTCTGATATTATTACATGTAGTTTTTAAAAAAAAATATATACATTTTACAACTCTAACAGTTTTCTTTTTTTTTTCTTCCACTCATCCAATATCCTGGGTTAATAAAATTGATTAGTCAAAATGTCAAATCTATTATCTAATTTAAGTCAATATACTAACAATTGAAACTTTTTCATAAGGAAAGCACATCCATGTGTCTTCTTAATGTGGAATTTTTTTAACACACTTTTTATCACTTTTTATTTATGTGGTAATTTATTATAGGTTGCTTATTAAAGGTGGGTTGTGACTCTTCATTTATTAAACCTTTAATTTTCATGCTTATTCATACCATTGATTTGGTGTTCCCCTTTGCTTCCACTGATCTAAAGATGGGTTTTTAATTCTTTTGGTCATTGTGCTTTCCAATATAGTCATTCCAGTTTCAATGTTATCAATAAATAGTTTTTAGTTTCTCTATGGAACCCCTTATACTACCTATATATGTGTTTGTTCTGTTCATATTCCACTTTTTTGTATATAAATTCTACAAACCCCTAATGATTATTCAGAATTGCCTTCCTTTATTTTTCTTTCTTCAACCCTAAGTTTCTCTTTTGTATATCATGGCTATCATCATTAACACTAATAGTGACAGTGGTCCTCAAACGGATAATTGGACTTTAGTTGTAAGGATCACACGTATTTGGTATATTCCAAAGTTTAACAATGTTGAGATTTTGTCTGGTGTTGAAATGGTTCTCATGGATGAGCAAGTATGTATTCCTTTTTGATTCTCTATTAATATTTTATATTAGAATTGCAATTTTGTTTACTGGGTACCATTGATTGTTGATTTTCTTTTTCTTTTTTCATTACACATATGCATAAAATCGAGTATTGTTGTTTACAGCACCCACCTGCATAAAACTAGAGAAATTTGAGTATAATTCTATTACTATTAATGTGAAAAGGTTTGTATAGCCAGTGGAAGAAATATTAGGGAAAAGGTTTATATAGCTAGGATGAATTTAATTTCATCAGATTTTGGTCTTCCATTTAAATTTCAACGAAGACAATTTCCTTTGACAATTTGTCTTATTATGACCATCAACAAGAGCCAAGGTCAGTCTTTATCGCGTTGGGCTATACTTGCCTAAACTTGTATTCACTCATCACTAGTGCAAAAAGGGGCTATGACTACAGGGGTATAAACTCAATTTTAGAGGAAAGCGAGTTTACAAAAGATGCGATGACAATTTTGAAATTATGAGAACAATATAGAAACTCGGTTCCAAGTGGAACCAAGTTCTTAGAGTACAAATTTGAGTTTAATTTTTTTAAATCAAACCTAGGACCACAGTTCACGCGCAAGAGTTCTTAGGTAGTTATTTTTTAAAATATTTTTTAACAAATCTAGGAACTCGTTTCCAGCATAACTGAGTTCTTAGGTGTTGGGTTTTTTATTTTTATTTTTTAAAAAACTAAGAACTCAGTTCCCAAACAACTGAGTTCTTAGATCCTGGGTATTTTAATGTAATTTTTTTTAAAGAGCTAAGAACTCAATTCCTGATAAACTGAGTTCTTCCGTCTGAGTTTTTTATTTTTATTTTTTAACATAAGTAAGAACTCGGTTCCTATGCAATCAAGTTCTTAGTATGACTTTTTAAATTTTTTAGGAGACCTAAGCACTTGGTTCTTGTGCAACTAACTTTTTAGGTCTTTATTTTAAAAAAAATTAAACTAAAGTAAGAACTCAGTTCGCTGATGAACCGAGTTCATTGGCCCCTAAAAAGTCAATTTTAGTCATTAACTAAGTTTGTAGATGAAACTGCTCCGTCTTCAATCCTCTTCAAAACCTTTCGCAAGTATAACATTGTTTCGAACAGTTTTTTCCCTTCTCCCTCAAACTTATGTTACTCTTCCTCCTACATTGCTTGTCATTGTCTTCTACATTGTTTTTCCTCGTACATTGCTCGTCATCGTCTTCCTTCTACATTGCTCGTCATCATCTTCCTCTATTTTTTAGAAAGGTTAGTTTTTCTGCGTTCCCTATTACTGTACTGATATTGCTCACTGTGTATGTTGCTTGGTATGTTGCTTACTGCGTATGTTACTATACTAGTGTTATTGACTGCGTATGTTGCTAACTGTGTATGTTGCTTACTGTGTATGTTGCTACTGCGTATATGTTGCTTGTTATGTTGCTTATCCCGTATGTTACTGCTCTGGTGTTGCTTTCTGTGTATGTTGCTTACTGCGTATCCCTATGCCATTATTGCAGTATTAAGGTCGTATCCCTCTACGTATGCATATACCATTATTGGTCATTTTGGCCTCTTCTATACTGATGATAGATTTCCATTTCATTCTTAGTTAGGTAAAAATGTTTGCCACTAGTAAAATGATATTTTGTTGGATTCCTATGGTCTCTTAAATGTCCTAGATGGCTACTTCATTGTGTAGTTATAAAATATAATGAGACATAGTATTGTCTACTTCATTGTGTGCCTTTAAACATTTTTTGAAAATTCTTTTACTTTATGACAAGTTGCAATGCTTTTTATGCCAATCTTTGTTTAGTCGTTTAGAGTGTTGTGACGTTAAATGGTAACTAGCAGGATTCATGGTTGTTCTTTTCCATAGGCCATGCATCATGTGGCTATTTTTGTTTATAAGATAAAAGAAATATAGCTTTACAATAGTTGTAATTCACTTTGGGACTGGATGGAGTGATAGGGTTTAGGTGGACACTTAAATAGTCATTTTTGCAATAAATCCTTCTTAACTGGCTTACGACTTTATTGTTGCCCTTTTTAGAGCTAGGAAACAAATGAGTTTTCTATTTTTTTTATGAATAACATGGTATGACTTACGTCTATTTCATGAGTTAAGATTCACAACTTTTGAATGATTTTTCTTAATTCTAATTGACCAAGTGTACTCTGTGTTGAAAAGTGTCACATTGTAAGTGTTGTATTTGGGGCCAAATTCATGGATAAAAGTTAGATTAATGCATCACGGTTAACTGGTGAGTATAAGAGTGAGGTTGAAATATTTATAGAGTTTGTATTTCAAAATGCCGAAGACAATAATAGAAGATATTTTATCCCTTGTGTTAAATGTGGGAATACACATCTGCTAGGCCTGGAAATGATTAGGGAACATCTATTATGTGATGGTTTTCTCAAGAGTTATACACGTTGAATATGGCATGGTGAACATGTTGTCACACCGAGTGTGATGAATGTAAGTCAAAATGAAGGTTCTGCATGTGATGTTGATTACAATATGGATGATTGACTTGAAGAAATGATTCGTGATGTGGGTGAAGAAAATTTCCAGAGAGCACATGTGTATAAAACTCTCCGTGAGGATTCAGAGAACCCGCTGTATCCAAATTGCATTAATTTCGCACGGTTGCCAACGATTTTATTTTAACTTGAAGGTGAGAAATAGGTGGACGAATAAAAGTTTCACTTAATTACTACAACTATTGAAAGACATGCTTCCAACTAGTAATACCTTGCCAAGTTGTAACTACGAGGCTAAAAAGATTTTGTGTCCTATGGGGTTAAAGTTCAAGAAGATATACGCATGTCCAAATGATTGTGTGTTATACAAAGGTGAGTATGAAATGATGCATGAATGTCCAACATATAGGTTGTCATGGTATAAGAAGAAAGACAATGATTCTAGTGAGGAGGTATACACCAAAGGGTCTCCTACAAAGGTGTTATAGTATTTGTTTATCATTCCTAGATAGAAGCGTTTATTTGTCAATAAAGATGATGCAAAGTTGATAAGGTGACATTCTGAGAGAGATTGGCTGATAGACAACTTAGGCATGGTGGATCCCATACGCGAGGTTCGAAGTCCTAGCTTTGAGACGGCCGGTGAATCCCATACATGAATTATGGAAAGTATGTGCTGATATGAATGGCACACCTGCCTAGGTGCCCTATATGCAGAACGTATTCGGTAGGACAAGCATCATTTCCATATATATTGATCAAAACAACATATCAAAGATTACAAATGGGACGATCCTGCTCAACATCTCCATTATACAACTTTGGGAGATGTAAGTACTTCTACATGTAAACATATATTTACTAATTTTATGTCAACTAATGTTTTTCATCGACTATATGTTGTAGGTTTATGCACGATGTATGTCTGAAAGGAAGGATGACACATTTGGATTCCTGAAGTCTGAGGCCATACAGTGGAGTGGGACCAAGGATGTAGAGACCCAAGCTTACGTACAGAATTAGATGTCTGAGTCTAGGAAGAGGGTTTACTTGTGCCACATATTAACAAGTAAGTTGACACTATTTTTAGTATATTATTGATATAAATATATATCACTCGTTCATGTGTTGAGTACTTACTCGGTTCCCTTTTATTTGAATGTTCATTGGCTTCTTGTGGTTATCTGCCTAATAGATAACTTGGCAGTTTGCATTTGTTTAGTACATGGCTCAGTTCTTGTACAATTAAAGCTTTGTGTTAAAACATAAGTTGACATTAGTACTTTTATTATAAACAACAAAGTCTTATTTTATTGCTAATTCTAATTGGTGTTTATTTTTTCCAATATGGTTGTAAATGGATATAACAAATTGAGGGGCGTCAATACAAAGAAAAAATTATAATTGTTGTACCCTAAAGTAAGTACACTTTCTATATAGATTTATTTTTATAATTTGAAGCAATATGTATTGAGTAGTATCATAGACAGACATAAGGATATGAGTGTGGGTACCATGTGATGAAAATGATGCAGACCATCATCACAACAAACAAATGATAAATAGGCAATTATAAGTTTCGTAACCAATTCATTAATTTTAAACAAATTCGGGTATAATGATGTAAAATATGTATTTGTACATGTAATAACTAACACATATACACATATATATAGGTTTTCCAGGACCAGTCCCCATACACTACAGAAGAGATCAAGGAAATTTGGGAGCAATGGGCCTCGTATTTTTTGAGGATTAGGGGACAATAGTATAGGTATATATATAAGTTTTAGTAGTTTGTTATATATATATGTTAGGAAAACCTGTTTTAGTTTTAGTAGTTTTAGTTTTAGGATTTTGTATATATACAATTCTATTTAGTATATACGTATTCTTGTATTGGATCATTTTTGTTGTTTGCAGGTTTGGGGTTATAGAAAAATAAAACAGATATTTGAAAAAAAATCCTACCTACGAACTCGGTTCTATCATTAACCAAGTTCTTAGGGAGTCTATGAACTCGGTTGTTGCCTAAACCGAGTCCATACATTAACCCAAAAATAAAATATGAACTTGGTTTAAGAAATAACTGAGTTCATAGATTTACCTAGAAACAAAGTATGAACGTAGTTTAATCAAAAATCGAGTTCATAGATTAACCCTGAGACAGATTATGAACTCTTCCTCTTAAAACGAGGTCATATATCAGCTTTATGAACTCAGTTTTGTGAACCAAATTCATACCCTTGTTACATATGAACACAGCCGTAACGAACTCACTCTCGAAACCGAGTTTGTATCCCAATTATAACCGAGTTTATAGACCTTTTCTGCACTAATGCATGGACAATTCTATGTTGTAATTTCTAGAGTCAAAAGTAGTAGTGGTTTGAAAATCCTTATACTGTACGGAGAGGGAAATGTATGTAGTTCAACAAGAAAAATGTTGTCTATAAGAAAGTCTTTGAAAGTATCTAAACTTTTTATTGTTGCTAGATTTGGTATTAACATAATTGCATGTTTTTTTAAAGTAATTGAATGTTTATATGGCACAATCAGGTGTGAATGTTTTGGATAATATGCATTTGAATTGTTTGGTAGCCTCACAAAAATCTTGTTATTGGATAATATATATGTAATTGACTTCCAACTTGATTTTTTAATATTTAATGTTCTACTCAATCTCAAATGAGTTCATTACTTTGAAGGTCTACAAATCTATTACTATTTGAAAATTAGTACTATTCTCATTTGATGTCAAGCTGAATGTGTTCTAACATTATTTTGTAGATGCATGTTCTAAAGTTAAAAAGGAGGTAAATAAGTGGAAAATTGTTTTTTATTGGCAGATAGGCCACCTAGTTTATATCTAAAACTACAATTGATATCATAAGGATCTATGAAAATTGAAATAAATCAATGCAGCACAGACTCAACTAATTTGTCTGAGGCATTAGGTAATATGTGATTTACTTATCACACGAAATATGTTTAGCCTTTAGGTGACATTTAATGCAATATCCCCATCTAAATTCCTATAGTTTATCTCAGGGTCTAATAAAACTAGGAAAAACATTTGCAATGAGTATGTCCCTGGAAATAAATACTAAGAACCTAAGTGATACGTGACTTAAAACAACTTTAAACCCATTATTTTTGCTCTAGTAATTGATTACGCCCACAAGCAACCTATGCAGGAATTTAGTTTTGCTTTATGGTAATCAATTACATAATCAACTACCAGACATACAGACGTGAATAATTATGTAGATTTTGACCTTCGGGCCAACATCCACACCTCCTAACTTGTCCGTTTTAACTCCGATTGCTACAAAACTTTACAGGCATTATCTATGACTTATTCTGGACCCACTGCCTAGTTTGTGCTCAAAAATTCCCCCGATCGCAGAGTTATGCAGAAAAATGTAATGTTCTTTTTTTAAGCAACTCCCTTACTAAAACCATACCAAAGACCATTCAATTGGAAATCTCTTTTCATGCATAAATTCTAAATGTGCCTAAGGTTCTATTGATGCCTTTCGGGGACCACGAATCCACTAAAATTCAAAATCACATATTCAATTGGCTTAGTTAGCCATTTTCCTCTAAAAATGCAACCTCTTTAATTATACTACCATTATCTACCGACCAATCAAAAATATCATCATCAACCAATAGCTGTCTATCATTATAGTCCTATCACACATGGCTCAATGTTGTGGACCATTAGCAAATCTATGCCTCATTCAGATAGTTCACACTATCACCATTATCACATCACTCATGGCATCATCATCACCAATATATATATATATATATATATATATATATATATATATATATCGCTAGTTGGCTTAGTGTCATTCCTAACAGATAAACACACATCATAATAGCATCTACTCATATCATGCATCACCTACTAATCTATCTGTACCAGCTCAGACATACTCAATGTCTAAACATGATTACCAACATAAACATACCCCTAAGCTCCTGTCATTGCATATATCATATTCTTTTTTCTCCATTCCTTAGCATCTCCTATATCACTAGGTGCTTCCCTCCGCAGTGTCCGTGATATCCCTGTCATTAGTGACTAAAATGATATAGAAAGGTGAGCGTCGAATCATTAATTAATATAGAAATTAAAATTTATACAAATGGCATAACATTAGACTTATACTTGTAACTTACTCTCAATTACCTTTATTTTCCAATTCAATATAATTGATTAGCTACTCACATGCTTAATTCATCAATAACATAAAATTCTCATTTTAATACCTCAAGATGTCACTCAAGCTACGACATCACTCTACATATAAACCTATATATATATATCTTATATCTTAAACACACACATATATTTAATTATTTCACCGTCAATCACTCAGAATGCTCATGCAAACATCACATAACTCATTCCTTGTCATTCGTCACATAAAAGTTTATATTCAATTCACAATTCATTAGTTATTCTCTAATTTCTTATACCTCAATCATCAATGTAAACACATTCAGTCATTACAACTTTGTCCACTGGGAACATTCAATCACAACGCATTGCTCAATTATTAATTTCATAGAAATCCTCTTTCAAACATCATAAGTCACTTAAGCTATTCATAGCAATAATTATATACCATTGTTTCACATTATCAAACACACAATGCATCACTCCCCCTCATTCAAGGTTAATTAGACTTGATAGTTTTCGAATACTAAATTGGATCGACGGTCAGTTTGGAGTCCTACACGACCACCTGTGAACCCTACCTAGTCCACCGAGCCCTGCATGGCTCCCCACCTTACCACTAGGTCCTACTTAACCTCTAGGTAGCTCAACTGGGTCACACTTGACCATTGGAGCAAAAATGATGGGTAAACTATACCAATCGACTATTCACACCATACAAAATGAACGTATCGTAAATATATCTCAATAACAATTTTTAATTTCTTTCTCTTAGTTAATTAAGAAAATTTCTTTATTAAATTGGCACCATTGGCCATCATGACATCTCAAACCACTCAGACATTTAAATGAATAAGCCACTCAGGCATTTTATTAATCATGTGACACTCATTCAGGTACACACCACATCTTAATTTCTCTTTCATATCATCATGTAGTCACTCACGCATCTTTAACATTCAAACAAACTTTAAATAGTCATTCAGGTACAATTTCAATCACAATTATAATTGCAATCACAATTATAAATTCTCATGTGTATACTAATTTCATCATAATTCATTTAGTCATTTCATTTCAAGCCACTCAGGCATAATCACTATAATAATTTTATGAACATCACTCAGATTCAATCCCATATATATATATATATATATATATAATATTCACTGTTATAATTTATAAATTTCATAACATTGGTCTCATTGCTTTACTGTTTCATTCATCATTATGTATAATCATTACTAATCTTTCACTATTATCAATACTAACCTAAAAACTCTTTGTCATTCCAATATTAGAAAATTATAATTCTTACACAATACTTAAATTTAACATTAAAGCAAATTCTCATTCCTTTTTCTAAACATCATTCGGCATCGATAACTATTTCTAAATTAATTAAGACTCCGAACACTTCCTTACCTCAATTTCACATTTTTGGGATCCCTTTTGCAATGCCAAATTCACCAAATATCTAAAATTCAAGGAATTCACGAATTAAATCAATGTTTTGACCGTTGGAATTAAAACCCATCACATCAAAACAACCTCAAATGCATCCTTAGAGCTTCTGAAGCTTACCTTTATTAATTTTGACCTCCATTTCAAACTCTACTTTATCTAACGTCCTTTCGGTTATTGGTCTGACACCTAAATGCACCAAAATGAAAAACCCTATTAACACTGAATGTCATTTTTAAGTTCTAAAGGCTTGATTCTATATCTTTACAACTAAATTCTTAAAATTCAACGGACCTGAACTAGCCCAATTCATGGTGTATTTTTGGTTTAGAGAAGAATAGCATGAAACATGAAATTGAACATACCAATATGCTTACCTTGCTTCCCCGGCCATAATGGTACCGTTAATTTCAAGTTTCAGCAAGAATTTGGACATCAATCACGCCTCCATGCTCGTGGCCATGGAAGAAGTTTGAAGCTTTTGTTTTCCTTTCATTTGTACGCGTGGAGAGGAAGAAGAAAAGAAGAAGGGAAAATGATTTTAAAGTCAACAACGTTTTAGTCTTTTCCCCTTTTTCTTTTCTTTTCCAATTTCTTTTATTTTCTTTTATTTTCCTCTTTTCTTTTATTAAATTAAAATAAGTAAAATTTACTTTTACCACTTGGTAACTCTTAGACCACTATAATTCAATTTAACTTGAATCTATAATTTTAAACTACCAAATTTAATTATTTGGATTTTATAAATTTACTGACAACTTGAAATTGATTTAATTTACCATATCCAAGATAGCTATATAATTAATATGGCTCAATAAATTTTAATTTAAAGTCAGGGATGTTACATTTAATGCAACGGATGTTTCTTCATGAATCTTCTTAGGAATAATATCATTCTCTCAAGGAAATAATATACATAAAAATGAAAAATTCCTGATACTAAATGCGCATGTTAAATCAATAATAAATGAGAAAAAACAATGAAGGTAAGATTTTAGAAGTCCAATTCTAACATTGAAATCCCATTAACAAGAATAGATCTCTAAATAAGTTAACTTCCTATATTATAATAGACAGACAATGGATAAAATGTTTCATGTAAACATTGTTGCTAGAAATTGAAACAAAACACAAGACTAGGAACATTCATTTAATTTTTACCAAACCAAATAAAGTAAAACTTAGAAGTTTTAAAAAATGAAGTAACAACTCAAGTTCTATATCATGGTATTGGAATAGCAACTCATCTTGCTTGAAGCAATGAAGTAATAGCTTAAGTTCTATGTCATAATAATTCCACTAAAAATGGTGAAGCAACATGTATGCATGTTCATATTGTTGCCCCCTACCCTCTTAACAGCTGCAAGAATAATTTGAGCAAGTTGCATGTCATTGTTAAGATTGTAGTTGAGTTAACCATAATTTTTATAAATGATTGACATTTTCAAGAAGATTTTAGCTATAATTTACCATTACATATTTATGTACTTTTACTAACTAATCTTACATGCTTAATGAATTTTTTTGTTATTTTGTAAATTAAACTTATTTATACATATTTTATATTCAATTTTATTTTTACTTTGTATATATTTTTACTCTTTTATTTTCATGCAGTGCAAGGGTACGAATACTAGTTGTATAACAATACTTCCTTTTGTTTCTTAATACTACTTCCTTCCATTCTTAAAAACCCGTAAAAATACGAGGCGAGACAAATCAAATTTTGATATAGTTACAGGATAGATTTTTATAACTTGTTCCTAACTTGTTAAAATCGCTTATACATTAAGTAAGAAAAAATATCATTTGACTCTAACATTATATAAGAGTATATTGGTTTTATACTTTATAATTTAGTTATCAAGTTTGTATAAAAAAACATTTATTTTGGTAGTTTTCACCTTATTTTTGTTGTCATTTTATATAAAAATAGAATGGTAGGTGTTTAACAAACTTAGTAACTATAATGATGCATTTATAAAATTAGAGACCAAAATATTCTAGAGTTACAGGTTTATTTAAAAAAACGTTTTTTATTGGACCATAAAAAATGCTTAATGAAAATCAATGAAAAAAATATTATTATTAATGTAACACCCTCTGTTACACCTTAATAAAATATATAAAAATTTGTAAAGTTTTTTTTAAAAAGATATGATTATTAAAAAGAAACTATCGGAATAAATTACATACATTATTTCTGAAATACCTCATAAATATTATTAAAACTTTATAAAGTATTTGTACATTCATCCGAAGAAAATAAACATTAAACATTATAAGAAAGAGAGGAAACTCCATGGCCCAGAAGCAGTTACTTATTAACATTATTTATTCATTGGACCACGGTATTCATACCGAGCTCCCTTTCTAGAACGTGCTATATCTACTGCCGAAATTCTTTGATTCTTCCCTCTGAACCATCAATTTAGAATATATGAAACAAAAACACGGAGAAAGGAGTGAGAAACAGAATATAATATTCTCGAATAAGACATAAGAAACAAAGGGTTTTCACAAAACCAATACATAATAATATCAGTCACAATCACATACACAATCAATTATGAATGCATGAATGTTATGCAATATCTTTATCATAACTTACCTATATATGTGGGCCCTTAAATTTTAATTTGCACTGGGCCAACCAGGAGTTTACACTGTTCCATAAGTCCAGATAATAATAATATGAACAGCTCAACTGGCATGGAAACACTTAGAGACTAGTCAGATTGAGAAAGTTTTTATTGTGAAAGTACCCGATACTAGGGAGCTACCCCAGGTCTCCTGAAGCACCCTTTCACACCCTCTCATCCCAAGGCTCGTAATTAAGCCTCCTCTAATGTATCCTCGGTTTCTATAATCCGTCCCCAGACAATATCATTTCATTTCACTTTAATGATTCATGATGCATGAACTACTCGCGTATTGAGTTGGTTAAGGCTTTTAGAAACTCAATTATTAAATACCTTAAAGGTTTACAATATCATTTTAATAAACTGTACATTTTCTCAATTCTCTGAATTTCTGTCCCACAGAAATAAATTTGGTACAGTTTTCGAATCTCACTGAAATTGAGTTTCTAAGCTTTAAATATCTAAAAACTTTCTCATATAAAACTTTACATAATCTTTCTCAAATTGAATCTTAACAAGATCAAATTTAGGAATCTCAATTATTTCCAAATATTCTTTAGTTATTAAGTTGGAAAAATAAAATAATTTTCTTTTGAAAAATTTTAATTAAAAGCGAATAATCTTTAAATCATTAATCAATTTTTTTAATTTAAGATTTAATGATCTCAACTTGTTATAAATTAATTTTCATAAAATGTCTACTGTCTAAAATAAATACTAATTTTTTTATTCTAAATATAAAAATAATTTCTAAAAAGAAATAAAAGATTTTAAAATAATAAGAATTTAAAGAGTAAGGTAAGAAATTCTTACTGAGTTTTAGCTTTCCGCCATGCTCGCTATATGCTCAAACTCCACATTACAATATCAACAATCAAATATTATCAATCACAGTTAAACATCATCAATCACAAATATAATCAATCATAATCAAATCAATTAAATTAAATATCATTAATACATATCATAATACAAAATTTAATGATTATTTATATAGTCAATTTTAGTTCTTTTGGTCAATTCCTCATATAGGTATATGTAAGTCCATATAAGTCAGTCCATATAATCCAGTCCTTGCATAGGTATAGTTCAGTCCATATGGGTCATAGTAGTCCAAATCCTTGTATAGGTATAGTCCAGTTTATATAGGTTATAAAAGTCTAAGTCCTTGCATAGGTATGTTAGAGTTAGTTAAACCAGATATTTAATTTAAGATTTATTATAAATTTTAAGTTAAAAGGTTAATATTTTTAAAATACTAATCTTATTAAATTTAAAAGGAGTAGGGGACTCCTCCCATTATTCTTATGTCTTTTCATATTATATTCTTATCTCACTCCCCCTTACCTTGAATTGTTACCCAAAACAGATTTGCTTTGCGCCTCTAATTTCTAGAAATATTAATACCAATCTTATTTCAGTATAGGCATAAAATGAAGATTAAGATTACTACTTAAAATAAAAATGGTAAATTTTGAATAGTGAATAGTGAATAGTAAATCGTGAATAGTAACAGTAAATAGTAAAACTTGAATAGTAACGATAAATAGTAAATCGTGAATAGTAACAGTAAATAGTAAAACGTGAATAGTAACAGTAAATAGTAAATCGTAAATAGTAATAGTAAATAGTAAAACATGAATAGTAAAGGTAAATAGTAACAATAAATAGTAATTTACTATTTGAATAATAATTTACTATTGAAATAGTATTTTACTATTGAAATAGTATTTTACTATACAGAATAGTAACTTAAAATAATATTATTTCCAGTATAATAATAGATTTCTAAAAACGATATAAAAATAACCCTAAAAAATATAAAAGTGAGGTATTCGTACCTTTCTTCCAAAAAAATTTACTTCTCTCTCTCACTTCCACCACTATCTCACTAGCACTACTATATTAAGAAAACTTAATCTGAAATTGTGAATTCTAAAGAAGAATTCCTTCGGTATTTATAGGAAAAAAAATTTACTATGTATTCCATTATTTTAATATAAAAGTACTGTGCATTTTTGAATTTTTTATTCTTTGTTACTGTGCATCTTTTGAAAATTTCGTACATGCATAGTATTTTGCATAGTAACTGTGTAACAGCCCAATTTTTTAAGCAGTAAATTAAATAGTGAAAAATTAAAATTTCCCAGAGAAATAAGAACTGAAACCTAGAAAATAGGAAATTTAAATATGAATACAAGGATATTTTCAGTTTGACTTAAAACGAAAATAAACAAGAATGGAATGTAGAATAGAATAATAAAATAAAATAAAAATCTGCTACAGTAAAATACTACAGTAAAATGCTACAGTAAAATGCTACAGTAAAATGCTACAGTAACGTCACATGAAAAATGTTGTAGAATGTAGAGAATTCGTGAGAATTCTCCAATTTTCCACCGCCTCATGTCAATTTCGAGATGCTACAGTGATTGCTACAGTGATTTGCTACAGTATTTTGCTACAGTAATTTGCTACAGTAACCGACATTGAAAGCCTATAAATAGAGCCCCAACCTCCCACATTTCCTCAGACCAAAAACCTCACTAATCCTATAACCTTTCATCTCCCTCTTCAAGCTCTCAAAACCTTCTTTCTTTAATTTTCGCATAAGGAGAAATTACGCAAACTTGAAGATTTGAAGAAATACAAAGGAGTTTAGCATAAGGAAAGTTTAACGATCTTCACTTGAGGTAAGAAAGAGGGGATAAGATATTAAATACATAGAAATTAAGTTAGAATTGCTTGCTTAATTGTTTGGAAACTCGTTTAGTTAGATTTTAATTTAATTTGAATTAAATTGTGAAACTGATGCCAAATGGTTTGGAATATGATATATGATATTGTATGATGATTTGGAACCAATTGATATATCTAATTTGCATTCGAAATCATTAAACAGCAAAAACAGAGGGAAACAGAATGTTGTTTTCATATATGGATTATACTTGTAAATATGATGAACTGTTGTATCTTCTTGAATCCTACCATAAGTTCTTATTGTTAAATTATGAATAAATTTATTGATATAAACTTACTGCATTCATGCATCATATGCATTGGCCGTTCAAAGAATCCGCAGAGGGGTTCTTTGAGGGGGTTCCCGGTGGGGGAACGCGCTCTGTTGAGCACAGACCTCTGCGGTGGTTTTATACCACGGCCGTCTTAAGGGCTAAGCAGTGTGTCCTTAAGGGGGGTCCCGCAACACTTGTTATTGATATTATGATATTGTTATCCGATGTGGTGTTGCATTATGGGGCGCGGTATCGGTTGGATATCCGTAAAAATGTTATTGTTGGAAATCACTGCAGATGTTCCCACCAGAATGGATCCATCATGCATTTTCATTTATATAAAAGAACGAAATATAATAATATCAGTATAAAACAAAATACTTGTTTGGCATCTGCATCGCATAGCATCCTACTTGTGGTTGTGGTTGTTCTAATTTGATTTCTATTTATTTAGTATTTTATCTCACTCTTTCTGTTACTTGTGGCAACCCTTTTAGTGGTTAACCAGGGAGATATATGACAAAGTGGATGTTGCTGAATATGGATGAATTATGAAGGTTTTTAATGATGATGCTTGCTTGCATGTCTATTGTGGCTGTATTATGTGTATACTATGTTGTTGGTACTGTACGTCTTTATATTTTATAAGATCTAGGTGCCTGTTGTAAAATATAATATGTATGGAACTCTGATGTTATGCATAATAATAAGAAGTTAATTACGTAAAGGTTGCGTACTCTGATATTGTATCAATAACCTCTGGAATCAGGTTGTGAATCTCTTGATAATTACTAGGCGAAAAATAAGTTATCTAAGAAATTTTATATGGTGAGGGTAATTATCTTGAGATTTGCAAGTTGGCTCCAGGGTGTTACAACTGAAGTGGTATCAGAGCAATGGCTTATAAAATATAAAGAAAACCTTAGGAAGTGACTAGAGATTAACATAAGATAGCTTGAAGTGTGTGAACCTTGATTTCTATTTGTTTGAAATTTGTGTGTTTGTATGTTATGTGTGCTCTTTGTATGTTTCTGTTTAGTATAATTACTAGTTAGATAATGTAAAATTGTTAGAACTCTGAGTATATTAGATACTCAGTAACTGAATGTAGTGGTACTATACCAAAAGTAGCTTGGCAACAAGGAGATGAAGTAAGCATGACTTGGGAACGAGAAGATGAAATGAGGAGTCAATATCCTGAATTATTTTAACAAGGTACGTTTAAATTTCGAGGACGAAATTTTTATAGCGGGGGGAGAGTGTAACAGCCCAATTTTTTAAGCAGTAAATTAAATAGTGAAAAATTAAAATTTCCCAGAGAAATAAGAACTGAAACCTAGAAAATAGGAAATTTAAATATGAATACAAGGATATTTTCAGTTTGACTTAAAACGAAAATAAACAAGAATGGAATGTAGAATAGAATAATAAAATAAAATAAAAATCTGCTACAGTAAAATACTACAGTAAAATGCTACAGTAAAATGCTACAGTAAAATGCTACAGTAACGTCACATGAAAAATGCTGTAGAATGTAGAGAATTCGTGAGAATTCTCCAATTTTCCACCGCCTCATGTCAATTTCGAGATGCTACAGTGATTGCTACAGTGATTTGCTACAGTATTTTGCTACAGTAATTTGCTACAGTAACCGACATTGAAAGCCTATAAATAGAGCCCCAACCTCCCACATTTCCTCAGACCAAAAACCTCACTAATCCTATAACCTTTCATCTCCCTCTTCAAGCTCTCAAAACCTTCTTTCTTTAATTTTCGCATAAGGAGAAATTACGCAAACTTGAAGATTTGAAGAAATACAAAGGAGTTTAGCATAAGGAAAGTTTAACGATCTTCACTTGAGGTAAGAAAGAGGGGATAAGATATTAAATACATAGAAATTAAGTTAGAATTGCTTGCTTAATTGTTTGGAAACTCGTTTAGTTAGATTTTAATTTAATTTGAATTAAATTGTGAAACTGATGCCAAATGGTTTGGAATATGATATATGATATTGTATGATGATTTGGAACCAATTGATATATCTAATTTGCATTCGAAATCATTAAACAGCAAAAACAGAGGGAAACAGAATGTTGTTTTCATATATGGATTATACTTGTAAATATGATGAACTGTTGTATCTTCTTGAATCCTACCATAAGTTCTTATTGTTAAATTATGAATAAATTTATTGATATAAACTTACTGCATTCATGCATCATATGCATTGGCCGTTCAAAGAATCCGCAGAGGGGTTCTTTGAGGGGGTTCCCGGTGGGGGAACGCGCTCTGTTGAGCACAGACCTCTGCGGTGGTTTTATACCACGGCCGTCTTAAGGGCTAAGCAGTGTGTCCTTAAGGGGGGTCCCGCAACACTTGTTATTGATATTATGATATTGTTATCCGATGTGGTGTTGCATTATGGGGCGCGGTATCGGTTGGATATCCGTAAAAATGTTATTGTTGGAAATCACTGCAGATGTTCCCACCAGAATGGATCCATCATGCATTTTCATTTATATAAAAGAACGAAATATAATAATATCAGTATAAAACAAAATACTTGTTTGGCATCTGCATCGCATAGCATCCTACTTGTGGTTGTGGTTGTTCTAATTTGATTTCTATTTATTTAGTATTTTATCTCACTCTTTCTGTTACTTGTGGCAACCCTTTTAGTGGTTAACCAGGGAGATATATGACAAAGTGGATGTTGCTGAATATGGATGAATTATGAAGGTTTTTAATGATGATGCTTGCTTGCATGTCTATTGTGGCTGTATTATGTGTATACTATGTTGTTGGTACTGTACGTCTTTATATTTTATAAGATCTAGGTGCCTGTTGTAAAATATAATATGTATGGAACTCTGATGTTATGCATAATAATAAGAAGTTAATTACGTAAAGGTTGCGTACTCTGATATTGTATCAATAACCTCTGGAATCAGGTTGTGAATCTCTTGATAATTACTAGGCGAAAAATAAGTTATCTAAGAAATTTTATATGGTGAGGGTAATTATCTTGAGATTTGCAAGTTGGCTCCAGGGTGTTACAACTGAAGTGGTATCAGAGCAATGGCTTATAAAATATAAAGAAAACCTTAGGAAGTGACTAGAGATTAACATAAGATAGCTTGAAGTGTGTGAACCTTGATTTCTATTTGTTTGAAATTTGTGTGTTTGTATGTTATGTGTGCTCTTTGTATGTTTCTGTTTAGTATAATTACTAGTTAGATAATGTAAAATTGTTAGAACTCTGAGTATATTAGATACTCAGTAACTGAATGTAGTGGTACTATACCAAAAGTAGCTTGGCAACAAGGAGATGAAGTAAGCATGACTTGGGAACGAGAAGATGAAATGAGGAGTCAATATCCTGAATTATTTTAACAAGGTACGTTTAAATTTCGAGGACGAAATTTTTATAGCGGGGGGAGAGTGTAACAGCCCAATTTTTTAAGCAGTAAATTAAATAGTGAAAAATTAAAATTTCCCAGAGAAATAAGAACTGAAACCTAGAAAATAGGAAATTTAAATATGAATACAAGGATATTTTCAGTTTGACTTAAAACGAAAATAAACAAGAATGGAATGTAGAATAGAATAATAAAATAAAATAAAAATCTGCTACAGTAAAATACTACAGTAAAATGCTACAGTAAAATGCTACAGTAAAATGCTACAGTAACGTCACATGAAAAATGCTGTAGAATGTAGAGAATTCGTGAGAATTCTCCAATTTTCCACCGCCTCATGTCAATTTCGAGATGCTACAGTGATTGCTACAGTGATTTGCTACAGTATTTTGCTACAGTAATTTGCTACAGTAACCGACATTGAAAGCCTATAAATAGAGCCCCAACCTCCCACATTTCCTCAGACCAAAAACCTCACTAATCCTATAACCTTTCATCTCCCTCTTCAAGCTCTCAAAACCTTCTTTCTTTAATTTTCGCATAAGGAGAAATTACGCAAACTTGAAGATTTGAAGAAATACAAAGGAGTTTAGCATAAGGAAAGTTTAACGATCTTCACTTGAGGTAAGAAAGAGGGGATAAGATATTAAATACATAGAAATTAAGTTAGAATTGCTTGCTTAATTGTTTGGAAACTCGTTTAGTTAGATTTTAATTTAATTTGAATTAAATTGTGAAACTGATGCCAAATGGTTTGGAATATGATATATGATATTGTATGATGATTTGGAACCAATTGATATATCTAATTTGCATTCGAAATCATTAAACAGCAAAAACAGAGGGAAACAGAATGTTGTTTTCATATATGGATTATACTTGTAAATATGATGAACTGTTGTATCTTCTTGAATCCTACCATAAGTTCTTATTGTTAAATTATGAATAAATTTATTGATATAAACTTACTGCATTCATGCATCATATGCATTGGCCGTTCAAAGAATCCGCAGAGGGGTTCTTTGAGGGGGTTCCCGGTGGGGGAACGCGCTCTGTTGAGCACAGACCTCTGCGGTGGTTTTATACCACGGCCGTCTTAAGGGCTAAGCAGTGTGTCCTTAAGGGGGGTCCCGCAACACTTGTTATTGATATTATGATATTGTTATCCGATGTGGTGTTGCATTATGGGGCGCGGTATCGGTTGGATATCCGTAAAAATGTTATTGTTGGAAATCACTGCAGATGTTCCCACCAGAATGGATCCATCATGCATTTTCATTTATATAAAAGAACGAAATATAATAATATCAGTATAAAACAAAATACTTGTTTGGCATCTGCATCGCATAGCATCCTACTTGTGGTTGTGGTTGTTCTAATTTGATTTCTATTTATTTAGTATTTTATCTCACTCTTTCTGTTACTTGTGGCAACCCTTTTAGTGGTTAACCAGGGAGATATATGACAAAGTGGATGTTGCTGAATATGGATGAATTATGAAGGTTTTTAATGATGATGCTTGCTTGCATGTCTATTGTGGCTGTATTATGTGTATACTATGTTGTTGGTACTGTACGTCTTTATATTTTATAAGATCTAGGTGCCTGTTGTAAAATATAATATGTATGGAACTCTGATGTTATGCATAATAATAAGAAGTTAATTACGTAAAGGTTGCGTACTCTGATATTGTATCAGTAACCTCTGGAATCAGGTTGTGAATCTCTTGATAATTACTAGGCGAAAAATAAGTTATCTAAGAAATTTTATATGGTGAGGGTAATTATCTTGAGATTTGCAAGTTGGCTCCAGGGTGTTACAAACTGTCGGCAGAATTATTAAGCCAAATAGTAACTTTTCACTCAGTATATTTTAAATATTCAAAATGAGTCCTTTTTGAAATTTAGCGATATTATATCAGTCCTTACTAATTTTATAACAAGTAATATAAAGTTTAAATTTTAAAAATCTAAAAGTTTCTGTTAATAAAAATTTATTGATACGTTCCCAATTTTTTAACGATGGGAAAAAATAAAGATTTTTCTCAAACCGATAATTTTTAGATAAGTCTACTTGAAACAGATTTTAAAAAATTTTCTTATAATTTAAATTCACTTTCTTATAAATATTTTTAATTTTAGGTCACTTTATATGAATTTAAAATTATTTAAAATATATTATTTTATTAAAAAAATTCAAAAATTCCAAAAAATCATAAATAATATGTAAATTAAAAAGTTCTAAAGAACCATAATCTAATTACTTCAAAATTTTAATATAAAAATAAAAATAGAGGTGTTACAATTAACATTAAAAAAATCAACTAAATTTTAAATTCAAACCCTAATATTGGATATATACATAATGGAGAAATTAAAGAAACAATTTTCTTTTATCAAATTTGATTAATTAGTCCGTTTACGTAATTACAGGGAATGTTCTTTGGGAATAAGAAAGGTTGTTGGTGGAGTTAGTTATATGATTCTCTCTTCGTTTTTTTAATTGTTAAAGGTTATATATAAGAACTAAAGGAAATGATGAAAGACTCTAGTTTTAATGACTATTTTATTTGATTTATTAATATATCCTAACTTAAATTTATCACTTCAATTAATTTAGTTAATCATAATTAAAAATTGTGTATATTGATTGAGTATATTAATATTATTAAAAGGGTAATAATGAGAGAAAAAAAACAGAATAAATATGAGAGGATGTAAATTCCCTGACTCTTGCCTGCATGTGTAACAAAACAAGGCTCAAAATATTTGCAATTTGATATTTGATGTGGTAAAATAAATGGATCCCAAGAAACTTGCCATGTGTTATCGAAACCAAAGCCAATGAAGAAGCTGAAAACACAGAGATTATGTTTCCTGATGAAATTAATGTGTTGTTTTGTCATCATGGTGTCTAACAGTTGAGTGTTTTTTTAAAGGTACGCGAAGCCATTCATAGATTACCTCTTTAGTATTTATTAGCTGGATTTGCTCCCAAAGGGATTGCTATTAGGAGTGCAGATCAAGCTACGAATAAACTAAAATATCCAAATACGGAAACTTTCTTACCCTATTCCTACTTTGTAATATACTCTTGCCCAACTTTCATTTGAGGATACGTGTAATTATTTTATGCCATCATATATGGAATATTACATTCAAAATATATAGAAATTTGATATGTTCCAAGGTTAAGGAAAATGTTAATTAACTAATAAGGCTCTATAAACATTAGTCAAGAAACCAAAAATTTAAAAAATTAAATGTGTATTACTATGATTTTTAAGGTTGTTAGATTTAGAAGTTTAAATAGTCATGTTTAGATTATGTAAACTCAATTTTGAAATTAACTAATAGACTCATATGACACAATTCTAACAAATTTATCATGAGTTAACTAACTTCTTAAAGTAAACTCGTAGACTTACATGAGTTTGCAAAATAAATTACAATTCCAAACAATAATTTTAACATAATTAGAAAAATTTGTACTTTTCATTTCTTAAACAATATTTTTATTAAAATGATTCCTTAAAGATTCCAAAATTTTGAAGATGATTGCCTATTCTAGCTTAGTGATCCCATGATTGTGTGGAGCATATTCCTGCAAGGATTTGCTCACATCTTTATCATATACCTATATTGTACAACTTTTCTTTCTTTCTTTCTTTAATAAAAGAAATACTGAATAATTGCATTACAAGATTGTTAATTATGCTTGTGGTAGCGGGTATGGAAACAGCATAGAGATAGCCAGAGGTAATATCTGGTCCTGACATGTTGCTTAGCTATCTCGTGAGCCATAGTCAAAAACCTCCAAGTTCTTCCCATCATCGAAACCCCTGTGAAAATGAAATTTCCAATATGGGTCACAAAATGGTTGAAAAAGGCATAAGAACTAAAACTGTTCTTTGCCTACAAAATGGACAAGCCTATCCTTTATCCGAAGATATATTACTACATTATTATATAAGATAATTACACAATTAATCCAAATTAATTATGTATAACAAATTAACAATGATTCAATTTTCCCCTCACGAATTAGCGTGTGTTTTCTTATTCGTCAGAATCTTGTAACAGGAGTTTATAAATAGGATAAAAAAAATCATCTAATTGGGTTAAATAAAATTTTAACTGTCTCAAATAATATAAAAATTAATAATAATTTTTAAATTTTTTTATTTTTTAAATCACGTTTCTCCAAATAAATTCAATCTACACTCTTACATGATGACTAAAAACGAAAAATTCCAACCGGGATTGATATTTTTGACAAAAAAATGAAGAACCTAAACTGACACTCAAAGTTTGTCTTTTGTAGGACCTTGAAATCTGATTATCTCCTACTACTACCCCACCAGTCTCCCTCTGTCTATGGCCTTGTTCTCAACTTACCCCACGCGCCTGAGCCATTGATCACAAGCACTTGATTGGGTTGTTTCTCCCATTGCATTCCCTGGCCCATCAATCATGCACACAAGGCAGGCTTAGACTCATTTTCAATTCAAAACCATTATTAACTGCCTGAACCAGCAATTAACATTGTCCTCTAAGCCATAGAAGATATAGAATGTGATGAAGGCTCATTATTCAACAAATATGAGTTTTTGAATTCAGGAGTTGGAACTAGCTAGTAACACAGTCCTCCAGTGGCTCATCTTATGCTTCTCTGAAAATTTTAAATCAGCTTTAAGTAAAATTTGTTTAATTATTGTAATTCTTTTCTAAATAAAACCAGTACTCTGCTCAATACGTAATAAGACAAATTTTAGTTAGAAAATCATAATATTAAAAAGGAAAGTGGTCCCTTAGAATGAAATCACCTCTTAAAGAGGGTAAGTAACGGGAAGATACACTCAGATTAAATCAAATGTAGATGTATTCATATTTACTCATTTTAATGGAGACATGCATACCCATATTGAAATATAGACAAAATTAATTTTCATAAATCTCTTAGGTGCTTATATTATTATTCTCGTTGAAACATTACAATGTGCACTCATGTGTATGTTCATTTCATTTATATATAAACTATAAAAAACATGATAGGGTAGCAAAACAAATTAGATATATATAATAAGTTTTTAAAGCAGAATAATACCCCACAAGCACTAGGGAACCTTATTATTAAAATAATGTCTTCAAAATGACCACGAAGTATAACGCATACTTTACACAACTTTAATTATTAAGCATTGTGCCAAAATTTGATTAGAGAGTACTCAAGCCTGTGCTTATAGAAGTAAAACTTAATTCTGTCCGAGTCAAAATAGCCTAAAGATCATGCTTTGAATCATTGCCCCTATACTTAGCAAATAAAACTAATAATCAGCTGAAAGACCTATACTTCATTTAATACAGTACAATGTTAATCATACTAGATAATTCACAGTTGGTACTGCTGCTAACAGAAGAAAACACAGTAGTCCAGAAAGTATATGTACCAAATGTATTAATTATAGTACTATAAATTCCATGCGGAGTGTCTAATAGAGCACCTGAACCATCCCTACTTTGAGACCAAATGTACAATAAGAACTTCAAAATTGCCTAATTACACAGGAATACTTTGCTATCCATTTCTCCCCACAAGTAATAATACATAAAATGAGTTGTCAAGTATAAGAATTCATATTACTCTTTATTATACATTTAATAAATTTCTAAACATTTATTGTAAAATTAACACTATAGTATATACTTGACAATTCATTAGGAATATACTCGTAATGTTACCATGAACGGTGCCTTAAATTGTGGTCTGTAACCAAAATTATGACTGTAATATCAAGAATTTTTAACCTTTCGTGACTGCAGTAGATCGGCTGCAATATTAAGAATTCTTAATCCTTCGGGACTGCAATTTTGACAGTAACAACCGCATTCATCCGCAATTAAGCGTAATCTTAAGGTTCTTGACAATAACCTTCCACCGCAGTTTGAAACACTATCCATGACAGGGGATATGCTAATACTAATACGAATAATATCTATCAGGAACTGGCCGGAGAACCCACCAAAGAGAGGTAAACTTGACTCTGTATCACTGTCTTACCAATTTTGAAGCCAGGAACCACCGTGAAAGCCACCCTAAGCTCATTGGAAATGGAACCAGAGGAAGAGGATTCCCCAAAAGATGAAACCGGTTCTTCGCTGACACATTCCATGTACACCTCAGAGAACCTCGTGTTCTTCTTCACCTGAAAAACAGTGACATCTTCATCAAACGACAAAGCCAAAAAATGCAGTGTCCACACACGTTTGGCCATCTCAGCAAACGCTATGAAGAAAGAAGAATCTGGGTACCCTCCAGAGTTCACCGCCTTCCTCAGGTTCAAGTTTCCAAACAAGGAACACTCCATCTTGGCATGGACCACTTGAAGGTACTTGGATTTAAGGAACTTGGAGAAGGAAGAGTTTGGGTTGTGGGTTAAGTACTGTTTTGGGTTCAAAGATTTGAGCTTTTTGAATTTGTCAAAGTAGAGGTTTTGACTCTGGTGGTTTTTCTCAAGTGGGTCATCTTCAACACTGAAGTTTGGGTGGTTGAACCCTTCCAACATTGTTATGCACACAAAGGATTCAAACGCAAAGCTTCGATGACTTGGTTTGGTGAAAACCGCGTTTGGATGGATGAACTTGGTTGCAGCTTCAAGATCCCAATGAGCACTCTCCATATCTGACATCATAAGCTTCACGAAGCTTCTAATTGATCTCAAAGCGTGGTGAAGAAAATGGACAAAATGTGTTGGATTCAACACAGAACGTGTGAGATTATCAAACAGTGACAATGAGCCACTCGAATTTAGCTTCTTTTCAAGTGATTTGTTGAAGGAAACACACTCGTCAAGGTGTTGTCTCAAGGACGTGATGTTTGAATCCTTGAATTCAACCTCAGCTTCAAGCCTCTTGATGGTGATTTCGTATGTCTTCATTAGGCTTTGTTGTTCTTGAATCTCTGCGAGCATTATGGTCACTTGTGGTGAAAGATCAAGCTCTTTCTTGAAGAACCTTCGCTTCAACTCTGAGATTGCTTTAAGCTCATCAACCACAGCTTGATCAGCTGCTTGAATGGAGTCATTGTTGTAAGGGTGCTGAGCCATTTGGAGTTGTGCATATGCTGCTTTGATGGTGGTGACCCCAGCAAAGAGCCTTGCAATTAGAGCCTCCATAACTGCTCTGCTTCGACCCTTGGTGTCATTGGGTTTGATCTGATGATCTGAGAAAAGATCCTCCTTGACTTTGAGGTTAGAGTTGAGCATGCAAATGCCATTGTTTGAGGCAAGTTTGGTTGCACTTCGGAGGCTTATCATCTTTTGGAATGTTTTGGCCAGTTTCTTGCTCCTATTGTTTAGTGCTGATTTGGGTTTAATGGTTTCCATCTCAAGACAGAGATTTTGTTTTTTGAAGCATATAAGAGTTTGGGGAGTGAGAATGGGTGTGTTTGTGCTCTCAGCAAAAACCAGTAAAATCAAAGAGAGGGAAAGAGTTAGGACTTGTGAGAGAAAATGTTTGGAGAAAAAAGGGAGATTTTGGTTGGAAAAGCAGGCGCAAATCTTTGACTACAATCAGTATTGAGCTAACGATAGAGATTGGTAGTAGTAGTGATATTAATATATAACAAATTATTGGAATTAAGGAGGAAATTAAGCAAATAACAGCATTTTTAAAGCGCGGGAAAAAGGAAAAGGACGAGTGCTTTAGCTTTATGATGGTCATAAAAATGTTAAATACTCCAAGCAGGCTTGTGGTAAACAACTTCGACATACGATTAAAGTATGAATGGGTATATTTTATATTTGTTAAATATTTATTGATATAATATTTTATCTCGACATACCAGCCATTAAATTTTTATGTCTTTTGTGATAAGCGTGTGAAGAATAGCTTTTTTTTATGTCTTTTATTCTTTATGGCACTTACATTATGATTGATAGGATTTCTATTTAATTATGCAGAATGGTACTGAAAGTTATTTCGAATGTAATTTGAGTCTGGGTTAAATATACACTTGTAATGTGATTTGCAACTATTTGATATAATTTTTAAGGTAAGTGATGGAAAAATATTTGAGTTAATTGAATAGTTGTTATTTGGTCAGATTTGTAATCTTATATCATTTGTATAGGTTAGGATATCTTTATACACTTTTTAGTGTTATTGTTTTATATATAAAAAACTTTTTCTATTTTTATTTTTTCTGTATTCATTTTGGTAGAATAATATACCAGTGGAGCTACCCTGAGAGATGATAGCGTGGGGCCTATAACCTTACGTGATTGATGGCTATCATCTAATTCTGGACCCTACCAATATACTTATACGAGCCTGCTATGCTATGTATAAAACATTATGAAAACGGGATTATAATCTCTTCAATAAATAAAATGAAAATGCTGTCTCCAAAATTATAAAAATTTATAATTATCTAGACTTTACAGTCTAAATGTGTGTATGCTTTATAATTAATAAAAATCCAGAATTCTACAGGACAAGAACTGTGAATCTGTGATGCCTGACTACTACTGTTGGAGAACATTATGAAACATGAGGGGCTAGGAATCCTAGGAACTGTTTTGGTTCGTAAACTAGAAGATGCCCGCATGTTAAGTACTCTTTTAATTTGGAAAAGCAAATGATGGTTAAGCATTCTACAGCAATTATTTATGCATTCAAGATCTCAAAAAGAAAAATGTTCATATTTTTTCATGGCACCACAACAAAAGATTCAATTAATTATGGGAACTTGTTCATGATAAGTATATCGGCTCCAATAGCTTTATTTGTAGGGGACACTGTAGTATAGTCAGAAACATTGTTGTGATTTTCAAAAAGTTATTTCGATGGCAATCAGAACCTACAAGTGATAAGGAATATTGAACAAGCAGCACACCAGATACGTGGAAGATGATCTGCAATGGGCATATACGTTATTTTTCCCGGATTATCTTTTTATTCTTTGCCTCATATTTGATTTTACTTTTTAATTTTAAAATAATTGATTTTGATTTCTAAAAAAATTAAGGAAATACCTTAAACTTAAAATATTTGTCTTCGTATAATAGGTAAAGAATCAAATATCAGTTTCATATTATTCACGTCAAAACTTGTAGTTCTAAGGTAATCCATGGTACGAACCTCAGTTATGTTAGGGTGAAATTAAATTAAATTACAAAATTACTCCTTACATAAGCAGCCCATATAATGTAAAATACTTTAGCCTAATAGGATTAGACATAAAAGGAAATTTCATGTGTTTTTAATTTTTAAAGAAACAACTAATAATTTTGAATTTAAGAGACCGAAATATAATAATGTGCTTCAAAGTTTAGGAATTAAAAATATATATTTAACTCAATTCTTTTATAGTTGTTATCTTTTTGTTTTTTATTTTTAAGACAGTTTTGACCTGATTTTATATATAGAAAAAGTTACTTCTAATTCTTTTTTCTATAACTAGTTACTTCTAATTCTTTAAACTGTGATCAGTTAATCAGATTTTATATTCAATGTATTCGATTTTAAAAAAAAGTCAAAAAAATGCAAAAAGTTATTTTGGAAAAAAGTTGTTTAGTTACATTTTTAATTTTTTAAGATATTATTTGATAAATTAAAAATATTAGTTTATATAAGTCCTAGTAATTTGAAAAGTTATATTTCTGCTTTTTGCAGTTATGAACGACCCTTATAAGGACTCTGTTTGGTATGCAGTTGGGAAAACAGAGTTGTGAAAATAAAAAATCTAAAGGTTAATATTGATCTTTCACGTAGTTTGAAACAATCAAAACTTTGTTTGACTGTTTATTCAAGTGCTTGTTTGGTTACCTTCCCAACCGCATTCCGTCGGAGTGAACGACAGTTTCCTCAACAATGTTTCTGTTTGGGTGCATCTTCAGCCTCTGTTCCGTCTCGCAAGCGCCGTTTAACCTCTGTTCGCGTGGCCAAACCTCCATTCGTGTGTAGGTGACCCAGCCCTCTCTTCACTCGACGTTGTAACATCCCTGTTTTTAATAACAGTTTTAATCTTGTAATTTTGAAGTATGGAAGGTCTGTAAAGTGTTAACAAGTGAATAAATACCCTGTGGATGGTCTGTAATATCCCAAAAATTCCATTTTTGTGTATAATCATTGATTTTATATGGACCATTAGTGATATTGTCCATTTTCTGAGTGAAAATATGTCTTAGATGAGACTATCCGAGTGAAAAAAGGGATCTGTTCCGAGTGAATGATGAAATTCCGAGTGACCAAGAGAAATTCCGATTGAAGGTTGGAATTCCGAGTGAGTGTCATGTTTTCCGAGTAAGACATGACCGAGAGAGAGAGAAAGACTACCGAGTGGAGTCCTGGCCTCGGAGACATTTGGAGTGAAGTGTGTTCGAGAGAACCACTTCTGGGTGAAATTTCCGAGTCAAACACCCTTGAATGACTCGTTTCCGAGTCAAACGCCTCCGAGTGACTCGTTCCCGAGTCAAGTACTTCCTTTTTCCGAGCGAAACTTCTCTGAGTGCAACGTTCCGAGAGAAGCAAGTTCAATTGAAGGAAAACACATTTCTGAGTAATAGATATCCGAGTGGGCTATGTCCGAGTCGAGTGTAATTTCCCTGACGCCGACTGAAATAGATACCGAGTGAGTCACTTCAGGTGAGGTACTCTGGAACAGAGAAAGGATGACTCCGAATGACCTCTCAATTGTATCATTTTCGAATGACAAATTCGAATGATCCTTTCGGTAATTTGAATTCCGAGTTATGCACCTCCGAGTGAAGAATTTCGAGTGAAGGGGGGACTTTGAATAATTAATTCAGTCAAGATATGTCCGAGTGGACAATTCCGAGAGGATCCATTCGGAAAGGATAAGTGGCCGACTGAGAACATTGTCAGACGGATATATATCTATATCCGAGTGAGATATTTTCTGAGTGAGTCCGAGTGAGGCAATTTCGATCGAGTGTTTCAAACAGAAACACTTCCGAGCGAAGCTTTGCTGAACGACGCTCAAGCGAGCGTTCTGCGCTCAAGCGCTCGGGTCCTGATTCTTCCTCCTTTCTCACGCTCAAGCGTGACTCATGTATATTTTTGGCACGCTCAAGCGAGGACATGTGGAGAGGGCCTGATTCTTTCTCACGCTTAAGCGTGAAGGTAGCGTGTCCAAGAGTGATAGCACACTCACGCTCAAGCGCGAGAGGCCACGCTTAAGCGTGATTCAAAGGAGTCTGTTTCCAGTAACTCTCGGAAATAATTAGCCGACCAACGTCAGAATGGAAAGGGGACTTGATCAATGGAAATCCGACCGACTGGTGCATTCACCAGCTAGAATCTGACCGATTTTGCACTCCAGCGTTCACCTCACTGTTCTATTGGAACCGACTGAAACAAGCTAAACCGAGACGCTCCTGCTAATGACCTGTCCACTAGCTCACATAATCCAAAAGTTTATCACAGACGCTCCACAAACTTGCACCTTTTAACTCCAATCATAGCACCTTTTATATATTTTAATATATATTCCCTTCAATCATGCAAGCTGGCGGTGGAAATGGTCAAATACAGCTCACTTTCTATCCAAAAGTCTCCATTATTCCCATAATTAACTCACCTACTCTTCAATCACGAGAAAGCTTTTTCCCCCACTTGTGTCTCTTGCACTATTAAACCAATACCACAACACATCTCCAAGTCCAAACGTTCAGAACCAACGGAGATTAACAAAAACTCTCTCTTTCTTATTTCTTCTCTACATACAAGCCTCTTCCTCTCTCATTTTCCTTTTCTCCTCACTGTGAACTGAAGCAAGGATATCATCTACTAATCAAAGATCTTCCATTAAGGTAAGGGGGGTATATTCTCGGGTATTCTGGGGGAAAACCGAGTGATAGGAAAGGGTTAAGGTACCTTTGGTCCTCAGCTTTCCAGAACAAGTTCAGGAATTGTTGTTATATTAATATGCTTTAATTTTTATATGTTTGTTTTTATATATCTTCATTGCTATGAATATGTTCCATTGACTGTATTGATTATTATTAATCATGATGAATTAAATGATATGATTGGTGTTGAATTGTGAAAATATTAAGAATCATGGGTGTCTATGTGAATTCCAGTGAAGAATTATAAAACAGAAGTCGGATTCAATAATAACAAGCTCGGTTTTTACCAATCCGACCGGTTATATCTAAAATACAAATAATTTATTTAAATTTCAAACAGATTTTGAATTAAATATCTGTTTTACGTAAACCGACCGGATCATTTAAAACTGAATTGGTCTGGACCGGGGTCTAGGATCCGGTGTGGGACCAGCCACAAGAATGCAGGTGTTTTTAGGGTTTGCACACCGGAACTGTGTATATCCGATGTTGTAATCCGGTCTCTCAGTGGGAGAGGCCGTTCTTGTTGTCCTGGAGATCCTTCACACCAACGTTTCGCGTTGTAAGGGGGGCGAAAGGTGGTGCCACCTGCGAAGATTCTCCGATGCTCAAGTTAGAAGAGTGTAAGAACTCAATGAATGCTCAAGCGAAGTAACAGTAAAAGTATGAGATAGAACAACGATACCATGCATGTGTATTGAAATGTGCTACTTATAGTTGTACGTGAGAAAATGAGTCGTTGGATGCAGGTGGGTCCCTTAGTTCTGATAGCGTGTATATTATGTCAATCAGGGTGGCTCAACTTTCAGAATGTGTCAGGAGGGTAGGTCAATTATCAGAGTACGATCCTCTAGGAAGAGGAAAGGATAATCACCTTTTCCGCATAATCTGCTGACACATCCACTTGCTTTCTGAGGCCATTGACGTGACGTATTTTGCTACAAACAGTGTCTTCGCTGATAAGTTATTAGGGGCTCTTATCTTGCTGTGACTGAAAAGCCAACAGTTATACAAATGTCCCTGTGAAAATGAACATAGAACCGTTATGGAGTATATAAGTGGGGCAATCGTGTGGTGAGGATGGACGGCCAGACATCGGATATCCGGTGTGGTAACGTTGAACCAGGACACCGGTTTTCCTTATATGAGGTCACTCTGACGTCACAAGAGTGGGGGCCGGTATCCAGACCGGATCATCTGTCCCCTAGCTTGTATGAGGGACTGTTAAGTTGCTCATACGAGCTACACAACTCTAGAGAAGTCTGGATGCCGGTAGTACATTCTGGAAGGTCTCTGGAGCTCTGTGGCGTCCGCTCTAATAAACGGGTGACCGCTCTTCTCGTGTTGAGTACAACGGATTCAGACAGCATAAAATAAACGATGGAAATCCCAAGAGTCTTTGAGAATCGAAACCCTTGGTATTTGAAAAGTGGTTGAGATGCATTAAATGCGCATGGTATGATTAGACAGTAAATGTGTTTTTTACGCACGAGCCATCATTGCCCAAGAGTGTAACCGTCGATTGGGCTTATTGGGCCTGGATTCAAACTGAATGGGGGCCCATTTTGCCAAAATGTTTACTGAAACGTTACCATTTTCGCGCCCGTGCGTGACAAAACGACGGAGTCGTTTCAATTTGAAGTGGTTGCGTTTTGATGCAAGCCTTGTGACCTTCGATGAAACACTGTGCTTCTTCGTTACCTATAAAAGGAGCTCTTAGCAGATTTTGGAATCCACTCTTGTTTTCAAGCTTAGCAAAACTCTGCTCAAATTTCTCTGGAATTTCTCTGTCGTCTTCAAACATCTCAAAGATCTTCTTCCTTTAGGTAACCTCCCTTTCCTTCAACTCCTTGCAATTTTTGTCATTCAATTTCCACCATGCGATCTAGAGCAGGCCACGCTGGTCCTTCAAATAGGGGGAGTTTTGGCTCTCGCGCCCCCCTTAGCCACCGTGGTGGGAGGATTCCAGCGAATCCTCCTGTGGCTGGGCCCCGTCGCTCAGAGAGAGCCGAAGCCTCTTCCTCACGAGCGTCTTCTTCCCAGCGTCGCTCTGAGGCTCCCCTTGAATCGAGGGCTACCAGCCGCTCTGACGAGGGGTCAAATGCTGAAGGTTACCTCTCTGACGATGTTGCTTTTTACCATAGTACATACGCATTCCACCGTGCCTGCACAACCATGGACCTTCCAGGACGTGGAAAAACACCGGTTCTCCGCTCTGCTGAAGGGTGTGTCAACGTTGTGGCACACCGGCTTGACTGGGAGAAACTCAACAGGGAAAAACCTTATTGCTGGGTGGAGGAGGAATTCCTAGAGATCCCTTCGCACCATGCAAGTGAAGAGGAGTGCACGGTTTCTTTCCGCTGCAAGATATATTCGGATAAAAAGTACAAGGCACGATACGCTGTGATGGCACCACATCCGTCTGAGAGAATATGCCACAGCGTCCCTGATGTGAGGTCGGTCTACATGTACGACTTCGTTTTCCTGAAACTGGGAGTACGCTTCCCTCTGACGGAGTTCCAGATGGCCGTTCTGCGTTTCCTAGACTGCGCCCCCTCACAACTGCATCCCAATGGTTGGGGTCTTGTCCGGGCTCTGGAAGTTCTGGGGGAGCATTTCAACTTCTCCGCCACTGTGGCCAAGTTATTTTATTACTGCCAGGTGGTCCGCCGTGCTAACAAGAAGGGCGGCCTTGGGTTCATTACTCTCCGTGGTGACTCAAGGGTTGTAAATTTCAAGTCTTATACGGAATCCGCGAAGGTGGATGGACGCTCCTTCAAACACTACTATACGCGAGTCCGGATTCAACCAAATAAGCCAGTCTTCTGGCGGAACAAGGAGGGGTTTACCAAGTTTCCCCTCAGCTGGACGCACGAGCATTTTCTCCTTATGAGCCGTGCTTATTATACAGATGAGAGCGAACTCTCCCCTCACTCGGTTGAGGTCTTGAGTGCCATGCAGACGGCCTCTAAGACCCTCAAGGGATTTTCCAACAGGCTCCTTTTGGCCGAGGATGGCATCAAAAACGCCTACCTCCGTAACATCCGCTCTTAATCTCTTTCTGTTGTATAGTTATTCCGCTCTGGTTATTTTTTCTTCTTGCATGCTTATTCAACCTATCTTGTTTTGCAGAATAAATCGAAAAAGCCTGCCCAGAGATGTTGTCGTTAAGGACCATGATGGCTGACGACGACTCTTCCTCTGAGGAAAATGAAATCCAGGCGAAGAGAAACGCCACTAAGACTCCACTCATTCCCTTGACCTCTGCTGTAGGTGAAGAAGTTCCTCTGTTTGACGAGGAAGAAACAGAACAACAACCTGAAGCCACTGGGGCGGGCGACGAGGAGGCCGTCCCAGAGAAGAAGAAAAAGAGGCACCTGGTCAAGAAGGCAGATCAGGAAAAGCCCTCCTCTGGTGACCCTGCGAAGAAGCGTCAGAGGACAGCCGAGGAAGCTGGATTGAAGAAGGACAAGGGAAAGAAACCCGTTCCTGAATCCTCCACCCCTTCTTCACAGAATGCTTTAGAGCCGGACTCTGGGAATGGTCCTCCTCCAGCGTTTGAGCCTCCGCGTGACTCCTTCCTCTCCCCCTACTTGTGGTTTTAGGGGTCCATGCCTCCCACTCTTCCAAAGGCACGGTATTGCCTCCGCCCTTCCCTCGACGCTGCTGGGGTCCGAGGTGCTTGCAAGGCTGGGCGTTGGCAGCTTGATGAACTGTCTGGCCTACTTGAGTCCCTGAGCGAGAAAGCTGATTATATGGATCAAGTTGAAAAACTTGAGACCGAACTCGCGGTGAAGGAGAAATGGGCGACCAAGCAAGCTGAAGTTCACAGGGGCATGGAATCAGAATTGAAGAAAACTAAAGAAACGCTCCAGAGGAAAACTGAAGAAGCAAGCCAAGTTCATTTTGCGAACAAGGCCTTAGAGCGGGAAGTTGCCGACCTCCAGAATAAGAATAAGTCCATACCCCTCCTTGAAGAAGAATTACAATTGGAGAAGAAGAGATCGGCCAAGCTTGCTGACGATCTCAAAGTTATAGAGAACGGTCGCAACAAAGACCTTGGGGAGTGGGAGACCGTTCGGAAGGAGATGCAAGCCCAAATTAATGAACTCAAGAAGGGTGGTGCGAGTGCTGGGCCTTCAGAAGAGGATTATGCCAAGGTTCAAAGGAGATTAGCTGCTGCAAAGGCCAAGGCTGCCAAAGCCTTGGAGATATACAAAAATGTGGCATATGAATCCTTCGGCCTGGCCCTTCGTCAAGTCTACTATCGTAACCCTGGAGTGAAGCTGAATTTGTACGGATTAGATCCGTTCATCGAGTTCCATGGGGGAAGACTTGTCGAAGTTCATAAGGACGGCTCGCACCATGAACCCCATGCATCTCTGTATGAATTGCCTCCCCTTCCAGAAGGTCAGAGTATGGAACCCACAACGTCCACCGCTGCCTCTGGAGCCGAAGCACAAGAAGGTGCCCAAACTGGAGTGGAGGACAAAACGGAGAAGGCAGGAGTGCCCACTGCGGAGGATCAAGCACCGGCCTCTTAATTTTATGCTTTCATTCGTAGCCGTGTTCTGGGATCGGCTCCAGCTTTAAAACACTTTGTAACCTGCACATTTTCTTATTTTTGAAAATAAAATTCACTATTGCTTTTCTTCAACTGCTTGCGTCGAATGTGTGATTGTTGAATAACTTAGTGTTATACAAAACACTTTATTGTCTTCAATGCTTTACGAATCCGTTCTGCGTGGTTACCTAGCTGCTTAGAGCGTACTTATCACACCGGATTAAGATAACAAATTGTAACGAATAATTGATAATTAAGTTAAAGCATGCCCTGTCCCCAAGTGTAAGTACATTGGGAAGGGAAAGTTTATCTCAAGGATTACTTTTTAACTTCTTAAAAAGATAGAAATGCTTATCTGTCCTCGAAGATGTAGAGCGGGTACGTTAGCGTTCAACCGCTCCGGGGTGGATGTTCCACATCTGAGGACGGACATTGCCTTTGAATTTTAGTATAGCTTTGACAAGGGTAAGCTTTTATGCCTTTCTCTTGAGGCTCGGTTTGGTTTTACTCCTCAAGTCTTCACACGGTGTTCGGTTCGATCCTACTAACCGTACTTGGAGTTCGGTGCAATCCTACAATCCAAGCCTTCAGCACGGGGTTCAGATCAGGGCTAATCCTGAACCTACTGCGCCCGTTACTCAGGGTTCAGCACGGTTTTCTGTATGAACCGGCCTACTGCGCCCAAGCCTTCGCATGGGGTTCGGTTTGTGGCCTAGAAAAAGGACCAGCCCTACAACCCATGTAGTCTTCGAATGGGGTTCGGTTTGTGGCCTTGAAAAAGGACCAGCCCTACAACCCATGTAGTCTTCGAATGGGGTTCGGTTTGTGGCCTTGAAAAAGGGCCATCCCTACAACCCATGTAGTCTTCGAATGGGGTTCGGTTTGTGGCCTTGAAAAAGGACCAGCCCTACAACCCATGTCACCTCAAGGAATTACATCGTCAAAACACACGATGTGTGATTGAGGTTATCCGTCCCGAGGGGTCTTCATCCGTTCCTCAAGGAATTATATCGTCAACTACAGGATTGGTAGTTGAGTTCATCCGTCCTGAGGTGTATGCGTATTAAACTACGGCTATAAATCACAACACATAAGAAAAGTGAGAATGATAGGGCGGTTAAGATGTATTCTCATTAAAATTGAAAGTACATTACATGAGGAGCGTAGTTGGGGCCATGCCTCGTTAAAACCTTCTTGAGAAAACCCAATGGGAAAAAACTCAAGTAAGGAAAAAGAGTACACGCCGTCTTACCAACTAGCTGTAATAAACACGTAAGTTCTGAGTGTTCCATTTGTTGCGGATTGGAGTCCCATCAAGTTCTTCCAACCGGTATGACCCTCTTCCAGTCACCTCAGAAACTCTATAAGGACCTTCCCACGTCGGTGCTAGCTTTCCTTGGTGGGCGAACTTATTCCCCACACTTGCCTTTCTCAGAACAAGGTCTCCGGTGTTGAAAGCTCTGTACTGGACACGCTTATTATACCGAAGTGCTGCCTTTGCTTTTATTGCCTGATCTCTGACGAAAGCCTTTTCCCTTAACTCCTGGAGGACGTCCAGTTCTGATGCCAAATTGGTGTTGTTATCTTCAGCTGAAAAATACTCCACACGAGCCGATCTTGTCTGTAACTCCACTGGAATCATCGCCTCAACCCCGTACGTCAGCCGGTATGGGGATTCGTTAGTTGAAGAATGAGGCGTAGTGCGGTATGCCCATAAAACATGACATAGCTGGTCAGTCCATCCTCCCTTCGCTTCTCCCAAACGCTTCTTCAAACCCTTCAGCACTTCTCGGTTGGCTACCTCTGCTTGCCCATTGGTTTGGGGGTGTTCAACAGATGAAAATATCTGGATTATCCCCAGTCCTTCAAGCAAATCTGTGAACTTCTTATCTGTAAACTGGGTGCCGTTGTCGGTCACAATCCGCCCTGGCACCCCGAACCGAGCTATTATATTTTCATACACGAAATGTCTTGTTCGCGCAGAAGTGATATGTACTACTGGTTCTGCCTCGATCCACTTGGTGAAATAATCTACCCCCACGATCAAGTATTTGATACCTCCTGGCGCAGTGGGAAACGGACCCAAAATATCAAGGCCCCATTGGTAGAACGGCCAAGGCACAGCAGATGAAGATAGCTCTTGGGCCGGTGTATGGTGGAGATTGGAGAATTTTTGACAAGCGTCGCACTTCCTCACGAAATCTGCGGAATCCTGCTTCACAGTGGGCCACCAATATCCAGCCCTGAGGACTTTTCTCATTAGGCTTCGGCCTCCAGCATGGTGCCCACATTGCCCCTCGTGCACCTCCTCCAAAACCGCTTGAACTTCGTCTTCTCTTAAACATGAAAGATATGGGACAGAGAATCCCCTTTTGTAGAGAACACCATCGACCATAGTAAAATATGGCAGCTCCCTCTTCACTCGTCTCCTTTCCTTCTCATCAGTGGGAAGTTGACCATCAGCCAGATAGCGAATATAGGGAATGACCCAAGAATCCTCATATGGATAGCTCACCATGACAGCATTCAGAGAAGGATACAGTGGTATGCTGGGCGATGTCAAAGTGCTTTGAACCACCGTTGTTGTGCTGCCAGGCTGCTTTGTACTTGCCAATCTTGACAAGATGTCCGCTCTGGTGTTTTCTTCCCTGGGCACATGCTTGAACTCTAAAACTTCAAATCTTCCCTTCAACTCATTAACACAATTCAAGTACAATTGAAGTTGTGGTTTCTTCGCCTGGTACTCCCCCTGGATCTGCGAAATCACCAGTTGGGAATCACTGCAGAGTGTAACTGCTGATGCTCCGATGTCAATCGCCGCGTGGAGACCGGCCAAGCATGCTTCGTATTCAGCTTGGTTGTTAGAGGTTTTGAAATTGAATCGGAGGGAAATTTCTAGGTGCACACCATCATCACTTTCTACCACCACACCTGCTCCACAACCTTTGCTGTTCGACGAGCCATCAACGTAAATGGTCCAATGCGCTCGAGGGGTGGCCGGGTCCGCCCCAGTTATTTCCACAACAAAATCGGCCAACACTTGCGCCTTGATGGCTCCTCGAGGATCATATGAAATTTCAAACTCAGACAGCTCGATAGACCATTTTATCATCCTCCCGGCAAGGTCGGGTTTGCTAAGCACTGAACGGAGAGGCAAATCCGTTCTCACCAGTACTGGGTGCGCGTGGAAATAGGGCCTCAACCGTCGTGACGCCCATACGACTGCTAAAGCAGCTTTCTCAATCTTCTGATACCTTCTTTCCGCCCCCTGGAACGTCTTACTAGTAAAGTACACCGGCCTCTGCCCGTCGGGGGTTTCTTTAACCAAGGCCACACCTAAGGCTTCATCAGAGATTGCTAAGTACAGGATCAAAGTCTCACCAGGGTCAGGCTTAACCAGAATTGGTGGACTCGAGAGAACGGCCTTGAGCTGCTGGAAGGCTTGCTCTTGCTCCTCTCCCCATTCAAAACTCTTGTGTTTTTTCAACGCCTTATACAAGGGGAGGGACCTGTGCGCCATCTTAGGCATGAAACGAGCTAGAGCGGCCACTTTCCCATTCAACGATTGGACCTCCCTCAAACACTTAGAGCTCTGCATATCTAGGATTGCTTGACATTTCCCAGGGTTAGCCTCAATGCCTCGTTGGGTCAACATAAATCCCAAGAATTTCCCAGCTGGAACGGCAAAGGTGCATTTTAAAGGATTCAATCTCATGTTGTACTGCCGAAGTCTAGTGAAGACTTGGCGTAGATCTTCAACGTGGTCTCCTCCAGCGGGCGTTTTGGCTATAATATCATCAATATAAACTTCGACCAGCCTTGTATGCATCCCTTCGAAGACTTTGTTAATCATGCGCTGATAGGTAGCGCCAGCGTTCTTCAATCCAAAAGGCATGACGGTGTAGCAGAAAACACCACGGTCATTGATAAAGGCAGTTTTCTCCTGGTCTCCCTCCCACATCGGAATCTGGTTATACCCCGAATAGGCATCCATGAAACTGAGGTATTGGTAACCAGATGAATCATCCACCATGCGATCGATGTTGGGCAGGGGATATGGATCTTTGGGGCAGCAGCGGTTAAGATCCACATAATCTGTACACATTCTCCATTTGCCATTAGGCTTCTGCACCATGACTACATTAGAAAGCCAAGATGAGTAGCGTATCTCCCTTATAAAGCCTGCCTTCAACAACTCATCTGTCTGCTCGCAAGCCGCCCTCTGCTTCTCTGGTCCCAACCTCCTCTTCTTCTGGGCCACCGGTCTGGTTTCAGGATACACTGCAAGCTTGTGACAACAGAAATCAGGGTCCATCCCCGGCATGTCTGCTGCTGTCCATGCGAAAAGATCTTTGAACTCCTGCAAAAGGGCTAATAAGCGTTGCTCCATAGCAAACTCCAGCTTATCATTGATGTGCGTGACCTTCTTTGGGGAATCTCCTAATACGACGTCCCTGGAACCACCATCCGGTGTGGGCTTAGAGGGATTGAGTGGATCAATCTTCAATTCCGCTCTGGGGTCCAGATCAATGAGACTGTCAGACCCTGCCGCTGTTCCTCCATCATTCAGCTTCCTCTTCTTGTTGAATGCTTCCAACTTAACCATGTTGAGGCTCAGGTTATAACAATATCGAGCCATCTCCTGATCACCACGGAGAGAGGACACACCGTTGTCCTTGTCAACGAATTTGATCAAGAGGTGAGGAGTGGAAACAATTGCTTCCATCGCATTCAGTGTTGGACGGCCTATGATACCGTTATATGGGGATTCCACGTCAATCACCAGGATTCTTGACTTGACCGTTCTTGCACCGGGCTCTCCTTCAAAAGAAATCAAAGTGTCAAGATACCCCTTGGTGGGTTGCTTGGCTCCATTAAACGCTGTGAGTTCTTGTGTGTAGGGTTGTAAATCTGCATCATTGAAACCCATTCGTTTGAAACAATTATAAAAGATAACGTCACAAGAACTTCCCTGATCGACGAGGATCCTCTTGACATCCTTGTTGGCTATGACTGCCACGATAACTACCGCATCATCACCCCCTGGGATTGTTGGGCCAAAGTCATCATCAGTAAATGACACCGTCGGGGCTGTCATACCGTCCCTGAAAGGGCGGTTATCCCTCGGTTTGCCCTGGACGGATAGAATCATCCTGTGGTGATTCTTCCGTGCTGTGATTGATGTTCCTCCTCCCGCAAATCCTCCAGCTATCATCTCAATCACTTCTCGTCTGCCCTGCCTCTGCTGCTGGGGCATGTTACTTTGTTGGGCACCTTCAGCAATCACTACTCCCTTCTGCTTCTCAGCTGCAGTGAACTTCCTTACTGGGTTACGTGTATTATTATCCTCGTCATCAGGATCTCTATTCCTTTTCTCCATCCTCTGAGGCTTATCCACAGATTTCTCCTTAAACAAATACTGCTTCAGCTTTCCCTCCCGAAGGAGAGTTTCCACCGTATTCTTCAACGCCTTGCACTCATCAGTGTTGTGCCCTGTCTATTCATGGAAAGTGCAGTACTTACGCAGGTTACCACCCCTCTTGACTGGGGCTGGTTTTCTTATCCCAAAGACGTTCAAAGTTGGCCAGCCAACCTCCCTCATGATTTGTGAATGCCTAGTGTTCAACGGAGCATAGTTGTCGAACGATGATACACGCCTATCTCGTGGATGCGGACGAGCGTTCACAAAGTCTTCTCTAAAGGTATGCTTCTCAGGTCTTACCCTCTCCTTTTCTCTTCGCGGCTGCTGAGTGGGTGCAGAAGGCTTCCCTCTTGTTGCAGTTGCCTCTAGATGCATCTCTATGCCCACGTACTTGGAAGCTTTCCTTTGAAACCCCTCGAAGGTTGTAGGTGGGCTCTTTGCCAAAGATAGGGCAAAGGCTGAACCAGGCTGAAGAGCTTCCACTACAATATGGAGTTGTATGGCCTCCGTGAGGTTAGGGACCAAAGCAGCCTCCTTATAAAACCTTCTCAGGAACTCCTTAAGAGTTTCAGTTTCTCCCTGCCTTATCTGGGCCAGGGTGTGAGAAGTTCTTGGGATATCCCTAGAGATGACAAAATGGCTTTCGAACGCCGCGGCCATTTCCTCCCAAGAGTCTATAGATCCTGAGGGTAAGCTTTTAAACCAGCTGAGAGCTTCCTCCGTCAACGTCCTTGGGAACATCCTGCACATAACATCTTCATCCGCTCCCAAATACATAGCTTCATACACATAAGCATCCAAATGCTTAGTGGGGTCAGTCTCTCCATTATACCTCCCGATCGACAATGGCTGAGTTGTTTGCAAATGTTTTGGGATGGTAATGCTCATCAGCCTTCTTGAGAAAGGGACACTGAGCTTGTACGTCCCTGAAGTCACCATCACCTGCTCCCTTCTCCTGGTACTGACTTTATCACCAGAGTCCTGCGTCTGTTCCCTCTCTTCATACGTGGGGATCTTCGAATACTGGAGGGTTGTAGATCTATCCCTCGCTGATGTATGATGAGCATCCTCTGCATGAGATGCTACTCTGTCCCCAGCTCCTCCTCTCTCCCGCTTTAACTCCATCAGCTCCTCCCTGAGTTGCCTGATAACCTCATCGCGAGGGTCAGGCGTCTGCACTTGCACCATCCTCCGGGTTTGAGTCACAGGGGACTCGAAGACGAGTCTCCTTCCAGCCTGTTGATGGGTCACATCCTCCACGTGACCATCCACGAAATCTCTCCCATCACCTTCCATCGTGACAACCAAACTTCTGCGAAAATGGGAATAACTCTATCGAGTCCCACTGGGCGTGCCAATGAATTGGTCTGGACCGGGGTCTAGGATCCGGTGTGGGACCAGCCACAAGAATACAGGTGTTTTTAGGGTTTGCACACCGGAACTGTGTATATCCGATGTTGTAATCCGTTCTCTCAGTGGGAGAGGCCGTTCTTGTTGTCCTGGAGATCCTTCACACCAACGTTTCGCGTTGTAAGGGGGGGGGGGCGAAAGGTGGTGCCACCTGCGAAGATTCTCCGACGCTCAAGTTAGAAGAGTGTAAGAACTCAATGAATGCTCAAGCGAAGTAACAGTAAAAGTATGAGATAGAACAACGGTACCATGCATGTGTATTGAAATGTGCTACTTATAGTTGTACGTGAGAAAATGAGTCGTTGGATGCAGGTGGGTCCCTTAGTTCTGATAGCGTGTATATTATGTCAATCAGGGTGGCTCAACTTTCAGAATGTGTCAGGAGGGTAGGTCAATTATCAGAGTACGATCCTCTAGGAAGAGGAGAGGATAATCACCTTTTCCGCATAATCTGCTGACACATCCACTTGCTTTCTGAGGCCATTGACGTGACGTATTTTGCTACAAACAGTGTCTTCGCTGATAAGTTATTAGGGGCTCTTATCTTGCTGTGACTGAAAAGCCAACAGTTATACAAATGTCCCTGTGAAAATGAACATAGAACCGTTATGGAGTATATAAGTGGGGCAATCATGTGGTGAGGACGGACGGCCAGACATCGGATATCCGGTGTGGTAACGTTGAACCAGGACACCGGTTTTCCTTATATGAGGTCACTCTGACGTCACAAGAGTGGGGGCCGGTATCCAGACCGGATCAAAAACAAAATACATGATTTCACTCGGTAAACCATCCACCCAGATATACTTCACTCAAAAGTTTACTTAATCAGAAAATTGGTCCGAGAGGTACTTCTACTTCTCTCGAAAACAACTCATTCGGAAGCATTTCAGTCGGAGATATTTCCATTTCACTCGGATTTTACTTACTCGAACGTGTCTCATTCAGACAGAATATTTTTTTACTTGGAAACTCTTCCTCAATCATATTTCACTCGGAAATATAGTTATTTCACTCAGAAAACTCTTTTCAGTCTGATTTCACTCGGAATTATAGTTATTTCACTCAGAAAACTCTTTTCAGTCTGATTTCACTCAGAATTATAGCTATTTCACTCAGAAAACTCTTTTCAGTCTGATTTCACTTGGAAATATAGTTATTTCACTCAGAAAACTCTTTTCAGTCTGATTTCACTCGGAATCATGGTTATTTCACTCGGAAAACGCATTTTCACTCGAAACCAAACTCATTTTACTCGGAAAACTCATTTTCACTCGGAATCAAGCTCATTTTACTCGGAAAATCTGGTTTTCGACATTTTTCACTCGAATTTTCATTCAGAAACTCTTCTTTAATCCTTTCTAAATTATTTTTATAAAAAATCATAAAAATTGGGATGTTACAATTATCATTATTATTCTTATTTCTATTATTATTATCATTATTGTTATTCTTCTTCTTACTATTATTAACTATTATTATTGTTATTGATATTATTATTGTTTTAATTATGAGTAATGGAATAAGAAACATATTACTTACTCTTTAAACGAAGTATTATTTTAGTCAAGAACTTGTGAATAAATATTATGAGACTGGAAACACATAAGATACCCAAGGATCAAACGATAAAAAAATAATGCATTTCGCATCATGAAAATATTTTTGAGGGAGTAAAACTAGAGCATACACCTGATACGCTGGAGGACATTCACGTCCGATCTCTGAGGAGAATCTTGGGAGTACAACCGGAACGGAAACCCAATGGCATCAGAGTCGCGCCTAGAGCCAGGTCAGACGATACAATTCTGGTGTACTTTGACTAAATGACGGAGTGTATCTATGATCGTGTAGAACCAAGTCCCAAAATATGAAGTAATGATGAGAACCTATGAGTTCATTCGTACCTTATGATGATTAAATAATGAATGGGAGCTTGGTGGACTCCGATTGCTCTAGAATGGAAACGTTGTGCCCAAGAGGCAACTTGAGCAGAATGAATTCCAAAGAATGAGATAATGGTGATGGTGGATTGATTTATTGGACCCACATGCATCATGAGACTTAAACTCAAGATAAATCATAATAAACCAAACTCATGCATTCCATGATGACATACTTGATTGTTATATTTGTAAAAATATAATTGTATGATTTATGTGATATTATCTGTTGACTGGATTATGTCTGCACCGGATAACCTTCAGGGTCTTGGGTTATACTCACCCTTACTGTTGAATATTAACAGAGGAAATAGGAAACCAAGAACCGGAGTACGACGAACAGCAATACGTTGAACCAACTGAGAACACTCATTAAATGATGAATATATATGTAGTGGAATATTTATTAATGAATAATAGGACAATGGATGACTGTATAATTATTTAAGGGTGCCTGCGTGCCCCATTCTGTTAAGAGTACAATTACTTATAGTTTGTGAATGACTATGTGAATTACCTATTATCTGTTTCCACTGATCTGCCATTACTTTATTTGAAAAAAAAAATTCACTTTTTCTAAAAACTGTTAATACTCTTAGTTAAAAAGGATGATCCTACAGAAGGGTCTATCTTATTTAACCGAGGGTGTTACAGACGCGATTTAGGAAAAAGGCAACCATGCCCCTGTGTGCCACTCAAAAACCATCATCAAACCTCAACATCCCAAGCTTGACACGGTTTAAGGGAAGATCTGTACAGTTGTCGCAAGCTTGGCTCCGATTTATGAAAAGAGGTAACTCCATACTTTGGGTTCGTTTTTTGTTGGTGTTGTTGCGGGGTTTGTGTTGCGTTGATTTCGGGTGGCTGTGTGTGGTGGTTGACCTCGAGGGTGTAGGTGATGTTGTGGTTGAAATCGATGGGGGTTGTGGAGGCGGAAGGGGATATTAGTGTTTCGGTGGAGGTGGTTTTGTTGGGGGGATGTGAGGGTAAGGGGTTTCGGGTTTCAGGTTGGGGGTGGGGACTGGGGGAGCAGTGGTGGTGGTGTGGTGGGCAGTGGTGTGCGAATGGGGTGGTGGTCGTGGGGTGTAGTGGGGTTTATGGAGGAAGGTGATGCATAAGTGTAACTGTGTGCAATGGGTGTATTGTAATTTTTTTAAAAAATTAAGATTTTTGTTTTAAATTAATTATGTATTGTTTAATGTAATTATGTTATTGTTTAATTTTTGTATTTATTGTTTAATTATGTAATTTATAGTTAAATGTATTTATTTTTTTATCGTAGATATATTAAATTTAATTTAGTCGATCTGTTTATATTAAGTATTAGTTTTGACGAAAGCAATACGTGTCAATGAGATGTATGAATGAGTGGCAATACTTAACGAGGGATAACGAGTGGCAATACGTTATAATCAAATTTAATATGTATAATTGTAATTAATATATATAACTTTAATTGGTTAATGTAATGTTAATATATTAATCCATTTTTTAATAAATATAATTGTAATTAATATATATAACTTTAATTTATTTTTGTGATATATATTATATTATTTATCAATATATATATATATACACACATTTTGATATAATATATATTTATATTATATATATGCATATCCAATATATTTTTCACTAATACTATTTTTCATAATTTTCTATCAAACCTTAATTTACCTTACCCAACTTTTTCTTCAACCAAACATAATCACTACTTCTTAACCCACTTTTAAAAAGTTAATATCTAAACACAACTCTATTTATAAAATCTCAATTTTTCATAGTTTCATTTATAAAACCTTAATTATTTCAATTAGGTTATACCAACATATAACCAAATGGGAACCAACGGGCTAAGTCAAGTGGGCAATTACCGAGCAGTAAATGTTGACATGTGAGCCAAGTAAATTCCAACTCTCTTCATACTATATCTCTAGACTCTATGTGGATAGGTTAAATTTGGTGTTTATTTACTTAGTTATTATTATACTTTTTTTATGATGTTAGTTATTGTTATACAAAAATTCATGTCAAAAGGTTAAATATAAAATTCATTAAAATAAGTTACAAATCAACTTCTTTTATAATTTTACATAACTTATGTCCATATAATTCACTAACAAATTGTTGAAATCAGTTTGAAAAGCTTGTGTTATCATAGAAATCTTAATTTTGTTGTTTAAATAAATTCTTCCAATCATGATTATTTAATTTCCGTGGCTTCTACTTTTTTGGCAGTTTGCGACTTTTGACAGTCATTACCTGTACAGGAACATCATAAATATTGATCTTGTAAAACTGTAATTAAATTAATAATAATAATAAATTAATTTGAATCAGTTATTTAGTTATTCATGATTCAATTGATGAGATTAGTTAGTTTAATTCTGTTTTAATAATAATGTAAAATCAAAGAGTGGCACATTAATTACTGAAATTATGGACAAGGCATTAAAATCAGAATTATTACCGAGAAGTTTTGGGAGAATTATCCTTTGTTTTTGTTAAGAATGAAACAACGAATCGCAAAATGAAAAATATGACAAATTTCTTTTCAATTTTTATCAAATAAGTTCATTTTGATTTCTTCATAAATATTCTATAGAAACGTATAAGCCATTACGGAACTGATTTATACTGTTTTATAAACTTTTATATCAATAAAAAGTGAAATAAGAAAATATATGAATATGATACATTTTTTACTGGGATTATTGGATGAATATAAGTTTCTGAAAATTACTTTAAAATTAATCTATCGAATGAAACATAAACTAAAATATGGTTTTTTGATATGATAATAATTAACTGCAACGTTCAACATTCTCAAGACTAAAACTGACAAAATTAGCACAAACTTTTCACAAAGTATAAAGTTAACTGGTTACAGTGAAAAAAAACTGAGAAAGACAGAAATTTTAAGAAAACAACATTTATTTGTGATAGAAATTTTGTAAGTTTGTCAGAGTATTTTTTTTGTTGTTTAAATATCAGTGTTGATTTTTTATAAAAATATTTTGAGCCACCATAATTATTTTTTTCTCTAAACCCTTCCTTGAGTAGTGTCAGGTGTGAAATATTGGACGAAATCAAAATTGGTTGTTGAAATATAGAAAGCAGCACAAAAAACAAAACAAGCCGAGTCACGTTTTCTTTTTAATTGTCGAAGGAGAGGAGCTGTCTCATGCCTGTCTTCAAATCGAGTAAATGAAGAAGATATGGACATTTTCTTAATTGCATTTGTTGACAGAAAAAGAAAAAAAAATATTGCGATGTGCTCCCATTTTTACGTGAAAGGATTCTGGCTTTTCTTTGATCGCAATCTTAAAATGAAAGAATTTATGAGGATGTTTAGTTCACAGTTGGAGAAACGAAGTTGAAGAAATGAAAAAATTTAAAAATTGACATTGACCCTTCATACCGTTTATGACAATCAAAACTCCATTTCATTATAAGATGAAATTTCTCCCACAACCCAACGGAATTTGATCGGCAAACCTCCGTTTGCCATATGTTAACAAACCTCCTCTACATCTTTGATTCTTCACCACGTGAATCTCCCTCGTTGATAATTTTGTGTAAGGGACAGTGAATTAAACACCCGTTGATTTTTATTACTATTTGACAAATTGACACTTTCTCTTATGTGTTATTTTGGATCTGGTGTATACTGTTAATGTCATCAGTTATATCTGTAAAAAAATTTAGAGACTTTAAAAAGGTGGGTCTCTTAAGATTTTTCTAATTCATAAGTTAGTATATATATCGAGATTAATGTCAAAATAATAATTAAAGTTAAATAGGATGATAAGAATAGTTAACTTATTTATAGATATAGGTGATTGGTAAATATAATCATAACCTTATCAATTATCTTTTCAAGACATAACATGTCATACTGATATACAAGTCCAATACCACATGGCTCTTGAGGTGGCCTTTGTCCAAGTAGACGTACTAGGTTCCGTGGGAATATATGGATGTATCGATATCAAAATTATAACAACTTAAAAAAAAAACCTACTATTATAAAAACATTTGTATATTATCATAATCTCTAGCCTTGCCGATTAAATTTTATAATTAATAATTATTATTGCACCTTTTCATTAAATATGTATGCGTACCCTGAAATGAAATACTCCCTACTAAGATGTATTTATTTTATTTTTATTAATATTTTTATAGTAAATATTTCACTTCCATCTACATCTAATTAGTGGCCATAATTCCTTAACTATGATTTATCAAATTAATTGGACAGAAGTTTTATTAAAAGAGCAAATCCTACATCTATTTCTAACAGTAACTATACAACTTATTTATCACATATAAAGAAAATCGGTTAATTTAGTTAAAATTATTAAATTCATTTAAAATTTATTGTAATTTTTTAAAAATTTCCTTGAGGTAATTATAACTCACCATTCAATTTTCTAAATGTATTCTCTCTTCACTTAATTTTTCTCTATTTATGTATCTCATTTATCATATGAGAGATACATAATATATTTGATGTATCTCATTTATTGTCATATTAATTTAAAAAAATATATATTAATAAAGATATTTCAATAAAAAATAATTAATGATATGAAAATTTATTAAAAAAATCTTATATTAAAAAAAATTTAAAATTTTTTTAATCATTCACATAATTCATGTATATAACTTAAATGATTAAGATAAAGAAATCGGATGAAGTATATGCTAGTAGAATATTTTTTCTTGCGTTGGAATTCCAATTTCAATTAGATATACACAGCTCTTTATGTTATGTTTAATTACAGAAAATTATTTTAGTTTTTTGGGAAAAGTTCTTTTTTGTTTTTTAAAATTTTCATTTTGTGGAATAACTAGAAAAATTCTTAAAAAATTCTTCCATTTTCAATTTTTTTGAAAAATTTCTTTAAAGACTTCTTTGTTTTTCAAAAAAATAGAAAATCCAGTTTTCAGTTTCTATAAGTTTTCTTTGAATATTTTGTGAACAAACACCTTTTCTATTTTTTCTATTTTTTTTAAGAATAGTTTTTCATTTTTGTTAAAAAGCTTGCAAACTAAATACGACCTTAAGGTTTGTTAATTTGGTTTTTTGAGAAAATCGGGAGGGAAATGATGCGAGAAGAAAAAAACATGATAAAGAAATTAATGTGAGAAATATAGAAAAATATATGTTATTTGATTGATTAAAAAATGTTGTTAAATTTATGAGATTTTTTTAGTAATATAATATTATTATTATTTAATGTTTGGTTCATTAAAAAAATTTAAAAAATTATAAAAACTATTAAAGTTGTATACATAAGTGATCTGATCTTGATACCGGCGCATGGACATGAGGGTAATTTCATCCGTTCTCACACTCACTACAGGTGTCGCAGGTAATCCTCCGGACTGCAAATCCGTATTAGACGTTTTTCTATACCAATATGTCCAGGTCAGTGCATCGCACACCGGAAAACTTCCATGTCACCCGACAAAAAGTACAAGGTACAGGTACGGGGGAACGTTCACAAGAGACGCGGAGCCACCCGCGTCGTGTGTCATAATCATACACTGCACAATGTACTATTGGTCCCCTAACCCTAAGGACTCTTCATTCTCCACATGTACGTATATAAAAATACCAACATTTTCACTACTCTGGTATGTTAGACTCATTCCTAAACTTACGCTTGAGAAACCTTGCATTCTATTGTTGGTTACTGACTTAAGCGTCGGAGAATCTTCACAGGTGACACCATCTTTCGCCCCTCATCAACGCTAAAGCCCATTGTGTAGGATCTCCAGGACTTCAAGACCTTTATTTTTCCACTGATATAAAAGACACAATATCGGATACCCACTGTACTGGTGTACAAATCACTCTTAATAATTGACATTCATGGCTGGTCCCACACTGGATCGTTGACCCCGATTCAGACCAGTTCAATAAGATATTATATGAGAAAAATTTTCTTAAGTAAAAGGAAGAGGAATAAACTAAACCGTTAGGTTTTATTATAGATGGTCAACATTAAAATATATTAATCATGTGATTTTTTAAAAAAATCATGTGACTTTTTAAGTGACTATGTGACTTTGAATTTTTTTTTAATTATGACCATCTATATATTATTATACGACCTAGATTTGTCTCTCTCACTTTCACTTAAGACAACTTTCCTTATAATATTTATCTTTTATATATATATATATATATATATATGACCAAAATAGACACAAATATCATTATATAATAAGAATGGATTTTAAGAAAATTCTCTGGTAAGAAAATGATAACGTATGATTCCATCATCGAAAAACTTCTCATAATATAAAAGAAAAGTTATCTAACAAATGAAAATAAGCACAAATCAAACTTTTTTCTATGGTAAATTCTACACTTTCATACTGATCCGGTCTAGATACCGGCCCCCCTACTTGTGACGTCAGTCTGATCTCATATAAGGAAAACCGGTGTCCTGGTTCAACGTTACCACACCGGATATCCGTTGTCTGGTCATCCGCCCTCATTCCATGACAGCATCATTCATTTTCGCTGTAACGGTTCTGTGTTCATTAATACAGGATATTTATATAATTGTTAGCTTTTCCCTCATAGCAAGAGAAGAGCCTTTTGATAACTTATCAACGAAGACACTGTTTGTAGCAAAATACGTCACATCAATGGCTTCAGAAAGTAAGGGGGCGTGTCAGCAGATTATGCGGAAAAGGTGATTATCCTCTCCTCTCTCTAGAGGATTGTACTCTGATAATTGACCTACCCTCCTGACACATTCTGAAAGTCGAGCCACCTTGATTGACACAATATACACGCAATCAGAGATAAGGGACCCACCTGCATCCAACGTATCATTTTTTCTCTTACGTTCAACTATAAGAAGCCATATCAACACACATGCATGGTATCGTTATTCTATCTCATATTTTACTGTTATCACGCTTGAGTATTCATTCCGTTCATACTCTCTTCTAACTTGAGCGTCGGAGAATCTTCGCAGGTGGCACCACCTTTCGCCCTCCTACAACGCGAATCGTTGGTGTGAAGGATCTCCTGGACAACAAGACCGGCCTCTCCCACTGAGAGACCGGATTAGTACGTCGGATATACACAGTTCCGGTGTGCAAACCCTAAAAGCACCTGCATCCTTGTGGCTGGTCCCATACCGGATCCTAGACCCCGGTCCAGACCAGTTCATTGGCACGCCCGGTGGGACTCGATAGAGTTATTCCCATTTTCGCAGAAGTTAGGTTGGCACAATGGAAGGTGACGGGAGAGATTTCGTGGAAGGTCACGTGGAGGATGTGACCCATCAACAGGCTGGGAGGAGACTCGTCTTCGAATCTCCTGCAACTCAAACCCGGAGGATGGTGCAAGTGCAGACGCCTGACCCTCGCGATGAGGTTATCAGGCAACTGAAGGAGGAGCTGATGGAGCTGAGGCGAGAGAGAGGAGGAGCTGGGGACAGAGTAGTATCCCATGCAGAGGATGCTCACCATGCATCAGCGAGGGATAGATCCACCACCCTCCAGTATTCGAAGATCCCCACATATGAAGAGAGGGAGCAAACGCATGACTCTGGTGATAGAGTCAGTATCAGGAGAAGGGAGCAGGCGGTGGTAACTTCAGGGACATACAAGCTCAATGTCCCTTTCTCAAGGAGGTTGATGAATATTGTCATTCCAAAACATTTGCAAACAACTCAGCCATTGTCGATTGGGAAGTATAATGGAGAGTCCGACCCCACTAAGCATTTGGATGCTTATGTTTATGAAGCTATGTATCTGGGAGCAGACGAAGATGTCATGTGCAGAATGTTCCCAAGGACGTTGACGGAGGAAGCTCTCAGCTGGTTTAAAAGTTTGCCTTCAGGATCTATAGACTCTTGGGAGGAAATGGCTGCTGCATTCGAAAGCCATTTCGTTATCTCCAGGGATATCCCAAGAACTTCTCACACCCTGGCCCAGATAAGACAGGGAGAAACTGAGACTCTTAAGGAGTTCCTGAAAAGGTTTTACAAGGAGGCTGCGTTGGTCCCTAACCTCACGGAGGCCATACAACTCCATATTGTAGTGGAAGCTCTTCAGCCAGGTTCAGCCTTTGCCCTATCTTTGGCAAAGAGCCCACCTACAACCTTCGAGGAGTTTCGAAGGAAAGCTTCCAAATATGTGGGCATAGAGATGCATCTAGAGGCAACTGCAGCAAGAGTAAAGCCTTCTGTACCCGCTCAGCAGCCACGGAGAGAAAAGGAGAGAGCTAGGCCCGAGAAGCATGCCTTTAGAGAAGATTTTGTGAATGCTCGTCAGCATCCACGAGATAGGCGCGTATCATCGTTCGATCACTATGCTCCGTTGAACACCAGACACTCACAAATCATGAGGGAGGTTGGTTGGCCAACTCTGAACGTCTTTGGTATAAGGAAGCCAGCCCCAGCCAAGAGGGGTGGTAATCCACGTAAATACTGCACTTTCCATGAGCAGACAGGACACAACACTGATGAGTGTAAGGCGTTAAAGAATACGGTGGAAACTCTCATTCGGGAAGGAAAGTTGAAGCAGTATTTGTTTAAGGAGAAATCTATGGATGAGCCTCACAGGATGGAGAAAAGGAATAGAGATCCTGATGATGAAGATGATAATACACGCAACCCAGCAAGGAAGTTCACTGCGGCTGAGAAGCAGAAAGGGGTAGTGATTGCTGAAGGTGCCCAACAAAGTAATATGCCCCAGCAGCAGAGACAGGGCAGACGAGAAGTGATTGAGATGATAGCTGGAGGATTTGCGGGAGGAGGAACATCAATCACAGCACGAAAGAACCACCATAGGATGATTCTGTCAGTCCAGGGTAAACCAAGGAATAACCGCCCTTTCAGGGACGGAGTGACAGCCCCGACGGTGTCGTTTACAGATGATGATTTCGGCCCAACAATTCCAGGAGGTGATGATGCAGTAGTGATTGTGGCCGTCATAGCCAATAAGGACGTCAAGAGGATCCTCGTCGATCAGGGAAGTTCTTGTGATGTTATCTTTTATAATTGTTTCAAACGAATGGGTTTCAGTGATGCAGATTTACAACCATACACATAAGAACTCACAGCGTTTAACGGAGCCAAGCAACCTACTAAGGGATACCTCGACACTTTGATTTCTTTTGAAGGGGAGCCCGGTGCAAGAACAGTCAAGTCAAGAATTCTGGTGATCGATGTGGAATCCCCGTACAACGGTATCATAGGCCGTCCAACATTGAACGCTATGGAAGCAATTGTATCCACCCCTCATCTCCTGATCAAATTTATCGACAAGGAGAATGGTGTGTCCTCACTCCGCGGAGATCAGGAGATGGCTCGATATTGTTATAACCTGAGCCTCAACATGGTTAAGTTGGATACATTTAACAAGAAGAGGAGGTTGAACGACGGAGGAACAGCGGCAGGATCTGTCAGTCTTATTGACCTAGACCCCAGAGCGGAACTGAAGATTGATCCACTCAATCCATCTAAGCCCACACCAGATGGTGGCTCCAGGGATGTCATATTGGGAGATTCCCCAGAGAAGGTCACGCACATCAATGATAAGCTGGAGTCTGCTATGGAGCAACGCTTATTAGTCCTTTTGCAGGAATTCAAAGACCTTTTCGCATGGACAGCAGCAGACATGCCGGGAATGGATCCTGATTTCTGTTGTCACAAACTTGCAGTGTATCCTGAAACCAGACCGGTGGCTCAGAAGAAGAGGAGGTTGGGACCGGAGAAGCAGAGGGCGGCTTGTGAGCAAACAGAGGAGTTGTTGAAGGCAGGTTTTATAAGGGAGATACGCTATTCATCTTGGCTTTCTAATGTGGTCATGGTGCAGAAGGCTAACGGCAAATGGAGGATGTGTACTGATTATGTAGATCTTAACCGTTGCTGCCCTAAAGATCCATATCCCCTGCCCAACATCGATCGCATGGTGGATGATTCATCTGGTTACCAATATCTCAGTTTCATGGATGCTTATTCAGGGTATAACCAGATTCCGATGTGGGAGGGAGACCAGGAGAAAACTGCCTTTATTAATGACCGCGGTGTTTTCTGTTACACCGTCATGCCTTTTGGACTAAAGAACGCCGGCGCTACCTATCAGCGCATGATTAACAAAGTCTTTGAAGGGATGCATACAAAGCTGGTTGAAGTTTATATCAATGATATCATAGCCAAAACGCCCGCTGGAGGAGACCACATTGAAGATCTACGCCAAGTTTTCACTAGGCTTCGGCAGTACAACATGAGGTTAAATCCTTTAAAGTGCACTTTCGCCGTCCCAGCAGGAAAATTCTTGGGATTTATGTTGACTCAACGAGGCATTGAAGCTAACCCCGGGAAATGTCAAGCAATCCTGGACATGCAGAGTCCTAAATGTTTGAGGGAGGTCCAGTCATTGAATGGGAAAGTGGCCGCTTTAGCTCGTTTCATGCCTAAGATGGCGCACAGGTCCTTCCCCTTGTATAAGGCGTTGAAGAAACACAAGAGTTTTGAATGGGGAGAGGAACAAGAGCAAGCCTTCCAGCAGCTCAAAGCCGTTCTCTCGAGCCCACCAATTCTTGTTAAGCCTGATCCAGGCGAAATGTTAATCTTATACTTGGCAATATCCGACGAAGCTCTAGGTGTAGCCCTGGTAAAAGAAACCCCTGAAGGGCAAAGACCGGTGTACTTTACTAGTAAAACGTTTCAGGGGGCGGAAGGAAGGTATCAGAAGATCGAGAAAGCCGCCTTGGCAGTTGTTTGGGCATCACGACGGTTGAGGCCTTATTTCCATGCGCACCCAGTATTGGTAAGAACGGATTTGCCGCTCCGTTCAGTACTCAGCAAGCCAGACCTCGCTGGAAGGATGATAAAATGGTCTATTGAGCTATCTGAATTTGAGATTTCATATGAGCCTCGAGGAGCCATCAAGGCACAAGTGTTGGCCGATTTTGTAGTGGAAATGACTGGGGCAGACCCGGCGACCCCTCGAACGCATTGGACCATCTACGTTGACGGTTCGTCAAACAGTAAAGGATGTGGAGCAGGTGTGGTGGTAGAAAGTGATGACGGCGTACACTTAGAAATTTCCCTCCGATTCAATTTCAAGACCTCTAACAATCAAGCTGAATACGAAGCATGCTTGGCCGGTCTCCGTGCGGCAATTGATATCGGAGCATCAGCAGTGACCCTCTGCAGCGATTCTCAGCTGGTGATTTCGCAAATCCAGGGAGAGTACCAGGCGAAGGAACCACAACTTCAATTGTACTTGAATTGTGTTAATGAGCTGAAGGGAAGATTTGAAGTTTTAGAGTTCAAGCATGTGCCCAGGGAAGAAAATACCAGAGCAGATATCTTGTCAAGATTGGCAAGTACAAAGCAGCCTGGTAGCACAACAACGGTGGTTCAGAGCACTTTGACATCACCCAGTATACCTATGTATCCTTCTCTGAATGCCGTCATGGTGAGTTATCCATATGAGGATTCTTGGGTCATCCCCTATATTCGTTATCTGGCTGATGGTCAACTTCCCACTGACGAGAAGGAAAGGAGACGAGTAAAGAAGGAGTTGCCATATTTTACTATGGTCGATGGTGTTCTCTACAGAAGGGGATTCTCTGTCCCATATCTTTCATGTTTAAGAGAAGACGAAGTTCAAGCGGTCTTGACTGAGGTACACGAGGGGCAATGTGGGCACCACGCTGGAGGTCGAAGCCTAATGAGAAAAGTCCTCAGGGCTGGATACTGGTGGCCCACTGTGAAGCAGGATTCCGCAGACTTCGTGAGGAAATGTGACGCTTGCCAAAAATTCTCCAATCTCCACCATACACCGGCCCAAGAGTTATCTTCATCTGCTGTGCCTTGGCCGTTCTATCAATGGGGCCTTGATATTCTGGGTCCGTTTCCCACTGCGCCAGGAGGTATCAAATACTTGATTGTGGGGGTAGATTACTTCACCAAATGGATCGAGGCAGAACCAGTAGTGCATATCACTTCTGCACGTACAAGACGTTTCATGTACGAAAATATCATTGCTCGGTTCGGGGTGCCAGGGCGGATTGTGACTGACAACGGCACCCAGTTTACAGACAAAAAGTTCACGGATTTACTTGAAGGACTGGGGATAATCCAGATATTCTCATCCGTTGAACACCCCCAGACCAATGGGCAAGCAGAGGTAGCTAATCGAGAGGTGCTAAAGGGGTTAAAGAAGCGTCTGGGAGAAGCGAAGGGAGGATGGACTAACCAGTTATGTCATGTTCTATGGGCATACCGCACCACGCCTCATTCTTCAACTAACGAATCCCCATACCGGTTGGTGTACGGGGTTGAGGCGATGATCCCAGTTGAGTTACAAACAAGATCGGCTCGTGTTGAATTTTTTTCAGCAGAAGATAACAACGCCAACTTAGCATCAGAGCTGGACGTCCTCCAAGAGTTGAGGGAAAAGGCTTTCGTCAGAGATCAGGCAATAAAAGCAAAGGCTGCACTCCGGTACAATAAACGTGTCCAGTACAGAGCTTTTAACACCGGAGACCTTGTTCTGAGAAAGGCCAGTGTGGGGAATAAGTTCGCTCACCAAGGAAAGCTAGCACCAACGTGGGAATGACCTTATAGAGTTTCGGAGGTGACTGGAAAGGGATCATACCGATTGGAAGAACTTGATGGAACCCCAATCCGCAACAAATGGAACACTCAGAATTTACGAGTGTATTACAGCTAGTTGGTAAGACGGCGTGTACTCTTTTTCCTTACTTGAGTTTTTTCCCATTGGGTTTTCTCAAGAAGGTTTTAACGAGGCATGACCCCAACTACGCTTTTCATGTAATGTACTTTCAATTTTAATGAGAATACATTTTAACCGCCCTATCATTCTCACGTTTCTTATGTGTTGTGATTTATAGCCGTAGTTTAATACGCATACACCTCAGGACGGATGAACTCAACTACCAATTCTGTAGTTGATGATATAACTCCTCGAGGAACTGATGAAGACCCCTCAGGATGGATGATCTCAGTCACACATCGTGTGTTTTGACGATGTAACTCCTTGAGGTGGAATGGGTTGTAGGGCTGGTCCTTTCTCAAGGCCACAAACCGAACCCCATTCGAAGACTACATGGGTTGTAGGGCTGGTCCTTTCTCAAGGCCACAAACCGAACCCCATTCGAAGACTACATGGGTTGTAGGGCTGGTCCTTTCTCAAGGCCACAAACCGAACCCCATTCGAAGACTACATGGGTTGTAGGGCTGGTCCTTTCTCAAGGCCACAAACCGAACCCCATTCGAAGACTACATGGGTTGTAGGGCTGGTCCTTTCTCAAGGCCACAAACCGAACCCCATTCGAAGACAACATGGGTTGTAGGGCTGGTCCTTTTTCAAGGCCACAAACCGAACCCCATGCGAAGGCTTGGGCGCAGTAGGCCGGTTCACAGAGAAAACCGCGCTGAACCCCGAGTAACGGGCGCAGTAGGTTCAGGATTAGCCCTGATCCGAACCCCGTGTTGAAGGCTTGGATTGTAGGATTGCACCGAACTCCAAGTACGGTTAGTAGGATCGAACCGAACACCGTGTGAAGACTTGAGGTGTAGGACCAAACCGAACCTCAAGAGAAAGGCATAAAGCTTACCCTTGCTAAAGCTATACAAGATTCTAAGGCAATATCCGTCCTCAATATTGGAATACCCATCCCAGAGCGGTTGAAAGCTAATGTACCCGCTCCACATCTTCGAGGACAGATAAGCATTTCTATCTTTCGAGAATTTAAAAGGTAATTTTGAGATAAACTCTCCTTTCCCAATGAACTTACACCTGGGGACAGGGCGTGCTTTAACTTAATTGTTATTTATTCATTACTATTTGATTGTCTTAATCCGGTGTGATAAGTACGCGTTAAGCAGCTTGGTAACCACACAGAACGGATTCGTAAAGCATTAAAAACAATAAAGTGTTTGGTACAACACTAAGTTATCCAACAATCATACATTCGAGGCAAGCAGTTGAAGAAAAGCAACAGTGAATTTTATTTCCAAGAATAAAGAAATTATTCAGGTTATAAGGTAGTTAAAACTGGAGCTGATCCCAGTACACAGCTATGAATAAAGCATAAATTAAGGGGCCGGTGCTTGATCCTCCACAGTGGGCATTCCTCCCTTCTCCGCTCTGTCCTCCATTCCAGATTGGGCACCTTCTTGTGCTTCAGCTCCAGAGGCAGCAGTGGACGTGGTAGGCTCCATACTTTGGCCTTCTGGGAGAGGAGGCAGTTCGTACAGAGATGCATGGGGTTCATGGTGCGATCCGTCCTTGTGAACTTCTACAAGTCTTCCCCCATGGAACTCAAAAAACGGATCTAATCCGTACAAATTCAGCTTTATTCTAGGGTTACGATAGTAGACTTGACGAAGGGCCAGGCCGAAAGATTCATACGCCACATTTTTGCATATATCCAAGGCTTTGGCAGCCTTGGCCTTTGCAGCAGCTAGCCTTCTTTGAACCTTGGCGTAATCCTCTTCTGAAGGCCCAGCACTCGCACCACCCTTTTTGAGTTCATCAATTTGGGCTTGCATCTCCTTCCGAATAGACTCCCACTCCCCAAGGTCCTTGTTGCGACCATCCTCCATAACTTTGAGATCGTCAGCAAGCTTAGCCGATCTCTTCTTCTCCAATTGTAATTCTTCTTCAAGGAGGGGTATGGATTTGTTCTTATTTTGGAGGTCGGCAACTTCCCGTTCTAGGGCCTTATTCGCAAAGTGAACTTTGCTTGCCTCTTCCGTTTTCCTCTGGAGTGTTTCTTTAGTTTTTTCCAATTCCGATTCCACTCCCCTGCGAGCTTCAGCTTGCTTGGCTGCCCATTTCTCCTTCACTGCGAGTTCGGTCTCAAGTTTTTCAACCTGATCCATATAGTCAGCTTTCTCGCTCAGGGACTCAAGCAGGCCAGATAGTTCATCAAGTTGCCAACGCCCAGCCTTGCAAGCACCTCGGACCCCAGCAGCGTCGAGGGAAGGGCGGAGGCAATATCGTGCCTTTGGGAGAGTAGGAGGCATAGATCCTTGAAACCACAAATAATGAGAAAGGAAGGAGTCACGCGGAGGATCGAACGCCGGAGGAGGACCGTTCCCAGAATCCGGCTCTGAAGCATTTTGAGAAGAAGGTGCAGAGAACTCAGGAGCGGGTTCCTTTCCCTTGCCCTTCTTTAATTCGGTTTCTTCGGCCGTCCTCTGACGCTTCTTCACAGGGTCGTCAGAGGAGGGCTTCTCTTGATCGGCCTTCTTTACAAGATGCCTCTTCTTTTTCTTTTTCTCTGGGACGGCCTCCTCGCCACCCGCTCCAGCGGCTTTAGGTTCTTCTTCGGCTTCCTCCTCGTCGAAGAGAGGAACCTCATCTCCTACTGCAGAAGTCAGAGGAATGAGGGGAGTTTTGGTGGCGTTCCTCTTCGCCTGGATTTCATTTTCTTCAGAAGAGGAGTCATCGTCAGCCAGCATGGACCTTAGCGACAACATTTCTGGGCAGGCCTTTTCAATTTGTTCTGCAAAACAAAAAGAGTTGAATAAGCATACAAGAAGGAAAATAACTAGAACGGTATAACCATACAACACAAGGAGATTAAGAGCGAATATTACGGAGGTAGGTGTTTTTGATGTCTTCCTCGGCCAAGAGAAGACGGCTGGAAAACCCTTTGAGGGTCTTTGAGGCCGTCTGCAGGGCGCTCAAGACTTCAACAGAATGAGGGGAAAGTTCACTCTCATCTGTATAATAAGCACGGCTCATAAGGAGAAAATGCTCGTGCGTCCAGCTAAGGGGAAACTTGGTAAACCCCTCTTTATTTCGCCAGAAGACCGGCTTATTTGGTTGAATCCGGACCCGCGTGTAGTAGTGCTTGAAGGAACGCCCATCTACCTTTGCGGACTCCGTATAAGACTTGAAATTTACAACCCTTGAGTCACTACGGAGTGTAATGAACCCAAGGCCGCCCTTCTTATTAGCTCGGCGGACCACTTGGCAATAGTAAAATAGCTTGGCCACAGTGGCGGAGAAGCCAAAATGCTCCCCCAAGACTTCCAGAGCCCGAACAAGACTCCAACCGTTGGGATGTAATTGTGAGGGGGCACAGTCCAAGAAACGCAGGACGGCCATCTGGAAATCCGTCAGTGGAAAGCGCACCCCCAGCTTTAAGAAAACGTAGTCGTACATGTAGACCGACCTCGCATCAGGGACGCTGTGGCATATTCTTTCAGAGGGATGCGGTGCCATCACAGCGTATCGCGCTTTGTACTTCTTATCCGAATATATCTTGCAGCGGAAAGAAACCGTGCGCTCCTCCTCACTTGCATGGTGCGAAGGGATCTCTAGGAACTCCTCTTCCACCCAGCAATAAGGTTTCTCCCTGTTGAGTTTCTCCCAGTCAAGCCGGTGTGCCACAACATTGACACACCCTTCAGCAGAGCGGAGAAACGGCGTTTTTCCACGTCCTGGAAGATCCATGGTTGTGCAGGCGCGGTGGAATGCGTAGGTGCTGTGATAAAAAGCAACATCGTCAGAGAGATAACCCTCAGCACTTGACCCCTCATCAGAGCGGCTGGTAGCCCTCGAACCAAGGGGAACCTCAGAGCGACGAGATGAAGAAGACGCTCGTGAGGAAGAAGCTTCGGCTCTCTCTGAGCGATGGCGCCCAGCCACAGGAGGATTCGCCGGAATCCTCCCACCACGGTGGCTAAGGGGGGCACGAGAGCCAAACCTCCCTCTATTTGAAGGACCAGCGTGTCCAGCTCTAGGGCGCATGATGGAAATAGAATGATTAAAATTGCAAGGAGTTGAAGGGAAGGAAGGTTACCTAAAGGAAGAGGATCTTTGAGAAGTTGAAGACGACAAGGAAATTCCAAGGAAATTTGAGCAGAGTTTCACTAAGTTTGAGAGCAAGGATGGATTCCTAAATCTGCTAAGAGTTCCTTTTATAGGTAACGAAGAGGCAAAGTGTTCCGTCGAAGGTCACAATGCTTGCCACAAAACGCAACCTTTCAAATCAAAACGACTCCGTCGTTTCGTCGCGAATAAGCGCGAAAATGGTAACGTTTCAGTAAACGTTTTGGCAAAATGGGCCCCCCTTTCAGTTTGAATCCAGGCCCAATAAGCCCAATCGACGGTTACACTCTTGGGTAATGATGTCTCGTGCGTAAAAAATGCATTTAATGTCCAATCATGCCATGCGCATTTAATGCCTCCCAGCCACTTTTTCGAATGCCAAGGGTTTCGATTTTCGAAGACTCTTAGGATTTCCATTACTTATTTTATATTGTCTGAATCCGTTGTACACAATGCGAAGAGGGCGGTCACTCGTTTGCTAGAGCGGACGCCACTGAGTTTCCAAAGACTTACAAGAATGTATTACCGGCATCTAGACTTCTCTCGAGAATTGTGTAGCTCATATGAGCAACTGAACAGTCCCTCATACAAGCTAGGGGACAGATGATCCGGTCTAGATACCGGCCCCCCTACTTGTGACGTCAGTCTGATCTCATATAAGGAAAACCGGTGTCCTGGTTCAACGTTACCACACCGGATATCCGTTGTCTGGTCATCCGCCCTCATTCCATGACAGCATCATTCATTTTCGCTGTAACGGTTCTGTGTTCATTAATACAGGATATTTATATAATTGTTAGCTTTTCCCTCATAGCAAGAGAAGAGCCTTTTGATAACTTATCAACGAAGACACTGTTTGTAGCAAAATACGTCACATCAATGGCTTCAGAAAGTAAGGGGGCGTGTCAGCAGATTATGCGGAAAAGGTGATTATCCTCTCCTCTCTCTAGAGGATTGTACTCTGATAATTGACCTACCCTCCTGACACATTCTGAAAGTCGAGCCACCTTGATTGACACAATATACACGCAATCAGAGATAAGGGACCCACCTGCATCCAACGTATCATTTTTTCTCTTACGTTCAACTATAAGAAGCCATATCAACACACATGCATGGTATCGTTATTCTATCTCATATTTTACTGTTATCACGCTTGAGTATTCATTCCGTTCATACTCTTTTCTAACTTGAGCGTCGGAGAATCTTCGCAGGTGGCACCACCTTTCGCCCTCCTACAACGCGAATCGTTGGTGTGAAGGATCTCCTGGACAACAAGACCGGCCTCTCCCACTGAGAGACCGGATTAGTACGTCGGATATACACAGTTCCGGTGTGCAAACCCTAAAAGCACCTGCATCCTTGTGGCTGGTCCCATACCGGATCCTAGACCCCGGTCCAGACGAGTTCACATACCAATCAAACACACCATAGTTAGTTTTACTTGATGAATCCCACCGAAGCAAAAGGATGCACATATTGGTGGGAAAACATCACAATAGAGACACAAATGAAAAAATGATGGTGACTGAAATGTAGTATTGGGTTTTAACTAAACTTATAAATAGACGGGTATCTCAAAAATAAAATATAATAAAAGCCAAAAAAAACTTAGAACAAACAAGGTACAACATAGTCAACCTGGGACAGTAATGGTTTATGTATAACAATATCTTTGCTAAAATAAAAGTAAAATGATCTCACTTATGTATAACTACCTAATTTTGGTTTTATAAAAAGAAGACGATGAATCACGATATTGTCAAGAATTGAGGATTAAACCATATGTTACATCTGTTTCATTTGATTTGAAGCTGCAATATGAGTATGATAATGTTTAAAATCTTATTATGTTTTAAAAGTTTTACATTCTATATTGTTTGACTTTCGATTTTTTATAGGTTATATATATATATATATATATTTATAGAATTTATAATGATAAAAAAGTTAGAAAGGAAGTGGATTTTTCATATTTCACATTATAATAAACAAATCAATAGATTTCTCATCACATATTAAAAACTACTTTCATCCCTTATTCATCAAACTGCCAACGTAAGAAGCCAAATGGGATCATATCCCAACAATATCCTCATTAATCTCACTATCCAACAAGTTTGTGCATGCCTTTTATATCACAAGACCCCATCATCTTAAACAACTTAGGAATCTCATTGTATTTATGATTACTCAAATCAGAATATACACTAACGAGTTTTGCAACCAAAAACTTGACATGCGTAAATATATTTGAGAATTCATGCAATAGTGAGGAAAAGATTGAAGGAGGTTGGTTAAATGAGGCATTATAAAAGGATGCGCATGTAAATGGTGTAACATTGCAAATGAACCTATAATTATGTCGTATTATGCTTCTTCATAAGAGGAAGATGAAAAGGAGAATGAAGGGACCACTAATTAGAATGTGGTGAGAGGATTAAAGTTAAAGGCGGAAAGAGGGTACCAAACATAAATAGAGACCTTGATATTTCAAATTCTTCATTATTAAAGTAGAAGAAATTCATTTTCTCTTTAGCATTTGCATCAAGAAACCTCTAAATTTCTTCTTGCTCATCCTCTGAATCAATGGAAGCGACAACGAAACTATCTTATAAATCAACAGTAGCGGAAACATCAATGTCTCCAACCTCTAAATCATTACTCTTTTCACAAAAAATGTAACCTCCTGACATATTTACTTAATTTAAATTAAAGGTTTTAACTTTAATTTAGTAGGTTTTTACTTTAAACAACTTAGCACACGTCAAAAATTCAAAGAATAACATGAAGAAATTCTTTGAAAAATTTTTAGAATGCACTTTTCTTGTACATTGTTCAGTATTTTACGTTTAACAAAAGTTATAAAACTCTGATAGAGGTGAATCCAATTGGTATACCTCCAAAACTAAATTATCTACAAATGTGTCGAAGGCCAATCATGCCTCTGAGATCGCTCATTTCATGAAAATGTAAAACTATCCTATATACAATTTTTAACCTGAACACCTTGTAGTATTTTAGGCATAACTTGAGTTACGGACCTCCAATTGAGATTAATCAAAATGAAAAATTTCCGTAACTCAATTATCTATAACTTTTGTGAAGAATGCAAGAGCTAATTCAGCCTAGATTAGGCGTAATTTCAAAAACAAGCTGGTAATCGGTTACAAGAATTTTGTAATTGATTATCAAAGAGCAACTTATGTAGGAATTTATTTATGCTCGCAGGTAATTGATTATAGGACCCCTGTAATCGATTACTGTCACGACCAGGATCGCGGCGGTGCGGCCGACCCATGAGCGTAAAACGGGTTTTTCGAAGTCCTTTCGAAAAGAAAACAGGGAGTCGCCACTAATATTTTTTTAGGATAAAAATATCGGGAAAATATCTTTCAAAACACTGGTTATAAAAATGAAATTCTAAGTTCGGGAGTCGGTTACGAGTGGGGAAGGTATTAGCACCCCACGTCGCCTGTAAAAAAAATAGTACCAAAGTTGAAAATGTGTATCATGGATAGCCTTAAAATTGCATTTATTTCTTCTTCCTAAAAATTTTCAAAGGAGGCAGATGAGATGAGTGAAAACGCTTAGGGTGAGATCAACAGGATGTCTCGTCCAAATTAATCCTGGCTTTGATGGGGGTAACGTAGAAAAGGGGAAGGAAGCCGACAAGACATCTTGCCTAAATTAACCATCCTTTCGTCAGGATACCAAATCAGGAAAGGAGGGATCAACAGGACGTCGTGTCCAAATTAATCATTTTTCATCAGGATATAAAGTTGGTCGGTGGAAGAAATTAACAGGATGTCACGTCCAACTTAATTCGATTTTTGTAAAGAGTGGTGACGACCAGGGAAAAAGGAGGAAATCAACAAGACGTCATGTCTAAATTGACTTCCGTGAAGACGATAAGGGCTTAGTTAATTTTCCAAAAGAGAGAATAAGAAAGGAAAAGAAGTGGGCTCGACAGGAGTTAAGTCCTGCGCCTACGTATTCTCGAGTTATCAAGAAATCAGGGTTACGTAGTTCTTGATGATGGCTTTCATGAAAAATTCAGAGGTTGACGGTGGATGATGTCCTTAGAAAGACTCATACAAGGCAAAGTTCTTCGCACGTGTACAAGTTCTAGGAAAGTAGTGTAGACGGAAGTACTTCCGTAAGACACGGGCTAAAAACAACTTTTACATTGGTTAAGAGGGGCACAAAAAATACTTGCTTCTTTTTGCTATTATTAGTTATGGTGTAAAAACAATCTCTTCATCATCGTTTATTTCAAAACCAGATTTTTTTTACCTTTTATTAGTTATTAACCTACTTGTTAACTTCGCTATGACGTGATTAGCCTACAGTTTCAACTTAGCAATAATCATCTCTTTAAGTTGTGCAACTGTAATGGCGCGTTTAATTTGCATCAGTCTGATGTCGCCCTCAAATGAAAAACCATATAGGCCTTCAAATTTTCGCCCATTGCTATACAAAATCACCATAATTTGATGAGCCATTGCCGCAAAAAAATTATGAGGTACACAACAACTGGATGCCAATTTATGTGTTGTAATTTTAAAAGCCAACCTAACACATTGTGACAAAGTAAGAATAAAAACTAAAGTATAACACTAAAAAAGACATGCTTTTCATACATACCTTTCAACCCTTGCAGGAACACTTATAAAATGTCTTGAAACTTAAACAATATGCAATGAAACTTCCACTCCATATGAGAGAAATAAAACACTAAGATATAAAATTCTTCCAATTTCGGTTGCTACTCAACACTTTATAAAGGGGAAAGGGCCCTTTTTTATTATTCTTTCGTACAAATTTCGCATGGCCAATAAACAAAACAAGCATTTGTCTTAGGGGGAAGCATTTCGCACACTTGGCATGCGAAAAAGTGACTAATGGCTGCATTTCGCACAACTCATGTGCGAAAAGGTGTTGACTGACATTTCTTCTACGTACTAGGTGAAATGCTTCAGCTCCTAACATGTGTCTTCATCTGCTACATTTCATATGAACACTCTACGAAATGCTGGCCACGTGTCTCTCCTTGTGATTTCGTAAATTTGATATGCGAAAATGTAAATGTGATGGAATGTTTTTTACACTAACACAAAAATATTTTAAAAAAACCGCTCCGTTTTTAAAAAAAAAAGCCGTGAACGATTGGGCTTGGCACAAATTGGGAGATAAGAGTGGCTTAAAGCGAAAAGCCCAGCCTCTTAAATCTAGGGTTTTGTGGTGTTTTAAGCCGTGTGCGTACATAAGCTTGGGCTTGAAAAACCCTGTCGGAGAGAGTAGGTAAGAAGAGCCATGGTTCACGTCGTCTTCTATCGAAACTGTGAGTATTTGTGATGATATTCTGTATTAGCTTTTGCATTTAATTGAATGTTGTAATTGTGAATATCTGATCCGAGAATAATAATTTCACAGATGGGAAAACGTTCAAGAAACCTCGTCGTCCATACGAGAAGGAGCGTTTGGACGCAGAGTTGAAGCTGGTTGGTGAGTACGGTCTTCGGTGCAAGAGGGAGTTGTGGAGGGTTCAGTACGCCCTCAGCCGTATCCGTAAAAATGCCAGAAACCTCTTGACTCTCGATGAGAAGAATCCACGCCGGATCTTCGAAGGAGAAGCGCTTCTCAGAAGAATGTTCCTTTACGGTCTTCTGGACAACACTCAGAACAAACTCGATTATGTGTTGGCTCTCACCGTCGAAAACTTTCTCGAACGCCGCCTTCAAACCCTTGTTTTCAAATCTGGAATGGCCAAGTCCATTCACCATGCTAGGGTCCTCATCAGACAGAGACATATAAGGTTTTTCCCTCCTTGATTATCTCACCACTTCTATTCCGTCTATTTTGTCTCTTTTGATAGCATAGAAAATTTTGCAATTTTTTTTTGTATAACGTTGTTTTTATGCTGTATACGGAGATTTTATGTTGGCCTGTGTTTATAGCTTTTGTGGCTTGAACCTTTGATTTTTTTTCCCAGCATTTTTGGATTATAGTTTTTATAGCTCAATTGTGTGTTTTGGGTTTTGGACTTGCTGCAAACTTGACGTGTAGAACTTTATGTGTGTAATTAATAGCTGTTAAAATCAGTGTTTATTTTCAGATATTAAATCCTATGTTGTTACAGTTGAAGTTACCTTTTGCTCTTGATCATTCCCGTGACATTGTTTCATTCTACTTTTGGGGGAAAAGTTGTGCAGGGATCCACTTTAGAGGATTAAGTCTTAGATTAACTGTTAATTAAAAATTTGATGGTTGAGAAATTGTAATTAAAACTTTCTTTGTATGTGTCTTATGGTAATTATCACCATTGATTTCTAATTCAATGGATGATATTTACTTCACATTAGAGGAGCCAAATCTCTACTACTAATGATGTGTTTTGGAATGGATGTTGATGTCATTTTCGGTTTGGCAGGGTTGGGAGACAGGTGGTGAACATTCCATCATTCATGGTGAGGGTTGATTCACAAAAGCACATTGACTTCTCTCTCACAAGTCCTCTTGGTGGTGGTCGTCCTGGACGTGTGAAGAGAAAGAACCTCAGGGCCGCTGCTAAGAAGGCTGCTGGGGGCGATGGAGATGAGGAGGATGAAGATTGAATTATTAATGGCTAGTGATCTTTACATATTTTGTGCCCATTTTTGTTTGTGTTGGTAGCCTAGATTTTTGTCCTGATTGGTCTCTTACAAATTTTCCATCCTTGTTTCTTGCTTGAAGAGAAGATTTTGACTGATAGTGTTTTTGAACTGTCATTTCCAAAGTATGAAGATTTTGATGAGTGTAGGCATTTGCTTAAAAACAATTCCATTTAGCTTATAATTATATTATATAACAACATCCATAAATTGACAGAATCACAGTGCCTGTCACAATTTGACAACCGACGAAACATTAGAATCATTTGTTTAAAAATATTTTTATTTCCTGTCAGTTCTTTGTAATTTTAAAACAAACCAACTAATGAATTAATGAAAGCTTGTACTTGTCCATGGTTTCATACGATACTGCTATTTCTCATGGGTAGTTTCCACTAATCGTTACATTATTACACGATTTGTGGTATATTACTTAACATCGCTGCTAAGCAACCTGCAGGACTGATGCAAAGGTTAAGGATTCTAAATTGGCTTTAATACAACTTTATGCTGCTGCTTACAGTCGCGTGCTTTAGTGGAGAACTATGGTATTATGGCACTTCCTACCACGCGAAATTCATAATAAAAGAAGGGTGAATAATTTTTCGGTCATTGCTTATTTACACTCATTTGAATCTTTTAACACGGACCTTGTGGGTCTTGATCATCTCATCAAAGTTGGACCTGGACATGAAATTGTTCAGCCAATGGTAAAGTGCATCCCAAGTGTTATTGGATTTTGGATGATCTTCTACGTCTTACGAATGGCAGAATTGTACACGTAAATGATCGGGATTTTGGTCAAAATAGAGTGCTTTTAAAAAATATTTATGTTTTTGGGGTTGAAAAAATATATTTAGTGGTTTGGGTAGTTTTTGTCACATCAATATTTAATTTTGTCTGATGGGGGGTGATTTTGTAATTTTATCTATTGGAGAGACGAATTTGACCTCCATCAGGAATCAAACCTATTACCTATAAATCATAATGTGATACCATAATCATTAGGCTAATTGATTCTGATATAAATAGAGAATACTAATAAGTATAATACTTTCTATTCTTACATATATACATAAAATAAAATCTTATATAATATATGTATAACATATTAAATATATATTAAAATACTATAATATATAATTTATAAATTAAATATATATTGATAATATTTTAATATATATATATATACACATATTAATATAAAAAAATTATATACATTATTGTTAGTATGTAAACTAAGTTAATATATTAAAACATTTTAATATAAAATATATATTTATGTTTAATATTTAATATTTTAATATATATTTAATATATATTATTAACTATGTATATTAAAATCCTTTATATATTCTATTAATATATAATATATATTAAAATATTTTAATATAATAACGTTAGTTTATATACTAACAATAATATATATAAATATTTTATATTAATATGTATGTATATATATTAAAATATTATAAATATATATTTAATTTATAAATTATAGATTATAATATTTTAAAATATTTTAAATGTTATGTATATTATATAAGCTTTTATTTTATTTTATTTTATGTGTATATATATATATATGTAAGAATAGAAAATATTATATTTAATAGTATTTCCTATGTATAAATTATTTATATTAATATATATATTAAAATATTATAAGTATATATTTAATTTATAAATTATAATATAATATTTTAATATATGTAATATTAACGTGTTATATATATATTGTAAGTTTTTAATTTTATGTATGTATATTTATATATATATAAGAATAGAAAATATTATATTTAATAGTATTCCTTATTTACTTTAAAGGATCAATTGTTCTAGTGGACTCATGAGTGACAGGTTTGATTCCTGGTGCTAGCGATTTTATTAATTATTTTCCCATACCGAATATACCAGATGAATTCAAAAATGATATGATTAAAACACACCCAAACAGACAAATAATTTCTAAATACGCCTAAAACCATAACTTTTTTTAAAAATACTCCAAATGGGTAAAAAATCCTAAATGACCAACCGACACGTTTATAGATAATAAAGGAACGTAGAAAAAAATCAACAATAATTGGCGTAAATTACGAAAATCAGATTTAAGAGGAATCTAATCTGATTTGATATGAGAATGTAAGTATTAATTTTTTATCGAATATTTTTATTAGTCTTTGATAAAATAAATATTAATTAAGTTACAGAATAATTTTAAAAATTAATTCAATTAGTAGACAATTAAACTGGAATTAGAGAGAGATTTGATATTAAGAAACGGATGAAGTATATGACTTGTATTAGATTAGATTAAATATTATTAAAATTAGTGAAAAAAATTATGAAGTGTGAATCTATGGTTGGATATTTTGACACGGTGCCATTAAATTTCTAAACGAATGCCATTTGGTCAAATCTGTCGTCTCTCTCAGAGGAGTTTGGAAAATGAGAGTGATATTATTTGCGTCACATTACCTTAAGAGTAAGAGAAACAGTAACAGAGTAATGTGAAGTTGTGAAACAAGATGGGAGGGAAGGACGTGAAGGTGGTGAGCTTTTGGCCGAGTCCATTTGCCATAAGAGCTGAATGGGCCTTGAAACTGAAGGGTGTTGAGTATGAGTACATAGAAGAAGATGTCTTCAACAAGAGCACTCTCCTTCTCGAGTTGAACCCGGTTCACAAGAAAGTCCCGGTTCTTGTTCATAACAACAAACCCATCGCTGAATCATTTGTCATCCTTGAATATATTGATGAAGTATGGAACCACTATCCACTCTTGCCACAACATCCTTATCATAGAGCTCATGCTCGCTTTTGGGCTAATTTTGCTGAGCAAAAGGTAATTTTATAATATTATAGATTCCTATTCTCGTGCCAACAAATTTTATAAAAGTACTTTCCATTTTAATCCTTTTGTTGTATCTATGTGGTAGCTTATGGAATCAGCATGGGTTGCAACGTGTACCAGAGAGGATGTACAGGAAAACGCTATGAAAGCAGCGAGAGAAATAATGGAGAAGATAGAAGAAGAGATAAAGGGGAAGAAATATTTTGGTGGGGAGAATATTGGGTACCTTGACATTGTACTTGGATGGATCTCTTACTGGATTCCAGTTTGGGAGGAAGTTGGGTTAAGGCAGATAATAGACCCATTGAAATATCCAGCCATCTCTGCATGGATGATCAATTTCGTTAGCAACCCTTTGATCAAGGACACCTTGCCCCCAAGAGACAAGTTGCTTGCTTACTTCCACAGTCTCAAACAGGCATCATCTTCCTTTTATCAAGCCAATTTCAAGATTTAGGGCCTTTATATTTCTTAAGCTGCATGTTCTGTTGAAATATATTGGATTGACGATTGAACAAGTCCTATTACGTAGTAACCGTTAAAAAACAAAGTTTTGAATAAAGTTTGGTAACTGATAGTGAAAAATGAGTTGTAAAATTATAAAAAATTTAATTATTAATATTAATATTTTATGATGGCATTTTAGATAATTAAAACTTTAAAAAATTAACATATTTTTTTTCATTAATCAAATCAAAATTTGGCTAGCTGTTGAGCCATGGAAACAACCACCAATTCCTTCAACTAAGTATATATTGTGGATCTGGGTAACAAGAAACTCCTTTGTATTTTGTTTTGGTAACAAACTCCAACGTGTGTATAGACACATCCTTTATCAGGTCGTTAAAGAATAAAATATTATATAATTAATATAAACATTTCAAAATATAAATCATTATGCTTACATATGCTTCGTCTCCATTAACTGAAATAAAATGACCAATTTGGGATTAATTATGTCTAACCACCACCCTAATCAAAACTACAGAGATTAATCACTTATGATTAGATATTAAGTTAAAATATACTTTTTTTTAAATGATTCAAACTAGTGTGCACTCGTCTTACTTAAGAAAAAGCCGCGTTGATATTATATTTTTTTTAATATTTCAAATCCAAATTATTTTATAATAACTTTCCACATTTTTTAAAATTTAAATAGTTCATTATATCCTAAACATTCTTCAGTAATTTCCACTAATTTTCTTTTAAATGTTACCAACATTTACAAACATCCATGCAGGATCCTTGTTAATTTCTATTTCAAAATTCTGAATACCAATTGTAACTTTTTGTTGTTGTAGCAATTACTCACGCAAAATCAACAACTATCAAGTGCATATTGGGGGTGTATTGCACGAAAAATTCGCTTAAGTTCATAACTTACAGTAAACAATTACTGATATAAATGATATCTCACCCAAGAAATTCTGATCGACCTACGTAAGTTATGTCCAAATCCAATTAAACAAAATTTAAAAGTATAGGTAGAAATAACAATCACCTTACCATATTTCGATTGAATTTTCAATTTGCCACCGTGAAAATAAATTGTATAATTTTACAGTGTAATCGTACTTAAGCCAGGAATCATTCGTATCATTACCAAAATCAGCTACCTTACACTATAAACTATACAGTAATATCCAATGGAGACGGTGAAACTACAGAAGATGATCACATATAACATTGAACTTAACCTAATCTGGAATTGCTACGAGACGGCGGTTATATTCATCCAAACCCGTTTACCCTTAAAAAAAATCTCCTTCCTCCACTCATGAAAAGGGAGAGGAGTTGGCCCTATCTCGTCTCTCTCAAAACTAACACCATCCAAACCACATCTGATCTGTAAAATTTAGCAGTGACTCGTTTCACAGGTTTCTAAATTCGAAATCAACCTCAAGAAAATTCAAGCAGGCAACTTCAGTTTTGCATTGTTCTTCCAGCTGCAAAATACAACTCCTTCCTTTACCTATTTGTTGTAAGAGCATAGTAAGAACAGGATTGAACTTAACAGGTGATGTTGTTACCTGATGAAGTAATAGTAGAAGAAATCTGCATATAAAGCTGTCTGAACTACACCTGAGACACAAGCTGTAAAAACAAGAACAGTCAAAATATGACAGAGTTGACATAATTTCTCCGATAGTTCTTATTTTCAGCTTTTATTACCTATCCATCGAGTAAAACGTGGTTCAGTCAGATAGCGGTATATCCAGTTCAGGATGTAAAATGCACGGTATGCGCTGCAGTTAAAGAATAATCAGTATAGTCTTCTTTTATCATAACAATCAGTACATTTTGAAATTGAAGAATCTGTACAACTTAAACAGCTAACTGCTCAAGTAATTTGTGCAAGAATCAAGACTGGAATGGCAACAAATTAGCAATTACATAAGCAGAAAGTCCCAATTCAGTCCACCAAATAGGATTTACAAATCAGGTAAGATAAAAAAAATGCATGGCAAACATAAAATTATAAAGTACAGGTATAATCTATATTCTATAATAGTATAATACATCACTTCAAAGGAGTTTCATATCTGAGCTATTTCAAGGCAGCATATGTGATCCTTTTAGTATACCATTGTCACTACAATATTTCTCAATATGAGAAAGGACTATCAGCTTATAATCAGCATAAAGGTGAATGTGTTATAGTACAAGTTACCAAAACATAAGAGGTAAATCTAAAAGAGCAATTTACTCAGAAGTGTGCGTACCCAAGAAAGAACACATATTGCCCTGTCAAATTGTCCACATTTCCACTTCGTTGCAACAAAACCAACTGAGGCAGTATTGCAACTGCCTCCAAATATATTGAAAATGCCCAGAAAATCTGTAAAAGATATGTAGAAGGTCAACATATTCATGATGCTACAGTGTATAACAGCTGTTACAAAATTAACATGTAATGCACACAAGAATCCAGATTGGTAATTGATAAGGATTAGCAATATATTTTTGGACAGGACATTAGAAACCAAGTGTGGGTTTGGTTTAACTTTTTCAATCTTTACTTGAAAAAAGGGGAAAGACTGGTGACTTTTCTAGATGTGGAAGATTCTATAAGGAGATAGATAACATATCCCTAGAAGTTTTACAACACACAATGCAGTTTCCTAACTTATATGGCTCTTGGCCTTTCACCATCAACCATGCATTAGAGCCACAAAATGACATGTCAATGTTGAATTTTTCAAACTATAAACTAAGTATCTTCTTTTCTCCAAGAGTTAGCTTAAAAGTTGTATTAAACTAGCCATCCATTCAAGCATGATACCAGGAGTTCCCTAAATTTCATATTTCCACTTAAAAATCTGAATTGTACTAGGAACACAATTACATTATTTGGCCAACCGGGAAGAGAAGCAACCAAAACAATAAATTTCATTGCGCTAAGTGGATTTTTAGTAAATGTAACAAGTAACAACCAATTGCTAACAAACTGACAGTCCAACACAATCATCAAGCCACAATATAATATATTCCAGCTTCTTTTCTTTGAATAACAATAAATATTGAAACATTTCCATTCCAAAAAGGTATGACAGAGTACTGAATTATTGTTTGTAAATTCCACTATTGATTGTAGAAAGCAGAATAATGCTCCAGTTTCTTGGGTTAAACAACAGGGTCCAAAAAATGGAGACTTAAAAAAAAAATTACAGGTGTGAGGTAATTCATAGAGGCTGTATTACAAGTCAAATGCCAAAACAGGAGATAAACTAGATAAGGAAGAACATCCCATGGTATCAGACCAAAACAGAAAGCAACATGACATGGATCCTGTCAAAAAATCTATTGATATAATCATTAAGGAAAAGATGTTAAGTTCCAACAACAAAATAATGAAAATAAAATAAAATTGAGATGTAAAATATTGATTAATAGTTCAAGAGCTACATTGCTTCGTATAGACCATATAAATCTTACTCCAAACTCCAAAATCACTCATTCATTGACTATGGCAAGCAGTGATAAAAATAAAATAAATATACTTCGTAGCTAAATTTAAACAAAATCACAACCACTGATCAATCTCATGGAGATTTCACATGATGAAATAAAAGAACTTTTAACACGAAGTTTTCTTTACCTAGAGCTCCTGTATTTCAAAGAGAAACATTCAAACCCATAAAGAAATGACTTCCAGCGAGAAAGTATAATAAACTGATAAAAAGAAAAGTTCAGCGTTCAAAGAAGTTTGGCAATACCATCAGGTTCAATACATTTGACTGAAAATTGATTAGTGTTCAATAAAATATTGAAATCCTGAATCCAATATAATCTAATGATGTTTTAGCGAGCACAAATATACAAAATTTTCAAGAAACTAATCTGTAAGTATTCATAGATAAATAGTGATTATCCAAATGACAGAAGGGGAGGGATAGAACCAAATTCCAAGCGGAATCTCAATGTTAAATAGAATTTAGGAGGCTGTAAACATGACATAAATGGAAATGGATTTGGAGAAACCAAGCAATATTACAATTTAATGGTAAGAACTAGTAATGAGCCACCCGCTATTCTCAAGCTGGGCAAAAATGGTGATATTCCCTCATTCAAAGAGAATATAGTCCAATGAAGCATCACTATGTAAACCATTTTTCTTGTGCAAAGTAAAACTAAAATGCCAAGACAAAACACATTTTCGAATTTCAAGTGAAAAATAACCATTTCAGTTTCAGAGCAAAGGAAATTTTTAATATAACTTGAGGATGTTTTCCTCGTTTTGATGTTTTCTGTTTTCATTTTCAATTAATATGATTTCATCACGAATTACAAAAATGTCACCTCATTTTTGTTTTGAGCATTTCCTTCACAAAATCTTGAAAATAGGAAGCAAACTGAAAAGGTGGCATTTTTTGAAAATATTAAAGAAAAGAGATCAGCTGAAAGAAGAAAAAACTTCCCCTTAGACAATTGAGGATTCATGGGTAAAGAATCATGTCTAGCAACAGTAGCTCAAGGAGTCATATAAGACTTTCCTAGCAACAAAAAAAGGGTGCAGAATTTTGGATCCTCTTAACTACATTGCCTAAACTACAACACTGCCAGACCTTCTATTAAGATCTCAAAAACCATCAGTTTATGGGTGAAAACCAAGCATGGCTTTCATCCGACAACCAAAGACAAATGTCTTTGAGAAATATAGATCATCAGAGTGAATTTTACCTCTACAATCAAAGTTTTACTATATACTACAATAAGATCCAAACCTATGCCGACAAACTTAAAGGACTCATCAATGATCAATCTATCAACTATGTGCTTATCTAAAGCTTGTATGAGGGACCGGGCAAATCATTCAATCATCTAGTCGTGCAGCCACATACAAATGCACACACAAGACATCTTCCAATGGCTTTCTTAAAAACAAGAAAAAGTTTGGTGTAGCGCGCAAGGATTATAAATGAACAACGAAATCCCACAACTTGAACACTAGAAAGGACAACAGGATAATGCAAAACCTAAAAACCAATCCATGGCAGAACAGCACTGATTAAAGAATAGATTGACAATGCAAAGTAGTAAGAAGAGAAGATAACGAGTTAAAGAGAGAAGCAACCTCTTGAAAAGTGAACTTCTCATGCAAGACAAGTGCCAATGCAAAGCTAACACCAATAAGAAAATAATGGCGAAAAGTGTCGAGTTCCTTGTCATAGCTTCTCCTGACCAAAGGGTGAAAACGCATGCACCAAACAATGGCCAAGGAGCTGGCAATGAAGACGACTTTCATGGTGGCGTTGTAAACGGAAATGAAGTCGGTGAACAGATCTAAGTAACGCGCCAGAAACACCATCGCATAAAGCTCTTGAGTCTTACGAGAAACCCCTGCAACACAGATAGAATTGGAGCAATGGAATCAAATTGTGAGTCGATTTTTGTTTGCCGAAGGAAAGTGTGGGTAATACAGTGACACTCAAGTCACAAATCAGAAAATGACATGATAATTGGGATTCTGAAAAATAGAATCGAATATTTTGGGGGAAGCGAGAGAGAGAATGAAGAATGACCTGAGCAAGATTTGGTGGCGTATATCTTGAGGAGGAGAACGAGAATGCTAAGAAGATGGGTCATGTCACCGGCGAGCCTGAAGATGTTCATGGTTGGTTATGGTTTGCCCTAGAGAGATAGTAAATGTTCCGAAGAAGAAACAAAGGGAACAATGGAAAGGAATCCGAGACGGTGTCTGTGGTTTCTTTCTATTTCATTTTCATTTTCATTTCTGTATGTAAATTACTCTTCGGACACCTTTTTATAAGTACTTAAAATAAAATGTTTTTAAATTTGTATAAATAATAAGAAATTGTGAAGTCTCACTTTAAATAATGACAAAATTAAAAAAAATTGTTTTTTATAAAAATAACATAATATATATTCTTTTAAAATTGCATGTTTTTAAACAAATTTATAAAAAAATGATGGAAGGTAGGGAGTATTTTCGTTACAATTTTTACTTTTAATTTTTTTTTAGTTGGGTCATGTGATTATAAAAATAAAGATTTGTTTGTTTATACTACTACACACATAGAGAGAGGATGCAAATGTTTTCTTATATGAGAGTGAGAGAAGCATATCTGGGTCATACAATCATATAATGAATGATTGAGATTAGTCATGTAAGTTTTTTTAAAAAGTCGTATGACCTTTTAATATTTGGTCGGTTTAGGTCGGAAGTCATTAACACTGGTACAAGGGTCAAGTAGTCTGGATGCTATGCTTCCATGACAGTAAGCATATGCACAAATGTCAAAAAGGACAAAACCGAAATGTGTCTCTTGAGGCACCTTTAATGCCTAAGTCAACAATGGAAATATAGAAGCAGATAGGGACATGGTTACTGTAGTAAGCAATATTTGAGGGCATTAAGGTGTACCTTATATACGAGGTTGTATTTGTAATGAGATTGTTGTGCATGTACAATGATGTGAGTGTTAAATGCTTTTGTAGGATTGATGACATGACAATTGAACCGACATGGATCTTGGATGATGTGCTCTGATGATGATCAAGGGTATGTCGTATGTTTGGTGGACGAGCTCCATCTCAACTTGTGTATGTGGTATATCACCTAAGCTCACTATAAGCATGGATGATATTTCTAGATCATATGCCCCCTAGTTATATACGTCTTATGCGCTTCTCTAGATCCCTGGTTGTGTGGTCTTTTAAATGCTCATAAATGTGAGAAAATGGCGTCATTGCCAAGTGTCACGCTGTGACTGGTGGATTTGAAAATTTGACGGTTACATTGTTTCACGCCAGGCCAATGTGAATTTATAAATGCGTTTGCGAGAATAATGATTACCCCTAATCTTTTACGCTTTTGCCCATTGTTTTCTTCTTCCGATATTCACCTTCTTCACATGTATCTTACCTTTTTGTTGATATCGCGTGAGAGTGTTCAGACATCCAGGTACTTCCTTATGCTTTTACCGAGCTCTTAAGGTATCCTTTCTTGCTTATCTTATTACCTTTCGTTCATCGAGGTTGAGGTGTGAACAAAAAAGGACGAGTTTTCAGTCTAGGACAACTAGCTGCACAGTTTATGTCTCGAGCATCGCCATCCAGCACCTCTTCTGGCTAAAGTATGATCAGATCATTCAAAATTTAAACAAGGAGTTGGCAACTTAGGACAACATCATCCACGAGTTGGGGATCGATTTGGGCTAAGAAGACTGAGGAGATTCATGGTTTGAAGACTAGTTATGTAGATCATGATGACATCCTCTTAACATTCACCAATCGTCTCAGGTTCCCCTTAATAGTTTTAGCTAGCAGACATCTACACAGCAGCAGCCACAACCATATCTAGACCCTTAACAGCTAAATAGTAGGATGGCCGGAATGTGGTTGACCCTCCGAGCATGTTTGAGATGGCTATTGATTTTCTTAGTTTTTTATATTATTTGTCACTTTTTTAAACATCATTTGAATAATTTATTTGTATGCGTTTATCATACTTTTATTTTATATATTTGTTGATTATTTCCATATATTGAATAATTTATTTTTATATTTCATTTATCTAATTTTTTAATTCAATTGAACATGTAAAATCACAACAAAATAAAAACTACAATAGGTAAAACTTAATGAGTTAAATGATAAATCAATAAATAAGGCGATAATAATATAAATTAGCCACAAAAGTATTTGGTTTAAATTTAGCAACTACTTACACTTGTTGTTGCCTAAAGGCTAAAAAATGGATGACAGGATAGACATTAGCCACTACAATATTTGGGTAACTATTAACGACAACTTGTAACCTGTCGCTTTGGAGGTCACCATGACGTCTGATATTGGCATGCCATTTTGAATACCCAAAATTTAAAATTCACACAGTGACAAATATTATCACCATAAAAAAATTTAATAATTTATGTTTGCATTTGGGCATAAATGACGACTATAGATTATCTATCGCTAATCAATTTAGAGACTAAGTTTTGACAGCAAGGAGAATTTGTCGTCAAATACATCGTAAACATCATTGGCAAAGGAACAATATTGTTGTGAAACGATATTTTTCTTACAGTGACCTTTTTGAAAAATTATCAAATTGACAAAGATTATAGGAAATGAGAAATAATAGAATATTATAATTATTAAGATATGTTAAATTAATTAAAACCATTGGTTTACTCTTTGATGGTACAGAGTTAGACTTAGAAAGGGTGGGTTGAATAAGTCTTAAACTTTTTTTCAAAAATATTCACGTACAGACCGCTCAAGTGAAAACTAATTTTAACAGACCAGAGATAAGGGATAAGGAAAATGCACAACGAAAATTTATCCCGGTTCACTTCCAAAACGCAGAAGCTAGTCCAGTCCTATTAGCCTGAAGGATTTTCACTATTGTAAAGTACCTTTACAATCTGCACCAACCCAGTGCAACAATATCCTTGACTCCAGCCACTTCTAGCTTATACCCAAGTATTCTTGATACTAGCCACTCCTGGTTAAAAACCAAAGTATTCTTTCAAAAGCGTATTCAGGCCATAGTGTTTCCCAACACTAACAGATTCTGGCAACACACCAGAAAGTACACAGTGATGGTAGAGAGAGTATTTAAAGTTGCAATCAAATAACTCATCGTATAAAGATATGAAATGATTACAAGGTACACTGAGCTACATACTACTATAAGTCACGGTCTACACTAAGCAGAACTACAAAGAGGACTTAAGTAGTGAATACAAGAACTTAGAAACTTTCAAGAAAAGTCTTACAAACTTAGGTTTCTAAAGAGAGAAACAAGAGAGTGTTTAAGTAGCAGATTAAATAGTGTGACTATCTTGTTTTCCAAAGTCTTCTTATATTTATAGTCCTTCTAAAAAATATCCGTTGATTCAGCATCGAAGGATGTTGGTCTCTTGAGGATTGTGCTGTTAGTGAGTGTAGACACATGCTTCAAAGAAGTTTCCTTATCTAGGCAACTTTGAAAGTTTTCATCAAAAGATCCTTTTTGCTTATTTACTTTGGGAAAGCATGTACACTCTATAGCACTTGACCTTAGGCTATCCGTTCTTACCAAGTGTAACTTCTTTGGCATCTTGAGATACGCGAGGTAGTTTTCTTGATTAGCGTGATAAAGTCTTCAACTTTTCTGTTGATTTCCTTTTTTATGATAGTTTTAAAGAGTTCAAAGAAAGATCATGCAACTTCATATTAAGTAAGGGAAGATCCTTTGTTAAGAACTCGAAGAGTCATAGATCTTCTAGAGGTCTGAAGAACGATCTTTTAAAGGTCTTAAGGCACCAAAAGACTTAATCCATTAAAGTTTGAGAGAGAACGGACTTCTTTATTTCAAAAGCAAATTGATTCTAACAGATTCCCCTTTTTCTTGTAAATGGAACTTTACGGACTCCTGGCACACTTCAATAGAATTGTTAGGCACACAAATAGTACAGACTTCATTTTAGCTGAGAGTCTTGATGTGTATTATTAACAAATCACATGAGGTTCAAACTGCTCAAACATGAGTTCAGACTTTACTCTAACATTCTCCCCCTATTTGTTGATAACAAACATTAAGTCTTGAGGATAAAATAATTATGCATTAAAAGAAGAATTGAAACATTGAATATCAAGTTATAGCATAAGTTTCAAATTCTTTCAAGTTTTTTCAAAAGATAGTCAAGATAATCATATGCAACAGACTTTAAGGGAGTTAAAGAAATGAATTATCAATAAATATAAAGACATAGAAAATGAGCAATTTTTACTGATGAACACAAGATGTGTTACAGACTTCAAAAAGAAAATAACTAACTATTTGCACAGCCTTTTAACTTAGACTATTCCCCAAAATATTCTCCCCTTTTTGTAATCAACAAATGAGGGTCATCATTGAGATGTGGAAGTCTTGGGAGCAGAGAGATCATGGCTGGTTGGAACATTGCAGCTGGATCCCGCTTCACCTATTAACCACAAAATGAGATTCCACAAGCGTCGAGCACCTTCTTCAGTATTGTGATTAGATTGAAGGAGTTTGGATACTTCTTCATCCAAAAGTTTGCGAGGTCTGGGATCATCCCATGCTGGCACGTATGGTTGGATCATATCTGAAATCGGTTCTTTGCCTTTCCTGGATGGACGAGGCTTAGGAATAGGGTAAAGCTTTTCTAGAGCAATTAAAATCCTAGTTGATGGAAGGATGAATGTAGATTTTGTTCTTCCATTTGTAATATCTGAGAGGGATCTACCCTGACAAATATCCATCAATATATCCCTTTATTCCTTCCTGAGCGTGTAGTACATAGCTATATCTGATGCAGGACACAAACGATCATTATGAAGTATGTCCTGTGCAGGTAACAGAGGGGCAAATGTGAGTGGAGATGATGTGGATGGCAAAGTGATCCCAGTTAATGGAAGTTTAGATTCTGGGTAACTTATGGGAATAGAGGTAAATACAGATGGGAGGGTCTGCATTGCTTGATCTTGGACAGAAGTAGCAACTGAAGTATCCTGATCATGTAGTGGTTGGTCCAGAATCATTGGAGAGGTAATGCCAGATGGTGGAGGTGATAACATATTTTTTGGTTTAGGAGAGGTAGACTTGGAGTCTGAAGAATCAAAAGTCACAAGGTTGACAACAGAGGACCCTTCTGAAACATTTTTTCTTGTAGAGATATGCTTGAGCATTCCTCGTGTAATTCTTCCTAATTAAAGAACAAGAATAGATGGTGGAGCAATCAAAGGTTTAACAATGAATGGTTTGCCAATCTTCACAGTTGGTTCAGACTTCCTTGTGGAGGGACCAACACTTAATATTATGGGAGAAATGCCAACAAAAGTTCTGAGTTTCTTAGCAGGGGGTCCAGACTCTGGTCGATCTGAGTCTGATGAGGAGTTGCCTTCTGAAGATGTCTTCTTATCCTTTAAGGGTTGTTCAGGTTTAGCTTACAGAGTAGCTCCAGGAGGAGTAGGAATTACAGAAAATGTAGGAGCTTTAGAAGCTAAGATGCCACACATTTTCAAGTCCCTTGAGCCTTACACGTTAATCCCATGTTGTTCAAAGATTTTGCTCAGGACTCCTGGAAAAGGAATTTTTTTCTACTTTCTAATGATGGTGGTGATCAGATAGTAAATAATTATGTTGGGGAGACTAACAGGGGTCTTCTTCATCATGAGGACCATAGAGAACTTATCCAATTTTGTGACCACATCTCTTGTACTTCTTTTTGGAGAGAAATTCTGTCTTATCAGTATGTATAGAAATTTTAATTTGGGTAGCAGATCTTTTACCAGAAGAGTTGGAGGAGCTTCCAAACCGTAGAGGCAAATATTTGCTTTAGCTTTTGAAATTATGCTTCCAATATAGTCATTAGAAAATGTAAGTCCATCATTGGGCAGCCACAGGCATTTGTAATACCACTGAGAGTGATTTTTATCCTCCTGTTTCTGAGAAATCCAGATATCGTTGATTCTTCCTTGTTGATCATGACCGAAGGCCAGAACTCCAATATCAGATAAGGTGAATAGGCATAAATGGTTGAACATAAATGAAGCCAACCTATTCCATTTAACTCAGCCATGACATCCTTACCTTCGTCTTTATATTGAATTGGTGAGAAATAAACGAATTCGACAATATGATTTTCAATTGAAGTTGATTCCTTCAATTCAAAAGAAAACAAGGTTTTCGAAGATGAAAGGTTTTTTCAAAAAGGGTTTTAGGGCAAAATGAAGGGGTTTTGAGAGAAGTTTGAAAAGAGAGAGATTTCATAGAGAAGGAGAGAAGTTGTAGACGTTTTTCGAAAAGGTGAAAAGACATGTAAGTGTAAAACGCATTTAAAGGCAACGTGGCATAATGGAGGGAAAACAGTTTTCAAAAAATGGATTAGTTTTGAGCAATGATAAGTCGCCACATTTTTTTAAATATTTAAAATATTTTAAAGAGGGGTGCAGACTGCGTCTCTCAGAATATTAGAGAATAACAAAGAAAATAATTCTAAGTTACAGAGCATGCAGACTAAGGTCGTACAGACACCTTAATTTTTCAATATTATGCATGTTCATACTATACTTGATAAAAGTAAACCTTGCTTCAGCCAAGGGCTTTGTGAGAATATTTGGTGGTCTGTATCCACGTATTGTAAATCCAAAATGCCTTTCTGAACATAGTCTCGAATGAAGTGATACTTCACTTCAATATGCTTTGCCTTTGAATGCTGGATTAGATTCTTTGACAAAATGATTGCATTTGTGTTATCACAGAACACTGGAATTTCTTCTTCCTTGATTGAATAGTCCTCTAGCTGGTACTTCATCCACAGCAGTTGAGAACAACAACCAGCTGCAGATAGGTATTTTGCTTCAGCTGTGGAAAAGGGCTATGAAGTTCTGTTTCTTACTGCTCCAGGAAATTAAGCTAGTTCCTAAAAAGTGGCATCCACTATTAGTGCCTTTTCTATATATTCTATCACTTGTAAAGTCTGCATCATAAAAGCCACAAAGAGAGAAAGAGTCTGTTCTTTTATAGAACAGCCCAAGATTAGTGGTACCTAAAAGATACCTTAGAATCCTCTTCACTGTAGACAGGTGTGAATCCTTGGGATCTGCTTAATATCTTACACACACACATACACTAAACATTATATCTGGTCTGCTAGATGTTAAATATAGCAGTGATCCAATCATTCCTCTGTAAAGAGTCTGATCAATTGATGTTCCAGATTTATCTTTATTTATAGTGTAATTTAGATGTATTGAAGTACTCATGGGTTTGGCATCAGCCATTTTAAATTTTATGAGTAACTCTTTGGTGTACTTTTGTTGATGAATAAAAATTTCATCAGCAGTCTGTTTAATTTACAGACTAAAAAAATTTGAGTTCACCTATCATGCTCATCTCAAATTTAGTCTGCATAGTTTTTGCAAAATCTTTGCACAGACTTTCTTTTGTAGCACTAAAGACAATGTCCTCTATATAAATTTGTACTATGATAAAATATTTATCTGAACCTTTTCTAAACAGAGTTGTATCAACCTTTCCTCTAGTAAAGCTTTTTATTTAAGCAAAGAACTGAGTCGATCATACCAAGCTCTTGGTGCTTGTTTTAGACCATACAGTGCTTTACTAAGTTTAAAGACATGATTTTCTAAAGATTTGTCTTCAAACCAAGGAGGTTGGTTTACAAAAACTTCTTCTTCAATAAATCTGTTTAGAAAAGCGCTTTTAACATTTATATGATATAATTTGATTCCTTTAAAAGCAGCAAAGGCAAGTAAAATCCTTATAGCTTCGAGTCGAGCTACAGGGGCAAAGGTTTCAGTGAAGTCTATACCTTCTTGTTGATTGTAGCCTTATACTACGAGCCTTGCCTTGTTTCTTACAACTTTTCCAACCTCATCCAGTTTGTTTCTGAACACCCATCTCGTTCCAATGATGCTTTTGTTCTTTGACTTGGAACCAGGGTCTAGACTTTATTTCTTTCAAATCGGTTCAACTCTTCTTGCATGGCAACGATCCAGTTTGGATCCTCCAAGGCTTCGTCAATGGTTTTAGGTTCAAAGTCTAAAACCAATGCCATTGATGATTGATTCTGAATCCTTGACCTAGTTCGGACTCCTTTAGTTTGATCTCCAATGATAAGATCTGAAGGATGATGGGCTTTGAATTTCTAATCTCTTGGTTTCTCTGGTTCTGGTACCGTCTGTTGATCTGATTCTGGTGGTTGAGGAGCAGTAAAGTCTGAAGGCTCAGGTTGTTCTTTAGATTGCATGATACCCGCATCATCACTGATAGGTATTTAATTTGCATTGTTTTGTGATGTTTTTACTTAGGATTTCTAGGTAATCTCTGTCATTTTCCTCTTGTTTCCCATATGATTTCCTTCATTCTGCACATGTCACTTGGGTGTTTGAAGTTTTACAGGAATAACCTTGATTTAGGTGCATAAATGCAAGAACGCAGTGCATTTGATGAAGCATGTGATGGATGCAAGATAGTCCAACCATTTGGAAGCTCAAAAAGAAGAAAGGATTCACTCTTGGAAGTGGCATAAAAGAAGGAAAAACCAAAGAAACACTTCGGGGCCTTAAAACAATAAAAGAAAAGGCATTTTGTGAAGTTTAGAGAAACCCACTGCCAGTGGGTTTTTCCCACTGACCATGGACCCCTCTGGAGTGAGTATTTTGTGCATAAAAAAACCTATTGCCAGTGGGTTTTTCCCACTGGCCGTGGTTCTTGCTGTTGGAAACCCACTGCCAGTGGGTTTTTCCCACTACCAGTGGGTTTTTGTGCGTTCTGCACTTGCCTTAATTTTTGGAGCAGTTTCTGAATAAAAGGGGCAGTTTTCAAAAGGAAAAGGGGGAGAGACATTGAGGGACACTTTTTGGGAGAAAAAGGGAAAGCTTTGCCAAGGATTTTCGAAAGGGATCAAGGCTAAAACGTCAAAGGAGATCAAATTCTACAGAATTGGGAGAAGGATTTTAGGAGATCTAGTGAGAACTTCCTCTTGTATTTTCTGAATCCCTTTTCATCTTTTGATTTTCCTTTTATGTTTGGTTTGAATTCCTTGTATTGTGGTATTATCATAGTTGTTTCCATGGCACATTAAACATTTCTCTTGGGAATTAAGGTGTAGCATTTATGTGAACCCATATGTAATGTTCTTCATTCTTGGTTGTTAAATTGTGTTCTTATTCGATTTTATGAGTTCTTAATGCTTCCATTAAGCTTAGAGATAAGTATGGATGATTGTAAACGGTATGGGTAATCGAAAGATTGGCGTATAGTTTGAATTACACAAAATTGAACCTAGGGATTCGAGTTATGAAAGTGAACAAAACTCTTTGAGGGATATCCGAGTTTTCGTAAAGCTTAAAGGACCTAATTAGTGAATTGAACGCGGTTCTTCAATAATTAGGTACGTTAGTGAGGTTTCGAGAGAAAGTCACTGATCAATTTAGGAAAACTTGCCTTAAGAAACATGATTTAATGATCTAGAAATTGAACCGCATTAAATATTGGCACCCACATTTATGTGAATCTTTACTTCCCAAGAAATTAATCTCCATCGTCTCCAAATCAATCCTTTTATTGTTGTTGCTTAGTGTTCTCTGTTTATGTCATTTAGTTCTTTGCAATATAAATTTCTAAACCAACAAATGAATTGTCTAGATAATCAAAATGCTATAAACCGGTAATTGGGAACAATCCCTGTGGGAAGATAATTTTATTACTGCGATATCCCGTACGCTTGCGGAAGGCTATCAAGTTTTTGGCGCCGTTGCCGGGGATTGTCCCCCAATATTGGCTAAACGGTGTTTTGATTAGACTAGATTCTTTTATTTTATTTTTTTCTACATAATTTTTCTGGTTTTTGTTTTAATTTTTCTGCAGAATTACGCTTGGGTATTTGTGTGTTTGTGGATTGTGCAGGTTCCTTTATGCGAAAGTGTTCTAGCTTCGAACACATCTTCGACCCTGAAATCGAACGCACACTAAGGAAACTCAAAGCACTTCGGCAGCGACTAAGGCAAAGCAAACAGCAAGCTTCAAGTTCAGCTACCGACGAGCAAATGGATAATCCAGACAACAGAGCACTTTGTGATTTTGCAGCGCCCAATGCAATGGGTAGGAGGTCTAGCATCACTAGACCAAACATTAAGGCGAACAATTTTGAGTTGAAGCCATCCTTGCTCTCGATGGTTCAACAAAGTCAGTTTGGAGGATTGCCATCCGAGGATCCCAACTTGCATTTTCAGATTTTCCTTGAGTATTGTGACACGCTCAAGGTGAATGGGGTCTCAAGTGACGCAATCCGGCTTAGGCTTTTCCCATTCTCATTAAGGGACAAGGCCAGAGCTTGGTTGTATGCGCTTCCGGAGGGGTCGATCACTACATGGGAGCAGCTGTCTAACACCTTCCTCAACAAATATTATCCCAGGAGCAAAACAGACCAATTGAGGAAGCTGATAATCACTTTCAATCAGAAGGATGATGAGACCTTGTACGACGCCTGGGAAAGGTACAAGGAAATACTCCGGGAATGCCCACATCATGGCATTGAATGTTTGTTGACGGTGCACATTTTCTATAATGGGTTGACTCCGAACCAAAAAGTAACCTTGGATACCGCAGCTGGTGGTGCCTTCATGAGCAAAAACATGGAGGAAGGTTACAACCTCATTGAGGAGGTCGCCCAAAATACCTACCAGTGGTCATCTGAACGGAGCCTACCAACAAAAACTCCAGGTAAGTATTCTTTAGATGCTATTTCCCTTCTTACTGCTAAGGTAGAAGCACTATCTGTTAAATTTGATAAGTTAGGAACAGGTGCTTCTAATGTGGTGTGTGAATTGTGTGGGGTTACAGGTCATGGCACAACAGGTTGTCAGCTTGGTGTATCCCAAGGCCCCGAGGCTGAAATGCAACAAGTGGATGCTATTGGGAGTTATGATGGAAATTTTGGGAACAACTACAGACAACAAGGCCCACCTGGTTTCCAAAATAGACCACCTCCATTCCAAGGCAACCAGAATAACTACAGACAACCACAAGGACCCTTCATTCCTCAAAAATCAAATTAGAGTCCTTGATGGAGACGTTTGTAGCTACTCAACTAAAGCAGAATGATGAGTTCTCCAATGCCATCAAGAACCTAGCTGCAAAGGTGGACTCGCTTGCCACTCACAACAAGATATTGGAAACTCAGATTGCTCAACAAGCTTCCAGCTCTACTAGAATTCCAGGGACATTTCCAGGAAAACCAGAAGCAGGTCCATCCAACCACGCCATGGCTGTAATGCTTAGGAGTGGTACACAATGTGAAGGTCTAATACCGCCAAAGGAAAAACAAGTTGAGAATGACCCTAAGAAGGATGAGACCGTATCACCTCCACCTGCTATGGAAGAAGAGAAACAAGAGAAGAAGGGGGAGGTTAAGCCATATCAACCTCCAATTCCATTTCCTCAGCGCTTGGCCAAGGCCAAGTTGGACAAACAGTTTGGTAAGTTTTTAGAAGTTTTGAAAAAACTATACATTAATATTCCTTTCATAGATGCTTTGCAGCAAATGCCTACATACGCAAAGTTTCTGAAGGATATCTTGTCCAATAAAAGAAGGTTGGAAGAGGAGGGTACTGTAGCACTTACTGGAGAGTGTAGTGCACTTATCCAAAGAAAGCTACCACCCAAGCTTCAGGATCCAGGTAGTTTTTCCATCCATTGCATGATTAGTGATATGCTAATAGATAGAGCTTTATGTGATTTAGGAGCTAGTGTTAGCCTGATGCCTCTGTCTATTTCTAAGAAACTGGGATTGAATAAATTGAAACCTACTAGGATGACCTTACAATTGGCTGACAGATCTATTAAGTATCCTGTAGGTATTTTAGAGGATGTTCCTATTAGGGTAGGAAAACTTTTTATCCCTGCTGACTTTGTTGTGCTAGAAATGGATGAGGATTCTATGATCCCCATTATATTAGGCAGGCCATTTTTAGCAACTGCAGGTGCTGTGATTGATGTTAAAAATGGTAAGTTATCTCTGACTGTAGGGGATCAAAAGGTTGAATTTAAATTGATAGATGCTTTGAAAAAACCTCTTCATGATAATGTTTGTTGTAACATTGAATTAGTTGACCAAGTGGTGAAGGAAGAGATTCTTCCTAAGGATCCACTTGATTTTGTTTTTCTGAATGAGCCTACAGGAACATCCAAATGCAGTAAGGGTTATGCACCATTGAACAATGATACTGAAGTCATGTGTGACAAAGTGGTAAACCCAAATGTGGAACTTAAGCCTTTAAATTCTACACTGAGGTATGAATTTCATGGCTCTAATAGGTTTTTGGTTGTAATTTAGGTATAGCGTCCGGCTGAAGACGTTAAACTTAGCACTTATGGGGAGGTAACCCCATGGTTCTATGGTAATCTTAAATTTCTTTTTCTTATTTGAATTTATGTGTTTTGTTTTAAAAAAAAATTATTAAGAAAAAAATCTCTTTATTATTTCTTGGTTTCCTTTTGTGATTCGTTTTGGGGTTATTACATATTGATTTATCTTTGATGAATAATAATGTGCAATCCTATCTCAATTGCATGATTAATTATCTTTGTTGCATGTTTCTCTTGTATTTTTTTTCTATTTTGAATGCATGCATGTGATTCCTAGGACAAATGCAAACAAATGCAACCAAGTTTAGGTGTAAAAGAGGGAGTTTAATGTTTGAAAACAGTGAAGTCCACTGGCAGTGGGTTTTTTCCCACTGGCAGTGGACTCCTCTGACTTAAAGTGCAAAAAATATTTTTTGGGGCAAAACAGTGAAGTCCACTGCCAGTGGGTTTTTCCCACTGGCAGTGGGATTTTTACCAGGGTCAAATGTAAAAAGGAATGATTTTTCTGGGCAAAAAACAGAGAAACCCACTGGCCGTGGGAATTTCCCACTGGCCGTGGGTTTCACACAGGTTCAAGGTGGCAAAAAATTTTAAATCCAGGACAGCAAAACCCACTGGCCGTGTGTTTTTCCCACTGGCCGTGGGTTTTAAACAGGTCCAACATGCAATTTTTAAAACCCAGGGTAGCGAGACCCACTGGCCGTGTGTTTTTCCCACTGGCCGTGGGTTCTCATACAGCTGCAGTTTTTCCTTTTAAATACATACACTGACCGTGGATACCCCCTCCACTCTTGCACACTCTCTCATTTCTTCATACTACCTCTCCTAACTTGAGAAATTGCTTGAACCCCACTCATATTTCCACCAATTTCTTTCACTAATCACCAAATCTTCATCACCCCTCTCTATTTTTTTCATCAAAGTAAGTTTCACTCTCCATTCACATCGTGGGGTTCTTTCTTTTAGTTTGGGGTTATTCTTTTACTTGCTACCTTGAGTGGTTTTTGATGAAATTGATCATGGAAACATGTTTATATATGTTCATATGTGTTTATTTTGATGAAAATTTCATGTGGGTACTCTATCAAACTCTTGTTTGGGTTTCTCTTGTTCATCATGTTCATCATTATGCATAGAAACCCACATGCATTTTTTTCTTCATGATTGAGACTCCATGACACATGATGGACATTTATTGCATTATTATTCATGTGTGAAGTGTGATATGTGAAATTGGGAGACTTGGTGGTGCATGTTTCATGGATTTCTTAGTTCATGTTTATATAAGTTTCACTGTCCATCGCTCTCCCTCTTCTGAACAGTGAGGACACTGCTCAAGTTTAGTTTGGGGTGGTGGGTACGATGAAACTTATTCTGAGCCTTTTGCAGTTTGTCATTTCACTTGATTTTGTTTGATTACCTGTTGCATTTTCCTTTCGGTTTCATTTTATCATGTTAGGATGTAGTTTGCATGCATTCTGTTTTTAATGTGTTTTCATTTAGGACAACATAGCTAGTTTTCTAGTGATCATTGTTGCTGTAAATTATTTCAGTTTGAATTGACGTAATTTTAGGGCCTTGTGGAATCCAAATAAAAAAAACAAATAATTTGTTATGATGATTGTTTGATTGTCTGGAGGTACTATGCTTTATGATTCTGTGTTTTCTCTGACTAGGTCTATTTCACCCATCATGTCTTTTGAGAGCTTTTGAGCCAAAATGGGGTATCCTTTGAACATAAACATTTAGAAAACCCCTGTTTTCTTCTATTGAGTGTGTCATACGTTTAAAGCGCTCTAGAACTTGGCTTGTGACCAATTCAAAATGGTTGGTGATTACTCGTTATGGAATGAAAAAGGCACCATAGGTTTTGTTCTTTAGCCTCCGAATTTTGGAAGTTATAATACACCATTAGTTGCCCTTTGTTGAACCTAAACTGTTGGTTTTTATTTTTGAAACCCTTTAGAAATTGGTTTGATAAATTCCTGAGAAAATAACATAAATTCAAGGATGGCAACTAGAATGAAAATGGCTAAGAGAAAAGTGAGTTTTAGTTGGGAAACAAAAATAAACAAAATGATTTTGTGTTTCCAACTAAAGAAAAAATTATTGGGAAAAACAAAGAAAAGGATGAAAGCAAGGTAGACAAAGGAGTTAAGTTTAAAAATGAAAACAAAAAGGACTCCTTAGAAGTTTTTGAAGGAATAAAAAAATATGCTTTCTGGTTTGCCTTCCGAAACTAAATTATTCTCAGAGATTTCGTTGGATAATAGCCCTTTGAATTTCCTTTTTCTTAGTATCCATTCCCGCATCTATGAACCCATGGCCCCATTACAACCAGATGAAAGACCTTTTGACCATAACTTGTTTTCTAGATAACTGTGGAGATTAAGGTCACTTGCCAAGCCTATGGTAGTGTCTTGAAATGTTATGATTTGAGTGATTCTTATACACAAGCTTAAATACTTAGAGAGAAATGAAAGGATGTGTGTCTATAGCCTAGTCTTGTGAGCATAGTATGAATAATTGTGTGGTTCCTGTTTGGGTAATCTTGTAATAATCTGTTAAATTTCTTTTCTCTAATTGGGTTCCTCAAGTTGTTCTGAGTTCGTCATTCTCTATTGTTCATATTTGTGGTGATGATGATTGCTTGGGGACAAGCAATGTTTTAGTTTGGGGTGTTTTTGAAACATCCTAGGTTATTTTCACATTTATTTTTATTCAAACTATCACATTTTACAATAAATTTTTCCTTTTCATGTAAATTAATTGATATTTAGAGAAAAACCATTTTTAATTAAACACAGCGGACGAGAGAAAGGGGAATCAGGGCGTCTCGCTGGAGCGAGGCCCCTACTCGTCTAAGCGAGATTCCGGACTCTCACTTAGACGAGGTGTTGTTCGTGAATGAACACCTTTCGCACGTCGGATTATGCCTAACATATAACCGGACTCTCAAATCTCCGTTCTAGCAAATGGTTTCGCGAACTCACAGAATTACCATAAAAGCATATGCAAATAATCAGTAATAGATTTTTGAAATGTAATTTTCATTCAATCCGGTCTTACTTAAATATCACCAATAATTTATATTACAAGTTTTATATACACATAAGACTCTATAAAGAGTCACTCCACTTCATCCGGACCCTGGCACCGTTCTTCCCCTTGGCGCAGCTCCACGGCTCCTTCCCCTTCCCTGACTCTGGTTACTAAAAAAAAATATGCAAGGGTGAGTGCTTGGCATAATAATTAATCTAGAACGGATTTTAACAAATATGTATGCATATCTATACATACACCTCAATCATTACTTCTAAATAAACACACCGAAACATAGAACATATCAGGCAGTAACTGTATTAAACCAAACACACAGTTCATCTATTTCTTCACAGTCATCGCATTCATCACATGCATCACATTCATTACATGTATCACATTACATACATCATAATCACAACTGACTCTCATGTAATCTGACTCCTAGTATCCGGATACTAAAGGATTGGCCTTCAGCTGGGGGTCCTACTTGACACCCCGTGAACCCTGCTTGGTTCACTGAGTCCTGCTTGACTCTCCACCTCGACCACTGGGTCCTACTTGACCACTGGGTAGCTCAACTGGGCACGAAAACCACGGGAGCCGGAAATGAGGGGCTATCATATACCGTCGGCCATCCCATACCACATAATCATTTAGCAATTTACCTTTTATAATGATATCCATCTCCTCATCCCTCGGGTAGCCTACTTGCTAACCGGAGTCACATAACACTGCTCATTTCACATTAGATATCAATTTTCTCATCTCTCGGGCAGCCTGCTTGCTAACCCAGAGTCTCACAACACTGATTACATCAATACTAAATATTTCAAGAGCATGCATGATAACTCTACCACAAACACAGTTCTCAACTCATCAATATACATTATCACACATGCACAAGTATAAACACACAATTACGTTTAACAACGTTTTTCTTTAGTATATTTAAGTTACTTCACAGCTCGGGATAGGAAATAAGTCCTATTCTAATTAATTATAACTCGAACACCCCCTTACTCTGATTCCAAGCTTCGATGATCTGTTCTTTATGCCGATTTCTTCCTCTGAGCACCGGTTCTGCAATCTCAATTCCTTCTCTCAGTCTTTCGTTGCTTAGTCTACTACCTACGGATCATGAAGTACAACTTCATCACTTCATCATTCTTAGTTCATGGACAACCTCTGGACTCACACTCGCCAGAGGAGTGGAGAATAGTCACGAACATAGCCATGCATGGCTCTTAACAGCTAAAGAATGAAAGAAATAAGGGAATCACAATCGGGTTGGATCAGTAGACTCACCTGAAAGTCTCGATCACAGGAATGAAGTTAATTTGTAGTTCAAACACAAATGGAGTTTCACTCCAGTACATGCAGCTCAGCGTTAAGAGAGAAGAAGCAAGCGAAAGAGAAAGAACAAACTGATAGTAATGGTAACTTGTGTAAAATGAAGAAGAAGGAAGGGAATCTTCATATATATATGGCTCATGGGCAAGGTCGTCTTTTCCTTGATTTTATTTATATTCTAACTATTTTAAACTATCGCTTAGTCATCAATCAATTACACGTGTTTATCCCTTCAACGCCCACGTAGTTATAATCCTCTAATAATTTGCCAGAGTATAGGTCCGATATAAATATCGACCCCGCCGTCCTAACTTAATGTTCATACCTCGGAAATCCGAGCAACAACATGAGAGATCGGATACTTTATCCGTGCTCACCTCTCGACTACTTATATCCGTTGTCTCCTTCATTATGAGGTTAATCCGGACTGTGACCCCGTGTGAGGCGCTCTCCCCACAACGGTAGGACCAGACCGCCTAGCCCTGTCCGCTCTTCTCCCACACTTCCGCTCCTTAACTCTGCCTGCGCACGTTTCACATACCGCCCTCGACACCGGCTTTTCCAACCTTTGGCTCGCACCGAACAATTATTAAATAAAACTTCTAAAATATTTACTAACATTTCCCATTTCATAATTTTTATTAAAACATCAGGGATGTTACAGTTTTGATAGGTATTTAATTTGCATTGTTTTGTGATGTTTTTACTTAGGATTTCTAGGTAATCTCTATCATTTTCCTCTTGTTTCCCATATGATTTCCTTCATTCTGCACATGTCACTTGGGTGTTTGAAGTTTTGCAGGAATAACCTTGATTTAGGTGCATAAATGCAAGAACACAGTGCATTTGATGAAGCATGTGATGGATGCAAGATAGTCCAACCATTTGGAAGCTCAAAAGAAGAAAGGATTCACTCTTGGAAGTGGCATAAAAGAAGGAAAAACCAAAAAAACACTTCGGGGCCTTAAAACAGTAAAAGAAAAGGCATTTTGTGAAGTTTAGAGAAACTCACTGCCAGTGGGTCCGTGGACCCCTCTGGAGTGAGTATTTTGTGCATAAAAAAAACCTACTACCAGTGGGTTTTTCCCACTGGCCGTGGTTCTTGCTGTTGGAAACCCACTGCCAGTGGGTTTTTCCCACTGGCCGTGGATCCTGCTGTCCGGTGGAGGAAAAACTGGTTTTTTGGATTCCAGAGAAACCCACTGCCAGTGGGTTTTTCCCACTGCCAGTGGGTTTTTGTGCGTTCTGCACTTGCCTTAATTTTTGGAGCAGTTTCTGAATAAAAGGGGCAGTTTTTAAAAGGAAAAGGGGGAGAGACATTGAGGGACACTTTTTGGGAGAAAAAGGGAAAGCTTTGCCAAGGATTTTTGAAAGGGATCAAGGCTAAAACGTCAAAGGAGATCAAATTCTATAGAATTGGGAGAAGGATTTTAGGAGATCTAGTGAGAACTTCCTCTTGTATTTTCTGAATCCCTTTTCATCTTTTGATTTTCCTTCTATGTTTGGTTTGAATTCCTTGTATTGTGGTATTATCATAGTTGTTTCCATGGCACATTAAACATTTCTCTTGGGAATTAAGGTGTAGCATTTATGTGAACCCATATGTAATGTTCTTCATTCTTGGTTGTTAAATTGTGTTCTTATTCGATTTTGTGAGTTCTTAATGCTTCCATTAAGCTTAGAGATAAGTATGGATGATTGTAAATGGTATGGGTAATCGAAAGATTGGCGTATAGTTTGAATTACACAAAATCGAACCTAGGGATTCGGGTTACGAAAGTGAACGAAACTCTTTGAGGGATATCCGAGTTTTCATAAAGCTTAAAGGACCTAATTAGTGAATTGAACGCGGTTCTTCAATAATTAGGTACGTTAGTGAGGTTTCGAGAGAAATTCACTGGTCAATTTAGGAAAACTTGCCTTAAGAAACATGATTTAATGATCTAGAAATTGAACCGCATTAAATATTGGCACCCACATTTATGTGAATCTTTACTTCCCAAGAAATTAATCTCCATCGTCTCCGAATCAATCCTTTTATTGTTGTTGCTTAGTGTTCTCTGTTTATGTCATTTAGTTCTTTGCATTATAAATTTCTGAACCAACAAATGAATTGTTTAGATAATCAAAATGCTATAAACCGGTAATTGGGAACAATCCCTGTGGGACGATAATTTTATTACTGCGATATCCCGTACGCTTGCGGAAGGCTATCAATCACCATCTAGATCTACCAATTTCTTGTCTGTCTTTGTTAGATCATCAAATCTCACATGTATTGATTCCTCAATGGTTTGAGTCCTTGTATTGAAGACTCTGTAAGATTTTGATGTATTTGAATATCCCATGAAAATACCTTTGTCACACTTAGAGTCAAACTTTCCAAGTTAATCTCTTGTGTTTAGGATATAGCATGTGCATCCAAACGGGTGAAAATATGAAATGTTAGGTTTTCTTCCTTTCCACAATTCATAGGGAGTTTGATTCAGTATTGGCCTGATAAATACTCTGTTCTGAATATAACAAGAAGTGATTACGGCTTCAGCCCAAAAATATTTTGGTAGATCATTTTCACAAAGCTTGGTTCTAGCCATCTTTAACAGACTCCTATTTTTCCTTTCTACAACACCGTTCTGTTGAGGTGTTCTTGGAGAAGAGAATGTATGAGAGATGCCAGTTTTATTGCAAAACTTTTCAAAAATTTCATTTTCAAATTCTCTTCCATGATCACTTCTTATTGTACCAACAGAGATTCCTTTCTCAGACTAGATTTTCTTACAGAAATCTTGAAAACTTGTGCAGACTCATCTTTGTGGGCTAGGAAATAAACCCATGTCATTCTAGTGAAATCATCAACAAAAAAACATATATTTTACCAGCAAGACTCTGGATTTGGGATGGTCCAAACAAGTCCAAATGTAACAGCTCAAGTGGTCTGGACGTTGAAACAATATCTTTGTTTTTGAAAGAATTTTTGTGTTGTTTCCCTTTTTGACATGCTTCGTAAGGTTGGGTTCCATTGAATGAAATTCTAGGAAGTCCCTTGACTAACCCTTTTCTATTGATTTTTGAAATATGTTTCATGCTAACATATCCAAGCTTCTTATGCCAGATCCACTTCTATTCAGATGAAGAAAAAAGACATGTTATATTTTGACTGTCCAACTCACCCAAATCAACCTTGTAAAGGTTGTTGTGTCTATTTATTGAAAAGAGGGTAGCTCCATCAGCATTGATGATTGTACACTTTTCTTTGTCAAAAGAAACTTTATAACCATTGTCACAAAATTGACTTATGCTCAGCAGGTTATGTTTCAGACATTCAACAAAATAAACATTTTTAATTACAAGGGAAGGAATTTTGCCAACTTTACCAATCCCAGTGATACGTCTGGACTGGTTTCCTCCAAAAGTAACTTTTCCTCCTTCAAACTGTTCCAAGTTTAGGAAAATAAACCTTTTTCCCGTTATGTGATACGACCACCCATTGTCCAGATACCAAAAGTATTACTTTGCTTTTGTCCTTAAGCACATCTAAAATAGGAATAATCATTGCCTTTGGTACTCAACTTTTTGGGTCCTGAATGGTTAGTAGTTTCAACACTTTTCCTTTTTCTCTTTGAGTAGTCTTGAATCACATGACCATGTTTTTTGTAGTAGTTGCATTTAGCATGTTTTTGTTCAGGCACAAAGTGCATTTTTAAACAATCTTTAGTAAGATGACCATGCTTCTTGCAACACTTGCATTTAACATACTTACGTTTAGATTGAAAGAATGAGGAAGGAGTATTTACTCTTAAATCAGTTTCTTCAACAAAATCCAAACTAGCCTTTTTGGAACTTCCTTTTGACCTTTCCATAAGTTTATAAAGATTTTTAGTTTCATTTACGAATTTGGATAGGTCTGCAATAAGTGAACTTACTTCCTGTTGAAGAGACTTGATTTGTTTACCTTGTGAGATACAACAGGAATTTGAACTGTTGAGTTCAGTTTTGAGAAAATCATTTTCCTTTTTAAGTTTGTGTATCTCCGTAAAATTTATACTTTCATTCTCATCAAGTTCCTTGAGAGATTTTTGGTCTGAATCCTTTTTCTTTAACTTAGATATCTTATCTTCATATGAAGAAATAGTTTTGGACTGTTTCTTTTTCAAAAGTTTATAATTTTTCAGAAGAATTAAAAAATCTTTGAAAAGAGCTTCATAATTTTCTTGAAGTTCAAAATCGTTTACCTCTTCAAATTCAGACTCATATGAGCATGACTCAAATTCTAAATCTGTATTGGCCATGAGACATATCTGAGTAGTCTCTGCCTCTTCCTCAGACTCACTAGAGCTAGTTGAGTCTTCATCATACCATGTGATGAGTCCTTTTTGTTTCTTGAAGAATTTCTTCTTCTCTATCCTTGTTAGGAGAGGGCATTCAGCTTTCATGTGTCCTAGTTTCCTACAATTGGAACACTCTATGGTAGAGTTGTCAGTTTTAAACTTAAATGAACTTTTACCTTTAGGTTCTCTCTTATTGAACCTTCCTCCTCCACTCTTCTTCTTTAAAAGTCTATGGAATCTCCTAGTCACAAGAGCCAACTCATCATCAGTGTCCTTATCTTCTTCATCAGTCACAAGATTTGGGCTAACTGATTCTTCAACTCTTGGCTCCTTGCTTATCCTGGGAGTCTCTTCAGACTTCAGGGCAATAATCTTAGAGGATGAGGGCTTGGATACTTCTTTCTAACTAAGCTTCATCTCATGAACTCTTAGAACACCAAGAAGTTCATCGAGAGTGAGAGTGCTTAGATCTTTAGCTTTTTCCAGAGCGGCACACTTGGCATCAAACTTTTCCAATAAACAACCTAGAAGCTTCACGTTGATATCCTCAGTTGAAGACATGGATCTAAGAGCTTCAAGCTCGCTGAGGAGAGTTTAGAACCTTCTAAACATCTGGTCTACAGATTCATGGTCTTCCATCTTGAAGCTGTCATACTTCTTAGTCACAAGAATCTTCTTGAACCTCTTTACATTAGATGTCCCTTTATAGTTGCGCTGCAAAGCATGCCAGATTTCTTTTGCTATTTTGTAGTTGTACACTTTATTGTACTCTAATTTACTCAAAGCACAGATTAAGAGAAATCTAGCTTTGACATTGGATTCCATCTATTTAGTGTCAGCCGTAGCCCATTTATCTTCTAGGATAGGCTTTCCTTCATCGTTAGTAGGGGCTGGTTCATCACCTTTAGTACTTATTCCCCATAAGGAATATTGAGTGGACTTGATGAATATTTTTATCCTGTCTTTCTAATAAGGGTAATCCTCACCAAAGAAGGAAGATGGTCTATTTGAGGATGCTCCTTTAGGAATAAGCTGATCTTGAAAGGATGAGGCCATAGTCTTGTACTATTTTACTCGTGAGAGTAATCAACCCAAAAGGACAAGCTCTGATACCAATTGATGGTACAGAGTTAGACTTAGGGAGATGGGATTGAATAAGTCTTAAACTTTTTTTCAAAAATATTCGCGTACAGACCGCTCAAGTGAAAACTAATTTTAACACAGAAGCTAGTCTAGTTCCTTCAGTCCGAAGGATTTTCACTACTATAAAGTACTTTTACAATCTGCCTCAGCCTAGTGTAACCGTATTTTTTGACTCCAGCCACTTCTGGCTTATACCTAAGTATTCTTGACACTAGTCACTCCTGGCTAAAAACCCAAGTATTCTTCCAAAAGCCTCTTTAGGCCACAGTGTTTCTCAACATTAACAGATTCTGGTAATACATCAAAAAATACACAATGATGGTAGAGATAGTATTTAAAGTTACAATCAAATAACTCAACGTACAAAGATATGAAATGATTACAAGGTGCCCTGGGCTACAGACTACTATAAGTCACAGTCTACACTAAGCAGAACTACAAAGAAGACTTAAGCAGTGAATACAAGAACTTAGAAGCTTTCAAGAAAAGTCTTATAGACTTAGGTTTCTAAAGAGAGAAACAAGAGAATGTTTAAGTAGCAGATTAAACAGCGTGACTATCTTGTTTTCCAAAGTCTTCTTGTATTTATAGTCCTTCTGAAAAATATTCATTGATTCAGCTTCGAAAGATATTGGTCTCTTAAGGATTGTGCTGTCAGTGAATGCAGACACATGCTTCAGAGAAGTTTCCTTATCTGGGCAACTTTGAAAATTTTCAGCAAAAGATCCTTTTTGCTTATTTCCTTTAGGAAAGCACGTACACTCTATAGCAGTTGACCTTAGGCTATCCGTTCTGACCAAGTGTAACTTTTCTGACATCTTGAGATATGTGAGGCAGTTTTCTTGATCAGCGTGATAAAGTCTTCAACTTTTTCGTTGATTGCCTTTTCGATGATAGCTTCAGAGAGTTCAAAGAAAGTTCATGCAACTTCATATTAAGTAAGGGAAGATCCTTTGTTAAGAACTCGAAGAGTCACAGATCTTCTAGAGGTCTGAAGGGCTATCTTTTTGAAGGTCTTAAGACATCAAAAGACTCGATCAATTAAAGTTTGAGTGATAATGGACTTCTTCATTTCATAAGCAAATTGATTCTAACAGACTCCCTATTTCTTTTACAAATGGAACTCTACGGGCTCCTGGCACACTTGAACAGAATTGTTAGGCACACAAATAGTACAGACTTCATTTTAGCTGAGAGTCTTGATGTGTATTATTAATAAATCACATGTGGTTCAGACTGCTTAAATATGAGTTCAGACTTTACTCTAACACTCTTTGATACCAAGGATGGATCTATGGCTATTATGGTGGGGTGAATGATCCCACATAGATTGAGAAAGGTTCTCTTAGGTAAGAGTGAGAGAGAAAATTTTAGGTCGTACAACCATACATGGATGGTTATAATTAAAATTTTCTCAAAGTCATATCGTCACTTGTAAAGTCATGTGACTTTTTAAAAAGCCATGTGATCAGTATATTTTAATCTTGACTATCCATGATAAGATTTAACGGTTCAAATTTATTCATCTAACTCCCACCTAAGAAAGTCTTTCCTATATAATACATCATGTGTATCTATGTATATATATTAAAATGCCCTACAAAGTTAATGAATTTAAAATTGCCCTCTTTTTTTTGAAAAAATTGGCCCCTTATGATTTATAGAATATTGTGTCTTTAGTCTACTAACATAGTCCAAAGGCCCAATTGCCATGTGAATTTTCTAATAGTAAATCATTTGTGATAAATATATTTGTTATTCACTGGTTGTGGTTTAAGGTAATATTTTATTTCTATTTTTATTTCTTGATGCTATAGCTTTTTATTAATACATTTCCTTATTGTTTTTTAGATAAATATATTTTCTTATTTGATAAATTTTACAATTATTTATCATTTAAATCTTAAATTATTGTTAGTAGGTTGGAACTATTAAAAAATACTGGAAAAATTAACACAATATTTCAAGAAATCTATTTAAGCTTCATCCTTATTTTTCCTACTAATTTTTATATTGTGGTATTATAGTTTAATATTTTATTTATATTAGGCTTATTTTGAGAATAATTATAAATTAAAAGTGATTTTTTTTTAATTTTAGCAACAGAAAGAATTTGATCTTTTAATAAAACTTGTAGAGACCAAAAAGCATGTTGTATATCTATTCATGTACATGTTAGAGTTAACTTTGATACTACTTGTGACAATTGCAATAGTTCAAAGAAATTTCCTTACTATGAATATCATCAAGATCTAAATACAAAATGATAAAGGAGATAAATAGTTATAAAGATATTTTTAAGAGTATAGGGAATGATTTTTAAATATAAAATGTGGTAAAGAACAATTATAATGTAATTTATATTTTTAATGATAGCATGTTTTTCTTAATATATTTCAAATATTTAAATTATAACTTAAAAATTTCTGGGTCCTCCGTGTTTGAAATAGACTTTGATGAGTGGTCGGTAGGTACACGTATTCCACCAAATTATACACGTTTCACTCTTCATATAGCTGAACTCACATAATTTGACTAGACTCTTGAATCTCAGCCAATTTACATTTACAAAGTTGTTTTCCTTGGCAGAGAAGCAACGTGACATTTGATGTTTCCTAAGTCTTCTCACGCGGCTCTACAATACATTAATACATATAAACCTTGTCATAATAATTAACCATTATTTTTCTCTCAAATGTGAAAAATAGTATCTGCCTAGTAGTTCCTTTTGACCACTGATATATATCAGCTTCTACTTTCTTTATGTTTCTGCTATTGGTTTTATAATTCCTCAAACCCTTCTATCAACTCAATTTGTTTCATTATAAATCTTAGGATAGTTGGTCCATATTATTTTCTCTAAGGAAATTTGTAGAAGAATACGGGTGCTGCTCTTGCAATTGCTAAGATATTTAAATTTAAGCAACTTAGTGATAAACACAACTCAGTATCCCAAGTAGAGGAACTTGACAAGAGCAAAAGGGGGATTGTACTGTTAGAAAATATGTTACGACTGAGGCGTGTGAGAAGCACACTGGGCTTAAGGGTTTGTTCGCGTAGTGCGTGACCCCCCAGGATGAATTTTGAGTATCCTACTTTCACGCAATTCACAAGGTTCAACAAGCAATCGATATTTCACGATCAAGCATGTAGTACTCTTTGTAGTAGCGGTCCTTATATATCGTATTAACAATCGAAAGATGGTCGAAAGAAAAAATCTCTATTTGACAGGGCTTCTTCCTATACCTATGAATTCCATTGGACCCAGAAATGATACATTGGAAGAATCTTTTGAGTCTTCCAATATCAATAGGTTGATTGCTCCGCTTCTGCCTCTTCCAAAAGTAAAAAAGATCTCTGAGAGCTCTTTCCTGGATCCGAAAGAGAGTACTCGGGTTCTCCCAATAACTAAAAAGTGTATTATACCTGAATCTAACTGGGGTTCGCGGTGGTGGAGGAACTGGATAGGAAAAAAGAGGGATTCTAGTTGTAAGATATCTAATGAAACCGTCGCTGGAGTTGAGATCTCATTCAAAGAGAAGGATATCAAATATCTGGAGTTTCTTTTTGTATATTATATGGATGATCCGAAACAGTCCGTCTGTTTAGAACAAGAGCAGAACTAGCAAAGGTTAAGCGTGATTGTGTGTAAACCGGAAAGAAATATATTATAAATATAACGTGTACGATTTGTTTTTAATATCATAAACATAACCGATTAATTCCTTGTTAATGAGACGTTACAAAATTCAAATATTAATCACACTCATTAACCGAAAATTAATCAGATAACCTGGTAAGATATTCCCTTTAAAAACAAATCGTAACGTTCTTAAAATTAAACGCCCCAATAAATGGCTTTCTCATATAGGCTTTTCAAATTTAAAATTCAAATTAAAGAAAAAGAATTTAAAAATATATCATCGTGCGCGCAGGGGGGGGCAAATCATCAGATTTGCACACGAAACAGATATTTCGGCCCAAACTCACTTGCGTGCGAGCCCACTTCCTTTCTATCTTGTTTACCACCATAAGTTCTCTTTCTATATATAAAGCTTTAAGAGAAATGTTGTCCAAACAATGTGGGACTAGAAACTTTTGAAATAAGTAAAATTTCCAACAATCCCCCACATATTTCAAAAGTTTCTTTTATTTTTATTTTTTATTTTTTTAAATATATATATATCCGGTTTACATCATGGTGCAAATGCATCAGATCTGGTGTCTTCAGGACTATGAACCAGACCCTAGACAGATAAACTTAACTTACAGTAATTTTAGTGAAGCAAAGCTTCTATGAACCAAAATCACTTTAATGTAAGATAGCGGTTTACCTATCACATTTCACTTCTCGACTCTTTTAGTTGTTTTCGCCGTTTTGCGCGAATAGGCCGTGCGCGTGCCTGGTAATTCATGAGTGCTTTAGAGATTTGCCTAAATCTCATGCAAGCGGCCTCACTTGACACTCATATAGGTGACTTCATCAAGTATATCCTACATTTTATACACCACCCATAAGGGATATGAAAATCATTAAAATTTAATAATTAACCTCTCGTTCTTTGTAGCCTAGCACTTCACACATCATAGGAATGGAGGAAGAAATAGTGCTAGAGGATTAACAACGACTTGTTATTACCCATATGAACCTTCTTCATGGGATCTCCAATCACAAAGGTTGGGTTCCCATCATTGTTAATTTTATTGTAGGCTCAAGTCCCATTCCCCTCGATGTTTCATAAACAACCTTTCTTCCCAAAGGTTTTGTCATAGGATCGGCCAAATTCACTTCTAACTTCACATACTCTATGGATATTATTCCATTATTTAGCAGCTGCTTTACCACATCGTGTCTCAAACGGATGTGTCTGTTCTTACCATTGTAAGATTTATTTTTAGCAATGGCTATTGCCGATTGACTATCACAATGCATAGATATTGAAGGTGTTGGTTTTATTCCTAATGGAATATCTGCTAAGAAGTTTCTTAACCACTCAGCCTCACTACCAGCCAATTCTAGAGCAATAAACTCTGACTCCATAGTAGATCTTGCAATAATATTTTGTTTGACTGATCTCCAAGTAACAGCACCACCACCTAGTGTAAACACATAACCACTAGTGGATTTTGTCTCATCTGAATCTGAGATCCAGTTGGCATCACAGTATCCTTCTAATACTGCGGGATATCCATTATATAATATACCATAATTTATGGTACCTCTCAAATATTTCATTAATCTTGTTAAAGCAACCGAATGCTCATTATTAGGATTATGAGTATATCTACTCAATCTGCCCACAGCATATGCTATGTCAGGTCTCGAATAATTCATTAAATGTAATAGGCTCCCAATAATTTGAGCAGGCTCCCAATAATTTAAGCATATTTGGATTGAGACACGGGTTCTCCTCTATTTTTCTTTAATTGAGTGTTGCCATCATGAGAAGTACTCACTGGTTTTGACTCAAAATATTCAAACTTCTGAAGAAGTTTCTCAATATAATGTTCTTGAGAGAGCATTATATTATTATCCTTCCTTATGATTTTAACACCCAAGATAACACTTGCCTCACCCATGTCTTTCATATCGAAATTGTTAGCAAGAAATTGTTTTGTATTAATTACAATATCATCATTTGTACCAAAAATAAGCATGTCATCCATGTATAAGCATACAATCACACATTCACCATTTTCTACTTTTGTATATACACACTTATCAACTTCTGAATAAGAGAACCCATTTCTAGTTAATACACTATCAAATTTTTCATGCCACTGTTTCGGTGCTTGTTTTAATCCATATAAAGATTTAAGAAGTTTACAAACTTTAGTTTCTTGACCAGAAACCACACAACCTTCTGGTTGAACCATATAAATTTCTTCTTCTAAATCACCATTTAAAAAAGCAGTTTTCACATTAATTTGATGAATAACAAGTTTATGGATGGATGCTAAAGCGATTAAAACTCTTATCGAAGCAATCCTGGTTACGGGAGCAAAAGTATCAAAATAATCAATATTTTGTTTTTGAGTAAAACCTTTAGCTACTAAACGGGCTTTATATTTATCAACTGATCCATCAGGAAAATATTTTCTTTTAAAAATCCATTTACAGCCAATAGGTTTGGCTCCCTGAGGTAAATCTACTAAAGTCCAGGTTTTATTTTTTAAAATAGGGTCTAATTCAATTTTAATCGCTTCTTTCCAAAATACAGCATCAGAAGAAGAAATTGCTTCATTAAAATTTAATGGTTCGTTATTAACCAGATAAGTATAAAAATCATTTCCAAAAGATGTTTCTTTTCTTTGTCTCTTACTTCTTAAATTTTCATATGGTTTTTCAGAGGCATCACACAAAGGTTCACTAGAAATATTAATAGGTTCATTCATTTGTGAACTAGAAATATTTTCAATATCAACAACAGGTTCACAAGAAACACGATCAATATACATAGGAAATATATGCTCAAAAAACTCAGCATTTTTAGTCTCAATGATAGAATTGCATGCAATAATATCGCTTTTCACAACTAAAAACCGATAGGCAGCGCTATTTTGAGCATAACCAATAAACATACAATCACAAGTCTTAGATCCTATCTTTCTCTTTTTAGGATCAGGCAACATTACTTTAGCTAAACACCCCCACACTTTTAGATAATCTAAGTTAGGCGTATAACCTTTCCATAATTCATAAGGTGTTTTACCAAAATGTTTATAAGGAATCCTATTTTGTATATGACATGCAGACAAAATAGCTTCTCCCCAAAGATTATTAGGTGCAGATGAAGAGACAAGCAAAGCATTCATCATTTCTTTTAGAGTCCTATTTTTTCTTTCAGCTACACCATTAGACTCAGGTGAATATGGTGGAGTTATTTCATGTATTATCCATTCTTTTTCACAAAAATTATTAAAAAGAATATATTCACCTCCTCTATCAGACCTTACCCTTTTAATTTTTTTATTTAATTGATTTTCCACTTCGGCTTTATAAATTAAAAACATATCAAACGGCTTTATAAATTAAAAACATATCAAAAGCTTCGTCTTTATTTTTAATTAAATAAATCTTAGTGTATCTTGAAAAATCATCAATAAAAGTCACATAATATTTTTTACCACACATAGTTACAGCTTGTTTTAAATCACCTAAATCGGAATGAATTAACGAAAGTAACTCAGACTCACGGTTCACAGGAAAACATGATTTTTTTGTAATTTTTGATTCAACACATATATCACATTTGTTTAAATTCGCATTTTGAAAACCGGAGATCATACCATCATCACACAATTTTTTCAAATATTTAAAACTAACATGTCCTAGTCTAGCATGCCACAAATCATACGAATCAACAATATACGCAGAAGATGAAACATTATTATTATCAGTAGAAATATTCAAAACAAAGAGTCCATGATCACAATATCCTTTTCCAACAAAAACATCATTTTTGGTCATGATGATCTTATCAGACTCAAAAGAAACCTTAATTCCTACTTTTCCCAAAAGAGCAACAGAAATTAAATTTGCTCTAATACAAGGTACATGAAGCATATCATTAAGTGCCAAGGTCTTTCCAGATGTGAGTTTGAGAAAAACTTTCCCTTTACCAAGGACATCAGCCTTTCGAGAATCACCGAGATACACAAATTCTTCTCCTTCCCCCACAACTTTGTAGGAGGTAAACATATCACGGTTCACACATATGTGCTTGGTAGCCCCAGAGTCTACCACCCATTTACTCACATTGGCCACAATTAAGGCTTGAGAAACAACCGCAACAATAACATCATTGTCATCTCCTTTAGCCAAATTAACTCTTGGCTTAGGAGGAATATCGTTTCTCTTCCTGTATCTACATGCCGAAGCATGGTGACCTGGCTTACCACACACAAAGCAAAAACCCTTCTTTTTGAAGGCAGTGGGATTAGCAGAATTAAGTTGTCTAGCAGGAAAATGATCAAAGGACTTTTTGTTATCATACCTCTTATTTTTGTTCCTGGCCTGCACCATATTTGCTCTTGCAGCCAGTGCTCTACCTCTCGCTGCCTTTTCTTCTTTACGGTTGGTGTCCTCAATGATTATGTGGGTAATCAATTCTGAAACAGAGAGCTTACTCAATTTGTGCTTGAGTTGTTGTTTGTAATCCTTCCACGACTCTGGTAATTTTTCAATCAAAAAACCTGCAACTAATTCGTCCTGCATAGTAATATTTTCAGACTTGAGGTCCTCCAGCAGCTTATGGTATTCGTTAATTTGGACATTTATGTCCTTGTTATCAGTCATTTCCCAGCGATAAAAATTTCCAACCAGGAAATTTTGTTTCCCAGCATCCTCAGCGGTGTATTTTAATTTAATGGACTCCCAAATGGCCTTCGCTTCCTTGTAAGAACAGTAGACATCGAAAAGCTCATTAGATAATGTACTAAGAATAGTATGACGACATACCTTGTTAGCATTGACCCATAATTCAAGAGCGTTAGGATCGGTTGGCTTGTCATCAGTGATGGCAAACCCGACCCCGTGTATGTCAAGAACAGAGAACGGCGGTAGCTTTGGCCTCCGAAGACTTCGATGTTGGAGACGTCAGGAAAAGGTTTAGCAAAGGTGACCAGGGCAGGAGGCAATGGTGGGGGAACAATGTTGGCGTTGTTCCCATTGTCGTTCACAGCTTCAGCCATCATAAACCCTTAAGATTGTTAGAAAATATGTTACGACTGAGGCGTGTGAGAAGCACACTAGGCTTAAGGGTTTGTGCGCGTAGTGCGTGACCCCCCAGGATACAACAGTCCGTCTGTTTAGAACAGAAGCAGAACTAGCAAAGGTTAAGCGTGATTGTGTGTAAACCGGAAAGAAATATATTATAAATATAACGTGTACGATTTGTTTTTAATATCATAAACATAACCGATTAATTCCGTGTTAATGAGACGTTACAAAATTCAAATATTAATCACACTCATTAACCGAAAATTAATCAGATAACCTGGTAAGATATTCCCTTTAAAAACAAATCGTAACGTTCTTAAAATTAAACGCCCCAATAAATGGCTTTCTCATATAGGCTTTTTAAATTTAAAATTCAAATTAAAGAAAAAGAATTTAAAAATATATCATCGTGCGCGCAAAGGTTGCGCGTAGTGCGTGACCCCCCAGGATACAACAGTCCGTCTGTTTAGAACAGGAGCAGAACTAGCAAAGGTTAAGCGTGATTGTGTGTAAACCGGAAAGAAATATATTATAAATATAACGTGTACGATTTGTTTTTAATATCATAAACATAACCGATTAATTCCGTGTTAATGAGACGTTACAAAATTCAAATATTAATCACACTCATTAACCGGAAATTAATCAGATAACCTGGTAAGATATTCCCTTTAAAAACAAATCGTAACGTTCTTAAAATTAAACGCCCCAATAAATGGCTTTCTCATATAGGCTTTTTAAATTTAAAATTCAAATTAAAGAAAAAGAATTTAAAAATATATCATCGTGCGCGCAAAGGTTAAGCGTAGTGCGTGACCCCCCAGGATACAACAGTCCGTCTGTTTAGAACAGGAGCAGAACTAGCAAAGGTTAAGCGTGATTGTGTGTAAACCGGAAAGAAATATATTATAAATATAACGTGTACGATTTGTTTTTAATATCATAAATATAACCGATTAATTCCGTGTTAATGAGACGTTACAAAATTCAAATATTAATCAGACTCATTAACCGGAAATTAATCAGATAACCTGGTAAGATATTCCCTTTAAAAACAAATCGTAATGTTCTTAAAATTAAACGCCCCAATAAATGGCTTTCTCATATAGGCTTTTTAAATTTAAAATTCAAATTAAAGAAAAAGAATTTAAAAATATATCATCGTGCGCGCAAAGGTTAAGCGTAGTGCGTGACCCCCCAGGATACAACAGTCCGTCTGTTTAGAACAGGAGCAGAACTAGCAAAGGTTAAGCGTGATTGTGTGTAAACCGGAAAGAAATATATTATAAATATAACGTGTATGATTTGTTTTTAATATCATAAACATAACCGATTAATTCCATGTTAATGAGACGTTACAAAATTCAAATATTAATCACACTCATTAACCGGAAATTAATCAGATAACCTGGTAAGATATTCCCTTTAAAAACAAATCGTAACGTTCTTAAAATTAAACGCCCCAATAAATGGCTTTCTCATATAGGCTTTTTAAATTTAAAATTCAAATTAAAGAAAAAGAATTTAAAAATATATCATCGTGCGCGCAAAGGTTAAGCGTAGTGCGTGACCCCCCAGGATACAACAGTCCGTCTGTTTAGAACAGGAGCAGAACTAGCAAAGGTTAAGCGTGATTGTGTGTAAACCGGAAAGAAATATATTATAAATATAACGTGTACGATTTGTTTTTAATATCATAAATATAACCGATTAATTCCGTGTTAATGAGACGTTATAAAATTCAAATATTAATCAGACTCATTAACCGGAAATTAATCAGATAACCTGGTAAGATATTCCCTTTAAAAACAAATCGTAATGTTCTTAAAATTAAACGCCCCAATAAATGGCTTTCTCATATAGTCTTTTTAAATTTAAAATTCAAATTAAAGAAAAAGAATTTAAAAATATATCATCGTGCGCGCAAAGGTTAAGCGTAGTGCGTGACCCCCCAGGATACAACAGTCCGTCTGTTTAGAACAGGAGCAGAACTAGCAAAGGTTAAGCGTGATTGTGTGTAAACCGGAAAGAAATATATTATAAATATAACGTGTACGATTTGTTTTTAATATCATAAACATAACCGATTAATTCCGTGTTAATGAGACGTTACAAAATTCAAATATTAATCACACTCATTAACCGGAAATTAATCAGATAACCGGGTAAGATATTCCCTTTAAAAACAAATCGTAACGTTCTTAAAATTAAACGCCCCAATAAATGGCTTTCTCATATAGGCTTTTTAAATTTAAAATTCAAATTAAAGAAAAAGAATTTAAAAATATATCATCGTGCGCGCAAAGGTTAAGCGTAGTGCGTGACCCCCCAGGATACAACAGTCCGTCTGTTTAGAACAGGAGCAGAACTAGCAAAGGTTAAGCGTGATTGTGTGTAAACCGGAAAGAAATATATTATAAATATAACGTGTACGATTTGTTTTTAATATCATAAACATAACCGATTAATTCCGTGTTAATGAGACGTTACAAAATTCAAATATTAATCAGACTCATTAACCGGAAATTAATCAGATAACCTGGTAAGATATTCCCTTTAAAAACAAATCGTAACGTTCTTAAAATTAAACGCCCCAATAAATGGTTTTCTCATATAGGCTTTTTAAATTTAAAATTCAAATTAAAGAAAAAGATTTTAAAATATATCATCGTGCTCGCAAAGGTTAAGCGTACGATTTGTTTTTAATATCATAAACATAACCGATTAATTCCGTGTTAATGAGACGTTACAAAATTCAAATATTAATCACACTCATTAACCGGAAATTAATCAGATAACCTGGTAAGATATTCAATTTAAACTAACTTGCGTGCAAGCCCACTTCCTTTCTATCTTGTTTACCATCATAAGTTCCCTTTCTGTATATAAAGGCTTAAGAGAAATGTTGTCCAAGCAATGTGGGATTAGAAACTTTTGAAATAAGTAAAATTTCCAACATGTACCACTTGCTTGTTTCATGCATCAAAAGCAAGTAATAGTTTCCAATTGTCATGAGGTCTCTGGACTGAGAAACTCAGCTCTAGAAGAGACCATGGGAACTCTAGCAAATCCAAACATTGACATGGTTGAGGTGTATGGGTCAAGGACTTTGCGTAAAGCCAATTTAATTGAGAAAATGTCAAGACGAGTGAAAAGAGATAATTTGTTTGAAGTGATTGTGAGGGCAAGTGTCACAGAGAAGCCAGACCTGAAGCGGATTCAAGGAGAGCTTGGGAGCATGTTAGGTTTGCAATTTGGTAATGAAACGGTGGTTGGACAGCTAAAAATCTGTGTGATAGAATAAAGAAAGAGCAAAGGATTCTTGTTATACTAGATGATCTGTGTGCTGATATTAACTTGTATAGAGTAGGAATTCCATTTGGAACTGACCATAAAGGTTGCAAGTTAGTCTTGATATCAGGGTCTACAGAGGTATTGTCCAACCAAATGAACACTGCAATGAATTATGTCTTGTGAATCTTTAGGATAACTTACATGTTTGCTTTGCATAGAGATCAGAAGAAAACGGAAACTAAAAAAGAAGTTGAATATGACAAACGGAAAACAATATCTCTTTCAAACTCTGGTCTCTGGATCTGTCCGCATGAATAGCTGCATTTTTTTCACTTCTCCCAAGAATTGAATGCAAAAGAATTCTTTTGATCTGTTTCATGTGCCCTTGATAGCCAATAAACCATTTGTTGATGACTTGTCACGATTGGAAGAAAGTCTTTAAGACAGGATAGAATATGAATATAGTGGTTAAAAAACCTGGCTTCCATTAGATATTTTTTATCTTCAAGATTGCAACAACATATCTACTTCTTATGTTTAATTGATCAACATGCAGAGAAGTGAGGCTTTTATTAGTTTTTCCAACCTGGCTTTTGGATGAATAATTGAAGCAAATGATAAAAATGGCCATGCAAACAGTTACTAGTACAGCTTGCTTAACTGTGATTGATTTGATTTCACATCTGTCTACCTGAATGATAATAGAGGCAGTTGCTTCCTTTTCTGCATCTGTGCATCTTTTATCAGCTTACAACCAATTTGAGTTCTCACTTCTCATTCAATTTTCCCTGCATTTCCAAGCAAAAGGCAATGCCATCAAGCTGCCAACTCCAATTCTCAATCAACTTTATCTGCTTTGATATACCACCTTAATCTTCTTAACAGATAGAGATAAGATATACCCTCACAATTACAACTATAGGTTATTTTATAACTAAACCTTGTACCTAACTACCATTCACTTGGCATCTATAAAAGCACCCTGCCCCATTAACACCTTCCACAAATCAAAACACTTTTAGTAATAACAACTCTCATTCCTTAGCAACTCCTTATTTTCAAAATCTTCAAAGCAATCTAGAGCCTTCTATTAAGATGAAGCAAATTATCTTCTTCTCCCTCCTACTACTTGCCCCCATTTTGTCATTCACCACTTTAGCTCAATCACCAGCTGCAGCCCCTAAAGCCCCAGCAAAACCTGCACCTGTAAAACCAGCCCCTGCCACGCCGGCTCCGGCACCAGCAAAACCATTAGTCCCAGCATTACCACAGTCACCCTTATCTGGTCCTGATTCTTCTGGAAGCCAAGACATTGTCAAGATTTTAAGAAAGGCCAAATCATTCAACACACTAATCAGATTGATGAAAACCACCCAAATCATCAACCAAGTCAATGCACAACTAGTGACCTCAAAAAACGGAGGCTTAACCATCCTTGCACCAGATGATGGTGCCTTCTCAGAACTCAAAGCAGGGTACTTCAACTCCCTTGGAGACAGACAACAAAAAGCACTGATACAGTTCCATGTTCTTCCCGTTTATGTCTCAAGCTCAAACTTTGATGCTCTCAGCAACCCTGTGCTGACACTGGCCAGTGACAGTCCAACAGGGTTTCAGTTAAACGTGACAGCATATGGCAACAGTGTGAATATTTCAACTGGGGTGGTGAATGCCACACTCACAGGCATTGTGTACACTGATAAGACACTTGCAATATATCATGTTGACAAGGTTCTTATTCCTTTGGACTTCTCTAAGCCTAAGCCTATAGCTCCAGCTCCAGCTATAGCCAAGGCACCGAAAGCTGATAAGGAGAATTCATCTGCAGATGATGATGATCAGGCTCAGGCAAACAAGGACAGTTCTGATGCTACCAGTTTAGTTGGCACTCATGGAACAACGTTGGTGTCCCTTGGAGTTGCATTCCTTGCAGCAGCAGCAACAATGTCATGTTGATGAACATCATCTGTTTCCAAGTTTCTCCGGTGTTTTGAGGACACGCGGGCTACTGTTGTGGACTTCTGTTTATGTTGTTTTCTTCTTGACTTGTGTTTTGTGTAGGAAATGTGTTTTCTTGTGGGTAATGTTGAACCCTTATTCTGTTCTTGTTTTGTCATTGAACAAAAGTGTATGTGATTTTGTTTTATCTTCAAAGACAAAAAGGAATATCTGATTGTTTTGCTTAGTTTCATGGTTTCAGTTATATGCTCTGTTCCAAATCTTCCACTACAGCATCTGTTAGTATTTTAGAGATCATTATATCATCTTAAAATATAAGTAAATTTTAATTTTATTTTATGTTTATAAATTTTCAAATCTTGTAAAATTTGATAAGGATAAAATCACATGATATAAGACTAGGTTGATAAGATTTATCATTTATAAAAATAAATATCAAAATTTGCCAAAAGTCACGCAGTAGGCTAATATCCACAAATTCTCTCATTTCAACCATCCCAAAAAAAAATATGCAGTGAACACTTTTAGAAAAAAAAATTTATCTCGCTTTTATAAAGTTGACGAGATTATCAAATTTTAAGATTTCAATTAATATAGAAAAAAGTCTAAATCATATCTCGGAGAGATCATTTACTTAGTTAAAACTATTACTACTTCTGCTTTCAAATAAAAGCAAATATATTTGACACATATTAAAAATAGTAGTTGGAGGTAGTTATTTGCATTAATGTTACTGTATATTTAATTTAATTTTCTAAAATACTCATAATATCATTTATTATATAAAGAATTAGTGGCATTGGAAATATATATAATGAGAACATATTTGATAAACAAACATTTAATGACATTAAAAAAGTCTGATTTTACTTATATTAAGGGACTAAAAAATTCTACTAAAATTTGTTTATATTTAAAACCGGAGGTAGTAATTTTTAACTGCCTAAAAATTTAATAAAAATATTTGTTTTTCTAAAGTAAAATGAAATAAATATTAACAAGTGAGAATTATTAATTCATACCATAAAACTATTTTTTATAATATTATTATTGACAGATAATTGAGTGTTTTAAACATGTTATTAGAAGTTCAAATCTAATTGTTTATAAGAAAAATTTTGTCATAAAAGCCAAAACTCATCCTAATAATTTATAGTTATACACATGAAAGAATTTTTGTTGACTTTCGAGTAAAAGATAACCCGTTTAAAAATAAAATATTAATAAATAAGAAATATGATATACACATTTTATATATATATATATATATATATATATATATATATATATATATATATATATATATATATATATATATATATAAAGGGACATTAGAAGTGAAAATATAAGGAAAGAATTCCGATGAGTCTTATCATACTCACCAAAAGAATAACTATTAGAAAGCATTTTAAAATATTTATATCAATCTTTTAAACATTAAATTATGTTTAGGCATCACTTGTCTTTAGAATATACTATATTTTTTCATATATATATATATACACCACCTTTTTTTTCCCCTTATGACTCCATTTATCTACCAGGCAATTTGTCATTTTAAGAATGTAAATTATGCGAACAAAATTAAGACTTGATGGCTACAGACAAGTCACAGTTACACTACATTAAGCTACTTTACTTCACATAAACAATAAAAAAAATAATCCAATAATTTGTATGGGATCTTAAATTCAGATTACTTCTATATATATAATTTAACACTAAATAAGTTCTAAAAAGATGACTTCTCCTTATTAAAAACACCATTGTGAGGTGAAGGATCGCTACCCAAAATTGTTGAAGAGAAAAACAGGGTTTATAATTGAATTTGAAAGTGTGACCTTACATACAACTACAAAGAAAATTTCCTTATTAACAGTGTCTTTAGATTAAGAATTTCTCAATCAATCCCATTAAGTTTTATTTAATTAAATGGAGAGATGTAGCTAGAATGGTAGATATCAGGTGCATGATTAAGCCCTTCATGCTTACCTAAATCTCTCTTTCAGACAAGGCCACTTTAGATTGCTGTAACATAAGAAGGGTTTATTAAATTTCCCCCTAGCTAGCTGATGGAAATACTAAACCTATTGTCCCCCATTCCAGCTATATCTTCCCATACACTTCCATCTGATTGCAACATTAATGATGTGAAAGCAAATAGTCCCCATGCATGAACATTAATTTTAATCCACCCTTCCACTACTCCCAAACCCCCCTACCCTCACCAATTATCATATACCATGATACACCACCTTTCCATGACAAGTATATCAGATTTGCTCCTCGGAACTAATTAGTGTACCTTTCTAACTAAACATTTCACCTAATTAACCAATCATTCCCTCCCAATACCTCCAACATATAAAACCCAACCCCTTACCCCTCTTCTCTCACACCAATCATTAGTACTCTCAAAAAAAAACAAGTGTCACACACTAATTAACTCAACACAACACACTCCAAATTTCTACAATGAGAAACATGCAAGAACCCCAATCTCTCATTCCCACCACCACAATCCTACTACTATTATTACCACTCACAATACTAGTCTACTCCACCACCACTTCAGCCCAACTGTCACCAATTCAAACCCCAACAGCACCATCAACATCTCCCTCATCCCCCCAACTCCCCTCCCCGCCATCACCGGCGGTAGCCTCACCGCCGGCAACAGCTCCAGCACCTGGATTCAACACTGTCCCACTAGTCCCAGTTACCCCAAGTGGGGCCCCCACACCCACAAGAACCATCCCAAAGGGCCCCACCATTGACGTAGTGGATATCCTGAGAAAAGCCAAAAGATTTTCCGTTTTGATTCGGCTTTTGAAAACAACCCAACTAATCAACCAACTCAACTCACAGCTCATAACTTCAGGCTCAGGAGGGTTAACCCTGTTCGCCCCTGAAGACTCTGCTTTCTCAAAACTCAAAGCAGGGTTCCTCAACTCTCTCACCGATAGACAAAAGGTTGAACTTTTACAATTCCACACACTCTCTTCCTTCATATCAATTTCAAATTTCGATACCCTCACGAACCCGGTTCAGACCCAGGCCGGTGATGACCCCCAAAGGTTGCAACTTAATGTCACCACATACGGCGGTAGCCAGGTCAACATGGCGACCGGCGCCGTTAACGCCACTGTCACCGGCACCGTTTATTCCGACAACAAGTTGGCGATATACCAGGTAGACAAGGTGCTTCTCCCTCTCGACCTCGTGCTTCCGAGCAAGGCTCCGGCGCCGGCGCCGGGGCTGGCCAAAAAGGGTTTGCCTAAGTCTGATAAGTCGAACTCCACGGCGGCAGATGATGGCAGTGCCGGCGGGGATGATAGTGACAGTGATGGGAAGGCTGTGCCGGTGGGTGTTTCTTCTGGTTTTTCAGTAAAGGTGGTGAACGTTGTTGTCATTGGAGTAGCGGGTTTGGTGAGTGGAGTTATTGTGTGAGTGTGAATAGAGGGGTTCGATAATTTTTGTTGTGTTTCTTTTCTTTTCTTTTTTTGCCGAGTGATGTGTTGGTTGGGTTCTGGTTTTTGTATGTGTGTGTCTCCAGAGTAGGAAGAGTGAAAATGTACGTTGCTGTGCATGCTGATGGGTTTCTTTAATTTATTATGCTTTATGACATCATAGTAACTGTTATTCTTTTCTTTTTGATAATTTGTTATTTGTATTAATTTCTGTTATGTAACTGAATTAATTATAAAAGTCATAAAAAAAACTGAATATATGAAAGAAGAGTTAGTGTTGCGTTAAACAAATATCAGTGTAATTGATTAAGAAGTGAAAATTCGTATCAGGAGTTTATTGATAGATAATTTTAAAATATGATCTGATTTTAATAAGATTTTTACACTCAATTTATTTAAAATTTTATACATGTTAAAACCAGCCTATGGATAGGGACTTTTATACATGTTAAAATCAGCCTATGGATAAGGATAGATGCTGATAATTATTCATTGAATTCTTATGTAAGAAAGAGGATTCTATTTGTATACACTTTTTTGTTGTTGATGATGATGCACACAATTTACTTTGCCCAAAAACTAAAGAAAAACTTTGTCCCCATTTTAAAAAAATCTGCCTGTAACACATTTTAAAAATGATGAGTGTACCTTTTTCTTATATTTAGACTTGATAATTTTAACAAACCTCCGGTTGTTTATATTACTTAGCCTAATTATATTCTTACATCAATTAGTTTAGCGGTAACAGAAATGAGAAAAAATACATTGAGTTCAACTTTCTTTATTAAAAAAGCAAGAAATTAATTAACTTTTACTTATTAAATTTTTTTTTTACTTTGTTTCTAATATTTCTAATTAGTTTTAGACTTTTAATGGTATCTGATGATGGGTTGCATCAAACTTCTTGTATTTACACCCTCGAGCGGAATGAGGTTGTTGAACATAAGAATCAACTCTTCTTGAGACCACTAAGACACTTTTCCATTCTCATGTTTCTCGCCAGTTTTAAGGAGACGTGGTACTTATTGGATGTTATCTCATCAATTGTATGTCTTCTTCCATTCTAAAAGACAAAATCCATCATCAAGTTTTATATCCTCATCAATCTTTTCACCTTTTACCTCTTTCGGGTTCTACATGTTTTGTTCATGTCTTGGTCTCGACATTGACAAACTCTTTGTTTGGTCTCACAAGTGTGTTTTTATCAGGCACCTATACTCTTGAAAATGGTACAAATGTTACTCTTACACTCTTTGTAGATATTTCATCTCTATTGATGTCATATTCTTTGAAACTGTTCCATTTTTGGGTTTGGAGCACCTTCGTTAAAGACTTCTCCTCCTATTACTGCACCTACTTCAGTCCTCTTTTATCTTCCTAAGGAGTCTTCATCCCCTTTAAAATCTCCTCATTTACGGGGTTATCAACGTCATACCCGTTATCACTGCCACTAACACGATTGTAGACCCACCTTTAGCGCTAACTCATCTGACTCCTTCTCTCGTCCCACTTCTTGAATTTGATATTCTTATTGCTATTCTAAAAGGTATATATATTTTACCTGTAATCCTTCTCCTCATTGCTCTGAGTTATCAATGAATCTCTCTGTTGAGAACAAGTCTGGTTTGAAAAGAAGTTAATAATATTATTAGACCAGACCTCATACTACGTTATTGTATCCAGACCCCATGATTTGTTAATAACATACATCAAGGTACTTAAACTAAATGAAGTCTATTTGTGTATGATCTAACCTATTTATTTAAGTGTTTCAGGAATTATATACTAAGTGCACAAGTTATAAGTGATAGGGGGAGTCCATAAAATCAAAAGTTGATCCTTCAAAAGTCAAAATTTAGACTTTAACCAAAAAGTATGGTTCAAGAATTTTCAGTCATATGAATCAACTCAATCAAACCTCAGACTTCTGAGCATCTAGAATTCTCAATAAGAACATTACTTCAAAGTACAAATCACAATGTTCTAAAAACTATTTGATGATGCATTGGAAGTCAAGCTCTTATCAAGAAGAATATGCTTATCATAAAAAAGGATAAGAGACAAATCAATAGAGCAGCCAATACAGTTTTTTGAAGATCTCAATGTAGCAATGCTACGCATTTTAGAAAAGCTGAACCAAATTAATTTATGTGTCAGAACCAATCGAAAGAATTACAACATTGATTTCTGTGTGATTGCTAGAAGAAATAAAGCTAACAATTAGCTTTATTATCTGAAGATATTAAGGAACACCTTATTCATGCAACTGTTGAAGTTTCTTACTACCAGACTCTTGAACATCCTTTTAGATCATCAAAAGTCTGATACCTGCGCATAAAGCAAACTCTTTCAAAGGATTTCCAATGTTTATATATCCTTTCCAGATCAGCAACGTCATCTCATGTCACCTATATATTCTTGGAGAAATTCTGTTTCAAAAATATAGAAGAGAAGTCTATCAAGAATACTTAGTCCTTGTGATCAAACTTTCTCTAATCTCTTCTTAGTGCTTCAAAGGCAAAGACCTTCTTTGTTGTTCTGCTTCTAACAGACCTTGGTCTCTTGTCTTTCTTAACTTAGTGTATTCATTCTTCACTGTATATCCTCTATACACTAGGTTCTGTGAGAAACCTTACACACTTTCATTAAAATCAGTTATTGTGTAGAAGTCTGGTGAATTACCAGCCTTAGTTTTATTGGGAAACAATTGTGGCCTAAAGAGGCATTTGAAAGAATACTTGGGTTGTTGAGCTAGGAGTGGCTTGTTGAAAGAATACTTGGGTTTAATCTAGGAGTGGCTGGAGTCAAGAATACTTGTGACATTAGTCTGGTGTTGTTATTATAAAGAAGATTTTACAATAGTGGAAATTCTTCAAGTTAGAAAGGACTGGACATAACTTCTGTGTTGGAAGTGAACCAATATAAATTCTTGGGGTTCTCTCTTCTCCTTTCATTCCTTCTTGAAATTTTGTTTTATAAAAATATGATTACTTACACATTAAAGGTTTATATTTCCATAAAAGAGTCTAAGACTTATTCAACCTCCTTCTAAGTCTGACTCTGAACCATCACTCTTTTTCCTATTATTCCTGTTTTTCTTCTTTGTCCTTTGTTTGTATTTCTAATAATGTAGAAGATTCCTTTACCCATTTAGGATGGAAACAAACTATGATAAATGAGATATGTGCATTATAAAGTAGTGGGACTTGAGACCTCGTTCCTTCATCATTAGGGGAAGTCTATTGTTGGTTGCGAATATATGTATATGGTGAAGGTTGGCGCCAACAAAATAGTTGATCTCCTCAAGGCTCGTCTTGTCACCAAAGGATATACTCAGATTTTTGGGTTGGATTATAGAGACACTTTTCTCCAGGTGCCAAAATTCCTTTTGTGTGACTCCTCTCCATTGTTGTCATTCATCATTGTCGTCATTAGTTAGACATCAAGAATGCATTTCTTCAAGACGATCTGCTTTAGGAGGTGTACATAAAGCAACCTCCTTGATTTGTTGCTTAGAAATAATCTTTTAAATTTGTTTGTCGATTACAAAAATCCCTATATGGCATCAAGTAGTCCCCAAAGGCATGATTTGACAAATTTAGTATTGGGGTTTGATATAATTCAAAGTGAGGCTGATCATTTTGTCTTCCATCGACGCCCAACTGCTAGTTACATTTACCTGGTTATTTATGTGGATGACATTGTCATCACAGGTAATGATCATCTTAGCATTACACAAGTGAGGTAACATCTCTTCAAATATTTTCAGACGAAGGATGTTGACAGGCTAAAATATTTCTTGGGGATAAGGGTTGCATAGTCAAAAAATAGGATCAATATTATGCCAAAGGAAGTATGCAATAGAGTTTCCAGAAGAAATAGGAATGTTAAATTCCATGTTAGTTGACACTCTCATAGATTCAAATGTCAAGCTCCTACCAAATTAGGGGAGTGTCTTCCAGATCTTGAAAGATAAATACGCTTAGTTGGAAAGTTAAAGTATCTTCTTATTACTCACCCAAATCTCTCATTTGTAGTGTGGTAAGTTAGTTCCTTAATTCTCTTGGTAAGGAACATTGGGATGCGATGATTCACATTGTTCAATATGTCAAATGAGCTCCATGAAATGGTCTGGTGTATGAAGACAAAGGACATATTCGAGTGTGAGATATATATTCTGATGCTGATTAGACATGTTTCCCCATTTACTTCTGGGTATTGTATATTTGTTGGAGTAGTCTTGTCTCTTAGAAAAGTAAGAAGTAACGTGTCATAGACAAGTCTAGTGTGGAGGTACAAGCTATAACTACAAACCGGTTAGGTGCTCATATGACTCAAACATTTTCCTTACAAACTCAACTTTGAAGATGTTGCATAAATGTCACTTATCTGCGATAGTCTGGTCGCCATGCATATTATGTCGAATCCAAAATTCCATTAGAGGATGAAACATATTGAAGTTGACTGTTGTTTTGCCAAAAAAAAGTCATGTCTGGTGAAATATTCATTAGTTTTATTAGCTCTAATGATCACTTTGACATATATATTCACTAAATCACTAAGGGGTTCTCAAATTGACAATATATATTCACTAAATTCATTATGTTCATTAGTTTTATTTTGTTAATATATCATAAAATGATATATTATATTATATCATAATTATATATTTCACAGAAATTTTAAAAAATAACAATATTATATTTTTAAAAAATAAATACATCATGGCTGGATGTGGTTGGATCCATCTTGCGTTGCATACTAAAAAAAAAACTCAACTACTATTAGATAAGGGTTCTTTCACAAGAAAAACATATTATCAATAACATGTAAAAATTAATATTACGTAATACACGTTTCAACTTTGCCTTATTTTTCATCAATTCATTAATTATAAGTAGTAATATTATATTGTTGACGTTGCCCTTACAGTGCAATTAATTCTTTATGATTTCAAATTTCCGTGGTCGGTCATTTTAATTTGTCACTTTGCTGAAAAAAGGGTTGGCAATTATTTATTTTATTTTTATAATTAAGCCTAAGGTATTCCACACGTTTTTACTTTCTTTCTCAAAAATCTAATCATGCACCCACCAAATTAAAATAGGAATGCATATTTCATTCCATCCACCATTGGCCGTGTAGTCATAATGATAAGCGTAGCTACAAATCTTAGGATGAGAACATTCCCATTGCTATATTTTGAAATTTCCTCTTGAATTTAGAAACGACATCTCTAACCGTCTTTGTATAAGTTTTTAGCGACGGATTTAACCATACTGTTCTTTCTAATACATATCACCATTTGGCGACGGTGTTGGAAATTGAAGAACAAGGAAATTCAAGACGGCATAGTGATCCGTCGCTGAGGCACTTCACAAACTTATAATTCCTGGTTGTTGATATTTAACCATTGCAAAAAGGGTTAATATTAACAACATAAAAGTTTTGGTCACTAAATTGTTATAATTAAAACAATATTTTTCAATCGTGTAGTTTTTATATATTGTTCATTTGTTGTTGATACATTGCTCGACAAATTAACTTATACATTATAAAATTTTGTCCTCACACTGGACAGTGATATTATTACATCCCTTCATTAGTCAAATTCAATATTTATATTTTATCTTCTTCTTTCAATGTGCTTGACACTCAATCAATGAAAGTGGGATTCATTCATTCATTTTCAAATTTAAATTTCTAACCAAAACAAATAATCATGAACTAGTTTAATATGCAAATGTCATAAATCATAAAAAAATATGATAACAATTTAAGTTTTTGACAAAACATTATAGTTTGAAATGTTATTATTATATTATTTATATGATTAAGATTGAAAGATCAAATATATGAACTATAGAACATTACCAAGCAGATATGATGAGCTTTCTGATCTCCATAATCATATTAGAATAATAGTAACGGTCTAGACAAGACCCTTGATTAAAATTCATTGCTTCCCGAGAATCAAACTCTACATATAACTATATGAATTTTATAACATCCTGAATTTTATTATTGGTTAAATGACTAGTCAAATAATTAAATTTGGGAATGTTAAATTATTCCTAAGCTAATAATTAATTTTAAAAATTTTCCAAGGTGCATTTCGAGTAACTGTGGTTAAACGGTTGATTTTTAAAAATTTAACTGAACGCGTAAAACTGCTTTGGTGCCCTAAATGAAATGTAAAACAATGTCACATTTCCTAACTCTTCCTCCCGTATTCGTGTATGCAAGGTCAGGGAGCTCGGTTCCATTCTTCTTCATCTCCGCGGCACCCTCACTTCACCCATTTTCTTCTACTTTAAATTCTTACAAATTGAAGCAAGTTTCATGTGTTATTTCCCTCCCTCTCACTTGCGGTAGCCATTGTTGTTCATGGGGGAAGCTTTAGCTTTTCAATTTCAAAGTAGAAATCTATACCCAAAATTCGGTTTTAAGTAATTCCTAAACCCCACTTCTCATTTGCTTTAATTTCATGGATTTAGAGGCGTTTGAGATCATCCTTGAGCATGGGCAGCGTTGGGGGTACTTGGGGCTTTGATTTTCCTTTATCCCAAGTAAGTATTTTGATACCCATGGCGTGGTTCGATTCCATTTCACAAGTTTAGGTTTGAATGTACCAATTTTGTGACTTAGGGCGTGATTCGGCGTACTTTTGGTGAGCCAGTAGCTTTAGGGTTCCTTCAGAATCGAGTCTCGGGGGTCAACGACTTAAGTTAGTAAGTTGTTAATTGATGAATAACTATGGATGGGTTGTTTTAGCTTCAGAATACAATTTTAATAGTGTGTGAATTATTAAAATAATTATTGTCGATTTTAGGAAATTATTTGAATTTAGGATTTGTAACCAGAAAGCATTCGGATAGAATTCAGATAGCATTTTAAGTTTCTAGAGCGTAGGAATCTAGGTAGGGGAAGCATTTTTATTTTAAATGTATAGTTTATGGATGAGTTAGGGGTGTTTGTATGCTCATGATTATGAATGTTGTGGATTTTGATGATTTAATTTAATTGAATAATGATATATTGACGATATACCCCTTTTAGCATAATATATTGAGAATTAATTGTTTATGATAATGAATTCTGTCCATTATTATGTTAGTATATGGCATGAGATGCAATGAAATATTTGTTATGTTATGATATTGTATGAGATGCAAGAAATGATTGAATTGATGCTATTATATTGCATGTGATGCAAGCAAATGATTCAATGAATGATATTGCATAGCATGAGATGCTTACTATTGATGAATTAAATGTAAAATGAGATTTCTATATTAGTAGTTTCGTGTTATATATTTAAATCGGATCCATGTGAATGTATGCATCGATATGTGTTATTTGAGATTGCTATAGTTTAAGATAGCATATACGAATGATTGAAATTGAGAATATATGATAAATGTGGCATATGTTGAATGACAGTTGTGACGTCCTACGTCAATTTTACATTTATTTACATTCATTTAATTATTTTTCACAATAAATTTTTCACGTTTATTGATAGTTAATTAGATCCTAATGTAAAACAATATTTATTTTTCTTAAGCACACTCAAAATAATAAACAATAAGAAATAAATCAAATAATAAAATGGATTTAATTAGAATAAGCGGAAGAAGGAAAATGAAGTCAGGGGTCACTCGCTTGAGTGAGACCCTGATTCGCTTAAGCAAAACTAGTGAAGGTCGCTTAGGCGAGTTCCGATTCGCTTGAGCGAATTCTACATTTTAAACCTGAGCGGATTACGAGACCTGTAATGGAAATTCGCTAACAGTTCAGTCTCTTACTCGGAAATGGTCCTCACGGTCGTATCCCACTCGGGAACATCTTAACCTTCCTTCACTCGGAAGTGGATCTCTCGGTCATACTTCACTCGGAAACATTCTAACCTTCCACTCAGAAATGGTTCTCTCGGGCATACCTCACTCGGAAACATTCTGACCTTCCTTCACTCAGAAGTGGATCTCTCGGTCATACTTCACTCAGAAGTGGGCGAGGGGTACTCGCTTGAGCGAAATAGGCACAGAATCAACCGGCCCTCGCTCGGACAAGACTGAATCTGCTTGGGCGAGATTCGTCCAGTAATCAACTATGCTACAGCAGACACAATTCATTCATGACCCGTAATTGTTCATAAAACCTGCCCATAGCAATTTATCATTTACATCTACTATTGGCTCCGTGCCAATATATATATATCAAACTCATGGAAATCAATATCGATCACATTAGCATCATGAATTCATATCCACATTAGTCAACACACCAATTCTAGATAAGTTCAACACATACACAAACAACATATTGTAGCATCACATACACAGAAAACTCATTATGCATTACACACATAATTCATTTCACTATTCCTCGGTTCCTTGGCATCAATCCTCCGCTTGGCGCACCTCCAGGGCTCTGACCTCTTCCCTGTCACTGGTTACTAAAAAGAAAACCACAGCAAGGGTGAGTGTTTGGCATCATAATTAATCTAGAACAGAAATTAAATAACAAAATACGTGTATATAAACTCCGTTCGACTGCTTTATCCACAAATTGCAAATCACACTCGGCAAATATAGCAAATCACACTCGGCAAATATAATTAGGTACATACACATCATCACACAATACTAATAATTCATCAATTATCACCACTAACTCTCACACAAAATCAACGCCTAGTATCCGGATACTAAAGGATCGACCTTCAGCTGGGGGTCCTACTTGACACCCCGTGAACCCTGCTTGGTTCACCGAGTCCTGCTTGAATCTCCACCTCAACCACTGGGTCCTACTTGACCACTAGGTAGCTCAACTGGGCACAAAACCACGAGAGCTGGAAACGAGGGGCTATACATACCGTCGGCCGTCCCACACCACACAATCATATATATATAATTCACATTTCTCATATCATATCACAAGTGGCCATCAACAACAGCACATACTCATCAAATGGGCGACCCACTTGTCAAGCCCGCCTCACATTGCCACTGGGCGACCTACTTGTCAAGCCCGCCATCACATTGTCATTATACACATCGAATCATCACAATGCAAAACACTTTAATCTCATACTCATCATAAACCATACACAATTCACATTCATATATACATACACATGCAACTATCATCCAATATTTCTTACCGTGTTCATAATCGGTTCAACGACTCGGACCCAAAATATGTACCTATTCTAATTAATTACAACCCGAACACCCCCTTACCTCAATTCCGAGCTCCGACGACTCGTTCTTGATGTCGACTGCGTTCTCTAAACACTGCGTTTAAGGTCCTACCTCCGAGTTCAACACCCGCTTTGCTAATCGGTCCTCCGACGTCCATTTCGTTACCTACGGAGGTCGAAACACCAAACCCATTAACGTCATACCACCCTCATTGCTCCAAATACCGTTTTCAGGCTCCCATGCACAAAAGGAGTAGAAAACAAGACCTCCTCCCACCATGCATGGCCGTCAGCTAGAGAGAGAAAGTGAAGAGGGAGGAAGATAGCTTAATTTAAAGGGTTCATTGAACTCACCTTGAAGCCACGATCTCAAAAACGGGGTTATTTCAAAGTTTCGACGCGAAATGGGTCTTCCTTTGGAGCATGCAAGTACACGACAATAGTGAGGAGAAGAAGAAGAAGAAGAAGTGGACTCGCGTGAAATGAATGAGGAAGAAGATGGATTTTTATTATTTAAGGCTCAGGGGCAAAACTGTCTTTTCCCCATTTCTTTTATATTTTCTTTGAAAGTTTTAATTAAACTTTTACCTTTTACCTCCATTGGTAACTTTTAATTTACCTCCTTCTAATTACACCTTATTTAACCCTTTTCTAATTAATCAATCAAATAAATTAATTTATTTCCACCATAGTTAATTAGTTATAATTGCCTTTATTTTAATAATAATTCATAAAAATATCCAATAAATCTCTAAAACGATTATTAATATTTTCCATTAATCATAATTTTACTAAAATATTTGGGATGTTACATCCACCCCCCTAAGAAGGGATTTCGTCCCCAAAATGAACGTACCTTATTGAAAAAGATTGGGGTATAATCGCCTTATGTCTGATTCCAACTCCCACGTGTAGGTTATCCCATTTAAATTTTGTCACTTCACCTTTACGAATGGTACTTCCTTGTTTCTTAACCGTTTAGTCTGGTATTCTTCAATACCGATAGGTGTGACTTCCACTGTCAGGTCCTCCTTCAATTCGATAGAATCACTCGGCACAATCATGGAATCACAAGGAATGTACGCTCGGAGTTGTGACACATGAAATACATTGTGGATATTAGTCAACGACTGGGAAAATCCAGTCGGTAAGCAACATCACCAATCCTTTCCAAAATTTGATATGGCCCAATGTATCTCGGATTAAGCTTATGACTCTTCAGTATCCGACCTACACCTTTGGTCGGTGAAACCTTCAAAAATACCCAGTCTCCCACCTGGAACTCAAGTGGTCTATGCCGATTGTCATAGTAACTTTTCTGTCGGTCTTGGGCAATCTTCATTTTCTCACGAATCAAGGCAACCTGTTCATTCATTTCCTGGATTAATTCGGGTCCCAAATGAATGGCATCGCCATTTTCATTCCAACACAAAGGTGTACGACACCTTCTACCGTACAAAGCTTCATATGGAGCCATACCAATACTACTATGATAGCTGTTGTTATAAGCGAATTCCACCAATGGTAAGTATCTTTCCCATGAGCCACCTTGCTCCAATACATAGGCTCTAAGCATATCCTCTAAAGTCTGAATTGTTTGCTCTGACTGACCATCAGTCTGAGGATGATAAGCTGAACTCAGTCTTAGTTCAGTACCCAATTCCCGTTGCAGACTTCCCCAAAATCTGGAAGTAAATCGAGGATCCCGATCGGAAATAATACTTGAAGGTACGCCATGCAATCTTACAATCTCCATAATGTACAATCTAGCCAGTCGGTCCAATGACCATTTCATGTTCATAGCCAAGAAGTGAGCACTCTTGGTCAACCTGTCCACAATTACCCAGATTGCATTACATCCGGATTGGGTACGAGGTAACCCGGATACAAAATCCATAGTAATACTCTCCTACTTCCAAATTGGAATCTCAGGTGGTTGGAGCAATCCAGGGGTCTCTGGTGTTCAACCTTACATTTCTGACATATCACACAAGACTTTACATATTCAGTTATTGCCTTCTTTATTCCCGACCACCAGAATTCCTTCTTCAAATCGTGGTACATCTTGGTAACACTGGGACGAATGCTTAAAGAACTCCTATGTGCTTCAGCTAATACGGCTTGCCTGAAATCCCCTTTTGCAGGCACCACCACTCGGTCTCGGAATCTCCAAATTCCATCGTTAGCTTTGGTTAATTGTTAGTCCTCAAATTTTCAATAAAAGCTTTAATAAAAATTTCATAAAAATTACAAAAATTAGTTTAATTTGTTAGAAAATTAGGATTTAAATTCAATAAATGGATGTTGTTGGAAATAATCTGCCCTTGATCAATTTTCTCTAAGTTTTACAGTGAAAAAGTTAAGAAATTAAGAGAAAATTACACTGGAGAATCTGACACGTAGCCTCACCCCACGCGTAGCATCAACAACTATTTTTGATGCTGACGCTACGCGTCACATCCACGCGTAGCGTCAGTGCTGCGTGGACTCCACTTCCAACTTGGCCAAGCACTCAGCTTTGACCCAATAATGGCCACCCCACTCAGCACCAAGGGCCACCCCACTCAACACAAATGGCCAAAACACAGTGGAGACACGTCCAAGTGGCCAAGCATGATCAATTTTAATAATTTAAAGTGGCCATTGTCAGCTGTTTAATGGAAGCTGAGTCAGGGGCCTGACGCGTAGCGTCACACTGACGCGTAGCGTCAGCACCCTTGCCCAGCCCTATAAATAGGGCCATCCAACACCATTCTAAGATATCCCATAGCATCCCATTCTCTTTTTTTCTCTCTTGTGCTCGACTTTGAGTACTTCTTTTGTGAGTTATAGTTCTAGAATAGTTTTTCTGGATACTTGAGTGTGTTTTGGTGTATTGTGATCATTGTATCGTGAAGTTTCCATCGTCTTCGTAATGTCAAACTCTGTAAGTGTTGTTTTTACTTTCACCATGTGTAACTAATCTGTTTATGTTGGAATTGGTAAACTAATCTATTGAGTATAATGTTGTGAATTCGACCTCTGCATGTTTATGATTCAAGTCCATGTTAGTATTTCAACCTTTTATTAATATGAACGTCAAACGGGAGAATGATTTTCATGTGTATTGAAACTTGTTTTATTAGTATGAATGTCAAACGGGAGAATGATTGTTCATGCCGTATTAAAACTTGTTTTGACGAAAGTAAAAAGTTGGAATACCCTTGGTATCTCAATTCTATAGGGGTTGTTAACCATTGTTGCCATAAGGCCAGGTCTTAATGCAAGTTTTTACTGAGAAAGCTCACGAGGGATCGGACTTTGCGGTGAATTCTTAGAATTTATATCACGAGGGATCGGTTATAATGATTTTAAGCTGCAATGACATGAAACTTGATGATTAAATATGCATGTCTTGAGTTCCTCATTGTTATTCTAGATTAGGGATCCAATTTCCAACATAATTTGTTTATCTGTGTTTATCTCAAGTATCTTACCTATTCTAGATTGCAACTCGACTTTTTAGATAGATTTTATTTTCTTTTATCTTATGAATCACTCAATCATGCTATCCTGTGAATATTGTATAAATTGTATATAAATCATTCTTTTGTTTATAACTTCCTTCACATTTACCATAGTAAAAAGAAAATTACTGTTGTTATTGGACTTTCAATCCCAGTGTAACGATATCTAAATTTTGAAAACTACAAACGATTGGTGTGCTTGCCAATTAACAACCCGGTGGTGGAAACGAACTGTTGAGACGCTATCGCCGGGTTAACAAGTTTTCTGGCGCCGTCACCGGGGATTGAATTGTTTCAATAAAACAGTAAATTTTTAATTACCGTGGTAAATATTTTTTTTTACCGTAGTTAAATTTTTGATTATTTACTTATTGTTACACTAACTTTCTTTGTCTAGTTTGTGTATGCAAACTCGATCTACCGCAGGTAAAATTTATTTTGATCCTGAGATAGAAAAGTTTGTAAAGAAAATCAAGTCTTTGAAATCTAAAACACAAACTAAATCTTCTTCTACTTCTAATTTTGAAAATTCAAATATGGCTGCTGAAAGGAGAACATTGGGATAGTTTGCTGCTATTAATGGTCCACCCCGAGTTTCGGGTATGTTTCAAGGACCTGTTGTACCAGTGGAGATTAAACCTGCCACTTTAAATATTATTCAAAACAACCAATTTGCTGGTTTAAATCATGAAGAACCATATGAACATTTAACTGTTTTTTATGAGTTATGCAGCACAATTGGTTTTGAACCCAATCAAGAAGAGTCTGTTTATATGAGACTTTTTCCTTTTTCTTTGATTGGTAAAGTAAAAGAATGGTTTAAATCTTGTCCACCGGGTAGTTTTGCAAACTGGTCCGATGTTGAAAGAAAATTTTTGGAAAGATTTTATTCTCCTTCGAAATATTTTGAAGCAATGACAGCCATACACTCTTTTTCTCAAAATAATGATGAATCATTAGGAGAGACATGGGAACGATTCAAGGCACTCTTGAGAAAGTGTCCAAACCACAACCTGAATGATGCTGAAAAGGTAAGAATCGTTTACCATGGTTTATTGCCTCAGTTCAAGATGATGTTAGATGCTTGTGCAGGTGGTTCTTTAATGAACAAGACTGTGGAGGAAGCCATAGAAATATTGGAATCAATGGCTATCAGTGACCGCCAAGCAAAGCATGAAAGAGGTAATGTACAAAGGAAGCCAGGAATGCTCGAATTGGGAGTAAATGATGCGGTGTTGGCTCAGTAAAAATTACTGACCCAACAAATTGAAGTTATGAGCAAGCAATTGGAAAAACTCCAAATTGCTCAAGTAGCATCACCACCCCCTGCTCAACTTAAACAATGTATGCACTGCATGGGAGAACAACCATGTGGGTACTGTGGAAATAAGCAAGAATAAGCCAATTTCATGAACCATCAAAGAGCACCCTTAGGTAGTTTTTCTTTCAATCATGGAAATTCTTTTCCTAACAATTACCTACAGGGTTGGCAAAATCAAAATATTGGCTGGAGACAGGATGCTGGACCTTCCAACCGACCTCCTAACAATCAATTTAAGCAACAACAAACTGACAATGCAAGATTGACAAGGATAGAGGAATCTATTCAACAGTTATTGCAGTTTGTGGAAACAAATGAAGCTGCCCGAAAAGCATCAGACATACAAATGGGTCAGCTTGCAAAAGAAATAGCCGAATTAAAGAGTTCTGGGTTTACTGCAAACACTCAAAACCCAAGGGAACAATGTAATGTTGTTTCTTCTGATGTTGTAAAAATTGATTGTAAAGAAAAGAGTGAGAAAAAGAAAGAAGAAAAAGAAAAAGAAAGTGAAAAAATAGAAAAAAATGAAAAAGAAAAAAATGTGCAAGTAAATACAGAGCAAGAAACAAACTGTATAACCCCGAAAAAATGTAAAGATCCGGGGAGTTTCACCATTCCTGTAACAATTAGAAATATCAACATCAGGAATGCGTTATTAGATTTAGGGGCTAACATCAATTTGATGCCCTTAGATTTAATAAAGCGCATTGGTGAATTTGAGCTAAAAGAGGCAAAAACAGAATTACAGTTTACGGATCGCTCTGTCAAGAAGCCTTTTGGGATTGTGGAAGATGTGTTAGTAAAGGTTGATAAGTACCACTTCAGAGTTGATTTTGTGGTACTGGATATGAAGGAGGATGCTGAGATTCCCCTGATCCTAGGAATACCTTTCATGAAGACTGCAAGGATCAGAGTAGATGTTGATCAAAGTATGGTTGCAGTCAAGGTTTATGAAGAAGAGGTAAACTTTAGTGCTCATGAACATCTAAGGACAAGTAATGAGAAAAAAGTTTACCCTTCAATCGAACCAGGTATATCTCTTCCCAATCAATTAAATTGTTTTAAATTAACTGATGCCTTGAAAGATGAAAAACAGGTAATTAAGCATCGGAAAAGAAGAGGGAGGAAGAAAAAGATAGGTGATTCCTCAACGAATAGTGGGAGACCACCTGATTAATCAGAGGTAATGTCTGGCTGGAGACATTAAATCTAGCGCTCAATGGGAGACAACCCATTCTTTTCTTGTTATTTTTAATTATTTTTTTAAAAAAACAATCAATTTTAAAAGAAAAGGGGTTTAAAACTCAAAAGAAAAGGTTTTTGAAAATCAAAATTTTGAAAAATCAAAAAATAGAAGCCCACGCGTAGCACCACTGTGACGTGTAGCATGGACTCTGAATTTTGGACCTGACGCGTAGCGTCCCATCCATGCGTAGCGTCAGAGCCCACGTTCAATTTTTAAAACTGAACCAGAGAGGCCCATCTTAGGGTTTAAAACCTAAGATCTCCTCTCTGCCTCACTTAAGATTTCAAAACCTAATTTTTGAAACCTCTTTTTCTCTCTTCCAAACCTTCTCAATCCTATTTTGTTCAAGGAATCACATGTAAGTGTTCTAATCCTTTCTCTTTAGTTTTGTTTTTAATTTTTGATTCTTAGAAATAAATGTGGTTAGGATTAGGATTAGAAGACCATTGGAATTGATTGCTGTTAGAATTAGGAAATTGAATGGATATAATATGGTTTGGAAAGGGGTTGCTGCTGTATAACCCCTTTTTTTTCTGTTCTGCGTAGCTCACGCGTAGCGTCCCACTGACGCGTAGCGTGAGGATGAACTGTGAGCCCACGCGTAGCGTGGATAGAATTGGCTCACGCGTAGCATCCCACCACGCGTAGCGTCAGCCTCTGTTTTTAATTTTTGTTAATTTTTGTTTCTTATTTTATTTTTGTATTTAACATGTTGTGTGTTTGTTTATTTGTTTTTTTCTTTTTAAAATTAATAAATTGTCATATTTAATATTTGTTATACTTTCTTGCATAAAAATATAAAAATAAATTTGTATAAATTTTGAATAAATTGTATGAATTTCGTTTTGAAAACTTGATTCAAAATTACTTAAAAATATGTATGTTAACTTTCTTTATAAATCACAAAAAAACAAAAATATGTTGTTGTGTGAATTTCATTTTAAGAAAAACTAAAAATATTTATGTTTCAAATTTTGTGTAAATATTTGGTTGATTGTTTAGGATAGATAATGTGTGATTTACTTTTTAACATGTGTTTAATTTTAAAATTTTTACTTTTTGCAGATGGCACCAAAGAAATCCATTCCCACTACTGGTCCCTCTAAAAGACAGAGGAAGACCACAGATACTGACACCACCTCTGAGGATCCTGATCTTCAGGGACAAGAGGTGTTAGGACCGAGGGATCCTACCAGATTTCGTACTGATGTGAAGTGGGCACGGTTTCATCAAATCAAAGGCCAGAGACTTATATGGGAGAGGGTCCTTGATTTGAGTGCAGGAGACTACCCTGAGCTTCAGGATGGAGTTCAGCAGAGGAGATGGGGACCTCTATTCTCTCTACCTACTGAGGGGGATCCCATCTTAGTGATGGAGTTTTATGCAAATGCCTTCCGGACTCGCCAGGATGCACCGAATATTGGACAGCAGCGGACGAGTTGGGTGAGGGGCCGGCATATTTCATATGACCGGGATACTATCAGTACCTTATTGGGTAATCCTTGGGAGCCTACTCCCGAGGATGACACTTGTTTCTGGAAGGAAAACAGAAACAAGATTGTTACCGAGGGAGAGTTAGGATACTCCCTCGAGGAGGTTGCTCACTTCTTGAGCAAAGATGGAATTTTTTTCAACCTGAGTAAGGTTGGAAGGAGTCCATCTAACCTCCTAAAGACCCAGCTTACCCCTATAGCCCAGGCATGGTCCTACCTCATGCTTCATAATATCACTTCTGTCACCCATCTTTCATCTCTTCCTATTGAGCGTTGTTGTCTTCTATTTTCTATCCTCCAGGGCCACACCATTGACATCGCTGAGCTTATATCTGAGCAGATTCACTTGTATGCACTTGGGTATAAAGTGAACCGCCCCATTCCATTTCCTCTCATCATATCTGCCTTACTGAGGAGGCAGGGAGTCGTCGTACCTTCACCTGAGTTCACTAGTTCTTCGGGGAGAGTCCCCAAAGTTCTAGTGAATAGAGATTATTTCGTTCAGCAGTGCGAGCTTCCACCACTAGAGCAGGAGGCTCAGTCTAGACCGAGGAGGAGGAGACCACCAGTGCAGCCTCCATCTACTGATGTTGTCACACAGGGCTTTGCCCGGATATCACTTGAGCATCAGCATATGATGCAGATGATGGCTGCCACTCATAGAGCTTATATTCATCTTCACGATGAATTTTATCAGTACAGGTTACAGGGAGAGGGAGCACCTTATGTTACCCCGGCCGAGTTTGCAGCACATGTAGCTTGGCCCGGTGATTTACCTACCTACCCTGAGACTGGTGGATCATCTGGCGCACAGGCTGACTCTGACGACGATGATGAGGAGGAGGAGCAGGATGATGATCAGATGGAGGATTGATGATGCCATCTTCTTATTTCTTGCATTTACCTTGAGTACAGTTATTTTTAGTTTATATTTACATTTACATTGACACTTTATAATATGGTATTTTATTGTGTGGTGTGTTTTTACATAATTATTTGTTTTTGTATATTCGAAAAAAAATCCAAAAATCTAAAAATAAAATTTATCTTTTAATAAATCAATCAAATTTTTGTTAGTAAGTTAATTTATAGACTTAGAGTTTTTACACAATGAAACTTAATTTTGTAAAATCAATTATTAGTTCTTTATAACTTAGGAATGTTGATAAATTTAATTACAATAGGTTTATTAACCATCAAGCAAATTTCGATAGCCCGGTGAGTAGAGAGATATCTTTTTATATACTTGAGGGTTTAATCGACATATTTTCAATTCGAATTGATTTTGCTTTAATCTCTGATTTGTGTTATTATACAGAAAATTCAAGAAAATGATCAAGGCACATTTTTGGTGAAAAAAACCTTGGGCCAAACAGCTTACCTTAGTAAAAATTCTTTTATCCTTTGCAAGCCAATTTGAGCCTAAAATAAAATTCCTTGGTACCCTTAAAACTAAATATGTTTTTACCATTCCCTATACTTGATTGATTAAAAGAGCAGTTGAAATAAATGAAAATTATTTTGAGTGTTCTCATAAAAATGGGGAGTGAAAATAAGCAACTTGATTCTTTTCAGAAAAAAATAAAGTATGGAAAAGAAAAGTCAAAAATAGTGAAAAGAATCAAGTTGGGGGTATTTATTTTTCATCAACAAAAGAAATGAGAGTTTGGGTCAAGAGAAAGCCTAAAAATTATAAAATGCTCTTTTATGATTTCAGGTTTTTGAATTCCAAGAAAAACCATTGATTCTTGTAAACCAAGCCTCATTACAACCCGTGAAAAGACCTTGTGATTTCTGAACTAATTATGTATAAATAACCATTGATTAGATGACAAACAAAGTTAAATTCGTTTGATCTTATGATTGATTGAGTGAAACAGGTTACCTATTATATAGAGATAAACACCTGTGAGGTAAGCCTGAAATTCTGCTTGATTGTTAATAGAATATTGTAAATAAATTTTATCATTAAACCTTTGTTATACTTGATACCAATTTTTGATTATTACAAAGTTAGTTAAATTGTGAAAATTACTTTTTGTTGTAAATTCTCAGACTAACTTAAAAATTTGATTCCAAATTTTTATTTTTCTTATTTTTCTCTCTTGCTCGAGGACGAGCAATGTCTCAAGTTGGGGGTATTTGTTAGTCCTCAAATTTTCAATAAAAGCTTTAATAAAAATTTCATAAAAATTACAAAAATTAGTTTAATTTGTTAGAAAATTAGGATTTAAATTCAATAAATGGATGTTGTTGGAAATAATCTGCCCTTGATCAATTTTCTCTAAGTTTTACAGTGAAAAAGTTAAGAAATTAAGAGAAAATTACACTGGAGAATCTGACGCGTAGCCTCACCCCACGCGTAGCATCAACAGCTATTTTTGATGCTGACGCTACGCGTCACATCCACGCGTAGCGTCAGTGCTGCGTGGACTCCACTTCCAACTTGGCCAAGCACTCAACTTTGACCCAATAATGGCCACCCCACTCAGCACCAAGGGCCATCCCACTCAACACAAATGGCCAAAACACAGTGGAGACACGTCCAAGTGGCCAAGCATGATCAATTTTAATAATTTAAAGTGGCCATTATCAGCTGTTTAATGGAAGCTGAGTCAGGGGCCTGACGCGTAGCGTCACACTGACGTGTAGCGTCAGCACCCTTGCTCAGCCCTATAAATAGGGCCATCCAACACCATTCTAAGATATCCCATAGCATCCCATTCTCTTCTTTTCTCTCTTGTGCTCGACTTTGAGTACTTCTTTTGTGAGTTGTAGTTCTAGAATAGTTTTTCTGGATACTTGAGTGTGTTTCGGTGTATTGTGATCGTTGTATCGTGAAATTTCCATCGTCTTCGTAATGTCAAACTCTGTAAGTGTTGTTTTTACTTTCACCATGTGTAACTAATCTGTTTATATTGGAATTGGTGAACTAATCTATTGAGTATAATGTTGTGAATTCGACCTCTGCATGTTTATGATTCAAGTCCATGTTAGTATTTCAACCTTTTATTAATATGAACGTCAAACGGGAGAATGATTTTCATGTGTATTGAAACTTGTTTTATTAGTATGAATGCCAAACGGGAGAATGATTGTTCATGCCGTATTGAAACTTGTTTTGACGAAAGTAAAAAGTTGGAATACCCTTGGTATCTCAATTCTATAGGGGTTGTTAACCATTGTTGCCATAAGGCCAGGTCTTAATGCAAGTTTTTACTGAGAAAGCTCACGAGGGATCGGACTTTACGGTGAATTCTTAGAATTTATATCACGAGGGATCGGTTATAATGATTTTAAGCTGCAATGACATGAAACTTGATGATTAAATATGCATGTCTTGAGTTCCTCATTGTTATTCTAGATTAGGGATCCAATTTCCAACATAATTTGTTTATCTGTGTTTATCTCAAGTATCTTACCTATTCTAGATTGCAACTCGACTTTTTAGATAGATTTTATTTTCTTTTATCTTATGAATCACTCAATCATGCTATCCTGTGAATATTGTATAAATTGTATATAAATCATTCTTTTGTTTATAACTTCCTTCACATTTACCATAGTAAATAGAAAATTACTGTTGTTATTGGACTTTCAATCCCAGTGGAACGATATCTAAATTTTGAAAACTACAAACGATTGGTGCGCTTGCCAATTAACAACCCGGTGGTGGAAACGAACTGTTGAGACGCTATCGCCGGGTTAACATTAATTCCATATCTTTACCTCTTGCTTGAGTGTCAAGCATTTCCAACAAATCTTCATCGTCCTTTTGGGCCACAACTAAAGATTCCAGAAATTCATTGGAGATTTTCAGCATCCCGACTATCATTTGATTTAGGGTGTCCATAACAACCCCAATATTCATATCACGAAAGCTTTCCAATAATTATTGTTCTTTGCCCATCAAGAAAGCTGCATGTAAGATTTTCCTACTCAAAGCATCGGCAACGACATTTGCCTTGCCAGGATGATGTCTCAGATCAAAACCATAATCTTTTAGGTACTCAACCCATCGCCTATGTCTCATGTTTAACTCCTTTTGATCAAGCAAGTATTTCAAGACCTTGTGGTCACTAAATACCACAAAACGAGAACCATATAAATAATGGCGCTAGATCTTTAATGCAAATACTACCGCCGCAGGTTCAAGGTCATGAGTCGGGTAATTCTGTTCATGCGGTCTCAATTGCCTTGAGGCATAGGCAATCACCCTTTCATCCTGCATCAGTACACCTCCTAAACCAAACTTAGATGCATCACAATATACTACAAACTCCTTCATCACATCAGGTAGTGCAAGTACCGTTGCTGAAGTTAAGCATTGATTCAAAGTTTGGAAACTCAATTCATACGTTTCCGTCCATACTAATAGATTCTCCTCTGGTTTATCTCGTTTCCTTAATTTCTATCGATACTTCATCAATTCTCCACTCAGTGTACCTTAGTAGGAACTCAAATCATCTGATTTACTTTTAAGGTCATCTCTTCTCTTCAAAATCTAGCAATAATTCATAATGACTACCATGTCACAATATTTACTTTTCTATAATTATTATTCGTCAGTTACCAAATTTCATCTCTATTTGTTCCTCATCTCTAATCATTTACCAACTTCAGAAATACGAATCATACACTTCTTTTCTCTAAATCTGATCACCCAAGATTGGCTAAAACACGTCTGTCTCCTCGACTCCACATGACCTCAACCACTAGTGCAACTACCTGAGGTGATCAGTCTCAGGAGTTCAACACTTCGTAGTTAAGCCGGGTGAAAGTCGGGTATACAATCCAACTATTCATATCATCGATCGATATGCAAGCTGTTTACATCATAAGTCATTTACCTATGCCTATTGGCAACTTCACAATGAATTAATGTTAAAAGGAACCCACGGTGGCCAGTCGCTATGATTCCCACGTAACACTAATATCAGTGCAAAGTCCAAACGGCTAGGTAAAACTTCTCTTCATCTTCAGTATCTATCTGCTTAATTACTTTCTGATCACTCCTTTTAGTGTCATTCATTTACTATTTCTCTTATCATGTACGTAACAGTCCAGTATATATATATATATATATATATACTTTACTTGATCATCTTTCATATAATACATTCCTTTAATCCTTTCCTGAGTGAATTATCACCTCGTCAATTATATCACTGAAAATTATTACTAACCACTCTTCTTTTATCACCTTCAACTTATACAGGCATTCTTACACCGTCATTCATCAATTACTCATAATTTCTCTTAATATCCATTAATCAATCGTCTAACAATATGAATATGATATACCGGTGACGTTTATTTAAACTACCTCATAGAAGCACTACAAAAGGCTCACCCCTCCTAAGAATAATCATATTAGAGCATTCATCTACTTATTTCATTCTATGTAATATCAAACTCCATTATTCAAACAAACTTATGGCTACCAACGCACTTACTATTCTCATTTCACCACAGGATTTAACCTTTATGAGTTATACTCACTTTTAGATGTCCACTCCAATACGCACACACATATATATATATATATGTATGATTACTTTAAATATCATTTCCATTACAATCTGTTATTTGTGTGTTTTATCTCTGTCCTACCTTGCCTAATATCTATAGTGTGGACCATCTACAACCACCAGCTTTTAATTCTTTTAACATTCCAGCAACCTTTACCAATTAAGCTAGTATCACTCATTGGCACATTTTATCAACTTGTTCAATTTCCCTTATCCAAACATACGCTCCATCATAGTCATGCCCTCCTTTATAAGAAGGGGGATTCATTTTCAGGAATTTGTCAAGAGTAAGACCAGATTCAGTCCTACTCATCATTTGAGAAAATTCCAAGAAGAAGTCATCTCCACCAGAACTAGCTTCTTCAGCCATAAAGTAATTCTATGATAACCAAACACATCACCATTACTAACCAATAATCTATCAGGGAGTAGGATATTTACCTCATACACATATAAAACACAATGCCGCCGGAGTGCCAAGGGAATGATGCTAAGCTATACTGCCAGTAACACAAATAATCACAACAAATACAATATAATACATAATAGCCCTATACGGGACTCACATAAGTTATTACATATATCCACCTATTGCAATCCTGGAAAGAACTACTCTGATACCACCTGTGACGTCCTACGTCAATTTTACATTTATTTACATCCGTTTAATTATTTTTTACAATAAATTTTTCGCATTTACTGATAGTTAATTAGATCCTAATGTAAAATAACATTTATTTTTCTTAAGCACACTCAAAATAATAAACAATAGGAAATAAATCAAATAATAAAATAGATTTAATTAAAATAAGCGGAAGAAGGAAAATGAAGTCAGGGGTCACTCGCTTGAGCGAGACTCTGATTCACTTAAGCGAAACCAGTGAAGGTCGCTTAGGCGAGTTTCGACTCGCTTGAGCGAATTCTACATTTTAAACCTGAGCGGATTACAAGACCTGTAATGGAAATTCGCTAACAGTTCAGTCTCTTACTCGGAAATGGTCCTCACGGTCGTATCCCACTCGGGAACATCTTAACCTTCCTTCACTCGGAAGTGGATCTCTCGGTCATACTTCACTCGGAAACATTCTAACCTTCCACTCAGAAGTGGTTCTCTTGGGCATACCTCACTCAGAAACATTCTGACCTTCCTTCACTTGGAAGTGGATCTCTCGGTCATACTTCACTCGGAAACATTCTAACCTTCCACTCAGAAATGGTTCTCTCGGGCATACCTCACTCGGAAACATTCTGACCTTCCTTCACTCAGAAATGGATCTCTCGGTCAACACATCAATTCTAGATAAGTTCAACACACACAAGCAACATATTGTAGCATCACATACACAGAAAACTCATTATGCATTACACACATAATTCATTTCACTGTTCCTCAGTTCCTTGGCATCAATCCTCCGCTTGGCGCACCTCCAGGGCTCCGACCTCTTCCCTGTCACTGGTTACTAAAAAGAAAACTACAGCAAGGGTGAGTGTTTGACATCATAATTAATCTAGAATAGAAATTAAATAACAAAATACATGTATATCAACTCCGTCCGACTGCTTTATCCACAAATTGCAAATCACACTTGGCAAATATAGCAAATCACACTCGGCAAATATAGCAAATCACACTCGGCAAATATAGCAAATCACACTCGGCAAATATAATTAGGTACATACACATCATCACACAATACTAATAATTCATCAATTATCACCACTGACTCTCACACAAAATCGATGCCTAGTATCCGGATACTAAAGGATCGACCTTCAGCTGGGGGTCCTACTTGACACCCCGTGAACCCTGCTTAGTTCACCGATGTAACATCCCGAATATTTATAGAAAAATTTTGTGTAGTGGAAAATATTAAAAATTATTTTAAGGATTTAATTGATATTTTTATGAAGTATTGGTCAATTATAAGTAATTAAATATTGTGAGTGTAAATAAATTTATTGATTGGTTAATTATTATGAAAGGTGTGATTGGAAGAAGAGAAAAGTTTAATTAAAAGTGACCGGTTGGGGAGGTGACTGGTTGCCCATGAGTTTTAAATAAAGGTTTCTTTCTCTTTCCTCAATCATTCACTCTCTTACGAGAATCTTCTTCTTCCTCATCTGTTTCTTTTCTTCTTCTTCTTCCTCCATCGCTGCGAGCTGCATGCTCTGAAGGGAGGTTCATTTTGCATCAAAACCTTGAAATAATTACATTTCCGTGACAGTGGTTTCAAGATGAGTCCATTGAACCGTTTAAATTTGTTATCTCATCTCTTTTGTTTCCTTCTCTAGACCGAATGGTCATGTATGGTGGGGTACTGTTCCAATCTCCACTCCTCTTAGGTGTGTGAGCCTAAATGGTCTTTTGATTGTGTGGGTAGTGCGATGTTAATAGGTTGTGCATTCCAAACCCGTTGGTAGTAGAAAGAACATCGGTGGAACGATTAAGGAAAGCTGGTGCTGGATTCAGAGGTGGAACTGTGAACCCAACGATTGTTGAAGTTTGGAACCGAGGTAAGGGGGGTGTTCGGGTTATAATTAATTAAAATAGGACATACTGTCCGAGTCGTTGGAATGATTGTGAACCGGGTAAGAGATGATGCTGAATGAAAATTGTGAATGTGTATGAATGCACGTATGAATGTGGACACCGAGGGTGTGTGTATGACGTAAGAAATATTTGATGCTGTGATAATAAAGATGATGCTGGATGAGTTGTATGTGAATGTGTATGAATGCATGTATGTGTATGGACACCGATCGGTTTAGGATCGTGTGTGTGTGGCTTAAGCCGATTGAATTTAAAATATTTGATGCTGTGATAATCGGTGTATGATGGCAATATGATGACGGGCTTGACAAGCAGGTCGCCCAGTGACAATGTGATGGATGGGCTTGACAAGTCGGTCGCCCTGTATTGTGAGCACATGCCAGTTTCTGGTAGTTGCATCTGTTATTTGTTGATGATATGTAATGATTGAGATATGATATGTGATTATGTGGTATGGGACGGTCGACGGTATGTATTACCCTCGTTTTTGGCTTCAATGGTCAAGTCGGACCCAGTTGAGCTACCCAGAGGTCTATGACCCAGTGGTTGAGGGGGAGCCAAGTCGGGCTCGGTGAACCAAGTCGGCTTCACGGGGTGTCAAGTCGGACCCCCAGCTAAAGGTCGATCCTTTTAGTATCCGGATACTAGGCGTCAATTTTGTCTCAGAGTCAGTGATGACAATTGGATTGTTAGTTGTGATGTGTATGTGATTAATTATAATTGCTGAGTGCAACTTGTTATAATTGCCGAATGAGAATTGATATATTTACAGAGTGTAATTTCATATATTTGCCGAGTGATTTGTTATATTTACCAAGTGGTAAATTGTTATACTTGCGGAATGAGTTACTTGCTGAGTGATTTGCTAAAATTACCGGATGAGAATTGTTATATTGCCGAGTGTGAATTACTATAATGTCGAGTGTTAATGGATATATTGCCGAGTGTGAGTTAATTGTCGAGTGTGACTTGCAATTTGAGGATAAAGCAATCGGACAGAGTTTATACTCGTAATCTGTTATTTAAATTCTGTTCTAGATTAATTATGATGCTAAACACTCACCCTTGCTATGGTTTTCAATTTAGTAACCAGTGACAGGGAAGAGGTCGGAGCTCTAGAGGTGCGCCAAGCGGAGGATTGATGCCAAGGCACCGAGTGATTTTGAATGAATTGTGTAATATATGTATATAATGAGTTTTTCGAGTGTGTGATGCTACATGTTGCCTATATGTTGAATTAAATTTTAATCGGTATGCTGATTGACATGAGTATAAATTCTTGATGTTATGTGATCGGTGTTTATTTTATGAGTGAATTTGCATTGCTGTAGCATAGTCGATTACCGGGCGAATCTCGCCGAGTGGATTCATTCTTGTCCGAGCGAGGACCGATTGATTTGGCGTCTGTTTCACTTAAGTGAGTATCCCTCGTTCCTTTCCGAGTGAAGAATAACCGAGAGATTCACTTCCGAGTGAAGAAAGATTAGAGTACTTTCGAGTGAAGATCAGAGTGCTTCCGAGTATAGGTGAGAATATTTCCGAGTTAATTATGCCCGAGAGCCTCTTCCGAGTAAAGTAAGGTGAGGGTATTTTCCGAATGATACATGACCGAGCGAACCTTTCTTGAGTGAAGGTTAAGGGTTTCCCGAGTGGACCTATTTCCGAGTGAAACCCGACTTGTTCACTTTCCTTGTAAGGCTTGTTCGCTCAGGTTTAGAGTGTAGCATTCGCCCAAGCGAGTCGGAACTCGCCTAAACGACCTTCTCGGTTTTTGCCTAAGCGTATCAGGGTCTCGCTCAGGCGAATGACTCCTGGCTTTGTCTTTCTCCTTCCGCTGTTTCTAATTAACTCTATTTTATTAATGGATTTATTTCCGATCGGTTATTATTTTGAGTATGCTTTTATTATTTTGAATGTATTTAAGAAAAATAAATATTATTTTATATTAAGACCGAGTTAATTTTTATTAAACGCGAAAATCTATTACAAAAAATGATTAAATTGACGCGGGTCGTCACAACCGAGTCCTGCTTGACTCTCCACCTCAACCACTGGGTCCTACTTGACCACTAGGTAGCTCAACTGGGCACAAAAACCACGGGAGCCGGAAACGAGGGGCTATATATACCGTCGGTCGTCCCACACCACACAATCATATAAATATAATTCACATTTCTCATATCATATCAGAAGTGGCCATCAATAACAGCACATACTCATCAAATGGGTGACCCACTTGTCAAGCCCGCCATCACATTGCCACTATACACATCAAATCATCACAATGCAAAACACTTTAATCTCATACTCATCATAAACCATACACAATTCACATTCATACATACATACACATGCAACTATCATCCAATATTTCTTACCGTGTTCATAATCGGTTCAACGACTCAGACCCAAAATATGTACCTATTCTAATTAATTACAACCCGAACACCCCCTTACCTCAATTCCGAGCTCCGATGACTCGTTCTTGATGTCGACTGCATTCTCTAAACGCTGCGTTCAAGGTTCTACCTCTGAGTTTAACACCCGCTTTGCTAATCGGTCCTCTGACGTCCGTTTCGTTACCTACGGAGGTCAAAACACCAAAACCCATTAACGTCATACCACCCTCATTGTTCCAAATACCGTTTTCAGGCTCCCATGCATAAAAGGAGTAGAAAACAAGTCCTCCTTCCACCATGCATAGCCGTCAGCTAGAAAGAGAAAGTGAAGAGGGAAGAAGATAGCTTAATTTAAAAGGTCCATTGAACTCACCTTGAAGCCACGATCTCAAAAACGGGGTTATTTCAAAGTTTTGACGTGAAATGGGTCTTCCTTTGGAGCATGCAAGTACACGGCAATGGTGAGGAGAAGAAGAAGAAGAAGTGGACTCACGTGAAATAAATGAGGAAGAAGATGGATTTTTATTATTTAAGGCTGAGGGGTAAAACTGTCTTTTCCCTATTTCTTTTATATTTTCTTTGAAAGTTTTAATTAAACTTTTACCTTTTACCTCCATTGGTAACTTTTAATTTACCTCCTTCTAATTACACCTCATTTAACCCTTTTGTAATTAATCAATCAAATAAATTTATTTATTTCCACAATAGTTAATTAGTTATAATTGCCTTTATTTTAATAATAATTCATAAAAATATCCAATAAATCTCTAAAACGATTATTAATATTTTCCACTAATCATAATTTTACTAAAATATCTGGGATGTTACAACAGTGATTATGATTAAAAATCTATGATATATAGATGTATGGTATAGAATTGGATAGGTTGAGATCCGATTCAATAACTGTCGTTTAACATATAACATGCTTACCCCTATTATATGGCTATTTTTCAGTGGGTTTGGATCATGATGATGATTAGTTAGATGTCACCATACTTGTGTGGGAGGCATTGTATATACATGTATATGCTTGTATAGCTTTTGATGATGATATAGCCTTGAACGGCTCTTGTACAAAGATATTTTGATGATGTATATATCTTGTGTAGCGGATCTAGGTAGCCGATAGCTTCACTGGAAGCCTAAATTATATTTTGGAATCATGTATATCATGATTATGTGATGTTATTTTGATTCTTGGATGTGGTTGACCATGGATGGTCCCATACTGTTGCATGAGATGCATTATGGTTCGGAGAACAGACTTAGAAGGGGGTTGAATAAGTTTGTTCACTTTTTCAAACCAAAAAGTTATATTTAAACATTATTGCATTACGTACAATGGACCAGACTTTTGAGAGATAGAGAGCGTGATACTTTGATTGAGTGAGAGTATTTTGCCAGACTTTTACTATCGAGTATAACAATAATAATGCACCAGACTTTTGATAGTAAAGAGTAAGAGAGAAATAGATAATATACAAGCGATTTTATACTAGTTCACCTCCAACTCGGAGACTACATCCAGTACCTTTAAATCTAAAGGATTTCCATTATGTAAAAACATTTTACATCAAGTGCTGAGTATTATTGACTCTGGCCACTCCTGGCTTAAGCACAACCTATGCTTCAAGTATTCTTGACACCGGCCACTCCTGGCCCCAAGTATTCTTGACACTGGCCACTTTTGGCCCCAAGTATTCTTGACACTAGCCACTTCTGGCCTTGAGTATTCTTGACTCCGGCCACTCCTAGCCTGAGCACAACTCATACTCTAAGTATTCTTGACTCCAGTCACTCCTGGCTTAAGCACAACCCGTGCTTCAACACACCAGACCCCTCTGGATTCCTATGAGTATTATTTTACAGCACCCACTCTTGGGGCAGACCTAAGTATTCTTTCATGAGCCACTTCTAGCTCGAACCCTGATTATTATTTCAAAAGTCTTTTCAGGCCAACAGTGTTTCTCACACTAACAGAGTCTGGAAACACACTAGACCTGTACTACCAGAGGATTGGAAGAATTATTTCAAATTGAATGATCAGCCTTCTAACTTAGCTGAGCTAAGTGATCAACTACATGAATTGGTTCGTGAAGAAAGAGAAGGACTTATTCATTATTTAGACTCGATACCTGTGTAATATGAAATAAGAGAATATGAGGTACTGAGTCTGAAAGCATGACCAAAGATAAAATACTCTTCATTGAGCAAAGAGATATGAGTTATTGTCATATCTTTAGTTGCTATGGCTTTCAGGAGAGAAGGAATGCACATAGTGAGTTTTCGATGTCTTCATGGTGATTCTTCTTGGTCTGAATTCTTCTTTTTGAGCAGATTGCCATTTCACTCTTTTTCTTGGGCTTTTGTAGATGAATGTCAAGTGCTCGTTTATACTTTCTTTTCTTCATCCACACTTTTCTTAGTGTGTTTTTCCCATCTTCCTTTCGTTTAGCAAGCTTTCTCTCTATTTTGTTTTTCCATTTTGTGTTCTCTATATTTTTGTTCTTGCCTGAGTCTTTTCTTGTACACTTTCTATACACTTCATTTGAAGAGACTGGTTCTATTTATAGAGAATTTTCCCAAGAAGCCTGAGAAAAGAATATATCTGATATAAGTCTGTTGAGAGATGACATACCCAATAAGAAGGATATTTCACAATGGACAATCAAGATTTCTTTTCTCAGAGAGAGACGTTCTGAGCATGTAATTGAAGGATAGAAAACTTTGAGATATGTACGATCATAGGCAGGATAGAGGTAGCATAAGTTTCACCAAGGAGGAAGCTTTTATTCAGAGAATCTCTGAATCTATAAGGCACAGGTGAAAGACTTGACACTGTTAGAACATAATTTGTCTTGCTTTGTCATTCTTCTTTTCATGAATCTTTGCTTTAAAGCGCTTTTGAAGATGCTTTCTAACTGTTGAGATTCCTTGAACCAGACTCGTATAGGAACTTTTCTTTAAAGAGGATTCTGGAACTGATGATTCATAAGATGTTAATGATGAGGCAATTTTAGAGCATAAGTTATTAAGATGCTTTTGCTAGGTCTGAGAGCTTTTATGTGAAAGTCAAGATCTGATGATTAGACTTTACTGATCCAGGTCTGGTAAGTGTTCAAATACATGAATCTTTTTCTTTTAAGACGAATTTCCAGACTACAAGACTTTTCTTATTTTGGGTCAAAAAGGTTTATGTTGAGACCAGACTTTGAGGATTCTTTTAACGCACATACTCCTCTTATCTTTTGTAACACAATCCTTATGTTTTCCTGAAACACTTAAACTCATATGTTAAATAATAACATGATATGACTCTATTTAAATTAGAATACACAATTGATGGTTCAGAGAACAGACTTAGAAGGGGGTGGAATAAGTCTGTTCATTTTTTCAAACCAAAAAGTGATATTTAAGCATTAGAGCATTAAGCACAGCAGACCAGAATTTTGTGAGATGGAGACCGTGATTATTTGATTGAAAAGTGCTATTTTACCAGACTTTTACTATCATAAAATATTAACATGAGTGCACCATACTTTTGATAGTAAAGAGTAAAGAGAGAGTAACAACACATAAGCAATTTATACTGGTTCACCTCCAATGAGGAGACTACATTCAGTACCTTCAACTTAAAGGATTTTCCACTATGTAAAATTCCATTTACATGTGATGTTTAGAGTATTATTGAATCCAGGTACTCTTGGCTTAGGTACTTCCCATACCTCTAAGTATTCTTAACATTGGTCACTCCTGGCCTAGAGTATTCTTGAATTTGGCCACTCCTGGCCCAGAGTATTCTTGAATTCGGCCACTCTTGGCCCAGAGTATTCTTGAATCCAGCCACTCCTGGCCCTTGAGTATTCTAGAGCCTGGTCACTCCTGGCCTCTGAGTATTGTTAAGTCTGACCACTCCTGGCCTAAGTACACCCAATGCTTTTGAGTATTCTTTTGTAAGCACCCACTCCTGGGGTAGTCCTAAGTATTCTTTCACAAGCCATTCCTGGCTCAAATCCAGAGTATTATTTCTAAATCCTCTCCAGGCCAACAGTGTTCCCAACAGGTCTACCAGACCCGTACTTACAATAAATTGGAAGAATTTGAACATCACAAATGACAATCCTCTTGACTTAGCTAAGCTAAGTGATAAGTCTGATTAATAGACTTTTACAAATAAAGAGAGACTTGTATATTTATAAAAATTAGTACATAGAAAATATGGAGTGAAGTGCAAACTAAGTTTTAAATGCTAAGTCAGAGACAATGATTTTGTATTGGAGTTAAATTGATTTCATGTCTCTAACTTAGTTGCTGTGATTTTTGAACATATGAAATATATAACCTCACAACAAGTTTTTCTTTATCTCTAATGACATTTTCTGATTTCTTCTTGTAACAATATGCCATTTTTCTTTTCTCTCTTACTTTTTCTGATCTTTCTTTCTTTTCACTCTTTCTTTCTTTTCTCTCATGCTTGTTCTGATCTCTATATTTTCTCTCAATTATTTTCTTTATTTTTCTTTTGCTTATTTTTCTTTTCTCTTTCTCTGTATGTTGTTGAAGAGAACATTTGCAGCATATAAATACTTATTTTGCTTAGGAGAGATAGATCCGTTAGATGACCATTTGAAGATTGCTCATCTATAGGAGAAGTGATTTTTCTTCAACGGATATGAGCCTACTTGGTCAGAGAGACGTTTTGCATATTTTGTATGGGATAGAGAGCTTTTGAGATTTGCGTAGATACAGGCAGAGAGGAGTGGTACATTTTTCACCAAAAGGGAAATTCCTTTATTAGAGGAATTCAGACCATTTTGAGAGTTAGTGAAAAATAGATGTTTTTTTACCATTGTAGTTCTTTGGACCAGACTCGTATAGGAACTACCTTTTAGAGGATTCTATGTCTGGTGATCGATAAGGTATTGATGATGAGACAAATTAAGGCATAAATATTTAGATGCTTTTGCAAGGTCTGGAAGCTTGAAGCACATGTGAGAACAGGATCTGATGTTTTCACAGACTCTGAGATATGAGATATAAGACTTTTCTGGTCAAGGTCTGGTAAAACATTCAGATGCAGAGATCTCTCTCCTTAAGGTGAAATTCTAGACTTCAAGACTTCTTTTGTCTTCAATCGTAGGATTTATGTTATGACCAAACTTTATGAAGGTCCTTCCAGACTTTTGACACACAGGCTCCCCCTTTCTTTTATAGCAAAAACCTTATGTTTCTTGAAACACTTAAACACACATATCAAATAAAAACATGATATAACTTGATTTAAATTAGAATACGCGATGTTAGTTATCAACAAATCTTAAGATTATTCCGAGTCTTCTTGACTCTAACAGTAATGTTGATTATCAACTAATCTCATGAAGTCTGGTTTAAATGATTTGACATTTTCCAGACTTTTCTTCAACACATTATGTCCAAGAAATTGAGTTTTGGCACTTGATGCATTTACATGATTGATATGGGTAGGAATTGTACATGCATTGCATTACAATGGACTATGCATTCAGATATAGATTGATGATGTGAGCTTAGAAGTTAATGGCTTTTAAGTGGATTCTATGCATAATTGGGAACTTGATAGGCCATAATGCATTCCGTGAGATTCAGATACCTCCGGATGGGTCCATTAGGTCATACTTGTTATTTAGGACTTGCACGATTTAGAATGGACCAAATCCAATGAGAAATAAAGCATATGTTGCATGTTTTTGCCTTAAAACACTTAAAACGCGCTTTCACGCATTAGTGATTCGTTTTTGGGAATTTTTTAGGTGGTGTCAAAGTTTAGTGGTGTTTGGAGAAGTTATGACATGCAGAAGTTGGCTGGAATACTAAATTTTGCATAATTTTCTACATTCAGGTATGGCTAATCAATTAGGACCATTCTAGTTAAGTGGTAATCGATTAACGTAATTGATTAGGGTCATTCTAAAATGTGGTAATTGATTAATTGGTCTACATAATCGATTAACACCTAGGTAACAGATTAGCTAATCGATTAAGGCCATTATGTTGCCCTAGTAATTCACTACCAAAAAAATACCTAACAACGACGGCCTTAAATTGTCGTTAAAGTATTAGAAGTCTATCGTTAAACGTATTAGCGATGGTTTTTTAATGGCACGATGCCTGTTGCTAAGAACCTTGTCGCTGATTCAAAAATGACGACAATAGTACACCGTCACAAAATTTTTGATGGCGCCACATCGTCACTGTGTTGGTCCCATGGGTGGTCACTCAGTCTGTCACTGGTGTTGACAGATTAGCGACGACCACAAACTATCGCTACTAGCTTAGTATACAGCGACCATAGTGGTCGTCGCTAGTTTGCTATGTATTATCGACCGCGTTACCCATTGCTAAGTTACAACCTATTAGTGACTGCAGCACCCATCGCTAGCTTGCCATGATTAGTGATTGCGCTTCCTATCGCTAGGTTACAACCATTTAGTGCTACGGCAACTGTTGCTAGGTTACCACGCATTAGTGACCACGCTGGCTGTTGCTACTTTGTTGTCTGTTAGAGACCACATGCATTCTGTCACTAAGTTGCTACCTATTAGCGACTACACGCTTGCCTTTGCTACTTTGTAACCTATTAGCGATTGTGTATTTTCAATCGCTAATTTATACATGGGTCTTTTTTGGAGGGTGATTATATTTTTCTTAATAAATTATTTTTTAATTATATCAGTTAAATATTAAATATTAAATATTATAATAATTATATTGCCTATTATTATAAAATTAAATTGGTGAATTCACATGGAAAAGAAAATGACATAAAATAGATACTGATATATCATATATGAGATAAAGTGTAAATAAAATTTATATACAATTCTATACAATACAATAAAAATAAAAGTCAAAAGATAGCATGATCACAGTGGAGGGGGATCCTGTGGTGGTGGAAGGGGGGAGGGCGGCTGAGAAGTAGATGAGGGTAAGGTAGGGCCAAACGCCGCCATCATCCAGCTGATTAGCTCCTGTTGCTGAGCTAGCTATCGACGAATCTTGAGAAACTCTTCCTCGGCCCATCGTTGAGCCGTCGTCGATCCTTGGCAGCTTGCTCCTGCAAAAGTGCCTCTGTCGTCGGTCCTCCTCGGCCCACTCCTCCAAAAGCTGCCTCTGGCAGCGCTCTTCCTGTAGCTTATTATTCAGGTTCTAAATAACCTAAATAACATCTGCCAGAAGCCTAGAGGAAAAGGAAAAGGTATTCTCCTTCTTAGTAAGTTGTGTGCCCACCCCTCCTAAGCCAAACACCCTCCCTTTCTTGTTCATACCTCCAATAGCCTATATAAATAGTGTTGTCTTTGAAAGAAGAAAAGGTGGGAGATACCTCCCCGCAGGTGTGGAAGCCGCTAACTCTGCCTCCTTCTCGACTCTCATGGCAAGATACGTATCCTATAAATGTAAAATAATGATAAAATTCAGTAATATAATTTGTAATTTTAAGCATGTGTAAGTTAAAATAAATTACCGTCATGTTTGTCGTCTTTTGGTTAACTCATGCATCAGTTTTGTTCTTCTTGGTCATTTGTATGACCTCATACAGTGAAGGCTCGTGATGCTTCTTTAGCTCTTGTAGTTCAAATGTATTGAGATTATTAGTGGAAAATATATTTAGTCATTCATAAAAAAATGTTTAACAAAATATACTTACAAATCTTTTTTTATGCTTGAGGACTGAAATGCTACCCCCAGTGTAGATAGAGACACCAACATCAGTTGCTCTATTTGCCTTGTTTCTAGCACTGGCCTGTTGGAACAAGACACCTCCCCACTTCTGCACCAAAAGAGTATTTAGCCTAAGATTGGAACTACTCTAGCAACGAGAGAGTATTCAGTCTTAAACTACCATCACTCCAAGAACCTATAAATCATGAAATTTTTAGCTATTGTGCACATGCATCTTAGTTTTTAAATGGGATAAGTCCCACCCCATTCCTAGTTCTACAACTTAAGTTATGATTTTTTGTTTGTAGTCTATCGGGATAAATCTAGGACAATCACAACATGATATATCACTTAACCAATGCATTTTTAAACCATATCAGCAGTTACATAAGCTCAAGCAGATGAGGTAGCTTACTTGATTAGCATTAATAATTTCAGCTCTAAAATCTTGTGTATAGGGATTGTAAGTGTTAATTTTGCTAGAATAAATGCATGAACTCATTATTTTTCTCCAATGATCATCAAGAAAAGGGTGAAAATTTATTTATAATATATATGGCTAATGACATGAAAGGATTTTGGAGTGAATATTCACTTAAATTCATGGTATCAAAGATCCCTCTAGCAATTGGAAATCATCAATATAAATTACATAAGATCATGGTATTTTATAATTATAACATATAGAAAATACTAGCTTAATATTGCACTTATAATATTGAAAGAGCAAATTTTAGAAATCAATAATATGGTGAAAGTAATTAAAGATCATAAATTTATCTATTCTGTGATCATATGTTATACTTGACTATAAGATTTAAAACTCTAAATAGTGCCACAAATAATGCTGCAATCTGATTGGAAGAAAAAAGTACACATTAAAAGCCTCATCTTCTCAAAGTACTCAGTACTCTTAAGAAACTTTATTTCACTGTTGGTTTATAAGAAACAATACTAGATAAGAAACCTCCTATCTATCATGTGGTTGAGAATCAGAATCTATACATATATTGGCATAGCCAAGCCTGTATGAAGGGGCATAGCTGTGACGACCATCGTCAATTTTCTCATTTTTCACAATAGATTTTTTTCACTTTTAATAAAATCATCCACTCGGTCTTAACATAAAAATATTTACTTTTCTTAAGTATATTTAAAGTAGTAAAATCACACTTAACTAACAAATTCCGACTGAAACCGATCCATAATACCACTAATAAAATAGTTATTTAGAAACAGCAGAAGAAAGAAACAGTTAGAGTTCACTCGGAAATCATTGTCTCACTCGGTCATCTTTCACTCGGGTCAGCTTAACTTCCACTCGGAGAAGGTTTACTCATCTTCATTCAGAAACACTTGGACCTTCACTCGGAAGTACTCTTATCTTTCTTCACTCGGAGTTTCAGCCACAACTCACTCGGAGACACTCTAACCTTTTCACTCGGAATTGAGTCTCTCGGTTATTCTTCTCTCGGAAAGGAATGAAGGATGCTCACATGGTCAACAAATCAATAAGCCCTCGCTCGGATAAGGAATTACTCGGCTAAATTCACCAGGTGATCAACTCTGCTACAATGCAAATTTATTCATAAATTAAACACCGATTCATAACATCACAAGTTCATATTCAACATAGTCAACATCATCAAACACTCGGAAAACTCAATATATATATATATGTATTACACAATTCATTCCGTTTCACTCGGTGCCTTGGCATCAATCCTCCGCTTGGCGCACCTCCATGGCTCCGACCTCTTCCCTGTCACTAGTTATTAAAAATGTAAACCACAGCAAGGGTGAGTGTTTAGCATTATAATTAATCTAGAACGGAATTTAATTAACAAAATACAAATACTAACTCCGTCCGATTCTTTCATCATCAAATTGCATAATACACTCGGCATTTAACTCACTCAGCAATCATAGCAATTAACACAGCAATTTTAATAATTCACTCATTCGGCAAGTATGATAACAATCACTCGGCAATATATAAAATTACACTCGGCAAATATAGCAAACTGCACTCGGTAAATATTGCAAACTGCATTCGACAAATATACACCACAACTAATAACTCATCAAATTACAAGTCACAACTGACTCTCACATAAAATCGACACCTAGTATCCGGATACTAAAGGATCGGCCTTCAGCTGAGAGTCCGACTTGACATCCCATGAACCCGACTTGGTTCACCGAGCCTGACTTGGCTCCCCCTCACATAATCACTTATTTTATTATATAAACATAGGCACATCATTTGCAACTGTCAGAAACTGACTTGTGCTCATAACATAGGTCAATCGACTTATTGTCCTCTCATATTCAATCACATAGCATAATTATACAATCCTTTCACTGGAAGCCTGTCAGGAGCCGCTCCTTGCTCGTGCAAACGCACCGGCGTCCACTCCCCGCCCTCAACAGTATACAGAGTATCTCATACACTATGTAACTCAATATAATTAAACGTGATCACCAGTCGGTCGGCCTACACCCATCAACACAAGCCACTATATTGGTTGTCACAGCATCAAATATTTTTAATTTCAATCGGCTCAAGCCACAACGATCGGAAACCAATCGGTGTCCACATACATGCATCCATACTCATTTATATACACTCATTCGGCATCATCTCAAATATCACAACAAATATTTCTCAAGTCACATACACACGATCAGAAACTGATCGGTGCTCACATACATACATGCATACTCATACATTCACAGCTTTCATTCAGCAACAACATCAGATATTTCTTAAATCACACATACACACACGATCCTAAACCGATCGGTGTGCACATCCATACATACATTCATACACATTCACATAATTTTCACTCGGCACCATCTCTTACCCGGTTTAGTCTTTCCAACAACTCGGATAGTGTCCAATTCTAATTAATTATAACCCGAACACCCCCTTACCTCTGTTCCGAGCTTCAACAGTTGCTGGATGCACCGTTCCACCTCCGTCCCAGCACCAGCTTCCTTAATCGCTCCATCAGTGTTCGTTCCTCCACCTACGGGTCTGGAACGTGAAACATATTAACGTTACACCACCATCCACACGGTAAAAGGGGCATTTCCAGGCTCACGGCCAAGAGGAGTGGAGATCGGAATAGTACTCCTCCTCACATGGCTATTCATCCAGAAAAGAAAGGAAGAAGGTGAGGTATTAATTTTGAACGGTCTAAAGGACTTACCTCGAAACCACTGTCACAGCTATGTAATTATTTCAAGGTTTGATGCAAAGATGGACCTCCCTTCAAAGCTTACAGCTCTCAACAATGGAGGAAGAAGAAAAGTAGCAGATGAAGAAAAAGATTCTCGTGAATGATTGAGTGAATTATTACGCAAATGATTAAGGAAAGAGAAGGAAATCATTATTTAAACTCATGACAACCGGTTACCTGCTCAACCGGTCACTTCCAACCGGTGACCTCTTCAACCAGTCATTTCTCCATTTCCTTTACAATTTCTTTAATAACTTTAATTAAACCTCTCTTCTTCTAATCACACTTTTCATACTAAACCAATAGTTCTTAAAAATATCAAATAAATTCCTAAAAACAATTATTAATATTCTCCACTTCTCAAAATTTTTCTATAAATATCCAGGATGTTACATCCACCCCCCCTAAAAAGGGATTTCGTCCCTGAAATCAACATTCCTTACTGAAAAAGATTGAGGTATACCTTTCTCACATCCGATTCCAATTCCTAAGTGTAGGTTACCCCATTCAAATCCTGCCACTTTACCTTTACCAATGGCACTTCCTTGTTTCTTAGCCGTTCGGTCTGATACTCCTCAATACCGATTAGTGTAACTCCCACCGTCAGGTTTTCCTTCAATTCAATAGAATCACTCGGCACAATCATCGAATCACATAGAATATACACCCGGAGTTATGACATGTGAATCACTGTGAATATTAATTAACGAACTGAGAAGATCCAGTCGGTAAGCAACATTACTGATTAAATTTGTGACTCTTCAATATCCAACCTACACCCTTGGTTGGTGAAACCTTCAAGAATACCCAGTCACCCATCTGAACTCAAGCAGTCTATGCCGACTGTCATAGTAACTTTTCAGTCGGTCTTGGGCCATCTTCATTTTCTCTCGGATCAAGGCAATCTGTTCATAGCCAAGAGGTGAACACTCTTGATCAATCGGTTTACAACCACTCAGATCACACTACACCAACACTCGGTCTCATAATCTCCAAATTCCATCGTTACCTTTGGTTAATCCTATTACCTCGAGAATATCACTCGGATATATCTCTGCCCGAGTCCTAGCTTTTCTTCACTAAAAATTATTCCTCCCAGAAATGCTTCACTCAGAATCGAAGACCATCTCAAAGACGTCCCCAAGCACAAGCTCTCGCCCATTTTTAAGACACCCGAGCACAAATTAAATGAATTCACCACTCGGATATTCACTTCCCTCAGGAACTATTCACTCGGAAACATACTCATTCGAAGCTCCTCTTTCTCTGTCCAGAAATACTTTTTCTGGAAAAAGGCTCACTCGATATATCAATCGGTTCTATCACACTCGGAAATGTCACACAACTCGGAGATACCCCACTCGGAAATTCACAACTCAGAAACATCTCGGCCCGAGAAGTACTCATTAGAAATCAGCTTTTCTTCACTTGGGAGTACTTCTCTCAGACATTATTCACTCGGAAATTCTCCACTCAGTGTATCTTGGTAGGAACTCAAGTCATCAAATTTCTTTTTTTTTAGGTCATCTCTTCTCCCCACAATCTAGCAGTAATTTATACCGACTACCAGATCACAATATTTACTTTTCTATACTCATTATTCGTCGGTTACCAAATCTCAGTTCTATTTGTTCCTCATCTCTAATCATTTTCCGACTTTAGAGATACAAATCTTATACTTCTCTTCTCTAAATCCGATCATCCAAGATTGGCTAAAACACGTCTATCTCCTTGACTTCACACGACCTCAACCACTAGTGCAACTACCTAAGGTGATCAGTCTCAAGAGTTCAACACTTCGTAGTTAAGCCAGGTGAAAGTCGGCTATACAGTCCAACTGTCCATATCATCGATCAACATGCAAGCTGTTTACATCATAATCCATTTACCTATGTCTATTGGCAACTTCACAATGAATTAATGTTAAAAGGAACTCACGATGGCCAGCCATTATGATTCCCATGTAACACTAATATCAGTGCAAAGTCCAAACGACTCGGTAAAACTTCTCTTCATTCTTACTCAACTACTTTTTAATCACTTCGTCCCACGTCCTTCGTTCACTACTTTTCCTTATCATATACAAACAGTCTAATATATATATATATATATATATATATATATATATATATACTTCACTCGACCATCACTCACACAATTCATTCTCTTAATTATTCCGAGTGAATTCTCACCTCATCAATTATCTCACTGAAAATTATTACCAACCACCCTTTGACTTTTACCTTCAACTTATTCGGCATTATTACACCGTCATTCATCAATTACTCATAATTTCCCTTAATTTTCATTAATCAATCGTCTAACAATCTCTAAACTACCTCATAAAAGCACTACAAAAGGCTCATCCTTTCCAGAAATAATCACATTAGAGCATTCGTCAACTTATTTCATTCTATGTAACATCAAACTCCATTATTCAAACAAACATATGGCTACCAACGCACTTACTATTCTCATTTCACTCCAGGATTTAACCTCCTCTCGGAAAATTAGTACCCCGAGTCCCAGAAATGTTGGCTCGGTTGCTATGCCCACTCGGTTACTGCCTCTGTTGGCACTCAGCATAAGGTCTCCCAGTTGTCCACATTGGAAACAATTCGTCCACTCGGACAGTGTTTTGTAATATAGCTCTTAGCCACAACTATAGCACACTCGGCTACCGACTGACTACCAGATCGGTCAGTAGAACTCCGACCAGAAGAGGAAGAAAATGTAGCGAAAAACTTACCGCCACAAAAGAACCGACCCATCTTCTTGAAACCAGATCCTCTCGCCTTCACGACCTTTTATCTTCCGACTGAAGGGTCCTTTGTAATTGCACTTCCGTGGTCAGCATATCCTTGTCCACTAGAATCGGATAATCCCGAATCTCAATCGGCATAATCACACTGCGAATTCTAATTCACAATCCTGCTTCATACTTGGCACACTCACTACTCTCGGTTCCTCCCAGTGAGAAAGAGTGATAGAAGTCACAGCTCATCAAACTTAGTAGTGTGCTCGGCCATTGACACTCGGCCCTGTTTCAATCTCAAATTCTATTTCCTTTCGAATTCTCTAATTATCCGAGAAGTACTTAACAAGAAACCACTCTCGAAAATTTGTCCACACTAACGACTCACTCGTCGTCTTCATCGGTACCTTAGTCCGAGACCATCATGTCCTAGCCTCGTCCTTCAACCGGTAATTCGCAAACTGTACTTTCTGCTCCTCCGAGCACTCGAAATACTCAAGAGCTGACTCGGTTTCTCCTATCCAAACATACGCCCTTCCTTTATAAGCAAAGGGATTCCTTTTCAGGAATTTATCAAGAGTGGGACCTGATTCGGTCCTACTCATCAATTGAGAAAATCCCGAGAAGAATAGTCATCTTCTCCACCAGAACTAGTTTTTCCGGCCATAAAATAATTCCACAATAAATAAACACTTCACCATTAATAACCAATACTTTACCAGGGAGTCGGATAATTACCTCACATAAAACACAACGCCATTGGAGTGCCAAGGGAATGATGCCAAGCTGCACAAACAACCACAAGTACAATGCAATAAAATGCAAAACACAGTCCAATATAGGACTTACACAGTCACTCGGTTCGCCCATCCACTCAGCTCTAGAAAGAACCGCTCTGATACCAGATGTGACGACCATCGTCAATTTTCTCATTTTTCACAATAGATTTTTTTCACTTTTAATAAAATCATCCACTCGGTCTTAACATAAAAATATTTACTTTTCTTAAGTATATTTAAAGTAGTAAAATCACACTTAACTAACAAATTCTGACTGAAACCGATCCATAATACCATTAATAAAATAGTTATTTAGAAACAGCAGAAGAAAGAAACAGTTAGAGTTCACTCGGAAATCATTGTCTCACTCGGTCATCTTTCACTCGGGTCAGCTTAACTTCCACTCGGAGAAGGTTTACTCATCCTCATTCAGAAACACTTGGACCTTCACTCGGAAGTACTCTTATCTTTCTTCACTCGGAGTTTCAGCCACAACTCACTCGGAGACACTCTAACCTTTTCACTCGGAATTGAGTCTCTCGGTTATTCTTCTCTCGGAAAGGAATGAAGGATGCTCACATGGTCAACAAATCAATAAGCCCTCGCTCGGATAAGGAATTACTCGGCTAAATTCACCAGGTGATCAACTCTGCTACAATGCAAATTTATTCATAAATTAAACACTGATTCATAACATCACAAGTTCATATTCAACATAGTCAACATCATCAAACACTCGAAAAACTCAATATATATATATGTATTACACAATTCATTCCGTTTCACTCGGTGCCTTGGCATCAATCCTCCGCTTGGCGCACCTCCATGGCTCCGACCTCTTCCCTGTCACTGGTTACTAAAAATGTAAACCACAACAAGGGTGAGTATTTAGCATCATAATTAATCTAGAACGGAATTTAATTAACAAAATACAAATACAAACTCCGTCCGATTCTTTCATCATCAAATTGCACAATACACTCGGCATTTAACTCACTCAGCAATCGTAGCAATTAACACAGCAATTTTAATAATTCACTCATTCGGCAAGTATGATAACAATCACTCGGCAATATATAAAATTACACTCGGTAAATATAGCAAACTGCACTCGGTAAATATTGCAAACTGCATTCGGCAAATATACACCACAACTAATAACTCATCAAATTACAAGTCACAACTGACTCTCACATAAAATCGACGCCTAGTATCCGGATACTAAAGGATCGACCTTCAGCTGGGAGTCCGACTTGACATCCCGTGAACCCGACTTGGTTCACCGAGCCCGACTTGGCTCCCCCTCACATAATCACTTATTTCATTTTATAAACATAGGCACATCATTTACAACTGTCAGAAACTAACTTGTGCTCATAACATAGGTCAACCGACTTATTGTCCTCTCATATTCAATCACATACCACTGTAACGCCCCGGCCACTTTTCAGGAATGAACGACTCGCCCCACAGACCAACACGAGAACTTTCCAATGTGCTTTTGTCCTCACTCACACATTTCCTGAGAACTTCCCAGGAGGTCATCCATCCCAGAATTACTCCAAGTTAAGCACGCTTAACTTTGGAGTTCTTAAGTGATAGGCTACCGAAAAGACTAATGCATTTGTTGGTATAGGTAGTACGAATTCATTTCTTTAAGCTATCCTCGACTGTATAGTCCCATACCTATACAGTCTTTGGATCCCTCTCATTCTGGTATGTATTCGATTCATTCATGTGTCCCTCCCACTGGAAGCCTGCCAGAAGCCGCTCCTTGTTCGTGCTCATCCACCGGCGATCACTCCCCGCCCTCAACAGTGCCCGGGATGTCACATTCCCCGCTGGAAGCCTGCCAGGAGCCGCTCCTTGTCCGTGTCCATGCACCGACGATCACTCCCCGCCCTCAACAGTGCCGGGATGTCACAATAGCCAATACTGTTCAGGCTCTAATTTCATTTTAGCCATGTTCAATTCTTATTTTTTTAAAAAGAGTTCACTCTTGATCTTGTTAGCCTACTAGAAAAACAAAAGCAAACACAAACATAGAAGAAATCATAGAGATTCTACGCTACTCATTCCAAACTAATGCCACTATTTTCTTCATACATTCTAGTAAACTATATTTATTTAAGTTACACTAACATAAAAAACAAAACAAAACTACATATTAGGAAATGTAACTGAGAAAACATTAGAGGATTTAGTTAGAGATGGACCTACCAGAGAGGGAGAGAAGACGTGAGGGAGAACAGACGCCGAGCACAGGTCAAAGGAACACCGCAAGATGACAGGAGACGTGACAAAGATGGCACGCGAGGGAGAAGGCACCTCAGGGAGAACGGAATCCATCCATAACTCAAAACACCGTAAGGAGACGCAACGGAGAAGGGAGAGAAGGCATATGGGGTTCGAATGATTAGGGATAACAAAGGAAATCGAAGAAAGGAGAAGAAGGCACGGGAGGGTGAAGAACAAAAAACTAAAGAAGAAAGGGGGAAACTGAAGAAGAAGGGGGGCTTAAATGATTAGGGCAAATGATTGGGGATGATTAGATTAAAAACTTAGCGACAAGTTAGTCCCGTCGCTGAAAACGTCACTAAACAGTCCACATGGCAGAACTAGTGATGGTGCACCGTCACCGTAGTTGAACTGAATACTAAGTAGCGACTACGGACAATGTTGTCGCTAGTTGTGCCCTAATAGCGACGAACATAACCCGTCGCCGAAGGCAATGTGATGCAGCAATACTTACGGTAGTGCGATGATCTTGACGCCGTCGCTCATTTAAAGCATGGAGGGAACCAAAATTTTGGATGGGAATGAAAATCTAGTGACTACAGACAACGTCGTCGCTAGTTGTTCCCCACTAGCGACGAACTAAATCCGTTGCTGAAGGCAATATGATGCAACAACACTTACGTTAGCGATGACCAGGACGTTGTCACTAAGCTTTTCTGTATGTAGCAACGGCGTTCCGCGGTTGCTACATTGGGCGCCAATATAAAAATTTAGAGGCAAAGAAAAAATGGAGGGAAATGAATATAGCGACGGGTTAGTGACGGGTTTCTGCATAATTTAGCGACGGTGTACTGGTGGTCGCTAAGGTGGTAGCAAATTTCCTTTTAAAGGTCCTTTTTGCCATGGCGGTCGCTAAATAACGATGGCTTTCATTGGTCGTTGATTTTTAGTAACTAACAGAGGTTTTTTTTAATAGTGATTGATTTCCCACTTAGTGTAATCGATTACCATGCCCTCAGGATCTCCAAATGAGTTGAAAATACATTCTAAATCCACCTAGCTTCCGCCTAACCTTTCTAAATGGATTAAGTTAGCGTTTGGAGTTCCAAACAACCAAATGAGGATTGAATTAAATTGGAAAAATTTTTCTTTAAATTTTCACTATTGTTTTAAACCCTAGGATGTTTTAAATTTTAAATTTAAATGTTTCATCATATACATTTTAGATTTTTTATATTTTTATTTTCTTAAAATTTATAATATGTTATAAAATAATTGGATATGTGATCATCCAAATTGAACTGAACCAACTTAGATCGAATTGGATTGAGTTTTTAAAAAACACACATTTAATAAAATCTGATATAATTAACTTCGATTTGATTTTTCTCTTTGGAAATCTGATGTAACCTGAATCCTCCTTTAAACTAAACTTAAACAAAAGAAATAAAATGAGCATATTAATTTGTAGGTTTTGTTTTGTATTTTTTCAAAAAGATAAAATGAAACTTGATGCTTAATTGTTGTTTATCGCTACGATGGAATGAATTCCATCTTTCGTATTTCTTCGACCTCATCCATTAATTATTTCTTAAAAAATATATGGACACTCTCACGTCTCTAGTATAAAAGTCAAAACCCAAACAACACATGCAAAACCTAACAACCAGATTTGCCCAATTTAACTCTGACCACACCTCAATGGTCTTATCATGAACCCTAAACAACAGAATTTTAAATTTCTAACCAAACCCTTCTTTGGTTTTTTCCCAAATAAAAAAAAGAAAAGAAAACCTCTTATTTTCTCCGGGCTCTGTCATCTTCCTCTGTCTTACAGTTACAGCAAATTTAAATAATTAAAAATTGAAAAAAAAAATGAATAGACCGTAATCTACACTGCATAACCTTCCGTCAAACCATGGAAAATTTTTAGAGAGAGAGAGTGAGGGAAAATTTATTACTAAAAACAAAAAAGTCTTTGGAAATTCAGTTCCCTTTTTTCTCCCACCTTTTTCTCATTCATACGCGGGTTCGGCCGAAATTATTTGTTTAATCAAAATCCATTCCTGTCTTCTTCTCTTTCTCTCTTCACTTGCTAATTCTTGAATTCACACCCTTCCTTTAAACCTTCAAAACCCAATCACCTCCAAAACTGTATCCAAGTTATGCCGTTTGGAAACCCAGAAAATTTTTTCCTAGAAAATCTGTCTGCCACCGAAATTTCTCCCCTTTCCTTGGGGAAACCGCTCGGTTCCTGAAATCACCATCTGGGTCGTAGCGAATTTCGAAAACTCTTTAGAGAAAAATAATCTCCAATGGCTTCAGGGGCTATTTTCTCGTCGCTCCGGCGGCGCCGGTCGCCATCGCTGGAGGCGTTTCTGGCACCGGTTGACCTTTCCGGTGTGGCGCTGGTGGAGACACTGCTTGCCGTCGCCGGCGATGTCGTGTCATGTTTTTCCGGCCACCGTTTCCCCTTCCAACGCCTGAACTCGCGTTCCCTCGTCCGAAAGGTGGAAATTTTCAGGTCAATGTTGGAGTGTTTGAGAGACTCTTCCGGCGATGTCGACGGCGCCGGTGGTCTACCCTCCACGGCGGTGCTTTGCTTGAAGGAGCTTTATTTGCTTCTGTATCGCTCCAAGATTCTCATTGATTACTGTGCCCAATCCAGCAAGTTGTGGCTTTTGCTTCAGAACGAATCTATTTCAGGTCACTTTCATGATCTAAGCCAAGAATTTTCTACCCTTTTGGACGTTTTTCCAGTAAGGGACGTTGACCTTAGTGATGATGTTAAGGAACAGATTGAGTTGTTGGAGAGACAATCAAAAAGGGCTAAGTTGTTTATAGACAAGAAAGATGATGCTCTTAGGATAAGGTTCTTTTGGTTTCTTGATGAGTTTGAGAGTGGGAGGGTTCCTGATTACGCAGAATTCAGGTCTTTCTTTTTGGATAAGTTGCAGATTCTTGATGCCAAGAGTTGTAGGGTGGAGGTTGAAGCCTTGGAGGAGCAGATTGTGAATCATGAGGGTGATGTTGAGCCAACTGTTTCTGTGCTTAATGGGATGGTGGCTATTGTGAGATATTGTAGGTTTCTGCTGTTTGGGTTTGAGGAAGATGAGGTTGAATTGGAAATTGGGAACAAGAAGAAGGGAAGTAGGAGGAGGTTGATAACTCAGGAAATTGCTGAAACGTTTTTGACTGTTCCTAAGGACTTTTGCTGTCCGATTTCATTGGATTTGATGCATGATCCTGTGATAATTTCAACAGGACAAACGTATGATAGGATGTCTATATCAAGATGGATGGAGGAAGGGCATTGTACTTGTCCCAAAACTGGGCAAATGCTTGATCATAACCGGCTTGTTCCTAATCGTGCTCTTAAGAATTTGATCATGCAATGGTGCACTGCACATAGGATACCTTATGATTCTCCTGAGGTGGTTGATGCATCTGCTGAAATGTTTGCATTAGCTTGTCCCTCCAAGGCTGCTCTTGAAGCTAATCAAGGGACAGCCAGGCTTCTCATTCAGCAGCTTGCTAATGGGTCACAAGCTGCAAAGACTGTTGCTGCTAGGGAGATAAGAATGTTGGCAAAAACTGGAAAAGAAAACCGTGCCTTTATTGCAGAAGCAGGGGCAATTCCTTATCTTAGGAACTTGCTTTCATCTCCTAATAGTGTGGCACAGGAGAATTCTGTGACTGCATTACTCAACCTATCCATTTTTGAAAGAAACAAAAGCCGGATCATGGACGAGGAAGGGTGTTTGGGATCAATTGTTCAGGTGTTGCAATTCGGGCACACGACAGAGGCCAGGGAGAATGCTGCTGCTACATTATTCAGCCTCTCTGCTATCCATGACTATAAAAAAGGAATTGCAGACAATGTGGGAGCTGTTGAAGCACTGGCAAGGCTATTGCAAAATGGGACACCGAGAGGAAAGAAGGATGCTGTAACAGCATTGTTTAATCTTTCCACACACACAGAAAATTGTCTGAGAATGATAGAGGCGGGGGCAGTAACAGCTTTGGTTGGAGCTTTGGGGAATGAAGGAGTTGCTAAGGAAGCAGCCGGTGCATTGGCCTTGATTGTTAGGCAGCCTATTGGGGCCATGGCAGTGGTGAGGGAGGAAGCAGCAGTAGCTGGATTGATAGGAATGATGCGTTGCGGAACACCGAGGGGTAAAGAGAATGCCGTTGCAGCATTGCTGGAGTTATGCAGAAGTGGTGGTGCAGCTGCAACCGAAAGGGTGATTAGGGCACCGGCTTTATCTGGATTACTCCAAATGCTGCTTTTCACAGGGACAAAGCGGGCAAGACGGAAGGCAGCTTCACTCGCTAGAGTATTTCAGAGATGTGAGAATGCATCTCTACATTATGGGGGATTAGGTGTAGGGTATGCATTTGCCAGCAATTCAGCTACAACTAGGGATACAAGCTTTGCTGGTGATGTTTCAGTTACAATGTCCATTTCTGTACCTGTTTTATAGTGGTAATACTCCTATGTTTTTTATGTTCCCATTTTTTGTTGCAAGTCTTTATAGATTCTTTCATTGAGATTCAAAGCCATAAGAAACTTTAGCAATACCAGATGTATTCCAAGAGAAAGATGTGTTGTTGTTGAACAGTTAGCTTCAATGTACGTGTAATCAGTTATAGCAAGCAAGAATACAAATGTTCTAAAGAAGAATTAGACCATTTCAGTTGTCCTATTTCTTTTTTGCATTTTTCTTCTGCTAACCATCACTGGTGATAAATTTCCCAAATGCCAATTGTTGGATTTTTCAGAGTAATGCTTCTTTTATATGATTGATGCGACCTTGATTCACCACAAATGCATTCATGCTCCATTTGTGTTTAATTCATACAAAGTAAACTTGTTTTGAGCATGTAAAAGGCTTAACAAAGTTTGAACGTATTTACACTACTACTATGTAAAGGGCAAATGTTTGAACAGACGATCTAGTTTGTTGCAGTATAACTTTTTCTTTTTTCGTTAAACATTGTTACTACTACTACTATATCCATTTATCAGATGCCATCTTTTCATAAAACATCATAGAATAAACTTCGTTCTGAAGTTTTCATTTATCAAATTTGTAGTCATCTTTACAGATTCCAACTAAGTTGTGTCTTACTGGAGATTCCTATGTTAATCAGCTCAGCCTCAAATGTGTAACATGCATGATTCCTTGTTAACTTAGTCCACAAATAGAAGTATCTAGATTACACAGATGAATGTTGTGACATCCTAATTTTTAGGGGAAAATTTTTCGCGTTTTATTTAGAGTATACCTGGATCATAATAAAAAGCCACTCCCATATATGAAGATATGAGAGCTAGGTCCAATGACCAATCAAGAAGACAAGCAGCGCAGGGCAGAAAGGCAAAGTGCCAATCAAAGAAGGGAAATACAAAATGGGAAAGAAGGCAAGGAAAAATAAAACCGAACACAGCGCCTGAGCGAAGCCCACAATACAGCGTCCACTCGCTCAAGCGAGATCCGACTCCGCTTGAGCGAGACTGCACAACTCGCTCGGGCGAACCACCATTCGCTTAAGCGAAACCACATAAAAGCCTTCCCAAATAACATACTCGCTGGAGCGAGATCTCACTCGCTGAAGCGAGAAGCCACACTCGGCATTCCCATCACTCGGTATTCGAGACAACCATTCATTCGGTAATGACTTAGTCCACCCGGTATAAGGGATTTCCAATCACTCGGGAACTACTCCAACAATTACCTCACTCGGCAACCCATAACTTAGTCTCTCAATTCTAACCATAAAGTCAACATAATAATCCACTCGGGAAATGAGGGTTATCCCACTCGGATTCATTCCATACTTAAACACTCAGAATACACATTACCCTATTCACTCGGAATAGGTTCCCATATTCACTCGGAATACATTTATAATTCATACACTTAGAATATTTCAAGCTAAACCATTACGACCACACTTCCCTTAGAAGAGATTCACCCGGTTTCCACTCGGAATATTCAAGTTATTTCCCACTCGGAGTTCACCTCCAGTTTCCACTCGAAAATCATTCAAGCTTACACACTAATCATTCATACAACATCATTTCCTAGTCAGTAGGAAGCATCAAATCAACATAAATCACTTATATAAATATATTCTCTAATTCCAAGTCCGACTACCACTACAGCAATACACTTCCACCGATTCATAACCATGTTATCAACATAACATATATGTATATACATACGCATACACTCGGATACTTATTATCTTTATACTTTCCATTCACCAACACATTCAGTCGGTATGCATATAATACCATTCACTCGAAGTATATATATATTAACATGCATTCGGATTCCAGTACATATATATATTTCATATTCATGATACAACATTGTTATGAGCCGGCCAAGGCTTTAAAACAACAAAAGACACTCAGTACATTCCATTATGTACACAGCCTCATCAATAAATACCCAACACTCGGGTTAAGGCCATCACATCATTCAATCCGACCTGCATATACTGAAAAATGGTGTAGGGGTGAGCATTACATATTAAATGACAGATATTGGCTCGGATTAGTCACAGAATCCGCAACATACAATTATATATATATATATCATCAATTAAATATGCACACTGCCATTTAAATGTGAGCAAACACAAACATCTCCAATCGGGTTTCTTACCCATTTCACTCGGCTATAAAGCCTAATTCACTTAGCAACTAGTATACTGATCCACTCGGTTTTCACTCAACTCCGAGCCTTGCTCGAGGAGTGTACCTGAGCCCAGCTCCAGGACTTAATCACATTTCCACACATCTCATCATCTGATTGCCGATCGGTATATATACATGCTACAAGCATTCCAGTGGCGAATCAGATGCATATGGTCACATTCACTCGGAGTCCAACTCCAATGCACTCGGCATCTGCCTTGGGTCCAACCCAAGGACTTCCATTAAGCATCAAATGCTCATGCTCCAAGCATGGCCTCGAGTCTAACTCGGAGGTCTTTTAGGATTAATCTCAGAATCCTCAATAGCGTCCCACGCTTAGTGCTCTAGGCACTGCCCGAGTCCAACCCGGGTCTTATATCACATCAACACAATCAAGTTCATTAAACGCATATTCATCCGATTGCCCACTCGGTATATAGCATTCAGCATTATATGCACATGGCAATTCAACAACAATCAGATGACTCAGCCAGTATCACATCCACACGGCAATCACTATGCCATTCACTCGGCAATCACTATGCCATTCACTCGGATTATCATCATCTACCATAAGCCTCACAGGCTATTTCATGGGATCCATTCGGCCTTAGCATTTCTAAGCCTCACATACAAATTCACATAGAATTCCACTCGGAATCTAACCTCAATAAACATCCCATGCTTTTACACCAAATATTCCACTCGGCATTAGCACAACAATCCCTCTTTCTATGCACTCAGCATACACAAATTCAATATCAAGCATCACATGCATTTCAAACACACAATTACACACGGGGACCTATACATAACCATACAATGCACTCGGCATTAACATAATATGCATCTCAAGCATTTATTCATCATATGCATCTCATACATTCTAGCATGAACATCATCAACAAGCATCATACTTATCATGGACGGATAATCATATACCATGCAGTAATAAATAACATACATCCGGGTTCAACTCAACAACAGTATACAATACACATCAAACACAACACAATGCAATTATGTCACCCGGAAATCCGTCCATAAGCCATGCATTTGAGATGCAAAGCCCCCTTACCTCGATGAAGCTTCCAGGAGTCACATGGGCCACTCGGCCCAGCCATAGCAGCTTCTGCTCGGCATTCCAACGTAGGAAGAGCCACACAGCTTCCCTGCCAACCAGCATCAGTCTTCAGCCTTTCGCTCAAGCCACATATTCACTCGCTTGAGCGAAAATGGTCCAGTGACCATTTCTTCACTGGCTCGCTCAAGCGTGACCATTCTCGCTTGAGCGGGATACACCCAGTAGCTCATCAACACTCCAGGCTCCACTCTGCACTGCCACCCAGTCAGTGGAGAGGCCTCCAGGCACAGCACCATCCTCACCATCATGGAGGACAACCAAGCTTCCATGCACATGCACGTCTTCATCCATCTCTGCCTTCTTCACGCAAACAGCTCAGCCTCAAAAACAGTGGCCATCTTCCATAACGAGGCACTCACACAGCTGTAGGCTCCCAAACTGAGCCCATCATATGAAGGAAGGAGAAGAGGAAGACGAAAAGGAAGCACCAGGGAACAGGAAAGGGACCTGAACCCAGCCTCCACACACAGCCATACGCTGATTCCTCCACCACAACCACGCTGTTCCACTCAGTCCTATACGATGCGTGAGTGGAAGAAGAAGATGAAGGAGACGAAGGAGAAGAAGAGTCTCCAGAGAGTTTAGAGAGAAGGAAGAGTGTTTCTCTCTTCAAGACATGCAACCAACAAGGAAATGAATAATGTGAGAAGGGAAAACGTGGAAGTGAAGCTATATCACCTTACAGCCCCATCAGCATCCCACTCTCATCATCTCAACATCCCATCCTCATTAATGCAATCCTATCAGAATTAAATGCCAACTCTCACAGCCATCATTGCACTCCACGTGGACAAAGAGAGAAAGAGAACCGGACCCAATTGACCACCAAAGCACAAGGGTCATTTACAAGTTTAATATTATTATTATTCCTTAATTAATCTATTTAGCCATCAAATAAACCAATCATAATCCTTAATCTGAAATTTATCACACCCGGTAATTAATTAAAAATCGGGATGTTACAAATGTTCTATTATTTGGTCGCAAGGACATTACTACTTTTTCTGTCTAAAGTTAGAGTGGATCACACAAAAGATGCTCAATGCCCTTGACTCTTTTCCTTACATTTTTTTTCAATTCATGTGTGCTTGGAAAAAAGAAAACCTATGAACTTGTCTCGTCAGAATGGCAGGCATCTTAAAAAATTCTGCAGCATATCATATGAAGAGTAAGTGAGAAAAGATAAGGTAATTCAAAGATGGGTACTGTTGGGAGATTGAAGTACTTGGGTCTATTAAGTGGTGGAAGATGACTCTTAACATATTCTTTTTTCACACGATGGCACAGATGAATAGACATAAGAGTTTGGACCCCAAAAAGCAAAAAAGAACAGACATGAGGGTGGGTACATTAAGGGAGGCGCCACCTCATCTGTTACAATTAGATTATTGTCATTGGTTTATGGCATCACAATAATTGCACCTGACGTCTTTCATAGTCTTATCTATTTGCATATTTAAAGGGGATTATGATTTGTTTAGCTAAAAAGAGGAACAAGGAAAGCAAAATGAATGCAGTTGGCCCCATTTTGATGAAATAAATTGAATACAATTGAATTTTCAATGTGGAGTAAGACTCCAACTATCTATGGGTATCTACTTTCTATGGGGAGAACAGATTGTTGTTTTAGTTTTCATCTCCCAGCAACTTAGAATTCCTTATAAATTCTAATTACCTTCAATTTAACAGGAAAAGGAAAAGGCTAATCTTAAATATGTGATTTCAGATTAATTATGTCATTATGTGTTCTTTCTACTCATTCGAAAGGGCCTCCAATACTCTTAAGATATTTCTAAGTGGTCCAAAAAGTGCATGAAAGAATGGTTGTTATCATAACTTGTTTTTATCGTATCATTTTTTTTTTTGGAATGATCGTTGCGACTCTTGACCACAAATACCAAGTTGTAATCGATGGATTCCATTAACCTCATTTGAAAGGAAAGTCGCAGGTACTACAAGCAGGTTCATGTCCTATTGCTTAAGCCAATTCCACTACAAGAGAATTATCTCCTGGACCTAAAATTTTGAGCTGCGGTGAGATAACAGATAAGGTGGGGCATGCCTTTACCGGTCTGTATTCATGCATTTGAGAAGAGCTTATAAATATAATTTATCCTGTTAATAAATTTTCTTTAGTTTATTTCAATAAATTTATTAATATAGTTTATCAAAATAAGCTATTTTTAGCTTATTATAGTAAGTTTTGTGGTTAAAATTATAATATAACCTTTATATTATAAGAGTTTATTGCATGAACACTTAATCAAACAGTATATCAAAAGGCACCCTTAAGATGAATGGCAAGGGAAGAAAGTGAGACAGAGAGGCACATTTATTAAAAATAATTGTTGATTCTGCAAGACACTTAAGTTTTTGGACATTGTGGTTGCTGAGCTTATCTTGTGTGATATGCTAGGATTGGAGTAAGAAGATTGCTAATGATGACAATAACACTTTTATGATTCTCAATTGCCTCAATTCATTCAGTGCATTAAAATTCATCTACCCTTTCTTTTGACCATCTAAGGAGCAGCACAAGTCAGTGTCTCGAGGCCTCATTGTTTTCTCCATTTGGTGGTGGTGTAATAATGTTTTTTCACAGTGAATTGTCACTAATTATAATTTTTGGTTCTGTAAAATAGGGTGATGATGGATTCTCATAGAAAAGGACAAAATGTTTGACGCCTTAATTGACTATTGCTGTAGTTAAGTTTCTTAATAGCCTGTGACAAGAGTTTGTATGGATTAGGGCATTATATATATTCACACTTGAACCGGAGAGTACAAATGAGTTGTGAAACTTTTTTTACTACGATTTAATATAATATTTCTCGATGTTTAAATTGAAGATCACAAATTAAGTTAAAACAATTTCTTAACACTAATTTAGGGTCCGTTTGGTTTCTAGTTGGGAAAACGGAGTTAAGGAAATGGAAAAATTTAAGGGTATCTTCACGCCGTTCGAGACAGTCAAAACTCTGTTTGACCGTAGGATTTATTTTTGGGGTTAGTTTGACCAACCAGGGTTGATAACCAAACATACCCTTACATATTAGATAATAAGTAAAAATAAATATTTATTATTGTTTTAGATACTTAAAAAGAACATATTTAGAAACAAATACAAAAAAAAATAAATGGAAGGAGTATTTCATCTCAGACGTGGACTGTGGTTAGGCTTATGTTGAGATTTTTGCTTATAGTTGAAATTGTGCAATGGGTAAAGAAGTAAGATGCTGGAGCAAGTTAATATTGAGTGAAAAACTATAGTAAATTTAGCAAGCAGAATCCATAATATTGAGTATGGTCGCTGAAGATTACAACGTTGTCCTATAAATTTTGTGGTTTGTGGGGCGAAGTAACTACTTTATCTCAAAGAAAGTCATTGTTCTTTGATGAATCTCCATTGCTTCATTATTTGGGTACAAGGATGTCAAAGTCGGTGACAGTCCATTCAGCAACTTGTTCAGGGTCTTTGAAAATTTCTGTTCCTATATCAACAGAGGTCCATAGCCTTCTAGCTGCTGCAGTGCCTGGATCCTGCAACCAATCGTATTCAAATTAGGTGACTTCTTAACCTCAATCACACTAGTTTTTGGTATACTGAAAGACTCAATCACACTTTATTCCCTTTCCTTTCTCAATCTTAGCTCTAGAGCAAAATTGGCTTTATCATACTGATCCATCCAAAATTAACCATATGGTACACTCTTGCACTCATTGTTTGATATCTCTGTGTTTAAGAGTTAGTATTGAAAACAAATGTAAAGTGACAACTAATTTTGACATGCTAAATTAACATGAAATTGATTCCTTCCATTCTTTCAAATGAAATTATTTTGCTTTTCAATATAGCCGTAGAAAATTATAACCTGATAAAAATAAAGTGACTGTGACAATCTTCCTACATCAAGCTCCCATGTCTTTGGATTTCCAATCCAACCATCCCCTTGCTTGGTAGGAAAGCCATAATCACCCCACACTGGATGTGGCAGAATCTGCAATATCTCTTGAGGCTGAGGATTGCTATATGGATCGCACAAAGAATAAGGAGCCTCAAGATACTCTCCATTTCCAGGAGAACAGTATAAGTGGTAGGCTGCATAAGGGAAATTAGCAGTGTCATTGCGACGGACTTGTGTCCCATTAGGGAATGTGTGATAAGGTGGACACAGGTTGAGCTTGTTTGCATTGCACCATGAAGTTGTATTTGGGTTAATAATCATCTCACTGTATCTGGTGACATCTGAAATTGTATCACCATCACATGGTTGGCCATTGTTCTTCCAACAGCTTCCAATGTCAATTAGGTAGAATTGGCTACTTGGGCCCCCACCTTGTAGGACATTCAGGGTGAATCTCACCTTGAAGTTTGGTGATTCTGGAATCTGCCCAATATGTATATACTAGTCAATTAATCTGAAATGAGTCACATGACTTAAGTTTGTTTTGGAGGTGGCTTCACAAAGCTCTTAGTCTTCACAAAGCTTCATTAATATTCTGGTGTTTATAGAAAATGCATGTGCATAAAGCTTAGGGAGAAACCATGGCATGGATTGTGTGAAAGTAATGTTTTGAGTGAGTCTAGGGGAAAGAAAAGGTGACTCACAATTTTGGACATTCCCCTGGTTGGGTAATGATATCCACCAGAAAAACCAGTTGTGGCATCTGATCTAAAGTAAAGCATTAACCATGGATACTTTATTGAGGTTCTCAGGATGTGGTGAAAAACCCAACTTCCATTGCCAATTTCCTTTTGCCATGTTACTGAGTAGTAAGATTTGTTTTGCACTAATCCTTGACTCAAATCCGCATCCAAGTCCCATGATCCAAAAAACCTTCCACTGAGCATGGTCCAAGAAGGCCCTTGCAATGTGGTATAGTTATGAGAAATCAATGGTTGATTCATGCAACCTATTCCAAAGCAAGGAAAAGTGCCATCCGAGACAAAAGGTCCAACTTTGTGGCCATTTTTTGGGCACTTGGCTGCCAAAGTGTCCATATTCCCATTCTTAAGCATGATCATCCAGAACTGCCATGGATTTGGAATGTCTTCTACTTCACATTTAGATCCCAAATACAGTTCTTTCTCTGCAGCATAAAGATCTGGATTTTGCAAAGCTTGTGGATTTATTCCAAGAAAGGTGTCACCAGAGCCAAGTTTGTTGTCTTCTTCAGTGACTCTATGGACCAAAGAGTATGGAGCAAAATTGCAGAGAGAGCAATTCTTCTCTTAAACAACAACGAAAGACAAACCAACAATTAGAAACAGCAAGATTAAATGAACAGGAGCTATTTTCTAATTGATTGTTGAGGTGGTCCTATTGTATATGTAGCTTTTCTCAGGCTCCAAAATTTGACTACAATTGATAATTATCATGAAGCAATAATAGTCATGTAGCAATGCTGACAAATGTATATCTTGAGGCAGAAAGGAAATGCAATATAAAGCAGTAACTTCAGAATGAAAACCTTACCTTTTACCTGTGGAGAAAACTTATAAATGTCAAAACAATCAGCAGCTCTTGGGCTGCCCATTTGAGGAACTTCTTCTCCCACTTCATTGCATTGATTCCATGATTCTATCGCCAACCTAAGGTCATCCCTTCTCATTCCCGGATCACCTAGAGCTGATATATACTCCACTCCATTTGCAAATAGAGCCATGGAAAGGACTAGCAAATCCAAAAGAACAAAAAGAAAACTTTGCTTCATCTGTTTGGCCATTATATGGAAACCGTAGAATTTGTTACTATTTACTTTCTATAGTTCTGTTGTTTTGTGCTTTCACTACTTTGGTAGTGAATGTTATATCTTTATCTCTCAACACATGGAGGAGCATTACAATCTTGCTGTTTTATTTAGAAGTTAACATTCTTTCCGCAGCATGTTTTGTACCCATTCAACAAACCCATCAGCCAACCAACAAAGAAAATGACTAGGCCTACTTTTCGTACAAATACTTGGTAGTTCAAAATTTTACTTTGCAGATAATTGTCTAGCGATCAAGCAATACATGTAGCATTGGCAATTGCATGACAGATGACCAAAGGGATTTCTGTCATAGGCAGTTGGAAGAATTACACACAAAATTACATGTGTAGATATAATTCATGTAATAAATTAAAGGAAAATTTAGGTGGTTAATAAGGCACGGTTGGTGAATGTCAATTTTGTTCTTGTTTTGTTTTTGGTGTAGTGGGAAAAAAGGAAAACAAAAGCAAAGAAACAAAGCTACAGTTTCATAATTGACACCAATGTCGTATAGAGGTGCTGAGTGTCAATGCTGTGATAAATCGGATAAATAGACAGAATTAAGAGCTTGCAAACTAGAAAATTTACTTGTTTAAAGGAACTGTTTTCTATTTTATCAATAATTATAAAAGTATCACGCTGTTTGTACTTTTATTTTCCCCCCTTTTTGTACAGATTTGTAAAACAGTAGTTTTATTACACAAATATTAAAAATAAATATAAAAATATTTTTGAAAACTAAAGAGGTCATTAATTAACCATTTAACAATAGGGTCTGTTTTTCCGGTTCCCTATCTTCTATCCCCCTTGGCATACATTGTACACTTTGGTAATTTGCTTTGAATGCTGAATGCACTTTGAGGATAGTAAGAACTAAAATTGGCAAGTCCTTTCAGCACCAGCAAAAGATGAATTTTAGCTATGTTAAATTGGGAGCTTGTTTCAATGATCTACTTCTTTTACTAATGATCTGTTTCAATTAGTTATATTATATGCTCAAAGCAAAATTTCAAAAGGCTGCAATTTTTTGGTACATCAAAAGGGAGCACAGTTATAAATTTATAATGAGAAATGACCCATATATTACGAACAAAGCGCGACATAGTTAAGAGAGGCTCTTTTGTGTATAACAAAAAAATCTTTGTTGAGAAAGACAAAATTCACTTTGGATGATTTTTATATATCGAAGAGATTAGTGGATATAAACCATGTTTTTAGTGTGTTTTTATTACTATGTCAACAACCTTGTTAATTATAAAAACGGTGTATAATTAAGAAACTTTTGCTAAAACAGGAGGAAAAGAGCCATCTAGTTAGGAAGACCTGTCTACTTCAATCATATCTTCAGGGGCAAGTGAAACTAGATCATTGTGCCATGTTTAATCTTATAATAGGGGAGTGTGCAAAGAGTAACTTCCCTTCTGGTAAGGCAGTCTATTCAAGTAACATTTGAAGATTGAAACATAATTGTCGAGAAATTCAGTTAAACACGATACATGTCATTTAGTATGCTATGGAAATGAAGAAAAGATTCTCTTTTAATTCAAGTTAATAAGAAATGCCTAGATTAGGTCACATGGAAAAAAAGAAAGAAGAACAGGGTGGTGTCAGTTTAAGGATTAATTAATTGTGTTTGTGGAAGGGTGAAAACTTCAAAACTAAAACGGAAATAACATGCAAAAGATTATGGGCCCAAAATTATTTTCTGTACTTTGTTGATGGTTTGGGTCATTTATCAAAAATAGGCCTAAGAACCAACTTGATGACCTCTTTCTGTTGACAAATCACAAGAAGCCGATTTAGAATTTCATAACTAACCGGATATTTATCAACCCATTGCATTTTTGGGTCTTATACTTTGCTTAGAAATGAAGATTATCTACCCTATCATCTAACATAATTTAGAGGAGACAAGCGGAATCTCATGATATAATGAGACTACTATGTCAAGGTATCATTTGCTACAAGGGTAGATATTTTGTCAAGTTATTCTTTTGCATAATCACATCTTGTTTTTTTCTAAAGTAATTCACAATTGGCACAGAAACTCACAAAGGGACCAATATTATCCCTGATTACCGTCAGAGAGAATTATTATAATGGAACCGTAACCCTCACCAATTCAGACATACAAAAAAACTGGTGTTTTTATTAAACCAGTCAAAAAAATTACTATAAATTGGGTAGGACAGGTCATCTAACTCATTTTAAAAAAATTAGGCATATTTTTATTTTACACGTGTTTTTTAACCTTTTAAATATATTATTATATCGTGTGTATTATTTTGAACCATTCTTATTATGTGATGTTTAAATTACTATGTTATTTTGGTTTAATTAATTATTATTCAATATATAATAATAATAATAATAATCTACTGATTCAACCACAGTTTCACTAGTAACTTTTAAACCGCTATCTTTATCAATTTAATGACTGATGCGATTTTAAAAATATTGGTTTTCACACATTATTTTGTATGTTTTACTATAAAAGTATAACATTAGACAGTGTAAGTATAACATTACAAGTATTTAAAGTAACGATAGAATGTAATTAGAAATTATCAATAGTTGGTTACTTTAAGTGGTATATGAGTTTCTGAATTTGAATCTTATAGATGTAAAAAATTTACTCCAAAATTAGGAGAGTTAGCCTCACTAGGATGATTTAGATGTTCTTAACTTAAACAAAATTGTCTCCGATCCGCTTGTTGACATCAGATTACTTACACTAGATTCCTTGAAGTTTGACATTGACATAATTTTACTATTTTTTAAGTGTACTTCAGGATATTCACGGTCAATCACGATAACTAATTATTTTATTAACTTATAGATACTTTATGAATAGGACAATTGACCCAGATTTTAGAATTATTTTATACCTAAAATAAAAATTAAATCGTAATTCGTAGTCAAGAAATGATGAAATTATTTCACTCAAACGACGTGAGTTATTTATAAGCTAACCTGTAAATTACCTTTTGCTTTCTCTCTCGTATATGATTAATGCAATCAACTGCATGATTGGTGAAATCTTAAAACAGTTAGTTTTTTGTGTTAAAAAAAGTCCGTACCATACACAACTAAAATTAAATTTGGTAAGACGATAAAATTATGATTCGATTGGTTAAAATTAAATAACTGATCCATCTATTGTGGAATAAAATAATAGGTACAATCAAATTGAAAATACACCCAATGTACAGTTTAACCCGTTGAACACTAACCAACCAGATTTAAGTTTCACATACGTATTCATTTCTTGAGAACAATTTTGCACATCATGCGAAATATGTGTAAAATTTGAATTAGTTATGATAAAATCTAGCATATAGGAGCATATTTATTTATAGCCCCCAATTTTGCACCACCAGCAGCAGCATGTTAATCTTTGAATTTCAAAAGCTTGCAAGATGGTTATGAAAATTCCTTTTTTTTTTGTTTCCTTTATGTAATTGGTTATGAAATTTCCCAAGAGGGTGCAAAATGGACTTGATGATTGACTGGCGAGCAAAATTTGACAAAAATGTCACATTTTGATAGCATGTTTGCCTCTGAAAGGAACACTTTTGGTGATTTTGCACACCTCCTCAGACAGGACTAAATTTGGAGCACCCCAACCGCCAAACCCTCTTCTTACTAGTCCTATTGGTGCATGCGACTAACACTGTTAATGGTCACAATGAGTCTTTGACTGAGAGGAAAAGGTTAAAAAAACTGCAAGGAAATAAATAAAGCCAGGAAAAGCAAAAGATGAGACAAGTATTTTGCTGGCCAAAATGATACGAAAGTCATTTCAACTTCCAAGTCCATCACAAAATCCAAAATGAAACTGTGTAATTCTTCAAGTCTTGAACCTTTTACAAAGCCCTCAACATGATTATAATAAGAAAACAAAAGTTAACATTTAAAATGCACAACATTAATTAGGAGTTGTTATAAATATCTAACATTTGTTATTTGATTATTACCGAAACCAAAAAAGTACTCTGTATTAGGATAACAACTCTCAGCTTAAGGCCAATGCTAAGTAGGAAGTAGCTGTTTTACTGAATGACTTGTGCCGAGCTACAATTCTAGCTATGATTGATACATACAATAAAGTTTTAGACAACCTCTTCTATGTTAGTATACTTCAAATTAAGCTCATAGAAACTACCAGATTCAAATACAAAACACTTAATTTCTGATTAACAATTTTGTAACTGCCTCTAGTACTGCGTGGGCCTAACAAAGAGGTCCCCCACTTGGCATAAATTTTTTCTTAAGTAGAAACCAAAAGCAGGAAAAGTGCCTAAAGTGGTCACGGAATTGGGGCGGGTATCTCTTTTGAAAACATAGCAGGAAAAAAACCAGTAAGAAACCCACGTTCCTATTTAACAGCCTAACTGTCCCACTAACTGCTACAACTCTCTCACAACCTCTCACTTCACTTTAATTTTTTTTTTCTGCTCTTCATTTTCTCTGAAGACTAAACTAAAGAGTTCCAAATACAAACAAGAACTTGAGAATCATCTTGCCAACATCAAATTATGAAGTGGGGTGGGAAAAAGTCTTCTTCTTCTGCTTCTACTAGGCCTTCTTTCTTCTCTCATGTATCTCCTTTTTCTTGGCTTTCAAAGTTTAAGCAGATGAAAATCAACTCAGAGCCAAAACCTGTGAAACCAAAGCAGAATGCAACTCCATCTGATAGTTCACAACCTTCTTATGCTTGTAACAGAGGCAGGTTTTATGGAGGGGACGGTGATGCTTTTTGGAGACTCTCATTTGGTGAAGAGGGTGGCGATGAGCATAGGAAAAGTGAAGAAGTTCAGAAACCAGTTGTGTACAATTTGGATAATGAGCATGCCATTCCATCCTCTAGTGTCCCTAGTGGTAGAAAAGAAGGCACTTTGAAGTTGAAGAAAAAGGATATTGGAGTGAGAGAAGAAACAAAATTGCTGAATGAAGCAAAGAGTGTGAAGGAACTTGAATACTTAAGGAAGAGTTATGAGAGGAAAGCACAGAGAGTTTTGCAAGAGCATCTCTTGAAATTAAAAAAAGCAGAAGAGGAAGCTGAATTTGCATCAAGACAATTGCTAGAAAATGATGTTATGCAAACTGAATCACCAAGAACAATTTTCACACCAAGAAAGCACCTGTGTTCCTCTTCAGTGGATTCAAAGAGTTCTGTCCTTGGAAGTATCAGAGAAACTCATGTCCCTAGTACCATTCAATTGGGTTCCAAGTGGCAGAATTTGAAACAAAGGCAATCACTTCATGTGAGCAGAGAGCACCAAAGGAGGAAACCAAGGCACAACTCAAAAGTTAGAGTATATTCTCCAAGAATGGCTTCCAAGGTTGAAATCCGCAAAATAAAGGCCATTGAAGAGAAGAAGAAAGCAAAACTTAAGATGAAGAAAGAAGAGGAACATGCTGTGGAGGAAACAAGAAGCATGGATAGCTTTGCTGTGGTGAAATGTTCTTTGGATCCTCAAAAGGATTTCAGAGATTCAATGGTTGAGATGATAGCAGAGAAACAGATCAGCCAGCCAGAAGAAATGGAAGAGCTATTAGCATGCTATCTGACATTGAATTCTACCGAGTATCATGATCTCATCATCAGTGTGTTCAGGCAGGTATGGTTGTGTATGAAACAAGCTAGTTTTGGTGTTCAACCAGATAACCAATGTTGTTGCTATGATTGACAACATAATGTTTGATTTGTAGGACAAGTTTAGCAGAATTGTAAATAGTTACTCTTGTTCTAGCTATGCTTTAACTTTCACTTGAATTTCTCTATTCTCTTCACATCTTTTGAACAAAATTCAAGGGAAGTTGCATCAAGATCTCAACAAACTTCCGTGCTTTATAATAATAACGGTGGTTACTAAGTGGAGTTCTTTGTGCATGCAAAACTATACATTTCGGTAAAACTAAGTTGTTTACACACAAATCATTTATCTTGCTCAAGCTAAGATTCTTGTGGGCTTGTAGCAATATCTTCATTTTTTAGCATTATTTTAAAGTAGGCTACGTGAAAGCACTGGTGAGAGGAGAAACTTATAGAGGAAATAAGGAATATAAAATTCCAAATGATAAAAATTTCCGAAAATAGAGAATGCACATATATTACACATGACATTGCGGCTATGCACATCAGTATGGTCTTTGACAAAGTTCCCATGCCTACTTAATTTGGGGGAATGAAATGAAATGGAAAGGAAGTATTCTTGAATCCTCTAGCACAAATTTATTATTTTTAAAAGAAAAGAAACTTTGTGGTAGTACATGTAAAATATCATAAGAATGTTATGAATATACTTATGTTGTATTATATGTCAGTGTATACGGCTCTTCCACTAATTGTATTATGTAAAGCTAACACCTACGTTATATAAAGCCATATTTGTATTATCTATAATCAAGTTTTATCATTTAAATAGAATCTAATTTTATATATCTCTGAATTCTCTTCCTCTCATTAGTTATAATACTATGTTAGACAATATAATAGATTTATGTGTTTAGTTTTTAATAAGGATTTTTCAATTAAATTTGATCAAAGACAAGTTTCTAAGTGATTAATTAAACAAAGTTTAATCAATTTTAACAATATTTAATATCAATATTAATTATTAAATAAATATATTTTCATAACTTTACTTTCACAATTGCAATATTATTCTTGCAACATTTTTTCCAACACTATATTCTCTGTTTCTCTTTCTATCAAATCAATCTTATATATCACTTTTTTTTTCGCACAAATCTAATTTGCAGAGTATCCAGCCGGCTTAGAAATTTTTGATGCCCTGGACCATTTAAAAAATTGGTGCCCATTTTATATATTTTTTAAAAAATTATCAATATTTTTTTTATAATTAAGACTTTTTCAAAAGTTATTTTCAATAGAAATTAAAAGAAGAGTATTTAATTTATTTTATGATACAGTAAAACACAAATATAATTTTATTAATTTTAATTTTAATTTTAAATAACTCTTTTAAGCAGGTGTAATTGTAATTGGAAAAATTAGTGTTAGTATCTTATCTTTTTATAACTAGTATATTATTAGTAATTATTTTATTTTTATAATAAGAAAATTATACAGCTACTATTATAATTTTAGTACCCTCTAAAAATAGGATCCCAGAGGATCAGGACCACCACACATAACCTAAATAAACAAACTAGTGTTGGGAGAAAAAAAACAAACAAACTGGTGTGCCTTGATTCCTTGAAGCCTCTGTAATATCTCAAATATAATTATTAATTTCTTTTTGACTGACTCGTCCTTGAAAATGTCGGAGCTCTAGCACTGTTATAAATGTGTTTTTTTTGGCAAACTTGTAAATGTTATTATACAAGAGAATGTTAGTTTTTATAATAAAGCTTCATATAAATTCTCAAACTTCCTTAAGTGTTTGGCAGCAGATGCAGGGAGGTCTTAGGTGAGAACCATCAAGTGCGTGAAAAAAAATTTAAGAGTTTGGTGAGATATCTTTTTTTTTTTTGGTACAATTTGTGAGATATCTTTATAGAAAAGGCTCCATTAATGATCATCTATATTAGGGATAAATAAATCAAACCACCTATTAACAAAATTGGACGTCCTCTTTAAATAAAAGTAATTAATTAATTTTACACATAGTTAATTTAACATCTCAAATTTTAATTAATTGGGAGGTTTAAAGGAAATAAATCGGACACGTAATTTATTTCTAACGGTTTATAATTAATTAATTAATTATTCTAGAGTTCATAAGTTAATTATCTTAAAGTGACTACCATTACGTGGGAAGATTCAATCATGTCAATTTTTAATAATCAAAAGGGTATCCGATTTCGGTTATTAACCTAAAAGAGTTAAAGGACTGAACCACCCTTGACCATCAGGAATCGAGGAAGGAGGGGGAAGACTTGTCACGACAACGACAGTAAGAGGGATGGAAGTTGAAGTCGGAGTCGAGATCAGCACAACACAAGTGTCCCCCCTTTGAGGAAGCACCCTTCTTGTAGGCCTTACGCTTGGTAGACGTGTTGAGGAGCCATATCCACTACAAAAGAAGATACAACAGTTAGTATATGACAAAACCGGGTAAGCAAGACACACACCCTAAGAAATCTATACTTACTTATTCAGGAGTCCAGAGCACTCGGGTTGATGGATAACGAGGTCAGACCCTGGGAACTGAAAAAATGCCCTACGTCCTTGACAAAGAACCTCACGTCATCTGATTTGGCAAGAGACAGGTCTTCCCAATTGCTTTAATATTGGAAAAGTAGGGCGACCATTAAGGTGGTGGAGGAAGTTTTCCCCGGGTACATCTGGACTCATCCGAATTTTGAAAAATAAACCCTTAAAGTTCTTATATGACTGGTTGAACGCCTCTATCAGACGCTGACTAGAAACTCCGTTTAGAGAAACTCAGCTTATTAGGACTAGAGTTGGGTATATGGGCTAGCCGCCCCACAACGGGTTGGCATGCGAAACCCACTTTTTAAATGGGTTGATTTTTTAAGCCAGCGACAAAATTGTGAACCCGCGGGCTAACTTGCATATGGGAGATTTTTTTTTTTGCTTTTTTTCTCCTTTGAAATTATTGGGCCAAAATCATTTTTTTATGAAACCAAAAACATATATAATTCAACATACTTAAGTATCCAAAATCTCAAAAATCCAATCATGATTCATGAAATTTTAAATTTAAAAGTTTTTATCATCCAAAAATATAAATCTTAAACACTGCAAATCGGTTCTAAATGCATGAGAATAATTAATAACATCACCAATGTCTTTAAAACTCCAAATACAATTACAAAATACATAATAATTAATATTTTTTATTTTTACTTGGCCCGCGGGTTGGCTGGTGAACATACAGGCCAGGCCCATTTTAAACCACGGGTTACGCGGTCCCAGCCCGTGAGCCTATTTTTTAAATGGTTTAATTTTTTTTTACCTGTAACCCGCGTAAAGAGCAACTAAACGAGCCGACCCGTAGACCCGGACCTATTTACCCAGCTCTAATTGGGATCCCTACCTTTAAAATTTTTGCTTGAAAGAAGTAAAAAAGATGGGGACGGGTGAGGTCCGACCAAAATACTCATACAACACCTTAAAGGCTTTCACGAAAGCGCATTTGTTCAGGTGAAGCTGGGTGGGGGCCATATTCAGGATGTTCAAAACCCCCAATTCGAAGTCGAAAAATGGAAATGACAGATGCAGATGGGAAAAGAAAGTTTCATAGACATATGTATAATCTAATTCCCTAGGGTTTGTCCAGGCATGACAAACCCTCTCTTTAGGGAAACAACTTAAACACTAACATTCGGCGCAAACAAAGAGTCACAGAAAGCCTCCCCTTGCCATAAGCGAGCCATAGCTTCATCACTCACAAAGGAAGAAGATTTCGATAGAACCTCCTCCCTAACCCAAGAGTACGCATTTAAAGAAGAGGAAATCATTTTGTTAAAACACAGATGAAGAAAAAAGTAAAGGGAAAAAAGAGGAAGACGAAGGAAGGAATAAAGGAAAAAGAAGACTACTAACCTTTTTGAAAATGAAAAGGCTAGCAAAAAGCTCGAAATATTTTGGTAAAGATGAGAGATAAAGGACGCAAGAAGCAACAGTAAAGAAGGGAAATGAAGAAAAAAATGACTATATATAGGCACAAATAGTAACCCCCAAGTAAATGATCCAAAGGCTAGGAACAAATTAACCACCCATGTGGCCACGATGTCATAGTGACTTTTCAGGGAACAGTTGTATTCAACATATGGCATTTAAATTTGTCATTTTCAAAGTAACGCGCCTGAACCCAAGGGGCGTATTCAAGAGCCTAAGGATACAGAAAGGTCTCATCATTACAAAAACAGAGGGGTTTAGACAAGCCCGTGGAAAAACGAAGCGACGACTATCAACTAGGTGACATGTGTCTTCTGCAAGGGTCTTCCTTCCCGATTGCGATCACTCAGAAAACCACTTCATTCAGAGAGCTTCTTTATAATCACTTGAAAAACCACTTCACTTAGAAAGCTTCTTCGTAATCACTCGGAAAACCACTTCACTCAGAGAGCTTTTTTACGATCACTTGGAAAATCAACTCACCCAGTACCACTCGCTCAGAAAAGATTATTAAGCAGCAACTACCATAGGAAGCGTTTTCAACTCAGCACTCAGTCACTCACTTGAAAAATCAACTCACCTAATACAACTCGCTCAGAAAAGATTATTTGACAATAACTACCATAGGAAGCGTTTTTGACTCAGCACCTAGTCACTCGACACAGCTCTACGTCTAAGCCTCGTGAATGGGGCTCATGTTCCCCCGGATCAAGGAGGGAGGCCACACTACCCCTTCTCTTCCTCTCTTTAGGTAAGAATCAAGGAAACTCCAATCCCCCAGTCCCTAATGAATATAGTTATCTCTACATTACTTTGGGCCTGGATCAAAGGCCCCTCTTTGTTCCTTTTTACTCATTGTATAAATGGCCTTGAGACCCCCCTTTTTGTAATTCAAATGACACATTTTGAGCAATACAAAACCTAATTCTCCTAGGGCGATTCTCTAGGGCTTTTATGTTTTACGTTCTAATTGTGAACAACAATTGTTATAAAAACTATAGAAAATAACAATTTAATATACAATCATAAAAAAATATTTATGTTTTGTAGAGTATATAATATTTTAAGTATAATTAAAATAAGATAACTTTAGATATAAGTTAACTATTGTTAGATAAATTTATAATTTATAATTTGTTCGTTTAAAATTATATAAATATAGATATATTGGGATGCCTAACAACTTTTTTTTACAATTTAGACTTATAGTTAATTGAATTTCATAATAAATATTAAGCTTAATTAGAGTAAAATAATTTAAAATGAAATAAATATTATAATCATAATATGAAAATTGATATCATTAGTTTATTTTGATTATTCTATTTTTTTAGAATATTTAAAGTTTAAAATAATTGATATAAATCACTACATGCCTTTTACTTTACTTAATCGATGAACTATAATAGAATTAAGATTCTATAATTTAAATGTTAATTTTGGTAAAAGTTAGTTTTCTCCCCCATTTTATAATTTGAAACGTCAATTAAAAAACATATTCAAAATAAGTAAATTAACTTATTTTTTAAAAATAAAATTAACTTAACAATTATGAAAAATTGGGTACTAAAAGGATATATTTCTTTCAATTTGTTTAATATAGAAAAGGTAAAAATAAAATCTTAAGTGGTTTTTGTGTGTGGAAAAGAGGATCTTCAACCAATTTTACCTTTTCTTCAACTTCACTGTTTGTTTGTAAGCAAGTTATGAATCGATGATGTATCATTATTAATCTAGTTTTTATTATTATTTAAAATTTCTCTAAAGTTATATTATACTTGTGTCATTGTTATTTGTAAACTTATTTAATAAAAATACGGGGGAAATTTTTTCGATTTTTACATATATATGTCACTATATGATTCCCTAAAAATTCCTGGGTAGAAATATATATAATTCACTGATATATTTTTAATTTACTGACTCATTAACGTAAACATATAGATACCAAAATAGATATTAAACTTCCAGTGAGGTTATCAGATATATAATCCACTATACACATACACATATAAGATGTATTAAAAGAGCCGACCAAGGCGTATTAATCTCAACAAGGGGTGAACACACACACACACACACACACACACACACACACACACACATATATATATATATATATATATTAAATGACAAATCCTGGAATTAACCTCAACCTGTAACAATACATGTCTAGTTCCTACAATAATCACATAATAATCACACTTTTCATCTAATCAACCAATTATCACAATTCATTGTCAATAACATTGTCATTTAACATACTTCCCTAACACAGATGCATCAACCATAACACTAATCATCATAAGTTGCCCAACAACATTTCAATTTCAATATTTATATGTTAATGTATATGCATGTGGGTCTGGCTCTACTGATGGGATTTATACTGCAGTATAAACTTGTCTCAAAATATATCATTAATTTTTTACTGGTACCAAACCACTTGCCCATATTGCAACACTAGTCACTCTCAATGACAGTGACACCTCAACTTAGATGTTACGGGCCGCCCTTGAGTCCAACTCAAAGGCAGCTGTGGAATACGAAGGAACCACTATAGGGTTTGTGCCTTACCATTAGGCTGCCCTCCCTATAGGTGGCTAAACGGGCCAAAAGGCCAGGCTGGGCCAGGGCCCACATAAGCCTATCAAAATATGGGCCAGGCCAAAACAGTAAAACGGGCTAGAAACATTGGTTCGACCCATTTTCTATGTGGCCCACGGGCCAACAGGATGGCCTTTTTTTTTCAAATTATGCATGCTATTTTTTTATTTTAAATTTGTACTATTTTTAAGTCTTCTTTTTTTTAAAAAAAACTTTATATATACAAACTAGATTTCACCTTTTTTAAAACTAGTTTTTTTAATTAACCCAATTTATTTCATTTAAAGTTCAAATAAATTATATTTGCATTAAATGGAAACAAAACTTTATTATTTATATTTTATAATATTATATTATTAAATTTATAATAACATATATAAATTAGGAAAGTAGGAAACGTATAGCGTAAGTGAAAGGAAATACTTTAGGGCCGACGTAGAGAAAAGAAATAGAAACATAGTCTCTTTAACATATATAAATTATATATTAATATAAATTTGTTTTTTAATACTTTGATGTTGACCTGATGGGCCATGCCAGGCTGGCCCGCATAGGGCCTATTTTTTAGGGCTAAAATAGGTCGGGCTTATTTGAAAAAAAGGGGCTTAAATCCTTGGCCTGACCTGCCTATTGTTAATTAGCCAAATGGACTGGCCCGCGGGCTAGGCCCAAATTGCCATCCCTAACCCTCCTATATAGGTCGACATCATAGGCCCCCTATAGTCTTCTGAGCGTCTGAATGCAAATCTATACCAAACAATTATCAATCATCAATAAACCACCTGATTACCATCATCAGGAGCTACCACTTGGTTACCATCATCAAAGGTTTCACAACTAAATATTCAACCAGAGCATAAGATTCATTTCTAATCATTTATCATTATCGAAACATCATAATCATCAATGGCAACCTCATGCCTGATTTTCAATACTATCATCAAGAATAACATTCATCATTATCAAATCATCATAACCAATTCATAATTTCATCAACAATAGTAATTTTTCCAATAATTGACGATAATGTCAAATTTTTACCAATTCTATTCTCGATAATAATCGATAACAAGGGATACTCAATAATTATAATCACCATTAATTATAATTATCAATTCCATCATCAACATAATTAATAATTATTAAATTCATCAAGAACATCATTCGCATTATCAATTCCATTTATTTTCATTTACCATTATCAAGCTATCAATAAATTACATTCCAAATATAATTATCAACCATATCATCATCATCATTTATTTTTTGTTGTCATATATCATTTTCCATAGTCATAACAATTTTAATTTCAATAACCAACTCACAATGGGGATATAAATTTAACATTAACTCTTTTCATCAACACATTTAATAATAATTATAATCATCATCATCGTCATCAATATTCATAATTAGCTATAATAATAATAATCCAAACACATCCCATTCGTTTTTAATTCATGCATTTAAAATATAGCACTCCCCTACCTTAAGATAAGTAGTCCTGGAGGTTTGACGGTCCTACTTTGATGCTCGGATAAACCCCCACATTTAAATAAATGTAGAAATACTTTAATTAAGCTAATCAACCTAAATTCTAATAATAAAATTTACAATCGGCTCCTAAAAATTTTCTAATATTGTTTTGGGTCCGTACATTAGGTTTTGGGAATTCTTTTCCCTAAACCACCCCTTTTCTAGTGTTTTAAAACCAAAGCCCGAGCCTAGGTTATTACTTTACCTTTAGAGGGCTTCGTAATCCATTTTCTATATATTTTTCATTTAGGGGTTTTACCTACTCATTTTAAAAAAATTTAAACTTTAATCCTAGCCCGCCGATTTACGTATACTTTCATATTTTGCGCTTAATTTAAGCTATGATTGTCGAATTAAGGTGATTCTAGTTTTAAAATTTCCATGACATAATTTCCTATCACTTCCATGAAGACACCAAAATTTAATTCCAAGTAGAAAATTCCCAGTTTTTTGCTTTAGCCATTATTTTGGGAAATAGGCGATAACTTTGCATGTGCTTCCTTATTTTTGACATAACTTAGGATACAAGTGTCGGATTTAAGCGATTATAGTCTCAAAATTTTTGTAACTAAACTATCTACAACTTTTATGAAGACAACAAAACCCAGTTTTGAGCCAAAAAATACAGAATCATGAAAATAGGTTGTTGTCCCAAAATAAATTTCCATAAAATATAGTTTTCCTATTTTGGCCATAGCTTTTGATGTAGACATTGAATTTAGGTGTTCTTTGGCTTGTTAGAAAGAGGAAATAAAGAAGAACGACTTTTATGTTGATGATTTTCTTAAAAAATGGTTGGATAATGGTCATGCAAACAATTTAAATTCTAACAAACATGAAAAGAAATTTCAACGTGCATGATTGAAAAAAAAAAGGCCATGCATGTAAAGATCCAGAGTGATTTAGCTTACCAATGTTGATTTCATACCGATCGGTGGCTAAGACTCTTCGTTTTGACTTTCCGTTAACCCTTGGTGAACCTCCGAGCTTTTCTACGATGGCGGTACGCTCGCGGTAGGATCCGAGGAAGAGAGAGAGCTTGCATGTGAGAGTGGATGAGGCACGATGGTATTGAAGCTTTCCTTATGGTTGCATGCAAGATAAGATGAGTAAAGTTTGAGCAAAGTGAAGGTGATGGAGCTTTTGTGGTGGTCTTGAGTGTATTTATATGTTGATGTAGGTTTTGATAATGACACAACAAATGAAGAGATATTAAGGATGTTGTCAAGCTATCAATTTTGATGAACAACAAAGGAATTAAGTTAAGCCATTCACAAAGGACTAGATCAAGTGAAAAATGATCAACAAAAGTGCCAAGAATCAAAGAAAACAAAACATATACAATTAAGTATCAAAAAGGGTCCAAAACATAACAGAACGCAAAGAAACAGCTTCATGAATCGATTCAAGGAAGCTAGGAATCGATTCACTCTCTTCAAAAGCCCTGGGAATCGATTCATCACTCAAAGAATCGATTCATGCTTGTACGAAACCTTGGGAATCAATTAACCTGTTGAAAGAATCGATTCATGCCTATAAAAAATGCTGGGAATCGATTCACCTGTTGAAGGAATCGATTCAGGCCTTAAGGAATCGATTCACTCAGTGCTTTTACGTAGTGGAATAGCCTGGAATCGCAACAAAAGCCACACATCGCACTATGATTAATAAAAAATGCAATGACTCCATGCTCCACTGAACCACTCCATGAAGCACTATGTCGAAGAAAGTTAAATATGCAAGGAACCATACTGCACTAATCCTTGAATGAATATTCAATTGCATAGGAGCCACACCTTGACGCCTATAAATAGAGAGTTATGAAGCAGAGGAAGGTATCCCAGCAACGAAAACAATTCTTGCTTTCTTCCTTGCCTTCCAACGTTGCTTTCTTCTTTCCTTGCCATTTACTCTTTGTTGCATTTTCTTTGAAATTATTTTTTGAGAGTTAGCTAGTGAGCAAAATATTTTTGAGTGCTAAGATTTGCATAACCTCTCCTGAGAGTTATCTTTTAGTGAAAGCTTAAATTTGTATATCCACTCTTTTGGAGAGTTACTCTTGTATTCTAAACATCAAAAATCCTAGAGTTTTGGGGTTGGGTTTCAACCTTGTAAATTATGAGATTGGGTGGGGTGCCCTTGTACTTGTGGGAATTGGGTTCTTGAGTGTGGGACACTAGGAAGCCGCGATTACTCAAAGTTGTATCTCTAATCTCCAATAGTGGAAATCCTCTAAGTGGGTTGCTTAGAGGCGAGATGTACACCGGTGTGGTGGAACTCGTATATATCAGTTTGCAAATCTCTCTTCCCTAAACTCATTCAATTTGTGATTTTAACTTGCTTGCTTAATTTATTGTGTTCATAACTTGATTAATTAACTATTTCATTATTGCTAATCAAAATCAGTGCATATTCTATTAAGTTGTTAATTATTTAGAATAACTATTTTAAGTAATATTCTTGAATTATTCTTTCTAAGTATCAAAAATAGTGTTGTGATTAATTTGTTACTATTACTTGAATATTACTTTATCTCTTAAGTGAACTTATTAGTTATATACCTATTGCTTATCAATTTACCTTGTGCATAAATTGTTATCATTTGTGATTAAATTTATTATCTTCGTTAAGCATAATTATTAAAGAATCAATTTCAAAAGCATTCCAAGTAAAATTTTTAATACTCAATTCACCTCCCCTCTTGACTAATTGAGGCCACTTGGTTAACAAGTGGTATCAGAGCTTGACTCTTGGTAGATCAAGCTTAACAACTTCAAGAGAACAAATGCCCTCAAATTCTCTAAACCTTTTCCCGAGGGTGGTGCCACAAATAGACCCCCCGCTTTCAATGGTGAGGGTTACACTTTTTGGAAAGAAAGGATGAAAATTTTTATGCAATCAATTGATTTGAAAGTATGGAATGCTATTGAAAAAGGTCCTTTTATACCTATGTATATTGTTGATAATAAACAAATAGAAAAACCTATGGATGATGGGACTAGTGAGGAAGAAAAGAAAGTGCAGTATAATTACAAAGCAAAAAATCTTATCACCTTAGCCTTAGGACTCGATGAGTTCTTTAGAGTAGTTACATGTAAATCTACTAAGGATATGTGCGATACCCTTAAAATAACTCATAAGGGAACTAGCGATGTTAAGGACTCTAAGCTTAGTACATTAACTAGTCAATATGAAAGTTTTAGAATGAATTCCAATGAATCTATATTAGAACTTCAAAAGAGATTTACTTTGATTATTAATCATCTTATTACTCTTGGTAAATCTTACACTAACAAGGAACTTATCCACAAAGTTCTAAAAAGTCTTACTAGGGAATGACAACCTCTTATTACTGCCATCAAGCAATCTCCCAATATAAATGATATGTCCCTTGCCACATTGTTTAGTAAGTTACAAGAACAAGAACAAGAGTTGAAAGATTTGAAACATGCCGAGGAAGAAGAAAAAGCCTTAAAGAAGAAAGGGCTAGCTCTCAAAGCCACCTCAATTGTTGAAGATGAATCTCAGAGTGATCTTGATGAGGACGAAGAATTAGACCTATTCGTGAAACACTTTGGAAAACTTATGAAGAGCAAACGTTTCCAAAGGAATTTCAAATCTCAAGGTAAGAAACCTATTCTTAAAGAAAATTCTTCTTCACCTACTTGCTTTGAATGTGGAAAGGAAGGACACTTCAAGATAGATTGTCCAAATATAAAGAAGAAAAACAAAGATAGAAAAGGAAAGAGAAGAGCCTATATCGCATGGGATGAAAATGAGATAAGTATCTCGGATGAATCGAAAAATGAAGAAGTCAACCTCTGCCTCATGGCCAATCACCAAGATGAAGATGATGAGGTAAATTTTCACGACTTAGATAAAAATGAACTACTTGATGCTCTAGAAGAATTGTATGATAAATTTATAAAAGTTTCTAATAAGCATAAGTTATCTAGAAAAATCATTGACACTCTTGAGATGCATCTTATGGAAGTATGTAAAGAAAATGAAATGTTAAAAATAGAAATAGTAAAAGTACAAGCATGCTCTAGGATCAAACCTTGTGAATTTGTAAAGAAATGTAATATTCTAGAAACCAAGGTTTTAGACTTGAATAGAACATTAGAAAAGTTTACAAATGGTAGAGACAACCTAAATGTTTTACTTGGAAAACAACATTGCATGTTTGATAAAACTGGACTAGGTTTCAATGCCTATAAGAAACAAAAGAATTATAAGAACTTCTTTATACCACCTAGTAAAACTGTATCACCTTTCATGAAATGCAATTATTGTAGTTTTAAAGGACATAGTGCATCTAATTGTAATGTTAGAAAACTAGGGGCAAAGGTTGTGAGAAAAGTATGGGTTCCTAAAGGAACATTACCTCAAACTAACCTATAAGGACCCAACATAAAATGGGTACCAAGTTCTCTAACTTGACATGTTTTGTAGGTATGCTTTAAAGCGAATAGCACCCATTGGTATTTGGATAGTGAGTGTTCAAAACATATGACGGGAGATAAAAGTAAGTTCATTTCACTTACTCCACGAAATAAAGGATTCGTTACATATGGAGATAACACAAAGGGAAGAATTCTAGGAATCGAAAATGTTGGTAAAAATTCTTCAACCTCTATAAATGATGTATTATATGTTGAGGGACTTAAACATAACTTGCTTAGCATTAGTCAATTATGTGATAAGGGCTATAAAATTGTTTTCGAATCAAACACTTGTATAATTGAAAATAAGCTAAACAAGGAAATAAAATTCGTTAGTCAAAGAGTTGATAATATTTATATGATTAATCTTGATTGTCTTACTTCAAATGATGTGCAATGCTTCATAACTAAAGAGGATGAATCATGGCTATGGCGTAGAAGAATTGCTCACATTCATGTAGACCATTTAAATAAACTTGTTTTGAAAGATTTAGTAATTGGTTTGCCAAAATTGAAATTTGAAAATAAATTTTGTGACGCATGTCAAAAGAGAAAACAAGTAAAGGTTTCTTTTCAAGCAAAAAATGGCGTTTCAACAAATAGACCTTTACAACTTTTACACATGGATTTATTTGGACCTTCAAAGATTAAAAATTTTGGTGGAAATTATTATGGTCTTGTGATTGTGGATGATTATTCTAGATATACATGGACTTTGTTTCTTACTCATAAACATGAAGCATATCATGCATTTAAGAAACTTGCCAAGATCATCCAAAATGAACAAAATTTGAAAATAGCATCCATTTGAACGGATCATGAGGGAGAATTTGAAAATCAATCTTTTGAAAAGGTCTGTGAAAAATTTGGCATTGAACATAATTTTTCAACTCCAAGAACTCCACAACAAAATGGAGTAGTTGAAAGGAAAAATCGATCTTTAGCGGAGCTTGCAAGAACTATGTTAAATGAAAGTAATATTTCGAAACATTTTTGGGCCGATGCGGTAAATACCGCTTGTCATGTTATGAACCAATGTTTGATAAGACCTATATTAAAGAAAACCCCCTATGAGCTTTATAAAGGAAGAAAACCAAATATTTTTTATTTTTATATATTTGGATGCAAATGCTTTGTTTTAAATCATGGAAAGGATAATCTCGTCAAATTCGATGCAAAATCTGATGAAGCAATATTCTTAGGTTATTCATCTACTAGTAAAGCTTATCGACTCTTTAACAAACGAACATGTACAATTGAAGAGTCTATACATGTCAAATTTGATGAACTTAACCAAAATCCTCCGAGAAAGGAAATTGATGATCTTATAGGTACCTTCCAAGAAATGAACTTGGAAGATGAAGAAGGAAACAAAAATGAAGGAGAAACACCTCATAATAACCAACCTCAACAAAAGGAGTGGATCACCATAAAGAATCACCCATTGGATAATATCATAGGTGAAATAACAAAAGGTGTAAGTACTTGAAACGCTATTAGAAATGCATGCAATCACTTAGCTTTTGTATCACAAATAGAACCCAAAAATATTGATGAAGCTATTATTGATGAACATTGGATGTTGGCCATGCAAGAAGAATTGAATCAATTTGAAAGAAATGAAGTTTGGGAACTTGTGCCAAGACCCAATGACCATCTAATAATAGGTACCAAATGGGTTTTTAGAAACAAGCTAGATGAAAATGGAATAATAACAAGAAATAAAGCTAGATTAGTTGCTAAGGGATATAATCAAGAAGAGGGAATAAACTATGAAGAAACGTATGCTCCCGTAGCTAGGCTAGAAGCCATAAGATTATTGTTAGCTTTTGTTTGTTGTATGGATTTTAAGCTTTATCAAATGGATGTCAAAAGTGCTTTTTCTAAACGGCTATATTCAAGAAGAAATTTATGTAGATCAACCTCCTGGTTTTGAAAATCACAAATTTCCAAACCATGTTTTTAAATTAAGAAAAGCTTTATACGGTTTGAAACAAGCTCCAAGAGCTTGGTATGAAAGACTTAGCAAATTTCTCTTAGAAAATAATTTTGAAAGAGGAAAGGTTGATACTACACTATTTATAAAACGCAAAAACAATGACATTCTTTTGGTACAAGTTTATGTTGATGACATAATATTTGGTACTACTAACGAAATTCTTTGTCAAGAGTTTGCCAAGATTATGCAAGATGAATTCGAAATGTCCATGATGGGAGAACTCACCTTCTTCCTTGGATTACAAATCAAACAAACAAATGAAGGTACTTTCATTAGTCAAACAAAATATTGTAAAGAACTACTCAAAAGGTTCGAAATGGACAAGACAAACGAAATAGCTACACCCATGAGTACATCTTGCTACTTAGACAAAGATGAGAAGGGTAAAGACGTTGAAATAACTAAATATCGAGGTATGATAGGTTCCTTACTTTACTTAACAGCTAGTAGACCCGATATTATGTTTGATGTATGTATGTGTGCTAGATATCAAGCATGTCCTAAAGAATCACATCTCACTGCCGTAAAAAGAATTTTGAAATATCTTGTGGGTACTCAAAATGTTGGTTTATAGTATCCCAAAGGCGTTGAATGTATTCTTGTAGGATATTTTGATTCTGACTTTGCTGGTTGTAAACTTGATAGAAAGAGTACTAGTGGCACATGTCATTTACTTGGTAGTTCCCTTGTTTCTTGGCATAGCAAGAAGCAAGTAAGTGTTGCTTTATCAACAGCTGAGGCAGAATATGTAGCAGCTGGCAGTTGTTGTGCTCAAATTCTTTGGATGAGACAACAACTTCTTGACTTTGGTGTTCTTTTAAACAAAGTGCCTATTAAAAGTGATAACACTAGCGCCATAAATATCTCCAAAAATCCGGTCATGCATTCTAGGATATTGAGATAAGACATCATTTTATAAAAGACCATGTTTTGAAAGGAGATTGTGTTCTTGAATATGTTGAAACTTCAAAACAATTGGCGGATATTTTTACTAAACCCCTTCCGAAAGAACAATTTATAAATATTAGTAGGGAATTAGGAATTTTGGAAATTGTTTAATCGATTTTTATCACATTTTCTTACTCTTTGAACATCGTTTTGCAAATCCTTAACTTAAAGATTTTAACTTATTTCTTTCATAAAAAATTCTTATTTCTTTAAACATAGTGACTTATTTTGTGATATATGGTCAAATCTTTTCATTAAAAAGTCAATCACATTTTCAATAACCATGTTAATGCTCCACAAATCACTTGTTTTATTGAGTTCCCGAGTAGTCTCTACTTAATTAAACATATTTTGACACCATATAATCTCCTCTATATCATATGGACCTCTAATACAAAATGGCAAATGACCTTTGATTTTCTTGAATCTCTCGTACAATAAAAATCATTAGCAAATTGCAAAATTTTAATCCTTGTATAATCTTGCACAAAACACCCATGAGACTTTGCTTATCCAAAAGAAGAGAAAACATCATTATGCTTGCTTACTCTATGATATATGCTGCATGATTAAGGGAGTTTTATATACAATTGGTATCTTGCTTCAATAATGAATGTATCTGTCTTAAAGTGGTATAGATTCTTAGATGTTTTTGATGATGCCAAAGGGGGAGAAAATAAATATATACATTCTAAGTGACATAAAGTATCTTACAAAGGGGGAGATAATATCATGATGTTATAATGCTTAAGCGAGAGATAAAATCTAGAATCAACATCTATATCTATCCTTGTTGAAATTGCATGATCAAGGGGGAGCCTTATAATATTTTTTATACAACAAGTGATATCCAAATACATATGTAAATGATAAAAGTGGTATTCAATTTTATGTATGACATATGTATAACATGTGCTATCAAATTATATATGTAAGGGGGAGTCATTTATGCCATATATATGAACTATTATGAGACTAACACCCTGAGAGATGAACATTTGTTGTCATCATCAAAAAGGGGGAGAATGTATTTATATGTTGATGTAGGTTTTGATAATGACACAACAAATAAAGAGATATTAAGGATGTTGTCAAGCTATCAATTTTGATGAACAACAAAGGAATTAAGTCAAGGCATTCACAAAGGACTAGATCAAGTGAAAAATGATCAACAAAAGTGTCAAGAATCAAAGAAAACAAAACATATGCAATTAAGTATCAAAAAGGGTCCAAAACGCAACAGAACGCAAAGAAACAGCTTCATGAATCGATTCAAGGAAGCTAGGAATCGATTCACTCTCTTCAAAAGCTCTAGGAATCGATTCATCACTCAAAGAATCAATTCATGCTTGTACGAAACCTTGGGAATCGATTCACCTGTTGAAAGAATCGATTCATGCCTATAAAAAATGCTGGGAGTCGATTCAGCTATTGAAGGAATCGATTCAGGCCTTAAGGAATCGATTCACTCAGTGCTTTTACGCAGTGGAACAGCCCGGAATCGCAACAAAAGCCACACATCGCACTATGATTAATAAAAAATGCAACGACTCCATGCTCCACTGAACCACTCCATGAAGCACTATGTCGAAGAAAGTTAGATATGCAAGGAACCATACTGCACTAATCCTTGAATGAATATTCAATTGCATAGGAGTCATACCTTGACGTCTATAAATAGAGAGTTATGCAGTAGAGGAAGGTATCCCAGCAACGAAAACAATTCTTGCTTTCTTCCTTGCCTTCCAACGTTGCTTTCTTCTTTCCTTGCCATTTACTCTCTGTTGTATTTTCTTTGAAATTATTTTTTGAGAGTTAGCTAGTGAGCAAAATATTTTTGAGTGCTAAGATTTGCATATCCTCTCCTGAGAGTTATCTTTTAGTGAAAACTTAAATTTGTATATCCACTCTTTTGGAGAGTTACTCTTGTATTCTAAACATAAAAAATCCTAGAGTTTTGGGGTTGGATTTCAACCTTGTAAATTGTGAGATTGGGTGGGGTGCCCTTGTACTTGTGGGAATTGGGTTCTTGAGTGTGGGACACTAGGAAGCCGCGATTACTCAAAGTTGTATCTCTAATCTCCAATAGTGGAAATCCTCTAAGTGGGTTGCTTAGAGGCGAGACGTACACCGGTGTGGTGGAACTCGTATATATCGGTTTGCAAATCTCTCTTCCCTAAACTCATTCAATTTGTGATCTTAACTTGCTTGCTTAATTTATTGTGTTCATAACTTGATTAATTAACTCTTTCATTATTGCTAATCAAAATCAGTGCATATTCTATTAAGTTGTTAATTATTTAGAATAACTATTTTAAGTAATATTCTTAAATTATTCTTTCTAAGTATCAAAAATAGTGTTGTGATTAATTTGTTACTATTACTTGAATATTACTTTATCTCTTAAGTGAACTTATTAGTTATATACCTATTGCTTATCAATTTACCTTGTGCATAAATTGTTATCATTTGTGATTAAATTTATTATCTTCGTTAAGCATAATTATTAAAGAATCAATTTTAAAAGCATTCCAAGTAAAATTTTTAATACTCAATTCACCCCCCTTCTTGAGTAATTGAGGCCACTTGGTTAACATTGAATGGATGATGATGGAGTCTTCAAGTTACAAGCTTTGCATGCATGGCTTGGAAGCTCCACGGTGATGTTTAATGGCAAAGAGACGACATATACCTTGAGAGGAAGAGAGAACCCGAGAGTGAAATGGTCACAAGAGCAAGGACATAAGAGTAAAGTGATGAGGAATTTAAAGAAAAAGATGAAAATGAGATTGGAATAAAGTTACGATAAGGATGAAGAAACTTTGAAGAATGGAATTAGAAATTGCAAAGAACGGATTTGAGAGGGTGAGTTCGGTGAGATGGTGGAGTGATGAAATTTAAGCAATTGAAGTATATGGCAATTGTAACAATGGCTTTTATATATATATATATAGCATGGAGTTGGCGTAAATGTGTTGATGAATAGAAAGATTAAAAGTGGAATATAAAGACTAGAAGGGAAATTGGCACACAGTATGGTGATGGATTGAATTTGAAGAGTTGATGGATTTGAAGAGTAGGGTAACATTGGTGTGATGATGTGATGTGAGTGGATGAGTGGGGCACATGGCAACCTAGGGAGTAATAATGTGGCAATATTTAGTGAATGGGTGACAATTTGGTAACTGTGAATGTCTAGTTAATTTCATAGACTAATCTGGTAACTTTAGATTATCTAAAATTACCTAGATAATTTTTGAAAATTAGCGTACTCGTCGTTAATTAATTTGACATTTCCAATTTAATTATCTGATTAATAAAATTAATCAATAATTAAAATCGGGATGTTACATTATTTTATTTCCTTATTTATGTTTTTTCTTTGATTTAAATATTTTATTTTAATGTATATTTTTTGTTTGAATTAAAATGTGCTTTAGTGCATTGCTCTTTATATAGTATTATATTATTTTTTGTACATAATTACTCATTTTATATTTTTTTTGTCAAAGTGTTTTTTAATAGTACTTTTTAATTTTTAATTCAAGAATAGTCATTGGCAAATATTTTTTTTATATCTAAAATTATATCTGTCAAATCTATATTTGTAAGATTATGCCAAATATTGTTTTTGTTTAAATTATTCCCTTATTATTATGTATAATATTTGATATAATTTTTATGTTTTACTCTAATTACTATAATTTTAACCGCACACGTGTAAGATTGGTGGTGATGAAGAGAATGGGAAAAATAGGAGACCAAAAAGTGTCCGAATTCATAATTTGAGGAGTACAGCAATGCATGCCCCATCACCTAATTACTGTCATTTATACCAAAGATATGCCTATCCATCAGGTACTATGGTGGGGTTTTGAAAAGAAATTTATGGACAGATAAAAAACAATTATATTGGTTATAACGTCTAACCAAGTATTTATATTTACTTATTTTATACAATGGTTTTAAATGCCACAAGAAACTGCCAGTCAAATAAATTTTAAGAAAATTATAACAAATATATTGTTTTATTATTGTACTTCGTTATTTTCCTATTTTAATTAGACACATGCTATTTATTTTAAAATTTAAAGATAATAACTTGAAAAGTTTAAAGATTAGTAATCTTTTAAAAAATTTAAAATCGAAAGAATTCTGTTTTTATACATACATGAAGAAGGTGATCAACAAAGAAAGAAGAACTTATTTCCTTTCTTGTATCACTTAGGAGTATGAGATGAAAATCTCATACACGGTGATGAGAATTTTATATTAAAAACAAAAAAATTGATAGGTTCTTATATTAAGGGACAATGTAATATTAATAATAAATGCTTAAGGTTGCAATAAGAAAAAATATAATAAAAATGCTCCTAATTTTATATAAAAACTTATAAGATAAAACACTTATTTTTTTTTCTAAAAACTTATAATATACAATGGTGAGAGTAACAAATACAATAATTATTTGAGGGATACATGTAAAATTGATGGATAGAATAAAAAGTAAAATCGTTGAATTGAGGCTTTTTTTTATTAATGTCGTAATTGGCAGCGGTTCAAATTTAAAACCGCAAACAATTAGTCTCCAATGTGACACGCTAAACAATTGTCAGCGGTTCCAACTCTTAACTGCTGACAATAATACTAATCTAAGATTTAAATTATTTATTAAAAAAATCAAAATACATAAGTAAATTTAAAATGAAATACATCAAATAATACAAATATTTGAATCAAATAATATATTTTTTTAAAACCAATCCACTATATTTAATACCAAAAATTTTGGAATTTAACTAAAATACTATATTTATTTAAATCAAATCTACTATATCTAATATCAAAATTAATTAAAATTCAAAATAATTGATTTTATAAAAATATAATATTTTAGTTAAATATTTGTGTTATTTAATACATTGTATTTTAAATTTATTTATGTATATCACAATAAGTCAAAAAAAATTATTTATATTATAGTTTTTAGTATTATTGTCAGCGGTTAGGAGTTTGAACCGCTGACAATTGTTTAGCGTGTCACATGTTTGTCTACGGTTGTAAATTTGAACCGCTGACAATGTTGTGTCGTCCAAGCCAAATGCAACACAACCACTTGTCATGTTCTGCTGGTGTAACATTTGGGACATACGATTTTGTATGTCGAGTGGGTCCCGTACGACATACAAAACAACCTCATACATGAATTTTTTTTAAAAGGATCCCATTTTCATAATTTTTTTTAAACTGTCCCATTAATAAAAAAAGCCTTGAATTGAAGAAAATGATTCTTGAATTAAAAAAAATTGCGATGAATATTGTAATTGTGGAAAGAAGCTAAGAACCAATAAATGGATTCATGAAATAAAGACAATCTAAACTCTCTCGAGCAACACACTGATGAGCAGGAAAAAAAGATAAAAAAATATTTCTTTTGTTAAAATAGAAATAAAATTAATACAAAATAAAAGAAAAATTAATTTTATGAAAATAAAATAAAAGTTTTCTTCACTTATTTTTTCCAAAATTCAAAATTTATTTATTTATTCTAAAAAATTAATGTACGGTAAAAGTCAAAAAGGATGTTTAATTGGATTACGTATGAAAAAGGTGAAGCAATAAAGTTAACCTAGATGGTAGGCCTAGGGGCACCCTTCTCATGAAGAAGCTACACGTAGAATTCTACAGTTTTTTAATTTTTAATGTAATCAATGAAAAAGTAATAGCTTCCTCCCTACACCATTGGCTTCATATTGGATACCCTACCGTATAGTGTAAACAAACCATTTTAAAACATCAAGATTCTTCATGTACATTCTTTATTATAAAATTTTTAAGATTTAGTTAGATTTAATATAAAAAATTTAACATGCTATCAAAGTTATTATAAATTCATTGTTTGGCCACCCATAAAAGAATGTGTCAAAAGTTTTATATCCTATGAAGTAATTTTTAGGATTAAATACAACTGATACCTAATTTTATCAAGAGTTAAATATGATTTATTACTATTAATATTAGTTCAACACAAATACACTCCATAAGAATTACGGCGTGTTTGGTAGAGTACTTGAACGGAGAAAACCTCCGTTCGTTCGTGGGAGATTTTTGATCCTACGGGTCAACGGAGTTTTGATTATCTCGAACAACGTGAAGAAGTAATATCAACTTTTAAATTTTTTATTTCAACTCAACTTTGTTTCCCCAACTGCAAACCAAACACCCCATTAATTAACTAGTCATGATGTGAATCAATGCGGAGTCAGCCCTATGGCAACGGGGGTTATGGCCCCACTTCAACTTCTGTTTTTTTAATAATTATATTATAAAATAGATAATAACTTTTTAGGAAATTGTTTCGTCATTTTTGTTGAGAGAAACTTACCAATAAATTTAGGGGTGATTACTACACGAGTATTTTTTTAAATTATAAGAATTATGTTTCTCATGAATTATATTATCTAGGTATTATATTTCTCGGGAATGTTGTAAATATGTTTAGTATGATTAAAATATTCCCAGAAAAATTACATGGATCTTTTGAATTTTGACCATTATCAAATTTTTGATAATTTTAGATAAATATTCAATATGTTAGAGAATTTTAAATAAGTTTATATATGATACATAATTATATTTTTAATTATAAAAAACTTCTAGATTAAGGGGAATTAGGATTCCCACCCCTTTTGATGAAAAAGTTTTGGTGGGAATTATTAATAAAAATAAATTTTTAAAAATCCTAATTTCTCAGGAACCTTTTTTAAGATAGTTACATCAAACGTAGGAAAATATTCCCAAATTACAATTTTTAGAAATAAAAAAAAATCTACGTACCAAACACTTTCTTAGTATAGATGTGATTATATATGAATTTAACAGTAAATTTTCTTTGTTTAAGGAAAACTTACCAATATAGTTTTTAAAACAAAATCTTTATGATATGATTAAATTAATATAAATTTATTTATTTTTCAAATTTATTTTATTTTATATGTATCATATCTTTTATCTTATTTTTTATTTATTGATATTTTATCTTTTATAAAAAATTTATTTACTTACTAATAACTCTTTTATTCTATTTCAGTCTCTCTAATCAAATTATGGGCCTATAATTTCACCCCTAAGGTAAATGTTGTGGATTTAAACATACGTTTCATATATACCCATGAGTTAAAACGAATGTTTTTAACCTAGGGTTATGTTATCCAAAAAAAACCCTAGGGTTGTGATAATACTGGTGTTATTTTGTCCAAAATTCCAAATTGTTAAGACCGTTTATATTTAACAATACCTTTTTCATAAAAAATATATTTAACCAAACTTTCTATTATTTGAATAGTTAAATAAGATGAAATATATTTATTTTATGATGAAACATAAAAATATGATGAACAATTTATTTCATTAAAAATAAATCTAAATAATAATGAAAATTTTAATTTATTTATTCCTTTTTATTTTAGTCAGTTTCTTTCTATTGTTTTGTATCTAAAATATATAATTTTATAAACTATATTTTTATTGTTCGTTGTCTTTTTATTATTAGTGGGTAAATGAAAATTAAAATTTACTTAAGCACGTGGATGGGTGTGCATATTAGTCAAAGGAATGAATTATAAACAGGTGCTTTAACGTGTCTAGTTGAGACAGATGCATCCTGGCACTGTTAAATTCTGATTTCTCCGCGCTAGACACAAAACCACAAAACTGAATTCATTGCTTTTATTAAATGCTCCACAGTCCACAATTGGTCGACAAAATATTTTGAGAAAATATTTCATAGTTTAATCCAATACAAGTTTAATAAAAATTTAGAATAAATACAAAATATAACATTATATTCATTCATATGTTTTACTCACTGTTTAGTTTAAATACAAAAACTTAAAAAATTACTCAAAAAAATATAATTTATTACTCAAAATGTCACTTGAATTACAAATGAGCTCTAAGGTCATATTTATACATCAAAAAAAGGTCATGGTCTCACCTAATATCTAATAGATAAGATAATTTCCTAAAATAGAAGATTTCCTAAGATAGGAAATAGAAATAACTTTCTAGAATTTAGAAAGAATAATCTCTTCAAATAAATGAATAAAAGGATCTTTAATCTGAAAAAACACTTACAATTATTTAGGACTAATACTCATAGTAATACTTTCTCTTAATCATGGGAAAGAAACTTTCAAAGAAAATTCAACTCCATGTAATATAATAGGCTAGATCATATTGTCTCTCCACGGGAGAAAAGGAATTGAAGGAAAACAAAAATAATTGAAAAAATTAATTTCAATAAGCTTCACACCAAACTTCACAATGAAACTTATGAATAAACTCTCGTGTGATAAGCTCTTATAGAATAAGTACTTCATTAGGCTTCTCACTCAAGCATGGCCTACGCAAACCATAATTTTCATATTATATTAACTAAGGTTTGTCTTCCCCTTTCTACAAACTTAATATGAAATTGAAGTAAGGATGAATAACTAAATGCTGCGCCCAGTGACACTGTTAAAATGAAAGGAATTTAACAGTTCACTGACATTACAACTGAGAATCAAAGCCATGTGGCATCCTTAACAGTCCACCAAACATTGTATCAAACAAATTTAAGTCAAAACGCCTTTTCATCTAAGCTGATTTGTGAGGTTTTCTAGTTGATTACTAGGAAGCTAAACCTGTCTTTTGTTTTCTGAGAAAAGAAAAATGACTTTTGCCAAGCTAGGAATGTGATCGATAATCAGTTTAACATGCATATTGTTTGGATACAAACCCCGGTTGGTCAAACCGGGGTTTGACCAATCCCAAAAATACATCCAACGATCAAACGGAGTTTTGACTGTCTCGAACTGCGTGAAAGATCAATATCAACCCTTAAATTTCTCAATTTCCCCAACTCCGTTTCCTCAACTGGAAACCAAACGGAGGCAGGCATCAACATTCTATTCTTTGGTTCAGAATCTGACATTATAAATGCTGTAGCCTAATAGGATAGACATGCTGCTCACAATAGTCTTCAACAAAATGGTATGACACATCTCATAATGTGCTCATTGCTCAGTAACAGGAGAAAAATGAAGAAATCCGTATAGACTTTTACTCAATCAAGAACAATTTCTTGAAGGACTGCTTCATGGTAACTTTTTTCACAGAACAATATGAATACAGTCAAATTGAACTCTGTCAAGATGTCACTGACGGGGAACTTGCTTGTCCTCAATAAATCTTTGCTATTCAACATATATCACAAATACAATGAGGGACAAGTTAAGGTCTTGTATGGTTTGAGAATATATTTTGCTTTTCATTTAAGTTTATAAATAATTATAAAAATGTCATCCTGTTTTCATTATATTTCCTATTGTCAACAATTTGTATAGGAAATAGTGAAAACAACTCTTTTCTTGTTGGCACCACTGCCTAGTTCCTATACAAACCTTTGAAAACAAGAAAGAAAAACATTTTCTCAAACCAAACATGTTCCAAATGCTTTTTAAATTTAAACAAAATCAAGGTCCAAATGATCACAAGTAACTGGACTAACATATTTATTTGTTTGGACTGCTTTTCTTAATTAGAGGGTACAATCACTAGAACTCAGCTTATACTTAATAGTTGCACAGTGGTATATCTGCCAGAAAAAAATCCTTTTTGAGATTAAATATATGATAGGTTTACAAGAATGAACAGCTTTGTTCAAACAGGACAGAATTTTTAAATATTGAAATACTTCCACCACTACCCCACTTCCTATCATGGTAGATTCTGTTTGATGATTAGGAACTAATGCAAATAGCTTTACTTTTCTATGTTGAATTTCTTCACATGCACCATGTACTCCTCTGTAGTCAGCCTCACACACTTAAAGCAGTTTTTGTCTGCTAGAATATTATAGAAGGATTGACAAGATGTAAACCCCTATGAAAACTATTCAATGAAGAAAATACTATATTGCATTTCCCCAACAGGAAATCCTAGTTTCCAGCAATCTCTTTTTGTCTAAATGCAATCATTTCTATCATGAAGACAACAGTACTTTCCTTTCCATTCTTATTTGCAAACCAGATCGCAAGGCATTATCAAAATTGCTATTGGTGTTAATAGTTTCAAATTGCGTGCTGCATCACTTGATGATGCATTTATAATATTGCAGTGGCAGTAATGTCCACAACTACATCAGAATCACCCTGCAGTTGCAGGATGACTTCCATTTGCAAAAATGGCAGCAAGACAACAACCAGATGGAAGCAGCTTCAGTGATATGATGCAAGCAACATCACAAAGGATCAAAGTGAAACCTGAACAAATATAGACTGGAGATAACCATACCAAGGGTGTAAATCGAGGTTATGGTCACATTCATGGTTGAAGTTGTGATGCAATAATTAAACTGCATGATAAATTCTGCAAATTAAATGCTTGAACTGAACCACAATTCAGTACAGGCAGGTTTTAGCGTAATAGAACTAGAAGAGGCTAAAGAGCAACATATTTAACTAAAATCATTGGAAGATGCAAACATTTATCTAACCTACAATATGGAATATGTATTTATTGCAGAGAAAACTATGCATACCTATATTTATTACAAATGATTGTGGAGTAGCACAATCAAGAAGAATAATCAATTGCTACTAAGTTTTCTCTGCATGACCAACACGCCCCATCTGTTCTGGAAGATTATTTGGATTCCGCATGTTCCACCAAAATTTGCCAAGGTCACTAGGTTTTCCTTCATTCTTTCTGCCATCATAATCCTTTCTTTCTGACTGCACTTCCTGTGCTTCAGACGCACCAGGATCCTCTGTCAAAAATTGTTCCCAGAATACATCATTAACACCAGTTGCTACAACATTCATTCCTGCAGGTTGTTCTTTCAATGCAACAGGCTCAGGAACAGCAGCCACAGTTGGCTCAGAGTTCATGTCAATTCCAGATGACTTAGGCCGAACTTCAATACCTAGTTGTACACAAGATGCGGTTGGACTATCAGCACAGCTTGTAGATTCATCAATATCCATGTTTGACCGAATTTGAACAAAGGTGTCACCAAAATCGTTTGCAATAGCCTCCCAAAACACCAGGGATGATTCAAGCTGATCCAATCGCTCCATGTTTAATGTCAAAACGGAAGTAATATCTGCATTTTCTCTGGTTAACATCTGAGAAGTTTCAACAGTATCATCAATGCTAGCTTCATCATTTACACAGCCAATTCTTGGCAACCTTCGTTTTCTATACACAGTTTCTGTCAGCGACAAGATACTTAAAGCAACCACTGGCTTCTGCAATGCTTGTGAAACAGAAGAAACCATCCTTTGCTGCTGCTGCTCCAACGTTTCCAAGCGATCTTTCGAGCAATGTATTTGTATCTCATATGCTTGCCACTCATGTTGATATCTTTGTAACTCTGTGATAAGTTGTTCTTTATCGTGTTTAAGCTTCTCTACTTCGTTGGTCAAACTCTGCCTTTCTGACTCCCCTAATGAAACTTGTGCTTGCAGATTCAGCACAGAATGGCTATGAACTGGCTTCCGTCTATGGATATTCTTCAGAAGATGAGGTTTCCCTCTTACAAAATCCTCATTGGCAAATTCCCATTGTTCAGGGTCAACTTTTCTAAATCCCTACTCAAATAAAGAGGCTATGATTCAGTTCAAGCAACCAAAGGCAGAATGGATAAAAAAAAATACAACACAAAAAAAAACAAACATTCAAATCAAAGACACCAAGATCAAATTTGCTTACATAAGTGTTAAGCTGCCTGATAAAACTTGAGAAGTTATTGTGCTTAAAGAATCTAGGTAACAAATCCCTTGCAAATTCTGGAGGGTTCCATACAATGAAACTTTTGTTAGTGACACTCCACGATACAATCGAATCCAAGGAAGGATCATCCACCATCTCATAAGTCTTCGCCAGAAATGGAGGCAAGGAACTTGAACTACCCTGTGCTTCATCCATCATTCGAAATTCTAATCCCCTAATCACAAATCTCACTTTCCCAAATCCAAAACCCAAAAACCAATCAACTCCCAATTTCAAAAGAGGTCAACCCTCAATCACGCAAAAAAAAAAAAAAACCTTTTTTTCTCAGGTACAATATAACCGATACAAAACCTCAACATACCCATATATACCAAAATTGATAATAGACAATAATTCCAAAACCCCATTTGCCTATACCCAAAGCGAACAACCCATAACTCAGAAAATCAGCAAAATCACAAAGAAGTAAAAAGTTTTAAGCTTCCTTTTCTGTTATCCTCAAATTCCAAATAAGGTGCGTTGAATTCCCCCCAAAAAACGAACCTAGTATTCTTCTTTCCCTTGACGGGAAAACTGGGGAAGCTTGCACGTAAAGCAACAATAATTGAAAAATAAACTAAATAAAAAATTTACTGCGGTTATGTTATTGGAGGTCTGCACCTCAGAAAAGTGGGTGATGGAGAGAGAGCTGAGAAATCGTAGAGAGAAACATAAGAGATCTTTCTGTTTGATGGGATCCTTCTTCCTCGTTGAAACGCGTAAAGAATTTTGAACATTGGTTGTTTCTCTTTCTTTTTCTTCTTTGGGTGCTGGGGTCAAAGCATGACCCAAAAAAAAATACATTAATTTTTCACTTTAAATTTTAAAAAAATGTTAACAAGGTTCTTAGGTAATAGTTAATAAAGTAAAAATAAAATATTTTTATTTAAAATATTATTAAAATTTACTTGCTCTAATTTTTAAATAATTTATACATAATTTCTAACAATAAATTTTTATTTGTACTTCAACAATGTTCTAAAGAAATTTACGAACCCGTTTTGAGTATAAGAAATTTGTAAACTTTTTCAAAAATGTCTGAAAAAATTTAGACTTTTAAATTTGGTATTCAAACCTAACTTTGCATCGAATGAGCTTATATAGACTAACCTCTCTAGCTTAATTTTTTTATTGTAAAGTTCACTTCAAACCTACCAATATATTGAGTTATTATTATGTGTTTCAAATTTTGCATTTAATTTACAATAATTAATTTGAGATATATGAAGTTGTTGGGATAAAAGGAAGGAAGCCACAAGCCACATACTATGAACACAACCAAACAAGTGACCGCATAAATATAGGACACCATAATATAATTCACGACCATATAACATTAAGTTGCATGGGTCAATTCATTTATAAGGCCCTTAACTCATATTCATCTGGTTGAAATTTTCATTGATACTTATTTTTAGGACTCTCTTACAAGTGTGTCTATATTTCACATTGAATGCCCTTAAATAGTAGTCTCTTTTTCTTCCATGGATAAGGATGAAAATGGGTCAGGCCGTCAATCGGGGGCCCTATGACCCGGCTCATTTAAATTCTACATAGGCCGGGCTTGTCGGGCTAAAAGCTTAGACTTTTAAAAAGGTCTTTTTAATTAAACAGATCAGGCCATAAGCTTTCTAGAAAGCCTTTGAAGCCCAACAGGTCGGCCTATTTAATTAGATTAATTATTAATTAGTTATATATATAACATATTTATAACATAAAATACATATATATATATATATATATATATATTACATATTTACATTTATATAATATAAATTAATATTACAAGTTTACAATTAAAAAAATCAGGAGGGAATGAAACACAATTTTTTTTAGGTTGGTTTTGGCCTTTTAAAAGTCTCACTATAAACAGGTCAGGCCGACCAGACCAGGCCTTAAAAAAAGCCTATGACAGGCTAATAAGCCAGACTCAGGCCTTTTATAGTCCGGCCTGACCCGGCCTTTCAAAGCCCGGCCTGACCCGACCTATTTCCATCCCTATCCACGAATACTCATGGGTAACACTGGAATGTTTACTCAACTCTCTTCCATGTGGGTTGTCTCTCTACACATGGGCACCATTGACTTTATTCTAGGATTTTATCTTGTTACTGACAGAGAAAGTTTCACGAGAATTTTTTATGGGGCCAAAATAACTAACATACTTAATTTTTAATGACATATTTTTTTTAACATAAAAAAGAGATACACATTTACGAAGGTGATGATTCCTCCACACCTAAGAAACTCCACCCATGTTATTACCCCATGGGTAACAGAAAATAGCATCTCCTTTGCTCTCTCCCTCGTGGGTGTCTCTATTTCAAGGCTTTATCTTGTGTCATCGTTCGGACACCCATGCATCACACGTACTTGTATGAGTCGGTCACCAAATTGACTCTAGATTTGATATCATTGTCGTGACAAAAAAAATCGGAGCAATGACATTAGAGAAATCATTGCCACATGTAACACCCCGATTTTCCAGACTCGAATCCCAATGTGATCAATATAATTAATAAAATTATGAATAAATTTTTCACGTTTGAAAACATTCCAATACACCATCATGACCACATGGAGACCCAAGTCACAGAAAACCAAAGAGTGAGATTATATAACTTAAAACTGGATCGAAAAGTAAATTGGCCCATAGTGGTATACGAAAATAATGAAGTTTACAGCGGAAGAATATGTATACCGGGCACACGCCTAGTCCCATATATGACGATATGAGAAAAGGCTAGGCTAGCATGCAATGACATATCATGAGCCTATTAGGTAATCATCAATCTGAGTACGCAAAGCCTAAGGTATAACTATATGTATATACATGTACAGATTTAATAAAACATCTATATCATTATGGATAAATTATACATTTCATGATTCTAATAAATAATAGTTCATAAATGATGCCGGCCAAGGCATTTCCTCTACCACTATTTACCTTCACAGAAACTTGATCTTTAACTTCAAAATCATCCCATGGCAACCTGCATCACATTGCTAAAAAGGAGACCACATGGGAGAGTGAGTTATACATTTAAAATGACGAATAACATATATTATGATTATGTGTAAATGCATACAAACTTCATGTGTGCTTTGCTATTAAATCATCAAAATTATAATTCATTAACTACTCTTTATAATAATAGGCATATAAGCCTCATGAATCACAACTCATATCATACATAGGTATATTACATACACAATCACATATCCAAATCATTTTGCCACTTATCAACAAGGACATTCAAAATCCTTAGCATCTTCAATTTGTTTAAGTTTTACTTATGCACCTCCTCGCAAGGGGTTTTTTACCATTCGTGGTCATCCATTCTCAAATATACAATAAATCTAATTTCATATCCGTGGGTGATCGCAACCACCATAATATTTATTCCCAATAATTCTAATAATAATATCATCACTCAGGGATTCACCCTTCGTAGTACCCCGCAAGGTGAATTATTTATCACTCATACTATTATCATCACTTTGGGTCATACCCGTCGTGGCACCCCGCAAGGTGAATTATTTCCATATATATACATCAATGTCATCATCACTCAGGCCTACGCCCTTCGTGGCACCCCGCAAGGTGATTCTCTTCATAATAATTATCATATTACCATCATCACTCGGGAATACACCCCTCGTGGCACCCCGCAAGGTGATTTATTCAACAACAGTATGATCAACATCATCTTCACTCCGGAAATTACCCATCGTGGCACCTCGCAAGGTGATATATTCAACATTATTCAATAACAATAGGACAACGTCCTCTTCACTCAGAGATATACCCTTTGTGGCACCTCACAAGGTGTTATATTCATCAATCATATTATTATCCTCACTCCGGGACTTATTCCCTTCGTGGCACCTCACAAGGTGTTATAATCATCAATCATATTATTATCATCACTCCGGGTCATACCCGTCGTGGCACCCCGCAAGGTGATATACTTATCAATTAAACCATCATCATCACTCTGGGTCATACCCATCGTGGCACCTCGCAAGGTGATTCATTTCACAATAATTTTCACAATACCATCATCACTCAGGGATACACCCCTGGTGGCACCCCGCAAGGTGATATATTTCACAATAATTATCACAAGGATTTCTCACCCTCTCAATTAGGGTATATATCTTAATTTGGCTTCTTAATAATTATTCATAATCAATTACAAAGCCCCTCAAGGCACATCGTTCATATAAATGGGCATCTCAATGGCCACAACATCAATCATAACAACCCACACATGGATTTCAACAATATAATTCAACATGCCTTCAACAATCATCATTGCGTCTCATGCATTCAAGTCAATACTTGGATTAATCATATTGGCACCAGACTCATCCAAAATAGCAAACACTACATATTCAAGGGTATGTTCAACAACAACGTCCCTTTTCATTTAACATCATTTATCATTATGAAATATGTGTGGCATCATCCATTTTTAATCACCATTGATACTTTTTCAAAATTCATTGAGTTATAATAACTCATTGCCATTCAATTGTCCCCTCATTAGTTTCATCGTCTATTATAGTGTGTTATACAATCACATCATCACTTTTCATCATGATTCATAATATAATCAATAGAGGAGGGAAAGCATACATGTTTTCATAACATAGCATAGGTATACATATACCTAGCCAAGGCCTTAAGCCATTCCTCATTCACCACTAAAACGCACCACACATGTACCCCTAGTGAATTCGCTCGTCTTTACATAATAAAAGGGGTTTTGGGCAACAATGAGCCCATGATAAATTTCAGCACTAAGGCATGAGGAAATCTCATTTTTAGTCTTAAAAATAGTGGGACATGTCACAAATATCACCTATTAGTCCCAATTTAGCCACCATAAAAAGTTGGGTTCAAAACCCCCTTAAACTTGAATTTTTCAACGTAATAGGTTCGGTATTTTTCGCCTAATGAGAGTTAGAAAACTCCAATTAATGTGAGACCAATTCTCACACCTCCGTAACACAATTATATACAACTTTCATGAAGAACTCGGAGGCTAAAAATGTCATTAAGGTGCCCAAACGGGCCAAAAACAGCAAAGAAAACAGACCAGTTGGAAAAACAGCACAACAGTGGCCATAACAGGGCTCTGAATCGATTCAAGCTCGTGTGAATCGATTCAAGCGTCCCAAAATCTCAAAATTTGACAAACAGAGGGCCTTGAATCGATTCAAACTCGTATGAATCGATTCAAACGCCCCTGGAGCCCAAAATAATGAAAACAGCACCTCTTGAATCGATTCAAAGGGTCTTGAATCGATTCAAGACAGCCCTGCTGCTATTTTTATGCAGAAAACATATGATTTTTTCAACTTCCTACCCTCCCAACTTTCTCATATGGACTCCAAATGCTACAAAATTTTAACCACAACAAATATGCATCATTTGTGACGCGTGACCACCGGCGTCACTCAAAAATCCTCAAAATTGAGGGACTTATGCGCATAAATGCATTTAACTTAATTTATAACAGTTTTGGGCAACTCAAGGGTCAATTCTCATTAAAACTTGCCCATTCCAATTCCTACAAGTCATAAACAACACATATGGGCTAATGGGACTATCCCATGCCATCAAAATCACACAAAACTCTATTTGACCCCTTCACTTCCATGGTTATGCATTAAAAATGCACTTTACAAACCACAATATGACCCGAACAATCTATAATTCATTTCAATATGGGTCTTTCATTACAATGCATCAATTCCCATCAAGGGACCACTAACCGTTCATCACCATCTCATATTTATATATATAAAATTTCCAAAATTCGAAAATTTGCCAAGCCAATCATTCATCGCTTCATCAATTCAAACATTTAATACATTCATGGCAAGGCATAGCATGAGTTCACACATAAACATAATTAACAATTTCTCACTCATACAATTGAAATGTAAACTCCTCTCCTACCTCGAGGGAAGAGCCGAAACGATTCCAATGCTCCGAATGCTCCGCCACATTGCCCGGAACACAATCTACATACCACATTCATATAAATCCATCTATCAACAACCATCATGATTCTAAACATTTGTTAGCTTATCATGAAGCCTAATATCAAGTCCTAGACTTGATGAACACCAACTTATGCAATTGTATTAGGCTTCGGGAATTCCTTTCCCCAAAGCTAAAATTTCTAGATTTCAAGGGCTAAACAACCCAACATCAACAACACCATGGCCTATAACAAGACCTAAGGCTTCATCAATTTAAACATCCATTCTCTTAGTCTAATATTAATGGTTCGCAATCATTGACAACATCATAAACATCAACATTTACTAATTCCTCAAGTCAACATACCTATATACATGTATATATCATTATTTGCAACTCATGACTTAGCTCCCCATTTTACCAACATTAATATTCAACTCCTATCCTTCAAATATTCATTCCTATGCATAGCATCATTCCAAGGTGCCAAAATCATCAAAATCACCAAGTTATTTATACCAAGGGATTTTATCAAACTCAACCAACAATACTCTCAATCATTCACCTATTCACATTCAATTCAACCCAATAAGTCACAATCTATGAATTTTTTTTTTCCAAATTCTTAAGGCAATGCTTTCATCAAAACCCAACAACTATTACTAATACTAATTATTCATCATAAATACCCATCACCATCATAAATGCTTATTAATTTTCCACCCATCCAAGTATTGATTTCATGCACTCACAACAACCCACCATTTAATACCATAATAATAACATCCCACCTTAGGGTTTTTCATAATTAATGCTCTCCCAAACACCCTCATGCAATTAATACCTCACAAAAATACCAAAATCCAAAACCTAAGACACAAAGCTCATGAAATGATGAAGAATTTACCTCCACCAAGAGTTAACCATGAGTTTCCAAGGGAGAGGGAGAGAGCACGAAAATAGAGTGGGAGAAAGAGAGTTCCTTGCCTCCTTTGCCATCTCCTCCAAGCTCCATAAAAGAATGAAAATGAAGGGAGAAGGAAGAGACACCATCCATGGCTTAGGGTTTTGAAGAGTAGAAGAAGTGGAGAAGGAGGAGGAATGAAATGTTGAGAGGAAGAGAAGCTGCCGAGAGAAACAAATATGAGAGGAGAAGGAAGGAGTTTTTATTTTTAACTTATTTTCCCTTCATTAAAATTTTATCGTTTTATAACAAACAGGCTCTCAGTTCGGGCTCAACACATTATCTAAAAATTATTCCGAATATAGATTCGGATTCCCAATAATATTCTTAATAGCCCTGACCAATGGCATCTCGATCGGAGATACTTGGTCCGACACCCATTTTCTAATCGGGTATAATTTTATCTCATATAAGCTCAATAAATTATAAATACCCATAATAAATCCCAATTTCATTATTCCCATATTTTCAGGACACAAATCAACTCACATTCAATCATTTATCATTTATTCTCGTCAATTATTCCTTTTATAAAATTCGGGATGTTACACCACACACCAAGGACATAGGTCAAGCAAGTGAGCACACACACATAAGATATCACAAACAACCTAAAACCTTATGACATTAAGTGTGTGAGTCATCCATTTATAAACTCTTCTAACTTATCCATTTACATCCAATATAAAACTTCTATTTGCACTTATCCCATAGAAATTTCTAATATTCTCATACACATATATAAAAAGTATTGATTATTTTTTAAATTATCATTTCAAAATATTTATAGATTCATCTTTCATACTCCTCTAATATGTTTGGATACATGATAAAGAAGTATATATTAATGACAAAAATATTATATTTACTTGATTTTATTATTTTTCCCTTAATTTTCTTTACTCGTTTTGTTTCTTTATAATTTTTATTATGCTTTTGTACTAAATAAAAATTCACCACCACCGTCACTTGAAGGTCTTTATGGATAATAAGATAGTGTTGATTTTGATAAGTTAAAGAATCAAAATAAGTTTTAAAAATTGATGACATAGAATTTTCATTCCTTGAGTTAATAATGTTGAACTTTATGAATCAATTTCAATATATTAATGATTAATTTTAACATAATAAATAATATAAAAATTAAAATTAATAAAAAAACTAAGGAACAAAAAAATTCATCAAAATATAGAACCAAAATCATATCTAATCCTTTATTCTATATCATATTCGACATTGGCTAGTTTGATTTCGGTATAGTGAGTGAAATTGCAAGGACTTAATTATTTTATATTCGAAAGTAGTTTTTTTAAAACAAGTTATTTAAATATAAGATATGTTGTCTAGTAGTGATTAAGATTTAAGAGGAATGTGAACAATGTATCCTGGATCATGTAGACTCACACCTCTGTATTCATGTGAATGAGTGTATCAGTCTTGATGTGGTTGAAGAATACCTCTTGACTTGTAGATGTCAGTAATATCTTGCATCCGGGGACAGAGATCCCAATCTTCCCTAAATCAAGGTTCTCGTGGAGGTCAAATAGTACAACCAGGACATTATGCAGTTCCTTCATCTTATCACTCAGGCGATGAGCTCTTTCAGCAATCAACATTCTCTTCTTTTGATTACAGCCAGAATACATGCAACAACTTGTGCCACTAATTAAATCCATTTCATCATCAAAATTTAGACCTAGTGCTCTACCAATTTCAGTTTGAATTTTTGCAAGATTAGGCCTTTTGGTCACGTTTGATGTCACAATTATTTGGAACAAGTTGTCTCTCTTAGATCTCCTTATAGCTGTTTCTACTGCGTCCTTGATCATACTCGTCCCTGCATCTCTCACTCTCAGTGCATTCATTAGTTGTTCCTTACTCTTATTGTCTTTGATAAATGTACCATAAGCACTGGTTGGCAAGTGTGCTCCCACGCCAAAATCAAAGTGATTGCTGAGAAAATTTATAATCTTAATGACAGGCATATGCCAAAGTAGCACCTGATGGAATGAGATCAGTTACAGGTAACATCACAATTAATTAGATTCTTGATAGCTTATTAGAAAAGGACTTGGTTTAATTCACTCCCAAATGGCTCAAATTTTTTCATGACTAAGACAGTGAAATCTATAAGACTGGCTATTTGCATGCAACCTAACATTAAGACTATAAGTAGACTTTGATATATCTTACAAATAAACTGACTTAACTCACTTCTAAAAGATAGTTTATGAGATGATAATTGCATTGAGTTTTATAGAAAATATTTTGATCATAACTAATGTGAGACATCTTAACAATGATTAATTAATTATAAATTCATGAACCATCCAAAAGAAAAAAAAATTGTTACGTTTAATAGAAATAATCCAGGCACTTGCTTCTTACCATAGAAAAAATGGTATTGAACATAACTATATAAGTTAATATATATATATATATATATATATATATATATATATATATGTATGTATGTGTGTGCGCACATTATGTATGGAAGATGGCAATAAGAATGTATGATTAACAGCTTACCTTCAGGTTTTTCATTCATTTAGTAGTGCAGGTTTACAGTAGCAATAATATAACTTGAAAAGCAGTTATCGCTTAGAGAGCACGCTCCCTGAGTGAGAAATGAAGGTGAAATATATGTGCAGAATTTAAATAAAGAATTCATGAAGAAATTCCTTTACAATAACTTTTTAGGCACTAAGAATCTGTAACAGGTTTTTAATCAAAAGCAATATGCTGGTTTCTCCATTAATATTCTCCTATTAAAGATTTTTATGTTTTGATTGATGTAAAAACAAAATGGAATGGAACATAATAGAAAGATATCAGCATTAGTGGTTTAGGGTATTCAAGTGATTTGCATACTAAATGCATTTTTGTAATTACATCTTACAGTTTAATTCCACAAATTTGGTTTTGGTACATTAAGTGAATATGCAGTGAAATGATATACATGTGAAGATAAATTTCAAAAAATGATTTAATACATGTTTGGTGATGATACAAATGACATGGTCATGATTATTAAGTACTAGCTAGACTTCATATATTATATGTATCTGTAATAAGTAACAACCATTAATCACACATCTGTTTCCATGTCAATGATCCTATTCGTCTTCATGTGTTTGGATAATACTTTATGGTTTGTGGATGTCAATATTATCTTGCAGCCATTATGATCTGTGCCACTAGGGATGCCAATCTGGCCTAAATCAATGCTGTCCTGGATGTCAAAGAGCACAACCACGACATTCTGATGCTCCTTCATTTTTACTCTAACAAGTTGAGCTCTTTCAGCAATTGAAATTTCCTTCTTGTTATCTGATTCAGATTTCAGACAACAACTCCAACAACTTGTTTTACTTCCATCACCAAAATTCAGACCCAAAGCTCTGCCAATCTCAGATTGAATCCTTGCAACATCAGGCTTGTTGGTGACATTTGCTGTCAAAATTCTTTGGAACAAGTTGTCTCTCTTAGATCTCCTTGTAACGGTCTCTACCGCGTCAAATACTGCACGGCTTGGCCCAACTACACCTATGATACTTATATGTTCCTCTTTCACTCTCAGTGCATCCATTAGTTGTTCCTTTCTTTCCCTTCTCGTTGTTTTATATTCGTTAGTTGCACCACCTGCTTTATCGAAGTTTCCTCCTATTCCTACTCCTACAGGCATTCTACAAGTTACTGAACAACACATGTTGGAATCAAATCAGTTGCAACATCACAATTACATAGATTCATTAATTATAAGGTTATGAGTATAACTACATCAACAATTCAGAGGGCGAAAATTGTTTTTCATTACTTGAAATAAATATAGGTGCTGATATAGCTAAATGCAAATCAAATCATATATGCAATGCAAGATGACATAAGACGGCCATTACTATATGTATCTTTATGATTAATTGCTTACCTTTAGGTGATGCAAATGGAATGGTACAAGTTAACAGTAGCAATAATAGAACTTGGAAACGGAAAATAAAGATTTCATGAAGAAATTAATTCCTTTGGGGTTGGCTTGGCTTTGAAGAATGACTAGTTAGCTATTGGAATCTGTTACAGGTATCTAATTGAAAGTAATATGCTTGCTTTGCCCTTAAGCTTACCCCATTAAATATTTCAATATTTTTAATCATGGAATATGTTCTAGATGTGGAAAACAAAGTTCAATCCATGAACACGATGCATTTAACATCAAATAAGTCCTTTTTCCTTGGATCAACACTACATTGGATTGAGGCCCATTTCCTCCTCTGCTATGTCGCATAGGTCCGGTTATGGTACTGGTACCCAATAGGAATATGGGTACAAGGTATAATATTTTAGGAGAAAAAATAACATTGACATACATAAAATAAAAGTACCCAAAATAAGAATACCCATATATCCGAGCTCTGTGACTGTGTCCACCTCCTGAAAGGCCTTCTACTGATCCTATTTTTTGGAAGTAACATACAGTCAACCCATTTCAATTATTCGTTGGTATTTCAAGAAACAAATGAGTGAGAAAATCAAAATGAATCATGAATGCCACACAGAAATAGGGAATCTTCAACTTTGCATCCCTGGCCACTTATTATTATTCACAGGAAATGTATGTCGTTGGAATGAGGAAATGCTCACATTCATTCTATTCTATTATTCCTTAATTAATTAGACGGCTTAACTGATGTTTCTTGTAAATGTACAATTGAATTAAATTTTAGTAGTATTAAAATAATAATTGAATTTTAAAATTGGTAATTTGAAATTAAGTTTTAGAATTATAATAATAAGACCTAATTCCTATTTTACTGTTGGGAAGGATAATAATGAATGATTTTAAATCCTCCTACAAATTTGAGAAAAAAGAATTGAGTGTTACAGCCATCCAAACAGAGAGTTTCAATTTGATCATTGTTGTTGTTGCTGCATAATGTATAGGTCCTGACCAGCAGAAATGTGTGTTTTTGAGGATGGACTGAAGGGAAAAAGAATATCAACCCCTTTGCATCCTCTCTTGCCCAATATTTAGATTTAAGACTAAGAAACTGCTAATTTGTAGAAATTTAATCTAATTAAGCAAGATGAGTAAACGTTTGTTTAATATTTTGATTGATCAGAAGATAAACCCCAAAACTAATCTATGATATAAGATTGTCTTTACATTTTTTTTTACCGGTTACCCTGATGATAAAATAAATAAAAGAAAGTCTTTGTTGGAACCAAATAACATGTGAATTCTTGAAAATTTTATATAAGTTTTTTACATCCAAGTAGTTTTTCTAACATCTCTATTATTAATATTAATTGTTCGTGCCATAAAAAATTAATTAATAAATTATTTGAGTACTATTGGACATAAAATTAAATAAATTAAAAATTTTAATAGGCGATAAAAATTAGATTAATTAATTTTGGGTGATTAATTATGAAATTAAAGTTGAAATAAGTTGCGGTGGTAGAATATTAATTACCATTGAGTAGAAGTGAAATATATTTACTTAAATTAAATAAAAGAGAAATGAAATCAAGGAAAAAAAAGAAAGTGTAAAAAGTAAAAAAGAAAAAGAGGTGAAAAGACGGAAATGCTCTTATGCATAAAACATTTCCTTCTCCCACTTTCATCTTCCTCACGTGTGAAACTTCTTCTTCTTCTCGTCTATGGCCGCATGCTTCTAGGTGGAGATTCGCAATTGATTTCTCGTTGAAACTTGAAACTGATCGTATTTTTTGGAATTGTGGAAACGAGATAAGTAGCTTCAATTTCTAGTTTCAGCCATTTTCTCTAAAACCTGAAAAATGGCATAATCTATCGATGGGTGGTTTGTTTTTGTTAGAATTTGGCATTTTAAGTTTGAAAATGAAGCTTTATGCAATGGGTATCGATAAAATAGTTAATGGATGTTCATTTCGGTGTCGTTATGTGACGAATCAAGGGTCGACGAGTTGTTAGTCAAGGCGGAGCTTGCAGTGGGAAAGAAACTAGTTGAGGTAAGCTTCGAAAACCTTCAAAATGAATTTGGAATTGTTTCGGTAAAGCGGATTATGGTTTCGAAATTCAAAACGCTAAACTTACCTTGTAAATTCCTTGGTTTTGGATATTTGGTGAAATTGGTATTTCGAAAGGAATCTCGAAAGCTTGGAAGCAAGGTAGAGGATGTACTTGGTGTATGAATTAATGAAAATAATATTAACGATGATTTTGGCATATAGGAAATGGGTGGGATAATTTAAGTATGTTAAATTATATATATATATATATATATATATATATATATATATATATGAGTGATGTTTGATATATTTAATTAAATTGTGATGATAAGTAATGAATTGATTGATGATGTAAGTATTACATTTTATGGTTGTAAATATGTGAATATTGTTGAGAATTACAAATGAAGAGTAGAAATGTTATGCTAAAAAGGGTGAATGAGAAGTTATAATTTATATGAAATTGATGGAATGTTTGCGTTCATTGATGAAATAAATTATTGATGATTATTATGAATTGAAACTTTAGAATGTGATATGAATGAGATAAAAAGAGAAACTATGCCTGAGTGACTTAATTAAAGGTCGTCGGGTGATGGTTGTAATGTCAAGATAAAATGTTGTGAATTATTGAAAAGGATGATGATATATAATTGATATACATTCATATTGTATGGTGTAGATGGTTGATCAGTATATTTTACCCCTTGTTTTGGCTCCGGAGGTCAAGTAGGACCTAGTGGTGAAATGAGGAGCCAGACAGGGCTCAATAGGCCAGGTAGGGTTCATAGGTTGTCGGGTAGGACCCGCAGCCGACGACCGATCCGTTTTAGTATCTGGATACTAGAGAGTCTGATATTATATTAATTGAGAGTCAGTTGTGTAATTATTTGAATTGATTGTGATATCTGATGAATTGAATATTATGTTGAGAATTTGGTTTGCTAATTCTGAAGTTGATGAAATTGATGACTTTGAGTTATATTAAAATTAAGTAAGAATAAATTAATTGAATACGTAATTAAATGAGAAACTTAGTTATTTCATGTTTTTCTTATAAATTATAAATTATTCGCATTGATTTATATTGTCAGTCACTCCCCTTTACTGTTGAATTTAGTGACTGAAGTTAGGGACCCTGTTGATACCGCGGAGGCCAATACCAGATGAATCAGGTAGAGCAATGCCAAGGAAAGAGGGATAATGATGATATGCATATTATTATGTTTTAAGAAATCAATGTTGTATGATATTTAGTATATAAGGGATAATGTTGTATGATATGACTTGTGTTTGTGGTGAACCATAATTGATAATGGTTCATCTTTTAAGACTTGATGATTATTGAGGATTATGCTTTATGAAGTTTATTTCTTAATATGGTGAGTGTATATAGTTGAATATGTTGGAATGAATAATGTTATGTTGATTATGGTGGATTATATATATATGACATGACCAGGAACTATGAATATGTTGAGAAATGGCAGTGAGTCATTGCATTGTTGAATTGCATTGTTATAGGTATGTTAATCTTGTTTATGTATATGTGCACAAAGCCATTTGATGGATAAATATATATTTATGGGCAAGTTTTGTTTTTGTAATGTTGATGTGACTATGTGGAATGATTATCATAATATAATACATGAATTGTTGTGGGAGCACTTAATTAAATATGAAATTAGATATGAATTGATAATGGTGTGATATAAACTTGGATTTGGTGATTGTACATGGTTAGTATTGAGTTTTTAGAAGAAAATGACTAAATAAGCCAACTGGATAGGTGATTTTGAGTTTCGATGGGATTCAAAATCCCTGGAAGGTGCCCATAGGTCCCTCGGCACATTTGAGATTTGGGTGTAGGTTGAAATTATCATATGAAATTGATTTGATAAGACCTTGGTATTAAAATTGCATGGAAATAGGTCAAATGCAAATTTCTATATAACTCCGTGATACAGAGGAGTTTTTTAGCATGGACACGGCTGCAGGTCCAAAATGAGTCATAGATAGTCCTCATAAAGTTTCATATCATTCAGAGTTAAAACGGGTAAGTTAGGGGATGCGAAAGTTGGTCCGGAGGCCAAAATCTGCATAAACAATGCATTTGTATTTATAGAAATTGATTACCATCTTGTTCTTGAAATTGCGTCTGATTTAGGCCGAATTAACTATTGTGTTTTTCATAAAAGTTGTAGATAATTGAGTTACAAATATTTTCCCTTTTGATTCACTTCAAACGAAGACTTGTAGCTCAAGTTATGCCTAAAATACTACAAGGTGTTCATGCTGAAAATTGTATGTAGAATGGTTTTACATTTTCATAAATTAGGTTATCTTAGGGGCATAATTAACCTTTGACTCCTTCATAGCATTTGTAGATAATTGAGTTTTGAAGGTATACCAGTTGGATTCACCTTGATCGGAGTTTTATAACTTTTGTTAAGCGTAAAATACTAAAAAATGAGTAAGAAAAGTACATCCTAAAAATTTTTCTAAGAACTTCTTCATTTTATTCTTTGAATTTTTCATGTGCGTTATATTATTTAAAATAAAACCTAATAAATTAAGGTTAAAACATTTAATTTAAATTAAGTAATTGTGACTGGATTTTATAATTTTTATCTCTTTCAACAATTCTTGTTTATACATACCACAAGATTCAAACATCTAACATGTTTAAAGAAGTAAATTATCAATTAATTTTCTTGAAAACATTATAAATTTGTCGTTATAAATATTGTTAGCTAATCAATCAATTTAAATATGGTAAAAATCTGATTTTCAACGTAATTATCATTAATGAAATAGTTTTTAATGTGATTTTTATACATGATTGTTTGGTGTAAAAAGTTAATATTATTTTTTAAAAAATATTTAAAGTCACTCATCAAATTATCATCATGACAAATTAAGCTTAGTTAGTTTCTTGTATAAGATTTAACACTATATAAGAAATAAAAAATTAAAATCAGATCGGTATTATAAAAAGCTTGCCATTTAAGGTAGCAAGAATTCAAACCTCACCTCATAAGACATAAGATATGGAACATACCACTAGGCCAACTGTAACTTGTTGAAACTCTTAACACATATTAATGTATATAGACACAATATATTTTATACTTAACATTATAAAAGTATTTTCACTTATGAATGTTACTTCAAGAACTATCACAAAGTACTACATTACGTAACTTATTTAGATAGAGAACTTTTTAATTTCACACTGATACCTAGTAAAAAGCCCAATAATATATTGCCATTTGTCTCTTGTTGTAGTTTCCAATCATGCTGCTTGAGTATCAAAATGTATTAACTTATGATAAATAGCAAAATGGTGTCTAGATATAATCGCCTGTTAAATAATATTATGTTACGAGTCCTAGATTTTGTCAATACTAAATGCCATATAGGTTTCAATTAATCAACAAACTATAAGACGACAAAGAGATTTATCAAAATGAGTTTGATATTATCTGTTTAAGAAGGTAAAATGACATACATAAAAGATATATTTTCTTTTAAACTAAGAGTAATTTTTAAAAAAATACAAATGATGATAAAAGTATAAAAAATAAAATAAGTTTAGAGTTTATAAATTTAAACATTATTTTAGGTAGTATTTCAAAAATTGCGTTGTTAAAATAATCTCTATGACCAAATAAGACTATTTTATCTAATAAATTTTAAAATAGTAAAATAAATTATAAACTAACTTAAATCATTATTCATAATTTTACTGAACATAGTTTATAATTTAAGTATAACAGAAAATTCAATATTTGAATAAAAAAATATAATCATTATATTAGGGGTAGAATTAAACTGAATAGTAAATTACGAAAAAAATTCAATAAATTAGTTTTTCAGGATGTTTTATATTTTCCCTTATATATTTTTATGCATCTATTATTATATTGAATAAAGAAGAAAAATTATTTTTTATCAGTAATATAATATTATATATATTAATAAAGGTATAAGAGATACCTTAATCCGTATAAAAAAGAAATTAATTACAATTTGATAAGCATAAAAAAGACTCCTACTACTAAAGAACTCATTCAGAAGATGATCAATATGAACCAATTTAAATATATTCTCAATATTCACATTTCTTCTCTTTAAAACGACCTCATTCCTTATTGTAAATAGTCTATACAATAGCAAACCACATCACAGTCCAATCCAAGTTTAATCTCATTATTGAACTCGTATTCCATAATACATTCAAAGTGTTACTTGTAACAATGATGCAAAACCGAACAAAAAGAGAAGAAAATAATATTTTATATTTATTAATTTATTTTCCCTAGTAATTGTTTTGGTCGGAATTTGTTTCTATCATACAGATTTAATATTTGTTGCATCGTATCCTTATAAGAAATACCATTTTCCCCGCGCCACTGGAGCCTGCCAAAAAGATCCCAGTCCAAATGTAACCAGACAGAGGAATGTTGCATCCATCTTTTTGAAGAATCGCAGAGAAAAGAAGTTAACACTAAAAAATAAGTTTTACACGGCAATGCATTATAAATAAATTTTATATATTGTATTATCGATACTTTTATTGGAAATAATAATAATAGTAAAATAAAAACTCCTTAACTGTGATTCTTCAATCGATACTTTTTTGGGTGCCTAATGCCTATAAATTGGACCATCATTTATGATCGAGGAGACAGTTTACAAACCCAATAGTTTTACTCCTAACTAATGGCTGATAAATCAACAAGAAGTGAAACCCATGAGGTGGTTTTAAATGTAACAAAGGACGCTTCCAAAACATGGGATGAATCCTCAGACTCCAATCTCTCTGTTCCTTTCTGGCAGAAGGTGTCTCTCCTTAATCTTTCTTTTCCAACTATACTTTTTATTTATTGATATTTTCACTTACCGTACTTAAATGTTTGATTCATTAATTATCGTAGTTATATTTATCAATTCGACTATGAATAAGTAATATATCTTCTAACACTTTAATAGAGGTATCTGAATAAACTTTCTTAATTAAAATGATCTAGAATATTTTTCAAGATGTGTGCATATTTATATTGTATTGAAGTTGAGAAATTGATTAGAAATTACATTGTTTCTTGTTGAAATCAGTTAGTAGCTGAGACAGTGGGGACGTATTTCCTGGTATTTGCAGGGTGTGCTTCAATTGTGGTGAACAACAACTACGAGAATGCGCTAACATTTCCTGGGGTCACCATTGTTTGGGGATTGACTGTGATGGTGGTTGTTTACACTATTGGTCATGTCTCAGGTGCCCATATCAATCCTGCTGTCACCATTGCTTTTGCCTCCATCAAAAGGTTTCCCTACAAGCAGGTCAACATATCACAACTTCTGTTACTCTATTCAATAAACTTTCTTAATTAAGAAGGAGATCCATTTCAGGATCTTCGACATTAGATTAATATCTCATCCTGATTACTAAGGGATTAATAACAAGATTTTCTTTATTATTTACTTAAGAGATGAGGTATTGAATCATCCCACTAATAGAATCAAAGAAAGGGTGTTGTTGTATGCTGTTGTCTTTATTGGTATTAAAATTATTGGTTCGGGTTCATATAGGTACCAGCTTATGTAGCAGCTCAGCTCCTAGGAAGCACACTAGCGACTGTAACTCTGAAAGTAATATTTAGTGGGAAGCCTAACCAGTTTACAGGAACAATCCCATCTGGGTCTGAGTTGCAATCTTTTGTGGTTGAATTCATAATCACATTTTTCCTTATGTTTGTCATTTCCGGAGTTGCCACTGATGACAGAGCGGTAATGTCTCTGATGCAAATCAATGATTCATGCTTTTATTTGTTGCTAACTTCTTTTTCTTTTAATTTCGCAGGTGGGTGAGATGGCAGGACTTGCAATCGGGTCTACAATAGTGCTAAATGCATTAATTGCAGGGTATTATCAAAATCCTAATTAGAAGCAAAATCAAACCCAAATACTAAAGTATGTGACCAGAAAATAAAAGTTGTTATTTATTTAACAGGCAAGTGTCAGGAGCATCAATGAACCCAGCAAGAAGCCTAGGACCAGCTTTAGTACACAACAAATACATTGGAATATGGATATATTTGTTGGCACCCATAATAGGAGCCTTGGGTGGAGCATGGTTTTACAACATCTTGAGGTACAGGGAGAAGCCAATGTTGTGCAAGATCACCAAGAGTGTCTTGTTTGATGAGAGTATCACCAGTGCCCAAAAGTCATACACTACTCCAGATCACCACAGTGCTACTTTTGCCTAGGATCTTGCCTTTCTTACTTCTTAGAAATAATAATACTATAAGAAAAAAATATACTTTTAACTTCTTATGGTTTGTTCATAGACACACACAAGTAAATCCCTGTGAGAACAATTTAAAAATTATGAGTTGGTTTTCATTTTCTGTATATTTCAATTTTAATTTAAAAGTCACCATCTTATTTTATATGTTTCTTGAACAATTTTTTAAAAGCAAAAATTAATGTCAGTTTTTAATTAAAAATAAAACGTTTTCTACAATCAAATCATCTTATATTTTATGGTTTGTTAATTTTCCTGTTTTATATGCCCGGTTTACTATAAATTTTGTATTTAATTCCTATGGCTATGTAATTAATAATAAAGTAGAGTGAGTGCAAAAATTATCTATGACAGTGGGAAGGGAATAAATAAATATTAATAATTTAATCGAATGATCTTAATTTAATTTAGACAATTTAACAAGTCAGTAAAGAATTGAAAACACGTTCAGCTTTACACATTACCAGCCTCCAGTCAAATATAGATGAAATGAATACAAAAAACTGTTCATTTGAACAACAAAGTACTTATTTGTATACCCACTTGTAAATTTATGTTAGTGCTTTTTGGGGTGCTCTATTGAGTTAGCCAACCAAATCTATACCCTACAGGGTAGTGTCCTACGTAACAAGTAACACATTGGCCTAATTGGATTTGGTTTGTTTAGGCAGAAAAAAAAAATAAACATAAGTAAAGTTGAGATCATAATATAAAATAAAAACAATAAAAAATTTGATAGATTTTTAATACTTCTTGGCCTTTTTTTAAAATAGTATTATTTTTCAATAGGCTATAAGAAAATGGGTCATTGCAAAAAAAATTAATAGAAAATTAATTTTCAAAAATAAATCATTTTTATTTAAAAAATTATTTTGTTAAAACATTTCCCTCGCTTTTTTCTTTTACACTTTAACATTTGCACATAAGAAAATGACTAGTATTGTAGATTTAATAAAAAAATGTGTTGATTCATCAAAAAAAAATTAAAAAATGTGTTGCTTAATTTTATTTATATCATTATTTAATAGTAATGGGGAATGATTAACAACATAAATACTCAATAGATCAACATGAGCTAGACACATTCTTTAATGAAACATACATTTATAATTATGGATAAAATTATAAACTAACAAATAATTCTACCTTGATCCATAATGTGATAATAAGAAAAAAACAACACTAACAAAAATTATGTACGTCAAAATCAAAGATTCTAATGGTTATTAACCACTTCAACTTTATTCTCCGACATTCTTAACACCCGAAAGAAATCCAGGTGTACTCATAAAACATTCTGAATGATTTCCCACTAAATGTCAAGAGGCTCGCTAGTATTGTTAGTATCTTATTAAAATTTTAGCTGAGATTTCTTACAAAATTTTAGGTGTTAGTAACCTCCAAAAACATACTAACTGAAATTCCACTGCATTTGAGTGTTTATAGGGTTCTTAACCACCACAGTACCTTTTAAGAATCTTTTGCAAATACCCGCTAGATTTTTGGTAATATTTTATTTTATATTTCTAATGAAACGATTAGAAACAAAGGTTGTGGTGGTGGTGGATATTGGAAAATGTGAGGATTTGAGATTGGGGTTAAGGGGTATTGATGGGTCAAGAAAACATGAATGTAGAGATAAACAATATTCCTAATGGAGGACATCATTATCAAGCACATTAACCCATTAAGTTCTAAACGTAGGGTGGACAGGAGAGGGATAGAGAAAGATTAAAAGAGAAAAAAAAAGGGACAAGGGAGATCAAAAGAAAGAAATGAACTCTAAAATGATAGAGTGCGTTTCTTAAATAAAGTTAGAATGGGGTGAAAAAACTATAATTATTGTGCTCGTCTAATAGAATAATAATAATTGAAGAAAAAATGGAAAGACCATTGAAGAATGTTGCATTTGGAAATGGAAGTTGAAAAAGGGACGAAGATTTGAAGAAGAAAGAGTGAAATTATTGAAGATGTATATAACACATCAATTTTTTATATTCCATAAATATCCCTTTTAAATGTGTTTTGGTGACCATGAATGTAACATCCTGATTTTAAAATATTAGGTTAGATTAAATTCTTTAAGATTAGATATATTAATTATTCTAACTCAACCAGATTTATTTAACCATACTTACTTTATTCTAGTCCTTAATCCTTTCTTTTATTCAATTTAATTCCTTTTTTCCTAATCACTCTTATTTTCTTCTCTAATTCACTTCTTCACTCTTTTCTCTTTCTCGGCATCTCCCATCTACCTTGCACACTCTCTCTCATGCATCTCTCCCTTGCTCTTGTGCTCCCTCGCATCACCATCAAAATTCCCTTGTTGCTTCCACCATACTCTTATCTTTATCAATCTCTTATTCTCCATCCAAAGGTAGGTGCATGTGAATTCTTCCAATGTCTTCTCCCTCCTCCTCATGGGTTGCATGATGTATGACATAATTCCATCTCTTTTTTCTTAGCAACTAAAGTGAGCTGCCATGGTAGATAGGAGTGAAGCTTAAAGCCACAATTTCATGATTTTAGAGTTTCAAGGTTAGACACCAACCCTTCTACTACTTCTCTTTCCCTTTCGGCTAAGGAAGACCATGGACCCACTATCTCTAAATTATGTTTCATGTGTGGGTTTGTGTGAGGCAGCACCTAAGGTTTGTGTTTAGGATAAAACGATAAGGTTTTAGAGTTTCGGAATCATTTCGGAAGGTTAATGACAAGTGGACAACTTTTCTGGTAGGTCAATAATTTCCAATCTACACTGAATTAGTGTTGTTAGCTTAGAAATGCATATTTACATGGCTATGGGTCATTAAAATAATTATTATGAATTTTTAGGAGTTATTGGAAAAGAGAAATTTATGATTGGAAGTGGTTTGGTATGGCGTGATATTGTTCTTGCTTTTCAGAATTTTTGGAAGTGAAATTGGTTAATCGAAAGGTTGTTTGGAAGTCGGATTGCTGAAAGGTACGTTATACGTATAAGGGGGGTTTGCCGCTTGAGTAGCAAATAGGAAAATTTGATTTCGGGGTTGGGTTTATAATTAATATTGCTAGAGATATTGGTGTCTTGTATGGTACAATGATCTTATGTTTTGATTTTGAGTATTGTTGATGTTAAACTATGTTAATGTTGATGGAGATTATGAATTATGTGTTATTTGTAACACCCTAGAGCCAACTTGCAAATCCCAAGATAATTACCGTCACCATATAAAATCTCTTGGATAACTTCACTAGTGCAAAAATTGGATATAACAACGGGATATATTCACAGGTTGTAGTGGATCAGTGATAAAAACATGCGCGGTTGCATTTTTGAAATTATAAGGTGAATGATATAATCAGAGAAAACTATATATCCACGGTTAACATTATAACCGTCATCGTACACGTCAATATATATTCACGGTTGAGAAGTCAACCATGGATATATAGTACTTAAAATATATATCCACGGTTGTGTGCACAACCGTGGATATATATTCATGGGTATGATCAGGGTTATGATGTTAACCGTGGATATATATTGATGTCTATAATGACGGTTGTATTTCCAACCGTGGATATATACTTCAGGTTTTAGGGTTTAATTACTGGGTACTATATGTCCACGGTTGTATATATAACTGTGATTATAGATTTAATATTTATCCACGGTTGGGGTCGTAACCGTGGATAAATAGTTAACATTTATCCATAGTTCTTTGTTCAACCATGAATATATGTGTAATATATTCACGGTTTCAAGGGGAACCGTGAATATACATCCTATCTGAAACTTCAAAAGCCGCGCCTTTCAGCCTTTTTTCACTTTCTCTTCTTCTTTCGCTCTGGTTGTCGTCTTCTTCCTTCCTCGTCCTCCTCTTTGTTGGTCGTAGGCTTCTCCGTTCACTTCCTTCTTCACTCGAGCTGTTAAGTCATCCCTGTCTGGTAAGTCGTCCCTGTTTTTTGGTTTTCCACTTTCTCCTTCTTCACTCGAGCTGTTTCTCATCTTCTCAATTTATCCCAGTATGCTCGTCGCTGTTGTGGCCTTCTTCTTGCTCGTTCCTTATCCCATTGTGCTCGTTGCTCGTTGCATTGTCCTGTAAGTCATCCCTGTTTTACTCGTCACTGTTTGTGTTGGTCCCTGTTTGAGTTAAATCTATTTTAGGTTATGTTGATGTGTTATATAGGTTTTGTTTTGTGTTGAAAGGGGTTTCTGTCTCTGTTTTACTGGTTCTGTGTATAATGTGCCTGTTCTGTTTTGTTGGTTCTATGTATATATTAGCATTTTGTTTTTAGTTATTATAGATGGTAGTTCATAAAATGTCATCTGAAACTAATTGATTGTTATTTATCTTGTGTATATGTATCTTGTGCATTTGATTTAACATATACTGTATAATAAAACTTGGAATCTGCTAATTAATTTATATCCCATGGCTATTTCTTTTTGGTGAGTATACCATGACTCTGTTTGAAGGCAAGGCTCACATTCACAGAACGACCAAAAATTATCTACTTTACTAATAGGATACTTAATGTGAATTTATTAATAAAAATTATAATTATATTGAATGAAGTTTTAACTCTTTTTAGAAAATTTCCCTTAAGTGGATCGGGTTAACATAATCCATAATACATAATCCATAATTGAATGGGGTCTGGGCTCTTAATTTTTTATTTTATCTTTCTAAAAAGCATGAATAATAAAAGAAGGGAATGGTGTCTACAATAATCCATAATACATAATACATAATCCATAATCCATAATCCATAATCCAACATCCAACACCATACATAATCTATAATCCATAATCCATTATCCAACACCATAGTTCTACTCGAAAATAATAGAATTTAAAAACATCATACTAATTACTAAATAAAAGTGTAAAGTTTAAAAGTCTTATAAACCAACATCATAATCCATAATCCATAATTCATACTCCAACACTATACTTCTACTGCAAAATAACACAAATTAAAAACATCATACTAATTTAGGAAAAAAGTTAACTAAATTTTTATCCATTTTATTTTTATTGTTGTTGTTTGCTCTTATATGTTATTTCTATTGATGTTGTATGTGTGTGGTTGTTAATCTTGCAAACTCGGAGGCTCATATACTAGTTAATTTGTATGAAAGTTGCTGTGCATGAGTGAACTGTAGTTCCCCGTTTGAGATTCAACATAAATGGTCATTAAATTACTTAATTTTATCGTTTGTGTTGAATCTTAAATTGTCCGTTTAGACAGTTTGAGATGAACAATTATTTTTTATACGTCATTTTTAGTATGTATAAGTTAGGAGTTATTTTAAAATTTGATAAACTTTCGGTAACTTACATTTTGTGTTGTTCTCTGGGTGCATATTTGGCTGTGGTTGAATTTGATTTGACCACTCTCATTTTGTGTACTTAGAGACCAATGCGAAATACTGCCAAAATTTCATCAAATTTTAAAATAACTCCTAACCTGTATATTAGAATGACGTATAAAAATAATTGTCATCCTGAATGGGTATAGGACCACCACCTTGTGGAAAAAGTGAGGTTGATCATAGCACCTTGTAAACAGTTGGCATGGATCAGAGTTGGATAATTGCATCATGCCTAAGTCTAGAGTATGAGGGGGGAATTGAATCATTTATAGAATTTGTAGCGAGGAATGCAGTGGAGGTGAATGGAAAATATTTTTGCCCTTGTGTGAAATGCTTGAACCTGCGTCGGATAGACTTGGAAGAGGTGCGAGAGCATCTACTGTGTGACGGTTTTCTGCGTAGTTATACGCGTTGGATATGGCATGGTGAAGATGTGGTGGTGCCAAGTAACAACTCTCAAACTGAAAATCGAAGCTCGATGCATGACACCGATGTCGACATGGATGACCGACTCGAGGATATGATCCGTGATGTGGGGGTAGAAGGTTTTAAGAAAGCTCATGTATATACGACTCTGTGTGAGGACTCTGAGCAGCCGTTGTATCCAAACTGCGTCAATTTCACAAGGTTATCAGTAGTTTTATGATTGTTTAATTGAAGGCCATAAACGGATGGATGGATAAAAGTTTCACTGACTTACTGAAGTTGTTGAAAGAAATGCTCCCAGCTGGAAACACCTTGCCGAATCGTAACTATGAGGCCAAAAAGGTGTTGTGTCCTATGGGTTTAGAGTATGAGAAAATACATGCATGCCCAAATGATTGTGTATTATTTCAGGGTGAGTTAGAAATGCTGCATCGATGTCCTAGGTGTGGGGTGTCACGATATAAGAAGAAAGAGGCGGATTCTGATGAGGTATGCACTAAAGGGTCTCCTACAAAGGTATTGTGGTATTTGCCTATAGTTCCAAGACTAAAGCGTCTGTTTACCAATGCAGATGATGTAAAACTTATGAGATGGCATGCTGATGAAAGGGTTGTTGATGGACTACTTAGGCATCCAGCCGATGGATCGCAATGGAAGAAAATGGATACGATTTTTCTGGAATTTGCCCATGAACCAAGAAATGTTAGGCTTGCACTAGCCATAGATGACATGAACCCGTTTGGGAACCTGAGCACAAACCATAGTTCATGGCCTGTTTTGTTGTTTGTTTACAACTTGTCGCCATGGTTGTGCATGAAGTGGAAATATGTCATGTTATCGATGATGATTTCTGGTCCACGACAACCGGGCAATGACATTGATGTATATTTAACTCCATTGGTTGAAGACCTCAAAAGGTTATGGGAAGACGGGGTTGATGTGTTTAACGGGTTTACCGGGCAGTCATTCAAATTGCGTGCCATGCTCTTTTGCACGATCAATGACTTTCCAGCGTATGGTAACTTATCCGGGTACAACGTGAAGGGTCATAAAGCTTGTCCAGTATGTGAGGAGGGGACTAGTTCTGTGCGGTTGCACCATGGTAGGAAAAGTGTTTATCTTCGACATCGAAGGTTTCTTAAAGCGAATCATCCGTTTCGAAGGTTGAAGAAGTCGTTTAACGGTGCCCAAGACTTTGAAATGGCTCCTCCACCACTATCTGGTCGCCAGACATATGAAAAGGTAAAAGACGTCAACGTGCAGTTTGGTAAGTGTAAAAAACAACACCCGACACAAAACAACTGGAAGAAAAAGTCAGTGTTTTTTGACCTGCCATATTGGAGGGAGCTTGATGTAAGACACTGCATTGATGTAATGCATGTGGAGAAAAACGTGTGCGACAGTTTGGTTGCTACACTCTTAAACATACCCGGGAAGACTAAGGATGGCATAAACTCGCTATGGACTTGGAGTTGATGGGTATACGTCAGGATTTGCATCCACAATCAAAGGGCAAAAGAATATATTCGCCCCCAGCATGTCATATGTTGTCCAGAAAAGAAAAGCAAAGTCTGTGTGAATCGTTACGAAGTGTAAAAGTTCCGTCTGGTTATGGCTCCAACATCAACTCTTATGTTTCCATGAAAGATTTGAAGTTAGTTAGGTTGAAGTCTCACGATTGTCACATGTTGATGCAACAGTTTCTACCTATCGCCATTCGTGACATTCTTCCTAAAAATGTGAGAAATGTCATAACAAGGTTGTGTATGTTTTTCAATGCCATATGTTGCAAGGTAATCGTGCCCGGCGAATTGGATGTGTTGGAACAGGAAGCATCACTTATATTATGTCAACTTGAAATGTATTTCCCACCCTCTTTTTTTGACATAATGGTCAACCTAATCATCCATTTGGTGAGAGAGGTCCGTTTGTGTGGTCCAGTGTTCTTACGGTGGATGTATCCCGTTGAGCGATATATGAAGATATTGAAAGGGTATATGAAGAACCAACGTCGTCCCGAAGCTTCAATTGTGGAAATATATATTGCAGAGGAAGCAATTGAGTTTTGCACTGAATACATGTCACATGCTGCAAGCATTGGTATTCCAACGACTCATCATGAAGGGAGATTGGATGGGAAAGGAACGATTGGAAAAAAAATCAAGAGCATGCCACGTGATGATGTCCTTAAGGCACACTTGTATATTTTAAACAACACGGACGATATGCAACTGTATCTAGCCACTCACAAGGAGCTAGTCAAGAAAACTAACCCTAAAATGACTGAAAAGTGGTTGTTGAATGAACACAACAAGAGTTTCATACAGTGGTTCCAAATGACCATTCTGAAAGATGCATCTGCTTCCTCGACATTACATTGACTGGCACAGGGCCCAAACTTTGATGTCCTCACCTTTTGTGGGTATGACATAAACAACTATTCATTTTATACAAGGACACAGGATGAAAATAGTATAAATCAAAATAGTGGAGTGATGGTTGTGGCTCAGTCTATGCATTTCTCAACTTTAAAGGACAACAACCCTGTATTGATCGAGTCATGCTACTTTGGTGTGATTGAGGATATATGGGAAGTCGATTACGGTCCCTTCACCGTTCCTGTGTTTAAATACAAATGGGTTGATAATAAGAACGGTGTCAAAACTGATGATTTAGGAGTTACATTGGTGGACCTCAACAAGATAGGGCATAAGGACGAACAATTCATAATGGCAACGCAGGTGAAGCAAGTTTTTTATGTTGCTGACCTAGCTGACAAATGCTGGTCAATTATTATCCAACGTAGACACATTGAAGACCCCAATGTTGATATTATGGAAATTCCATCGACCACAACACGTATTCCAACATCTATCATGGAACATGACATAGATGATGTAGTTGCCAATCGTCATGACCACCATGAAGGCTTGTGGGAAAATATTTCATCTTCATAGGGTATTAATCATGTTAATGAATCATTGAATTACATGCATGTTATATTAATTATTCGTTGTATTAAATGTTATATTAAATATTTGACAGTTATGTTTCCTTGTTTGGACAGATACTCATGGCTGATCAGGATTGACGATCTAGGTCTGACTTACAGGCTACTGATTCCTCTACTCGGAAGAGTAGAGGTGTTACCCGGATGGCAGACGTTGCACTTAGGCGACACCGGGGAGAGAGGTTACCTGTTGACATGGATGTCAACACTGGTAGATTTGGAGGACCAAATGCGACAAAGTTTAGTAGTTATTTGGGAGTCCTGGCTCGATCGAAGGTGTCCATCATTATCCCCGATTGGGATAATGTCGAGGAGGTGGTGAAGAACCAGCTATGGAGTTATGTTCTGGTAACTTTGATATTATTAAGTTTTATTTTAGTGTATTATTTCATGTAATTCATAATAAGGACTCCTTTATGGACTAACTCCTTTCATGTAGGATTCTTTTGACATACCATCTTCTGACATAGCGAGGAGGAAGGTCCTCGGTATTATGGCTGAGCGATGGAGGTCGTTCAAATCCATACTCACCATGAGGTGTATTTGGACTTTAAATTCTTAATCAACGCTTTACCAAATTGTACCAATCCTTAGTTTAAATGTACCTGTATTGTAGGTATGTATTCGGGAACGACCAAGGAAAGTTCCCTGGAGAGAAATATCCATTCATTGATCAGGCGACTTGGGATGCTTTCGTTGCAAATAGACATTCTGTCCAATTTCAGGTACATTGGTTTTTAAATGATTAAATTATGTATAATTTAAACGGCTAACTCTGAATATTTTTCTTTCTTGTTGTAGGAGGTTAGAAAGAAAGCCCAGGAGACTAGGAAGCTGAATGACTGCCCCCATACACTATTTTGTGGGGGTTACCGTAGGTTGGAGGAGCGGCTGGTACAGGAGAGGCTGAGTTAGTGTCAGACTAGTTAGCCTGACACTAGTATTGTGGATCCCCCTTCCCCACCTACACGCCACGACAAATGGAAGGGGGCCAGGATCAAGAAGAGTGGGGAATACACTTCCTCACAAGCTTAGGAGGTCGCCTCACGGATAGTAAGTATTCCCCTTGTATTAGTGTTTTTTTTGGTATTACGTGGAGGAAGTGAATACTAACTTGTTTGGTTTCAGGATTCCTTGGTTGAGCAATTAACCCAAGGGTCTTTCGTAGCCCATGGTAGGCAGGATATTTTGATTACCGCCATCGGCAGGCCAGAGCACCCAGGAAGAGTGCGTGCTGTTGGTCGAGGTGTAGGTAAGTTGAAAATAACTGTATCCTTTCATTTTGTTATCTATTAAACAATTATCGGCTAATCATTCACATTTCACAGGCCTCCGCAGCTATTACGGTGCTCCCGACCCTACCCTCTCCCTTGAGAAAATAGTGGAGCAGAAGGTGCCTGTTGTGAAGGCTGAGTATCAGGAGGAGATATCTAGGCTCCACCAGGAGATGGCCGGATTCAGGGAAGAGATGAAGGCCTCACTCAGCCACCACCAGGAGACTAATGCACCAGCTAGCGACCCACAAGTTAGATTCTTTATTTAATTTCCTCGGTTTTATTGTTTGTAATCACTTTATTTCATTGTTGAATAACTTCTGCTTGATGTGTAAATATATAGGTATGGAGGGTTAGCACTAAGGGGTCGTGCGCTGCGCCTGACCCTGACGATGATGGGGTCGAGCCACCAGACACCCGTCAATGTGACCTGTTCGTTGACGGGTCGGAGGAGCCAGTTTCCACTGGTATGGTCTACAACTTAGGCCCTGTGGTTCACCATCAGTCATTACCTGATGGTATGTCCAGGGTCTCTGTTGTGCTCGTCCTCGAGGAGGATGCTGCTGTGCCAGTGGCAACTCCAGAGGTGAAGACCGTCGGTGGGCCATTTTCTGATGTGGCCCAACAGACTTCTGCAGGTTACCCCTGGACAGGTAAAAACCTTACACTAATTAATTTTGTTATATTGTCAATTATGGTACAAACTGTGATGGTTGTCAATTGTTCAACAGGAACAGGCATTGAAGAGGCCAGACCCGGCCGACAATCCCATCCGGATGCTATGGCACATCGGGTATGAGAAAGGAGATGAGACTGTTCAGATCCCATGGGAGCCACTGGTGTTCGGCCGACCAAGTGCTGTACCACTTTACATTACACATTCTGACATGTGTGAGATTATTTCGGGGACGTCGATGCTGAACATCTCCATCATTCCGCTATGGGAGCTGTAAGTATATCTCTTTTTGTCCAATTTTTTCATTATACAAGTTATTTGTCGCTAACCATGTCTCAACTTGTTTAGGTTTCTGACAAAACTTTGTGTGGACTTGGTCTTAGAGCCCTCTCTCATACAGAAGCAAGCAAACACCACATAGGACACCCAGGCATACATCCAGAATTGGATGTTTGAGTCTGGGAAGACTGTATACATGGGCCCCTATCATAAAGGGTAATATTCTATTCCATTAATTTTTGCATTTTGAAGTCTTACTTATCACTGGTAACTGCAGCGCTCACTGGACGCTTGTGGTGATCTGTCCCCGGGCTTATCTTGCTCTGTACTTTGATACTACGCATCGGGCAGTTCCACAAGACCTGAAAACTATAGTAGACGGGTAAGTTAATCCCTAAACAATAAGTACATATTCGATTACATCATTTTTGGACCTATACGATTCTAACTTATCTTGTGTTTTATTTGATGTAGGGCGGTGGTTGGATACAATCGACTGATTGGAGTTAAGTCCAGCGGAAGAAAAGTTGTGTGGGTGCACCCAAAGGTAAGTCTATCGTATTCATTCAAATCTTTAATATATATTTTTTAAGTTGCAAATTCACTTATTCTATATTTTATGTCCATTGTAGTCTTACAGGCAGGAGGGTTCCTTCGAGTGTGGCTATTTCGTCATGTACACTATACTGACCATTGTCCAACAACATTTAGTAGAGGGATGGACAGATGTAAGTCTCATCATTTGGACTACTTTTCTAACAATTTCATCAATTTCATGTAATAAATATAGCTTTTGTTCTAATTGTTTTGTGCATTGTTTGCAGTACTTCCAGGACCTGTCATACTTCTCTAAGACACTTGTAGATAATGTTAGAAGGCAATGGGCCTCATACTTCATTGAAATCAGCAAAAGAACTTAGCTAGATATAGGATCTTTATTCTCTTAAATATGTATCTAGTGTAGGATTTAGGGTTTACATTTTATTAGGTTACATTCATCTGAATTTTATATAGTTTCATTTTTTAGGTTGTTATGAATTCATATCAAATTAATTGTTATATATATACCATTCTTTTTATATATTGTTTGTTGCTGGATATGCTGGGATACTGTATATTGTGTTGGTTGTCTGAATACAGGTTTGGGAAATAATAAAACAGAAACATATTAAAAAAAAACCTCAGTGTTTATTCACGGTTATGGTAACAACCGTGATTATAGACACTATTTATCCACGGTTACTACTATAACCGTCATTATACATACTCTGTCATTGAATTTTTTATATTACTTATATTCACGGTTATGCTAAACAACCGTGAATATAGAGGTTCTTTATCCACGGTTCCTACTATAACCGTGAATATACATGGTCTGTAAGTGAATTTTTTTGCTACTTATATTCACGATTATGCTAAACAACAGTGAATATAGCTGTTCTTTATCCACGGGTTTTACTATAACCGTGAATATACATTGTCTGTTATATTCACGGTTGTGCTCGACAACCGTGGTTAGATCTGATTTATTACCACGGTTGTTAACCGTGGTTAAAGACCCTCATCTACTACCACAGCTGCAACAACCACGGTTCTTTAACCGTGAATAAAGGTCATTTTTAATCGTGATTATATCCATTTTTTCCACTAGTGCTTATTTTTCGCCTGGTAATTATCAAGTGATTCACAACTTGATTCCAGAGGTTGCTGATACAATATCAGAGTGTAAAACTTTTTACATAACTAACTTTATTTTATTATACATAATATCAGAGTCTCATACATATTATATTTTACAACAGGCACCTAGATCTCATAAAATATAAAGATGTAAAGTACCAAAACATAGTATACACATCATACAGCTATAGTAGTCACGCAAGTAAGCATCAGCATCAAAAGCCTTCATAATTCATCCACATCAAGCATCATCCACTTTGTCATATATCTTCCTGGTTAACCACTAAAGGGTTGCCACAAGTAATAGAAAGAGTGAGATAAAATGTCAAATAAATAGAAATTAAATTAGAACAAACACATCCACAACTAGGATGCTATGCGATGCAGATGCCAAACAAGTATTTTATATTATACTTATGTTATTATATTCCGTTCTTTTATATGAAGGAAAATGCATGATGGATCCATTCTGGTGGGAACATCTGCAGTGATTTCCAACAATAACATTTTTATGGATATCCAATCGATACCACGCCCTATAATGCAACACCAACATCGGATAACAATACCATAATATCAATAACAAGTGTTACGGGTGTAACACCCCGATTTTCCAGACTCGAATCCCAATGTGATCAATATAATTAATAAAATTATGAATAAATTTTTCGCGTTACAAAATAATTACTGGAGTCACACTGAAACTCGATCATAGAAAACCGAAGTGTACAATTAAATAAACTAAAGCTGGATCGATAAAATAATGGCCCATAGTGGTATACGAAAATAATAAAGTTTACAGCGGAAGAATATGTATACCGGGCACACGCCTAGTCCCATATATGACGATATGAGAAAAGGCTAGGCTAGCATGCAATGACATATCATGAGCCTATTAGATAATCATCAACCTGAGTACGCAAAGCCTAAGGTATAACTATATTTATATACATGTACAAATTTATTAAAACATCTATATCATTATAGATAAATGATACATTTCATGATTCTAATAAATAATAGTTCATAAATGATGCCGGCCAAGGCATTTCCTCTACCACTATTTACCTTCACCGATACTTGATCTTTAACTTCAAAATCATCCCATGGCAACCTGCATCACAATGCTAAAAAGGAGACCACATGGGAGAGTAAGTTATACATTCAAAATGACGAATAACATATATATTATGATCAAGTGTATATGCATACAAACATCATGTGTGCTTTGCTATAAAACCATTTAAATTATCATCCATTCATCATATCATTAATATAATAGGCATACAAGCCTCATACATAATCATATACACAATCAATTTGCCACTTATCAACAAGGGCACTCATAATCATTATCCTCATTACACCATTAAGGTTTCACACAATACCTCCTCGTAAGGGGTTTCTCAACATTCGTGGTCATCCCATCTCAAATATATAATTAATTTAATTCTATATCAATGGGTGATCGCAACCACCATAATCAAACATTCATAACCATAATGGGTGATCGCAACCACCATAATCAATTCTTCATAATCATAATAGGTGATCGCAACCACCATAATCAATTCTTCATAATCATAATAGGTGATCGCAACCACCATAATCAATCATTCATAATCATTGGTTTCCCACCTCGCAAGGGGTACTCCCTAAAGCAGCCTCGCAAGGAGCTTTCCCGTGATCGCAATCACGTTCAACATTTCACATAGGTTTCCCGCCTCGCAAGGGGTACTCCCGCCTCATGATCGCAACCATGGGCATCATAGGTGCTCGCAAGCCCTTTATCATATCAAATACCAAGTGATCGCAACCACTGGTTCATCATCATATAATGGTCCCCGCAGGGCCTTTCACATTCCATAATCAGGTGATCGCAACCACCATTACCATATCATATCATCATCACATTGGTTTCCCGCCTCGCAAGGGGTACTCCCTTCATAGAATCCCGCAGGATCTTTCATCATTGTGATCGCAACCACATAATATCAATGCTATGCCATGCCATGAATGCAAGATGCAACAATGCATATGCTCAATAACAACCTCACAAGGATATCTCACCCTCTCAGTTAGGGGTATATTATATATTCTAGTTTTATCATCAATGGCGTATAAATATTCACAAGGCCCCTCAAGGCACATCATTCAAATAATTGGCATTCAATGGCCACAAACACCACTCATAACAATCCACACATGGATATCAAAGGCATAGCAAACATAATAATATCAATCCACACATAAAATCATTCGAGGCATATTCACCATTCACATATTTGGCAATCATCATTGCCTTACACACATACAAGTCAACTACTTGTATCCACCGCTTGAATGTCATAATATTTCATTTTATCTTTTAATATCCTTGTATATATTCATTGGGGATTTCCAATCCAACACAAGAGTATCATAATAATTTTCCATAATTATCAAGTTGCCATTCAAACAATTCAATACATATACATGGCAATGCAAGCATGAGTATCAATCACATACACAATCTCTATTAAATTTACTCATGCAATTTGAATGTTAACTCCTCTCCTACCTCGAGGGAAGAGCCGAACCATTCCAATGCTCCGGAAACTCCTTTGCACCATTCGGAATTCGATCTACATATTATACATATGCAATCAAACAATCAATAAGCCATCTCAAGGCATTTTTCTTAATTCTTAAACACTTGCTAGTTTATCATAAAGCCCAACATCAAGTCCTAGACTTGATGAACACTAACTCATGCAACTGTATTAGGCTTCGGGAATTCCTTTCCCAAAGCCAAGATCCTCTAGATCTTAAAGGCTAACTACATTCCACATCATTTACTTCTCATCAAGATTCATAATATATCAATAGTGGTGAGGCACACATATATTCATAACATAGTATAGGCATACACGTACCTCTCCAAGGCCTTAAGCCATTCCTCAATCACCACTAAGACACACCACCCATGGACCCCTAATGAAATCGCTTGTTGTTATATAATAAAAGGGGTTTGGGGCAACAATGAGCCCATGATAAGTTTCAGCACTAAGGCATGAGGAAATCTTACTTTCAGTCTTAAAAATAGTGGGACATGTCACAAATATCACCTATTAGTCCCAATTTGGCCACCATAAAAAGTTGGGTTCAAAACCCTCTTAAATTTGAATTTTATGACGCAGTAGGTCCGGTGTTTTATGTATAATAAGAGTTAGAAAACTCCAATTAATGTGAGACCAATTCTCACACCTCCGTAACATAATTGTCTACAACTTTCATGAAGAAGTTGGAGGCCAAAAATGTCATTAAGATGCCCAAACGGGCCAAAAACAGCAAGGAAAACAGACCAGTTGGAAAAACAGCACAACAGTGGCCATAACAGGGCTCTGAATCGATTCAGACTAGTGTGAATCGATTCAAGCGTCCTAAAATCTCAAAATTTGACAGACATAGGGCCTTGAATCGATTCAAACTCGTATGAATCGATTCAAGCATCCCAAAATCTCAAAATTTGATAAACAGAGGGCTCTGAATCGATTCAAACTCGTATGAATCGATTCAAACGCCCCTGGAGCCTAAAACAATGAAAACAGCACCTCTTGAATCGATTCAAAGGGTCTTGAATCGATTCAAGACAGCCCTGCTGCTGTTTTTATGCAGAACCTCAAGATTTTTCAACTTCTAACCCTCCTAACTTTCTCGTATGAACTCCAAATGCTACGAAATTTTAACCACAACAAATACACATCATTTGTGACGCGTGGCCACCGGCCTTACTCGAAAATTCCCAAAATTAAGAGACTTATACACATAATTGCGTTTTACCCAATTTAAAATGTTTTTGGGCTCCTCAAGGGTCAATTCTCAATGGAATTGGCCCATTCCAATTCCTACAAGTCATAAACTACACATAGAAGCTATTGGGACTAACCCAGGCCATCAAAATCACATAAAACTCTATTTGACTCTATGAGTTCCTCAATTATGCATAAATCTCAAACTTATCACCAATACCATCACAAGGGCTATCACATTCAATGCCAATCATCCACATAAATTCTCAATTCACAAAACATATACTTCCTCCCCTCAAGGATGGTTCATTAACATGTACATATTTCAACCCCTCATGGGTTATTCATCATCATATATACATATACATTATCATCAATAGCCCACAATTTGCCATTCATATCATTTCACTATAAACATGGCATATATCAAGGTCCACTTACTCATCAACTCAAGTATCTATTTCCTTAATCCTTTATCAATAGCTTGCAACCATTTTTAACATCGTCATAAACATCAACAATCCAATTTAATTCCTCCAACCTCATTAATCAACACCAATGCTTCAAACATTCATCTCCTTATCTAAAATGCATTTCTACATTACATCAATCATCCAAATACCATTATCATCACCTTGAGCTCAACATAAGTTATCTTAGCTCAAACCAATCTTCACTATCCATATATTCTAAATGGTACATGTTATGGTCTAAGACTTTATCAACTACTCTTCCAAGTTATTGATCCATCACCACACCGTAACCTTAATATTAACATTCATTCTTGTACAATTCCTAACAACACTCACCCATGAGCTTCTTTCTATAAAATTTGGCATTACTTTACTTATCCATCATTATAAACAACAACTTACACATTAATCATCATAATTAGCTATCTTTCATCATTAATATCATTCTCTATTACCATAAAACATACTTCCTACTCATATTCTACACATCCTCACTTCATCAAAGTTAGGGTTCCATCAAAACCCCATCATCACCACAATTAATCAATTCTAATCTTCCCAAAATCCACAATCATCAATTCTAACTACCTTTATGCCTTATTTCAAACATCTCAAGACTAGCAATATTATATTTCATTCATTGTCAACATCAATAGCAATCCTCAATGACTATCCCACCTAGGGTTTTCATAATTAATACTTCTCCCATCAATCCTTACACATTTAATGCTCTCTTATACATTAAAAATTCAAAACCTAGGGCATAAACTCATGAAAGATGATGAGGAGCTTACCTCAACCAAGAAGCAACCATGATCTTCCAAAGGAGAGGTGGCCATACAAAATTTGAAGAGAAAAAGAGGAGAGTTCCAACCTCCAAAGGCTTCCTTCAAGCTTCCCCAAGTGAAAAAGGTGAAGGAAGAAGACAACATCATATGGCTTAGGTTTTGAAGAGAAGAAGAAATGGAGAGGGAGAAAGGGAATGAGAGATGAAGAAGAAGAAAGATATTTTCCCTTTTGAGAAAGGGCCCAACGTGAGGAGAAGAGAAGGGGAGAGTTTTATTTTTAAATTTTTCCTTCCTTTCTTTAAAATCTTTCCTTTTTTTAACAAACAGGCTCTCCGTTTGGGCTTAATACATTATCTAAAATTTATTCTGAAAATATATTCGGATTCCCAACAATTTTATCTACAGCCCTGACCAATGACATCTCAATCGGAGATACTTGGTCCGACACTCATATTTTAACCGGGTAAAATTTTAACTCTTTAAGTCCCAACAATTTATAAATATCCTCAATAAATCTCAATTTCACCATCCCAATATTTTTGGGACACATAACACCTCACATTAAATTATTTATTATTTATTCTCATCAATTATTCATTTTGTAAAATTCGGGATGTTACAACGGGGCCCCCCTTAAGGACACACTGCTTAGTCCTTAAGACGGCCGTGGTATAAAACCACCACAGAGGTCTGTACTCAATAGAGCGCATTCCCCTACCGAGAACCCCCTCAAAAAACCCCCTGCGGATTCTTTGAACGGCCAATGCATATGATGCATGAATGCAGTAAATTTATTTTAATAAATTTATTCATAATTTTAACAATAAGAATTTATTGTAAAATTCAAGAAGATACGACATTTCATCATATTTACAAGTATAATCCATATACTATATTTAAAAATATGGATACATAATATTAACTAATTACTATATTTAATAATTCAAACAATAAGGAAACATTTTTCATGTAAACTACTATAATTATTATTCCAAAGGTTATGGAAACACATTTTCCATAGCATTTATTAATTTATCATACTCTCTATTTCAAGGAATATAGAAACATGTTTTTAAAATGGTTATTTTATCCATTTATTTAATTAAATAACTTTAATATTATTTTGTTAAAAAATTTAGATTTTGATAAATTGTAATGTCTTAGTAGTTAAGATTAAAGTATATTTTAATAATGATATATTCATATAAGGTAGTATAGTATAAAGAAAATTGACAAAAGTACCAATAAGAACTTAAAATAGAAATTCTGAAACTATTAGTGCGCTACCTATTAGTGCGGTTGTAACAGGAACCGCACTAATAGGGTTCTGCATATGCTGCTACGAAAACATCATCTTATTTTTGTGATTTATATACGTTTTACCCATTCCAATTGTAATTTAAGCATATCAAATGATGTTAAATCATCATATAACATTAGAAATATATTATATATCATATTTCAATGTATTAATATTAATTTCAAAATTTAATTCCTTTAAATAAAAATTTTAACTATTCACATTCAATGTTATTTAGTCAAATACTGATATATTTCTAATCTAATTTCTATCTATCCGATATTTTATCCCCTCTTTCTTACCTTAATTTCAGATTCCCAAACTCGGTTTGTGCTCAAACTCCTTGTTTCTCCTCGAATCTTCAATGGAAAATGGTTTCTAGGATTCCAAAATTGAAGGCGTTAGAGTTATATAAACGAAGATTTAAAGGTTTGAATTAGAAGATAATGGAGGATAGAAGGATTTGGGTGATTTGAATTGAAGAAAAATGAAGTGGGAGGCCATTTATATAGGCAAAGAAAGGCGGTGGAATAAGGCGGTGTGAAGGAGGAAGAAGGGTTGGGAGAAATCTGATCTTTCTTCTCCTTTTTTTTAATTATTATAATAATAGGTTCCTTAATAATTCTACGTTTTATTGTCGCATTTTATTTTCTTTTAGTCTCATTTTAAATCCAATTTTCGAAATAAAAATATCCCTGTAACCAGGATAAAATTTCCTATTTTCTAAGATTTATTTCTTATTTTTTAAAAAAACTTTAATTTTTCACTGTTTAATTATCGATTCAAAACTTAATTAAAAATTAGGCTGTTACACTCTCCCCCCATTATAAAAATTTCATCCTTAAAATTTAAACGTACCTGGTTAGAATAATTCAGGATATTGACTCCTCATCTCATCTTCTCGTTCCCAAGTCATGCTTACTTCATCTCCTTGTTGCCAAGCTACTTTCACCAATGAGATCTCCTTGCCTCTTAGTCGCCTGACGTCTCTGTCCATTATCTTCACTGGTGTTACTGGAATCGTAAGGTTTTCCTTAACTTCTATATCATCAGTCTCGATCACATGGTCTGGATCAGGTACATACTTTCGTAATTGTGAGACATGAAACACATTATGAAGATTGGAAAGGTGAGGTGGCAATGCGATCTAATATGCCACTTTACTAATTCTTTTCAGGATCTCATATGGTCCTATATACCTTGGAGTAAGCTTCTTACTTTTTAACACTCTTCCAACTCCCTTATTAGGCGATACTTTCAAGAATACATAATCTCCAACTTGGAATTCTAATGGCTTCCTCCTTTGATCATAATATGACTTCTGCCGATACTGCGCAACTTTCATCCTTTCTCTAATCATCCAAATTTGCTCTTTCGTTTGTCGGACAATTTCTGGTCCAAGAGTCAGGTGCTCACCTGTCTCTAACCAACAGATTGGTGTCCTGCACTTTCTACCATATAATGCTTCATATGGTGCCATCCCAATGCTTGAGTGATAACTGTTATTATATATGAATTCAATTAGTGGAAGGTAATGTTCCCAGCTTCCTCCATGTTCTAATACACATGCTCTTAGTAAATCCTCCAGACTTTGGATAGTCCTCTCTGACTGTCCATCAGTCTGTGGATGATAGGCAGAGCTTAACTTCAGTCTGGTACCAAGTTCTTTATGTAAACTTCCCCGGAATCGAGAAGTAAATCTAGGATCTCTATCAGACACTATATTTGACGGTACTCCATGTAATCTCACTATCTCCTTTATGTACACTTGAGCCAATTTCTCAAGTGAATACTTCATGTTGATTGGAAGAAAATGGGCTGATTTTGTTAATCTATCGACTATCACCCAGATAGCATCATTGCCTCTTTGTGTTCTAGGCAAGCCTGACACAAAGTCTATGGCAATGTCATCCCATTTCCATACAGGTATTTCTAGTGGTTGTAATCCACCCGATGGCTTTTGATGTTCAACTTTACTTTTCTGACATATTAAGCAAGTTGAAACATACTTAGCTATCTCCTTTTTCATCCTCTTCCACCAGAAATCCTTTCTTAAATCTTGATACATCTTCATAGATCCAAGATGAATACTAAGCATACTTTTATGGGCTTCATCTAGAATCATCTTCTTTAGTTCTGTATCCTCTAGGACACATATTCTTCCTTTTATTCTCCATACTCCATCTGAACCTTCTTGTAATCCCAGATCTTTTCCATTATGTTGTGTCTCGATCATTCCTTGGAGACATACATCCAATTTTTATCTTTCACACACTATTTTCAGAAAATCATTAGTAATTTTTAGAACTCCGACAACCATATTTTCTGAAGATTTCTCCTCAACTGCTATGTTTAAGTCTCTAAATTATTCAATCCTTTCTAATTCTTTTATCATTAAAGCTGCCATATGAATAGCTTTTCTACTAAGCGCGTCAGCCACCATGTTGGCTTTCCCTAGATGATACTTCAACTCAAAGTCATAGTCCTTGAGAAATTCCATCCATCGGCGTTGTCTCATGTTTATTCTTTTTGGTCAAACAGGTATTTGAGACTTTTATGGTCACTATAAACTTCAAACTTTGCACCGTATAAGTAGTGCCTCCAAATTTTTAAAGCAAAGACAATATCTGCCAATTCTAGGTCATGAGTAGGGTAATTAAGTTCGTGGGGTCGTAATTGCCTTGAAGCATAAACAATTACTTTCCTTTGTTGCATTAGGACACAACCAAGTCCTAACTTTGAAGCGTCACAATAAACTTTAAAGTTTTCTTGGGGGTTTGGTAAAACTAGAATTGGTGCAGTTGTTAATCTTTCCTTTAATTCTTGGAAACTTGCTTCACATTCAGGAGTCCAAACGAAAGGTTTATTCTTACAGGTTAATCGGGTCATTGGTAGGGCAATTTGAGAGAATCCTTCAATAAATCTTTGGTAGTAACCAGCGAGTCCTAAGAAACTCCTAATTTCTGTGACAGTCTTCGGCCTCTCCCAAGCTATTACAACTTCAATCTTTGTAGGGTCGACTGACACTCCATTCTTAGATATCACATGGCCTAAGAATTTTACTTCATTAAGCCAAAACTCACATTTGGATAGTTTGGCATATAGATGCTTCTCCTTTAGTATTTGTAGTACTAAGTACAGATGCTCCTCATGCTCCTCCTTGGTTTTGGAATAGATAAGAATATCATCTATAAAGACAATAACGAATTGATCAAGGTATGGATGGAATATTCGGTTCATGTAGTCCATAAACACGGCTGGAGCATTAGTTACACCAAAAGGCATAACTAAATATTCATAATGGCCATAACGTGTTCTAAAGGCGGTCTTTGGAATATCTTCTTTCTTTACACGAATTTGATGGTATCCGGATCTCAGGTCTATCTTGGAGAACACAGTAGCTCCTCGTAGTTGATCAATAAGGTCATCAATCCTTGGTAACGGGTATTTATTCTTAACCGTCACTGTGTTCAGTTGGCGATAATCGACACAAAGTCTCATACTACCATCTTTCTTCTTGACCAGTAGTACAGGTGCTCCCCAAGGAGATACGCTAGGTCATATGAATTGCTTTTCTAATAACTCCTCAACTTGCTTCTTTAGTTCAATTAGTTCCACTGAAGACATTCTATAGGGTGCTCTAGCAATGGGTTCTACTCCAGGAATTAGATCAATAGAGAATTCTATCTCTCGTTCAGGAGGTAATACTGGAACATCTTCAAGGAATACTTCTGGGAATTCACAGACTACTGGTATCTTACTTACATCAGGAATAACTTTCCCTTCTGTAAGTGAAAATACCATGAATAATTGGGCTTCATTGTTTAAGAAATATCCTATAGGGTTTTGTGAGACATCATACTCCTGACACTCCATGTTGTCAGGTGGAAAGATCACGGTTTTATTACGACAATCCACAAGGACGTGGTTAGCAGATAGCCAATCCATCCCCAAGATGATTTCTAAGTCCTTTAATGGTAAACATACTAAGTTCACGTTAAAATTTCTACCTCCTATATGTATAGAACAGCCTTCACACACGTTAGCTATCCTAAGATGGTTACCAGTAGGAGTAGAGACAAGCAAATCATATTGCATAGATTTCACAGGTAAATTCAGATGCCTAACACATTCTTCAGCTATAAAAGAATATGTCGCACCAGAATCAAATAAGACAGATAAGGTAGTGTCGTTAAGAATGCACTCACTTTGTACTAAGTCATCTGCCTATGATGCCTCTGATCCACTGATTACAAATACTCTGCCAGCTACGGGTGATTTGTCTTGATTCTTCACTAGTTGACCATTTTCTCGTCCTCGACCAGATGTGCCTCTAACATTATGTCCTCCGCGACCATTTGTATTACGTCCATCTCGAATGTTGGCTCCTCCTCTGTTAGCTCCATTGTTGTTGTTCTCAGTTTTAACATTCACAGTGTTAGTGCCTTGGCGAAGTTATGGGCAGTTGGGACGAATATGTCCTTTCTGGTTGCATTGGAAATAGGTAACATCTGTCTGTGTACAATCATGGGTTCTATGATTTCCTCCGCATTTATAACAGTTCCATGTGATTGGCTGGTTCACGCGTCCTCCGGATGATGAAGATGATCCTCCTCGAAATCGATTATGATTAAATGCTCCTCGCCTTTTAAAGTTTACTAATTGAGGTCTCAATTGCTTATTACTTTTCTCCTGCTCAATCCTAGCACGATGGTTCTTTTAAAAAATTCTGCATTTATTGATTAAAGTAGAAAAACTCCTAATCTCCTGATGTCCTATGGCTTCTTTAATTTCTGGCCTTAAGCCATTTTCAAATTTGACACATTTAGAAGCCTCAGTTCCTGGCTGTTGGAAAGGAGGATAGAACAATGACAGTTCCTCAAATTTGGTAGTGTATTCTCCGACAAACATATTCCCTTACTTTAATTCTAAAAATTCTAATTCCTTTTTGCTCCTGACACTAGTAGGGAAATATTTCTCGAGAAAGGTTTCTTTAAAATTCTGCCAGTTGAGTAGCCTACCAGCTTCCAGTAACCTATTGCGAGCAAAGATCCACCAATTTTCTGCTTCCCCTACCATCATATAGGTAGCGTATTCTACCTTCTGGGCTTCAGTGCAAGGTAAGGACCGGAAGATACGTTCCATTTCTTTAATCCATAGGTAAGCCAACTCTAGATTATAGTCTCCTTTGAATTGGGTAGGTTTCTTTTTCAGGAAACGGTCAAGTCCATGGGTTTCTTCAGCTAACCTTTACTGTTCCTGTCTTTCAAGGATCTTAGCAAATCGGTTGAATACAACAGCCATGGCATCATCGTTCTGACGTCTAGCCATTTCTTATCCTACAGATACGAGTACCACTGCATTCAGTTACTGAGCATCTAATATACTCAGTGTTCTAACAATTTTTATGTTATCGAACTAGTAATTATACAAAAACATACAAAGAGCACCCATAACACACAAGCACACAAATTTCAAACAAATAGAAGTCAAGGTTCACACACTTCAAGCTATCTTTCTTTAATTTCTACTTACTTCCTAAGGTTTTCTTTATATTTTATATACCATTGCTCTGATACCACTTTAGTTGTAACACCCTGGAGCCAACTTGTAAATCCCAAGATAATTACTGTCACCATATAAAATCTCTTTGATAACTTATTTTTTGCCCGGTAATTATCAAGTGATTCATAACTTGATTCCAGAGGCTACTGATATAATATCAGAGTGCAAAACTTTTTACATAACTAACTTTATTTTATTATACATAATATCAGAGTCTCATACATATTATATTTTACAACAGGCACCTAGATCTCATAAAATATAAAGACGTAAAGTACGAAAACATAGTATACACATCATACAGCCATAGTAGTCACGCAAGCAAGCATCAACATCAAAAGCCTTCATAATTCATCCACATCAAGCATCATCCACTTTGTCACATATCTTCTTGGTTAACCACTAAAGGGTTGCCACAAGTAATAGAAAGAGTGAGATAAAATGTCAAATAAATAGAAATTAAATTAGAACAAACACATCCACAAGTAGGATGCTATGCGATGCAGATGCCAAACAAGTATTTTATATTATATTTATGTTATTATATTCCGTTCTTTTATATGAAGGAAAATGCATGATGGATCCATTCTGGTGGGAACATCTACAGTGATTTCCAATAATAAAATTTTTACGGATATCCAACCGATACCACGCCCCATAATGCAACACCAACATCGGATAACAATACCATAATATCAATAACAAGTGTTGCGGGGCCCTCCTTAAGGACACACTGCTTAGCCCTTAAGACGGCCGTGGTATAAAACCACCACAGAGGTCTGTGCTCAACAGAGCGCGTTCCCCCACCGGGAACCCCCTCAAAGAACCCCCCTGCGGATTCTTTGAACGGCCAATGCATATGATGCATGAATGCAGTAAATTTATTTCAATAAATTTATTCATAATTTTAACAATAAGAATTTATTGTAAAATTCAAGAAGATACGACATTTCATCATATTTACAAGTATAATCCACATACTATATTTAAAAATATGGATACATAATATCAACTAATTACTATATTTAATAATTCAAACAATAAGGAAACATTTTTCATGTAAACTACTATAATTATTATTCCAAAGGTTATGGAAACACATTTTCCATAGCATTTATTTATTTATCATACTCTCCATTTCAAGGAATATAGAAACATGTTTTCAAAATGGTTATTTTATTTATTTATTTAATTAAATAACTTTAATATTATTTTGTTAAAAAATTTAGATTTTGATAAATTATAATGTCTTAGTAGTTAAGATTAAAGTATATTTTAATAATGATATATTCATATAAGGTAGTATAGTATAAAGAAAATTGACAAAAGTACCAATAAGAACTTAAAATAGAAATTCTGAAACTATTAGTGCGCTACCTATTAGTGCGGTTGTAACAGGAACTGCACTAATAGGGTTCTACATATGCTGTTACGAGAACACCATCTTATTTTTGTGATTTATATACGTTTTACCCATTCCAATTGCAATTTAAGCATACCAAATGATGTTAAATCATCATATAACATTAGAAATATATTATATATCATATTTCAATGTATTAATATTAATTTTAAAATTTAATTCCTTTAAATAAAAATTTTAACTATTCACATTCAATGTTATTTAGTCAAATACTGATATATTTCTAATCTAATTTCTATCTATCCGATATTTTATCCCCTCTTTCTTACCTTAATTTCAGATTCCCAAACTCGGTTTGTGCTCAAACTCCTTATTTCTCCTCGAATCTTCAATGGAAAATGGTTTCTAGGATTCCAAAATTGAAGGCGTTAGAGTTATATAAACGAAGATTTAAAGGTTTGAATTAGAAGATAATGGAGGATAGAAGGATTTGGGTGATTTGAATTGAAGAAAAATGAAGTGGGAGGCCATTTATATAGGCAAAGAAAGGCGATGGAATAAGGCGGTGTGAAGGAGGAAGAAGGGTTGGGAGAAATCTGATCTTTCTTCTCCTTTTTTTTTAATTATTATAATAATAGGTTCCTTAATAATTCTACGTTTTATTGTCGCATTTTATTTTCTTTTAGTCTCATTTTAAATCCAATTTTCGAAATAAAAATATCCCTGTAACCAGGATAAAATTTCCTATTTTCTAAGATTTATTTCTTATTTTTTTAAAAAACTTTAATTTTTCACTGTTTAATTATCGATTCAAAATTTAATTAAAAATTGGGCTGTTACATTATTGGTCATTGTTAATGGCATTTGGTTTCATGTTGATATTGATATACTTGGTATAATCCAAAAGATGATATCGATTATGATCGTAATGGCGTGTGATGCTTGATTTACTTATTTGATACTAGATTGTGTTGATTAACTCCAAATGTTAATTTGAGAAATATTAAGTGGTGAATGATGATTGTTGAATTGAGAATATGTAATGGTTTAGTGGAACTAGGCTATGATGTCAGAATTGGAACTATTTATATGCGCTAAAATTTACATCATATGTATTATTGCATCTCATGACATCATATGTGTAGCATCCCATGTTTTTATATTTTAAAAAAATGAATAAATATGGAAATGAATTTAAAATATGAAATTTGAGAATATGTGGCATTGGTGTAAATTCTGAATGAAATAAATGGGACAAAATAAGATTTTATCCAACGCGTAGCGTCGAGGTGAAATTTTGAACCTGACGTGTAGCGTCAGGGGGACGCGTAGCATCAGCCTCACGATTAAAATTTAAAGTCCAGAAACAGCTACACGAGACAGAGAGAAGAAAATAGAGCTTAAGTCGGTCTCTCTTCTTTTTCTTCCCCAAAGCTTAAAACCATGAATTAAGCTTAAATTAGCGTTGAAACTTGAAATTAAAAGTAGATTGAAGAAAGAAAACATGAGGTAAGCCCTTGAAATCCTTCAATTTTTAGTTTTGGTGAAGGTTTTCTTCTATTTCTAGTTTTCTTTGAAATTTGAATAAGCTTTGAAATTTGAGATTTATGAACCGGTTAAAGAGTCCTTTATGACTCTTAGATGAGAGTTTAAGTGATGGAATTGAGTTTAGTCTCATGTAAGTTATAAATAAAATGTTGGAGGTTTGATAGAATTAAGAGTTTCTTGGAATAACTAATAATTTTAATAAAAGTAAGCTTATGGAGCTTTAAGAATTGACTTTCTAGTGTTTCTTAAGTTAAGATAGAATTTTGGTGGTTAAATTCCTAAATCCCTTTTTATAAATTTGGTATATTTAGTGTTCTTGGCGTATCGATGCTTGTAGATAATGAAAGAGCGTTGGAATCGAGGTAAGGGAAATGTTGTAGTATATATTTGAGTAAGGTTATATGAGTTTTATAGTATGAAATGAGTTTGGGTAATTAAATGAATTATATATATATATAACAGTACATGGTTTAGGATGTGTTTATGACTACATAATGTATACGACGATTATGATTGGTAGAATGATAATTCGTGCGATAAGAATGATGAATAGGATGAGAATTGAAGTATAAATTTTGCCTAGAATGGTGTATGATAAATAGTAATGAAATATTGAAATATATGTAATATGGATGACATGAAATTGTTCTTGATGATAAATATGATTGAGGTCCATGAGATTTATATATTGCATATATAAGGAAAACGATGAGTTGTAATTATGTAATATGAAATTATGGTGAAATGAAATTGTTGTTATTCCTATGTGATGAGAATGAAGAGAATGGATGATGTATGTTATACATGAATATTATGTGATGTGAATGATATGAAATTCAATGTTGTTTATGATTTTAATTGTGATAATTAAGAAGATGTATTTTACGTTGAGAAATGGCTTTTATGCCGAGTGATGGCTTTTGTGTCGAGAACTATGTATTATTGATGAGATTAATGGTTATATGATGTATATACATATGATGTGGTGTGGATAACTATTCGGTATGTGTTACCCCTCGCTTTTGGCTCCAGTGGTCCATGTAAAGATCCCAGTTGAGCTACCCAGTGGTCCAGGTAGAGACTCAGTGGTTGAGGTGGGGAGCCGGTGTATGGCTCGGTGAACTAGGTAGAGTTCACGGGATGTCAGTGAGTGACTCCCAGCTGGTGGCTGCTCTGTTAGTTTTCGGATATTAGGTGTCATTATATATAATTTGACCATGAGAGTCAGTTATGAATGATTTTGATTAATGACATTGATTTGTGATATGTATAAGGTATTTGAAATTGATTGAGAATTATAATAATCATGAGTATTGAGATTTAATTATGATGATAAATGACTTACGAAAGTATGATCAAATTGTGATAATGATGTTAAATGATATGATATGAATATCGTGAAAGTATGAATGATGATTTAAGGAGATATGTTTATATTGGAAATGGTTAGGAAAGGACTATGGGATAGATAAGCGGGGGGGGGGGGGATGTATGAGCTCCTCCAGGTGATATTGTTCTTAATTCAATTATTTACATTGTATTATAATGCTAGATACTCACCCTTACTTTTATTCTTTCAGAAACGGAAAGAAGGGATATTGCGGAGGCCGAGGAAACAGGTGCAAGTGAGCAGCAGAGCAATGCCAGGACATTTATGATGATGAAATGTATATATATAGGGTATAAGTGTGAATGTGTTATGAATTCTGATGCAATATTTATTTATGTCGTTATTAATATGGCTATATGAGTTGATTGTAGGTTGTTGGCTAATGGCATTGAGTCATTAGCATTTATATGTGTGGTTTGATTGAGATGTGGCATTGAGCCATTAGTTAGCCATCCATGCATAATGACCAGGAATTGACTATATAGATGTAGATATGGCATGGAGCCATGTGCTACTTAGAATCATGCATTATTGACAGGAAATGTTTGTTTGATTGATAAGTGATTATATTGGTAAAATGTTATAAAAGAATTAGGAAATTTGAATGTGAACATTAATGAATTTGAAGTAATAGTGGGGGACTAGATAGGTAATTGTGAGATCTGATGGGTTTCAGGATCCCCAGAAAGTACCATTAGGTCCTCTGGGACATTTAGGATCTGTGTGAATTGGCCTCGAGCCAATTGGAACCATTTAGGGTGTTTAGTGCAAGGGCTTTGCACAAAATTAAGTTAAACTGCATTTTGTGCATAACTTGCGTATATGTTGGAATTTTGGCAAACAGACCATGCCAGTAGCTTCAGAATAGGGGTAATAATATGCCCTTAAAGTTTGGTGAGGTTTGGAGCTGAATTGAGTAAGATAGACCCCTAGGAAGTTGGCCAAAAGGCCTAAAATATGCAGCAACAGCAGGTGCTGCTACTGATGTCCTCACATGTAGCGCCAGGGCTGCGATTGAAAGCTCACGCGTAGCGTGGGGCTAGCGTGTAGCGTCAGATCCCCTGTTTCAGAACTTAGTTTTCTTTCAAATTAAATGGCATTAAGGACTTTAAAGAATTATATACTTTCTTTTGTGACTTTTAATGAAAATATTTATTTTCATGATTATGATGCAATTTAATTGTTTAAATATGAAAATTTATTAGGAATTTCTGTTCAATTGCTGAAAATAAATGAGAAAATGGGTGCAGGATGTTACAATATGCATTTATTGGCACTACAATTCACCCGACACTACAATTTGCCTATGAGACTGCTACATATAGTGCTACAATTTATTGAGCAGTTCTCGAGTACCACCGCTTATAGTGCTACGATTCACTATATGATTACTCAGGGTACCACTGCTTATAGTTCTATAATTCACTGTGTGGTTACCCGGATTCCCCTTGCTCATAATGCTATGGTTCACTGAGTAGGTTATCCTTGACACTATAATTTTCCTATAACATGCTTTGATTCATTGAAAGGAATGATTTTCAAAGTTTATGGTATTCATATATAAATTGGGAAACTCTATGAGTTATACATATTGGTGGAGTATTAATGAGGTATTTGGAGATGTGTTATGATTATTAAAAGCCTTATGCTTATTGTATATGGTAATGGATGATTGAATTGATTGTGAAAAGCCTTAAAGCTTAGTTGATGCACATCTACATGTATAGATTTAATTGTTTAAGGCATTTGTTGAAAATCTTATGTTGAATGGTTATTGTAGTATAATAATTGATTACAAACATATATGGTATTTCTATTTACTGCTTTAAGTGGTACTCACCTCTCTACTTGTGGTTTTAGTGAATTTTTAAGAGGGTGTTGATGATGCCACCTAATGAGCCTAAAGTATGGAGTTCAATGTAATGCCACAAGGATAAATTATGTGGTTGATGATGTTGATGTTGATAATGCTATTTTACAAAGTCTTGTGATGGCCTAATGTGTAGATATATGTGTGTATACTTGTGTGAATATGGTTAACAATGATTTTGAATTCCTAGTATTTAATGAGGATTGTATAAATGTGTATGTAAATAGCTAGGTGAAATTTTGAATCTGGAAGGTTTCTAAACCTCTGGATGCTTGACATAGATCTCATTTAGTATTTGAAACATGCTGGGTTTGCTTTTGCTCCATTTGGAATTGATTTGGTTGCTCTTAGGCATGATCCAAATGTGTTTTGCCATATATCTCTTCCAGTTTTGGGAATTTTTGAGTGTGGTCAGTCCAAGAGGTTTGAAACAGTGTAATTAGGCTTGTGTTAAAATTTGGTAGCGTTTGAGTTTGAAATGGATGAGTTAGAAGGTTCAAAAGTTGACTTGGGCATAATTCTACATTTCTCACTCAAATGAGCCTCCTCTTACTTGAATGAGCCCTTACAATTATGAATTTTGGTCTCTGGTTGATTCTCACTCAAGTGAGGGTAGTCTCGCTTGAGCGAGATATAGAGGGTTAATTTCTGGTGTTTTCTCGCTCAAGCGAGAATGGTGTCGCTTGAGTGAGATCCTTATATGTGATATTGTCAACCTTTCGCTTAAGTGAGATGTCCTAGCTCAAGCGAGTAATTTCTTGCTTGAGCGAGACCCTGAGTGGGGGATTTTTCTTTTTGCTACTCTGGTTTACAAATGACTTTTCCAAGGTCCATTTTAAGGGGTTTTTATACAGTTGTGAATGACGTAAGTCTTGTATTTCCATTGTTTACTACCTGGGATATCAAATGCGAAAAATTTACCCCACTTTTATTATACCTTGGGGATAAGCTCTGGAAATTAACAAGGAGACGTTGCAATGAATTCAAGGGATGACTTTAAAAATATAGATGAGATAATGTAATAAATAAAATTAAAGATATATTACCAAAACACATCTAATTCTTGGATGTATTTTATAGAGTAATCATTTCTTAACAATGTTTTTATAGAAAAGTTACACTTACTCTACTTGAAGTTTGATCACATTATATTCAATAACTTTCTTTTTATTTTTAAGCTAAATACTTATTTCATTTCCAATGTTTCGTGTTTATTTCAAGTTAAACCCTCAATAGTTTTTGTTAGGTCCCCTATGTTCAAAAATAGTTTCAATTAAGTCCACTCTATTAACATTTTGCTAACTCCGTTAACGAAGATCTAACATATCATTGACCTCATTAACATGATTATTCCACGTGTTAAATCTTATTGACGTGGCTACTTTGATGAATTTATTAATGTGGTTACTTCGTGTGTCAAATGTTCATTGGTAAATTGGTTAATACTAAGTAAAACTAAAAATTAAAAAAATGTTTTTAATATTTGAACATATGACCTAATACACAAAGAAATAACTACTCACATCATTTATGTATGTAGCCATCAACTATTATATATATAATAGTAAGTCACATTTTTTTTGTTAATGTATATACAATATGGATGAGATAGGTGCATATTATTAATAAAAATTTGAATAAATATAATATTAAGGATAAATACACCATTTGATCCTCTATTTTGCACAAAAGTATTAAGCTGGTCCCTTAAATTTTTTTCAAGTTGATCCCCAATGTGATTAAAATGTTCCAACGTGGTCATTCCGTTAAGTGCATGTTAACGCCATTTGCACTGTTGTCTGACATGTTATCAATTGGGACCATCATTATACGCGTGTCAATAAGTGATTTGTTATTGCATCAACCCACTAAAACGATTTAGTTTTCACAATTGGGAGGGAAAATAGAAAACAGTCTATGTTCATGTTTCTTCATGTAACTTAAGTGAAGAACATCGCTTTGTGTTCAAGTAACGCACAGGAGAAAGGTGGAAGCTTTCAAAGGTGATTGTTGTAGTGTATTGCTTTTTTGTTCACAGGGAAGAAACTTGAGGTTTGTTTTTTCATTGATGCAGTGTATTATTTTGTTGTTGGGGTTAGTTTTGTTGGGAAAACAGGGGTCACCTAATGTATCACTCATTGTTTTGTTTTCCCATTTTTGTTCATGCAATGCATTGCTTGTTATGTTTAAAGTTTTTTCTTTGTGTTGTTGTTCAGTAGTTAGGGTAGTTATGGATTGTCAATTTAAGCTTGAGATTTTCCATGGGGAAACTTTGTCATTGAAAATGGGAATCCTGTGGCGTATAACGGAGAAGTGTCTAAATTAGATATAGACGAGGATATGTGGATTTTTTTTAGGTTAGAGGAATATTGAAGGACATGGGTTATGTAAATATTAAGGAATTGTGGTACAAAATAGGGGAAAGGAGTTGTATGTTGGATTGAAGTTGTTAGAAGATGATCAGGGTTGTATAGAGATGGCTAGGGTAGCACATTCTCAAGGGAAGATGTAGGTGTACATTGTACATCCTCTAGATGTTCCTGAAGTTATTTTGAAGTTAAGTGGCCTAGAAGCATCAATATGTGATTAGGGGAAGCCTGCTGTGGGAGGTGGAGTTCAAGGTGAGGATGTTGAAGCAATTCCCGTTCAGGTGGAAGATGCTGAAGGTGATGGTGTTGAGGGTCAAGAAGGTAAAGGTGATGGTGTTCATGTAGAGGCTGTACATGAGGAGGGTGATAGTCTTAAGAGACAAGATATGAATAGGAAGGTTGTACAGGAGGAAGAACTTGATGAAGGAGATAGTGTTCAGGATGATAGTGCAGTAAACATACAGTTCAAGAATTTAGACGATGAAGGTGTTGATCAGGAGGATGTATTTGAGGGTGCTAATGAGGAGGATGTATGTGAGGGTGATGTGGCTGAACCAATGGTTGAGGTAGCAAAAAAGAAGGGTAAAAAGACAAAGAAAATTCCAAGGACAGTGAATCCAAGGATATACAAAAAAGGAGAAGGATTTGGGAGTAGGAAAACCCAACCGAAGGTTAGAGAAAAGTCGAGCAGTGACTTAGATGAGTTATATAGTGAGGAAAATGAAAGTGATCGTGAAAAGTACCCTTCATTTAAGATGCATGACATAATGAAGAATTATGAATAGGAAAAGGGGACTATCTTTGTAAGTAAAGAACAATTCAAGAAGGCTGTGGTGGCTTATGCCATCCATAATAGGAAGGATTTACTGTTTGAAAAATGATAAAAAAGGGTTAGAGTTAGATGTATTGAGGATTGTCCATGGTATGCTTATTGTGGAAAGTTACCATATAAGGAAACTTGGTAACTAAGGACAATTATTGATGAGCATAGCTGTAATAGACAGCATAACATCAAAATGTTGAGTTCAAAATGGCTATCAAAGGAAATGTCAGTGGTGTGAAAAAGAACCCCAAGATCAGGTTAGAAGATATTTATAAGAGGGCACATGAGAATTGGAGTGCAAAAGTATCAAGAACTAAGGCATACAGGGCTAAGAAGGCAGCAACTAAACTTGTTGATGGAGACTTTAATGACCAATATCAAAAGCTATGAGACTATACTCAAGCTCTGCTAACTTCTAATCCAGGCTCCACAATCAAGTTGGATGTGCAGGTACAAGGGCAGGATACTTTATTTCATAGACTTTATGTCTGCTTGAATACATGTAAATAGAGCTTCAAACAATGTAGAACCATCATAGGTCTGGATGGTTGCTTCCTAAAAGAACCATTTGGAGGATAACTACTCTTTGTAGTAGGAGAGACCCAAATGATTAGATGCTTCCTATAGCCATTGGTGTGGTAGAATGTGAGAATATTGATGCATAGAGGTGGTTCCTGGACTTGCTGGTGGGAGATCTGGGTGGAATAGAGGCCTGCAAGGAGTTTACTTTCATATCAGACCAGTAAAAGGTAAGTCACACAATTGTTTCAATTTGGTCCCTTATGTACAATTAGTTGTTTCAATTAGGTTCTCCTTGTCTTTAGGAATTTCAGCTTAGTCCCTAAACCTATGACTTGGTACTCTCTATTTAACCTGCAATGAGCAGGGTCTACAGTATATGTTGGAGGAAGTTATACCTGGTGTTGAGCAAAGGTTCTGTGTGAGGCATTTGTATAATAATTTCAGGAAAAGGCACTCAGGCAAGTAACTCAAGGAACTTATGTGGAAGGCTGCAATGTGTATATACACTTAGGCATGGGAAAAACAGATGTTGGAGATAAGGCCTATGAATGAGGATGCCTATAAGGAACTGATCAAGTTGCCACCCAGACATTGGAGCAAGTCCAAATTCAGTTTCAATGCAAAGTCTGACATATTAGTCAATAAAATGTCAGAGACTTTTAATGTTGTCATATTGGGTGCAAGAGAGAAGCCAATAATCACTATGGTTGAAGAGATAAAGATCTATATGATGAAAAGATGGGCTAAGAAGAGAACAAAAATAATGGAGAAAGGCAGAGTGTGTTCTCGGATGAAGAAGCTTGAGAAGGCAAAACAATTCACTAATGTTTGACTTGTGAAGTAAGTGTTTTTTTTTATAATTTTAGTATATGCATTTTAATATATGGTTCCTGAATCTGATGTGGTGTTCTTATAGGAAGTCTGGGGACAAAATCTACACGGTCAAGCATATAAAAAGAGGGGGGATAAATTCATTATGGATTTAGGTGGGAAAGAATGTTCATATAGGAGATGGATGCTCACTGGGATACCATGCACCCATGCACTAACATTCATGAGAGAAGTGAATGATGAGCTAACCACTTACATCCCCCAAACTACTTGAAAGCCAGATACGTAGCATGCTATAAACCAATTATCTATCCCACACCTTGATAGAACATGTGGGAACCAACTGGCCACAACAACATACTCCCCCACTTTACAAGAGACAAACAGGTAGACTAAAAAAGTCAAGAAGAAAAGACAAAGCTGAAATAGATGATATTCGCATGTCAAGGAAAGACCTAATTTCTAAATGTAGTATATGTAAGCAAGCAGGCCACAAGAAGATCACATGCTCTTCCAAACATTTACCACAAGGCACCCAAACTGAAAATCTACCACCAAGCCAAATAGAATATGTTTCACAAACCCCATCACCAACCCAAGCATCTCAAAGACCACCCTTATCGCAAAACCCCTTTCAAAGTCAGACCAAGCAAGGTCCATCCAAAGTCAAAACAAGTACTGCAAGAGGATGACAAAAATTAACACCAAAAAGGAATAAACACTAATGCATTATGTGTAATTCTGTTTTATTCAGAAGTTTGTAATTCTGTTTGCAATTTTGTTTTGTTTTGGATTTGCAATTGTGTTTCCTTTAGAATATTGGATTATGGTTCATTTTGAACTTGTTTTGTTTCCTTCAGGATATGTAATTCCATTTTGGAATCTGGTTCCTTTTGAACATGACCATTTTGGATGTTTTAACTATTTCCATTTGCAATGCTATGTGAATTGATATACCAAACACAATTTGAATTAATCTCAACTTATATTTTCTAATCTCAATTTATGTTTTCCTATTGCAATGGTAGTTGAAGTTATATTTTTCCATTTAAACCCTAAACAATTTGAATGAACCTCAACTCATATTTTCAAATCACATTCAGCATCCATAATAATTAATGCACTGCAAAATAGTGGACTTTCATTAATGTAACATAACATACACAAAATATGAAGGATGACAATTCCCTTACTCCTTCTTTGTTGTTAACCATAACACAAAATAAAAACTAGTGTGATGACCCACGTCAATTTAATCATTTTTCGCAATAGATTTTCGCGTTTAATAAAAATTAACTCGGTCTTAATATAAAATAATATTTATTTTTCTTAAATACATTCAAAATAATAAAAGCATACTCAAAATAAGAACCGATCGGAAATAAATCCATTAATAAAATAGAGTTAATTAGAAACAGCGGAAGGAGAAAGACAAATCCAGGAGTCATTCGCTTGAGCGAGACCCTGATACGCTTAGGCAAAAACTGAGAAGGTCGCTTAGGTGAGTTCCGACTCTCTTGGGTGAATGCTACACTCTAAACCTGAGCGAACAAGCCTTACAAGGAAAGTCAACAAGTCGGGTTTCACTTGGAAATAGGTCCACTCGGGAAACCCTTAACCTTCACTCAGGAAAAGTTTACTCGGTCATGTATCATTCGAAAAATACCCTCACCTTACTTTACTCGGAAGAGGCTCTCGGGCATAATTAACTCAGAAACATTCTCACCTTTACTCGGAAGCACTCTGATCTTCACTCGGAAGCACTCTAATCTTCACTCAGAACTACTCTAATCTTTCTTCACTCAGAAGTGAATCTCTCGGTTATTCTTCACTCGGAAAGGAACGAGGGATACTCACTTGAGCGAAACAGACGCCAAATCAATCGGCCCTCGCTCGGACAAGAATGAATCCACTCGGAAAGATTCGCCCGGTAATCGACTATGCTACAGCAATGCAAATTCACTCATAAAATAAACACCGATCATATAACATCAAGAATTTATACTCACACAAATCAGCATACCGATTAAAATTTAATTCAACATATAGGCAACATGTAGCATCATACACTCGGAAAACTCATTATATACATATATTACACAATTCATTCAAAATCACTCGGTGCCTTGGCATCAATCCTCTGCTTGGCGCACCTCTAGAGCTCTGACCTCTTCCCTGTCACTGGTTACTAAATTGAAAACCACAGCAAGGGTGAGTGTTTAGCATCATAATTAATCTAGAACGGAATTTAAATAACAGATTACGAGTATAAACTCCGTCCGATTGCTTTATCCTCAAATTACAAGTCATACTCGACAATTAACTCACACTCGGTAATATATCCATTAACACTCGGCATTATAGTAATTCACACTCGGCAATATAACAATTCTTATCCGGCAATTTTAGCAAATCACTCAGCAAGTAACTCATTCGGAAAGTATAACAATTTACCACTCGGTAAATATAATAAATCACTCGGTAAATATATGAAATTACACTCGGTAAATACATCAAATCATACTCAGCAAATATATCAATTCTCATTCAGCAATTATAACAAGCTGCATTCGACAATTATAATTGTCATCACTGACTCTCAGACAAAATTGACGCCTAGTATCCGGATACTAAAGGATCGGCCTTCAGCTGGGAGTCCGACTTGACATCTGTGAACCCGACTTGGTTCACCGAGCCCGACTTGGCTCCCCCTCAACCACTGGGTCATAGACCTCTGGGTAGCTCAACTGGGTCCGACTTGACCACTGAAGCCAAAAACGAGGGTAATACATACCGTCGGCTGTCCCATACCACATAATCACATATCATATCTCAATTATTACATATCATCAACAAACAACAGATGCAACTACCAGAAACTGGCATGTACTCACAATACAGGGCGACCGACTTGTCAAGCCAATCCATCACATTGTCACTAGACGACCTGCTTGTCAAGCCCGTCATCACATTGCCATCATACACCGATTATCACAGCATCAAATATTTCAAATTCAATCGGCTTAAGCCACACATACACGATCCTAAACCGATCAGTGTTCATACACATACATGCATTCATACACATTCACATACAACTCATCCAGCATCATCTCTATTATCATAGCATCAAATATTTCTTACGTCATACACACACCCCTGATCCTAGACCGATCGGTGTCCACATTCATACGTGCATTCATACATATTCATAATTTTCATTCAGCATCATCTCTTACCCGGTTCACAATCATTCCAACGACTCGGACAGTATGTCCTATTCTAATTAATTATAACCCGAACACCCCCTTACCTCGGTTCCAAACTTCAACAATCATTGGGTTCACAGTTCCACCTCCGAATCCAGCACCAGCTTCCTTAATCATTCCACCGGCGTTCGTTCTACTACCAATGGGTTTGGAATGCACAACCTTGAAACCACTGTCACAGAAATGTAATTATTTCAAGGTTTTGATGCAAAATGAACCTCCCTTTAGAGCATGCAGCTCGCAGCGATGGAGGAAGGAGAAGAAGAAAAGAAACAGATGAGGAAGAAGAAGATTATCGTAAGAGAGTGAATGATTAAGGAAAGAGAAAGAAACCTTTATTTAAAACTCATGGGCAACCAGTCACCTCCCCAACCGGTCACTTTTAATTAAACTTTTCTCTTCTTCCAATCACACCTTTCATAATAATTAACCAATCAATAAATTTATTTACACTCACAATATTTAATTACTTATAATTGCCCAATACTTCATAAAAATATCAATTAAATCCTTAAAATAATTTTTAATATTTTCCAATACACAAAATTTTTCTATAAATATTCGGGATATTACAACTAGTCCCAACCTTAATTCATAACATAAAAATTAAAATTGGTCCCAACCCTAAATCCTTAACAAACACAAATTAAAACCCCTACAACAATCATTAAACCTAGGAGAACACAAACAACACTAAGCCACTTAAGACATCTTCGTTCCTTCTTCAATGCTTTTTGTAAAGCCATTATTCGACTCTTTTGCCTTATAATCAACATATCTTTCTCAACTTCAACATTATCACACACCCAATGGAACAAATTACAGCTCCCATCATCCTTGACACCCTGCAAAATGAACTCCAAGATGATGTCTTGTAAAAACACAACCAGAACCTTAATTAGATATGGCTGTAAACAAGCAATACTTATAGTATATTTCACACAGTCCCAGAATCTTTGTCTATAGTTTACGGATGTTTTTGATGTTTGAATCACAGCTCTGAATCTCCCTAGGCATTCACACAAAGGAGACTCATCTTCGTGCACTCTGATTCCATAATTTAAGCTTGGTCCACTTGAGTGTACCATGCTATAAGATTTGTGTGAGTTTACAACTGGATTCTAGATTTCCCCTAACATGGAAGAAGGCATCGAAGAGGGGGATCCTAAAACTTAAATCGAACAAGATGATGGAAACAATGCAAACAACGTTAACATGCACTTGACGGAAGGATCACATAGGAACATTTTAATCCACATTGGGATCAACTTGAACAAAAATATTAAGGGACCAACTTAACACTTTTGTGCAAAATAGAGGAACAAAGGTTGTGTTTATCCTAATATTAAATATATTACATATTAACATTAATAATTTGATTTATTTTTATTAATAATATGTTCAAATATATTAAAGATTGACATTATGAATTTTATTTATTTATTATTAATAATATATTTAATTATATTAAAGATTAACGTCAAGAAATTGATTTATTTTTATTAATAATATATTTAATTATACTAAATATTGTTATTAATAATTTTAATTATTTTTATTAATAATACATTTTATTATATTAAAGATCAATGAAAGTAATATTTTATTAAATGTTAAATTTTTGGCTAAATGGTACATTTAGCCCCTAGAATTGTTGGGATTTTGGTTTTGCCCCCTGGAATGGTTTTTCTTAGGATTGTCTCCCTAGAAAATTTTTTAGCTTAGAATATAACCCCTTCCGTTGACTGCCTCTGCCAACTGATGAGGTGGAGCCTAGTCATATGCCTGTCATTGCATATGTGGCATGTGACTCATCATATTAACCTAGTGGATCCTAGTCACATACCAAGTCACTGATTAACCTATTTTAATTAAGGGTTAATGAATTCCAAGTCACTGATTAAGCTATTTTAACAAAATAAAATAAGGGGTATAAACACGTTGTCACTACTTCGTCTTCCTCACTTCGTTCGTGTTCTGTATTTCCTTTCCCGCGTGTGGACTCAACGAATAAGACTAGGAGAAGATTTCGTGGATTGTGGAGGGTACGTGGCTGGTGGGTTTCTCTACTGCGTGTGGTAGAAGAGGAAAAGCACAGGTAAGATTCTTGATGCTTTTAGTGGGAAGGTTGAATCTTTTTCTTTGTGGGGACCATGTGAGGGTTAAATTATTGTTCATTGGCATGTCGTAACTGTCAAAGTTTAATCATTTTCATTAAACCCTAGTTGTGTTATATGTAACTGGGATGTTTTAATCCTGTTAGGGATGAGCTTTTCAGTGGCTTTTCATCACAAGGGTAAATTTACAAATGGGAAACCTATGGAGTACACAGAGAATGAAATTACTGTTTTCCATAACTTGGATGTTGATAAGTGGTCTTACTTTGAATGTGAGTCTTTAGTAAGGGAGTTGGGTTATAGTAAAGAGAGTTTTAAAATGTGGTGGAAAAAGCCTAGTGGGGAGTTTGTTGGCATAACATGGGATAGTCATGCATTGGAGGCTGGAGAGTTTGCTGTAAATAACAGATGTGAGGTGGATGTTTATGTTAAGCATTTAGTCTTGGATGTTGATGTGTTATTGGAGTTAGGCTATAAAGAGGACACAAGACTGGTTGATAAACATGAGGTGGAGACACCAGTTGAGAAGGTTGGAAGGACCAAGTCCACACCCAAGGACAGGCCATTTAAGGCAACCAATAGGCCTGTCACAAGGGGAAAAATTTATAAAAGTGTTAAGGAAAAATTAATTCGTGATGGGGGGTCTAAGTCAAGTGGATTGGGAAATCAAATTAAAGCTAGAAAGGAGGTGGAAGCACAATGCCATGTTGAGGTGCAGGGTGCAAGTGCCTTAAATTTTGAGTCAGAAGGGTTGGAAACACAATGTGGTGCTACTATTGAAGGTGCAACAGGACCAAATGAGTGTGCAGGGGGGTTGGATTCACAATGTGATGCTAATGTGGAGGATGCAAATAGACCAAGTAAGGATACAGAGGGGTTGAAAACACAATGTAGTACTGATGTGGAGGGTTTAAAACCTGGGAATAAAGATAGGGGGTCTACAATCAGAAAGAGGTGTGAATGTTGAGGATGCAAGTGGAGAGGAAGGATCAGGAGAGCATGGGGTAGGAGTTAGTTTAGGTCCAGATTGGTGCAACCTAGTTGATGAAGATCAATGTGGAGACATTGATGAGGAGTATGAGACAGATGGAATCCACAGTTATGTAGACTCAGATGATGAGTACCAGGATGAGGATCATGGTGAATTTGGTTTTCAGGCATTTGAAGAAGATATTTTGGGGAGGAGGTGTGAGCTTAGGTTGGGCATGGAGTTCACTTCAATGGTGCAGTTTAGACAAGCTGTAATGGAGTATAATGTACATAATGGGAAACAAGTGAAGTATGTTAAGAATGAGCCATGGAGGTGCAGCGTTGTTTACAGCACAGATGGATGTGGATGGTTGGCCTTTGCTAGTAGGGTTGGTAGGACAAACATAATAAGATTGAAGACATTCATAGACCAACACTCATGTAGTAGGGTTTTTGAGAACAAAAATATGAATGCTAGGTGGGTTGCAAAGATTATTTTGCCAAAAATGAAGATTAATAGGCACATGAAGTTGGAGGAGATAAAGGCTGAATTGAGGGTCAGTCATCAAGTGGGGATTACCAGTTGGACAGCACACAATGTAAGGAGAATAGCAACTGGGATGATAGAAGGAGAGGCCAGCAAGCAATATGAACTCCTTTGGAATTATAGTGCTGAATTGAGGAGGGTCAGTGATGGGGTTACCACATGCAAGCTCCAACTGGTTACCCCAACTGATGGACTGCAACCGAGGTTTCAGAGTTACTATCTATGCCTTGATGCTTGCAAGAAGGGCTTTATAGCTGGGTGTAGGCCATTTGTAGGAGTTGATGGATGCCATTTGAAGACTCAATTTGGTGGGATTCTCTTAACAGCTGTAGGCAGAGATGCCAATGATCAATATTTTCCACTAGCATTGGCTGTTGTGGAAGTGGAGAACACAGAATCTTGGACCTGGTTTCTAACTTTACTACTGTAGGACATTGGAACAGATAGAAGGTTGGTCTTTATTTCTGATCAACAAAAGGTATGGACATGGTGTTTATAATGCCTTACTTTAATTTTGAATGTTTCCTTCTGTTTATGGTATTTTGTATTCTGCACAGGGACTCCTACAGGCCATGGAGGAGTTGAACCTAGCAGCTGAACATAGATACTGTGTAAGACACTTACACAGTAATCTAAAGAAGAAGTTTGGTGGTGGGGCATTGTTGAAGGAACTCATGATGGGGGCTAGTAAGGCAACCTATATACAGGTTTGATTTAAAGTATTTGCATATTTTTTCATAAACACAATGTAGGCACCATATGAGGTGGAGTATTTACAAGTTTTTTAATTTCAATATTATGTTTACAGGGCTGGGAAGCTAAAATGAACCAAATTAAGGATGTTGATGGGGGTGCTTGGGGATGGTTGATGGCTATCCCTAAAGAGGCTTGGTGTAGGAACCAATTCTCACACTACCCCAAGTGTGATATAGTGATGAACAACCTGTGTGAGGCTTTTAACAGTGTCATTCTACCTGCAAGGGAGATGCCAATAATCAGCATGCTGGAATGGTTAAGGAGTTACTTAATGGTAAGATTTGCAAAGCTAAGGACCAAAGCAATCAACATCAAAGGAGACATTATGCCTAAGCCATCTAAGAGGTTGGAAAGAGAACAACATTTATCTGCCAACTGGTTTCCACAATGGTCTGGAGGTCGGGTTTTTGAAGTTACACATTCTCTGCTCAATGAAAGATTTGTTGTTGACCTTGAGAAAATGACTTGTGCATGTGGATGGTGGGAACTGGTAGGCATGCCATGCAAACATGCCATATCATGCATATTACATACAGGACATAACCCTCTTCATTATGTGGATAGTTGTTATTCAAAGAGCCAATATGAGAAGTGTTATGGACATGTAATTGGTGCAATCAATGGCCTAAACCTATGGCCAACAACAGAACATCCACAAACTCTGCCACCAACATATAAACGTGGACCCGGGAGGCCAAAGAAACTCAGGAGGAGGGATCCAGTTGATGAAGAAAACCCCTGTAAATTAAGGAGACAACCTAGACCTTATTCATGCACAAACTGTGGGGCAACAGGCCATAACAAGGCTAAATGCAAGGAACCACCAAGACAAACTAATGTGAGTAGATATTTTAATACTGATATGGTGATTAATATAGATAATGATGTTTGCTTATTTTTTGTTTTAGGAACCTGATAAGGAACCCACAACAGAGCAGAATGCCAATGCTGGGGATGAGGTTGAAGGGGCCACTAATGATGCAAATATTGATCAATCAAGTCAACAGCATGAAGGTGAATCTGTAACTGCAAGCATTAGTGGGACTACAACTGCAGAGGTTCCTGTCAGAAGGCAGAGGGGCAGACCTGTAAGGACTACTGAACAACAGCCCAAAGCTATCATAAGAGCTAGTGCCAGACTGAGAGGAAGGGGAAGAAGGACAAGAATAGGATCAACACCAGTAATTAATTTAGACGAAGGAGGTTCAGTTGGAGGGGAGGCTGACATGGTAGCTACACAGTCAAGTGTTGTTTGAGACAATGTTTAAGCATGCTGTAATTATTTTGATACAATGTTATTAGTTGTTGTAATTATTTTGACACGGTGTTGTTAAGCCTTTAATAGTGTTCAGACAATATTTTCATTTTGATTCAATGTAGTATGCTTTACTTTACTTCACTGATAAGTCTTGATTCAGTGAATCTTGAAGATGAATGTTTTTTGGTGATTCAAGGTGAAAGATGAGGCCAGAAAAAGTTGAAGAGGGTAATTATTGAACAAATAATCTTTAACATTCACAGGTTGAAACAAAATGAAAATATTCAACCAATACAAATAACATTCAACCAAACAAAAGGTTAAAAACTTTGCATCTTCATTAATAGATCACATGACAGTTACATTCACCAATACGAATAATTAACAAAACCCTAGACTCAAGTTAACATCACCATACTTCCCATCATCAGGGGCCTAATGCTAGGAAACAAATTTCTTAAGGGCCTATTCCTATATTTTGATTGACTGAACCATAACCCTAAATCATACTACACCAAGTCTTTAACCTCTTAACCCATTCGCTGCAACCAACACCAGGATGAGGAAGACAATAGCCCACGATATTGCACACAGCCACATTAGCATAAAATTCATGGTTCTGTATTCTTTTAATCTTTCTTCCAACATTACAACCTTCTCCATCTCCGTGTAAAAAACTCCATTGCCATGGGTAGAGAAGCTACCACTCCTTGCAAGGCTTTGTTGCCCACTATCCACCCATTCAAAATATCCACACGACTTCTCATTCTGTGACAGGAATGGAACATTTTTCAAACATGGGTCACCTTACAAAACACCAACACATACACAACAAACCCTAAATGTAAGCTTACCATCCAATTAACACATCTGAAGAATAATCTGCCAGGATTTTTTGAGCTCTTCAAAACAAGTTGCAACACAGGTTTGTTACATTTACATAACCTCCTACATGGAACCCTTGAGAACGATCCACTTGACCTTATAGACATGGCAGACGCACTTAACTCACTTGGAAGGATGGGGAAGAAAGCCTTGCTCACCTTTTTATGAGTCAACAAGAAAAGTAACCGTTGGGTAAGCGAGCAGCACGTAGGTGAGGAAGAAGAACATAGAAGGAAGAGAATTATGTCTGATTTTGTTAAGTAGCTTCTGATTTTGTTAATTAGCTTCATGTGATAAATCATTTCATTAACCCTTAATTAAAATAGGTTAATCAGTGACTTGGCATGTGACTAGGATCCACTAGGTTAATATGATGAGTCACATGCCACATATGCAATGACAGGCATGTGACTAGGCTCCACCTCATCAGTTGGCAGAGGCAGTCAACGGAAGGGGTTATATTCTAAGCTAAAAAATTTTCTAGGGAGACAATCCTAAGAAAAACCATTCCAGGGGGCAAAACCAAAATCCCAACAATTCTAGGGGCTAAATGTACCATTTAGCCTAAATTTTTTGTTAATAATTTTTATGGATAAAAATGTAAAGGCTAAATTCTGAAAAATTTGCTTCAGCAAAACCGTCTTACTTAAGCAAAACATAAAACTATAGTGGTATATGGTACATTGGCTAAGGTTGTGGATATCAAGTGTCTGACACAGTTTTCGAGGATCTATGTCCATTCAAATCTCAACTATAGAGGAGTTGGAAAGAGGAGGAAGATGGAGGAGTTGGAAGGAACAGGAAGATGAACAAGGAGATATGAAATATTGGATTTCAACCATTGATTCTAGATATTTCATTCAATTATAATTTTGTCATGTATCAATAAAAAAAACTCGCTTAAGAATGTTAGTTAATTTAATGAATTTTTACTAAATTGAAAACGTTATTTAACTTAAAGGATTTTATTGAAAAAACATAAGAAAAATAAATAGCAAATTGAAACTTGAAGTATCAAAAGATATATTTTTGTCTTTAATAATCACACAAAAAAAGTTAGTAATCACTAGAATACATTATGACTATTATGATTATGTTTAACAAGGTCATCAATAACGATTTAAGTTAACTTGTGATTTATTTTACTAGTTTAAAAGTTTGTTAGAGAAAATAGTCATATTTGATAAAAGAACTTACTTTAGTAATTTATAGCTTTTTATAAAAAGCTACTCAAAGTAGCTTTTGAACTTATGAACTTTAAACTTATTTTATTTTTAACACTTTTATCTTTATATATGTATATGTATTAAATTACTCATTTCTATATTTAAAAAATATATATTGTTTATGTAATTTTTGTAACAACTCAAATTTTAATTATTGGTTAACTTAATATTAATCTAATAATTAATTGGGATGATTAAATTAAATTAAAACTGGTACATTAATTTTTGGAATTAATCTCCATATTAGTTTTTGAAATTAACTAAACACCCAAAGTTACCAAATTGTTCCTAATTCTTTTAATTCTAATATTCCCTTCAATTGCTTTCTTTCCACACACAACAGAATAAGGGGGAAAAGAGATCAACTTTATTCCTTCTCTTGCTCTCAATCATATGCGCTACATGACCAAGGGAAAAGTGATAAGTGCTTTATAGTACAATAAATTAGACCCAATTTGCTTAGGATTTTAATCATTATGCACTGTATTTCTTTTATTTATTGTGATTTTTTCTTTCTTTCCACTCTATTCTACTTGGGTATGTTATTTTGCAGAACTTAAGGTAATAAAGGGTCAAAAACAAGAGAAAAACGACCATAAAATGATAAAGAAACAAGAAGAACAAGCCCAAAGTAGAAAGAACTCTCTTTTTATGCTGAATTCTGACTCAAAATGACCAAATCCGAGTGGGATGACTGAGAAAGGACCAAATCCGAGTAGAATTACTTAGAATGGAGCAATTCCGAGTGGAATACTACACTGTTGAAGGTAAATCCGATTGGAATGGCTCAAAATGGAGCCTTTCCGAGTGGAACGATTCAGAATGGAGCATTGCCGAGTGGAATACTTCAATGTTGGAGCCAAATCCGAGTGGAAAGTTCCCTGTCAAAGCCATTCCGAGTGATAAATGGCTGACTCGAGTGAAGGATCAATGTTAAAAAGGAATAAGTCTCGGTTTTAGGAAAATCCGATTGGAAGCTGTCCGAATGCAACAATTCCGAGTAAAAAAAGGAACTGAGCTTTAATAAATGCTACCCAAAGGTATTTTCCGAGTGAAAGGATTGCTGATTGAAGTGAATCTGAGTGGGAATTTACTGATTGAAGTAAATCCGAGTGAAGAATGCTGACTGAAGCAGGTCTGACCAAAGAACAAGTGCTTTTCTGGGCAAAAAGCTGATTCCGAATGAATTGATTCCGAGCAGAAGGAATGCCATTGAATGAATAAATGCTGACTAAGGAGAATCCGAGTGATTTCATTCGGAGAACAAGGCATTTCCGAGTGGTGTCTTAATCGGACAAGGTGAAATCCGACCAGGAGTGAATCACACTCGGACTGACTTTTAAGTTTCGCATTAAATCCGAGTGAGTTGGGTCAGAAAGATGCATTTCCGAGCAAAGCAAGGCTCGGACATAAGAAGAAATTCAATCAGTCAAATTCTAACCCTTCAAGAGCAAGTTCCTGAGTAAAAGTGAAGGCCATTCCGAGTGAGTTGATTGACGACTGAAGGCCATTCCGAGTAAAAAGCATGAAAGCCGACTGAAATATTTCAAAGCAAATCCGAGTGAATTCCAAAGCAAAGCTTTAACCGAGTGGTCCAAATTCAGAGACAGCCGAGTGAAAATGATTGGGAACCGATTGAATCTGAACCAAGTGAGTCTTCAATCAGTTCCGAATGAACTCTATGAACCTGAGCCGAGTGAATGGTTTCAGTCGGATCTGAGTCCCCTCTCCTTTCAAAACCGACCTACACTCCACAACTCCAAACAACGGATCACTCCACACCGTCCCATTCCCTATCCGTTGTCCCTTTCTTCTTCTAATCCAAGCCACAACACCGTCCTCTCCTTTCCATCCATAACACCGTCCTCTCCTTTCTAATACTCTCTCAACACCGCCCAGACTCCTGATCCATGACACCGCCCAGCAACACCAGCTCCATCCACAACACCGCCCAGACTCCTTTCCATCCACAACACCGCCCAGACTCCTCTCCACACAACACCGCCCAGACTCCTCTCCAACCAACACCGCCCAACCGTCCTCACTTCTCAACACCGTCTCATTCCCTCTTCTATCCGCTGTCCCTTTTCTCCTCTCCAACCAACACCCTCCAGCAAGCTTTCACTCGGATCTGTGGGAAAATAACATTTTTCCACTCTGAATTTCATCATTCTGCACCAATCTTCACTAAAATCCAAGCACCGAATTATTAGAAATATTAAAATATGCAAATTGGAAACAAATTGGCACAGCTGGAACTCACATGCACCGAAAGTTTCTTCCACTTGCAAATTGAACGCGTTTTCATAGCTGGAATCCTCCATCCATTTGCCTATAAAAGCAGCAGCAACCCATCAGCAAAAACACAACTTCTTCCCATCAATTACCATCAGATTCATTTCTTCGTTACTTTCTCTCTTTTTCTCTTTAAGTTTTCTTCTTTTCCATTTTTCTTTCTCTGTTCGTTTCTTCTCTTTCTTTTTATTTTCTTTTCTTTCTTTTATTTTGCAAGAGTGTGAGGGCTGTAAAAGTGAGAATTTAAATTTGTAATTGGTAGAGAAATTATTGCAACAAGGAATTACAGTGGTAAATTATTCTGAGCTTTTGGAGAAACCCGTAAGTCTTTATTTTTACCATGTCTTGTATGTTTTATTTTTCCATTATTTATATGAATTTAAATTATTTCATGAGTAGCTAAATTAATTATCTTGGGATAAAAGGGGTATGATAATATTTTATTTTAATGTTATTTTGACTTGGAATTAAATAAATTTCTATTTTCCATTTAGTTCAATTATGCTTAATGCTTTTAGTAATTCCTAACAAGAACCTAAATGATAAAACTGTATACTTACGGGTATATTAGTAAGTTTAGGTAATAAATAGAATCGAGAGATTTATTTTTACCGGAAAGCTTTGAACTAAACCTAAGATTTTTGAGATGCTTTTTGTGACCTCGGTAAAACTGTGAAAGTAATCAAAATTCTTTTGAGGAAATAAAAGGGATTTTCATAAAACGATAATGGGCCTTTCTGAGGATTAAGCAGCGCTTTCCATAGGTTAGGTACATTAATAGGATTCCGAGAGGAACATATTAATTAGCTTTTGGAAAATTCGCCTTGGAAAACTTAATTCGATTCTCATTTATGAAAAGTTAAAATTCATTAACATAAAATAGAGTCTTAATCCCCCGAAATCCCAAGATATTCTCAACTCTGATTTTTAAAGTGTCAAGTAAATTTTATTTTTATATTTATTCGTATTCTGTGCAATTTTAATTTGTACTTTATTTTATAAAAATCTTAAAAATCAATTGTGTGGATAATTAAATTTCAATATGCTGGTACTTTGAACACAGTCCCTGTGGAGAATGATAATCTTTTATATTATGCGACATAACCCGTGCGCTTGCGGGCCCTGTCAAAAAGAAGTCAATTTTTTATTCCACTTCATTTCCTTATTCTTTCTTTCTTACGTCTGCATGCCAAGGGAACCAGGAACAACTACTTCACTCTTTCTTCTTGAACCCGCGACCTCATCATCTCCATAGCCATCTTCTTCACTTAATTGCTACTATAAAAATTAGGGCTCAAGCTCCATTTTTATTCTCATTATTCATGTGCATGCAATTAGAAAGAAAGAAATAGAACATTCCTTCTTCCTCTCCATCCTCACTCGCGGCACCATCACCACACCACTCTCTCTCATTCTTCAATATCCTTCATTTTAGCAAGTGCCAAGCTTCATTCTTCTTTCTCTTTTCCACGAGCAGCAATGAGACGTGAGGGTTCTTTGATTTTCCATTGAAGGTAAGATTCCTAAGTGAACCCACTTGTGAAATTAGCTTAGTCCTTTAGTGTCAATCTTAAATTCGTTTTGTATTTATGGTAATAGATCATTTTAGAATCAATCTAAAGTAGTGGGAAGTGTCAGGTAATGTCAAAGCTTTGTGAATTCAATTTTGGAACTCGTCGATGTTTGTGCTGTAAGTCGAATCTTTCGAACCTTAATCGTTTCACTAAATTAATTGTGTTCACAAGGTTTCAGGTTCCCAAATAATTAGAAATTAAATAAATTGGTTAGATTTACTAGTAGTTAATTAATCAAAGAGTGTTAATTGGTATTTTGATGTTGGTTTGATTCCAGACCGAGATCGAAACGTAAATTTGGAATTGGGAATTGTTGATTCTAGGTAGGGGGTATTATATATTTTAAATGTATGAGTTATGAACGGATAGAAGATATATTTGTAATTGTTAATGATGAAATTAATTGGTGATTATGATGAATTTAATGTTAATATTAATAATGTGAACGTGTTAGAATATATCCTCGTAATGGTTAATTGTTATTTGATAACATTTGGATATATGTTGATGAGATTTATAATTACGTGAGATTACGTTCATATGGTATGGATAATTAATTAATTGATGAGTATGATATATGTATTGTATTGAATTGCAATGATTGATGATGAATATATAAATGATGATTGAATAAGCTTGGAATAACTTAATTGATATTATTGATTGTCATTGATTTTGCATGCTATGCTAGAAATGAAAATGAAATAAGGACCCTTGGTGATGGAAACTGATCCGGTCTGGATACTGGCCCCTAGGCTAAGACTTCATCTTGGCTGTTCTAGAAGGTCAACCAGTATCACAGGTCAATATCTGTACTATAAAGACACCATATTAGGAATCCTTCCTTCATCGGTCATCTGAGGTTACACCTAAGACATTGGATACTTGATCCGTTCTCATTCTTTCGTCACGTATAACCTTTTGCCTCAGTGCCATGATAAGATAAGTGGAGTCATCACTTATCAAGATAGATACCCTGCACAGCGGAATATGTCTATATCATTCACTAAAAGGTGCAAAGTACAATTATAGGCATGATATACGGAAAATATGGATTATCCCCATTCCTATGTCAGAATCGTACACTGATCATTGACCTACCCTCTGTCACACACTGAGCATCGAACTACTCTAATTGATATGCTATACACGACATCAAAGCCTCTGGGCCCACTTGCACCCAACGATTCATTTTCCACGTTCAACTATAAATAGCATATTCTCCAACACATGCAAGGTTACATTGTTCTTACTCTCACTATACTATTACATTGCTTAAGTATTCCTTGAGTTTTCATCTACTCTACTAACTTGAGTATCGGAGAATCCTCACAGGTGACACCACCTTTCGCCCTCTATCAACGTGAAACTATATTGCGAAGGATCTCCAGGACAACAAGACTGGTCTCTCCCATTGAGAGGTCGGATTATAATACCGGATACCCACTGTACCAGTATTCAAATATCCAAATCACCAACTTTTGTGGCTGGTTCCCATATCAGATCACAGACCCCGGTTCAGACCAGTTCATTGGCACACCCAGTGGGACTCGATAGAGTTATTCCCACTTTTCACAGAAGTTCAGTAGTTAACCATGGAGGGAGATGGACACAATTTTATCGATGGTCATGTGGAGGATGTGACCCATCAGCAGGCTGGTAAGAGACTCGTTTTCGAATCTCCTATAACCCACTTAAGGAGAATGGTACCAGTTGCAACCCCAGATCCTCGAGATGAGGTTATAAGGAAGCTCGAGGAGGAGTTGATAGAGTTGAGAAGGGAGAAAAAGGTGACAGAGGAAAAAGTTATGTCTCAGGCTGAGGAGACTCATCACACGTCTGTGAAAGAGAAGTCTACTACTCTCCAATATTCGAAGATTCCCACCTATGAGGAGAGGGAGAAAACTCAGGACTCTGGAGATAGAGTCAGTGGAAGAAGGAAGGAGCAGGCGGTGGTAACATCTGGAACATATAGATTCAATGTTCCTTTCTCAAGGAGGCTCATGAGCGTACTCATCTCTAAGCATTTTCAAACAACCTAGCCACTCTCGATCGGAAGGTATAATACTAAGCATCTTGATACTTACGTCTATGAGGCCATGTATCTGGGAGCAGATGAAGATGTAATGTGCATAATGTTCCCATAAACCTTGACAGAGGAAGCTCTTAGCTGGTTCAAGAGTTTACCCTCAGGTTCGATAAACTCCTAGGAAGAAATGACAGTTGCGTTTGAGAGCCATTTTGTTATTTCTAGAGATGTTCCCAGGACTTCTCATACCTTGGCCCAGATCTGGCAAGGAGAGAATGAAACTCTTAAAAGAGTTTTTAAGAAGGTTTTATAAGGAGGTTGTTAGGAATCCCTACTGTATGAGCAACGGAAATACAAAGATTCCCATAGGATTTGCAAAGCGCCGTGTTTCAAAGCATAAGACAAACACACAAAAAAATTGCGTTTTAGGATTACCTCTTGAAGAATATCGAAGCAATTGTAGCCTCGTCCTTTAGGAGTCCACACAAGTACTCCCACCAGAAATGCTACATCTTCCAAATGCTAGTTTGACAGTGTGTAGCTTTTGCATCTTTTGCGTATTTTTGTGTCTCTTTAGGGTAGCCGCCTATGAGCATCTTATGCTCTATTTATAGGCTTAGGTTTGACCTAATTTTCTCTCTAAAGAGTAGGCTCCTTACTCATTCTAAATGAGTTAGGCCCAATAGTCTTATTTTAGTCCAACTAAAATAAAAAGTTATTTTCTGATGGGCTTACTCTATGTGTGTGACCCTATAGGTAAAATACTCGGTTACATTAATAATAAACTATTTTATTATTAATATAAAATAAGAGCGGCATTTAACAATGCATCATTATGTCCGAATATTATTTATTAACAACATAACCTATAAGTGATAATTATTTTATATGTTTGTTCCTTTTGTCATGATATCCTAATTGGGCCCAAGGCATGGTCGTGTCATCCTTGTACGGTCCAATTTATTTTACTTGATACCGGAGTAGACTTTATCCTAATAAATATCCAATATTTATTCTTTCTAGCATGGCCATGCATTTCTTTAGTCTCACTCCATCAAGTGGCCTATAGATATCACTCCTGTCACATAGGAGAGACAAATCCCATCTACATCACCCACATCCCTCTGCATAATTTGTACATTGCCTAACCACAACCTTTATAGTCCTCTTATTACAGAAGACGTTTGATTGTATTAAAACAATAAACTCCTTATGTAGGAATCGTAGTGACTTCAGGTCAAAGGACTACATATACCATTATCACATTGAGAATCGTTTATGACATTCATGTAACGATCCATGCAACGTTCTCATGGTGGGTCTGTCCAGTACATCATTACTCTTAATGTGTGCCCGTGTGAAGACTTGATATCATTTATATCCATGATCTGTGAGATCAGATCATCAGTACATTCACACACTAGTCCTAATGTATTTACATGTCCCCACGTAAATTCTTGACTAGGGACATTTTAGGAATAACTCTCATATGATCTATTACTCCAAGGATATGTAAAAGTTGTTAAACTATTTAACAAAAAATGACTTATTCAAAATGATGCGAACCTATATAGGCTTTTAGTGCATATTTCCAACAATCTCCCACTTGCACTTAGAGCCGATAAGGTTAATGCCCAACGACGTCTACAGGGCCCTTATGCTTTTACTACGTAAGCGGTTTTACTAGTGGGTTCCCAACAATTTTGTTGGTATGCACATTGCATATTTTCACATCTTCCAAAGATGGAACTATTTAAGTATGTGCTTGAATTAATCCACTTCCTTATATTGTTCTATGGTTCCATTGTCATCACAGTGGAAACTCATAGGATACAAAACATTTGGAATGATTAAATGTAAATTGACTTCTTTTGTAATTTAACATAGCAAAATACTTAGATTTGTTAGTAGAACCAATGATTGTTTCTTGCTTTGAACCTTTCAAGCATACATCGTAACCATCTTAACAACACATATATTTTGATTGCAATCTTAAGTCTTTCAAATTACTCAAAAATTGACATCGATGTAACCTTTACAACGAGCTCATCTTCCATTTATCAAGATTAAATCCTTAGTCCTTCTTAAGTGTTTAAGGATACTCTTGACTATAGAATGAGAATATTATTAGTTCTAGAAGAAGCATGTCTTTTGTATGTAATACTAGAACTATAATTGTGTAGTTACTAACCCTTTTATAGTCACAAGATTTATCTTCATTCTTTAATGAAGATTCTAGCTTCTAAAAGCTTGCTTTAGTCCATAAATAGAACATTTACAGTTCACATACCTTCCTAGATGTTTTAGGCATAAAAGGCCTTTAGGTTGTGTCACATACACATCCTCAAGATGATTTCCATCTTGACTTCTATCTACCATATCTCATAATGGTGGTATATTGCTATAATAAGCAGGATCTAAATGGTTTTTAAGCTAATTGAATTTTGTCAATCTTGCTTTTAAAGGTACTTTTATTACCATCCATGTTTAGTTTTCCTTTTGAAAACCCACTTGCATCCTATAGGTTTTACCCTTTAGGTGCGTCAACCAAGGTTCATACCTTGTTAATATACATGGAACCCATTTCAAATCCCATGGTCTTATGCCATGTCTTAGAATCTAAACTTGTATTGGCCTCTTCATAAGAAGCTTGGTCATTTAGCAATATGCCTCCTTCCTGATTTATAAGATATCTATATCTTTCAGGTTTGGTGATATATCCTATTTGATCTTATACAAGTCTTGTGCTACCGGAGCTAAGGATTTCACAACACTTTGTGATTTCTGCTCCAAGTCCATCCTTGACTTTTAAATGCTTTGTGATACTTGAATTTCTTCAAGTTCTACCATCCTCCCGCTGATTCTTTAAGGGATGTACTCTTATTCAAGAATACAACATTCTAAGCAACAAGCCTTTTATTCTCAGATGGATTGTAAAATTGATAACCCTTAGCTTTCTTTGGGTATCTCACAGAAGACATTTATCTAATTTGGATCCGACCTTGTCAGAGTTGGATGCTCTATAGAAGCATCATAGTTCCAAATTATTAGTAAAGACATACTAGGTTTCTTCCTAGTCCATATCATATACGGTTTCTTTAAGAAAGTCTAAGATGGAACATGGTTAAGTATGGAAATTTTGTTAATAAAGAAACATTGAAGGAGTTAGAGATGTTTGATAATAATCAATAATCAAACTATGTCCAACAAGGTTTGACTTTTCCCCGTAGAGATGCTATTAAGGCATTCCATGAGGAATGAGTTAAGAGGTAATCTCTCACTCTATTAGATAGTTATCAAACTTATAACTCAAATTATTTGCTATCTTGATCTAATCAAGAGCTTTAATTGTCTTGTCAATTTAGTTTTTCACTTCATTATGAATTCTTTGAACTTTTCAAAGACTTTCTAACTTATGTTACATAAATCCATACTCATTGACTTTTCAATTAGTATATTGAAGTATTGAAAAACATATCTAGTTATTGTTCCAATAGGCCCACATACATCGCTATGTATTAGGTAATAGATTACTCATCTTTTCAATGAATGAGGTCTCAATTATCTCTCCAATAAATAAGATTTACATGTCTCCATTGATTCCAAAATCAAAAAGAGTCCATATAACCACATTAATGGTATTTAGAAAATGTGTTTCTTATCCATTTGCCTTAGGAGACAATACTATGTAAGTAAGGTTCAAAATCACTTATTTTAACCTACTTTGGCAGTTGTTATAAATGGGTGTTTTGAGATTTAGGATGTGAAATCCATTACTCAATTGTGCATTAACTTCCATTTGAAGAAATAAAGTTATTTTATAATAAGAAAAACATTTCTTGTCTAACAAGAAATAATATGCACAATGTCTAGTTCACTAACTAGCCCAATAGGTAAAGATCTTATCTTTATTGTAGCAACTTTTGCTCAATTTTATTCAAATTTCTCCACCCTTAACAAGTGATCTACTTCCTTGATCTTTCAAAATTTGAGATCTACTACTAGTATCTAATACTAATGTTAGTGAAGTAAAATAACTTGACTTCTATAACATGACCTGTAGTGGAAGTCTTACTTCCCTTTCTTTTGAACTCCTTCAAGTTCTTTAGACAAATTATTTCAATGTCTTATTTTGGCTAAAACTAGAAACAATTTCCTTTCTTGATCACCTTATAGACTTCCAGACTAACTTGGCCTTAATAAAGTCTGTATACGATCATATCGTATATCTCCCATATATTCATATTGCCTTTTATAGCTCATAGTTTATGCAGACTCCATAGGGTATTCAAGACCCAACCATAGATGATATATAAGCCAAACATCACACACTGTCGCTTTATCTTTAATGAAGATAATTCTCAAGTCTCAATACCTATCTAGGCATTTTTTTTAGATAAAGTGTCCTTCCAAAGGACAGATTGCAACAAAACAATATTTGGTATATCATGGTTATTCTAAAATAAATTACATGCAAATCTATCACTTCTATTTAAAACATATTTAAATTTTGGTCATTAAATAAATATGTTGTCTCCCACTATTTTGATTCAAAACAAATACCCTCACTGAATCATAAAAAAAAAATCTCATTGGAAGATTTTTCTAGTGGGCCAAGATCCATATTTGGCCTAATGTTGAGTCAGCTTTGGCTGATCACCCAACCCTTGGTTATTTAGGTAGGAAACACGTTTCCAATTACATCTCATGCAAGTCTTGGGTGATTGAGTGGGTAACTCTTTACCCTTATTCATCTTATGAATTTAAGCTCAATCCTTACGCCTCTAAGTTATTTTCAATCCAATTGAAAAACTTAGTTAAGTTTAGGCCTAATAAAAACAATTTGGATATTACAATTATCCCATCGCGCCTTACTAATATAAATGATAGCACCCTGCTTTGGCAGGCCCACTATTTATTGACATTAGTCTCGACGAGTGTTACTTATTAGAAGGCGTTTAAACTTAATATTAACGCTTCTAGGTTCTTCAATCTGATTAAAGTTACCTAGATAAGTCCAATAATAAATAGTTGGATAATCCAATTATCCATCATCCTTTACTAATATCAATAAAAGCACCCTGCTTTGGCAGAACCTACACTTTATTGAAACTAGCATTGGTGACTGTTATTTATTAGAATGCGTTTTAGACTGTTCATACCTTTAGGTTTTTCCAATCCAATTGAAAAAAAAGTCTATTTGAATAAAACTTAATAATTCTTGGATAATCCAATTATCCAATCATGTCCTACTAAACATAAATAAAGGCACCCAACTATGACGTGACCTGCACTTTATTTATATCAAGTTAGACGTTATTACTTATTGGAAGGTATGATTGTCGGGCTTGAGGGATTTTAATTTTCTTATTGTTCATTACCAACTTTCATTAAACGCTTTAACATAAAATAAAACCCCAAAACATGCAATCAAAAATTATGAGATGGTTATGGTCTTCCTAGAAAATAAAATAAAATAAAATAAACCTAAAGGAACTATGGTGTCTTGACTTCATGAAGTCCTACTTCTTGAAACCACCATCCTCCTAGAGTCACCACTCCTTTGTTCCTTTCAAGGTCATATCCATCACCACTCTAGGTTTCTTCTAGGTCTCCACCTTGTTGGCTTTTCCAAGATTACAATGTAATAAAGAAAACTCGTTTTACATACGAGTGAAGGGTTGAAAGAAGAAATTTAAGAATAGAGTAAGGCACAGCACGCAGGCTGTATTTAAAATTAAATAAAAAAAATCTAAGACCATAACCATTCACCACTGGATGTGTTAATTAATCAATTAATAGAGTAATCAATTGTATTTAAAATAAAATAAATTTTAAAACATATAATTAAACACGCGGGGTCATAAAAGGAAAACTACGCAAGGAAGTTTGGCGGCTCTGTTGACCGTTCAACAGACAGGGTCAAAGGGTGTTCCAACCTAAATATTTAGTACTGTAATCAGGTTAGTTCCCAGGAAAGAGAGGTGGGTCTGGAGTGACCGCTTAAGTACCAAGTCTTTCCTAGCCAGAACGTCCCACTGACCATTAACAACTCAAAATATTCGGTTATGATTTCAAACAATTTGAAATCTTGAATTTTGAAACGGCCAAGATTTAACTTTTAAACTTTATCTTTTGACCCTTATAATTATCCTAAAATAGGAATAGTCAAAGTTTAACTTTTAAACCTTATCTCTAGAGTCTCAACAATCATCCTAATTTTTAGGAACGATCAAGGTTTAAATTTTAGATCTTATCTCTAGAGTTCAAGATATTTTATTTCGAATCCTATTAAATTTGATAAAGATCTTATCTTTAATTTGTAACTTTTACAAATCCTATCAAATTTATTAAGGATTAAATATTTGATTTTAAAATTATTAAATTTAATAAAGATCTTATCTTCTATTTGTAATAATTATAAATCATATTAAATTTAATAAATATGAATCAATTTGTAACTTCTACAAATCACATTAATTTTAAAAAGATCACATATGATGCAAATCCTATTAAAATTAATAAGAATAAATTATTTAAATTTGTAACTCTTACAAATCATATTAATTTTAAAAGGATCATAAACAATGCAAATCCTATTAAAATTAATAAGAATAAATTATTTAAATTTGTAACTCTTAAAAACTTTAATTTTAACAAATAATTAAAAATTTGATTTGTAACTTTGACAAATCGAATTTAAAATATAATATTAAAATCAAATATTTTATTTGTAACATTTACAAATAAATAAAATACCATTACGGCTAAGTTTCAACTTTTGAATCTTAGTTTTCATTACGGCTAGGGTTTAACTCTTAAACTTTCTAAACACAATCTCACATGAACAATTCATATTAGAAAAGAGAAAGCATATAGACGTCATTGCATACAACCCTTGATTTCAATTTAATTAAATAAACATAAAACATGCCTTATAATTAGAACACATATAAAACAATCACCATTGCAACATACAACATGTTCATATAATAAAGCACATCCTAAAAACATGTTCTTTAATTAAAATGTTAAGAAAAGAAATCAATATACATAAAGCAAAATATATTGATATTAGCTTTCAAAAGGTGCAACCTTTGCAACATATCTCATAAAAGTGCAACCTTTACATAATATCTCATTAAAAATGCAACCTTTGCAACATATCTAATAAAAGATACAACCTTTGCAAAAGGATTCAACCTTTACAATTCTTTTCATAAAAGAAATTTTAATTTTATTTTTATATGTTCTTTAAACAAATGTTTACCCAAAACACGGTTTTGTAACTTGGCTTTGATACCACTGTTAGGAATCCCTAGTGTATGAGCAGCAGAAATACAAGGATTCCCATAGGATTTGCAAAGCGCCGTGTTTCAAAGCATAAGACAAACACACAAAAAAATTGCGTTTTAGGATTACCTCTTGAAGAATATCGAAGCAATCGTAGCCTCGTCCTTTAGGAGTCCACACGAGTACTCCCACCAGAAATGCTACATCTTCCAAATGCTAGTTTAACGGTATGTAGCTTTTGCAACTTTTGCGTATTTTTGTGTCTCTTTAGGGTAGCCGCCTATGAGCATCTTATGCTCTATTTATAGGCTTAGGTTTGACCTAATTTGCTCTCTAAAGAGTAGGCTCCTTACTCATTCTAAATGAGTTAGGCCCAATAGTCTTATTTTAGTCCAACTAAAATAAAAAGCTATTTTCTGATGGGCTTACTCTATGTGTGTGACCCTATAGGTAAAATACTCGGTTATATTAATAATAAACTATTTTATTATTAATATAAAATAAGAGCGGTATCTAGCAATGCATCATTATGTCCGAATATTATTTATTAACAACATAACCTATAAGTGATAATTATTTTATATGTTTGTTCCTTTTGTCACGATATCCTAATTGGGCCCAAGGCATGGTCGTGTCATCCTTGTACGGTCCAATTTATTTTACTTGATACCGGAGTAGACTTTATTCGAATAAATATCCAATATTTATTCTTTCTAGCATGGCCATGCATTTTCTTAGTCTCACTCCATCAAGTGGCCTATAGATATCACTCCTGTCACATAGGAGAGACAAATCCCATCTACATCACCCACATCCCTCTGTATAGTTTGTACATTGCCTAACCACAACCTTTATAGTCCTCTTATTACAAAAGACGTTTGATTGTATTAAAATAATAAACTCCTTATGTAGGAATCGTAGTGACTTCAGGTCAAAAGACTACATATACCATTATCACATTGAGAATCGTTTATGACATTCATGTAACGATCCATGCAACGTTCTCATGGTGGGTCTGTCCAGTACATCATTACTCTTAATGTGTGCCCGTGTGAAGACTTGATATCATTTATATCCATGATCTGTGAGATCAGATCATCAGTACATTCACACACTAGTCCTAATGCATTTACATGTCCCCACGTAAATTCTTGACTAGGGACATTTTAGGAATAACTCTCATATGACCTATTACTCCAAGGATATGTAAAAGTTGTTAAACTATTTAACAAAAAATGACTTATTCAAAATGATGTGAACCTATATAGGCTTTTAGTGCATATTTCCAATAGAGGTGACTTTGGTGCCTAACCTCACGGAGGCCATTCAACTTTATATTGTGGTTGAAGCTCTACAACCTGGATCAGCCTTTGCCTTGTCTCTGGCAAAGAGTCCTCCAACGATGTTTGAGGAGTTCTGGAGGAAAGCTTCGAAGTATGTGGGCATAGAGATACATTTGGAGGCAACAACAGCTAGATTAAAGTCCTCAGTGCCTTTACATTAATCGCGAAGAGATAAGGAGAGGATGAGGCTAGAAAAGCATCCCCAGAGAGACGATTTCATGAGCACCCGACTTCAGCAGTGAGACAGGCGTGTAGCCTCTTTCAGTAACTATGCCCCGCTAAACTCCAGGCATTCTTAAATTTTGAGGGAAGTTGGCTAGCCTACGCTCAGTGTTTATGGGATAAGGAAGCCTTCTCCAATGAAAAGACATGGTAACTCTCAAAAAAATTATGCTTTCCACGAACAAGTTAGCCATACCACAGATGAATGTAAGGCGTTAAAGAATATGTTGGAGACCCTCATCAGGGAGGGAAAGTTGAAGCAATACTTATTTAAAGAGAAGTCCTTAGATGAACCAGACTGGATAGAGAAGAGAGGAAGAAATCATGATGATGAAGGCGACAACAGTCGTAATCTGCTCAAGAGATTCACAGCCGCTGAGAAACAAAAGGGAGTTGTAGTCAGTGAAGGCGCTCAGTAGGATGGTATACCCCAGCAGCAAAGGCAAGGTCAACGTGAGGTAATCGATATGATCGTTGGAGGATTTACAGGAGGAGAGCGTCAATTACGGATCGTAAGAATCACCATCGGATGATTTTATCTATACAAGGAAAACCCAGAGATAACCGCCCTTTTAGGGATGGCATGAAAGCATCGGTGGTATCATTTACAGACGATGATTTTGGCCTAACCATCCCAGGAGGTGATGACGCGGTGGTCATTATCGTTGTGATAGCTAACAAGGATGTAAAGAGAATCCTCATTGACCGGGGAAGTTCCTGTGATGTTATCTTTTACAATTGCTTCAAAAGAATGGGTTTTACTGATGCAGATTTATAGCCTTATACATAGGAACTCACAGCCTGTAATGGAGCAAAACAGCCCACCGAGGGGTATCTTGACACCCTTGTGTCTTTCGAAGGTGAACCTGGAGAACAAGTGGTGAAGTCCAGAATTTTGGTGATTGATGTGGAGTCGTCATACAACGGTATCATAGGCCGTCTAACTCTGAACACAATGGAAACAGTTGTGTCTACTCCGTACCTCCTTATCAAGTTCATTGATAAGGACAATGACGTATCTTCCCTCCGAGGTGATCAAGAGATGGCCAGGTACTGCTATAACCTGAGCCTGAATATGGTGAAGCTAGAGGTGTTTAACAAGAAGAGAAAGTTTAATGATGGAGGAACAACGGTTGGGTCTGTCAGTTTGATTGATCTTGACCCCAGAGGGGAGTTGAAGATCGATCCACTCAACCCTTCAAAACCCATGCCGGACAGAGGTTCTAGGGACGTCGTCTTAGGAGATTCCCCAGGGAATGTCACTCATATCAATGACAAGCTGGAGTCGGTGATGGAGCAGCGTCTACTAGCACTCCTCCAAGAATTCAAAGACCTTTTTGCATGGACTACTGCAGACATGCCTGGGATAGACCCTAATTTTTGCTACCATAAACTGTCCGTTTATCCAGAGACGAGGCCGGTTGCCCAGAAGAAGAGAAGATTGGGACCAGAGAAGTAGAAGGAAGCTTATGGGTAGACAGAGGAATTGCTGAAGGCTGGATTTATCAGAGAAGTCTGTTATTCCTCTTGGCTTTCTAATGTGGTGATGGTTCAGAAAGCTAATGGCAAATAGAGAATGTGTAGCGATTATGTCGACCTCAGTCACTGCTGCCCAAAGGACCTATATCCTCTCCTAAATATCGATTGTATGGTGGATGATTCATTTGGTTATCAATACCTAAGTTTCATGGATGCATATTCAGAGTACAACCAGATTCTGATGTGGGAGGAGGATCAAGAAAAGACAGCTTTCGTCAATGGCCATGGTGTCTTCTGCTACACCGTCATGCCTTTCCATTTGAAGAATGCTGGGGCCACTTACCAGCGAATGATTAACAAGGTGTTCGAAGGCATGCACACCAAACTGGTGAAGGTGTACATTGACGATATCATAGCCAAGACCCCAGCTAGGGGTGATCATGTTGAAGACCTGCGCCAGGTGTTCACACGCTTGAGGCAATATAACATGAGATTGAACCTGTTGAAGTGTACTTTTGTTGTTCCAGCTGGGAAGTTTTTGGGTTTCATGTTAACTCAGTGTGGCATTGAGGCTAATCCAGGAAAGTGCCAAGCAATACTGGACATGCAGAGTCTGAAGAATGTAAGGGAGGTGCAATCGTTAAACAAAAAAGTGGCAGCTCTGGCTCGATTCATGCCCAAGATGGCGCATAGATCCCTTCCCCTATATAAGGTGTTAAAGAAGTCCAAGAAGTTTGAATGGGGATAGAAGCAAGAACAAGCTTTTCAGGAGCTTAAGAAGGTGTTGTCAAGTCCTCCAATCTTGGTAAAGCCAGACCCCGATGAATCCCTCATTTTATATTTGGCAATTTTAGATGAAGCTTTGAGAGTAGCATTGGTCAAGGAAACCCCAAAGGGGTAGAGGCCAATGTATTTCACTAGCAAGACGTTGCAAGGAGTAGAGGGCCAGTACCAGAAGATTGAGAAGGCCGCTCTCACAGTTATCAGGGCTTCATAACAGTTAAGGCCGTATTTTCATGCACACCCATTATTGATAAGAACAGATTTGCTACTCCACTCTGTTTTAAGCAAGCCAGACTTCACGAGGAAAATGATCAAGTGGTCTGTCGAACTTTCTGAATTTGAAATCTCCTATGAACCACGAGGAGCCATTAAAGCCCAAGTCTTAGCCGATTTTGTCGTAGAGATGATAGGGGCAGATCCAGCCATACCTCATGCTCACTGGACTATTTATATGGATGGGTCATCAAATAGTAAAGGATGTGGAGTTGGTGTTGTTATGGAGAGTGATGACGTTGTGCACCTAGAAATCTCTCTTCGATTCAACTTTAAAACCTCCAACAACCAGGCTGAATATGAGGTATGTCTTGTGGACTTTGAGCAGCAATTGATATCGGGGCAACAAAAGTGACATTGTGCAGCGATTCATAGCTGGTGATATCACAGATTCAAGGTGAATACCAAGTCCATGAGCCCTAACTTCAGCTATATTTGAACTGTGTGAATGATTTGAAAGGAAGATTCGATGTGCTGGAGTTTAAGCATGTGCCAAGAGAAGAAAACACTAGGGCGGATATTCTATTGAGGCTCGCGAGCATGAAACAGCCTGGCAGTATAACTATAGTGGTCCAGAGTACACTGACATCGCCTAGCATTCCCTTGTTCCCCTCTCTGAATGCCATAATGGTCAATTCTTCCTGCAAAAATTCATGGGTTACCCCTTATATCCATTACTTGGCTGAAGGGCAGCTGCCCACCGACGAGAAGGAGAAAAGAAGAATAAAAAGGGAATTGCCATATTTCACCATGGTTGGTGGTGTTTTCTACAGAAGAGGATTTTCAGTGACTTACCTCCTTTGTTCAAAGGAAAGCGAGATATAAGGAGTAATGGAAGAAGTGTATGAGGGGCAATGTGGACACCACGCGGGAGGATGAAGCTTAATGAGAAAAATCCTCAGGGCTGGATATTGGTGGCCCATGATGAAGCAGGATACCATTGACTTCGTCAAGAGGTGCGATGCTTGCCAAAGATTTTTTAACCTTCACCACACGTTAGCTGAAGAGCTCTTCACATCGGCTGTCGTATGGCCATTCTACCAATGAGGTTTAGATATCCTAGGGCCTTTCCCAACTGCGCCTGGGGGCATTAAATACCTCATTATGGGAGTTGATTATTTCACCAAATGGATTAAGGCAGAACTCGCCGCTTTATGTATAAAAACATCATAACACGATTTGGGGTACCAGCACGGGTAGTCACAGATAACGACACTCAATTTACTAACAAGAAGTTCACAGAGTTGCTTGAAGGGCTGGGTATAGTCCAAATTTTCTCATCTGTTGAACATCCAAAGACGAATGGTTAAGCAAAAGTAGCCAATAGAGAAGTGCTGAAGGGACTTAAGAAGTGCCTTGGTGAAGCAAAGTGCGGATGGACTGATCTGTTATGCCATGTTCTGTGGGCATATCGGACTACACCCCATTATTCTACCAATGAGTCTCCATATCGTCTTAGCTACGGGGTCGAGGCGATGATACTATTGGAGCTCCAAACCAGATCGACAAGGGTGGAATACTTTTCTGCGGAAAATAATAATGCTAATCTGGTGTCAGAGTTAGATGTTCTCTAGGAGTTAAGAGAAGAGGCTTTTGTCAGGGATCAAGCGATAAAAGCAAAGGCTGCCCTCTGGTACAACAAACGTGTTTAACACAGAGCTTTCAACACTAGAGAGCTTGTTTTGAGGAAGGCAAGCGTGGGAAACAAATTTGCACACCAAGGAAAGTTAGCACCGATGTGGGAAGGCCCATACAGAGTATCCGAGGTGACTGACAAAGGATCATACCGCTTAGAAGAGCTCGATGGCACACCGATCCGCAATAAGTGGAACACTCAAAACCTACGTATTTATTACAGCTAGGTTGTAAGACGGTATGTACTCTTTTTCCTTACTTGAGCTTTTTCCCAATGGGTTTTTTTCAAGAAGGTTTTAACGAGGCATGACCCCAACTACGCTCTCTTTGTAATCCTTATTCAATTTAATGAGAATGCAATTCATGAACTGGTTGTCTTCACCTTTTTTTTATGATATGATTAATAGCTTTACGCCGCTGTATATGAAGGCCCTCAAAACGGATGATCCCAATCACCTATTCTGTGATTGGTGGTATAACTCCTCGAGTGGTGAAATGGGTTGTAGGATCAAACCTTTTTCAAGGTTGTACCGAACCCCATCTGAAGGCTCGGATTATAGGATTGAACCAAACTCCGAGTACGGTTAGTAGGTTTGGCCAAATACCGTTGAAGACTTGAGTTGTAGGATTAAACCAAACCTCAAGAAATGGGTTGTAGGATCAAACCATTTTCAAGGTTATACCGAACCCCGTTCGAAGGCTTAGATTGTAGGAATAAACCAAACTTCGAGTACAACCAGTAGGTTTGGTCGAACGTTGATGAAGACTCAATCATCATCCTTATGATTGAAGTAATTTCCCTAGGATGGATGATCTCAATAACTTATTTTGTGAATTGACGATGTAACTCCTGGCGTGGACAATTTACATCATCATCCTTATGATGGAAGACCCAATCTTCATCCTTATGGTTAGAGTACTTTTCTTATGGATTCCTAAGTGCAGAATGCTACTTGTATGTTAAAATAATGTTCTTTTTCCAATAGTGTTAATAGATACTAATGCTTATCATCCGTTCTGTGATATTACATTGAAGAGATCAGATGGAATTATTTTCATCCACAAAGGAGATAAGGGTAGTACCTTATAACAGATATTTACCTCCCAATATATTCATACTTGGGGACAGTATTCGTATGAATGATTCTACTTTCTATAACTTGTTTGTTTCAAGCTCGATCTAATTATTTTCTCCAGGGTACTTATCGTAACCCGACTTCAAGTTAATTGTACAATACGGTTTAGTGAATGTTGTGAAGGTAAAAGCAAAACATATATGCTTAAATTATGTTGTAGCTGTACATTCCTCGCAAATGTTAAAGATAAAACTTAAGGATAATTTCATTCATTTAATGGAATTTTATATAAGTTGAAATAAAGCTCGAGCTGATCCCAGAACACAGCAGTAGAAGCAAGAAGCAAATACAAACTAGGAGGAAGGCTTTGGATCTTCTGTTATTGAAGCCTTTCTACCTCCGTCGTCATCATTGTTACCTCGGGTCTTCTCCGCTCCAGTCTCTCCTCCTTGGGATCGTTCCTTCTGTTGACCCTCTTGATCCGGAATGGCTTCAGAGGGACCTCATGCTTTGACCTTTGAGAAAAAGGGGGTATCTCGTATAGAGTTAAAGGCGGATCCTCATGCCGGCCATTCACCACATCAACCAATTTCCCTTTGTGAAATTCATAGAAAGGACTCATACCGTATAATTAAATTTCATGTTGGGGTTACGGTAGAAAATTTGGCGGACGGCAAGACCGAAAGACTCGTAAACTACAGCGGTACAAGCCTCAACAACCTTAGCCGCCCTGGCCTTTGCTTTAACCAGGTCCTTTTTCAATTTGGCATTTTCCTTTTCCAAGGACCCGGCTGTAGCACTCCCTGCCCTCAACTCTTCAAGTTGTTAGAGCAGTTCCTTCTCCCTGGCAGCAAAATCCTTTTGACTCTTGAGTTTGCCGGCCTCCAAGGTCTTCAGGTCGTCAGAAAGCTGGGAGCTCTTTTGTTTTTCCACCTTAAGATCCTCTTAAAGTTTAGAATATTCCCTTCAAGAGATTTGACTGATTTTCTCAGGGAAGCTACTTCAGCCGCTCGCTCTAGCTCTAACTCCCGAGCCTGCTTCAGCTTCTCCTCTGCTGTTTTCAGATGAGCCTTGTCCTTTGCAGCTGAGATATTCAGATGCTCAAGCTTTCCAACAAACCCATCTACTTTTTTCATGCTATCGACAGTGCGGCTAAGGGAATTCAGGAGCCTGGTCAACTCAGCCAATTACCACTTGCCAGCTGCAATGACTTCTTTCATTTCATCCACCTCTAAAGTGGGGCGGAGTTTGTAGAGTGAAGGAGGAAGTACGACAGGAGAAGGCCCCTCATACACCAAGAAGGGAGAAAGGAAGGAGTAGTTGGGCGGATCCATTCTCACCTGCGGGAATGACGAAGGAGCAGAACGGTCAGAAGGTTAAGAGGTCGCCCCGGAAGATGCTGTGTCCTTCCCCGTGTCAGTATCATGAACAGTTTTTTGCCTCTTTTCTGGCACAACGGTGGAGGTCTTCTTCTCAGAAGCCTTAATATGCCTGACCTTCTTCTTCTTCTTCGTCTCCTTTTGCAGCTCCTCTTGAGAGGCCTCCTCCTCGCCAGCCTGAGAATCCAAGAGGGGGACATCGTCACCCACCTCAGAGGTTAAGGGGATGAAATCAGCTTTCGCCTTGACAGCGTTCCTCTTGGGCTGAACATTGTTTTCCTCACTCTCAGAGGAGGATCCATCTTTAACCAACAAAGACTTCAAGGCAAGCATCTTCGAGCTATTCCTTTCTATCCAATCTGCAAAAGTAAAGAGAGAAACATAAGTTGCAGGAACACATCAGATTTCCACATATAGATATAAAGAGTTAAGCTAATTACTCAGATAAACATCTCTATTAGAAGCGGACTCCAGGAGACGCTTGCTCAAGAATTCCTAGTGAGCAGCGGTAAACGCCCTTAGAGTGCCCAAGACTTCAATTGAGTGAGAGGAAAGTTCACTCTCGTCTGTAAAATAAGCACGACTGGTGACCAAGAAGTGCTCATGGGTCCAGTTCAAGGGGAATTTGGGGATTCCGTCCTCGCTCATTTAGAAGATCGGCTCATTCGGCTTCACAAGAATCCTCGTGTAGTACTGTTTGAAAGAGCGCCCATCAATCTTTGCTGATTTCGTGAAGGATTTGAAGCTGATGACTCTCGAGTCACAACAGAGAGTTATGAAACCCAAACTGCCTTTCTTATTAGCACGGCGGACCACCTGACAGTAGTAGAATAGCATAGCCATGGTGGGTTTAAAATTGAAGTGCACACCTAGGACTTCAAGAGAGTGGACGATACTCCATCCGTTGGGATACAACTGAGAGGGAGCATATTCCAGGAATCTCAGAACTCCCATTCGGAAATTGGTCATTGGGAAGCGTACTCTGAGGTATTGAAAAATGTAGTCGTACATATAAACGGAGCGCTTGTCTGGAACGGTGTGGTAGATTTGTTTCATAGGCCGGGGTGCCAGAACTAAGAACCTTCCACGTTGTTCTTCTTCAGTAAAAACTCTAAAGCGCGGGGACACCAGTCCACCATCTTCGCGAACATGCCGGGAGGGGATTTCTTTGAACTCTTCCTCTACCCAGCAATAGGGGTGAGTCCGGTTGATAGTTTCCCAGTCCAACCAGTGTGCCACAACATTGACACACCCCTCTTAAGTACGTACGATTGGAACTTTACCACGTCCCTCATTCTCCATCTCGTCTGTGGCGCGGCCAAAAGCGTCCGTACTATGGTAAAAAGTAACGTCATCAGCAAGGAACCATTTCGAACCCGACGAGCTTCCTGGGGAACCGATGGCCTCAGAACTAGAAGAGAGTTCAAAGTTAAGCCTAACCACTGGCTACCTCGCGAAATAGGCTCCATCTCTCCCTGAACCACGAGACCCAACTCTGGAAGTGTCACAACCTGGATCGCGACGGCGCGGCCGACCCTCTCAAAATAAAACGAACAAAGAAAAATAGGGAGTCGCTACCAATGTTTTTATCCATAGGAAAAATATTGGAAAAAAACTAAGTTCAGTAAAGCACTGGTTTAAAAAAAATGAGATTCAAGTTCGGGAGTCGGTTACGAGTAGGGAAGGTATTAGCACCCTACATCTCCTGTCAGAAAGAGTACCAAGATTGAAAATGCGCAACATAAATAGCCTTACAAAAGATGTTATATTTCTCCCCTTTTATTGTTGTACTTTGTGTAAAAAAAAGCAGAAGGAACAAACTGAACAGACATGAAGTGTAGGTCAATAGGACGTCGCGTCCAAATTAACCTTGGCTTTGGTATAAATCAGGAAAAGGGAAGGATACTAACAAGACGTTGCGTCTAAATTAGTCATCCTTTAATCAAAATACGGGGTTAGAAACGGGAAGGGGATAAACGGGACGTCTCGTCCCAAGTATCCCGTTCCTTATGGGATAACCTACCAAAGATAGGGGAAAATCAACAAGACGTCACGTCTAAATTGATTTTCATGGAAGTGGATAGAAAGGGAGTTGCAAAGGAAAAAATAAAGAAAATAAAAATAGGAATAAAATGGAAAAGATGGGCCCGACAGGATTTAAAGTCCTGCTCCTAGGTATTCTTGGATGACCAAGAAATCAGGGTTACGTAGTTCTTTAAATGTTTTTTTTAGGAAATGGGTGCACGAAATTTTCTTCTTTTTAAGTAAAACTCAAAAGTAAAGGACAAAAAAAAGAAGACAGAAAAGAGGGAGGCTAGCAGAAGCTACAAGAGAGAAAGAGAAATAGTAAGTTCGGAAAAGAGAGGGAAAAATGAGCGAAAACCGAGTTGGAGAAGAAAAAACCGAGTGAAAAAAGGGAAAACCGAGTGAGAAAAAGGAAAACCGAGTGAGGATGAGGAAAACCGAGTGGAAAAAAGGAAAGCCGAATGAGAAAAAGGAAAAACCAAGTGAGGAAAGGAAACATACCAGAGTGTTCTCCTTTCTGAGAGGATGTGTGGGTGACTGTGTTGGGGCGGTGTGAAGGGTTGGCGCAGAGACGGTGTTGTGGGGAAGTTAGACGGTGTGGTGAAGAGAAGGACGATGTTAGAGTTGAGGAGAAGGACAGTGTGGACTCGGAAGGGCTATACGGTGTTAAAGGAGAGAGGACGGAGTATGGGTTAGGAGAGGTGCTGTACGATGTGTTGAAGGGAGAGGGACGGTGAGGTTTTGTGGAGGATGACTGGAGGAGAAGAGGACGGTATTGGTCTTAAGGGGGCTATATAGAGTAGGATTTGAGGGGGGCTATAGAGGATGATTTAAGGGGACGGTGTTAGGTGAGGTGGAGAGAGGGGACAATGTTGGAAGAGAAGGACGGTGTGGGAAAAGGAGGACGGACCGAGAGGAAGAGGACGGTGTGGAAGGGAAGGAGTGAGAAGAGAGAACGGATATGGATAAAAAGGAGAGTTTCTTCTCTCCAATGAAGGCTCCAGGATCCTTCCAGCCAAAGTGCCAACCTTCCAGCCTCCAACCCCTTGTGCTCCTTCAGATGGGGTATTTATAGGAAGTTGCCAAGTGCTTGGACAACACAGACTTCCACTCAGAGTGGAGGCCAGCCTAGCCACTAACAGGTAGTGGAAGACAACGGCTAGTGGGGAATTTTTAATGTCTCCACTTCCGTCCCCTGTCTGCCACCTCCAGGATTCATGGATCTACTTGGGTGGTGGAATCCAAGTCAGCATGGTGGAAATATGGAGTCGGCATTTCCCTTCTGACTCGGTTTAGCGCCCCAGTCGGTATACTGCCACAGTGGGAAATAATCCGAGTGGAAAAGTGCTGAACGAGTGAAAGCTTGCTCGGTGTTTCTTTTCTGGTCGGCGTTGAGGTGCTAACTGAAGAGTTGGTGTTGTTGCTGTGATTTATGGATGAGCAAAGCAGTTCTGATTGGAACACACAATCGAAACTGAGTGAAAGTGACCTGAAACTGACTAAAGAGCCTCGAAATTGACTGAGGAGTGGCTCGGAACCGCCTAAAGGGTGACTCGGTACTAACTGAAGGGTGATAACTCAGAATTGGTTGAAGAGGGATGACTTAAAACTCACTAAAGGGTGATGACTCAGAATTGGTTTGAAGAGGGATGACTCGGACTTGGTTGAAGAGGGATGACTCGGAACTGGCTAAAGGGTGATGACTCGGAATTGGTTTGAAGAGGGCTCACTCGGTGCTGACTGAAAGAGTGGCTCAGATTTTGTCACTACTTGTAGCATTTACTCCGAATTGTGTCAATCAGAAGTGTTTTGCTCGCATCTTGTCTCTTCTTGAAGCATTCACTCGGAATTACTTCAATCAGAGGTATCTTGCTCGGATCTTGTCTCTGCTTTAATTTCCAATCAGAAATGGCTCCATTCGACAATCAATCCTTCATATGCGTTCGCTCAGAAACCGACCTTACTTACTCGGATGTGTTTATCGGAGTCAGCTTTGTTTTCAATCAGAAGGGTTTCAACCATCAATCAACTCTTCGGATTTGTCACTCAGAGTTGACCTTCTTTTCAATCAGAATTCGGAATTTGACAATCTAACCACTCGGATAATCCCACTTTGCTCGGAATGCCCTTCCCTGTGTCTTTTCTTGAAGCCTTTTCTTCATTTTTGGAAATTTCTTGAAGCCCACTTGGAATAGCACCCGGCTACGTCTCACTCGGATGTCCCTTACTCCACTTGGAAATTTGAACTTTGAAAGACTCTGGAATGTGGCTGATAAAAGTTCTTCCGTGTCCGAGCCTTGCTTTGCTCAGAAATACAGCTTTCCGCTTGAGAATGCCAGTTTCTCCGAATGACACCACTCGGAGATTCCTTTTCTTTGCCCAAAATGAAATCTTTTCCGAATGAAACCACTCAGAGATCTCTTTATTAAACGTGTTAATTTCAATGACTTTTTCTGCTCGGAATCAACTCACTCTGGACAGCTTTGCCCGGAAAAACACTTGTTCCCTAATCAGACCTGCTTCAGTCAGCATCCCTTCACTCGGACAATAGCCTTGGGTAGTATTTATTCAAAGTCAGTCCTTTTTCACTCGGAATGGTTGCAGTCAGACAGCTTCCACTCGGATTCACATCTAACAGGGACATATTTCTTCAAGGTCAGCCATTTTCACTCGGAATGGCTTTGATAGGGAAGCTTCTACTCGGATTCACCTCCAACAGTGAAGTATTCTACTCAGATATGCTTTCCTTCGAATCTCATTCGACCTTAGTTTGAAACATTGAGAGAGTCTACCCAAGGTGAATCGCTCAGAAATATCTCTGCCCAGAAAAAACATTCATTCAAAGTCAGAGTCTCCACTCGGAGGTACTTCAGTCGGGAATTCAACACTCGGGTGTATCTTTGCTTGAGAGGTATTTCCCTCGGACTCAAACCATTCGGAAATGCAACACTCGGAGACATCTCACTCAGAAATCATCATTCGTACATATGGAAGTCTTTGCTTCATTCAGAAGTAACTCTCTCGGAAATAGTTCACTCGGGAATGACTCAATCGGAGACATTCCACTCAGAAATTATCAATCGGACCCATAGAACTTGATTCAGAGCCTTTTTTTAGTTTGAAAGTAACTCCCACACTTGAAGCCCACTCGGAAACCTGTCAGTCAGAGGCATCCTACTCGGAAATGACTATCCAGAGCCTTTTCTCGTTTGGAAATATGTCCCACACTTGGAGCCACTTGGAAACTTGTCATTCGGAGACATCCCACTCGGAATGTCACTCGGAAATGGCTGACTCAGATATCTCACTCAGTAACAACCATTTTTCACTCGGAAATAGCCATTTTTCACTCGAAAATAGCCATTTTTCACTCGGAAATAAACATTTTTCACCCGGAAATTAACATTCTGAGTCATTCTACTCGGTAGATCATTCGGAAATAAAGTCTAGTCTTAGAATTCTTTCCACTTGGGTCGGACCGAAAGAGGTGTTCACAGGAAGGACCCACAGAAATCCTTTCACCACGATAATCGGAGGGCCTGTAGGGGTTATTTCCCCTCCTATTCAAAGGACCAGCGCGGCTCTGCCTAGGGCGCATGGTTAAAAGTTCAAGAGAAACGAAGGTGAAGAAGTTAAAAGAGGGGAAAGAGGTTACCTAAAAGGAAGTTGAGGCTGGAAGAGGGAAAGAACTTCACGAAAATAGCAGCAACGATCTCTTCTGAAATTTCTGCAGAGTTTTACTAAGGTTGAAGACGAATGTGATTTCTGGAAATTGCCAACTTCCCTTTTTATAGGTAACGAAGGTGCCCAACCGTCAACCAGAGGATGCGTCGCTTGGAGCAAAACGCAACGTCATTGATCTAAACAACGTCGTCGTTTCATACCCAAAGGCGCGAAATAGTGACGCTTCACGAAAGGTTTCGATGAAATTGGCTGAAAATTCAAATTTTAGGCCTAAAATAATCCTAACGACGGTTAGCTATTCGGAGCAATAATGACTCACGTGTTAAAAAGCATTTATTGTCCAAATCATTCAAAAGCATTAAATGCGCTCTAGCAGCCACTCGAATACCAAGAGTTATGATTTCCAAAAACTCTTGGGATTCCCTTTCTTACAAATCTTTGTCCAAACCCGTTGTAGGAATGCCATAAGAACGGTTACTTCACCCGTAGAACGGCCCAGCAGGCAGAATTTCGGCACGAAATTTATACGCATTTTAACAAGAACTTTTGTATCCAATGCCGACATCTAGACCTTTTGCAAACAGCATAGCTTATATGAGTAACTTAACAATCCCTCACACAAGCTAGGGGATAAATGATCCGGTCTGGATACCGGCCCCTAGGCTAAGACGTCATCTTGGCTGTTCTGGAAGGTCAACTGGTATCACAGGTCAATATCCGTACTATAAAGACACCATGTTAGGATTCCTTCCTTCATCGGTCATCCGAGGTTGCACCTAAGACACCGGATACTTGATCCGTTCTCATTCTCCTGTCACGTATAACTGTAACACCTCTATTTTTATTTTTATATTAAAATTTTAAAGGAATTAGATTTGTGATTTTTTTGGAATTTTTTGGAATTTTTGAATTTTTTAAATAAAATAATATTTTTTAAATAATTTTAAATTCATATAAGTGACTTAAAATTAAAAATATTTATAAGAAAGTGAATTTAAATTATAAGAAAATTTTCTAAAATCCATTTCAAGTAGACTTATCTAAAAATTATCGGTTTGAGAAAAATCTTGATTTTTTCCAATCGTTAAAAAATTAGAAACGTATCAATAAATTTTTATTAATAGAAAATTTTAGCTTTTTAAAATTTAAACTTTATATTACTTATTATAAAATTAGTGAGGACTGATATAATATCGCTAAAATTCAAAAAAGACTGATTTTGAATATTTAAAATATACTGAGTGAAAGGTTACTATTTGGCTTAATAATTCTGCCGATAATTACTATGCAAAATACTGTGCATATACGAAATTTTCAAAAGATGTACAGTAACCAGGAATAAAAATTCAAAAAAATGCACAGTCCTTTTATATTAAAATAATGGTATGTATAGTAATTTTTTTCCTATAAATACCGAAGGAATTCTTCTTTAGAATTCACAATTTCAGATTAAGTTTTCTTAATATAGTAGTGCTAGTGAGATAGTGGTGGAAGTAAGAGAGAGAAATAAATTTTTTTGGAAGAAGGTTCTGCTAAAATCCTAAGATAAGAATACTTCTCTTTTATATTTTTTTTAGGGTTATTTTCATATCGTTTTTAGAAATCTATTATTATACTGGAAATAATATTCTGTATAGTAAAATACTATTTCAATAGTAAATTACTATTTAAATAGTAAATTACTATTTACTGTTACTATTTATCTTTACAATTCATGTTTTACTATTTATCATTACTATTCATGATTTACTATTTACCATTACTATTTATGATTTACTATTTACCATTACTATTCATATTTTACTATTTACTGTTACTATTCATGATTTACTATTTACTGTTACTATTCACATTTTACTATTTACTATTATAATTCACGATTTACTATTCATTATTCACTATTCAAAATTTACAATTTCTGTTTTAAGTAGTAATCTTAATTTTCATCTTATTATAATGAAATTGGTATGTTTTAGAACTCGGAGACGAGGCGCGCACGGATTTTCAATAACGAATCAGTATACAAGAGGTAATGGGAGTGAGATAAGAGGATAATATGAAAAGATATAAGAATAATGGGAGGAGTCCCCTACTCTTTTTAAATTTGATAATATTATTATTTTAAAATATTAACTCTTTAACTTAAAATTTATAATAAATTTTAAATTAAATATCTGATGTAACTAACTCTAACATACCTATGCAAGGACCTGTACTTTTATAACCTATATGAACTGGACTATACTTATGTAAGGACTGGATTATATGGACTTACATAAACCTATGCGAGGAATGGACAAAAAGAACAAAAAAATCAACTATATTAATATTCATTAAATTTTGTATTATGATATGTATTAATGATATTTAATTGACTTGATTATGATTGATTTGTGATTGATGATGTTTAACTGTAATTGATAATATTTTATTGATGATATTGTAATGTGGAGTTTGAGCATACAGCAAGCATGACGAAAAGTTAAAACTCAGTAAGAATTTCTTACCTTACTCTTTAAATTTTTATTATTTTAAAATATTTTATTTCTTCTTAGAAATTATTTAGAATAAAAAAATTAGTATTTATTTTAGAAAGTAGACATTTTATGAAAATTAATTTATAACAAATTGAGATAATTAAATTTTGAATTAAAGAAAAATTTTTTAATTTTAAGTATTTTTGGTTAATGATTTAAAGATTTTCCTCTTTTAATAAAATAAAATTTTCAAAAGAAAATTATTTTATTTTTCCAACTTAATAACTAAAGATATTTGAAAATAATTGAGAATTTGGTCTTGTTAAGATTTAATTTGAGAAAGATTATGTAAAAGTTTTAAATGAAAAAGTTTTGAGATATTTAAGGCCTAGAAACTCAATTTTAGTGAGATTCGAAGACTGTACCAAATTTATTTCTGTGGGACAGAAATTCAGAGAATTGAGAAAATGTACAGTTTATTGAAATGATATTGTAAACCTTTAAGGGATTTAATAATTGAGTTTCTAAAAGCCTTAACCAACTAAATACGTGAGTAGTTCATGCATCATGAATCATTAAAGTGAAATAAAATGATATTGTCTAGGGACGGATTATAGAAACCGAGGATATATTAGAGGAGGCTTAATTACGAGCCTTGGGATGAGAGGGTGTGAAAGGGTGCTTCAGGGGACCTAGGGTAGCTCCCTAGTGTCGGGTACTTTCACAATAAAAACTTTCTCAATCTGACTAGTCTCTAAGTGTTTCCATGCCAATTGAGCTATTCATATTATTATTATCTGGACTTATGGAACAGTGTAAACTCCTAGTTGGCCCAGTGCAAATTAAAATTTAAGGGCCCACATATATAGGTAAGTTATGATGAAAATATTGCATAACATTCATGCATTCATAATTAATTGTGTATGTGATTGTGATTGATATTATTATGTATTGGTTTGTAAAAACCCTTTGTTGCTTATATCTTATTCGGGAATATTATATTCTGTTTCTCACTCCTTTCACCGTGCTTTTGTTTCACATGTTTTAAATTGATGGTTCAGAGGGAAGGATCGAAGAATCTCGACAGTAAATATAGCACATTCTAGAAAGGGAGCTCGGTATGAATGCCGTGGTCCAATGAATAAATAATGTTATTAAGTAACTACTTCTGGGCCATGGAGTTTCCTCTCTTTCTTATAATGTTTAATATTTATTTTCTTTGGATGAATGTAAAGTTACGTTATAAAGTTTTAATAATATTTATGAGGTATTTCAGAAATAATGTATGTAATTTATTCCGATAGTTTCTTTTTAACAATCATATCTTTAGTAAAAAAATTATGAATTTTTGTAGAATTTATTAAAGTGTAACAGAGGGCGTTATAAATGTGTTTGAATATGATTTTAGGATCAAGGATTTTGATAATGACAAAGGAACTCTTGAAGAAACTCTTGGAAAACAAAGAAACAGCATCAGACTACAAAAACCACGAAGCTAATCGATTACACAAGGAAGTATAATCGATTATGAAGCCTCTGTTTGTTAAGATAATCGATTACACAACACAGATAATCGATTACGAAGTCTCTGTTTTACAATATAATCGATTATGAACCCAGGTCTAATCGATTAGACAGCCACTGTTTTGTTAACTAATCGATTGTAACATTAAGTAATCGATTACCAATTGTAAAATTGAATGAAGAGAATCAGGCGTTCAAGCTAATCGATTATGGGACATGAAATAATCGATTACCAAGCCACTGGAATTTGGATAATCGATTACAATGAAGCAGTAATCGACTACACAGCTGCGTGACCAAATTAAATGCATCAGGTATCATCCCTAATCGATTACAGGCCAAGAAATAATCGATTAGAATTCCTCTGACTTGAACCTAATCGATTACCTATAAAGGACTAATCGATTACGTAGCTGCGAAGCAAATTAAATGCAACAGGTATCATCACTAATCGATTACAGGTCAAAATATAATCGATTAGTTTCGCTCTGACTTGATGATAATTGATTACCATGGATTGGATAATCGGTTACCATCTGGAATGAAAAATTCAAGTTGTAATCGATTACACCCAAAAGGGATAATCGATTACCATAGTGGAAAAACATATATTAGTGGGAAACCAGCACATGTCTCCACCATTTTTCAGATCCCCACTATGTGCAACGGCTAGGAAGAAGAAAGGCACTCCTCAAGCTCTCAAATGGCTCTATAAATTCAAGAGGAACTCAAGCACAAAACACACAACAAGAAGCTACATTTCTCTACTTACTCTTGTGCTTTGTAAGCCCTCATTCTTGTATATTTTGAGACTTCATTTGCATATTCTCTCTTCTTGAGAGTTATAGATTTGAGAGAACCTTTACTTGTACATCTACTCTATTAAGAGAGTCATTTCCTTGTAAACACTTCAAACACAAAGGTTTTTCACTCTAGGATTGAGTGGTCACAAAGGTTGGGGTTCAACCTTTGGGTATTGAGAGTTTGAGAGATTGGGTGGGTTACCCTTTGCTAGTGAGGATTGAGTTCTTGAGTGTGGGACACTAGGAAGCTGCAATTGCTCATAGCTTGTATCTCTAAACTTCAATAGTGAAAATCCTCTAAGTGGGTTGCTTAGAGGCGAGACGTACACCAGTGTTGGTGGAACTCGTTATATTGGTTTGCAAGCTCCTCTCCTTTACTCTTTTATTTCATATACTGCAATTGGTTGATTTGTGTTGATTGATTGTGAATTGCATACTCAAGCTTGTCAAGTTTGATACACTTCAAATACTGCCCACCAAGTGTTTGTCAAATTGCTTCAGCTATATTTATCTTTGTGGTGCATTGCATACTATCTTTAACTTGATTTCACTTGCATATTCCCGTAAACTTGGATATAAAAATCAAGTTCAAAGGCATTCCAACCAAAGTTTTTAAAACTCAATTCACCCCCCCTCTTGAGTATTGAGGCCACTTGAACAACAAGTGGTATCAAAGCTTGACTCTTGGTAGATCAAGCTTAACAGCTTCAAGAGACTAGATGGCCTCAAGTTCTCATAACCTTTTTCCCGAGGGTGGTGCTATAAACAGACCTCCCGCTTTCAATGGGGAAGGCTATGCGTTTTGGAAAGAAAGAATGAAAATCTTCATTCAATCTATTGATTTGAGAGTTTGGAATGCCATTGAAAATGGTCCTTATATACCAATGCATACCATTGATAATAAAAATGTTGAAAAACCAATAGATGAATGGACTAGTGATGAAGAAAAGAAAGTGCAATATGGTTATAAGGCTAAAAATCTTATCACTATGGCATTAGGTCCAGATGAATTCTTTAGAATAATGACTTGCCAATCCGCTAAGGAAATGTGGGATACTTTACAAGTTACTCACGAAGGTACTAATGATGTAAAGGATTCCAAGATTAGTACCTTGACAAGCCAATATGAATGTTTTAGAATAAACTCAGGGGAAACTATAGTAGAAATGCAAAAGAGGTTCACTCTTATTATAAATCATCTCATTACTCTTGGTAAAGTTTACACTAACAAAGAACTTGTGCATAAAGTCTTGAAAAGTCTTAGCAGGGAATGGCAACCACTTGTCACAGCCATAAAACAATCTCCAAGCATCAATGAGATGTCTCTTGCAACACTCTTTGGGAAATTACAAGAGCAAGAGCAAGAACTAAAAGTCTTGAAGCAAGCGGAGGAAGAAGAAAAATCCTCCAAGAAGAAAGGCTTAGCTCTCAAAGCCACCTCTATACATGAAGAAGAATCATGTAGTGACATTGATGAAGAAGAGGAATTTGGGATTTTTGTAAAACGATTTGGAAGATTCATGAAGAACAAAAGATTCCAAAAGAACTTCAAGCCCCAAGGTAAAAAGCCAAGTTCAAATGAAATTTCTTCTTCACCTAGTTGTTTCGAATGTGGCAAGGAAGGGCACTTCAAGGTGGATTGCCCAAATCTTAAAAAGAAGGGCAAGGATAAATGAGGAAGAAGAAGAGCTTACATCGCTTGGGATGAGAACGATATAAGTAGTTCCGACGATTCGGACAATGAGGAAGCAAATCTTTGCTTAATAGCCAATCACCAAGAAGAAGATAATGAGGTAAACCTTCTTGACTTAGATAAGAATGAACTACTAGATGCTTTTGAAGAGCTATATGATAAATTTATAAAAGTCTCTAATAGGCTTAAGTCATCTAGGAAAACTAATGATACCCTTGAAATGCATCTTATGGAAGTATGCAAAGAAAATGAAAGCTTAAAAGAAGAATTAGAAAATGTTCAAACATGTTCTAAGGATAAACCATGTGACTTTGCAAAAAGATGCGTTATGTTAGAAACCAAGGTTGTAGACCTAAATAGGACATTAGAAAAGTTTACTAATGGACGAGACAATTTGTATATTTTGCTTGGCCAACAAAGATGCATGTTTGATAAAACCGGGTTAGGATATAATCAAGAACATAGCAATCACAAAAGGGAAAAATACTATAAAAATTTCTTTGTACCACCAAGCAAATCATCTTCACCCTTTATGAAATGCAATCACTGTGGATTCAAAGGTCATAACTCTTCAAATTGCAATGTTAGAAAACTAGGGCCAAAGGTCATAAGAAAGGTGTGGGTTCCCAAAGGAACATTACCACAAGCTAACCTTAAAGGACCCAACATAAAATGGGTACCTAGTTCTCTAAACTAATCTTGTTTTGTAGGTATGCTTCAAGGCAAGCAACACCCATTGGTATTTGGATAGTGGGTGTACAAAGCATATGACGGGAGACATAAGCAAGTTCACATCATTCACTCCTAAAAGGAAAGGAAGTGTCACTTATGGAGACAATACCAAGGGTAAAATACTTGGTATCGGAAATATCGGTAAAAATTCCTCTACCTCCATTAGTGATGTGTTGTATGTTGAAGGACTCAAACATAACTTGCTTAGCATAAGTCAATTATGTGACAAAGGATATAGAGTTTTATTTGAATCCAATTGTTGTATAATTGAGAATAAGCTAAACAAAGAGGTCAAATTTGTTGGAAAAAGGATTGATAACATTTACATGATTGATGTGGATAGTTTGTCTATAAATGATGAACAATGCTTCATTACAAAAGAGGATGAAACTTGGCTATGGCATAGGAGAATAGCTCATATACATGTAGACCACTTAAACAAACTCGTTTCTAAAGAATTAGTAATTGGTTTACCAAAGCTTAAGTTTGAAAATAGATTTTGTGATGCATGTCAAAAGGGAAAACAAGTAAAGGCATATTTTCAATCCAAAAATATTGTTTCCACACAAAGGCCTTTACAACTTTTGCACATGGACTTATTTGGACCATCCAAAATCAAAAGCTTTAGAGGTAATTACTATGGTCTAGTTATTATAGATGACTATTCTAGATATACATGGACATTGTTTCTCGCTCATAAAAATGAAGCATATCATGCATTCAAGAAACTTGCTAAGATTATCCAAGTTGAGCAAAATTCAAAAATTGCATCCATTAGAACCGATCATGGGGGAGAATTTGAAAATCAATCTTTTGAAAAGTTTTGCAAAAAACATGGTATTAATCACAATTTTTCAGCTCCTAGAACTCCACAACAAAATGGAGTAGTTGAAAGGAAAAATAGATCCTTGGTGGAGCTTGCAAGAACCATGTTGAATGAAAACCATATTGCAAAACATTTTTGGGCCGATGCGGTAAACACCGCTTGTTATGTTATGAATAGATGTTTAATAAGGCCTATTCTAAAGAAAACCCCCTATGAACTTTACAAGGATAGAAAACCCAACATTGCACACTTTCATATTTTTGGATGTAAATGTTTTGTGCTCAATAATGGAAAAGATAATCTAGGGAAGTTTGATGCTAAAGCTGATGAGGCAATCTTCCTAGGATATTCACAATCTAGTAAATCTTATCGAATCTTCAACAAACAAACAAACACCATTGAAGAGTCTATTCATGTAAAGTTTGATGAAAATAGCCATAACTCTCTGAGAAAGGAAGATGTTGATGATCTTGTAGGTACTCTTCAAGAATTGACCTTAGATGACAAGGAAGAAGAAATCAAAGAGACAAATGCAGCCAAACATGAGGAACCACAACAATGGATCATTTTGAAGGATCATCCTCTAGACAAAGTCATAGGTGAAATGACAAAAGGTGTAAGTACTCGTAATGCAATTAGAAATACATGCAATCATTTAGCCTTTGTATCGCAAATAGAACCCAAATGCATTAATGAAGTTATTATTGATGAACATTGGATGTTGGCCATGCAAGAAGAGCTAAATCAATTTGAAAGAAATGAAGTTTGGAAGCTTATGCCAAGACCCAATGATCACCAAATAATAAGAACCAAATGGGTATTTAGGAATAAACTGGATGAAAATGGCATTATTACTAGGAACAAAGCTAGGCTAGTAGCTAAAGGCTATAATCAAGAAGAAGGCATTGATTATGAAGAGACGTATGCACTCGTAGCTAGATTAAAAGCAATTAGATTACTATTAGCCTTCGCATGCTGTAGGGATTTCAAATTGTACCAAATGGATGTTAAAAGTGCTTTCTTGAATGGATACATTCAAGAGGAAGTATATGTTGATCAACCTCCAGGTTTTGAAAACTATCAATCTCCAAATCATGTTTTCAAATTAAAGAAAGCCCTGTATGGTTTGAAACAAGCTCCAAGAGCTTGGTATGAAAGGTTGAGTAAATTTCTTTTAGAAAATCATTTTGAAAGAGGAAAGGTTGATACAACTTTATTCATAAAGCACAAAAAGAATAACATACTATTGGTACAAGTTTATGTTGATGATATAATATTTGGTGCCACTAATAAGTCAATGTGTAAAGAGTTTGCTAAGTTAATGCAGGAAGAATTTGAAATGTCCATGATAGGAGAACTCACTTTCTTCCTTGGACTTCAAATCAAACAAACCAATGAAAGCACATTCATTAATCAATCCAAGTACTGCAAAGAACTACTTAGAAAATTCAACATGGACAAAGCAAATGATATTGCCACACCCATGGGCACTTCATGCTATTTGGACAAGGATGAGAAAGGTAAGGATGTTGAACTCACAAAATATAGAGGTATGGTAGGATCCTTACTTTACTTAACCGCTAGTAGACCGGATATCATGTTTGTTGTGTGTATGTGTGCTAGATACCAGGCTTGTCCTAAAGAATCACATCTCACTGCAGTAAAAAGGATAATGAAATATTTAGTTGGGACTCAAAATGTTGGTTTATGGTACCCCAAAGGGGCTGAATGCACTTTAATTGGTTATTCTGATTCAGACTTTGCAGGATGTAAACTTGATAGAAAAAGCACTAGCGGAACATGTCACTTGCTTGGTAGTTCCCTTGTTTCTTGGCATAACAAGAAACAAGTAAGTGTTGCACTATCAACAGCTGAGGCAGAATATGTTGCAGCTGGTAGTTGTTGTGCTCAAATCCTTTGGATGAGACAATAACTTCTAGACTTTGGAGTTGTATTGGACCATGTGCCTCTCAAATATGATAATACTAGTGCTATCAATATCTCAAAGAATCCTGTAATGCATTCTAGAACCAAACATATTGAGATTAGACATCATTTCATTAGAGACCATGTATTAAAGGGTGATTGTATACTTGAGCATGTTGAAACTTCTAGGCAACTAGCAGATATTTTCACCAAACCCTTGGCTAGAGAACAATTCATTCACATTAGAAGAGAATTAGGAATCCTTGACATGAACAATTGTGTTTGAATGATTAGTGTTTTGATAAACTCTTATTTTATAGCATGTCTTGAATAAGTTTATGTTCAGTTGTGATATGATCCATTAAAACTCCAACACCCTTATGGAAAATCTACAAAACTGGGCATTTTTACAACATATAATCGATTACACAGAGTATCATAATCGATTGCTAAGCTCCTGTCTCGAAAGTAATCGATTACACAGCATCACCTAATCGATTACTTAGCTTCTGTCTAATGGACAATCGATTAGTTAATTTTAATAATCGATTACGTAACTCCTGTTTCGAAAATAATCAATTACACAACATCACTTAATCGATTACTAAGCTTCTGGTTCATGTCTAATCATTTCAACTTCTTCCTAATCGATTACAAACATATCCTAATCGATTATAAACATTCTATTTTGAAATCTAATCGATTACTTGTTGAACGTAATCGATCACTCATGCGCGAAACGTTCCAAATTCCTCAGAATCAGTAAGCTAATCGATTACCTATGCCTCGTAATCGATTAGCCTCGGTATTATGCAGTCAAAATACAGAGTTCCGAGGCACACCAGCGGCCCAATCTCCTTTTCCCTCATTTACTCTCCTCTCTTCACCCAACACTTACCTTTTCCCTATAAATAAAACCCTCACTATCACTCTCACCTCACACCACCTCATTCTCTTCCTAAATCTCTCAAAAGCTTCAAGAAGCTCCCTCTCCTTCTCATTTTCCTCTTTGCCTTTCCATCACCATGTCTTCCTCCCGCTCTGTCAAGAGGGCAAGGTCCTCCATCCCCCAAGCCAACAACCCCCTAGACTTCTCTAGGTTCTTCACCTCACCAAGAGACCTCCAAAACTTCATAAAGAAGTTTTCAGAAAAAGACATCATCACACCCTATTTTATTGATGCTCCAACCTTTGAGAACCCCTGTTTTTCCTTCACTCAACTCCTCCACCATTACAATCTTTTTCCATTCCTAACTCTCAAGGAAGAGTTTTATTACCCTGAACTCATGAGGGTATTTTTCTGCAATGTGAAACTAGTTGATGGCACATTGGAAGCTAGAGTCAAAAATATGACTCTCAAAATCACCAACCAGCACCTCTCTGAAATCACACAAATTCCCCTCTCAACCGCTGAATTTGCCGGGGGTCATCTAGAAGATGAATAGGACTTCAATCATATCCCTGCTCGTCAATCTCTTTGGAAGGCTAACCGTCCTCTCAGCAATCACAAATTGGTAGGCCACTTAACTCTTAACAACTGTCTCCTCCACTTCTTTATGGTCAAAATGCTTATTCCTCGAGGCAAAAATTATGCCTTGGTTGAGGAAGATGATGTTCTACTCATGTGGACAATCATCAATCACAAAGACATCAACTAGATTCAACTCCTCAAGCTCCACATTCTGAAATCCAAGGAGCAACACAAACTGCCTTATGGCATCTTGCTCACAAAAATCTTTAAGGCTAATGGAGTAGACTTGGCTGGGGAACTTGCTGAAAAAGTGCCATCTCAAGCTTGCATTGGCACTCACCATCTCAACAAAATGGGTATGGTATGTGTAGCTGGAAGGTGGATCCTCAAGAGTGACAGAATTCATGGCAGCAGCCCATTTGAGGAAGATCATCCCCTGTTACTCCTACTCCTGCACCTCAAGCCCCTTCATCTGCCCCTGCTGACCCATTTGCATCGCTCTATGCTCATCTTGACCGCCGCTTCGATCGCCTAGAAAACTCCCTTCAAGAGTTTTCAATGACCGAGCAACAACATTTTGAGATGATGCAACAACGCTATGAGGAGCTCTCTCACCAAATTTCTGAACTCCGTTTCTTTAATCCGGATAATTAGATCCATTTTCATGCTTTGGTTTACGTTGCTCTATGTTTTTTTAATTATGCAAATTTCCCTTCATGTAATTTCCTGCTTTTTGCAATTTAATAAAATTTTCATTCTGTGATATCTATCTCTTTACTTGCATTTATTATTTTTGATGATTCCAAAGGGGGAGAAAAAGGGAGAAAAGATAGAAAAATGTTCATCTGTTAAAAACTGGCTGATTAATAACAAATGGATTAGTTATCTCTAAAGGCTAAGCATGCATTCTTTTTGATAGGGGAGATTTGTTAATGCTAAGAGATAAGAGATAATGATATTATTAAGAGATAAAGATACTGAATATTTGAAAATCTGGTTAAAGAAATTCTGCTATTTGAAACTGTGATTAAGAGATAATGCAGCAGATATGTTTTTGCAAGAGATAAAATTAGAGATAAGTCTTTTATTTAAAACTAACAACCCTCAAGAGATGAACATGGTTGTCATCATCAAAAAGGGGGAGAATGTGTTTGAATATGATTTCAGGATCAAGGATTTTGATAATGACAAAGGAACTCTTGAAGAAACTCTTGGAAAACAAAGAAACAGCATCAGACTGCAAAAACCATGAAGCTAATCGATTACACAAGGAAGTATAATCGATTATGAAGCCTTTGTTTGTTAAGATAATCGATTACACAACACAGATAATCAATTACGAAGTCTCTGTTTTACAATATAATCGATTATGAACCCAGGTCTAATCGATTAGATAGCCACTGTTTTGTTAACTAATCGATTGTAACATTAAGTAATCGATTACCAATTGTAAAATTGAATGAAGAGAATCAGGTGTTCAAGCTAATCGATTATGGGACATGAAATAATCGATTACCAAGCCACTGGAATTTGGATAATCGATTACAATGAAGCAGTAATTGACTACACAGCTGCGTGACCAAATTAAATGCATCAGGTATCATCCCTAGTCGATTACAGGCCAAGAAATAATCGATTAGAATTCCTCTGACTTGAACCTAATCGATTACCTATAAAGGACTAATCGATTATGTAGCTGCGAAGCAAATTAAATGCAACAGGTATCATCACTAATCGATTACAGGTCAACATATAATCGATTAGTTTCGCTCTGACTTGATGATAATCGATTACCATGGATTGGCTAATCAATTACCGCACGATCTGAAATGAAAAATTCAAGTTGTAATCGATTACACCCAAAGGGATAATCGATTACTATAGTGGAAAAACATATATTAGTGGGAAACCAGCACATGTCTCCACCATTTTTTAGATCCCCACTATGTGCAACGGCTAGGAAGAAGAAAGGCACTCCTCAAGCTCTCAAATGGCTCTATAAATTCAAGAGGAACTCAAGCACAAAACACACAACAAGAAGCTACATTTCTCTACTTACTCTTGTGCTTTGTAAGCCCTCATTCTTGTATATTTTGAGACTTCATTTGCATATTCTCTCTTCTTGAGAGTTATAGATTTGAGAGAACCTTCACTTGTACATCTACTATATTAAGAGAGTCATTTCCTTGTAAACACTTCAAACACAAAGGTTTTTCACTCTAGGATTGAGTGGTCACAAAGGTTGGGGTTCAACCTTTGGGTATTGAGAGTTTGAGAGATTGGGTGGGTTACCCTTTGCTAGTGAGGATTGAGTTCTTGAGTGTGGGACACTAGGAAGCTGCAATTGCTCATAGCTTGTATCTCTAAACTTCAATAGTGAAAATCCTCTAAGTGGGTTGCTTAGAGGCGAGACGTACACCGGTGTTGGTGGAACTCGTTATATTGGTTTGCAAGCTCCTCTCCTTTACTCTTTTACTTTCATATACTGCAATTGGTTGATTTGTGTTGTTTGATTGTGAATTGCATACTCAAGCTTGTCAAATTTGATACACTTCAAATACTGCCCACCAAGTGTTTGTCAAATTGCTTCAGCTATATTTATCTTTGTGGTGCATTGCATACTATCTTTAACTTGATTTCACTTGCATATTCTCGTAAACTTGGATATAAAAATCAAGTTCAAAGGCATTCCAACCAAAGTTTTTAAAACTCAATTCACCCCCCTCTTGAGTATTGAGGCCACTTGAACAACAACAAAGTGGTATCAGAGTAGTTAATCCAATAGGCCTGGGGAAAAGGTCTATCTTGTTTTGTTTGTAAAATCTATATAGGTGATAGAAAATAGAATCTCTGACTTGGTAGTAACTGTGATTGATGTGACAAATCTCAGTTACAGTGAAACAGGAAACTAATGGCTGGAAACGATCTTGCTGGAGTTGTAGAACGCTTAATCAATGCAATGGGAGCACGTGAAGGTGAAGGTAACGATGCCTTGAGAAGGTTAAACTTTTTCGAAAAGCGCAATCCACCTCATTTCAAGGGAGGATATAACCCTGATGGAGCGCAAACCTGGATTCGAGAGATAGATAAGATCTTTCGAGCATTGCAATGTAATGAAGCTGATAAGGTAGTCTTCACTACTTATGCCTTATCTGAGGATGCCGAACATTGGTGGGATAGCATGCGTAGACAATTCGAAGTCAATGACATGGAGATCACTTGGGATTATTTCAAGGATATGTTTCTGGAGAAATACTTTCCAGCTGATGTTAAAGAGAAAAAACAATTCGAATTCCTATCACTGACCCAAGGAAATATGACCGTTGGAGAGTACGCATCCTGGTTTGAAGAGCTATCTCGTTTTCATTCTTATTATAATGATGCTACTAACGAAGGTGATCGGTGCGCAAAGTTTGTAAATGGATTGCGGCCAGAAATTAAGGAAGCTATAAGAATGAAGGAAATCCGTGCATTTTCTGTATTGGTAAATCATTGCAGGATCTTTGAAGAGGATCATAAGGATAAAATGACCAAAAGTCATGAACCCATTCATAAGGCGGGAGAAATGAGAAGTGGAGGACCTCACCATCACCAAAGAAGAGACTTCAGGAGAAATAAACCTTAACAACCGCCATTTCGCCAGTTTGGAATAGCATATGTTCCTAACAGACCGCATGCTTTAACTGGAAGCTATTATATGATATCCCGGCGCTGTTGAGGGCGGGGAGTGATCGCCGGCGCATAGGCACGGACAAGGAGTGGCTCCTGGCAGGCTTCCAGTGGGAGGGACACATGAACGAACCGAATACATACCAGAATGAGAGGGATCCAACGACTGTATAGGTATGGGACTATACAGTCGAGGATAGCTTAAAGAAATGAATTCGTACTACCTATACCAACAAATGCATTAGCCTTTTCGGTAGCCTATCACTTAAGAATTCCAAAGTTAAGCGTGCTTAACTTGGAGTAATTCTGGGATGGGTGACCTCCTGGGAAGTTCTCAGGAAATGTGTGAATGAGGACAAAAGCACATTGGAAAGGTCTCGTGTTGGTCTGTGGGGTGAGTCGTTCATTCCTGAAAAGCAGCCAGGGCGTTACAGTGGTATCAGAGCCTAGCCTCTCCTAGTACGGTATGGTTCGGGGACAATCCAGGTGGAAGCTGGTGGGCATGTGACATCCCAGCGCTGTTGAGGGCGGGGAGTGATTGCCGATGTATAGGCACGGACAAGGAGCGGCTGCTGGCAGGCTTCCAGTGGAAGGGACACATGAACGAACTGAATACATACCAGAATGAGAGGGATCCAAAGACTGTATACGTATGGGACTATACAGTCAAGGATAGCTTAACACCACTGAAAAAACCCTAAATAGCTACATCAATTTAGCGACCACCCAAAACCCGTTGCTAAATAGCGACTGAGTTAGCGACCGCTAGGAAAAAACCAGAGGAAAAAAAGTTTAGCGACTCCATTAGCGACCATGGAAAATATGGTCGCTAACAATTGCAACATTCCGTCACTACTGCCGTCGCTAACTCACACTCATCGCTGTGGCGGTCGCTAGATTTTTCCTTCCAAGGTTTTCCGTTGGCGCCAAACATTAGCGACGTCTAGTGTCCATTGCTATGTTTTACACTAGTGACGGTTGTCTTGCCCTCGCTAATATTTTCAGTCTTCACTCCATACTTTTACTTTTAAGAAGGGAAGGTAGTGACGGTGGGGTTACGCCGTCGCTACTACTCAGGAGATTAGGGACGACATTGCTTTGTCGTCGCTAATATTTAGGGGATTAAGGACGGAATTGGATAGTCGTCGCTATGATTTTGGGTCTTCCCTCCATACCTTTACTTTTAAGAAGGGAAGGTAGTGACGGTGGGGTTACACCGTTGCTACTACTCAGGAGATTAGTGACGACATTGTTGTGCCATCGCAAATATTCAGGGGATTAGGGACGGAATTGGTTGGTCATCGCTATGATTTTGGGTCTTCCCTCCATACCTTTACTTTTAAGAAGGGAAGGTAGTGACGGTGGGGTTACATCGTCGCTACTACTCAGGAGATTAGTGACGGCATTGTTGTGCCGTCACTAATATTGAGGAGTAGGGATGGAATTGTTTGGTCATCGCTATGTGTTTTAATTGTAGTGACATTATTAGCGACGGTGGTTGGCCGTCGCTAAGGGTTTATAATACACGACCAGAGCCTCTCCCCTAATCATTTGCCCTAAATCTCCCTCCCTTCCTCTGTCCTTCGCCCTTCCTTCCCTGACTTCCTCTCTCCCTTACTCCAACTCCCTCCGTCTGTTGCCAATCTCTTTCCCTCCCTCTCTCCCCCTCCGTCTCCGAGGAGCTCTCTCCCCCTCCGTCTCGTTCAGAACCTCCGTCGGTGGTAGCTCAGCAGACTCAGTAACGTCATCGGTGAAGTCGGGGGCCTCACCGGTGAACCTCTCATCCTCACGCTCACCTCACCAGCAACACTCTTCATCGACACTGTCACAGGTATCAAAATTCAACCCTTTCTCTTAAGTCTGTCTATATTCCAAAATGTAATGCTCAGAAATGAGTGACCTATCCCACCCTATTCCTACCAAGTTGCTGGAACCTTCTTGTCTTTAGTTCCATAGCCTCCACGTTGCCAATGTTGTTGGGGTCATTGACCACTCACAACATGGACTAATTTGAATTACTATTTTATAATAGAAAATAACAGCATATGCTTTATGTGTGAATTGGCCCAAATGTGTCATAACTTGATATTGGTCATTTTAAGCTTACCTCAGTGTTACCATTAACAATATTACCAAATTGTTTGCTATGCCATCATATATACAGTTTGAAACAACATGCAAGTGGATACATACGTGTTGATTTTGGATGGTACAGAGCACATGCCAGTGCTCTTCCTTAGTGATAAACGTAACGTAAATATATAGTCTATGTTCATAATTCATTAATCTCCCCTTAGCATTAATTATTTGCGTGTTAAAAAATTTCTCGTTTTAACATGTTTTGGTCTTGTTATACTACTGTTTTTGGAGTGTGGAAAGGCTTAAGATGATTTCTCTCTTCATAAATATAAATATTTCTCTCTTAACTTTGTCTATATTGGTGAACTATGTAATTTCTGTTACCATGCACATAGATCAATAATACAAATTCTTAGAACCTGACTTGAGTTGTCAAACTGTTTGGGAAATTTTTAAGAGCAAAACATAGTGTATAATGATTATGTTTAGTTTGAACCCAAATAAAATATATGTACAGTGCCTAAAATTGGAGTGATAAATTTTGATAGAGAAAGTATTTATTATATTTTTGTATTTGTTATACAATATATAGTTAAACATTTTTTTTAATAAAAGTTTATTTTTGGTAAATAGTTAAAATCAGTTTAATGAAAGCAATATATCAATTGGTGGAACTTGGGAAGTTTAGTAGAGAGGGGATGATACCCAATTTTCAATTGTAGATTGTATTGTATGGTTTAAAGAAGAAACTATATATTAACTTTATTGTCAGTTGTCATAAAGAATCCAATTGTTGCAATGTTATGAACCTGGCAGAAAAGTAAAGCTGTAGTTTCATGAAAAGTTTTGGTTTGTAATGCTTATATCCCTTCCTATTAATGATTATTCCTTGTAATAGGTGGTTTACCTTCTCTTTCTTAAACTTTTTTTAATTATTATTCTGTAGAACAGTTAGTGAGGTATGCAATCATGGCCTATCTTCTTGTTGACAAAATACGTGCCTATCTCTTCTACTTTTGTGAGTATTGGAGAGTGAGAAATTTTCGGGTACAACCTATAAATTTTCAAGTAATTCTCTCTAAGTGGCCAATTAGATATTGTTTATTATTCAACCAATACCATAATTTGTTTGTTGCATTTTAAAATTGACATGAAGGGCTTTACGTTTTCATGGTTGATTTTGTCAACTTGAACATGGCCATAAGTCGCTGCCATGACTTTGCCATCTCACTCCAATCTTTTGTGCTTCTATTTTACATTTTCATTTATGCTTCCACCGACTTCTTGGCCATTCTTTTTCTATGGACAGCCTCTTTTGTTGAATAATAATAACACTTCATGTACTTTTTTTATTAAAAAAAAGAAGAAAAAGGTATGAATGCCAATCAATCAATTCTATTTAGGCCTCCTAAGATATCTCAATTCGGTGCCTTTTCACTGGATTGACCCAATTCAAACTAATTGACAAAAAGATTATGATCTGGTACAGGTTAAGAAACAGCCATAGAAGATGCAGTAGCTTGAGGCTTAGTAAGGGTACCAACATTATAAGTTTGATGGTAGTTAGGTTTTATAGGTGATTTATAAGTGGAAATTGATTATAAGAATAAGGGGTTTTAGGGATAATTTAGTCATTGCTAGGGAATTGTATGCACTGTACAGTACTTGACTACTTGCTAAATTGGAATTCTAGGTTTGATTGCTTCTCTGCCCAATGTATGCAAGGAAGGATGAGTTCTATTGATCTTTTGTGTGTAATCAAATTTTGATCTGATGTAATGGATTTGCTTTAACATTTTAATAGAACTAAAATTATATTTGTTTAAAATACATCCGGTTAAGAAATTTTGGGTGTAAGAAAGATGGACTTTAGTATATGTTTAAAAACAAATATGGTTAAATATATATCTGAAACAAAGATGGACTTTAGTATATGTAATATTTTTATAATTTTGGCGATGCTTCCATGACGTTTCCGTTTCTTGATTTTTTAGGTTTCAAGTTTCCCCGTCCCCGTTTCCGTTTCTGTTTTCGTACCCGTGCTACCTAGTTTTTGTTTGCTTTATTGATAATGATCATATCATATCATTTGTATTTTTTCAAAAATCATGTATTGATAATACTTAGTGTAATGTGTAATATATGCTACTTTTTATAATGCTTCGTAAATGATATACATAGGGGTAAATATTCTCAAATCCTAAAATTTGTTACCTTGTTCAGCTCTTCTAGTTTGGCAATATATACACATTTAGTTTCATCTTCACCATCCTCATATACTCACAAGATTTTAATTGGGTTTCCTTTTTATGGAGCATTACCTTGAGATTAGAGAGCTCTTCATAAATTTATTGTCTATGTTGATTTGATGCTTAAACCTTTTTTGGTTTTCCATGCAGCTCTACACGCTGTGTGGCGTGTGTTCGTGAGTCTTCAGCTTCGTCTCTATTGTTGTATCACTTTTCCAGGTAATCCCTAAACCTAATTTCCTCGTGATCTGTAACCTATTATGATTGCGTGTGCATGTTGATTATTGTTTGTTAGTGGAGAGCAGAGCTCATTAGGCATTGCGTATGTGTGCTGATAACATATGTTAAAAGTGTGCATGTGTATGTTATTTGTTAGTGGAGAGCAGAGCTCATTAGGTATTGGTTTTGTGTGCTGATAACATGATTTTTTATGCATGTGTAATATTGTTTGTTAGTGGAGAGCAGAGCTCATTAGGCATTGGTTTTGTGTGCTGATAACATGATTTGGGACTTAATACCTCTCAATATCATATACAATGCGTAGCATATATAGTTATCTATACTAGGAAGTTTTCTGTATGTAACAGGCCATTTCTAAATTTGGGAAATGTCTAGTTTATAGGGGAGACTCTGCCAAAATTTTGGGAGGCTCCCTTTCTTAGGGAACTTAAAAAATGAAACTCAACTTTAATAATGTAGTGTTTAGTCGTGTGTGTACCCATTAGATTCCCGTTCAAGTTTCAAAACAACCGGCTGATGTACCGTGTTGTGTTGGATCTTGAATTGTCCCGGTTGGACAGTTTGGTATAAATTTGTAACCAATAGGGCGTAACCCATCAATGTTGTATGTGGTCTATCTTGAGACGTTGAATGTTCATTTGAAATTTTGGGGGTGGTGTTTCGTGTTGTCCCCAGGGTGCATGACTGCGTGCGGTGTTTCATACCGTACGTATCTCTGTGTACTCGGGGACCAATGTAAAATGCTGCCAAAATTTCAAATGAACATTAATGACACAAGATAGACCACATACAACATCAATAGGTTACGGATGGTTTCATATTCACCCCGAATGGGATAGGGCCCCACCATTTTGCAACATCAAAGAGATAGAGTGATTCACAACCGATAGTCAAATAAAATTTTAAAAATGTAAAGTAACAGAAATCGTGCTTGTTAGATATTGTAAATGGAGGTATCGGCAAATCGGCGATGGATGTACAACCGACTAGATCGTAGTCGGCGAGTGACTGAGGAGTTTATGATGGGGCTATTGGAGTTCATTCCGTTCGCCACGGCAAATACGCCTGGATTTGAAGTGACTCAGAAGATTCGTTGTCCATGCTCAAGGTGCAAATGCATGAGTTTTGAATACACGGATGATGTCATGTGCCACCTAACTGAGAAAGGGTTCATGGAAACATACCACTGCTGGTACAACCATGGTGAGAAGTTACCGCCTAGACCATCAGACGTAAGCATGCAACAGTCTTACTACGAGGTTGGAGGAAACAGGGGTACGTATAACAACATAGAACAAATAGTGATGGATCATGTTGGACCCTCCACCGGGCGTATGCTAGAACATGGTGACCAAGCAGGTCATGGAGACTCTGACAATGTAGAGGAGGATCCTAATCCGGATGTGAAGAGATTTTATGATTTGTTAGCGGCAGCTCAGACTCCATTGTGGGACGGGTGCAACAGTCACACTGAGTTATCCGCCTCCCTAGCTGCTTTAAGCCTAAAGTTAGATTATAATCTTTCTGGAGGTTATTTTAATAGGATGGTCAATCTTTATGCCTAGTAATCATCGAATGCCAACAAACCTGTACCATGCTAAGAAACAAGTGGCAAACTTGGGGTTAGGTTGTGTGAAGATAGAGTGTTATGTTGGCGGATGTATGTTGTTCAGAAATGAGTTTGCAGATAAGAGTGTCACAAAATGTCTACATTGTAATGAGGAACGCTACAAAACTGTTAAAAGGAGAGGGAAGGTAACCCGGACGGCCAGGAAGAAAACGTGGTACTTCCCTATAACACTGCGTCTTCAACGCCTGTATGCCTCATTGTCCACAGTAAAACACATGCGTTGGCATGCTCTGAACTGAACACAAGAGGGGTTTCTTTGCCATCCTTCTGACGGGAAAGCATGGAAGTGTTTGGATGAGCTATATCCGGACTTTTCTGGCGAGCCGCGCAATGTAAGACTTGGCTTATGTACTGATGGGTTTAACCCGTTTGGTCAATACGGAAGAGCTTACTCTTGTTGGCCAGTCATACTGACCCCATACAATCTGCCTCTTGATATGTGTATGAAGAGGGAGGTCATGTTTCTATCTATACTGGTTCCAGGACCCAAAAATCCAAAGGCGAACATATACGTGTTTTTGTAAATGTTGGTTGAAGAGTTATCATAATTATGGGATGTCGGGGTAATGACATACGATGCGTCTTTGAAGAACAATTTTATGATGCGTGCTATTTTGATGTGGACTATTAACGACTTCCCGGCCTACGGTATGCTTTCTGGATGGTCAACATCTGGGAAGCTTGCTTGCCCTGTATGCATGGAACATACCGGGGGGGGAATCACTCCCTGTTAGTGGCAAGACAAGTTTCTTTGACTGTCATAGAAAGTTTCTAACGTTGGATCACCCGTTTAGGAGAAACAAAACCGCTTTTAAGAAGAACAAGGTTGTTAATGAACCTCCACCCCGTAGGTTATCTGGTGCACGGGTTTGGCAGAGGGTCGAAGAGTATCCCTACATCTGGGACAAGAGTGATAAGGAGTTTGCGGGTTATGGTAAGGAACACCACTGGGTGAAGCAGAGCATCTTGTGGGATTTTCCATGTTGGAAAGACTTGTTGTTAAGACACAACATTGATGTCATGCACACTGAACGTAATGTTTTCATGAATATTTTTGACACTGTTATGGACATCAAAGGGAGAACAAAATACAACGAGAAGAGTCGTCTAGACCTTCCGATTTGGTGTTCTAGGAAGGAGTTGGAATTGAGGGATGCGGGATGTGGAAGAATGTTTAAACCCCATGTAAAATATGCTTTAACTAGACCACAACATATTGCTGTGTGTATTTGGATGAATGGGTTGACCCTGCTTGACAGATTTGCTTCTAACTTGAGTAGATGTGTCAACGTAAAGGACGGTAGGGTGTTTGGCATAGAAAGTCATGATTGCCATGTGTTTATGCAACAACTACTCCCGTACGCGTTTCATGCCTTACCGAAGCCTATTTGGAAACGGTTGGTGGAGTTGAGTCACTTCTTTAAGAAGTTGACGGAAACTTCGTTGACTGTGGAGAAACTTATGAAGATGGAAGAAACTATCCCGGTATTGATTTATAAGTTGGAGTAGATTTTCCCACCAAGTTTTTTTGACTCGATGGAGCATTTGCCTATCCATCTACCGTACGAGGCCTTGGTTGGTGGCCCGGTGTAGTATCGTTGGATGTATCCATTCGAAAGGTGAACGCCAGAACTCCTTAATTTCCTTGCAAACACTTCTTATAATAGTATTTTCTAACTTAACATTTGTTTATGATGTTGAAGATTCTTACGCTCTTTAAAAGATAAAGTGTCGAACAAAGCCTGAGTTATGGCATCAATTTGTAAGGCATACTTAGTCGAAGAAATGACAACTTTTGCTTCTTTCTATTTTCTGATAGAGATAGAAACTAGAATGAGTAGAATTCCCCGCAATCTTGGGGTAGCCACCCGCACAGGGTTTGATGAACAAATATCAATTTTTAACTATCCTGGTCATCCGGGGGGCAAGCTCACAAAATGTTACATTGATGAGAAAGATCGAAAGGCGACTCACTTGTACATTCTTCTAAATTGCCCAGAAGTGGAACCGTTTCTTGAGTAAGTATAAAATTTATAAGTTATATTCTAAACCTAGCTTTTATAGTATCTAAATTTGTTTCCTTTAAATAGCTTATATACAGATATGCTAAAACATGAGCAAAATGATTTAACTGATGACCAAATTCATAGTGAGGTGTCATCCAAGTTCGTTGGTTGGTTCGCACAACACGTAAGACCCGTATACCGAGTGTTTTTAATCTATGCTTCTAACTTTTATAGTATCTAAAGATGACCTACTTGTTATGTTGTACATAGATACAAGACCCTAACAACCGTATTGAAGATTCTTTACTCCAAGCCCTTTCTTGGGGCCGGTGAAAACTGTTAAAATATGGCCTATTTAATATGTAAATGGCTACAAGTCTAATATTCTTCAATGGAGTGAAGGGATGCGTACCCATAACTACGGGGTTTGTGTTAGAGGCACTGCCGGACAGTTGGAAGAAGACTTTTATGGAGTGTTGACGAAGATTGTTGAAGTTCTATTCTCTGGATGACTAAGAAGAGATATTGTTCTATTCAAATGTGTTTGGTTCGACAACACAATCGGTGTTGGAACAAAGGTTGACAACAACTATGGCTTAGTTGAGGTCAAGAAGAATGATAGATATAAACAGTTTGATCCCTTCATTTTTGCCCAACAAGCTGAGCAGGTTTATTACACCGACTTCCCTGGAGGACATCAGGACTAGTATGCAGTAAATAAAGCCAAGGCCCCAAGTCAGATCACTAACAATGTCTCCGAGGAGGTCGATGACGCTTATCAGCTTGCACCACACGAGCTCAACGATGCCAATTTATTGTTCAACATTGATCAAGTCATAATGGATGAGACACTCGCCACTACGGGGGGTGAACACATTGACAAAGACCTTGTCTCTCGATCAAAACGGTCTAGGGCTGATTTGGATACTGATGAAGTTGTTCAAACAGATAACCATAGTGACACTGAAACTGAGGGGTAATTTTAAACTGAAACAGACACAGAGTATGTAGTTGTTAAACATATATACATAGGTTTATATATATCTTGAGACTAACCTTTCTTTTCATGATTTTATCCACAGATGACGGGTCGTCGACTGCCTTTCAGTAGGGGTGGTGGGTCTAGGACCCCGGTATCCCGTCTGGGGACTCCTACCCCAGAGCAGGGAACCACTCCATCACCACCACAGCGGACCACTCCATCACCACTACAGCAGACCACTCCATCACCACCATAGCAAACCACCCCATCACCCCTACAGCTAACCACCCCAGAGCAGACTCCTGGAGTTGGTGGCTTGGAGGATCATGGCCATCAGGCCACCCCACCTCCGGTATCCCCTCTGCCCATGTTGGTACCCGTGCCGGCCGGAGACAAGTAAGTGACTAAAACTCAAATACTTTTATGTTATTTGTATGGTACTTTATATTAAACTTTAGTGGAAAGACTTGTTCGTTTATTGTATGTTACTTTAATTAGTACTTGTATAGATTGAATTGTACTGGGAACTCTTCTGTTTGTAATAGGGTAACTATTTAAACTTGGAAATGTTACATTTACAGGGGGGACTCTGTCAGAATTTTAGGAGTCTCCCTAGATTGTGTGTTGTTTTACTCTTGATATAATAGTTGTCATTACAGCTTTATTGATAGTAGTCGCACTACCAAAGCGATTATTAAGGTTTTGAAGGCCCAGTAGGATGGTCCATATATATCTTGGACAGATGCTGGGAAGGTTGTCCAAGATAGGTGGTTTGACACCTTCTCGGTAAGTTACCACATCAATTTGTTGTGATTTGATTTGTAAAATAGACCTCTTATTAATTTTGAATTCTCATTTCATTTTACAGCGTGATTATCAGTGGGTAGAGGGTATGATTGATGAGATTAGGAAGGTCTTTGCCATAAAGACCTCCAAAATCATCAAGAGTACCCTTTGGAAGGTGAGGGACAAGGGTGAGCGCCCTAGTTGGATCCCGGAGGACCATTGGGACGGGATGCTCCAGAAGTGGGGCGGTGTCCCGTTCCAGCAGGCGAGTGCTCGGAACAGGGCAAACAGAGCCACCGATGCTGCAGCCTCAGTTTACACTGGGGGTAGCATTTCAACCCTCGAGCACAAGAAAAGATTTGTAAGTATATTTATGTTAAACGTTTCTATTATGATTCGTCTGACATGTTTACAAATAATAATCTCAATGTTTTTTGTCCACCATAGGAGCTGAGGGAGCACCGGGAGCCTTCTTTGTTTGAGGTCATGCAAATGACCAAGAAGAACAAAGCCGGTGCATGGGTAAACCAGCAGACTATAGATCTAGCGGTATTTACTTTTAACTCACACATGCTTATAATTTACAAATCAACTTACTAATCCTATCAGTGTTTTTTAATTTACAGGAGGCGTATCAGGCCAGGAGGGCTGAGAAGGAGGCGGACCTGGTGGCTTCGACTCCTGAAGGGGAGGTTCCTCTCACCCTGTCTTGTTCCGACGACAACGCCATCTATATGGAGGCTATTGGCGGTGTGAACAAGAAATGGAAGGTCTTTGGATTGGGTGGCGTCGGCACGCAGCTGGTGAAAAAGGGGAAGACCCCTTCCTCTTCCTCTTCATCTGGTCTTCCGACTGAGGTTGTTCAGGTAATTCAAAACCTGAACGACGAGCTACAGGAGGAACGACGTCAGAGGCATCTTTTGGAGGAGCGGGCCAAGGCGGACCGACGGTGGGCCGAGGCAGACCGACAACGGGTTGAGGAGCAGCACGCCGAGACTCGTCGGCAACTTGCTCAACAGCAGGAGCTACTGATGCAGTTGATGGCGAGACTACCTCCCCCTACTTCCGAGGCGCCCCCACCACCACCACAGGATCCCCACCACCATGATTGTATTTTTATTATGTATACACATTGTGTATTTCATTTACAGTTTTTATATTATATTGCATTCAGTATTTATTTTGTCATTCTTCATTTATTATGTCAATATTTATTGGTAATTAAATTCAAAGAAAAACGCCTTATTTTGATTATCATTAATAATTCAACCTATTTGATAAATAAATTTAATCCATTATTTTGTTTTTAATAATAATTTAATATTTTAAAAAATTATTCAAATTTAATTATAAAATTTTATCACCCAATACAAAATATTAATCAACATTTTTAAAGTTAAATTAACAAAATCTATAAATATTTAAACAATTTTTAAAAAAATAAAAAATCCCATTAGCGACGGAATAAGATGGTCGCTAAATAACTAATCATAGCGACGGCGGACAGTGATCGCTGTATGGCTACCCATAGCGACGGGCATAAGTCGTCGCTGTATGGCTACCCATAGCGACGGTTATAAGTGGTTGCTGTATGGCTACCCATAGCGACGAGAGTAGGTGGTCGCTGTATGGCTACCCATAGCGACGGGCATAAGTCGTCGCTGTATGGCTACCCATAGCGACGGTTATAAGTCGTCGCTGTATGGCTACCCATAGCGACGGGAGTAGGTGGTCGCTGTATGGCTACCCATAGCGACGGGCATAAGTGGTCGCTGTATGGCTACCCATAGCGACGGACGGAGATGGTCGCTAACAGTAGTGATGGGATATTCGTCGTCGCTGAACATGGACAGTTAGCGACGGCTGAAGTAAGTGAAGCAGAGACCATGTTAGCGACGGTCTTATGCCGTCGGTACTTTAGCGACGACCTTTCTGTGGTCGCTGATCTATCTTTGATGAAGGTTTTAGCGACGGTCGTGTAGCCGTCAGAAATACCATCACTAGTCCTCTTAGCGACGGCCTTGGCATGGATTAGCGACCAATTCTTTCCGTCGCTAACAGGTGTTTTTTTAGTTGTGTAAAGAAATGAATTCGTACTACCTATACCAACAAATGCATTAGCCTTTTTGGTAGCCTATCACTTAAGAACTCCGAAGTTAAGCGTGCTTAACTTGGAGTAATTCTAGGATGGGTGACCTCCTGGGAAGTTGGCGTTACATATTACTCGACATCTGCACCAAATTTTAAATGTTTTATCTGTGGAGGACCCCATTTAAAAAGGGATTGTCCTAAAAACACTTATGTTTGCTTTAAGTGTAACAAACTAGGTTATCACATCAAGGATTTCCCAGATATGAAGAGAGAAAAGCCTGAAGGTACAAGTACAAACATAAATACTCAAGGAGGCATGCACGGTGCAGTCAGAAGGCCGAAGGCAAAAGAAAAGGTTTTTGCAATCACTGGAGAAGAAGCATCTCATTCTGATTCCATGGTGGAAGGTAAGTGTATCATTAATAAGACTCCTTTAACTATTATGTATGACTCAGGTGCATCACATTCCTTTATTGTCAATGACTGTGTAGAAAAACTAAAATTACCTGTGATAGAACTGCCATTTGACTTATTTGTACATACTCCTGGAAACAATCCCATTGTCACTTCTAAAGCCTGTTGGAAATGGCCTATTGTCATAGATGGTAGGGACTTTAAGGCTAATCTTTTCTGTTTACCCCTTTCTGGCTTAGAAGTTATTATTGGGCTAGATTGGTTGTCTAACAATCATGTTCTAATAGATTATCATAATAAAACCATAATGTTTAAAGAACCAGTGAATTTGAATCCTGAGGATTCGAGATTTGTAACCGCCAACCAAGTGAGTGCCTCTTTAAAAGGAGGGGCTCAAGGATTCATGCTATTGCTTTCAACAAAAGGAGAGCAAGAATCAAAAATCAAAAATCTACCGGTTGTGTCTGAATTTCCTAACGTTTTTCCTGAAGATATCCCTGGTTTACCCCCAGAAAGAGATATAGAATTTGCCATTGATCTAGTACCTAGAGTTGGAACTATTTCAATTGCACCATACCAAATGTCACCTCTAGAATTAGCAGAGTTGAAGAAACAACTTGAAGAGATGATAAAGAAGCAGTTTATATGACCCAGTGTATCCCCCTGGGGTGCACCAGTGTTGTTGGTTAAGAAAAAGGATAGTAGCATGAGGTTGTGTGTAAATTATCGGCAACTGAACAAGGTGACGATCAAGAATAGATATCCTCTGCCAAGGATTGACGACTTGATGGATCAGCTGCATGGTGCCACGGTGTTCTCCAAAATTGATTTGAGGTCTGGATACCATCAAATAAGGGTAAAGAAAGAAGATGTACCAAAAACTACTTTTAGAACACGCTATGGCCATTATGAATATCTAGTAATGCCTTTTGGTGTGACTAATGCACCAGCCGTATTCATGGATTACATGAATAGGATTTTTCATCCATATCTAGATAAATTTGTAGTGGTGTTCATTGATGATATATTAGTGTACTCTAAAAGCAGAGAAGAACATATTGAACATTTGAAGGTTGTGTTGAAAATCCTGAAAAAGAAGCAACTATATGCAAAGCTGTCAAAGTATGAATTCTGGTTGGAAGAGGTGAACTTTTTAGGACATGTAATTAGTCAAGGAGGAATAGCTGTAGACCCTTCCAAGGTGGAGGCAGTTTAAAATGAGAGAGACCAACCACGATCACTAAGATTAGAAGTTTCTTGGGCTTGGCTAGATACTATAGGAGATTCATTGAAGGATTTTCAAAGTTAGGATACCCACTGAACAAGTTAACAAGGAAAGGACAACCTTTTGTCTGGACGACACAATGCGAGAATAGTTTCCAAGAGCTGAAAGATTGACTTACTTCTGGGCCGGTGTTAGTCCTCCCCGATCCACATCAAAGTTTTGAAGTTTATTATGATGCATCTAAATAAGGACTAGGAAGTTTACCCATGCAAGACAAGAAGGTTATAGCCTATGCGTCGTGCCAATTAAGGCAACATGAGATTAACTACCCTACTCATGACTTAGAGTTAGCCGCTGTAGTTTTTGCCTTAAAGATTTGGAGGCATTATCTATACGGTACAATATTCGATGTGTTTAGTAATCATAAGAGTCTCAAGTATTTATTCGACCAAAAGGAGTTAAACATGAGGCAACGGAGATAGATGGAATTTTTAAAGACTACGACTTTGAGTTACAATACCATCCTGGAAAAGCAAATGTAGTAGCTGATGCTTTAAGTCGAAAGTCTCTATATGCGTCCACAATGATGATTAAAGAGCTGGAATTAATAAAGAACTTCAGAGATCTTAACCTAGCAGTAAAGGTTAATGCTAACAGCTACAGATTAAGAGTGTTGCAAGTGACAAGTGAATTCCTGAGGCAAGTTTTAGAGGCTTAACGAGAGGATGAATTCCTGCAGGAGAAGAAAGAACTCTTGAAACAAGGAAAATAAGTCGAGTTCAATGTGGAAAATGACCAATTGTTGAAGTATAAGGATCGAGTGTGTATCCTTGACAAAGAGGAGTTGAGAAGCAATTTTGGAAGAAGGCCACAAAAGTTATATGAGCATTCATCCCAGAGCTACTAAAATGTATCAAGATTTGAAAAAGTTATTTTGGTGGCCTGGAATGAAGAAAGCGGTGGCAGAGTACGTGGCTGCATGTCTAGTTTGCCAGAAGGTTAAAGTGGAACATCAAAAACCCCCTGGAATGCTACAATCAATGGAAATACCAGAATGGAAATGGGATAGCATTACCATGGATTTTGTGACTTCTCTACCTAAAACTCCATTAGGACATGATTCAATATAGGTAATAGTTGATAGATTAACCAAATATGCCCACTTTATTCCCATCAATATTCGTTACGCTATAGAAAAGCTGGCAAAATTATACATCGAGGAGATTGTGAGATTGCATGTAATTCCTTCAAGTATCATTTCTGATCAGGATCCTTGTTTTACATCACAATTCTGGAAGAGCTTGTACAAGGCTTTGGGAAAAAGACTACGTCTAAGTTCAGCATATCATCCTCAGACGGATGGACAATCAGAAAGGACAATCCAATCTCTAGAGGACTTGTTACGAGCTTGTGTGTTAGAGTATAAAGGAAGTTGGAATCAATTCTTACCATATGTAGAGTTTACCTACAACACAATTTCTGTAACAGCCCAAATTTTTAATTAAATTTAAAGCAGTAATTAAACAGTGAAAAAATTAAAGTTTCTCAGAAAAATAAGAAATGAATCCTAGAAAATAGGAAATTTAATACAAGGATATTTTTAGTCTTACTTAAAACGGAATTAAACGAAAATGGAACGTAGAATAAAATAAAATTATAAAATAAAATAAAAATCTTCTACAGTAAAATGCTACAGTAAAATGCTACAGTAAAACATCGCATGAAAAATCTTGTAACTTCATGAGAGTTCTCCATTCTTCCCACCACCTCATTTTACTTTGATCTACTACAGTGATTTGCTACAGTGATTTGCTACAGTAACCGCCATTGGAAGCCTATAAATAAGGCTCTAACCTTCCAAATTTCTTCAAACTAAAAACCTTACTAATCCTATAACCTTTCATCTCCCTCTTTAAGTTTTCAAAACCTTCATTGCCATACTCAAGCTCTTTAATTTTGCATAAGAAGAAATTATGCAAACTTGAATATTTAAGGAAATACAAGGGAGTTTAGCATAAGAAAAGCTTAAGGATCTTCAATTGAGGTAAGAAAGAGGGGATAGGATATTAAATACATAGAAATTAAGTTAGAATTGCTTGCTTAATTGTTTAGAAACTCATATAATTAGATTTTAATTTAATTTGAATTAAATTATGAAATTGATGCCAAATGGTTTGGAATATGATATTAAACAATTACTATAACATGGAAAATGTGTTTCCATATTCTTTGAATTATTAAATGTTATGGAAAATATGTTTCCATATGTTTGAAATATGATATAAAAATTATGGAAAATGTGTTTCCATATGATTGAATTATGATATAAATAATATGGAAAATGTATTTCCATATTCTTTGAATTACAAACAAAGTATGTTTAATTGATTGTTATAATAATTTTATTGTTACAATTAATTATAAAGGAATTTGATAATTTAATACATTCATGCATCATATGCATTGGCCGTTCAAAGAATCCGCAGAGGGGTTCTTTGAGGGGGTTCCCGGTGGGGGAACGCGCTTTGTTAAGCAACAGACCTCTGCGGTGGTTTTATACCACGGCCGTCTTAAGGACTAAGCAGTTTGTCCTTAAGGGGGGTCCCGCAACACTTGTTATTGATATTATGATATTGTTATCCGATGTGGTGTTGCATTATGGGGCGCAGTATCGGTTGGATATCCGTAAACATGTTATTATTGGAAATCACTGCAGATGTTCCCACCAGAATGGATCCATCATGCATTTTCATTCATATAAAAGAACGGAATATAATAACATAAGTATAATACAAAATACTTGTTTGGCATTTGCATCGCATAGCATCCTACTTGTGATTGTGTATGTTCTAATTTAATTTCTATTTATTTGATATTTTATGTCACTCCTTCTGTTACTTGTGGTAACCCTTTAGTGGTTAACCAGGAAGATATGTGACAAAGTTGATGATGCTTGATGTGGATAAATTATGAAGGCTTTTGAGGCTAATGCTTACTTGCGTGACTACTATGGCTGTATTATGTGTATGCTATGCTTTGGTATTTTACATCTTTTATAAAATCTAGGTGCCTGTTGTAAAATATAATATGTATGGAACTCTGATGTTATGTATAATAATAAGAAGTTAATTATGTAAAGGTTGCGTACTCTGATATTGTATTAGTAACCTCTGGAATCAGGTTGTGAATCTCTTGATAATTACTAGGTGAAAAATAAGTTATCCATGAGATTTTATATGGTGACGATAATTATCATGGGATTTGCAAGTTGGCTCCACGGTGTTACAGTTTCCATGCTAGCATTGGCATGGCACCTTTTGAAGCATTATATGGAAGAAAATGTAGGACCCCGCTATGTTGGTTTGAGACTGGTGAAAACTTGATGCTAGGACCAGAGTTGGTACAACAAACCACAGATAAAATCAAAATAGTTCAGGAAAAGATGAAGGCAACACAGAGCAGGCAGAAAAGTTATTATGACAAAAGAAGAAAGCCACTCGAATTTCAAGAAGGCGATCATGTATTCTTGAAAGTCACACCTACGATTAGGGTCGGTCGGGCAATGAAATCTCGAAAACTAACTCCTAGATTTATTGGTCCATATCAAATAATTCATAAAGTTAGTCCTCTTGCCTACCAAATAGCATTACCACCTTTTCTTTCTAATATCCATAATGTTTTTCATGTGTCAAACTTACAAAAGTATATATCTGATCCTACACATGTTATTGAACCTGATGTCATACAAGTTAAAGATAATCTTACATATGTGACACCACCTGTCAGAATAGGTGACAGAAGAATAAAAAGGTTAAGAGACAAGACAATTCCGCTTGTAAAGGTCATTTAGAGTGAAACGAGAGGAGAAGATGCTACATGGGAACTAGAAACTAAGATGAAAGAGTCTCATCCTCATTTGTTTTACAGAATAATATAAATTTCGAGGACAAAATTTTTCTAAGGGGAGTAGAGTTGTAACACCCCTATTTTTATTTTTATATTAAAATTTTGAAGGAATTAGATTATGATTCTTTAGAACTTTTTAATCTACGTATTATTTGTAATTTTTTAGAATTTTTTGGAATTTTTGAATTTTTTAAATAAAATAATATTTTTTAAATGATTTTAAATTCATATAAGTGAGTTAAAATTAAAAATATTTATAAGAAAGTGAATTTAAATTATAAGAAAATTTTCTAAAATCCATTTCAAGTAAACTTATCTAAAAATTATTGGTTTGAGAAAAATCTTGATTTTTTCCAATTTTTAAAAAATTGGAAACGTATCAATAAATTTTTATTAATAGAAAATTTTTGATTTTTAAAATTTAAACTTTATATTACTTGTTATAAAATTAGTGAGGATTGATATAATATCGCTAAAATTCAAAAGGACTGATTTTGAATATTTAAAATATACCGAGTGAAAGGTTACTATTTGGCTTAATAATTCTGCCGATAGTTACTATGCAAAATACTGTGCATGTATGAAATTTTCAAAAGATGCACAGTAACTAGGAATAAAAATTCAAAAAATGCACAGTACTTTTATATTAAAATAATAGTAAGCATAGTAATTTTTTTCCTATAAATACCGAAGGAATTCTTCTTTAGAATTCACAATTTCAGATTAAGTTTTCTTAATATAGTAGTGCTAGTGAGATAGTGGTGGAAGTAAGAGAGAGAAATAATTTTTTTTGGAAGAAGGTTCTGCTAAAATCCTAAGGTAAGAATACTTCTCTTATATATTTTTTAGGGTTATTTTCATGTCATTTTTAAAAATCTATTATTATAATAGAAATAATATTATTTTAAGTTACTATTCTGTATAGTAAAACACTATTTTAATAGTAAATTATGTAACAGCCTAATTTTTAAGCGGTAATTAAACAGTGAAAAATTAAAGTTTCTCAGAGAAATAAGAAATGAATCCTAAAAAAATAGAAAATTTAATTATGAATACAAGGATATTTTTAGTCTGACTTAAAACAGAATTAAACGAGAATGGAACGTAGAATAGAATAATAAAATAAAATAAAAATCTTCTACAATAAAATACTACAGTAAAATGCTACAGTAAAACGTCACATGAAAAATCTTGTGAAATGTAGAGAATTCATGAGAGTTCTCTATTTTTCCCACCGCCTCATGTCATTTTGAGCTGCTACAGTGATTTGCTACAGTGATGTGCTACAGTGATTTGATACAGTAACTTGCTACAGTAACCGCCATTGAAAGCCTATAAATAGGGCTCCAACCTTCCAAATTTCCTCAAACCAAAACCTCACTAATCCTATAACCTTTCATCTCCCTCTCCAAGCTCTCAAAACCTTCATTGTCATACTTAAACTTTTTAATTTTCGCATAAGAAGAAATTACATAAATTTGAAGATTTAAGGAAATACAAGGGAGTTTAGCATAAGGAAAGCTTAACGATCTTCAATTGAGGTAAGAAAGAGGGGATAGGATATTAAATACATAGAAATTAAGTTAGAATTGCTTGTTTAATTGTTTAGAAACTCATATAGTTAGATTTTAATTTAATTTGAATTAAACTGTGAAATTGATGCCAAATGGTTTGGAATATGATATTAAACAATTACTATAACATGGAAAATGTGTTTCCATATTCTTTGAATTATTAAATATTATGGAAAATATGTTTCCATATGTTTGAAATATGATATAAATATTATGGAAAATGTGTTTCAATATGATTGAATTATGATACAAATAATATGGAAAATGTGTTTCCATATTCTTTGAATTACAAACAAAGTATGCTTAATTGGTTGTTATAACAATTTTATTGTTACAATTAATTATAAAGGAATTTGATAATTTAATGCATTCATGTATCATATGCATGGGCCGTTCAAAGAATCCGCAGAGGGGTTCTTTGAGGGGGTTCCCGATGGGGGAACGCGCTCTATTGAGCAACAGACCTCTATGGTGATTTTATACCACGGCCGTCTTAAGGGCTTAGCAGTGTGTCCTTAAGGGGGTCCCGTGACACTTGTTATTGATATTATGATATTGTTATCCGATGTTGGTGTTGCATTATGGGGCGCGGTATCGGTTGGATATCCGTAAAAATGTTGTTGTTGGAAAATCACTGCAGATGTTCCCACCAGAATGGATCCATCATGCATTTTCATTCATAAAAGAGAACATAATATAAAAATTATTGAGAATAAAAAAGAGAACATAAGAAAACTTTTTATTATTTTAAAATCTTTTATTTCTTCTTAGAAATTATTGAGAATAAAAAAATTAGTATTTATTTTAGAAAGTAGACATTTTATGAAAATTAATTTATAACAAATTGAGATAATTAAATCTTGAATTCAAGAAAAATTTTGTAATTTTAAGTATTTTTGGTTAATGATTTAAAGATTTTCTCTTTTAATAAAATAAAATTTTCAAAAGAAAATTATTTTATTTTTCCAACTTAATAACTAAAGATATTTGGAAATAATTAAGAATTTGATCTTGTTAAGATTTAATTTGAGAAAGATTATGTAAAAGTTTTATATGAAAAAGTTTTGAGATATTTAAGGCTTAGAAACTCAATTTCAGTGAGATTCGAAGACTGTACCAAATTTATTTTTGTGGGACAGAAATTCAGAGAATTGAGAAAATGTACAGTTTATTGAAATGATATTGTAAACCTTTAAGGGATTTAATAATTGAGTTTCTAAAAGTCTTAACCAACTAAATACGCGAGTAGTTCATGCATCATGAATCATTAAAGTGAAATAAAATGATATTGTCTGGGGATGGATTATAGAAACCGAGGATACATTAGAGGAGGCTTAATTACGAGCCTTGGGATGAGAGGGTGTGAAAGGGTGCTTTAGGGGACCTAGGGTAGCTCCCTAGTGTCGGGTACTTTCACAATAAAAACTTTCTCAATCTGACTAGTTTCTAAGTGTTTCCATGCCAGTTGAGCTGTTCATATTATTATAATCCGGACTTATGGAACAGTGTAAACTCCTGGTTGGCCTAGTGCAAATTAAAATTTAAGGGCCCACATATATAGGTAAGTTATGATGAAGATATTGCATAACATTCATGCATTCATAATTGATTGTGTATGTGATTGTGATTGATATTATTATGTATTGGTTTGTAAAAACCCTTTGTTGCTTATGTCTTATTCGGGAATATTATATTTTTTTTCTCACTCATTTCTCCATGATTTTGTTTCACATGTTTTAAATTGATGGTTCAGAGGGAAGGATCGAAGAATCTCGACAGTAAATATAGCACATTCTAGAAAGGGAGCTCGGTATGAATACCGTGGTCCAATGAATAAATAATGTTATTAAGTAACTGCTTCTAGGCCATGGAGTTTCCTCTCTTTCTTATAATGTTTAATATTTATTTTCTTTGGATGAATGTAAAATCACTTTATAAAGTTTTAATAATATTTATGAGGTATTTTAGAAATAATGTATGTAATTTATTCCGATAGTTTCTTTTTAACAATCATATCTTTAGTAAAAAAAAATTTACAAATTTTTGTAGAATTTATTAAAGTGTAACAGAGGGCGTTACAATAACTGTTTGCCTTAGTGCCACGATAAGATAAGTGGAGTCATCACTTATCAAGATAGATACCCTGCACAGCGGAATATGTCTATATCATTCACTAAAAGGTGCAAAGTACAATTACAGGCATGATATACGAAAAATATGGATTATCCTCATTCCTGTGTCAGAATCGTACACTGATCATTAACCTACCCTCTGTCACACACTAAGCATCGAACTACTCTGATTGATATGCTGTACACGGCATTAGAGCCTCTGGGCCCACTTGCACCCAACGATTCATTTTCCATGTTTAACTATAAATAACATATTCTCCAACGCATGCAAGGTTACGTTGTTCTTACTCTCACTATACTATTACATTCCTTAAGTATTCCTTAAGTTTTCATCTACTCTACTAACTTGAGTGTTGGAGAATCCTCGCAGGTGACACCACCTTTCGTCCCCTATCAACATGAAACTCTGGTGCGAAGGATCTCCAGGATAACAAGACCGGTCTCTTCCACTGAGAGGTCAGATTATAATACCGGATACCTACTGTACCGGTGTACAAATATCCAAATCACCAACTTTTATGGCTGGTTCCCATACCGAATCACAGACCCCGATTCAGACCAGTTCAGTAACCAAGTGGTGGCCCCCAGTAATGGTAATCAGGTGGTTTGATAATGAATTATGAATGATGCATTACATAACATTTGCATTCTGATGCACATAGAACTACAGGGGACCTGTGATGCCGGCCCAGATAGGAGGGTGGCTCATGATAAGGCACGGACCTTGTGGCGGTTTCTGCGGATTCCATAGCCACCTTCAAGTTGGACTCAAGGCCAGCCCACAATCCCTAAGTTGAGGTGCCGCTGTTACTTGGAGTGACTAATGTTGCAAATGGACGAGCGGTTCAGTACTGGTAAAAACTAGATATTGATATATGATAATAAAATTTTTATACTTTAATATAAATTCCATCAGTAGGGTCAGATTCGCATTAGTATATATATATATATATATATATATATATATATATATATTAAGGTTGAAATGTTGTTGGACTGCTCATGATGATTATTGTTGTGGTTGATGCATTTGTGTTGATGTAAATATGTTAAATGACAATGTTATTAATGATGAATTATGATGATTGTTTGATTAAATGAAAAGTATGATGATTATATGATTTTTGTAGGGACTGAATAAGTATTGTTAAAGGTTGAGGTTAAATCCAGTTTAATATTTGTCATTTAATATATATATATATATATATATGTTTGTGTGTGTATAGTTTTTGATGTTAGGTATTTGATAACCTTACTGAAAGTTTAGTATGTGTTTTGATATATGTATATGGATATTAATGACAAAGTATATATGTTCATACACAAAAATTATTTAAAGAATCATATAGTGACATATATGTATTTTGGGGCTTCTAAGCGATTAGACTCGTTTGTAAATATTAAAAAAATTACTCTAAACTTTATTAAATAAGTTTACATTTTTTACATTTAACAACTAGTAATTTTATCAAATATATTTAAATTTAATCAATTAATCTATCAGCTTTAAATTTTTTAATTTTCAAGTAACTTATATGTTAATTTTATTAAAAGAACCTATAACAAAATTTCCCTTTAATGTCGCATGTAGAAACTCTGCATCTTTCAAAATAGGGATTCGCAGTACATAAGTTGTTAGAAGGATCATGTTCTTCTTTCATTACTCCCTTCCTTTCATTTTCTTCATATATAGAGAATAATTACGATAGGGATTAATGGGTAATTATCGAGAAAACATATTTTTTTATGTTTGTCTTTTGCTAAGCTCCTTTTGACATTTCTTCTTGAAAGCTGTGACAACTGATTGATTACAAATGGAAACCAGGACGGATCCAAAAATCAAATGTGCTCTGTGGCAATATTTTCATATACATTAATTCTATCGAGTTTTAATATAAATAAATCCATAGTAAAATATTATCATCTTCAAAATATTCTTATTTTATATGATTTTTCAGTTCTTTTATCTTTATTTTTAAAATAAATTCAAGAAAATTAAAATGAATTTCACTAACATTTTATAAAGAAATTTTTATTTGCATTAAAGATCAAAATAGTATACAAAAGAATTTGTGGGGGCTCTAGCCCGTAAAGATACCACATGTTGTTTTATAAATTGAACCGAGATTGGCAGAAAGAAAGAAAATGCCCTTTGCCTTCATTTTAAATGTTTTAAACTATCTAAAATATTAATATTAATTATTAAATATTTTTAAAATTTTATTTTCACAATGAAATGAATGAATTACTAAAGGGTACATGATGGTGTAGGTCAGCATGTGACCCAAAAAAAGGTGCCACGATAATAGATAATAATAAAGTCATTTATATTAAATGAGAGAGAATGGGAAGAAAAAGAAAAGAGAAGAGGAAAAAACCTAAACTTTGAATGGAACATAGCAGGAAAAGAGATAAAAAAAAAATCTTTCTAACATTTTACTTTAGATTTTTTAAAAAAGAAAAAGATGATAAATTTATAATTAAAAATAATAATAGGGAATAAAAATGAAAAAATATAAAATAACTTTTGTTTTTATTTCCCAGTCTTTTTTATAATAGTATTGTATTACATCATTTTAATTTCATTAAAAAATAAAGTTATTCCATGTGAATGTACTAAATTCAATGATTGTTCTTGCTATACTTTTAATTTATGTTAATTAATAAGAGTATAGGTTAAAAAATTATTAATGTACATTATAAACTAATGAGTCTTATAAAAAGGATTATAAAAAAACTCAAAAACAAGTCCTTATAAAAAGTATCAGAGAAAGTTTTTTTTTATTTTTACTTTTAATTAATTACAAAATCGCTACATTATTTTCAATTTCTAAATGTTTCTAAAAGAAACACATGTTTTTTTTTACAAAAGAAACATGGTTTTCTTTTTATTTTCTTTCAACAAATACGTTTTTGGTTTGAAAAGATATTTCCTCTTTCAATTTTTTCATTTTTAATTACAAACTTGTGATATTATTTTTTGTTTAGAAAAGTTTTTACTAGAAATTGTGAAACATAATAAAAAATTATTTTAGTGCTTCACATTTTAAAAAAACAAAATTAAAAATTAAAAATTAAAAATTAGTTAATATAAATAAATAAACCCCAAACAAAAAATAATTTTATCAAACCAAACAGAATATTCTGAGTGTTTATTTGGCAAGAAAGTTAAAATGTTATTGAAAGCTAGTAAAGGCTAATAAGTTAGTTGATTATATTAGAAGTGTTTGATAAAACTAATTGTTTCAGTAGCTGAAAAATATAAAATGACATAAAAGGACACATTTAATTATTTAAACAAAACTTATGTTGTATATATAAACTTTTTTAAATATTTTAATTAATATCAAGATTAATAAAATAATATTTAAGATTTTTTATAACAAAAAATTTATGAAATGTATAAGTAAAATATATTTCAAATATGATAATTCATATAAGTATTCTTCATAGAAGTCATTTTACAAGTTTTGATAAAATAATTATTTACAATAATAATAATAATAAATAATGTAAATATCTCTAATAAAGTAACAATGTTGTTGTGAATGTCTTACATCCCAGTAGATTTCTTAATAAATAAAATAAAAACTTAAAAAGAGACATTTTGTTTTAGGTTTTCAAAAAGTAAAATAAGAATTTAATCTTCAAAAAATAAAATAAAGGTTAGTAGTAGGAATTATTAAAAATATAGAGGGACAATAAAGTAAAAAAGGATTTCAGCTAGTAGTTAAAATTAAAAAACCTTATTTGAATTAATATTTAAAAAAAACACTACCAACTAACTAAAAAGTAATATTTGGGCTATCCACTCAAACACTTCTAATTTACATTTTGTAACATTTCAACTATTAATTTTAATTTTCAGCTAATTGAAATGTTTTACCAAAAATTTGGTAAATCAAATTATAATTCTATTTCATATCACATATTTATTTTATCAAACTCAAATTATAATCTAAAAGTTATATAATAATTTACAAATTTGCTAATAGTTTATTTTGTAGTTAACTTTTGTTTTTATTTTATCACATTGATTAATTATTTTAAATATACACCTAAATATTACAAATAAGTTCATATTTTTATTTTTAACTTTATCACAAAATAATCAGTTACTTTAAACAAATATGTTGAGTACTAATTTAAAACTTTTTGTTTATCTAAATGTCTGTTAAACAAAATAGTCATACATCATAAATGAACTTATGTTAATAGCTATATAGTTTTTTAAAATGTTACATGAAGCAACAATTAAACTTATAAATTCTAAACTTATTGTATTTATTAATATTTTTTATAAAAACCACTTTTATATTTTAAAAGAAAACATGTCCTCTATGTCATTTTAACAACTAGTTTTTTTTTGAGAAAATATAATTATATTCTTTTAAAATTATCTTTACCTAATATAGTCACACATATACAATAATAATCAATTATAGTAATTATAAATGGTTATATTCATAATTACCTATTAAAATAACTCATAAAAATACTCTAATCGAAACCTATTCCAATTATTTTGTTAGGTAGTGATGATTTGTATTTTTGCAGAGCAAACTTTATTTGAAAATTAGTCAAAAATACAATACAATACAATACAATACAATACAATGTGCAAGAGTCAACAATTTATCTTGCATTTGCAAAAGTTTCTAAACTTGAGTTCGCTCACACCATGTTCCATTCATAATACTCTCAACTATTCACAAGCTTCTACTTTAAATTCATTGAGTTTTATTTAAATAGATTTTAAATGTCAATTTAATCTTGTATGTGCTAGGGGATGTTATAAGGGTGACTAGTAATATACGTTAATTTAAATATCTTCATAACCAATTAAGTTAATTTTATTTAGGCTGTTAGCCTTTCTCTTTTACGAAAGTCATAACCGCGTGGCCTGAGAAGAAAAGGAAATGACTTTTTTTTAGGGTCAACAAAAAAGCAAAAAAGAACTTTTGGTGCCCTCTTTCATATGAGACCTATTGGCTATTCATGATTCTATCTAAATGTTCTTAGTTGGTTCAGCCTACAATGCATTGTCAGGGACAAATTAACCACTTCAAATGTTCAAATAGCCATTTAGGAACAGTGACTAATATCAACACAGATGCCATATACTGATATTTGTATTTGTTAATCATTCAAGATCCTCTTATATTGGTATATAATATGAAAATACAATCTTCAGAGAGACGTATACAAAATTAATTTTCATTCTAATGTAATTACTTTACTTTTTTACCTTTACCACATTAAATCATTAAAATCTAGCAATGATGTATAAGGTTAATATTATCCGTTTTACATGAAAAGTATTGAGAATAAGGATTGAACTCTAATTCTCACATTTTCGATTCGGTAAAGGTATAAGTTCAATAGAACTATGATCAAACCAGAGATTGAGTTGTGGTTCAACTAATAACCATAAAAGACTGACCTTAATCATTCACCTAGTCTTTTCACGATTCAACTGGTTGGATCGTCTAATTCAATCCAGTTTTGATAACAATGCACATTTCTCCCTTTCTTTTATTGTTATTTTAAAGAATAGAAAAAATAAATTACTTTTTTTATTCCTTATCTTTCACTCTTATTTGCATTCTATTATTTGTTTCTGTAACACCCTGGGGGCCAACTTGTAAATCCCAAGATAATTACCGTCACCATATAAAATTTCTTGGATAATTTATTTTTCGTCTGGTAATTATCAAATGATTCACAACATGATTCCAGAAGTTACTGATACAATATCAGAGTGCAAAAGTTTTTACATAACTAACTTTATTTTATTATACATAATATCAGAGTCTCATACATATTATATTTTACAACAGGCACCTAGATCTTATAAAATATAAAGATGTAAAGTACCAAAAGGTAGCATACACATAATACAGCCATAGTAGTCACGCAAGCAAGTATCAACATCAAAAGCCTTCATAATTTATCCACATCAAGCATCATCCACTTTGTCACATATCATCCTGGTTAACCACTAAAGGGTTACCACAAGTAACAGAAAGAGTGAGATAAAATGTCAAATAAATGGAAATTAAATTAGAACAAACACATCCACAAGTAAGATGCTATGCGATGCAGATGCCAAACAAGTATTTTTTATTATACTTATGTATTATATTCCGTTCTTTTATATGAATGAAAATGCATGATGGATCCATTCTGGTGGGAACATCTGCAGTGATTTCCAACAATAACATTTTTACAGATATCCAACCGATACCGCGCCCCATAATGCAACACCAACATCGGATAACAATACCATAATATCAATAACAAGTGTTGCGGGGCCCCCTTAAGGACACACTGCTTAGCCCTTAAGACGACTGTGGTATGAAACCACCACAGGGGTCTGTGCTTAACAGAGTGCGTTCCCCCACCGGGAACCCCCTCAAAGAACCCCCCTGCGGATTCTTTGAACGGCCAATGCATATGATGCATGTAGTAAATTTATTTCAATAAATTTATTTATAATTTTAACAATAAGAATTTATTGTAAAATTCAAGAAGATACGGCATTTCATCATATTTATAAGTATAATCCATGTACTATATTTAAAAATATGGAAACATAATATCAACTAATTACTATATTTAATAATTCAAACAACAAGGAAACATTTTTCATGTAAACTACTATAATTATTATTCCAAAGGTTATGGAAACACATTTTCCATAGTATTTATTGATTTATCATACTCTCTTTTTCAAGGAATATAGAAACATGTTTTCAAAATGGTTATATCCATTTATTTAATTAAATAACTTTAATATTATTTTGTTAAAAAATTTAGATTTTGATAAATTGTAATGTCTTAGTAGTTAAGATTAAAGTATATTTTAATAATGATATATTCATATAAGGTAGTATAGTATAAAGAAAATTGACAAAAGTACCAATAAGAACTTAAAATAGAAATTCTGAAACTATTAGTGCGCTACCTATTAGTGTGGTTGTAAAAGGAACCGCACTAATAGGGTTCTGCATATGCTATTACGAAAACAGCATCTTGTTTTTGTGATTTATATACGTTTTACCCATTCCAATTGAAATTTAAGCATACCAAATGATGTTAAATCATCATATAACATTAGAAATATATTATATATCATATTTCAATGTATTAATATTAATTTCAAAATTTAATTCCTTTAAATAAAAATTTTAACTATTCACATTCAATGTTATTTAGTCAAATACTGATATATTTCTAATCTAATTTCTATCTATCCGATATTTTATCCCGTCTTTCTTACCTTAATTTCAGATTCCCAAACTCGGTTTGTGCTCAAACTCCTTGTTTCTCCTCGAATCTTTAATGGAAAATGGTTTCTAGGATTCCAAAATTGAAGGCCTTAGAGTTATAGAAACGAAGATTTGAAGGTTTGAATTAGAAGATAATGGAGGATAGAAGGATTTGGGTGATTTGAATTGAAGAAAAATGAAGTGGGAGGCCATTTATATAGGCAAAGAAAGGCGGTGGAAATAAGGCGGTGGAGAAGCTTGGAGAGAAGCAGAGAGTCTTCGAGAGAGAGAAGGAATTTAATAACTGGTTCCTCAATAATTCTACGTTTTATTGTCGTATTCTCACTCTGTTTGTTTTCATTTTAAGTCCAATTTATGAAATAAAAATATCCCCGTAACTGGAATAAAATTTCCTATTTTCTAAGATTTATTTCTTATTTTTCTAAGAAACTTTAATTTTTTATTGTTTAATTACCGATTCAAATTTAATTAAAAATTGGGCAGTTACACTCTCCGCCCGTTATAAAAATTTCGTCCTTGAAATTTAAACGTACCTTGTTAGAATAATTCAGGATATTGACTCCTCATTTCATCTTCTCGTTCCCAAGTCATGCTTATTTCATCTCCTTGTTGCCAAGCTACTTTCACCAATGAGATCTCCTTGCCTCTTAGTCGCTTAATGTCTCTGTCCATTATCTTCACTGGTGTTACTGGAATCGTAAGGTTTTCCTTAACTTCTATATCATCAGTCTCGATCATATGGTCTGGATCAGGTACATACTTTCGTAATTGTGAGACATGGAACACATTATGAAGATTAGAAAGGTAAGGCGGCAATGCGATCTGATATGCCACTTTACCAATTCTTTTTAGGATCTCATATGACCCTATATACCTTGGTGTAAGCTTCTTACTTTTTAACACTCTTCCAACTTCTTTGTTGGGTGATACTTTTAAGAATACATAGTCTTCAACTTGGAATTCTAATGGCTTCCTCCTTTGATCATAATATGACTTCTACCGATCTTGCACAATTTTTCATCCTTTCTCTAATCATCCGAATTTACTCTGTTGTTTGCTGGACAATTTTTGGTCCAAGAGTCAGGTGCTCACCTGTCTCTAACCAACAGATTGGTGTCCTGCACTTTCTACCATATAATGCTTCATATGGTGTCATCCCAATGCTTGAGTGATAACTGTTATTATATGTGAATTCAATTAGTGGAAAGTAATGTTCCCAGCTTCCTCCATGTTCTAATACACATGCTCTTAGTAAATCCTCCAGACTTTGGATAGTCCTATCTGACTATCCATCAGTCTATGGATGATAGGCAGAGCTTAACTTCAGTCTGGTACCGAGCTCTTTATGTAAACTTCCCTAGAATCGAGAAGTAAATCTAGGATCTCTATCAGACACTATGCTTGACGGTACTCCATGTAATCTCACTATCTCCTTTATGTACACTTGAGCCAATTTCTCAAGTGAATACTTCATGTTGATTGGAAGAAAATGGGCTGATTTCGTTTATCTATCGACTATCACCCAGATAGCATCATTGCCTCTTTGTGTTCTATGCAAGCCTGACACAAAGTCCATGGCAATGTCATCCCATTTCCATACAGGTATTTCTAGTGGTTGTAATCCACCAGATGGCTTTTGATGTTCAACTTTACTTTTCTGACATATTAAACAAGATGAAACATACTCAGTTATCTCTTTTTTCATCCTCTTCCACCAGAAATCCTTTCTTAAATCTTGATACATCTTCGTAGATCCAGGATGAATACTAAGCATACTTTTATGGGCTTCATCTAGAATCATCTTCTTTAGTTCTGCATCCTCTGGGACACATAGTCTTCCTTTCATCCTCCATACTCCATCTGAACCTTCTTGTAATCCCAGATCTTTCCCATTATGTTGTGTCTCGATCATTCCTTGGAGACATACATCTAATTTCTGTCTTTCACACACTATTTTCAAAAAATCATTAGTAATTTTTAGAATTCTGACAACTATATTTTCTGAAGATTTCTCCTCAACTGCTATGTTTAAGTCTCTGAATTGTTCAATCATTTCTAATTCTTTTATCATTAAAGCTGCCATATGAATAGCTTTTCTACTAAGCGCGTCAGCCACCATGTTGGCTTTCCCTGGATGATACTTCAACTCAAAGTCATAGTCCTTAAGAAATTCCATCCATCGGCGTTGTCTCATGTTTAATTCTTTTTGGTCAAACAGGTATTTGAGACTTTTATGGTTATTATAAACTTCAAACTTTGCACCGTATAAGTAGTGCCTCCAAATTTTTAAAGCAAAGACAATAGCTGCCAATTCTAGGTCATGAGTAGGGTAATTAAGTTTGTGGGGTCGTAATTACCTTGAAGCATAAACAATTACTTTCCTTTGTTGCATTAGGACACAACCAAGTCCCAACTTTGAAGCGTCACAATAAACTTCAAAGTTTTCTTGGGGGTTTGGTAAAACTAGAACTGGTGCAGTTGTTAATCTTTTTTTTAATTCTTGGAAACTTGCTTCACATTCAGGAGTCCAAACAAAAGGTTTATTCTTACAGGTTAATCGGGTCATTGGTAGGGCAATTCGAGAGAATCCTTCAATAAATCTTCGGTAGTAACCATCAAGTCCTAAGAAACTCCTAATTTCTGTGACAGTCTTCGGCCACTCCCAAGCTATTACAGCTTTAATCTTTGCAGGGTCAACTGACACTCTATTCTTAGATATCACATAACCTAAGAATTTTACTTCATTAAGCCAAAACTCACATTTGGATAGTTTGGCATATAGCTGCTTCTCCTTTAGTATTTGTAGTACTAAGTACAGATGCTTCTCATGCTCCTCCTTGGTTTGGAATAGATAAGAATATCATCTATAAAGACAATGACGAATTGATCAAGGTATGGATGGAATATCCGGTTCATGTAGTCCATAAACACGGCTGGAGCATTAGTTACACCAAAAGGCATAACTAAATATTCATAATGGCCATAACGTGTTCTAAAGGCGGTCTTTGGAATATCTTCTTTCTTTACACGAATTTGATGATATCCGGATCTCAGGTCTATCTTGGAGAACATAGTAGCTCCTCGTAGTTGATCAACAAGGTCATCAATCCTTGGTAACGGGTATTTATTCTTAACCGTCACTTTGTTCAGTTGGCGATAATTGACACAAAGTCTCATACTACCATCTTTCTTCTTGACCAGTAGTACAGGTGCTCCCCAAGGAGATACGCTAGGTCGTATGAATTGCTTTTCTAATAACTCCTGATAAGTGTTTTAGAACACTGTTTTTCACTGTTTAAATTGTTTACATTTTCTGTTGTTACTGTATTATTTCCTCTGATTTTCATGATTTTCGCTTTAAATTCACTGTCATTGTCCAAGTATCGTATTTTGCATGAATTAATGAAAATGGAACAATTAAAAAACACAATTTTGAGAATTTGAAAAATATGATGGATTGATATTTTAATTTTAATTTAATTTAATTTTTATTTTTTTTACTGCACTCACTGTATTTTTACTGCTGTCTGTATTTTTCAGTAGCTCCACTGTTTCTACTGCTGTTTCCACTACTGTTTCTGCTGTCTGTCACTGTTTTTCCAGCACTCTGTTTCTGCACGTTTTTCCTCTATTTTTTCACTGTTTTCAGCCCTGAAAAATTGGTTTTTGCTGCTGGAAAAATTGTGTTAAAAATGGTTTCTTCTTTGGCTCCATGTACCATTAATTTATGCAAATAAATGGTCACCTACAAGTCCATTTTCGGCAGCATTAGGCAAGGATCTAAAGTATCAATATTTTATGCAAATAATTGGTTCCCATTTGCTTCCAACGGCTACACCAAAGCAAGCTCCCATTGTCAATTATTCAATGCAAACAAAGGAAAAAGGCACACATGGGTCCACTTTAATTGCTGCTGAAATTGGACAGCAAAATTGGCAATGTTTTAACGTGAATGGCTGCTAGAAAATAGGCAGAGAAAAGTGAGCTGGACAGCAAGAAAACAATATAAAAGCAGCACTGTATTTAGACAGCAAACAGCAGCATATTCCCACAGCAAAACAACAAAAATGCAACAGCAAACAGCAAGAATTTGGACAGCCAAAAACATATGAAATGCTGGCTGTTTGGGACAGCAAAATAACAAAAACAGCAACACAATTTGGCAACACTTACCAGCAGAGAATGGGTTCCCATTTTTGCTCCATGTTTGCCAACGTAAAAGTGATGGCTGATTGCAAAATGGGACATTATTTGTTATAAGGAGCTGGCTATAAAAACATACAGCAGCAAAGAATTGGGGCAGTCAGTTTTTGCAGTGAGAATTAGGACAGTAGCAGAGAGAATTTTGTGCAGAGAGTGAGTCAGAAAATTAAACAAAAGAAAAACAGTGTGCGTGTAGTGTGGAATTTTATTTCTTTGTATTGTATTTTTATTTTGTGAAATAAGAATTGAGAGGACAGTGAAATTGAGCGGTTAAATTTGTATACGGTGGAGGGATCCGGAACAAAGATTTACGGTGGAAAATTTACTGGGCTTTTGGAGAAACCCGTAAGTTTTATTTACCATGAATTGTATGTTGTATTTCCTTTTCATTATATGTATGAATTTATACCGTATCATGTGTAACTAAATTTTTATCTTGGGAAAACGGGGGTACGATAATATTTTACGTTGATGTTATTTTGACTTAAAAGTAAATAAATTTCTGTTTTCCATTTAGTTCAAATTTTACTTAATGCTTTTAGTGATTCCTAACAAGAACCTAAATGATAAAACCATGTACTTACGGGTATATTAGTAAGTTTAGGTAACAAATAGAATCGAGAGATTTATTTTTACCGGAAAGCTTTGAACTAAACCTAAGATTTTTGAGATGCTTTTTGTGACCTCGGTAAAACCGTGAAAGTAATCAAAATTCTTTTGAGGAAGTAAAAATGGGATTTTCATAAAACGATAATGGGCCTTTCTGAGGATTAAGCAGCGCTTTCCATAGGTTAGGTACATTAATAGGATTCCGAGAGGAACATATTAATTGGCTTTTGGAAAATTCGCCTTGGAAAACTTAATTTGATTTTTATTTATAAAAAGTTGAAATTGTCAACGTAGAATAATATCTTAAACCCCCGGAATCCCAAGATACTCTCAACTCTGTTTGTCACCCACGGTAAATTTTTATTTTTACTGTAAGGTAAAATTTTTTACTGTTAATTTTTATTTTTCACAAATACCAAAAATTGAAAGAGAATTGTGTGGATAATCAAATTTTGATATGCCGGTACTTTGAAAACAGTCCCTGTGGAGAACGATAATCTTTTATATTACGCGACATAACCCGTGCGCTTGCGGGCCCTGTCAAGTTTTTGGCGCCGTTGCCGGGGACTGTTGTCCCTCAAATATCGGCAGTATTAAAATTCGATTAGATCATACTTGTTAATATTTCTTTTTATTTTTATTTTGTTTTATTTGTTTGATTTATTTCTTTTTGTATATTTGTTTGTTTTTAGTGTTTATTTTATTTGGTTATTTTGTATTTTGTATTCTGTTCCTTTTTCTTTTACTGTTACTATCTATTTTTGAATTTCTAATTAATTGTTCTGTTATTTTATTTTTTTCTTAAAATTTTGTTATTCTATTTTATTTTACTATTGTATATTTAGTGTGATATTTTTCTTGATATTGTTCTGTTCTTTGTATTTGTTTATTGTTGTTTTCTTTTATTTGTTTCAATTATTTCTTTTTCTGTATCTTTATTTTAATATCTTATTCTGTATTTTTATTGTTTATTTTATTTTGTTTGTAATCTTGTATTTTGTTTATTATTTTGCGTATCTGTTGCTGTTTTATTTTTTATTTTTTGTGATTATTTGTTTTATTTGTCTTTTATTTTCTTTTTATGCGACGAAGCCGTAGTGTCGATCTAAACTTAGGATTTGACCCTGAGATAGAACGTACCCTTAGAGCTTTAAGAAAACAACAAAAACAAGAAAAAGAAAAACAAATGGCAAACCAAAACAGAGCCTTAAGAGATTTTGCTGCTCCAAGTACAAACGGAAGAGGATCTAGCATCCTTAGACCCACAGTGGAGGCTAACAATTTTGAATTGAAGCCTTCACTACTCTCTATGGTACAGCAGAACCAATTCGGAGGATTACCCTCCGAAGATCCAAATCTTCATCTTCAAATCTTTCTTGAATACTGTGACACCTTGAAAATGAATGGAGCCACCAATGATGCCATTCGCTTGAGACTCTTCCCTTTCTCCTTAAGAGATAAAGCGAGGGCGTGGTTATACTCTCTTCCTGAAGGATCCATCACAACTTGGGAACAACTATCCAGTGCTTTCATCAATAAGTGGTACCCAAGAAATAAAACTGATTTGTTAAGAAAACAAATAATTAATTTTGCACAAAAAGATGATGAATCCCTGTATGAAGCCTGGGAGAGATACAAGGAGATGCTGAGAGAATGTCCTCACCATGGGATAGAGAGGTGGTTGACAGTCCATATTTTCTATAATGGACTAACTTCCACGCAAAAGATTTCTTTGGATGCTGCAGCTGGAGGAGCCTTCATGAGCAAAAATGTGGATGAAGCCCAGAACCTGATTGAGGAGATAGCCCAAAACACCCACCAATGGAATTCTGAGAGAGGATTACCTGCTAAAACACCAGGTAAGTACTCTGTTGATGCTCTTTCCCTACTTTCTGCCCAAGTTGAAGCATTAACATTAAAACTTGATAAGATAGGGTCAACAGGTGCTGCTAAAGTTGTTTGCGAAGTTTGTGGTGTTTCAGGACATGGAGCTACGAATTGCCAGTTAGCAATGACCCTTAATCAAGAACCTGAAATGCATCAAGTAGATGCTATTGGAAACTATGGTGGAAATTATCAGAATAACTACAGACCTCCACAAGGTCCACCTGGCTTCCAAAACAGGCCATTCCAAGGTAATCAGAGTAACTACAAACCCCAACAAGGACCCTATATTCCACAAAAATCAAAGCTAGAGTCCTTGATGGAGACATTTGTAGCTACTCAACTTAAACAAAATGATGAGTTCTCTGATGCAATAAAGAACTTAGCTTCAAAGGTGGATTCTCTTGCCACCCATAACAAAATATTAGAGAATCAAATCGCCCAACAAGCCTCCTACTCTCAAAGAGCACCAGGTACATTTCCTGGAAAACCTGAAGCTGGACCGTCCAACCATACCATGGCTATCACTCTTAGGAGTGGTACTCAATATGATGGGCCCGTTGGCAAGACTACAAAGGAGGAGAAGAAAGTGGATGAATCTTCATCTCATCCAGTGATTGAAGAAGAGAAACCACAAGAAAAGAAGGAGGAGGTTAAGCCATATCAACCTCCTATTCCATTTCCTCAGCGCTTGGCCAAAGCAAAGTTGGACAAACAATTTGGTAAGTTCCTTGATGTTTTAAAGAAATTGTATATTAATATTCCTTTTACAGATGCTTTGCAGCAAATGCCTACATATGCAAAGTTCTTGAAGGACATTCTGTCCAACAAAAGAAGACTGGAGGAAGATGGTACAGTTGCACTTACTGAAGAGTGCAGTGCTCTAATTCAAAAGAAACTTCCACCCAAGCTCCAAGATCCAGGTAGTTTCTCTATTCCTTGCATGATTGGTGACATGAATATAGATAAAGCATTATGTGATTTAGGAGCGAGTGTAAGTTTAATGCCATTATCTGTTGCTGAAAAGTTAGGATTGGGTGAGCTAAAACCTACTAAGATGTCTTTACAGCTGGCTGATAGATCTGTCAAATATCCAGTAGGAATTTTAGAGGATGTTCCTATTAAAGTAGGAAAATTTTTTATACCTGCTGACTTTGTTGTGCTAGAAATGGACGAAGATTCTTTGATTCCTATTATTTTAGGACGACCATTTTTAGCAACTGCAGGTGCTGTGATCGACGTCAAGAATGGTAAGTTGTCTCTGACTGTTGGAGACCAAAAGGTTGATTTTAACTTGAAAAATGCTTTAGAAAAACCTTTTAATAATGATGTTTGCTGTAGTGTAGATTCTGTTGAACAAGTGGTAAAGGAAGAAACCCTTCCTAATGACCCACTTGAAACTGTTTTCATGATTGAGCCTGCAGGAACATCTGATTGCTCTGAGGCTCCACTAGAACATGATACTGAGATCATGGGTAACAAAGTGGTAAGCCCCAATGTGGAATTAAAACCTTTACCAGCTTCATTAAGGTATGAGTTTCTTGGTCCTAATTCCACATATCCTGTGATTGTTAATGCTGAATTGAATCCATGTGAAACTGAAAAACTTTTGAAACAACTTAGGTTGTATAGAAAGGTAATAGGTTATACAATGGACGACATCAAAGGAATTAGCCCTTCTCTTTGTATGCACAGGATTACTGTAGAAGATGAAAGTAGGCCCACAGTAGAACCACTTAGGAGATTAAATCCAAAAATGCAAGAAGTGGTTAAAAAAGAAATTTTGAAATTGCTTGATGCTGGAGTGATATATCCTGTTGATAGTAGTAAATGGGTAAGTCCTGTCCATGTGGTGCCTAAAAAAGGGGGAATAACTGTGATTGAAAATGATAAACATAACTTGATTCCTACTAGGATTGTCTCTGGTTGGCGCATGTGCATTGATTACAGGAAGTTAAATAGCGCCACGAAAAAAGATCATTTTCCTCTCCCTTTTATTGATCAGATGCTTGAAAGACTTGCAAAACATTCTTATTTCTGTTATTTGGATGGGTATTCAGGTTTTCATCAAATTCCCATTCATCCATCTGATCAAGAAAAGACTACCTTCACTTGCCCTTATGGGACTTATGCTTATAGGCGTATGCCTTTTGGTCTGTGTAATGCACCTGCGACTTTTCAAAGGTGTATGCAAGCAATTTTTTCTGACCTTATTGAAAATGTGATGGAAGTCTTTATGGATGATTTTTCAGTGTATGGTTTGGATTTTGATAACTGCTTAACAAATTTGTGCCAAGTCTTGCAGCGTTGTGAAGAGACCAATCTGGTCTTGAACTGGGAAAAATGCCATTTTATGGTAAGAGAAGGAATAGTTCTTGGACATTTGGTGTCTGAGAGAGGTATAGAAGTTGATAAGGCTAAGGTGGAAGTAATTGAAAAATTGCCCCCACCAACAAATGTGAAAGGTATTCGGAGTTTTCTTGGACATGCAGGGTTTTACCGTCGGTTCATTAAAGATTTCTCCAAAATCACAAAGCCTCTTACAACTCTTCTAGGTAAGGATGTGCCTTTCAATTTTGATTCATCTTGTATGGAAGCTTTTTGCAGGATTAAGCAAGCTCTAATCTCTGCCCCCATCGTACAACCCCCTGATTGGGAACTCCCATTCGAATTGATGTGTGATGCGAGTGATTACGCAGTGGGGGCTGTTCTTGGGCAACGGAAGGACAAGAAGCTTCATGTAATTCATTATGCCAGCCGGACGCTGGATGATGCTCAAATAAATTATGCCACAACTGAGAAAGAACTGTTAGCCATTGTCTTTGCTTTTGATAAATTTAGATCTTACTTGGTGGGTTCACATGTTATTGTTTACACTGATCACTCTGCCATTAAGTATCTATTGAATAAAAAGGAAGCAAAACCTAGGCTGATTAGGTGGATTCTAATATTGCAAGAATTTGACTTGGAAATTAAGGACAAGAAGGGTACTGAGAATCCGGTCGCTGACCACTTGTCTAGATTGACATCCGAAAAAGAAGAAATAGATAATATTCCTATTAATGAATCTTTTCCGGATGAACAACTCTTGAATCTTAGTATCCAACGTGTTCCTTGGTATGCTGATTTTGTAAATTTTCTTGCATGTGGTATTTTACCTCCTGACCTTAGCTTTCAGCAAAGAAAAAAGTTTTATGCAGATGTCAAACATTATTATTGGGATGAACCCCTCCTATTCAAGCAATGTGCTGATGGTTTAATTCGAAGGTGCGTTTCACAAGATGAGGTCCATGATATTTTGAACCATTGTCATTCTCTTTCCTGTGGAGGGCACATGAGCACCTCCAAGACAGCAGCTAAAATATTGCAAGCTGGGTTCTATTGGCCACATATTTTTAAGGATGTACGTAAGTATGTTCTAACTTGTGATGCGTGCCAAAGAACAGGTAACATTGGTAAGAGACATGAAATGCCATTGAATACCATTTTAGAAGTTGAATTGTTTGATGTATGGGGTATTGATTTTATGGGACCTTTTCCTTCATCTTTTGGAAATCAGTTCATATTAGTAGCAGTTGACTATGTGTCAAAATGGGTGGAAGCCATTGCTTCACCCCATTCTGATGCTAAGACTGTTATTAAACTTTTCAAGAAAATAATATTTCCAAGGTTTGGGGTCCCAAAATGTGTTATAAGTGATGGAGGGTCTCATTTTATTGAGAAAACTTTTCAGACCCTTCTAAAGAAATATGGAGTTAGGCATAAGGTTGCTACACCTTATCACCCACAAACTAGTGGACAAGTTGAGGTATCCAATCGGGAAATTAAAAACATTCTTCAAAAAGTGGTTAATACGTCACGTAAAGATTGGTCTATTAAGTTAGATGATTCTTTATGGGCTTATAGAACCGCATACAAAACTCCCATTGGAACCACACCGTTTAAGCTAGTTTATGGGAAGCCTTGCCATTTACCTGTTGAGCTGGAATATAAGTCTTTCTGGGCTGTTAAAACTCTTAACTTTGATCATAAAGCTGCAGGTGAACGTAGGTTGTTGGAATTAAATGAGCTTGAAGAGCTCCGTTTAGATGCATACGAAAATGCCAGAATTTATAAAGAAAAAACTAAACAATGGCATGATCGTCACATCCTACGGAGAACATTCAATCCAGGTGATATGGTTTTACTGTTTAATTCCAGATTGAAGCTTTTTCCAGGTAAACTGAGATCCCGATGGTCAGGACCATTCAAGGTAACAAAGGTCTTTCCCTTTGGAGCTGTCGAGTTATGGAGTGAGAAATCTGGTACATTTAAGGTAAATGGACAGAGAGTAAAGCACTACTTGACAGGTCAACCAATACAACAAGCAAGTGACTTGGACTTGTTTGATGCTCCTGATGAATAAATCCAAATGGTGAAAAGTCTGGCTGAAGACTTAAAACTTAGCACTGATAGGGAGGTAACCCTATAAAAATTTGTTGTTTTATTTTGAATTTGAAAAAAAAAAAAAAAAAAAGAAAACAAAACAAAAACTAAGCCAAATCCCGGTTTGGGGTTACTCCAGGTAAGTTTTCTTTACCTTTTATCATCCATTTTAACATTGAGGACAATGTCAAATTCTGGTTTGGGGTGGTAGGTAAGAAAACTTAACTGTTTTGTTTACATTGTGTGATTGTTATTTTATTTTGCATGTGTGTTTTCCTTATTTTGTTTGTAATCCTGTAATTTACCATGATTGCATGATAAATTAACTTTGAACACAAAGCTAAAGTATCTAAGGACCCTAAAATTTCGAGTAAAATTTTTCAAAATTTGATTGTTTAAATGCCAAATCAATGTCTAAATGAACCTTATGTGATTAAAATTTTCTTTGAAAGGACTTTCCATGGTGAGACTTGAGCCAAAATGGGTTATCTATCAAACAAATTTTCAAAACCCATATTTTTTGATTGAGTGAATCTCGTAGTCATTAATATTCTAGAACTTGTTTTTCAACCAATTCAAAATGGTTTTTGATTGTATGTCTTAGGATGATAAAGGCACAATTAGGTCTCATTCTTAAGCCTCAGAATGTTTGCACAATTTGACCCCTAGTTGCCTCTTTTGAGCCTGAAAGTGAAAATCTTTTTTCTTTGAAACCTTTCATTGACTGATATTCTCTTAATGGTAAAAAAGTTGGAAATTTAGTGGAGCAAAGAAATAAAAAGGACTTAAGAAAAATATGTATGGAATGTAAACAAAAGCAAGAAAAAGAAAATCAAAAGGATGATATTGAATGAATTACGAAAAGTCCATAAAAATTCAAAAATTTGCTCTGTTAATTTCTGAAATTATGATGGAAGTTTGAATCATTCATGACTGTTTAAGCCCTTTTGTACTCCATTTTTCTTGAAATTCCTACCATGACAATACGACCCATGGCCCCGTTACAACCCTTTGAAAGACCTTTAGACTTTGACATGCTTTCTATCTAAACTGTGGAGTTTTTGGTTGATCAACAAGCTTATGGTAATATTTTCGACTATGATGATTTGAGTGATACACAAACCATGAGACACTTAGAGTGAAATTGTGAGAAGAGTATCTCAAGTCTTGACATTGAAAATTGACTCACATAAGAAATTTAATTTTGGCATTTGAATAAATCAATTTCTCTGTTTCGGGTTCCCTAATTTACTAAGCTAAGTGTTTTCTGTTTCTTATTGTGTGAATATGGTGATTGCTTGAGGACAAGCAATGTTCTGGTTTGGGGTATTTTGATAAGTGTTTTAGAACACTGTTTTTCACTGTTTAAATTGTTTACATTTTCTGTTGTTACTGTATTATTTCCTCTGATTTTCATGATTTTCGCTTTAAATTCACTGTCATTGTCCAAGTATCGTATTTTGCATGAATTAATGAAAATGGAACAATTAAAAAACACAATTTTGAGAATTTGAAAAATATGATGGATTGATATTTTAATTTTAATTTAATTTAATTTTTATTTTTTTTACTGCACTCACTGTATTTTTACTGCTGTCTGTATTTTTCAGTAGCTCCACTGTTTCTACTGCTGTTTCCACTACTGTTTCTGCTGTCTGTCACTGTTTTTCCAGCACTCTGTTTCTGCACGTTTTTCCTCTATTTTTTCACTGTTTTCAGCCCTGAAAAATTGGTTTTTGCTGCTGGAAAAATTGTGTTAAAAATGGTTTCTTCTTTGGCTCCATGTACCATTAATTTATGCAAATAAATGGTCACCTACAAGTCCATTTTCGGCAGCATTAGGCAAGGATCTAAAGTATCAATATTTTATGCAAATAATTGGTTCCCATTTGCTTCCAACGGCTACACCAAAGCAAGCTCCCATTGTCAATTATTCAATGCAAACAAAGGAAAAAGGCACACATGGGTCCACTTTAATTGCTGCTGAAATTGGACAGCAAAATTGGCAATGTTTTAACGTGAATGGCTGCTAGAAAATAGGCAGAGAAAAGTGAGCTGGACAGCAAGAAAACAATATAAAAGCAGCACTGTATTTAGACAGCAAACAGCAGCATATTCCCACAGCAAAACAACAAAAATGCAACAGCAAACAGCAAGAATTTGGACAGCCAAAAACATATGAAATGCTGGCTGTTTGGGACAGCAAAATAACAAAAACAGCAACACAATTTGGCAACACTTACCAGCAGAGAATGGGTTCCCATTTTTGCTCCATGTTTGCCAACGTAAAAGTGATGGCTGATTGCAAAATGGGACATTATTTGTTATAAGGAGCTGGCTATAAAAACATACAGCAGCAAAGAATTGGGGCAGTCAGTTTTTGCAGTGAGAATTAGGACAGTAGCAGAGAGAATTTTGTGCAGAGAGTGAGTCAGAAAATTAAACAAAAGAAAAACAGTGTGCGTGTAGTGTGGAATTTTATTTCTTTGTATTGTATTTTTATTTTGTGAAATAAGAATTGAGAGGACAGTGAAATTGAGCGGTTAAATTTGTATACGGTGGAGGGATCCGGAACAAAGATTTACGGTGGAAAATTTACTGGGCTTTTGGAGAAACCCGTAAGTTTTATTTACCATGAATTGTATGTTGTATTTCCTTTTCATTATATGTATGAATTTATACCGTATCATGTGTAACTAAATTTTTATCTTGGGAAAACGGGGGTACGATAATATTTTACGTTGATGTTATTTTGACTTAAAAGTAAATAAATTTCTGTTTTCCATTTAGTTCAAATTTTACTTAATGCTTTTAGTGATTCCTAACAAGAACCTAAATGATAAAACCATGTACTTACGGGTATATTAGTAAGTTTAGGTAACAAATAGAATCGAGAGATTTATTTTTACCGGAAAGCTTTGAACTAAACCTAAGATTTTTGAGATGCTTTTTGTGACCTCGGTAAAACCGTGAAAGTAATCAAAATTCTTTTGAGGAAGTAAAAATGGGATTTTCATAAAACGATAATGGGCCTTTCTGAGGATTAAGCAGCGCTTTCCATAGGTTAGGTACATTAATAGGATTCCGAGAGGAACATATTAATTGGCTTTTGGAAAATTCGCCTTGGAAAACTTAATTTGATTTTTATTTATAAAAAGTTGAAATTGTCAACGTAGAATAATATCTTAAACCCCCGGAATCCCAAGATACTCTCAACTCTGTTTGTCACCCACGGTAAATTTTTATTTTTACTGTAAGGTAAAATTTTTTACTGTTAATTTTTATTTTTCACAAATACCAAAAATTGAAAGAGAATTGTGTGGATAATCAAATTTTGATATGCCGGTACTTTGAAAACAGTCCCTGTGGAGAACGATAATCTTTTATATTACGCGACATAACCCGTGCGCTTGCGGGCCCTGTCAACTCCTCAACTTGCTTCTTTAGTTCAATTAGTTCTACTGAAGACATTCTATAGGGTGCTCTAGCAATGGGTTCTGCTCCAGGAATTAGATCAATAGAGAATTCTATCTCTCGTTCAGGAGGTAATCCTGGAACATCTTCAGGGAATACTTCTGGGAATTCACAGACTACTGGTATCTTACTTACATCAGGAATAACTTTCCCTTCTGTAAGTGCAAATACCATGAATAATTGGGCTTCATTATTTAAGGAATATCCTATAGGGTTTTGTGAGACATCATACTCCTGACACTCCATGTTGTCAGGTGGAAAGATCACGGTTTTATTACGACAATCCACAAGGACGTGGTTAACAGATAGCCAATCCATCCCCAAGATGATTTCTAAGTCCTTTAATGGTAAACATACTAAGTTCACGTTAAAATTTCTACCTCCTATATGTATAGAACAACTTTCACACACGTTAGCTGTCCTAAGATGGTTACCTGTAGGAGTAGAGACAAGCAAATCATATTGCATAGATTTCATAGGTAAATTCAGACGCCTAACACATTCTTCAGCTATAAAAGAATGTGTCGCACCAGAATCAAATAAGACAGATAAGGTAGTGTCATTAAGAATGCACTCACTTTGTACTAAGTCGTCTGCCTGTGATGCCTCTGATCCACTGATTGCAAATACTCTGCCAGCTGCGGGTGATTTGTCTTGATTCTTCACTAGTTGACCATTTTCTCGTCCTCGACCAGATGTGCCTCTGACATTATATCCTCCGTGACCATTTGTATTACGTCCATCTCGAATGTTGGCTCCTCCTCTATTAGCTCCATTGTTGTTCTCAGTTTTAACATTCACAGTGTCAGTGCCTTGGTGAAGTTGTGGGCAGTTGGGACGAATATGTCCTTTCTGGTTGCATTGGAAACAGGTAATATCTGTCTGAGTACAATCACGGGTTCTATGATTTCCTCCGCTTTTATAATAGTTCCATGTGATTGACTGGTTCATGCGTCCTCCAGATGATGAAGATGATCCCCCTCGAAATCGATTCTGATTAAATGCTCCTCGCCTTTTAAAGTTTACTAATTAAGGTTTCAATTGCTTATTACTTTTCTCCTGCTCAGTCCTAGCATAATGGTTCTCTTCAAAAATTCTGCATTTATTGATTAAAGTAGGAAAACTCCTAATCTCCTGATGTCCTATGGCTTCTTTAATTTCTAGCCTTAAGCCATTTTCAAATTTGACACATTTAGAAGCCTCAGTTCCTGGCTGTTGGAAAGGAGGATAGAACAATGACAGTTCCTCAAATTTGGTAGTGTATTCTCCGACAGACATATTCCCTTGCTTTAATTCTAAAAATTCTAATTCCTTTTTGCTCCTGACACTAGTGGGAAATATTTCTCGAGAAAGGTTTCTTTAAAATTCTGCCAGTTGAGTAGCCTACCAGCTTCCAGTAACCTATCGCGAGCAAAGATCCACCAATTTTCTGCTTCCCCTACCATCATATAGGTAGCGTATTCTACCTTCTGGGCTTCAGTGCAAGGTAAGGACCAGAAGATACGTTCCATTTCTTTAATCCATAGGTAAGACACCTCTGGATTATAGTCTCCTTTGAATTGGGTAGGTTTCCTTTTCAGGAAACGGTCAAGTCCATGGGTTCCTTCAGCTAACCTTTGTTGTTCCTGTCTTTCAAGGATCTCAGCAAATCGGTTGAATGCAGCAGCCATGGCATCATCGTTCTGACGTCTAGCCATTTCTTATCCTACAGATACGAGTACCACTGCATTCATTTACTGAGCATCTAATATACTCAGAGTTCTAACAATTTTTATGTTATCTAACTAGTAATTATACAAAAACATATAAAGAGCACACATAACACACAAGCACACAAATTTCAAATAGATAGCAATCAAGGTTCACATACTTCAAATCATTCTATATTAATCTCTAGTCACTTCCTAAGGTTTTCTTTATATTTTATAAACCATTGCTCTGATACCACTTCAGTTGTAACACCCTGGGGGCCAACTTGTAAATCCCAAGATAATTACCGTCATCATATAAAATTTCTTGGATAATTTATTTTTTGCCTGGTAATTATCAAGTGATTCACAACTTGATTCCAGAGGTTACTAATACAATATCAGAGTACAAAACTTTTTACATAACTAACTTTATTTTATTATACATAATATCAGAGTCTCATACATATTATATTTTACAACAGGCACCTAGATCTTATAAAATATAAAGATGTAAAGTACCAAAACGTAGCATACACATAATACAGCCATAGTAGTCACGCAAGCAAGTATCAGCATCAAAAGCCTTCATAATTTATCCACATCAAGCATCATCCACTTTGTCACATATCATCCTAGTTAACCACTAAAGGGTTGTCACAAGTAACAGAAAGAGTGAGATAAAATGTCAAATAAATGAAAATTAAATTAGAACAAACACATCCACAAGTAAGATGCTATGCGATGCAGATGCCAAACAAGTATTTTGTATTATACTTATGTATTATATTCCGTTCTTTTATATGAATGAAAATGCATGATGGATCCATTCTGGTGGGAACATCTGCAGTGATTTCCAACAATAACATTTTTACGGATATCCAACCGATACCGCGCCCCATAATGCAACACCAACATCGGATAACAATACCATAATATCAATAACAAGGGTTGCGGGGCCCCCCTTAAGGACACAATGCTTAGCCCTTAAGACGGCCGTGGTATAAAACCACCACAGGGGTCTGTGCTCAACAGAGCGCGTTCCCCCACCGGGAACCCCCTCAAAGAACCCCCCTGCGGATTCTTTGAACGACCAATGCATATGATGCATGAATGTAGTAAATTTATTTTAATAAATTTATTTATAATTTTAACAATAAGAATTTATTGTAAAATTCAAGAAGATATGGCATTTCATCATATTTATAAGTATAATCCATGTACTATATTTAAAAATATGGAAACATAACATCAACTAATTACTATATTTAATAATTCAAACAATAAGGAAACATTTTTCATGTAAACTACTATAATTATTATTCCAAAGGTTATGGAAACACATTTTCCATAGTATTTATTGATTTATCATACTCTCTATTTCAAGGAATATAGAAACATGTTTTCAAAATGGTTATATAATCCATTTATTTAATTAAATAACTTTAATATTATTTTGTTAAAAAATTTAGATTTTGATAAATTGTAATGTCTTAGTAGTTAAAATTAAAGTATATTTTAATAATGATATATTCATATAAGGTAGTATAGTATAAAGAAAATTGACAAAAGTACCAAAAAGAACTTAAAATAGAAATTCTGAAACTATTAGTGCGCTACCTATTAGTGTGGTTGTAACAGGAACCGCACTAATAGGGTTCTGCATATGCTATTACGAAAACAGCATCTTGTTTTTGTGATTTATATACGTTTTACCCATTCCAAATGATGTTAAATCATCATATAACGTTAGAAATATATTATATATCATATTTCAATGTATTAATATTAATTTCAAAATTTAATTCCTTTAAATAAAAATTTTAACTATTCACATTCAATGTTATTTAGTCAAATACGGATATATTTCTAATCTAATTTTTATCTATCCGATATTTTATCCCCTCTTTCTTACCTTAATTTCTGATTCCCAAACTCGGTTTATACTCAAACTCCTTGTTTCTCCTCGAATCTTCAATGGAAAATGGTTTGTAGGATTCCAAAATTGAAGGCCTTAGAGTTATAGAAACGAAGATTTGAAGGTTTGAATTAGAAGATAATGGAGGATAGAAGGATTTGGGTGATTTGAATTGAAGAAAAATGAAGTGGGAGGCCATTTATATAGGCAAAGAAAGGTGGTGGAAATGAGGCGGTGGAGAAGCTTGGAGAGAAGCAGAGAGTCTTCGAGAGAGAGAAGGAATTTAATAACTGGTTCCTTAATAATTCTACGTTTTATTGTCGTATTCTCACTCTGTTTGTTTTCATTTAAGTCCAATTTATGAAATAAAAATATCCCCGTAACCGGAATAAAATTTCCTATTTTCTAAGATTTATTTCTTATTTTTCTAAGAAACTTTAATTTTTCATTGTTTAATTACCGATTCAAATTTAATTAAAAATTGGGCTGTTACAGTTTCTCTCCAAGTGGATCTTTTAATCATGCTAAATATTTTTAATTAGTTAGGGTGTTAATAGATTTTTTTATGATATTTCAAATTAATCCTCATAATTTTTTTATTTTAAAATTAGTCCCCATATTAAAAAATCATTTGATGGACCTACAACATTGATGTGTCTACCTTTCTTCGTCTCATTTTCTCACCTCTAACTATATCCTCTCCCATTGTTCTCCTTCCACCACGACATTTTTCTCCCTCACCCAATGTTTTTCCCTCATTATCTCTACCATCTTTTTCCTTGTCTCTTACCCTTTATCAATCGCGCTCACTCTCTTTATAGTAGAATTGGGTACAATGTTTTAATTCGTCATAATTACTTGTTAATGTAGTTGAAAGAAAGTGAGATAGGAGAATGAAAAGATATATATGGTGAAAATAGGTGAAAGGTGAGTAATAAAAAGTAAGACTGGTGAAAGGAGAATGAGAGGTGAGGGAAATAAGTTAGGGTGGTAAAAAGGGAAGAGGTTGAAAGTAGAGCTAGGTATATATGCCAAAGCCTATTGGCTAGTTCGTTAATATGTGGAAGTAGGTTAGGGTAAAGAAAAAATATGTCTATTTAAAATCAATTGTTTTGCTCGATTCATTTAACCTATGAAAAATAGGTTTTGGCCTGCATGTTAGAGATTATGTTTTGGACTCTTACATTAATTACCTACTACCAAATTTTAATATTTGGATTTTTGTATGCTTATGTTGAATTTTAATATTTAGACTACTTAAATATATACATTATTCGTTAAATGGTCTAATTCAATTGATTGAGTCGAGTATGTGAGTTGTTGTAACCCTCTAATGAAATGTGTTTGAATAAAATGAATTTTTCATTATCTTTTACGTTTTAATATTTTATTTTGATTTTTAAGTTAATTTATATTCTTATGAAAATTGGCTCATTAGTTTGCGCCTTATGCAAGTTTAAATAGGTTAAACATTTTTCAATGCATTTAAAATTTAAGCCCAAAACAGGCTAGATTTACCCATTCCTCCAACTCTAGTTGAGGCTGAATAGGGGAGGGGGGATGTGGTTGGCAAGTGGAATATTTAACATTAAATACACTAACACCAGGAACTTTTTTCTTCTCATTTTCATATTCTTTCATTAAATGTTTCTCTTTTTTGTTGAGACATGAAACTAGGTCTTCCCTTTACACTAGTCCAATAACAATGATTGACAAAACAATATTAGAATACTTAACATCAAAATATAACACTGCAACAAATTTAAACATAAATGATTAAATTGGTAAAAAAAATCTTAAAAGATCAAAATGAGAATTAGTGGGTTACCCACATAATTATTTTTGCACTTTTGGTGGAAAAGAAATCAAAAAAATGATAGCCTATTAAAAAAATTCTTTTTAAGTTTCACAATCAACTAACATAAACATCCGCTTCTTCATACGTATCTCTCTCTTTTACCACCATTCCAAAGAATTAAAAGAACACTTAAAAGACCTAAAATACATTACGATGTTTATAATTTAATTAATACCTCTAAATAACTAATTAATTATATATGTTATGTCAAGTATGAGGTACCAAACTTAAGTGGCCCAAAATCATCAATATGTGATTAGGGGAAGCCTGCTGTAGGAGGTGGAGTTCAAGGTAAGGATGTTGAAGTAATTCCCGTTTAGGTGGAAGATGCTGAAGGTGATGGTGTTGAGGGTCAAGAAGGTAAAGGTGATGGTGTTCATGTAGAGGCTGTACATGAGGAGGGTGATAGTCTTAAGAGACAAGATGTGAATGGGAAGGTTGTACAGGAGGAAGAACTTGATGAAGGAGATAATGTTCAGGATGATAGTGCACTAAACATACAGTTCAAGAATTTAGACGATGAGGGTGTTAATCAGGAGGATGTATTTGAGGGTGCTAATGAGGAGGATATATGTGAGGGTGATGTGGCTAAACCAATGGTTGAGGTAGCAAAAAAGAAAGGTAAAAAGACAAAGAAAATTCCAAGGATAGTGAATCCAAGGACATACAAGAAAGGAGAAGGATTTGGGAGTAGGAAAACCCAACCGAAGGTTAGAGAAAAGTCGAGCAGTGACTTAGATGAGTTATATAGTGAGGAAAATGAAAGTGATCGTGAAAAGTACCTTCATTTAAGATGCATGACATAATGAAGAATTATGAATAGGAAAAGGGGACTATCTTTGTAAGTAAAGAACAATTCAAGAAGGCTGTGGTGGCTTATGCCATCCATAATGGGAAGGATTTACGGTTTGAAAAATGATAAAAAAGGGTGAGAGTTAGATGTATTGAGGATTGTCCATGGTATGCTTATTATGGAAAGTTACCATATAAGGAAACATGGCAACTAAGGACAATTATTGATGAGCATAGCTGTAATAGACAGTATAACATCAAAATGTTGAGTTCAAAATGGCTATCAAAGGAAATGTCAGTGGTGTGAAAAAGAACCCCAAGATCAGGTTAGAAGATATTTATAAGAGGGCATATGAGAATTGGAGTGCAAAAGTATCAAGAACTAAGGCATACAGGGCTAAGAAGGCAGCAACTAAACTTGTTGATGGAGACTTTAATGACCAATATCAAAAGCTCTGAGACTATACTCAAGCTCTGCTAACTTCTAATCCAGGCTCCACAATCAAGTTGGATGTGCAGGTACAAGGGCAAGATACTTTATTTCACAGACTTTATGTCTGCTTGAATACATGTAAATAGAGCTTCAAACAATGTAGAACCATCATAGGTCTGGATGGTTGCTTCCTAAAAGAACCATTTGGAGGACAACTACTCTTTGTAGTAGGGAGAGACCCAAATGATTAGATGCTTCCAATAGCCATTGGTGTGGTCGAATGTGAGAATATTGATGCATAGAGGTGGTTCCTGGACTTGCTGGTGGGAGATCTGGGTGGAATAGAGGCCTGCAAGGAGTTTACTTTCATATCAGACCAGCAGAAGGTGTAACACCCCTATTTTTATTTTTATATTAAAATTTTGAAGTAATTAGATTATAGTTCTTTAGAACTTTTTAATCTATGTATTATTTATGATTTTTTGGAATTTTTTGGAATTTTTGAATTTTTTTAATAAAATAATATTTTTTAAATAATTTTAAATTCATATAAGTGACTTAAATTAAAAATATTTATAAGAAAGTGAATTTAAATTATAATAAAATTTTCTAAAATCCGTTTCAAGTAGACTTATCTAAAAATTATCGGTTTGAGAAAAATCTCTATTTTTTCCAATCGTTAAAAATTGGGAACGTATCAATAAATTTTTATTAACAGAAAATTTTAGATTTTTAAAATTTAAACTTTATATTACTTGTTATAAAATTAGTAAGGACTGATATAATATCGCTAAATTTCAAAAAGGACTCATTTTGAATATTTAAAATATACCGAGTGAAAGGTTACTTTTTGGCTTAATAATTCTGCCGACAGTTACTATGCAAAACACTGTGCATGTATGAAATTTTCAAAAGATGCACAGTAACCAGGAATAAAAAATTCAAAAATGTATAGTACTTTTATATTAAAATAATGGAATACATAGTAAATTTTTTTCCTATAAATACCAAAGGATTTCTTCTTTAGAATTCACAATTTCAGATTAAGTTTTCTTAATATAGTAGTGCTAGTGAGATAGTGGTGGAAGTGAGAGAAAGAAGTAAATTTTTTTGGGAGAAGGTTCTGCTAAAATCCTAAGGTAAAAATACTTCTCTTTTATATTTTTTGGGTTATTTTCATATCGTTTTTAGAAATATGTTATTATACTAGAAATAATATTATTTTAAGTTACTATTCTGTATAGTAAAACACTATTTCAATAGTAAATTACTATTCAAATAGTAAATTACTATTTACTATTACTATTTACCTTTACTATTCATGTTTTTACTATTTACCATTACTATTCACGATTTACTATTTATCGTTACTATTCACGATTTACTATTTACTGTTACTATTCACGTTTTACTATTTAGGGTAAAATATACACATGGTCCCCTACGTTTATCCAAAGTCTCAGTTTGGTCCCATATGTTTTTTTTGTCCCAGTTTGGTCCTATACGTTTATAAAACGCATCAAACTTTTCCCCTCTGTTAACACCGTTAGAAATTTGGACGGAAATGTGACGTGGCACTGTTGAGTGACACGTGTCATAATTTGGTTGGTGACACGTGTCAAATCTGATGGGCTGAGTGGTTTAGGTTGAAAATTAAAAACATTTTGCCTTCCATGAGACTTGAACTTGACACCTTTAAGTGACAAAAAAGGTTGCATTACCACTAGGCCAAGGTGTATCTTTGTAATAAGATGATGGTTTTTTATTTATAAAACATACACTTCAGTTAATTGACACGTGTCAGATTGTGACACGTGTCACTCAACAGTGCCATGTTACATTTCCGTCCAAATTTCTAACGGTGTTAACAGATGGGAAAAGTTTGATGTGTTTTATAAACGTATAGGACCAAACTGGGACAAAAAACATAAATGGGACCAAACTGAGACTTTGGATAAATGTAGAAGACCATATGTATATTTTACCCTACTATTTACTATTCACTATTCACTATTCACTATTCACTATTCAAAATTTACCATTTCTGTTTTAAGTAGTAATCTTAATCCTCATCTTATGCCTATACTAAAATAAGATTGGTATTAATATTTCTAGAAATTGGAGGCGTAAAGCAAACTCTCTTTTGGTAACAACTCAAGGTAAGGGGGAGTGAGATAAGAGTATAATATGAAAAAACATAAGAATAATGGGAGGAGTCCCCTACTCCTTTTAAATTTAATAATATTATTATTTTAAAATATTAACTTTTTAACTTAAAATTTTTAATAAATTTTAAATTAAATATCCAGTTTAACTAACTCTAACATACCTATGCAAGGACTTGGACCATTATGACCTATATGGACTGGACTATACCTATGCAAGGACTTGGACCATTATGACCCATATGGACTAAACAATACCTATACAAGGACCGGATTATATGGACTTACATATACCTATGCTAGGGATGGACAAAAGGAACAAAAAAAAATCAACTATATTAATAATCATTAAATTTTGCATTATGATATGTATTTAATGATATATAATTGATTTGATTATGATTGATTTATGATTGATGATGTTTAACTGTGATTGATAATATTTGATTGATGATATTGTAATGTAGAGTTTGAGCATATAGCGAGCATGACGGAAAGCTAAAATTCAGTAAGAATTTCTTACCTTACTCTTTAAATTTTTATTATCTTTCATTTCTTCGTAAAAATTATTTTTATATTTAGAATAAAAAAATTAGTATTTATTTTAGAAAGTAGACATTTTATGAAAATTAATTTATAACAAATTGAGATAATTAAATTTTGAATTAAAGAAAAATTTTTGTAATTTTAAGTATTTACGGTTAATGACTTAAAGATTATTCTCTTTTAATAAAATAAAGTTTTCAAAAGAAAATTATTTTATTTTTTCCAACTTAATAACTAAAGATATTTGGAAATAATTGAGATTTCTAAATTTGATTTTGTTAAGATTTAATTTGAGAAAGATTATGTAAAGTTTTATGAGAAAGTTTTTAGATATTTAAGGCTTAGAAACTCAATTTCAGTGAGATTTGAAAACTGTACCAAATTTATTTCTATGGGACAGAAATTTAGAGAATTGAGAAAATGTATAGATTATTGAAATGATATTGTAAACCTTTAAGGGATTTAATAATTGAGTTTCTAAAAGCCTTAACCAACTAAATACGCGAGTAGTTCATGCATCATGAATCATTAAGTGAAATAAAATGATATTGTCTGGGGACAGATTATAGAAACCGAGGATACATTAGATGAGGCTTAATTACGAGCCTTGGGATGAGAGGGTGTGAAAGGGTGCTTCAGGGGACCTGGGGTAGCTCCCTAGTGTCGGGTACTTTCACAATAAAAACTTTCTCAATCTGACTAGTCTCTAAGTGTTTCCATGCCAGTTGAGTTGTTCATATTATTATTATCCGGACTTATGGAACAGTGTAAACTCAGTGCAAATTAAAATTTAAGGGCCCACATATATAAGTAAGTTATGATGAAGATATTGTATAACATTCATGCATTCATAATTGATTGTGTATGTGATTGTGATTGATATTATTATGTACTGGTTTGTGAAAACCCTTTGTTGCTTATGTCTTAATCGAGAATATTATATTCTGTTTCTCACTCTTTTCATCGTGTTTTTGTTTCACATGTTTTAAATTGATGGTTCAGAGGGAAGGATCGAAGAATATCGGCAGTAAATATAGCACGTTCTAGAAAGGGAGCTTGGTATGAATACTGTGGTCCAATGAATAAATAATGTTATTAAGTAACTGCTTCTGGGCCATGGAGTTTCCTCTCTTTCTTATAATGTCTAATATTTATTTTCGTTGGATGAATGTAAAATTACTTTATAAAGTTTTAATAATATTTATGAGGTATTTCAGAAATAATGTATATAATTTATTTCGATAGTTTCTTTTTAACAATCATATCTTTAGTAAAAAAAAATTATGAATTTTTCTAGAATTTATTAAGGTGTAACAGAGGGTGTTACAGAAGGTAAGTCATACAATTGTTTCATTTGGTCCCTTATGTACAATTAGTTGTTTCAATTAGGTTCTCATTGTCTTTAGGTATTTCAGCTTAGTCCCTAAACCTATGACTTGGTACTCTCTATTTAACCTGTAATGAGTAGGGTCTGCAGCATACATTGGAGGAAGTTATACCTAGTGTTGAGCAAAGATTCTGTGTGAGGCATTTGTATAATAATTTCAGGAAAAGGCACCTAGGCAAGTAACTCAAAGAACTCATGTGGAAGGCTGCAATGTGTATATACACTTAGGCATAGGAAAAACAGATGTTGGAGATAAGGTCTGTGAATGAGGATGCCTATAAGGAACTGATCAAGCTACCACCCAGACATTGGAGCAAGTCCAAATTCAGTTTCAATGCAAAGTCTGACATATTAGTCAATAAAATGTCAGAGACTTTTAATGTTGTCATATTGGGTGCAAGAGAGAAGCCAATAATCACTATGGTTGAAGAGATAAAGATCTATATGATGAAAAGATGGGCTAAGAACAGAACAAAAATAGTGGAGAAAGGCAGAGTGTGTTCTCAGATGAAGAATCTTGAGAAGGCAAAACAATTCACTAATGTTTGACTTGTGAAGTAAGTGTTTTTTTTATAATTTTAGTATGCATTTTAATATATGGTTCCTGAATCTGATGTGGTGTTCTTATAGGAAGTCTGGGGACAAAATCTACACGGTCAAGCATATAAAAAGAGGGGGGATAAATTCATTATGGATTTAGGTGGGAAAGAATGTTCATGTAGGAGATGGATGCTCACTGGGATACCATGCACCCATGCACTAACATGCATGAGAGAAGTGAATGATGAGCCAACCACTTACATCCCCCAAACTACTTGAAAGCCAGATACGTAGCATGCTATAAACCAATTATCTATCCCACACCTTGATAGAACATATGGGAACTAACTGGCCACAACAACATACTCCCCCACTTTACAAGAGACAAACAGGTAGACCAAAAAAGTCAAGAAGAAAAGACAAAGCTGAAATAGATGATATTCGTATATCAAGGAAAGACCTAATTTCTAAATGTAGTATATGTAAGCAAGCAGGCCACAAGAAGATCACATGCCCTTCTAAACATTTACCACAAGGCACCCAAATTGAAAATCCACCACCAAGCCAAATAGAAAATGTTTCACAGACCCCATCACCAACCTAAGCATCTCAAACACCATCCTTATCGCAGAACCCCTTTCAAAGTCAGACCAAGCAAGGTCCATCCAAAGTCAAAACAAGTACTGCAAGAGGATGACAAAAATTAACACCAGAAAGGAATAAACACTAATGCATTATGTGTAATTCTGTTTTATTCAGAAGTTTGTAATTCTGTTTGCAATTTTGTTTTGTTTTGGATTTGCAATTGTGTTTCCTTTAGAATATTGGATTATGGTTCATTTTGAACTTGTTTTGTTTCCTTCAGGATATGTAATTCCATTTTGGATTCTGGTTCCTTTTGAACATGACCATTTTGGATGTTTTAATTATTTCCATTTGCAATGCTATGTGAATTGATATACCAATCACAATTTGAATTAATCTCAACTTATATTTTCTAATCTCAATTTATGTTTTCCTATTGCAATGGTAGTTGAAGTTATATTTTTCCATTTAAACCCTAAACAATTTGAATGAACCTCAGCTCATATTTTCAAATCACATTCAGCATCCATAATAATTAATGCACTGCAAAATAGTGGACTTTCATTAATGCAACATAACATACACAAAATATAAAGGATGACAATTCCCTTACTCCTTCTTTGTTGTTAACCATAACACAAAATAAAAACTAGTGTGACGACCCGCGTCAATTTAATCATTTTTCGTAGTAGATTTTCACGTTTAATAAAAATTAACTCGGTCTTAATATAAAATAATATTTATTTTTCTTAAATATATTCAAAATAATAAAAGAATACTCAAAATAATAACCGATCAGAAATAAATCCATTAATAAAATAGAGTTAATTAGAAACAGCGAAAGGAGAAAGACAAAGCCAGGAGTCATTCGCCTGAGCGAGACCCTGATATGCTTAGGCAAAAACTGAGAAGGTCGCTTAGGCGAGTTTCGACTCTCTTGGATGAATGCTACACTCTAAACCTGAGCGAATAAGCCTTACAAGGAAAGTCAACAAGTCGGGTTTTACTCGGAAATAGGTCTACTCGGGAAACCCTTAACCTTCACTCAGGAAAAGTTCGCTCGGTCATGTATCATCCAGAAAATACCCTCACCTTACTTTACTCAGAAGAGGCTCTCAGGCATAATTAACTCGAAAACATTCTCACCTTTACTCAGAAGCACTCTGATCTTCACTCAGAAGCACTCTAATCTTCACTCGGAAGTACTCTAATCTTTCTTCACTCAGAAGTGAATCTCTCGGTTATTCTTCACTCGGAAAGGAACGAGGGATACTCACTTGAGCGAAACAGATGCCAAATCAATCGGCCCTCGCTCGAACAAGAATGAATCCACTCGGCAAGATTCGCCCGGTAATCGACTATGCTACAGCAATGCAAATTCACTCATAAAATAAACACCGATCACATAACATCAAGAATTTATACTCACGTCAATCAGCATACCGATTAAAATTTAATTCAACATATAGGCAATATGTAGCATCACACACTCGGAAAACTCACTATATACATATATTACACAATTCATTCAAAATCACTCAGTGCCTTGGCATCAATCCTCTGCTTGGCGCACCTCCAGAGCTCCGACCTCTTCCCTGTCATTGGTTACTAAATTAAAAACCACAGCAAGGGTGAGTGTTTAACATCATAATTAATCTAGAACGGAATTTAAATAACAGATTACGAGTATAAACTCCGTCTGATTGCTTTATCCTCAAATTGCAAGTCACACTCGACAATTAACTCACACTCGATAATATATCCATTAACACTCGGCATTATAGTAATTCACACTCGGCAATATAACAATTCTTATCCGGTAATTTTAGCAAATCACTCAGCAAGTAACTCATTCGGTAAGTATAACAATTTACCACTCGGTAAATATAACAAATCACTCGGAAAATATATAAAATTACACTCGGCAAATACATCAAATCATACTCAGTAAATATATCAATTCTTATTCGGCAATTATAACAAGCTGCACTCGGCAATTATAGTTAATCACATACACATCACAACTAACAATCTAATCGTCACCACTGACTCTCAGACAAAATTAACGCCTAGTATCCGGATACTAAAGGATCGGCCTTCAGCTGGGAGTCCGACTTAACATCCCGTGAACCCGACTTGGTTCACCGAGCTCGACTTGGCTCCCCCTCAACCACTGGGTCATAGACCTCTGGGTAGCTCAACTGGGTTCGACTTGACCACTGAAGCCAAAAATGAGGGTAATACATACCTTCGGCCATCCCATACCACATAATCACATATTATATCTCAATTATTACATATCATCAACAAACAACAGATGCAACTACCAGAAACTGGCATGTACTCACAATACAGGGCGACCGACTTGTCAAGCCCATCCATCACATTGTCACTAGGTGACCTGCTTGTCAAGCCCGTCATCACATTGCCATCATACACCGATTATCACAGCATCAAATATTTCAAATTCAATCGGCTTAAGCCACACACACACGATCCTAAACCGATCGGTGTCCATACACATACATGCATTCATACACATTCACATGCAACTCATCCAGCATCATCTCTATTATCATAGCATCAAATATTTCTTACGTCATACACACACCCCTGATCCTAAACCGATCGGTGTCCACATCCATACGTGCATTCATACACATTCATAATTTTCATTCAGCATCATCTCTTACCCGGTTCATAATTATTCCAACGACTCGGACAGTATGTCCTATTCTAATTAATTATAACCTGAACTCCCCCTTACCTCGGTTCCAAACTTCAACAATCGTTGGGTTCACAGTTCCACCTCTGAATCCAGCACCAGCTTCCTTAATCGTTCCACCGGCGTTCGTTCTATTACCAACGAGTTTGGAATGCACAACCTTGAAACCACTGTCACAGAAATGTAATTATTTCAAGTTTTGATGCAAAATGAACCTCCTTCAGAGCATGCAGCTTGCAGCGATGGAGGAAGGAGAAGAAGAAAAGAAACAGATGAGGAAGAAAAAGATTCTCGTAAGAGAGTGAATGATTGAGGAAAGAGAAAGAAACCTTTATTTAAAACTCATGGGCAACCAGTCACCTCCCCAACCGGTCACTTTTAATTAAACTTTTCTCTTCTTCCAATCACACCTTTCATTATAATTAATCAACCAATAAATTTATTTACACTCACAATATTTAATTACTTATAATTGCCCAATACTTCATAAAAATATCAATTAAATGATTAAAATAATTTTTAATATTTTCCACTACACAAAATTTTTCTATAAATATCCGGGATGTTACAACTAGTCCCAACCTTAATTCATAACATAAAAATTAAAATTGGTCCCAACCCTAAATCCTTAACAAACACAAATTAAAACCCCTATAACAATCACTAAACCTAGGAGAACACAAACAACACTAAGCCACTTAAGACATCTTCGTTCCTTCTTCAATGCTTTTTGTAAAGCCATTATTTGACTCTTTTGCCTCATAATCAACATATCTTTCTCAACTTCAACATCATCACACACCCAATGGAACAAATTACAACTCCCATCATCCTTGACACCCTACAAAATGAACTCCAAGATGATGTCTTGTAAAAACACAACCAGAACCTTAATTAGATATGGCTGTAAACAAGCAATACTTATAGTATATTTCACACAGTCCCAGAATCTTTGTCTATAGTTTGCGGATGTTTTTGATGTTTGAATCACAGCTCTGAATCTCCCTAGGCATTCACACAAAGGAGACTCATCTTCGTGCACTCTGATTCCATAATTGAAGCTTGGTCCACTTGAGTGTGCCATGCTATAAGATTTGTGTGAGTTTACAACTGGATTCTAGATTTCCCCTAACATGGAAGAAGGCATCGAAGAGGGGATCCTAAAACTTAAATCGAAGAAGATGATGGAAACAATGCAAACAACGTTAACATGCACTTGACAGAAGGATCACATAGGAACATTTTTATCCACATTGGGATCAACTTGAACAAAAATATTAAGGGACCAACTTAACGCTTTTGTGCAAAATAGAGGAACAAAGGTTGTGTTTACCCTAATATTAAATATATTGCATATTAACATTAATAATTTGATTTATTTTTATTAATAATATGTTCAAATATATTAAAGATTGACATTATGAATTTTATTTATTTATTATTAATAATATATTTAATTATATTAAAGATTAACGTCAAGAAATTGATTTATTTTTATTAATAATATATTTAAATATACTAAATATTGATATTAATAATTTTAATTATTTTTATTAATAATACATTTTATTATATTAAAGATCGATGAAAATAATATTTTATTAAATGTTAAATTTTTTGTTAATAATTTTTATGGATAAAAATGTAAAGGCTAAATTCTAAAAAATTTGCTTAAGCAAAACCGTCTTACTTAAGCAAAACATAAAACTATAGTGGTATATGGTACATTTGCTAAGGTTGTGGATATCAAGTGTCTGACACAGTTGTCGAGGATCTATGTTCATTCAAATCTCAACTATAGAGGAGTTGGAAAGAGGAGGAAGATGGAGGAGTTGGAAGGAACAGGAAGATGAACAAGGAGATATGAAATATTGGATCTCAACCATTGATTCTAGATATTTCATTCAATGATTATAATTTTGTCATGTATCAATAAAAAAACTCGCTTAAGAATGTTAGTTAATTTAATGAATTTTTACTAAATTGAAAACGTTATTTAACTTAAAGGATTTTATTGAAAAAGCATAAAAAAAATAAATAGCAAATTGAAACTTGAAGTATCAAAAGATATATTTTTGTCTTTAATAATCACACAAAAAAAGTTAGTAATCACTAGCATACATTATGCCTATTATGATTATGTTTAACAAGGTCATCAATAACGATTTAAGTTAACTTGTGATTTATTTTACTAGTTTAAAAGTTTGTTAGAGAAAATAGTCATATTTGATAAAAGAACTTACTTTAGTAATTTATAGCTTTTTATAAAAAGCTACTCAAAGTAGCTTTTGAACTTATGAACTTCAAACTTATTTTATTTTTAACACTTTTATCTTTATATATGTATATGTATTAACCTACTCATTTCTATATTTAAAAAATATATATTGTTTATGTAATTTTTGTAACAACTCAAATTTTAATTATTGGTTAACTTAATATTAATCTAATAATTAATTGGGATGATTAAATTAAACTAAAACTGGTACATTAATTTTGGAATTAATCTCCATATTAGTTTTTGAAATTAACTAAACACCCAAAGTTACCAAATTATTCCTAATTCTTTTAATTCTAATATTCCCTTCAATTGCTTTCTTTCCACACACAACAGAACAAGGGGGAAAAGAGATCAACTTTATTCCTTCTCTTTGTCTCAATCATATGCGCTACATGACCAAGGGAAAAGAAGTCAATTTTTTATTCCACTTCATTTCCTTATTCTTTCTTTCTTACGTCTGCATGCCAAGGGAACCAGGAACAACTGTTTTATTCTTTCTTCTTGAACCCACGACCTCATCATCTCCATAGCCATCTTCTTCACTTAATTGCTACTATAAAAATTAGGGCTCAAGCTCCACTTTCATTCTCATTATTCATGTGCATGCAATTAGAAAGAAAGAAATAGAACATTTCCTTCTTCCTCTCCATCCTCACTCACGGCACCATCACCACACCACTCTCTCTCATTCTTCAATATCCTTCATTTTAGCAAGTGCCAAGCTTCATTCTTCTTTCTCTTTTCCACGAGCAGCAATGAGACGTAAGGGTTCTTTGATTTTCCATTGAAGGTAAAATTCCTAAGTGAACCCACTTGTGAAATTAGCTTAGTCCTTTAGTGTTAATCTTAAATTCATTTTGTATTTATGGTCATAGATCATTTTAGAATCAATCTAAAGTAGTGGGAAGTGTCAGGTAATGTCAAAGCTTTACGAATTCAATTTTAGAACTCGTCGATGTTTGTGCGGTAAGTCGAATCTTTTGAACCTTAATCGTTTCACTAAATTAATTGTTTTCACAAGGTTTTAGGTTCCCAAATAATTAGAAATTAAATAAATTGGTTGGATTTACTAGTAGTTAATTAATCAGAGAGTGTTAATTGGTATTTTGATGTAGGTTTGATTCCAGACCGAGATCGAAACGTAAATTTGGAATTGGGAATTGTTGATTCTAGGTAGGGGGTATTATATATTTTAAATTATGAGTTATGAACGGATAGAAGATATATTTGTAATTGTTAATGATGAAATTAATTAGTGATTATGATGAATTTAATGTTAATATTAATAATGTGAACGTGTTAGAATATATCCCCGTAATGGTTAATTGTTATTTGATAACATTTGGATATATGTTGATGAGATTTATAATTACGTGAGATTACGTTCATATGGTGTGGATAATTAATTAATTGATGAGTATGATATATGTATTGTATTGAATTGCAATGATTGATGATGAATATATAAATGATGATTGAATAAGCTTGGAATAACTTAATTGATATTATTGATTGTAATTGATTTTGCATGCTATGCTAGAAATGAAAATGAAATAAGGACCCTTGGTGATGGAAACTAATCCGGTCTGGATACCGGCCCCTAGGCTAAGACTTCATCTTGGTTGTTCTGGAAGGTCAACCAGTATCACAGGTCAATATCTGTACTATAAAGACACCATATTAGGAGTCCTTCCTTCACCGGTCATCTGAGGTTACACCTAAGACACCGGATACTTGATCCGTTCTCATTCTTTCATCACGTATAACCGTTTGCCTCAATGCTATGATAAGATAAGTGGAGTCATCACTTATCAAGATAGATACCCTGCATAGCGGAATATGTCTATATCATTCACTAAAAGGTGCAAAGTACAATTACAGGCATGATATACGGAAAATATGGATTATCCCCATTCCTATGTCCGAATCATACACTGATCACTGACCTACCCTCTGTCACACACTGAGCATCGAACTACTCTAATTGATATGCTATACACGGCATCAAAGCCTCTGGGCCCACTTGCACCTAACGATTCATTTTCCACGTTCAACTATAAATAGCATATTCTCCAACACATGCAAGGTTACATTGTTCTTACTCTCACTATACTATTACATTGCTTAAGTATTCCTTGAGCTTTCATCTACTCTACTAACTTGAGTATCGAAGAATCCTCGCAGGTGACACCACCTTTCGCCCTCTATAAACGCGAAACTCTGGTGCGAAGGATCTCCAGGACAACAAGACCGATCTCTCCCATTGAGAGGTCAGATTATGATACCGGATACCCACTGTACCTGTATACAAATATCCAAAACACCAACTTTTGTGGCTGGTTCCCATACCAGATCACAGACCCCGGTTCAGACCAGTTCATTGGCATACCCAGTGGGACTCGATAGAGTTATTCCCACTTTTCACAGAAGTTCAGTAGTTAACCATGAAGGGAGATGGACGTGATTTTATCGATGGTCACGTGGAGAATGTGACCTATCAGCAGGCTGGTAGGAGACTCATTTTCAAATCTCCTGTAACCCACTTAAGGAGAATGGTACTAGTTGCAACCCCAGATCCTCGAGATGAGGTTATAAGGCAGCTCAGGGAGGAGTTGATAGAGTTGAGAAGGGAGAAAATGGTGACAAAGGAAAAAGTTATGTCTCAGGCTGAGGAGACTCATCACACGTCTATGAGAGAGAAGTCTACTACTCTCCAATATTCAAAGATTCCCACCTAGGAGAGGGAGAAAACTCAGGACTCTGGAGATAGAGTTAGTGGAAGAAAGAAGGAGCAGGCGGTGGTAACATCTGGAACATATAGACTCAATGTTCCTTTCTCAAGGAGGCTCATGAGTGTACTCATCCTTAAGCATTTGTAAACAAGCCAGCCACTCTCGATCGGAAGGTATAATGGAAAGACAGATCCCACTAAGCATCTTGATACTTACGTGTATAAGGCCATGTATCTGGGAGCAGATGAAGATGTAATGTGTAAAATGTTCCCACGAACCTTGACAGAGGAAGCTCTTAGCTGGTTCAAGAGTTTACCCTCAGGTTCGATAAACTCCTGGGAGGAAATGGCAGTTACGTTTGAGAGCCATTTCATTATTTCTAGAGATGTTCCCAGGACTTCTCATACCTTGGCCCAGATCAGGCAAGGAGAGAATGAAACTCTTAAAGAGTTTTTGAGAAGGTTTTATAAGGAGTCGACTTTGGTGCCTAACCTCACAGAGGCCATTCAACTTTATATTGTGGTTGAAGCTCTACAACCTGGATCAGCCTTTGCCTTGTCTCTGGCAAAGAGTCCTCCGATGATGTATAAGGAATTCCGGAGGAAAGCTTCGAAGTATGTGGGCATAGAGATGCATTTGGAGGCAACAACAGCTAGATTGAAGCCCTCAGTGCCTTTACATTAACCGCGGAGAGATAAGGAGAGGATGAGGCCAGAAAAGCATCCCCAGAGAGACGATTTCACAAGCACCCGACTTCAGCAGCGAGACAGACGTGTAGCCTCTTTCAGCAACTATGCCCCGCTGAACTCCAGGCATTCTTAAATTTTGAGGGAAGTTAGCTAGCCCACGCTTAGTGTTTATGGGATAAGGAAGCCTCCTCCAATGAAAAGACCTGGTAACTCTCGAAAATATTGTGCTTTCCATGAACAAGTCAGCCATACCACAGATGAATGTAAGGCGTTAAAGAATGTGGTGGAGACCCTCATCAGGGAGGGAAAGTTGAAGCAATACTTATTTAAGGAGAAGTCCTTAAATGAACCAGACTGGATAGAGAATAGAGGAAGAAATTATGATGACAAGGGCGACAACAGTCGTAATCTGGTCAGAAGATTCACAGCCGCTGAGAAACAAAAGGGAGTTGTAGTCAGTGAAGGCGCTCAGAAGGATGGTATACCCCAGTAGCAAAGGCAAGGTCAACGTGAGGTAATCGATATGATTGTTAGAGGATTTGCAGGAGGAGGAGCGTCAATTACGGATCGTAAGAATCACCATCAGATGATTTTATCTATACAAGGAAAACCTAGAGATAACCGTCCTTTTATGGACGACATGACAGCACCAGTGGTATCATTTATAGATGATGATTTTGGCTTAACCATCCCAGGAAGTGATGACGCGGTGGTCATTATCGTTGTGATAGCTAACAAGGATGTAAAGAGAATCCTCATTGACCAGGGAAGTTCCTGTGATGTTATCTTTTACAATTGCTTTAAAAGAATGGGTTTTACTGATGCAGATTTACAGCCTTATACATAGGAACTCACAGCCTTCAATGGAGCAAAACAACCCACCGAGGGGTATCTTGACACCCTTGTGTCTTTCGAAGGTGAACCTGGAGAACAAGTGGTGAAGTCCAGAATTTTGTTGATTGATGTGGAGTCGTCTTACAACGGTATCATAGGCCGTCTAACTCTGAACACAATGGAAACAATTGTGTCTACTCCGTACCTCCTTATCAAGTTCATTGATAAGGACAATGGCATATCTTCCCTCTGAGGTGATCAAGAGATGGCCAGGTACTGCTATAACCTGAGCCTGAATATGGTGAAGCTGGAGGTGTTTAACAAGAAGAGAAATTTTAATGACGAAGGAACAGCGGTTGGGTCTGTCAGTTTGATTGATCTTGACCCTAGAGGGGAGTTGAAGATTGATCCACTCAACCCTTCAAAACCCATGCCGGACAGAGGTTCTAGGGACGTCGTCTTAGGAGAATCGCCAGGGAAGGTCACTCATATCAATAATAAGCTGGAGTTGGTCATGGAGCAGCGTCTGCTAGCACTCCTCCAAGAATTCAAAGACCTTTTTGCATGGACTACTACAGACATGCCTGGGATAGACCCTAATTTTTGCTGCCATAAACTGTTCGTTTATCCAGAGATGAGGCTGATTGCCCAGAAGAAGAGAAGATTGGGACCGGAGAAGTAGAAGGCAGCTTATGAGTAGACAGAGGAATTGCTGAAGGCTGGATTTATCAGAGAAGTCCGTTATTCCTCTTGGCTTTCTAATGTGGTGATGGTTCAGAAAGCTAATGGCAAATGGAGAATGTGTAGCGATTATGTCGACCTCAGTCACTGCTGCCCAAAGGACCCATATCCTCTCCCAAACATCGATTGTATGGTGGATGATTCATCTGGTTATCAATACCTAAGTTTCATGGATGCATATTTGGAGTACAACCAGATTCCGATGTGGGAGGAGGATCAAAAGAAGACAGCTTTCGTCAATGACCATGGTGTCTTCTGCTACACCGTCATGCCTTTCCATTTGAAGAATGCTGGGGCCACTTACCAGCGAATGATTAACAAGGTGTTCAAAGGCATGCACACCAAACTGGTGGAGGTGTACATTGACGATATCATAGCCAAGACCCCAGTTAGAGGTGATCACATTGAAGACTTGTGCCAGGTGTTCACACGCTTGAGGCAATATAACATGAGATTGAACCCGTTGAAGTGTACTTTTGTTGTTCCAGCTGGGAAGTTTTTAGGTTTCATGTTAACTCAACGTGGGATTGAGGCTAATCCAGGAAAGTGCCAAGCAATACTGGACATGCAGAGTCTGAAGAATTTGAGGGAGGTGCAATCGTTAAACAAAAAAGTGGCAGCTCTGGCTCGATTCATGCCCAAGATGGTGCATAGATCCCTTCCCCTATATAAGGTGTTAAAGAAGTCCAAGAAGTTTAAATGGGGACAGAAGCAGGAACAAGCTTTTCAGGAGCTTAAGAAGGTGTTGTCAAGTCCTCCGATCTTGGTAAAGCAAGACCCCGATAAATCCCTCATTTTATATTTGGCAATTTCAGATGAAGCTCTGGGAGTAGCATTGGTCAAGGAAACCCCAAAGGGGCAGAGGCCAGTGTATTTCACTAACAAGACATTGCAAGGAGTAGAGGGCTGGTACCAGAAGATTGAGAAGACCGCTCTCGCAGTTATTTGGGCTTCACAACGATTGAGGCCGTATTTTCATGCACACCCATTATTGGCAAGAACAGATTTGCTACTCCGCTCTGTTTTAAGCAAGCCAGACCTCACGAGGAGAATGATCAAGTGGTCTGTCGAACTTTCTGAATTTGAAATCTCCTATGAACCACGAGGAGCCATTAAAGCCCAAGTCTTAGCCGATTTTGTCGTAGAGATGACAGGGGCAGATCCAGCCACACCTCGTGCTCACTGGACCATTTATGTGGATGGTCGTCAAATAGTAAAGGATGTGGAGCTGGTGTTGTTATGGAGAGTGATGACGGTGTGCACCTAGAAATCTATCTTCGATTCAACTTTAAAACCTCCAACAACCAGGCTGAATATGAGGCATGTCTTGCGGACTTTGAGCAGCAATTGATATCGGGGCAACAAAAGTGATATTGTGCAGTGATTCACAGCTGGGGATATCACAGATTCAAGGTGAATACCAAGTCCATGAGCCCCAACTTCAGCTATATTTGAACTGTGTGAATGATTTGAAAGGAAGATTCGATGTGCTGGAGTTTAAGCATGTGCCAAGAGAAGAAAACACTAGGGCGGATATTCTATTGAGGCTCACGAGCATGAAACAGCCTGGCAGTATAACTATAGTGGTCCAGAGTACACTGACATCGCCTAGCATTCCCTTGTTCCCCTCTCTGAATGGCATAATGGTCAATTCTTCCTGCAAAAATTCATGGGTTACCCCTTATATCCGTTACTTGGCTGATGGGCAGCTGCCCACCGACGAGAAGGAGAAAAGAAGAATAAAAAGGGAATTGCCATATTTCACCATGGTTGATGGTGTTTTCTATAGAAGAGGATTTTCAGTGTCTTACCTCCTTTGTTTAAAGGAAAGTGAGATACAAGGAGTAATGGAAGAAGTGCATGAGGGGCAATGTGGACACCATGTGGGAGGATGAAGCTTAATGAGAAAAATCCTCAGGGCTAGATATTGGTAGCCCACGATGAAGCAGGATTCTATTGACTTTGTCAAGAGGTGCGATGCTTGCCAAAGATTTTCTAACCTTCACCACACGCCGACTGAAGAGCTCTTCACATCGGCTGTCGCATGGCCATTCTACCAATGGGGTTTAGATATCCTAGGGCCTTTCCCAACTGCGCCTGGGGGCATTAAATACCTCATTGTGGGAGTCGATTGTTTCACTAAATGGATTGAGGCAAAACCAGTGGTCCACATCACTTCAGCCCGAAGTTGCCACTTTATGTATGAAAACATCATAACACGATTCAGGGTACCAGCACGGGTAGTCACAGATAACGACACTTAATTTACTAACAAGAAGTTCACAGAGTTGCTTGAAGGGCTGGGTATAGTCCAAAGTTTCTCATCTGTTGAACACCCACAGACGAATGGTCAAGCAGAAGTAGCCAATAGAGAAGTCCTGAAGGGACTTAAGAAGCGCCTTGGTGAAGCAAAGTGCGGATGGACTGATCTGTTATGCCATGTTTTGTGGGCATATCGAACTACACCCCATTCTTCTACTAATGCGTCTCCATATCGTCTTACCTACGGGGTCGAGGCGATGATACTAGTGGAGCTCCAAACCAGATCGACAAGGGTGGAATACTTTTCTACGGAAAATAATAATGCTAATCTGGTGTCAGAGTTAGATGTTCTCTAGGAGTTAAGAGAAGAGGCTTTTGTTAGGGATCAAACGATAAAAGCAAAGGCTGCCCTCTGGTACAACAAACATGTTCAATACAGAGCTTTCAACACCAGAGAGCTTGTTTTGAGGAAGGCAAGCGTGGGAAACAAATTTGCACACCAAGGAAAGTTAGCACCGATGTAGGAAGGCCCATACAGAGTATCCGAGGTGACTGACAAAGGATCATACCGCTTAGAAGAGCTCAATGGCACACCGATCCATAATAAGTGGAACACTCAAAACCTGCGTATTTATTACAGCTAGTTGGTAAGACGGTATGTACTCTTTTTCCTTACTTGAGCTTTTTCCCAATGGGTTTTTCTCAAGAAGGTTTTAACAAGGCATTGTATTTATATGTTGATGTAGGTTTTGATAATGATACAACAAATGAAGATATATTAAGGATGTTGTGCAAAGCGATAAATTAAGAATCAATTCATGAAGATCAAGCTATCAATGAACAAACAAAAAGACTTGAGTCAAGGCATTCACAAAAATCTAAATCAAGTGAAAAATAATCATCAAAGTGCCTAAGGATCAAAGGATTGGAGCCATGATTGAACAAATATCAAAGAGGGTGAAACAAAGTGCCAGAATTCATGCAACAGGTGCATGAATCGATTCATTATGCAAGGCATAGTGAAATGAATCGATTCACACGGTTCCAAAGGCCCAGAAATGCATCTCAAAATGCATGAATCGATTCATGCCATAGAAGAATCGATTCACATGTTAGCAGGGGCTCAAAATTGGGATTTCAAACGCATGAATCGATTCATGCTTATGATGAATCGATTCATAGGGCTGCCAGAGTGCATTTTTGCTCAGTGAATATATTCATTTGCATTTTGAATCTATTCATTTCAAATTTGATACACAAATACACTAAATGAATCTATTCATTTGGGAAATGAATCTATTCATTTAGTTCAAATTTGAATTTCAAATTTGAAATCCTCAAAGCTTCAAAGTGGAAACAGCTTGCATCGCATTAACATTCCACTACGCAGACACAAGCTCCATGCTTCATGCAACACTACATTGGAGAATTAAATTAAATTGTCCAGCCATACTCCACAATGCAATTGGCAATTTATTATGCAATGAAACCATGACCTTGAACGCCTATAAATAGCAATGGAAGAGAAGGCACAAATCGTCCCAAAGCATTGAAGCAGTTCCTTTGCTTTCTTCCTCCCTCACGTTGCTTCTCTCCTTCTTCTTTTCTCTTAATAACTCTCTGCTTCCATTTTTGGCTTATTATTTGAGAGTAAACTTGGTGAGCAAAATTATTTTCTAAACTTGCAAATTATTTCTTAAGAGAGAAAATATTTTTGAAGTGCTAAAATTTGCATATTCTCTCTTTGAGAATAATCATTTGGTGAAAGCTTTAAATTGTTTATCCACTCTATTGGAGAGTTACTCTTGTATTCTAAATACCAAAAATTCTAGATTTGTGGGTTGGGTTTCAACCTTGTAATTGTGAGATTGAGAGATTGGGTGGGGTGCCCTCTTGTACTTGTGAGGATTGGATTCTTGAGTGTGGAACACTAGGAAGTCGTAGTTGCTCAAAGTTGTATCTCTAATCTACAATAGTGGAAATCCTCTAAGTGGGTTGCTTAGAGGTGAGACGTACACCGGTGTGGTAGAACTCGTATATACCGGTTTGCAAATCTCTCTTCCCTAAACTTATTTAATTTATGCACTTAACTTGCTTGCTTGATTTATTGCTCATTAACTTGGACAAAGTGCATGTTATACTAAGTTGCAAAATATTTTGATTAACATTGTTGAACTTGACTTTAAGTAACACTCTTTATTAATCTTTCTAAAAGTCTCATAAATTGCTTTGTGGTTAATTTGATTCTATATCTTGATTATTACTTAGACCTCTTTAAGTACTTATTATCTTGACTTGTGCATAATTTGTTATCACTTGCCATTAAGCTTATCATCTTCAATAAACATAGTAACTAAAGAATCAATTTCAAAAGCATTCAAACTAAAATTTTTAATACTCAATTCACCCCCCTTCTTGAGTAATTAAGGCCACTTGGTTAACAAGTGGTATCAGAGCTTGACTCTTGGTAGATTCAAGCTTAACAGCTTCAAGAGAACAAATGGCCTCAAATTCTCTAAACCTTTTTCCCGAGGGTGGTGCCACAAATAGACCTCCCGCTTTCAATGGTGAGGGCTACGCTTTTTGGAAAGCAAGAATGAAAATTTTTGTGCAATCAATTGACTTGAAAGTATGGAATGCTATTGAAAATGGTCCTTTTGTACCTATGCATACTGTTAATGATAAACAAGTTAAAAAACCTATGGATGAGTGGACTAGTGAGGAAGAGAAGAAAATACAATATAATTACAAAGCAAAAAATCTTATCACTTTAGCCTTAGGTCCGGATGAGTTCTTTAGAATAATTACATGTAATTCTGCTAAGGAAATGTGGGATACCCTTCAAGTAACTCATGAAGGAACTAGCGATGTTAAGGACTCTAAGATTAGTACTTTAACTAGTCAATATAAAAGTTTTAGAATGAATTCAAATGAAACTATTTTAGAACTTCAAAAGATATTTACTTTGATTATTAATCATCTTATTACACTTGGTAAATCTTATACTAACAAGGAACTTATCCATAAAGTTCTAAAAAGTCTTACTAGGGAATGGCAACCTCTTGTTACGGCCATTAAGCAATCTCCCAATATAAATGATATGTCTCTTGCCACTTTGTTTGGTAAACTCCAAGAACAAGAACAGGAATTGAAAGACTTGAAACAAGCGGAGGAAGAAGAGAAAGTCTCTAAGAAGAAAGGGCTAGCTCTCAAAGCCACCTCAATAGTTGAAGATGAATCCGAGAGTGATCTTGACGAGGATGAAGAGTTAAGCCTATTTGTGAAACGTTTTGGAAGGCTTATGAAGAGCAAACGCTTCCAAAGGAACTTCAAATCACAAGGTAAGAAATCTAATCCTAAAGAAAATTCTACTTCACCTACTTGCTTTGAATGTGGAAAGGAAGGACACTTCAAGATAGATTGTCCAAACCCAAAGAAGAAAAACAAAGAAAGAAAAGAAAGGAGAAGAGCATATATCGCATGGGATGAAAATGAGATAAGTAGCTCGGACGATTCAGAAAATGAAGAAGCAAACCTCTATCTTATGGCCAATCACCAAGATGAAGAAGATGAGGTAAACTTTCATGACTTAGATAAGGAAGAACTACTTGATGCTCTTGAAGAATTATATGATAAATTTATGAAAGTGTCCAATAAGCATAAATTATCTAGAAAAACTATTGACACTCTTGAGATGCATCTTATGGAAGTTTGTAAAGAAAATGAATGTTTGAAAAATGAATTATTAAATGTTCAAGTATGCTCTATGACTAAACCTTGTGAATTTGTAAAGAAATGTGATATGCTAGAGACTAAGGTTTTGGACTTGAATAGAACTCTAGAAAAATTTACAAATGGTAGAGACAACTTAAATGTTTTACTTGTTAAACAACGGTGTATGTTTGATAACACGGGTTTAGGTTTCAATGCCGTTAAGAAACAAAAGAATTATAAGAACTTTTTTATACCACCTAGTAAAACTTCATCACCTTTCATGAAATGTAATCATTGCGGTTTTAAAGGACATAATGCATCTAATTGTAATGTAGAAAACTAGGGCCAAAAGTTGAGAAAAGTATGGGTTCCTAAAGGAACATTACCTCAAACTAACCTACAAGGATCCAATATAAAATGGGTACCAAGTTCTCTAACTTGACAAGTTTTGTAGGTATGCTTTAAAGCAAATAGCACCCATTGGTATTTGGATGGTGGGTGTTCAAAACACATGACGGGAGATAAAAGTAAGTTCATATCATTTACTCCACGAAATAAAGGATTCGTTACTTATGGAGATAACACGAAGGGAAGAATACTAGGAATCGGAAATGTTGGTAAAAACTCTTCCACTTCTATAAACGATGTATTATATGTTGAAGGACTTAAACATAACTTGCTTAGTATTAGTCAATTATGTGATAAAGGCTATAATATTGTTTTTGAATCAAACGGTTGCATAATTGAAAATAAGCTAAACAAGGAAATAAAATTCGTTGGTCAAAGAGTTGATAATATTTATATGGTTAATCTTGATTGTCTTGCTTCAAATAATGTGCAATGCTTCATAACTAAAGAGGATGAATCATGGCTATGGCATAGAAGAATTGCTCACATTCATATAGACCATTTAAATAAACTTGTTTCGAAAGAATTAGTAATTAGTTTACTAAAATTGAAATTTGAAAATAAATTTTGTGACGCTTGTCAAAAAGGAAAACAAGTAAAGGTTTTTTTTCAAGCAAAAAATATTGTTTCAACAACTAGACCTTTACAACTATTACATATGGATTTGTTTGGACCTTCAAAAATTAAAAGTTTTGGTGGAAACTATTATGGTCTTGTGATTATGGACGATTATTCTAGATATACATGGACATTGTTTCTTACTCATAAACATGAAGCATATCATGCATTTAAGAAACTTGCCAAGATCATCCAAAATGAACAAAATTTGAAAATTGCATCTATTCGAACTGATCATAGGGGAGAATTTGAAAATCAATTTTTTGAAAAGTTTTATGAAAAATTTGGCATTGATCATAATTTTTCAGCTCCAAGAACTCCACAACAAAATGGAGTAGTTGAAAGGAAAAATCGATCTCTAGCGGAGCTCGCAAGAACTATGTTAAATGAAAGTAACATTTCAAAACAATTTTGGGCCGATGCGGTAAACACTGCTTGCCATGTTATGAACCGATGTTTGATAAGGCCTATGTTAAAGAAAACCCCCTATGAGCTTTATAAAGGAAGAAAACCAAACATTTCTTATTTTCATATATTTGGATGCAAATGCTTTGTTTTAAATAATGGAAAGGATAATCTTGGCAAATTCGATGCAAAATCTGATGAAGCAATATTCTTAGGTTATTCATCTACTAGTAAAGCTTATCAACTCTTTAACAAACGAACATATACAATTGAAGAGTCTATACATGTCAAATTTGATGAACTTAACCAAAATCCTCCGAGAAAGGAAATTGATGATGTAACATCCTTAATATTTTAGAAAAGTTTTAATTGACGAAAAATATTAATAATTACCCAATTGAATTTATTGAGATTTTTGGGAATTATTATTATTAAAGATGTAATTGCAAATAATTAAATGTTGTGGAAATAAATAAAATTTATTTGATTAATTAATTATAAGAGATTAAATGAAGGTGAATAGAAGAAAATAAACTTGAAGTTACCTTGGGGTAAAAGGTGAAGGGTGAAAGGTAAAGGTAAAAGTTTAATTAAAACTTTTAAAGAAAAATATAAAAGAAAAAGGGAAAAAGACCATTTTGCCCCTGGGTCTTAAATAATAAAAATTCACTCTTTCCTTCATCTTCTTCACACGGGTCTTCTTCCATTTCTCCTTCTCCCCATAGCCGTGATTGCATGCTTCAAGGGAGGCTCAATCTTGCGCCGAAACTTCGAGATAACTACGTTTTTGAGATCGTGGCTTCGAGGTGAGTTCAATAACCCCTTCAAATTAAGCTTTCGCGTCTCTTTCGTTTTTTCCGTTAAACCAAATGGTCGTGCATGGAGGACTAAGCTTTGGTTTCCTACTCCTCTAGTGTGTAGAAGCTTGAAAAATGGCTTTTTAGAGTAACGAGAATGGTTTAACATTGATGGGTTTTGCGTTTCGACCTCCGTAGGTGACGAAACAGACGTCGGAGGATCGAACGGTGAAGTGGGTGTTGATTCCGGACGTGGAACGTTGGGCATAGCGTCGAGGGAACGCCAATCTCATCAAGAACGAGTCGTCGGAGCTCGAAACCAAGGTAAGGGGGGTGTTCGGGTTATAATTAATTAGAATAGGTAAATGTAATTGAATTGAGCAAGTGAATTAAATGCGGAACTAACGAGAACTTACAAGAAAATGATAATTGTATGTGTATAAATGTAAATTGTGTATGATTTGTGATGATTATGAGTACAATGTGGATTGAATAGTGATGAGTTGATGAGTATGGTGGCATTGTGGTGATGGGCTTGACAAGTAGGTCGCCCAATTGATGAGTATGTGTTTTGTTGTTGGCCACTTGCAGTATGATATGAGAAATATGAATTTACATGCGTAATTATGTGGTGTAGGACGGCCGACGGTATGTACAGCCCCTCGTTTCTGGCTCCCGTGGTGTTTATGCCCAGTTGAGCTACCCAGTGGTCAAGTAGGACCCAGTGGTTGAGGTGGAGAGTCAAGTAGGACTCGGTGGACCAAGCAGGGTTCACGGGGTGTCAAGTAGGACCCCCAGCTGAAGGCTGATCCTTTTAGTATCCGGATACTAGGCGTCGATTAATATGAGAGTCAGTTGTGTTATTTGATGCATTGTTAATATTGTAGAATGATATGAATGTGTTTCGTGATAATTATTGATTGTGATTGGCAAATTGTGGATCAAGAGATTGGAATCAAATTTGATTGGTAAGTGGAAATTTAGGACAAGAGGTAAGATAAATGGCAGAAACTACAACTAGTGAATATATATCTTGTTATTGAATTTCCATTCCATATTAATTATGATACCAAACACTCACCCTTGTTGTTGTTTCTTTAATTTTAGTAACCAATGACAGGGAAGAGGTTGAAGCCCCAGAGACGCGCCAAGCGGAGAGTTGATGCCAAGGAGTGCAGAGAATTATGAATTGAAGGATGTGTGTGTGTGGTGCTTTATATGTGTTATGTTGATATATGCCTTCCATGTGTGTTAGACTAATTCATGTGTGATTAATGTAGTTATGAAGGTTTGTAATAAGTATTAGATAGAGATTGTATGTTGGTGATGGAAAAGAGAATTCATTATAAGCTTCATAAATTAGACATAAATGTTTATGGGCAGGTCTTGATTGTTTGATGGAGAATGGATGTAGGGAGTGTGAATTAAAGCTCCTTAGGTGGTGTGTTTTAAGCTTTTGGATAGTTGTCTTATGCATGAGCTAGGAACTAGCATGGTCAAATGATGACTTATTTGGTTTTGATGTAGTGGAAGGAATACAATAGCTTAGATATGTTAATTGTGGTTTGTGAAGATTGGAATGGGTCCATTTTGCCACAAGTGGACTCATTGACTACCACAAAATGCCTTAAAATGAGATAAACACATTTATACGCATAAATCACTCATTTTTAGGAATTTTTGAGTACGGCCAGTTGCCACACGTCACAATTGATGTGTTTTAGCTTGTGTTAAAATTTGGTGGCATTCCGATATCGTTTACATGGGTTTTGGTAGTGAAGAAGTTCATTTTGAGTGTAAAATCTGCATAATTTCTGCATAATTGCTGTCTTGAATCGATTCATAATGGTCATGAATCGATTCAAGGGTCCCTGGACGTGTTTGAATCGATTCACATGAGTGCTGAATCGATTCAAGGCTTTCTGGAAGTGCCTGAATCGATTCATACGAGTTTGAATCGATTCAAGGCCCTCTGTTTGTCAAATTTTGAGATTTTAGTATGCTTGAATCGATTCACACGAACCTGAATCGATTCAGAGCCCTGTTATGGCTACTGTCATGCTGTTTTTCCAACTGCTCTGTTTTTCTTACTGTTTTTGGCCCGTTTGAGCATCTTAATGACATTTTTAGCCTCCGACCTCTTCATGAAAGTTGTAGATAATTATGTTACGGAGGTATGAAAATTGGTTTTACTTCAATTGGACTTTTCTAACTCTTATGAGGCATAAAAGACCGGACCCATTACATGGTAAAACCTAAGTTTAAAAGGGTTTTGAACCCAACTTTTTATAATTTTCAAATTGGAACTAATAGGTGATATTTTGTAGATAATTATAATTTTCAAAATGAATTTTTCTTATGATTTAAGGTTGAATTGTGTCATGAGCTTATTATTACCCCAATTTGATAATATAATTAAGTGTTTTTAAATCCATATTTCGAATTCGGCTTTAATCGCGAAAAAAAAAAAATTTCTTGAAATTTTGGGTTTGTTTTGTTTTTTTTTTATTTTATTTAAGTTAGGATGTCACAGGTGGTATCAGAGCGGTTCTTTCTAGAGCCGGGTAAATGGGCAGTGTTAGAGCATTGTTTGAGTCCCATGTCGGACTATTTTTGCATAATATTGTAATTGTTTATGTGATAATTGAGTTGTACAGGTCCACTTGGCATCATTTCCCTTGGCACTCTGGTGGCATTATGTTATGTATATGTACGAGGTAAATGCTCTATCCCTGATAGATCATTGGTTATTAATGGTGATGTGTTTGGTTATTGTAGAACTACTTTATGGCTGAAGGAGCTAGTTCAGGAGGAGATGAATTCTTCTCAAAATTTTCCCAACTGTTGAGTAGGACTGAATCTGGTCCCACTCTTGATAAATTCCTGAAGAGGAATCCACCTGTTTATAGAGGAGGCCATGATTATGATGGGGCTCATGTCTGGATACGAGAAATTGAGCAAACATTTGAATACTTTGAATGCTCTGAAGAACAGAAAGTACAATTTGCTACTTATCAATTGAAAGATGAGGCTCGTGTGTGGTGGTCAAGGACTAAGGTTCAGATGAATGCTGCGAGTGAACCATTAATGTGGATGAATTTCAAGCGAAGATTTCTTGCTAAATACTTTCCAGATAATTATAAAATCCGCAAGGAAATGGAATTCCTAAAACTTGAGCAGGGCAGAATGTCAGTGGCAGAATACACATCGCAGTTTGATGAACTATGTGATTTCTATCATCCTTTTTCTCTTGAAGGAACTGAAGGTAGTAAGTGTGCAAAGTATGAATCCGGACTAAGAATTGAACTCCGAAGTGTCATTGTTCCTATGGAGATCCGTGACTACCCTACTCTGGTAAATAAGGCCAGACTTGCGGAGGAGGTGCAGTTACAGAGGACGTCCCATACAAGGGACAAGAGACCGTTGAAGGCTAAAGGATTCAGTTTTAAAAAGATGGGTCAGTTTTTCCGTGGAGGTAAGTCTTCCACTACATCTTCTTCTTTGGGCCGTAGTTCTGCGGGCCGTTCTGGTAGTCATTCTGGTAGCCGTGCCTGTTATAATTGTGGCCGGGAGGGCCATATTGCAAAACATTGTCCGGCCAGCCAAATTATTTGCTTCCAATGTGGACAACCGGGGCATCTTAGGCCAGATTACCCACAGAGGCAGCAACAAGATGAACATAGCAGTCGAGCTAATACTTCTGTGGCCCGTGGTGGTAATTTTCAAAGAGGAGGTAGGAATAACAGTGGTCGTGGAGGTCAACGCCCGAGGAGGACTGATGCCCAATCTAGCGGTGCTCAAAATGTTATGACTGGACGAGTGTTCGCTTTTGATGCTTCAGAGGTTGCAAGAACTGATAATTTGGTGCAGGGTAAGTGCATTATTCATGACTGTCTGGTAAATGTAATTTATGATTCAGGTGCAACACATTCTTTTATTTCTGAAAGTTGTGTGAGGCGGTTTGGGTTACCAGTGGTGTTAATGGAGAATGCCCTTAATGTCTCCACCCCTACTGGTTCTACATTCCGTGCCACCACCATGTGTGGAGGATTACCAATGCAAATTGAAGACCGTTCCTTTTGGGTAAATTTAATATGCATGCCGTTGAAAGATTTAGATGTTATCCTGGGTCTTGACTGGTTGTCTGCAAACCATGTTATGGTGGATTGTTACCGCAAGACTATAGTATTTTCTCAGGAATTGGACACTAAGAGTGTGGTAAGTAATGTCTCCACAGCTTATGCTATTCTATTTACTTCAGAAGGACGGTATAATCTTAATCCCAATGATATTCCTGTAGTGTGTGATTTTCCTGATGTATTTCCGGGAGAAATTCCGGGGTTACCTCCCAATCGGGAGATTGACTTTGCCATTGACTTAATTCCCGGGGCCGAGCCTGTGTCCCGTGCACCATATAGAATGTCTTCGGTGGAATTGACTGAAGTGAAGAAGCAAGTGAATGAGCTGTTAGAAAAGGGGTTTATCCGACCGAGTGCTTCACCATGGGGAGCTCCGGTATTATTGGTGAAAAAGAAGGATGGTAGTATGCGAATGTGTATCGATTATCGGCAGCTGAATAAGTTGACAATTAAAAACAAATACCCTTTACCACGAATCGATGATCTGTTGGATCAGTTGAGGGGCGCTGAGGTATTTTCCAAGATTGACTTGAGGTCCGGATATCATCAAATAAGAGTGAAATCAGAAGATATTCCCAAGACGGCGTTCCGGACTCGATATGGACACTTTAAGTATGTTGTAATGCCCTTTGGAGTGACAAATGCTCCTGCTATCTTCATGGACTACATGAATAGGATCTTCCAACCTTACTTAGATCAATTTGTGGTAGTATTCATCGATGATATATTGGTGTATTCAAAGTCCATTGAGGAACATGCACAACATCTTCGAATTGTTTTACAGATATTGCGGGAGAAAGGGTTGTATGCCAAGCTGTCTAAATGTGATTTCTGGGAAGGAAGTGTGCAATTCTTGGGCCATGTAATTTCCAGGGATGGAGTATCTGTTGATCCATCCAAGATTGAAGCAGTTATGGGCTGGGAGAGACCTAAATCAGTGACAGAGATTAGGAGTTTCCTGGGATTGGCTGGTTACTATCGTCGCTTTATTGAAGGGTTTTCTCGTATTGCTCTTCCTTTAACTCAATTGACAAGAAAGGATAACCCATTTGTATGGTCAGATAAGTGTGAATTGAGTTTTCAAACTCTGAAGCGGTGTTTAACTACTGCACCTGTGCTTGCACTACCAGATGTGACAAAAGAATTTGTGGTATATTGTGACGCATCTAAGTTTGGTTTAGGATGTGTATTGATGCAGAACGACAAAGTGATTGCCTATGCTTCAAGGCAATTGGGACCCCATGAGCAGAATTACCCTACTCACGACTTAGAGCTTGCAGCAGTGGTGTTTGCATTAAAAATCTGGCGTCATTATTTATATGGTTCTCGTTTTGTAGTATTCAGTGACCACAAAAGCTTGAAATACTTGTTCGATCAGAAAGAGTTAAACATGAGACAAAGGAGATGGGTAGAATACCTAAAAGATTATGATTTTGATTTGAAGTACCATCCTGGGAAAGCAAATGTTGTGGCAGATGCTTTAAGTAGAAAAGTATTACATGCAGCCTTCTTGATGGGCAAAGAGCAAGAATTGTTAGAAGACTTTCGCGATATGAACCTTGGGATTGCTGTGCAAGCTCCGAATCAAATGATGATTGGGATGCTGAAGATCTCTAATGAATTCTTAGAATCTTTAGCTATAGCTCAGGAGAAAGATGAAGAGTTACTAGAATTGCTCGATACCCAAGCAAGAGGAAAGAATATGGAGCTAATCAAAGGTACTGATGGAATTTGGAGATTCAGAAACCGGATTGTAGTGCCTACAAAAGGTGACTTTAGGCAGGCCGTATTAGCTGAAGCCCATAAAAGTTCTTTTAGCATTCATCCTGGTGTTACAAAAATGTACCATGATTTGAAGAGAGAGTTCTGGTGGCCAGGCATGAAACAAGCAATCATAAAGTATGTAAGATCATGTGTGGTATGTCAGAAGTGTAAGGTCGAACACCAGAGACCCCCAGGTCTACTTCAACCCCCGGAGATTCCAATGTGGAAATGGGAAGGCATTACTATGGATTTCGTATCCGGGTTACCCCGTACCCGTTCTGGTTGTAATGCAATATGGGTGATTGTGGATAGGCTAACAAAGAGTGCTCACTTCTTAGCTATGAATATGAAATGGTCATTGGACCGGTTGGCTAGATTATACATTGCAGAAATTGTAAGATTACATGGTGTACCTGCGAGTATTATTTCAGATCGTGATCCTCGGTTTACTTCCAGATTCTGGGGAAGTTTACAACAGGAATTGGGTACTGAACTGAGGTTGAGTTCTGCTTATCATCCCCAGACTGATGGCCAATCTGAGCGTACAATCCAGACCTTGGAAGACATGCTTAGAGCTTGTGTACTGGAGCAAGGTGGTTCATGGGAGAAATACCTACCATTAGTAGAATTTGCTTATAATAACAGTTACCATAGTAGCATTGGAATGGCTCCTTATGAAGCTTTATACGGAAGACGGTGTCGTACGCCTTTATGCTGGAATGAAGATAGAGATGCAATCCATTTGGGGCCTGAGTTAATTCAGGAAATGAATGATCAGGTGATAATGATTCGTAAAAAGATGAAAATTGCACAAGACCGTCAAAAGAGTTACTATGACAATCGTCATAGGCCACTTGAGTTTCAAGTGGGAGATTGGGTGTTCCTAAAGGTTTCACCTACCAAAGGTGTAGGCCGGGTACTGAAGAGCCATAAGCTTAACCCGCGGTACATTGGGCCATATCAGATTCTGGAGAGAATTGGTGATGTTGCTTACCGATTAGATCTTCCTCAATCGTTAACTAATATTCACAATGTATTTCATGTGTCACAACTTCGAGCGTACATTCCTTGTGACTCCATGATTGTACCTGAAGATTCTATTGAGCTGAAAGAAGATTTGACGGTAGAGGTGGCACCTATTGGTATTGAAGGATATCAAGCTAAACGATTGAGAAACAAAGAAGTATCATTGGTGAAAGTGAAGTGGTGGAATATAAATGGAGTAACTTATACGTGGGAGTTGGAGGCGGACATGAGACGATTATACCCCGATCTTTTCAGATAAGGTATGTTGATTTCGGGGACGAAATCCCTTTTTAGGGGGGGTGGATGTAACATCCTTAATATTTTAGAAAAGTTTTAATTGACGAAAAATATTAATAATTACCCAATTGAATTTATTGAGATTTTTGGGAATTATTATTATTAAAGATGTAATTGCAAATAATTAAATGTTGTGGAAATAAATAAAATTTATTTGATTAATTAATTATAAGAGATTAAATGAAGGTGAATAGAAGAAAATAAACTTGAAGTTACCTTGGGGTAAAAGGTGAAGGGTGAAAGGTAAAGGTAAAAGTTTAATTAAAACTTTTAAAGAAAAATATAAAAGAAAAAGGGAAAAAGACCATTTTGCCCCTGGGTCTTAAATAATAAAAATTCACTCTTTCCTTCATCTTCTTCACGCGGGTCTTCTTCCATTTCTCCTTCTCCCCATAGCCGTGATTGCATGCTTCAAGGGAGGCTCAATCTTGCGCCGAAACTTCGAGATAACTACGTTTTTGAGATCGTGGCTTCGAGGTGAGTTCAATAACCCCTTCAAATTAAGCTTTCGCGTCTCTTTCGTTTTTTCCGTTAAACCAAATGGTCGTGCATGGAGGACTAAGCTTTGGTTTCCTACTCCTCTAGTGTGTAGAAGCTTGAAAAATGGCTTTTTAGAGTAACGAGAACGGTTTAACATTGATGGGTTTTGCGTTTCGACCTCCGTAGGTGACGAAACAGACGTCGGAGGATCGAACGGTGAAGTGGGTGTTGATTCCGGACGTGGAACGTTGGGCATAGCGTCGAGGGAACGCCAATCTCATCAAGAACGAGTCGTCGGAGCTCGAAACCAAGGTAAGGGGGGTGTTCGGGTTATAATTAATTAGAATAGGTAAATGTAATTGAATTGAGCAAGTGAATTAAATGCGGAACTAACGAGAACTTACAAGAAAATGATAATTGTATGTGTATAAATGTAAATTGTGTATGATTTGTGATGATTATGAGTACAATGTGGATTGAATAGTGATGAGTTGATGAGTATGGTGGCATTGTGGTGATGGGCTTGACAAGTAGGTCGCCCAATTGATGAGTATGTGTTTTGTTGTTGGCCACTTGCAGTATGATATGAGAAATATGAATTTACATGCGTAATTATGTGGTGTAGGACGGCCGACGGTATGTACAGCCCCTCGTTTCTGGCTCCCGTGGTGTTTATGCCCAGTTGAGCTACCCAGTGGTCAAGTAGGACCCAGTGGTTGAGGTGGAGAGTCAAGTAGGACTCGGTGGACCAAGCAGGGTTCACGGGGTGTCAAGTAGGACCCCCAGCTGAAGGCCGATCCTTTTAGTATCCGGATACTAGGCGTCGATTAATATGAGAGTCAGTTGTGTTATTTGATGCATTGTTAATATTGTAGAATGATATGAATGTGTTTCGTGATAATTATTGATTGTGATTGGCAAATTGTGGATCAAGAGATTGGAATCAAATTTGATTGGTAAGTGGAAATTTAGGACAAGAGGTAAGATAAATGGCAGAAACTACAACTAGTGAATATATATCTTGTTATTGAATTTCCATTCCATATTAATTATGATACCAAACACTCACCCTTGCTGTTGTTTCTTTAATTTTAGTAACCAATGACAGGGAAGAGGTTGAAGCCCCAGAGACGCGCCAAGCGGAGAGTTGATGCCAAGGAGTGCAGAGAATTATGAATTGAAGGATGTGTGTGTGTGGTGCTTTATATGTGTTATGTTGATATATGCCTTCCATGTGTGTTAGACTAATTCATGTGTGATTAATGTAGTTATGAAGGTTTGTAATAAGTATTAGATAGAGATTGTATGTTGGTGATGGAAAAGAGAATTCATTATAAGCTTCATAAATTAGACATAAATGTTTATGGGCAGGTCTTGATTGTTTGATGGAGAATGGATGTAGGGAGTGTGAATTAAAGCTCCTTAGGTGGTGTGTTTTAAGCTTTTGGATAGTTGTCTTATGCATGAGCTAGGAACTAGCATGGTCAAATGATGACTTATTTGGTTTTGATGTAGTGGAAGGAATACAATAGCTTAGATATGTTAATTGTGGTTTGTGAAGATTGGAATGGGTCCATTTTGCCACAAGTGGACTCATTGACTACCACAAAATGCCTTAAAATGAGATAAACACATTTATACGCATAAATCACTCATTTTTAGGAATTTTTGAGTACGGCCAGTTGCCACACGTCACAATTGATGTGTTTTAGCTTGTGTTAAAATTTGGTGGCATTCCGATATCGTTTACATGGGTTTTGGTAGTGAAGAAGTTCATTTTGAGTGTAAAATCTGCATAATTTCTGCATAATTGCTGTCTTGAATCGATTCATAATGGTCATGAATCGATTCAAGGGTCCCTGGACGTGTTTGAATCGATTCACATGAGTGCTGAATCGATTCAAGGCTTTCTGGAAGTGCCTGAATCGATTCATACGAGTTTGAATCGATTCAAGGCCCTCTGTTTGTCAAATTTTGAGATTTTAGTATGCTTGAATCGATTCACACGAACCTGAATCGATTCAGAGCCCTGTTATGGCTACTGTCATGCTGTTTTTCCAACTGCTCTGTTTTTCTTACTGTTTTTGGCCCGTTTGAGCATCTTAATGACATTTTTAGCCTCCGACCTCTTCATGAAAGTTGTAGATAATTATGTTACGGAGGTATGAAAATTGGTTTTACTTCAATTGGACTTTTCTAACTCTTATGAGGCATAAAAGACCGGACCCATTACATGGTAAAACCTAAGTTTAAAAGGGTTTTGAACCCAACTTTTTATAATTTTCAAATTGGAACTAATAGGTGATATTTTGTAGATAATTATAATTTTCAAAATGAATTTTTCTTATGATTTAAGGTTGAATTGTGTCATGAGCTTATTATTACCCCAATTTGATAATATAATTAAGTGTTTTTAAATCCATATTTCGAATTCGGCTTTAATCGCGAAAAAAAAAAATTTCTTGAAATTTTGGGTTTGTTTTGTTTTTTTTTTATTTTATTTAAGTTAGGATGTCACAGATGATCTTGTAGGTACCTTCCAAGAAATGAAATTGGAAGACGAAGAAGGAAATAAAAATGAAGGAGATACAACACAAAACGGCGAACCTTAACAAAAGGAATGGATCACCTTAAAGAATCACCTCTTGGACAATGTTATAGGAGAAATAACAAAAGGTGTAAGTACTCAAAATGCTATTAGAAATACATGCAATCACTTAGCTTTTGTATCTGATCCGGTCCTAACACCGGCCCCCAAGAGCATGGCTTTAATGCTTTGTGATGCTGAAATCCCGAGTCATTAAATTGATAGTAAAATCTTAGTAACATGAAATATGACTCTCGGATTCACACTTATGGCAAGCGCACCAGTCGTTAAAATTGTATTATATTTGATCGTCTCACAGGGATTGTGGTAAATACCTCAATCTAGGACTAGTACAAGCTGAACCAACAGAAAATACATGAAGATCATTCGGTTTTTGTTTTTTTTATGGTTTTAGTGTTTTATAGTTGTTTTTATACTTTGAGAAACAAAGTTAAAGGTGAAAAGTGGAAAGTGATTAAAAGAAAATAGGTCAGGATTGCTTCAGCTCACAATTTCCTCAAGAAACATGCAATTCAGTATAATCAAGCTTCACAATCTAGAGGACAATCCGCTTGTGGTTATTCCCTAATTCCTTAGGTGAAAAACACTAATTCTTAAGCAACGAACCTTAATTCCTTAAGTGCACGATTAACCTAAGAATCTAATGCGAAATTGGAGGTTAAACTCTAACTATTCACCTAAATTGATTAGGCCTGAACTAGTTAGAAAGCTGGAAGTTACCTAAGCTTCAGCCATGATTCCTCACTGGTGAAGTTCTTCATCCGTTCTGGATTTGTCAATCCAGCAATTCTGCTCCACTCCTCAGCTTGTTCGCCTCAAGATCTTCGAAGCCGATCTACTTACTCACAGCTTCAAGATTCCATTGTTCACCTTCACAATCCGAACCTTAGGGATTTAGAACTCCATAGACTTCGGTTCCATCGAAGGATTGTGGAACGTCATGGAGGAGAGAGTTTAGAGAGATGAAAAATGTAGTGAGAGATTAGAAATGGAAAAATGAAATTGTATTACTTTTCTCTGTGTCTCTACACACGCTACTACTATTCTCGCTTTCCCCCTTTTTACAGAGTATGTACAACCTATTTATAAGTTTCTATCTAACTAACTTAACTAATAACTTAGAGAACTTAAGTTAACGACTAAAACTTATTACATAGTTTACAAAATAACTAACTAATTACAGCTCAGCTCTTAACAGGATCCAGCTTAATCTTAGCTAATGTACAGCTCTTCTCCAGCTAATTGACAGCTCACTTCTTAAGTTAACTTGAGGCTTCAGTAGTAGAGAAGAAGGCAATGGGAGTGGAACAGTACTGCACCAAATGTGTTGTTGGAGGGAAGGAACGGTGTTTAAATTACTGCCTTGATGCTTCAGCTGCTGAGTATTCGCTTGGGCGGATTAAGCTTCGCTTGGTTGAGTCCGGATTATCACTGCAGTGTTTCTTTCTCTCTTGGGCGTTGTGGCAAAACTTGGGCGAGGACGAACTCTTAAAGTTATGCTTGAGTGAGTCCGGATTTTATTAGGACGGATTAAATAATGACTAAACACATCGGTTTCTTATATAGTATTCCGTTCTTCTTTTCTTTTATAACCGGTGTCTTGGGCGTTGTCTTCTTAAGTAAGCTTGGGCGTAGTCTTGCTTTGGGCGGAGTCTTAGACGGAGTACTTGCTTTGGGCGGAGTCTTAGACGGAGTCTTGGACCCTCGCTTGAGCGGATTTAATTCCCGCTTGGGCGGATTAATTATCACATCGGTATTCTATAGTTAACACTCGAATTTTACATACAGTATTCTGAGCCCTTATTCTCTTTTGGAGTTAGTGTCTTTGAGGTCTCACTTGGTCGGAATTGAAGACGTCTCACTCGGCTCTGTAAGATTTTTACTCATAATTTTCTTCTTATCTCGAGTCCGCCCTGTTCCTGCACCAATAAATAGCTACTTGCCTAGCATTTATACACCGGCTGCTTAGTAAATTTGTAAATACTTCAAAATTCCTTATTTAATTACAAGTTTCAATCGGTTTCTTACATAGATAACATACTTTTGAAATAATTAACTACAACATGAATTCTTATCAAATTATTAAATAATAATAATAAAACTAATCAATAGTTGGCAAATTATGTTAAATAACTAGTGGAATAATTAAGTCTTTTCAAGACTTATCACATCCCCAAACTTAAAACTTTGCTTGTCCTCAAGCATACATTCAGATTAATTATCAATCAGTAATTGATCAACACAGTCAATCTTTCCTTAACTTAATTCATACTATAATTATTGAATACCGATCATGCTTTCTTCTCGCAATTTCTAAAAATATAAATACTTACACCTCCTTTGGAAAACAAGTTGCTGATGCTTCCCTCACTGGTCGGTGTTTAACTCTTCTCTCAGTGTGTAGGGTAAATAAAATGCACTCAGCACCTGCATACTTGTTAGATCAACATAAGCTTGCAACAGTTCTAAACATCATGAAATATGCCAACTCAATCGGATCAGTAAGGGCTTTTTAAGCTTATAATGGGGCTCGGCTACAGGCTCAATTATTGTTTTTCCGAGTCATAGATAGGTTACAAGATGTGTCCACTGATGCCTTGACTCAATTTTTAACTTAACTTGCCTTCTACTAACAACTCTCTTAACTTTTCCGACTGGATGCTACTTAATGACTCGTGCTGTTTTGCACTTCCTTTTTCTTTTAGTCCTTCGGACTTCTTTTATTATTATTATTATTTTTTTTTATGCTTTGCACCTCTTTTCTTTTCAGTACTTTGTTCATTTCTTTCTCTCGGCTTTGCCTTTCTTCCTTTTATTTTCTTTCATATTTATCCATAATCAAGGTCGGAGTGTGTCCTTAATTACTGTTAGGCACACTCTTCATCCCCAAACTTAGAGATTGCTAGTCCCTAGCAATAAGTAAAAACCGAGTAATTCACCAGTGGAACATCCAAGGTACTCTAGTCGGGTTTTTCTTGGATAAATAGGCTTGTAATGTTAGGTGCATCAAACGAATAAAAAGGTCTCAGGCTCAAATATATTATTGGGTCAAAGGATGATTAATATATTAGGAAGGTTATTTTTGGCCTTGGCTAAATAATCAAAGAAGGCCTTCATCATTTCCGATTGGTTGACATACTACAATTAGCAAGAACTGAGGCAAATTCTGTCTCACTAACTAGCATGCAAGCTCACTCGGAAAAGGATACGCAGGCTCAAAAGCTCATATAATTATAACATTTAATCAGCCAGCCTTGTCCCCAAACTTAATGTAAGATCATACATCTAGAATGCTAACTAGCATGCCGAGTAAACATTTTAACTAAGAATGAATAATTGTTATGGTCAGAGAGCATGAGTTAAGCAAAAACCGATCAATTAATTTATCTGACTATAGCTTAACGAATCAGCAAACTTTTTAAATTATGAAGATGGGTTTGGAAATTAAATATAATTATCATATTTTATCAAATAAAGACTCAGACAATTAAATAAAGAGTCGGGATACTAGAATACTTCCCTTTTACCTGAATGGCAGTACTTGGAAACGCATAACCGAATCGGGACTCATGGATTTTACCAATACATATGAAAAAAAACCGAATAAAATAACAAATTGAACATGAAATTAAAATTTCATTACATAATTAAAAATAAATTCAGTGTTCAGCCAACAAATACAATAACTTTAAACTAATACATAAGAAACATTATAAAAACGTGGCACCACTGCTTAAACATTTTGGGCTTCCTCGTCCTTGTCCTGATGGGGGAAAATCGTGAATCCAATGGAAGCTAACCACGCATCCCTATCAGGTGGTGCTCTCATTTCAGATGAATGCTCAACCCTCAGCTTCGAAGCAATCTTCCTGAGCATCTGATCGTGGTTCAAAACCCGATCGTAAATTTCAAGTTGCATCTTCTTCACTACCTGCAATTCCTGTAATATTAAAAGAATGTCAGAGGAAGAAGAAGATGAACCAGCTCCTACAACTTGCTTGGGACGTTCTATTTCTGCGGTTTTAAAGTTCTCAGCACAGTTTTCATCAGCTTTAATGCTTTCCACCTCTGGTGACTCATTTTCCTCACTGGCAGGAGGGACATTCCTTTGCACCAGAGGAGATACATCTCTTTGGTCCTGGCTTCGACTAGGAATCTGGACAGATGAATCAGAAATAGTAATGGTGACCACTTCTCTTTCAGTATCTAATTGTTTCCTTCACACACTTCCTTCTGCAAAGTTGGGTCTAGGTTTCTGTAGAAGTCTTTGAGATCTTCTCTTCATGATGAATGTTAAAGTAACGATGATAAACAACCTAATCAAACAAAAATAAGAATAGAAATGCAAGAGAAAAACACAAACCAAATTGTAAGATGCATGACTTATGAACAGTGGAAAACAATAATAATGAAACACAAAGATGATAACCACGAACTGCAAAGTGAAGAAGTGAAAAGGTGATACCTTTCTCAGAAATCAGAAAGTGTCGTTTCGTCTTCAGCTCAAGTTCAACACAGGTACTGAAGGTTGGAAACTGAAAGGACTTTTCTTTTATAACGAAGAATTCAATTTTCCAGAAACGCATTAATGCGGTCAACTTTAATTATTACTTTTATTAAATGCATTACTACTGTTATTATTATTATTATGTTTATTATTTATTATTATATTAAATTTTTTTTTTATATATAGTTGTTTATTATTCTATTCTATTATTATCTTTGAATACTCAATTACTAGAGGGGTAGAAGATCGAGGGAGATTGGGATGATACCAATGTGATGCCATAAGACAACATAGCAATTGGAAACTTTAAATATCTGAACTAGAGTGCATGAAAAACGAGTGAAAAATGTAATAGAATACGAGTGAATCAAGAGACGCACAATAAAAGACACGAATAGCAGTATGAACGAATGAATGAAAACTCAAGTAAATAAATGACAAGGGGTGAAAGGATGATAACCGAGTGAGAATGGAAACAGTTGATCAACGAATGAGGTGAACAACGCAAGTCCGAGTAAATGAAAGGGAAAGAAGTAATGCATAACTAAAAAGTTAACTGACGGGTAAGGAACGGAAAAGAGGGTGACCGAATGGGAATGGGTATACCGATCGATGAAGGAGATGAGTAAATGAAGGAACCGAATGAACTAGCGAGAAATCTAGTGAATAAGGAACTGAGTGATGAAAAAGTGAATAAAACACTAAATGAAAAGGGTACCGAATGGATCACAGAATGAGTGAAAGAATGGATGAATGAAGATAAGTGTATGAGAACCGAGTGTAACAATGAATGGATGAGTGAACAACCGTCGTGAGGTATGAGTGAACAAAGAAGTTCGTGGGAGAAAGAATAAATGAGAGTAAGGCTGAGTGAAAGAAAGGACGGGTGGATGAAAATGAGTAATATAGATCGGAGATATGAAAAATGAGTGAATAACAATGAGAGTTCGGGCGAAGAATAAAAAAAAACAGGAGTGACAAAATGGAATGAATGAAATACCGAGTAAATGAAAGACCGGTTGAAGGAGATGAGTGAAAGGTATACCGATCGGTGAAGGAGATGATTAAATGCAAGAGCGAGTGGAAGAAACCGACTACTAGAGAAAGCCGAGTGGATGAATGAATAAAAGGCTGCGTGCAAATGAGACTAATGGATATAATACTAATTGTGATGACTGAGGAATCCGAGTGGTGAAAAGCCGACTGAAATAAGTCACTTTTTACTATCTGACCCGTTCATTACATCAACGATCAGAATTCTTTCCAAGTCTTCCTTTTTATTCGCAGCAGTAAAAAAAAACACCGAGTGAAGTTCAGTCGGGAAGAAGGGTTACGACGAAGTAACAATTATCCGAGCGTACTATTTTTACTCCACTTAGTACAATTTTTCCTTAAGTGCGAAACAACAATCAGCATTGGCTCGCCTAAGCTACCAGAGCTTCGCCTGAGCGAAAATAGAAGAATCAACTCGGATTTCCTTCTTCAACTTCACACTTTTATTTTATTCAAAGTTCTAAACAAAACAATCGGGACATAGGGCTGCCTCCCTAGAGCGCTTCTTTAAGGTCACTAGCTTGACCTTATTGTATTTAAGAAGATGGTTTCAGTAACAAGGAGGTTTTCTGCCTATCAAACTCTCCTCCAAAATAGAGTTTGAGTCGCTGGCCATTCACCTTGAAAAACTGATCGGTAGTCGGATCTTTCAGTTCGACTGCACCATGAGGGAAAACCTCATTTACAGTGAAAGGCCCGGACCACTTGGATCTAAGTTTTCCAGGGAAGAGTTTCAGTCGGGTGTTGAATAACAAAACCTGATCGTCCTTCTGAAACTCTTTCTTATTAATTCGCTTATCATGCCATTTCTTTGTTTTCTCCTTATAAATGGAGGCACTTTGATAAGCGTTGAGTCGGAACTCCTCTAATTCATGGAGTTTCAAAACTCTTTCCTCCTAAGACTGGTCACAGTCCATGTTTAATAGTTTTGTGGCCCACCACGCTTTGTGTTCCAACTCCACAGGGAGATGGCAAGCCTTACCGTACACCAGTTGATACGGGGACATGCCAATCGGAGTTTTGAAAGCTGTTCGGTAAGCCCACAATGCATCGTCTAATTTCACCGACCAATCTTTTCTGGATTTTCCGACCACTTTTTCTAAAATTCTTTTTATTTCTCTATTTGACAATTTGACTTGTCCACAAGTCTGTGGATGGTAAGGAGTGGATATCTTATGTAAAACCTCATAGTGACGCAGGGCTTTTTCCATTATCTTATTGCAAAAATGTGAACCCCCATCACTAATAATTACTCTCGGAACTCCAAACCTAGAGAAAATATTCTTCTTAATGAACCTAAGCACAACCTGTGCATCATTGGTTCTGGTCGGAATTGCCTCCACCCATTTGGAGACGTAGTCCACAGCAACCAGAATGTATTCGTTGGAGAACGACTTAGGGAAGGGTCCCATGAAGTCGATACCCCAAACGTCAAATAATTCCACAATTAGAATGTTCGTCAAAGGCATGCCAGCTTTTGTGGAGAGACCTCCACTCCTTTGACATTTGTCATACCTTTTGACATATTCCTTAGAATCCTGAAAGATAGTTGGCCAGTAAAAGCCACTCTGTAATATCTTTGCGGCGGTACGGGAGGCACCATGATGGCCTCCATAATAAGAATCGTGACAGTGCCACAGGAGCCTTTCTTGCTCGGATTCAGGCACACAGCGCCTGATTACTCCATCTATGCCTATTTTAAACAAAAATGGATCATCCTAAAGAAAAGCCTTACTATCATGAAAGAATTTTTTTCTCATTTGGGATGTCCAACCATCAGGTACCACTGAGGCACTTTTAAAGTTTGCCATGTCAGCGTACCATGGCCCGGTCATAATGGCCATCAACTTTTCGTCTGGAAATTCTTCTTTTATCAAGACAGAATCTGACTCGGCTTCCAGACGATACAATTGGTCTGCGACCGAGTTCTCTACTCCTTTTTTGTCTCGTATTTCTAAGTCGAACTCTTGGAGTAGCAGAACCCACCGAATCAGTCTCGGTTTAGACTCTTTTTTAGCTAGTAAATACTTGATTGCCGAGTGGTCTGTATATACAATGACTTTGGCACCAATCAAGTATGCACGAAATTTATCAAATGCATACACCACAGCAAGCATTTCTTTTTCAGTCGTGGTGTAATGTATTTGATTTTCATTTAACACTTTACTAGCATAATAAATCACATGAGTTAATTTCTCTTTTTTCTGACCTAGTACAGCTCCGATTGCAAAGTCACTTGCATCACACATCAATTCAAACGGTAAAGACCAGTCGGGTGATGCAAGGATCGGAGCTGAAGTCAAACTTTGTTTTAATTTTTCAAAAGCCTTGACACAGTTTTCATTAAATGCAAACATCTGATCTTTCACAAGCAAATCTGTCAAAGGCTTAGCTATTTTTGAAAAATCTTTTATGAATCTTCTATAGAACCCAGCACATCCTAGAAAACTCCTTACTCCTTTCACATTGATCGGAGGAGGAAGTTTCTCAATAATTTTAACTTTTGCTCGGTCCACCTGCATGCCCTCAGCAGAAATCCTATGACCAAGAACTATCCCTTCCTTAACCATAAAGTGGCATTTTTCCCAGTTAAGAATGAGATTAGTCTCTTGACATCTCATCAGCACTTTTGCTAAATTGCTGAGGCATGCGTCAAAACTACTCCCAAATACCGAGAAGTCATCCATGAATACCTCAATAAATTTTTCTACCATATCCCCAAAAATTGCCAGCATGCACCTTTGGAAGGTTGCTGGAGCGTTGCACAAGCCGAACGGCATGCGCCTGTATGCAAAGATTCCATAGGGACATGTGAAGGCAGTCTTTTCTTGATCCTTCGGGTCAACCACAATTTGGTTATAACCCGAGTACCCATCAAGAAAACAATAGTACTCATGTCCTGATAACCTCTCTAGCATTTGATCAACAAATGGAAGGGGAAAATGATCCTTCCTAGTAGAGTTATTCAGCCTTCTGTAATCAATGCACATCCTCCAGCCTGTAGTTTGCCGAGTGGCAATGATTTCACCCTGGTCATTTTTTATAGTCGTCATTCCTCCCTTCTTGGGCACCACTTGGACTGGGCTAATCCAAGTGCTGTCTGAGATCGGGTAAATGATTCCTGCATCAAGGAGCTTGACCACTTCTTTTCTCACTGCTTCCTTCATAATGGGGTTCAGTCTGCGCTGTGGCTGAACAACAGGGGAATAGTCATCCTCCATCAAGATTTTGTGCATACAAAAAGATGGACTGATTCCCTTCAAGTCAGAAATGTTCCAACCAATGGCAGATTCATGAGCTTTTAATACCCCAACTAGTTTATTCTCATCCTCTTCTTTTAAGTCGGAATTAATAATTACAGGATGAGTGTCATTTCCTCTCAGGAAGACATATTTTAGATGAGAAGGTAAAGGTTTTAAATCACATTTTTCTTCCAAAACTTCCCTTGTTTTCTCATCTTCAGTAGTTTCCAAATCATTTTTCTCTTCTAAATCACCTACTTCTAAAACTTCTAGTAGGTCCAGTATTTCCAAGTGAGAGTCAATTGATTCAGTCTTGGAATCAAAGTCATCCTCTAAAAACGTTTGTAAAGCCTCTTCCTTAGTTTTTAGCAGTAAGGGGGTCTGGTAATTTCCAACCTCTTCAATCATTAGGCAATCCATCCGTTCAGTCGGATGTTTCATGGAATTGAAGACGTTAAAAATTACTTGTTCCTCCTGAACTCTCAGCATGAGTTCACCCTTTTCCACATCAATTAATGCTCTACCAGTAGCTAGGAAGGGTCTACCTAAGATCAAAGGGATCTCTCGGTCAGCTTCCATGTCTAGCACTATAAAATCTGCTGGGAAGATAAATTTATCAACTTTCACTAACAAATCTTCCAGCATGCCTTGGGGATATTTAATGGACCTGTCAGCCAACTGCAAGGACATGCGAGTCGGTTGCAAGTCATTAATTCCCAGTTTTTTCATTAAAGATAGAGGCATCAGGTTTATACTGGCTCCTAGATCACAGAGAGCACTTCCTACATGAACATCCCCTATTGCACAAGGTATTGTAAAAGATCCAGGATCTTCTAGCTTCTGGGGAAGTTTCTTCTGAATGATTGCGCTACACTCTTGAGTGAGAGTAATCATTTCATCCCCCCTAAGCTTCCTCTTCTTAGACAATAGTTCTTTTAAAAATTTTGCATAAGATGGCATCTCCTGCAATGCCTCAGCAAAAGGGATATTAATGTGAAGTTTCTTAAAGACCTCTAAGAACCTAGCAAACTTCTGCTCCTCTATTTGCTTTTTAAACCTGTGCGGAAATGGAGCATTCCTTAGTTTTTCAAGAGTCAGCTTAGAAGCTTCCTCCAGGATCAAATCAACCTTTTTCTTTTTCTTTTGATGAACTTTATTTTCTTTTTCTTTTTCTGATTCATTCTTATTTTCTATTTCATTTTTATTATCCTGCTCGGTTTCCTGTATTCTTTCTTTTCCTTTTTCTGAACCTATTTCTTGACTCGGAGATGGAGAAATAATTTTTCCACTCCTAGTAATTATAGCCTTGCAATGTTCCCTTGGATTTACCTCGGTATCTCCAGGGAAATTGCCTGCTTGCCTCTCAGCTAATTGTTTAGAAAGCTGTCCTACTTGATTTTCTAAATTCCTTATGGATGCTTCCTGATTCTTAAAACTGGCCTGAGTGGCCTGGATAAACTGAGAAAGTACATTCTCGAGTTCAAATTTTTCTTTTACAAGAGAGTGAGAGGGTTGTTGTGGTTTATTGGTGGGTTGACTTGGTGGTATATTCTGATTCAGATGTGGACCTTTCTGCCAGGAAAAAATGGGGTGGCTCCTGTAATTAGGATTGAAGGAATTAGAAGGATAATTCCTTTGATACTGTTGCTGCCCCATATAATTCACTTGCTCGGAAGGCACAACTAGATCACACATTCCATTTTCATGGTCTCCACCACAAAAATCACAACTGATCATAGAAACTTGGCTCAGCTTTTGGAGTTCTGAAATCTGAATGCTTAATTTTTCAAAAGCCTGAGTCATCAATTTACTCTGAGCCAAATAAGCATCTTGTGCTTCTAATTCTAATATTCCTCTCCTAGGGACTTGGTTTCTCTCACTAATCAGGCATTCGTTAGAAGCCATCACATCAATCAGCTCTATAGCTTCTTCTACCGTTTTAGTTGTTAATGAGCCTCCAGCCGAGGCATCTATCAAGACTCTGGTAGTTGGCCTAACACCATTATAGAAAATAGTCACCTGCTGTACATCGGAAATCTGATGATGAGGACATCTCCTCAAACTTTCTTTATACCTATCCCATGCTTCCATCAAGGACTCACCTTCCCTTTGCTGGAAACATGTGATTTCATTACGCAGCTTTGCATATTTAGAAGGAGGAAAGTATTTAATCAAAAATTTCCTTTGCAAATCCTCCCAGGTAGAAATACTGCCTCTCGGTTGACTCTGCAACCAGGCTTTTGCTCGGTCCCTTAGAGAAAATGGAAACAACCTTAGTCGGATTGCCTCCTCAGGGACTCCATTCATTTTTACTGTATCACAAATTTAGAGGAAAGTTGCTAAATGTAAATTTGGGTCCTCAACCTCACTTCCTCCGAATTGTTCATTTCTTACCAATTGCAGTAAGGCTGGTTTTAATTCAAAATTGTTAGCTGCAATTGGTGGCCTAAGGATGCTAGCTTGCGATCCTTCTTCAGTCGGCCTGGAGTAGTCACCTAGTGTAACTCTCCTTTGTTCCATTTCTTTTTCTTTTTTTTGCTTTTTCTCTTTTCTTAACCTACGTTCTAACAAATCGATGTCAGGATCAAAGAAGAAAGGTTCTCCTCTGCTCCTTGACTGCATACAACAATTATTAACACAACAAAAACAACTAACAGCTACGACTACTTGAAACAATAACTATTAAGAAAAATATGTATTGACTGCACACAGAAACAAAAGCAAATGGTTCAGTCTAGTACTGGTCCAAGGATTGTTGATATTACTCAACAATCCCCGGCAACGGCGCCATTAACTTGATGCTGAAATCCTGAGTCATTAAATTGATAGTAAAATCTTAGTAACATGAAATATGACTCTCGGATTCACACTTATGGCAAGCGCACCAGTCGTTAAAATTGTAGTATATTTGATCGTCTCACAGGGATTGTGGTAAATACCTCAATCTAGGACTAGTACAAGCTGAACCAACAGAAAATACATGAAGATCATTCGGTTTTTGTTTTTTTTTATGGTTTTAGTGTTTTATAGTTGTTTTTATACTTTGAGAAACAAAGTTAAAGGTGAAAAGTGGAAAGTGATTAAAAGAAAATAGGTCAGGATTGCTTCAGCTCACAATTTCCTCAAGAAACATGCAATTCAGTATAATCAAGCTTCACAATCTAGAGGACAATCCGCTTGTGGTTATTCCCTAATTCCTTAGGTGAAAAACACTAATTCTTAAGCAACGAACCTTAATTCCTTAAGTGCACGATTAACCTAAGAATCTAATGCGAAATTGGAGGTTGAACTCTAACTATTCACCTAAATTGATTAGGCCTGAACTAGTTAGAAAGCTGGAAGTTACCTAAGCTTCAGCCATGATTCCTCACTGGTGAAGTTCTTCATCCGTTCTGGATTTGTCAATCCAGCAATTCTGCTCCACTCCTCAGCTTGTTCGCCTCAAGATCTTCGAAGCCGATCTACTTACTCACAGCTTCAAGATTCCATTGTTCACCTTCACAATCCGAACCTTAGGGATTTAGAACTCCATAGACTTCGGTTCCATCGAAGGATTGTGGAACGTCATGGAGGAGAGAGTTTAGAGAGATGAAAAATGTAGTGAGAGATTAGAAATGGAAAAATGAAATTGTATTACTTTTCTCTGTGTCTCTACACATGCTACTACTATTCTCGCTTTCCCCCTTTTTACAGAGTATGTACAACCTATTTATAAGTTTCTATCTAACTAACTTAACTAATAACTTAGAGAACTTAAGTTAACGACTAAAACTTATTACATAGTTTACAAAATAACTAACTAATTACAGCTCAGCTCTTAACAGGATCCAGCTTAATCTTAGCTAATGTACAGCTCTTCTCCAGCTAATTGACAGCTCACTTCTTAAGTTAACTTGAGGCTTCAGTAGTAGAGAAGAAGGCAATGGGAGTGGAACAGTACTGCACCAAATGTGTTGTTGGAGGGAAGGAACGGTGTTTAAATTACTGCCTTGATGCTTCAGCTGCTGAGTATTCGCTTGGGCGGATTAAGCTTCGCTTGGTTGAGTCCGGATTATCACTGCAGTGTTTCTTTCTCTCTTGGGCGTTGTGGCAAAACTTGGGCGAGGACGAACTCTTAAAGTTATGCTTGAGTGAGTCCGAATTTTATTAGGACGGATTAAATAATGACTAAACACATCGGTTTCTTATATAGTATTCCGTTCTTCTTTTCTTTTATAACCGGTGTCTTGGGCGTTGTCTTCTTAAGTAAGCTTGGGCGTAGTCTTGCTTTGGGCGGAGTCTTAGACGGAGTACTTGCTTTGGGCGGAGTCTTAGACGGAGTCTTGGACCCTCGCTTGAGCGGATTTAATTCCCGCTTGGGCGGATTAATTATCACATCGGTATTCTGTAGTTAACACTCGGATTTTACATACAGTATTCTGAGCCCTTATTCTCTTTTGGAGTCAGTGTCTTTGAGGTCTCACTTGGTCGGAATTGAAGACGTCTCACTCGGCTCTGTAAGATTTTTACTCATAATTTTCTTCTTATCTCGAGTCCGCCCTGTTCCTGCACCAATAAATAGCTACTTGCCTAGCATTTATACACCGGCTGCTTAGTAAATTTGTAAATACTTCAAAATTCCTTATTTAATTACAAGTTTCAATCGGTTTCTTACATAGATAACATACTTTTGAAATAATTAACTACAACATGAATTCTTATCAAATTATTAAATAATAATAATAAAACTAATCAATAGTTGGCAAATTATGTTAAATAACTAGTGGAATAATTAAGTCTTTTCAAGACTTATCACTTTGCCAGGTCAGCATTTTAAACGAGGTAAATACGCTTCAAATATGGAGTATATACGACCAAGGCAAGTAACTCCGCCTAGGCATGTTACTCCGCCAGGGCATGTCACTCCGCCTAGGCATGTTACTCCGCCAAGGCATGTCACTCCGCCAAGGCATGATACTCCGCCAAGGCTCATAACTCCGCCAAGGCGCATAACTCCGCCAAGGCTCATAACTCCGCCAAGGTGCATAACTCCGCCAAGGCATGTTACTCCGCCTAGGCATGTAACGCCGCCAGAATGCATATTACTCCGCCAAGCCATAGGCTCAACACAGGCGGAATATTGAATTTCCCATACTACGTAGCGAACCCATACTCACAACCCCGGCACGAGATTGACTCTGTCTTGAGAGGTTAATAATGGGAATCACGCTGTCACGCATAAAGGGGAATAACAATAAATTATAAAGCATTCACGCTTCCCAAGTAAGTGGAAATACCTACTACAATAACGATGCTCGTGAACGACACAGGGACCCACTGTCTTTCTTGCTTTATGCTAGAAAACAAAGAACGGGCCCTACCAATAATGGAGCACCAGTGACAGGTATATAAACCTCAGCAAAAAGGTATACAGGGGCTCTCCCCCATTCCTGAACCTTACACTCTCTTACTTGCATAATTCTCTCAGATTTGCTTTCTAAGTCTTAAAGTATTCTGAAATACTGACTTGAGCGTCGGAGAATAACTGCAGGTACCACCCCAAATTGGGTCAAGGCTGAGAAGACTCCTCCAGGCGGACTGGGACACCGCCCCAGCGTACACTGCACTCTGTGTCAAGGCATAGGAGGCAATTCCAGGCGGACTACTACATCGCCGTAGAGTGAGTTACACTCCGCCCCAGTGTGGTCCAGACTCCGCCTCAACATACGAAAACACTCCATATCTGAACATTTACGCACATCACTTTGTATCAGATTGAGCTGTTTCAGGATCATAACTTTACACCCCCCGTAAAGGACGGATCATTGGCACGCCCAGTGGGACACGTTAAAGTTATTCCCACCTCTCGTTTAAGAAGTTTGGTCTCTTATTATGGAAGGTAATGGGAGAAACCAACCAGATGGGCACGTGAAAGACATCATTGCCCAAGAACAACCAATGAACAGGCACTTAGCTCTCGAGTCGCCTGTGGAAAGTTCAAGAAGAGTGGTGCAGGTTTCAGCACCAAATCTAAAGGATGAGATGATAAGAATGCTGAGGGAGGAACTGATGGAATTGAAACGCGAAAGAAAGAGCGTGGAGGAGAGAGCCATGTCTCTGATCAAGGGGACACATCACACAACCGAGGGAGAAAAATCCTCTACCCCCCAATATTCAAATATCCCACATTTGAAGGGAGGCCATGTACTTGGGGGAAGATGAAGATGTCATGTGCAGGATGTTCCCTCGGACTCTTGTTGATGATGCCCTTAACTGATTCAGGAAGCTACCATCAGGTTCCATTAACTCATGGGAAGGAATGGCAACAGCGTCTGTGGACCACTTTGTCATCTCCAGTGATACTCCCAGAACATCTCATACCTTGCCTCAGATTAGGCAGGGGGAGCATGAAACTCTCAAGGACTTCTTGAAGAGGTTTCACAAGGAAGCAGCTGCTGTTCCAAACTTGGCAGAGGCACTTCAATTGCACATAGCAATAGAAGCTTTGCAACCAAGCTCTGCTTTTGCCATGTCATTGGCAAAGAATCCTCCAGTGAATTTCGAAGAATTCAAGAGGAAAGCATCCAAGTATGTGAGCAATGAAATACACTTGGAAGCAACAGCGGCAAGAAAGAAATCCCCAACGTTACAACGGAGTGATAAGAGCAGATCCAGACCGGGTTTTACCAAGAAGGTCTAATGAGTCATAACCTCAACTCATCTCTCTTTCTCTCTTTTGTAATTCATAATTGATGAAATACTCTAAATGATTCACCCATTGTCTTCATGATTTTATTCGATGCATAACACTGTTGTGACAAGATACTTTCAGGACGGACGATCCTAACAATGTATCCGTTGTTAGCGATGAACCTCTTCGAAGGTACAACTGGGTAAATCACCCCATTCGAAGACTACATGGGTTGTAGGGCTGGTCCTTTTTCAAGGCCACAAACCGAACCCCATTCGAAGACAACATGGGTTGTAGGGCTGGTCCTTTTTCAAGGCCACAAACCGAACCCCATGCGAAGGCTTGGGCGCAGTAGGCCAGCTCATACAGAAAACCACGCTGAACCCCGAGTAACGGGCGCAGTAGGTTCAGGATTAGCCCTGATCCGAACCCCGTGTTGAAGGCTTGGATTGTAGGATTGCACCGAACTCCAAGTACGGTTAGTAGGATCGAACCGAACACCGTGTGAAGACCTGAGTTGTAGGATTAAACCGAATCTCAGGAAATGGGTTGTAGGATTGCACCGAACCCCATTCGAAGGCCCAGATTGTAGGATTAAACCGAACTTTGGGTACGGTTAGTAAGTTTGGCTGAACACCGGTGAAGGCTCGGATTGTAGGATTGAACCGAACTCCGAGTATGACTAGTAGGTTTGGCCGAACGTCGGTGAAGACCTGAGTTGTAGGATTAAACCGAACCTCAGGAAATGGGTAGTAGGATTGCACCGAACCCTATTTGAAGGCTGGTGAATGAGTGAAATCCAACACCGGTTGAAGAAGAACGATTGAGACTAATTTCCCCAGGACGGATGCTCTCAATCATATATTCTGTGAATTGACGAGGTAACTCCTGGCGCGGACAATTCCCATCATCATCCTTATGATGGAAGTCTTTGAAGACTCAATCCGTACTCTTACGATTGAGATACACTTCCCCAGGACGGATGCTCTCAATCACATATTCTGTGAGTTGACGAGGTAACTCCTGGCGCGGACAATTCCCATCATTATCCTTATGATGGAAGTCTTTGAAGACACAATCCGTACTCCTACGATTGAAAAATGTCTCCAGGGCGGATTATCTAAATCACTTAATCTGTGATCTGACGATGTAACTCTTGGCGTTGTGTACTTTTCCAGAACGGATAACCTTAGTCACCCATTATGTGATATGACGATGTAACTCCTGACGTTGTGTACTTGCCCAGGACGGATGATCTCAATCACCCATTCTGTGATCTGACGATGTAACTCCTGGCGCCATACACACCCCAAGGACGGATGATCTCAATCACCTAATATGTGACCTGACGATGTAGTTCCTGGTGTCGTACACATCCCCAAGATGGATGATCTCAATCACCTATGAAGTGATTCGACGATAAAACTCCTGGTACGAATAATTCCCATCATCATCCTTATGATGGAAGTCTTTGAAGACTCAATCCGTACTCTTACGATTGAGATACACTTCCCCAGGATGGATGCTCTCAATCACATATTCTGTGAGTTGACAAGGTAACTCCTGGCGCGGACAATTCCCATCATCATCCTTATGATGGAAGTCTTTAAAGACTCAATCCGTACTCTTACGATTGAGATACACTTCCCCAATCCGACCTCAGTATTGATCACGCTGAACGGATTATTAAATGCTTTCCTGCATTCAATCTTCACTCTAACTTTGAATTGATTATCCATGGCAGAACTTGTTCCCATGCAGATAAGACAACGGCTCCAAAACTGAAGCACAGATTCATAACTCTTTATTCCATAAAGATCAACAAACATGCAACAACGCTTCGCAAATGGAGTCAATAAAAATTCCTTGGGGGGAAAGGATTGGTGTCTCAGCTATATTCTGCACCATACCGACCCCAAGGTCCTACAGGCCGCCTATGGAAAGAACTGGTGTCACAGCTATATGTTGCACCAATTTATCCCCAAGGTCGTGTAGGTTTCTTGCAGGAACAACTGGTGTCACAGCTATATGCTGCACCATACCGCCTCAAAGGTTCAACCAAGTTCTTGCAGGATGAATTGGTGTCACAGCTATATGCTGCACCATACCGCCTTAAAGGTTCAACCAATTTCTTGCAGGAACAATTGGTGTCACAGCTATATGCTGCACCATACCGCCTCAAAGGTTCAACCAATTTCTTGCAGGAACAATTGGTGTCACAGCTATATGCTGAACCATACCGCCTCAAAGGATGAATTGGTGTCACAGCTATATGCTGCACCATACCGCCTAACTTCCAATGTTTTACGGAGTACATAATCAACAAGTTCAAAAGTTCAACACTTGTAAAATTGTACTTCATTGAGATTCCTAAGAGGCTATTCTGCCTTCTTACGGAATCCAACTCCTTGGAAATTCCTAAGAGGCTACGCCGCCTTCTTACGGAATCCAACTCCTTGGAAATTCCTAAGAGGCTACGCCGCCTTCTTACGGAATCCAGTTCCTTGGAGATTCCTAAGAGGCTATTCCGCCTCCTTACGGAATTCAACTCCTTGGAAATTCCTAAGAGGCTATTCCGCCTCCTTACGGAATTCAACTCCTTGGAAATTCCTAAGAGGCTATTCCGCCTCCTTACGGAATTCAACTCCTTGGAAATTCCTAAGAGGCTACGCCGCCTTCTTACGGAATCCAACTCCTTGGAAATTCCTAAGAGGCTACGCCGCCTTCTTACGGAATCCAGTTCCTTGGAGATTCCTAAGAGGCTATTCCGCCTTCTTACGGAATCAACTCCTTGGAAATTCCTAAGAGGCTATTCCGCCTTCTTACGGAATCCAACTCCTTGGAGATTCCTAAGAGGCTATTCCGCCTCCTTACGGAATTCAACTCCTTGGAAATTCCTAAGAGGCTACTCCGCCTTCTTACGGAATCCAATCTCATTGAAATTCCTAAGAGGCTACTCCGCCTTCTTACGGAATAAAACTCCTTGGAAATTCCTAAGAGGCTACTCCGCCTTCTTACGGAATTCAACTCCTTGGAAATTCCTAAGAGGCTACTCCGCCTTCTTACGGAATTCAACTCCTGGAAATTCCTAAGAGGCTACTCCGCCTTCTTACGGAATTCAACTCCTTGGAAATTCCTAAGAGGCTACTCCACCTTCTTACGGAATCCAACCTCATTGAAATTCCTAAGAGGCTATTCCGCCTTCTTACGGAATTAATCTCATTGAAATTCCTAAGAGGCTACTCCGCCTTCTTACGGAATCCAATCTCATTGAAATTCCTAAGAGGCTACTCCGCCTTCTTACGGAATAAAACTCCTTGGAAATTCCTAAGAGGCTACTCCGCCTTCTTACGGAATACAACTTCTTGGAAATTCCTAAGAGGCTACTCCGCCTTCTTACGGAATACAACTCCTTGGAAATTCCTAAGAGGCTACTCCGCCTTCTTACAGAATCCAACTCCTTGGAAATTCCTAAGAGGCTACTCCGCCTTCTTACGGAATACAACTCCTTGGAAATTCCTAAGAGGCTACTCCGCCTTCTTACGGAATACAACTCCTTGGAAATTCCTAAGAGGCTACTCCGCCTTCTTACGGAATTAATCTCATTGAAATTCCTAAGAGGCTACTCCGCCTTCTTACGGAATCCAATCTCATTGAAATTCCTAAGAGGCTACTCCGCCTTCTTACGGAATCCAATCTCATGGAAATTCCTAAGAGGCTACTCCGCCTTCTTACGGAATCCAACCTCATTGAAATTCCTAAGAGGCTATTCCACCTTCTTACGGAATTAATCTCATTGAAATTCCTAAGAGGCTACTCCGGCTTCTTACGGAATCCAATCTCATTGAAATTCCTAAGAGGCTACTCCGCCTTCTTACGGAATAAAACTCCTTGGAAATTCCTAAGAGGCTACTCCGCCTTCTTACGGAATACAACTCCTTGGAAATTCCTAAGAGGCTACTCCGCCTTCTTACGGAATACAACTCCTTGGAAATTCCAAAGAGGCTACTCCGCCTTCTTACGGAATCCAACTCCTTGGAAATTCCTAAGAGGCTATTCCGCCTTCTTACGGAATTCAACTCCTTGAAATTCCTAAGAGGCTATTCCGCCTTCTTACGGAATACAACTCCTTGGAAATTCCTAAGAGGCTACTCCGCCTTCTTACGGAATAAAACTCCTTGGAAATTCCTAAGAAGCTACTTCGCCTTCTTACGGAATTCAACTCCTGGAAATTCCTAAGAGGCTACTCCGCTTTCTTACGGAATTCAACTCCTTGGAAATTCCTAAGAGGCTACTCCGCCTTCTTACGAAATCCAACCTCATTGAAATTCCTAAGAGGCTATTCCACCTTCTTACGGAATTAATCTCATTGAAATTCCTAAGAGGCTACTCCGCCTTCTTATGGAATCCAATCTCATTGAAATTCCTAAGAGGCTACTCCGCCTTCTTACGGAATAAAACTCCTTGGAAATTCCTAAGAAGCTACTTCGCCTTCTTACGGAATTTAACTCCTGGAAATTCCTAAGAGGCTACTCCGCCTTCTTACGGAATTCAACTCCTTGGAAATTCCTAAGAGGCTACTCCGCCTTCTTACGGAATCCAACCTCATTGAAATTCCTAAGAGGCTATTCCGCCTTCTTACGGAATTAATCTCATTGAAATTCCTAAGAGGCTACTCCGCCTTCTTACGGAATCCAATCTCATTGAAATTCCTAAGAGGCTACTCCGCCTTCTTACGGAATCCAATCTCATGGAAATTCCTAAGAGGCTACTCCGCCTTCTTATGGAATCCAACCTTATTGAAATTCCTAAGAGGCTATTCCGCCTTCTTACGGAATTCAACTCCTGGAAATTCCTAAGAGGCTACTCCGCCTTCTTACGGAATCCAGTTTCATTGAAATTCCTAAGAGGCTACTTCGCCTTCTGACGGAATCCAATTTCATTGAAATTCCTAAGAGGCTATTCCGCCTCCTTACGGAATCCAGTGCTTACGTGGCAATGAGAGATTGAAACGACAAAACGTGGTTTCGAGGCGCTTTAATGACAGGCATGACAAGTAATGACAAGCAATAAATGCATGAAAACACTTGTCCGTAAATCCTGAACTAGCAAACGCCGCCTAAACCCATGCTTATAAAAGCTAAACTTAAGTGTTATAGCTCATTACAGTGACTCCACTAGTCACTATAACAAGCTAGGGGGCATATGATCCGGTCCTAACACCGGCCCCCAAGAGCATGGCTTTAATGCTTTGCCAGGTCAGCATTTTGAACGAGGTAAATACGCTTCAAATACAGAGTATATACGACCAAGGCAAGTAACTCCGCCTAGGCATGTTACTCCGCCAGGGCATGTCACTCCGCCTAGGCATGTTACTCCGCCAAGGCATGTCACTCCGCCAAGGCATGATACTCCACCAAGGCTCATAACTCCGCCAAGGCGCATAACTCCGCCAAGGCTCATAACTCCGCCAAGGCGCATAACTCCGCCAAGGCATGTTACTCCGCCTAGGCATGTAACGCCGCCACAATGCATATTACTCCGCCAAGCCATAGGCTCAACACAGGCGGAATGTTGAATTTCCCATACTGCGTAGCGAACCCATACTCACAACCCCGGCACGAGATTAACTCTGTCTTGAGAGGTTAATAATGGGAATCACGCTGTCACGCATAAAGGGGAATAACAATAAAATAATAAAGCATTCACGCTTCCCAAGTAAGTGGAAATACCTACTACAATAACGGTGCTCGTGAACGACACAGGGACCCACTGTCTTTCTTGCTTTATGCTAGAAAACAAGGAACGGGCCCTACCAATAATGGAGCACCAGTGACAGGTATATAAACCTCAGCAAAAAGGTATACAGGGGCTCTCCCCCATTCCTGAACCTTACACTCTCTTACTTGCATAATTCTCTCAGATTTGCTTTCTAAGTCTTAAAGTATTCTGAAATACTGACTTGAGCGTCGGAGAATAACTGCAGGTACCACCCCAAATTGGGTCAAGGCTGAGAAGACTCCTCCAGGCGGACTGGGACACCGCCCCAGCGTACACTGCACTCCGTGTCAAGGCATAGTGTGAACACCTATTTCGGTCCGACCCAAATGGAAAAGACACCGGTCCTAAATGGAAATATAACCAGTCCAAATTCCAAAAGGAGGGAACACCCACTCCGCCCAACCGTCCTCAGCTCAACACTCCGCCCAACCGCCCTCACCTCAAGAGTCCGCCCAACCGTCCTCACCTCAACACTCCACCCAACCGTCCTCACCTCAAGAGTCCGCCCAACCGCCCTCACCTCAAGAGTCCGCCCAACCGCCCTCACCTCAAGAGTCCGCCCAAACGTCCTCACCTCAAGAGTCCGCCCAAACGTCCTCACCTCAAGAGTCCGCCCAAACGTCCTCACCTCAAGAGTCCGCCCAACCGTCCTCAACTCAAGAGTCCGCCCAACCGTCCTCACCTCAAGAGTCCGCCCAACCGTCCTCACCTCAACTCCGCCCACCGTCCTCACCTCAAGAGTCCGCCCAAACTTCCTCACCTCAAGAGTCCGCCCAACCGCCCTCACCTCAAGAGTCCGCCCAACCGTCCTCACCTCAAGAGTCCGCCCAACCGTCCTCACCTCAACTCCGCCCACCGTCCTCACTTCAAGAGTCCGCCCAAACGTCCTCACCTCAACTCCGCCCACCGTCCTCACCTCAAGAGTCCGCCCAACCGTCCTCACCTCAACTCCGCCCAACCGTCCTCACCTCAGGAGTCCCTCAATGGCCGATGTCGCGGATCTGACGACAAAAAGATGAGTGAGTCCGGCCCAAGTAAGAAACGACGATCTCGTAGGAGGACTCAGATCAAAATAGGCACACCGGCTGGTAGTGGACCCGGACTAGGAGAAAGAACACCGCCCCTGTGATTACATTGAAAGGCTCAACCGGTGTGAAGACACAGGTAAAGGTTCTTGAGACATCACATCGGATCAGTGGAAACTCCGTCCAACCGATGTCTTTGCTAACCGATGTCACAAATTTGACAACGGATGGAATGAGCCCGGATGCTTATGCGTGCTGACCTGGAATCGCACTCCCCAAAAGTGGCAGACAGGGGGGAGGCGGAAGTGGACAATTAAAAATGCCATGCTGAAATCCTGTCCCCCACGAACAGTTAATGGCCAGGCTTGCACACCACTACGCGTATGGGTGAGTGGGAATTCTTGCTGTCCCAAACCCTCAGCCCATGGCCTTTAAACCTTATAAATACCCCAGCCAAAGAAGCTACTGGGGTTGCGTTTTCAAGGGGCTGGTTGGCAAGGAAACTTTCCTCAAAAATCTCTCTGATTTCTTCGAAACCTTCTGAATATCCCTCCTCACTTGAAACCAGTAATCTGCCATAATCACCAATATAAGTCCTTTGGCTTTGGGAAGCTTGGAAATTCTTAGTACTCAAAGCTATTGCCCTTGTCCATCGCCCCTACCCCGTACTCACACCGTCCTCACACAGAATCCACCCTGTTCTAGTTCTTCACTGCCTTGCCCTGTTACTGCCTTCATTGCTCTACCACACCGTCTTTGCACAACATCCAGTAACTCACCTCGGATCAACTTCCCACAACACTGGTCGTGTCCAGTTTTCAAGATTTGGATCCAACTCCGGTCCGTTGTTCCTGTTAGCGTGCGAGTCCGGAATCAGTCAGACACCGTCACTGCGTTGACTCGTACATCGGTTCTGAGCCCATCACACCGGTTCCACCCTGTTCCTTATTTCTTTTACTTTCAGTCTTTTATTTTCCTGTCAGTTCGCTGTTTGTTGGTTATAGTTGTCTGTGTCCCAAACACCACACCGTCCCAATACCCCAAAAACCATACCGTCCCAACATCTCCCAAACACCACACCGTCCCAACACCTCCCAGTCCACACCGTCCCAACATCTCCCAAACACCACACCGTCCCAATATTCCAAATCCACACCATCCCAATACCTCCCAGTCTACACCGTCCCAACATCTCCCAATCCACACCATCCCAATACCCTAAACACCACACCGTCCCAGCCTCCTAAACCCAATACATCTTCCCAATATTTCCTGAATCTCCTTACCACTGTTTGGTCCTTCAACCCCATATCCACACCAACAGAATCCACACCGGTCAACATCTGTAAGCTGCTCCCTCAACGACCTCACCACCAGTTGTGTTTTGTGTTCTTTCCTTTCATTTTTTTTTATTATTAAGCGTTCATTTGCTGAGTTTGTATTTTCTGGATTTGTTTACTTTCCTAAAGTTCATTCAGTTAAATTTCTTTTTACTTTGTAATAATAATGAAAAAATAAATGTCTCTTGTGTTTTCTTTGAAATCTAGATAAAGTCAAAAAAAAGGAAACAAATCATTTTTAGTCAGTGTCGTACGGAAAATACTTCCGTCTACACAATCTCTATAGGATCCATACACGTGTGAAGAACTTCGTCTTGTATGGGTTCCTTACCAAAATGATACCCACCAACATTTTCCCAATCTTTTAAAAGAAAAATTCAGAACTACGTAACCCTGATTTCTTGTAAATTCAAGAATACGTAGGAGCAGGACTTTAACTCCTGTCGGGCCCACCTTTCTTTACTTAATTTTTAGAGTTCTTTTTTTGTCTTGCCATCAAAAGGAGGAGCGAGATTAATTTGGACGAGACGTCCTGTTAATCTCATTTTTTTAAATATCTCTTTAAAAAGGCGGAGCGAGATTAATTTGGACGAGACGTCCTGTTAATCTCATTTTTTTAATATCTCTTTAAAAAGGCGGAGCGAGATTAATTTGGACGAGACGTCCTGTTAATCTCATTTTTTTAATATCTCTTTAAAAAGGCGGAGCGAGATTAATTTGGACGAGACGTCTTGTTAATCTCATGTAAATATTTTGTGTTGATCTTTGTTTATATTTTTGTTTATTTTGTCGTTCCGTACATTTTTCTTTTTATGAAGAAGTTAAAATAATTATTGGGTTAATTATAATGCGCGCTATCAAATTGAGGTAACCGTTTTTTAACGGACAGTTGTGAGGTGCTAATACCTTCCTCACCTGTAATCAGACTCCCGAATCATGGAATTTTATTTTTATAACCAGTGCTTTAACAAAAGGTTTTTCCACTATTTTATCCTAAAAAAATATTGGTGGCGACTCCCTATTTATCATTTTAAATCCGTTTCGAGGGTCGGCCGCGCCGCCGCGATCCCGGTCGCGACAGATGGCGACTCCGTTGGGGACTTAGAGAGTCAAGCCAGTCAATTTGATAGCGCGTGTTTTAATTTGCATATTAATTATTTAACTTCTTCCTTTATTTTATTCCCTTGTCAATGTTTAGTTTCTGTTTTGTTTGTATTCAATTATTTATGTTCTGTAAATATCTGTGTGATCATTGAACCCTAGGGTAGTCGACTTTATTTTATTGCTCTGTGTTCGTTCTATGTGCAGGGTGAGTAAGGTACGGGTATTGAATGCCTCTTTCACACACTACACTCACAATTTGCACACACTTTTGAGTGGGACCCTATACCCGGGCCCAAATAAAACTTAAGATTAGGGGAGGTTGATAGCGGAGCCATTTGGGATGTACTTCCTGTCTGGTTCCCGTGAGAATCTCAGCTAGAGTTCGACTTATTCATGGTGCTCACACTTAGTATACTTCTTACTATTTGTGATCAACATCATGAATAGGATCTTGGCTCTAGTGACCTTTAGAAGTTTTAGAACAAGCCACCTAATGCGAGGTATCACTGATAGATGAACCTTAGAACCATTACGAGACCTCCAGAAAAACCCACCTTAAGGCCACAAAAGGGCAAACTTTACTTTACCTTACATCATTTTTGCTTTCCCCTTTTATCCAAGAAAATGGATTATCTACCACCCGCAGATTTACTGAGTTATTGGAATAATGACTCGTTTTGAAATACACAGTATTCTTCGGGCGAATAGATAATCCTCTTTTGGTCGTGTACCCTTTGAGTATCTATGGAAATTGACATGGGATTAAACTTAAAAAATAAGGACTGTAATTGCCCGAAGAAGATGTCTGAGCTAGAAGCTCCCGCCTCAGGATGAAAGATTTCTTCTGTCTTCATAATTATCCCATATTAATTTCTATGATTACCATACCTAGTACTTTTGAATGATAAATTCTAAGGAATGGACAAAGGATACTCGCCAAAGTCTGTGATGGTTTCCCACAACATTGTTTTTCTTTCTATTTCCACCTAACATTTTTTCTTCTTCTTTCTTTAAAAAAAAAGGAGACACCAACGTCACGGGTAGGCATCCTTACCAGACCCGGCTCCAAAAGAAACTCATGGCTGAGACAGAAGCTGTTGAAGGAAACTTTAGAACCGAGTTCGATCAGCTGAAAGAGCGAGTCGCAGAGTTAACTAAACTCTTAGAAAAGAAATTTACCGAAGGAGGCTCCTCTGCGGGTGTTGAGGATGCCCAACAGCAGCATGCCACTGCGCCACCTCCCCTTGGTTCTGACCCAGCAAGAACCCAACTCCCTAACACAACGACGCCCCCTCTCACCATTCATGTCGGGAGACCTAACCCTGCCATTGAGACCCAGCCACCTTACGGCCAGTCTTACGCACAGCATACATTTGTCGGTCTAGACGGTAACCCAGTACCCTTTCCACTTTATGGCCTACCCCCGGGGTACTATCCCCCACTCGCCAACCAACAAGACGCCCACAACCAGCAAGTGGTAAATCCTCATGCTTCATACCCCACACAACCAAACATGCCACCACTCCACCAAACCCAAAACACGCAAACCCATGACCTACAAGCTCACCAGGCCCAAAACACACAGGTCCATGACCCACAAACTCACCAAATCCAAAACACACAAGCCCCGATGGCCCAGCCAACCTACAACGCCTAAGCCCAAAATACACAAGCCCAGATAACCCAGCCGACTTATGCTGTGGCCCATCCTCAAGGTCCCTCACCAAATACAGGCCTAGTAAACCAGTCCCATGTGTTGCCTCCGTACAACCAGTTATTCGGCTATCCGTATGGATACGGAACCCCCTATGGGACCAACCTCCAAGATACAACCCGCGCGGTCGCGGCTCCTCGAAGGGAAAGGATAGAGATCTTAGAAGAGCGTTTAAGAATGATGGAAGGCGCTGGAGGTTTTGGACTAATAGATGCTTCGGAGCTATGTTTAGTCACAGATATTGTTCTCCCACCCAAATTCAAGATGCCAGACTTTGACAAGTATCGGGGAATGACCTGTCCTAAGAATCATCTCACGATGTACTGTCGAAAGATGGCATCTTACTCTTCTAATACCAACTATTGATCCACTGCTTCCAAGATAGTCTAGCAGGAGCTGCTCTTACATGGTATGCTCACCTTGATCGGAACCATATCCGTTGTTGGAAGGACCTGGCTGATGCCTTCCTTAGACAATACAAGTATAACATGGATATGGCACCCAACAGGGTTCATTTACAAAATATGGTGAAGAGGGACAATGAAACGTTTAAGGAGTATGCCCAACGATGGAGAGAAACAACGGCGCAAGTTGATCCCCCATTGTTGGAAAAAGAAATAGTCGCAATGTTTATCGATACGCTCCCATCACCTTTGTACGGCAAGATGATTGGTAGTGTTTCATCCAACTTCTCTGACATTGTGACTATCGGGGAAAGAGTGGAAAGCGGAATACGAACAGGAAAGATCATTCAGGGCTCATCTGGGGCAAGCATGACAAGAAGGCCAGCGCCTGGGAAAAGGGATGGAGAAACTAATTCCATCTCTTCTAATCAAAAGACGCCTTCGCCAAGACCATTCTTTCCTACTATGATTCAAGCTCCCAATCCTTATGTGGCCGCAGCTACTTATGGCCCGACAGCTCATACTCCTCACTTCCGCCCACCCATAGTAAGGGCTCCAATACCGCAACCCATGCCATACCATCACCCGCAGCAAATAGCTCGACCACCCAACTATAATCAGAACCCAAGGAATCCCAACAACGAGCGCGCCCCTGTGCAGTTCGATCCAATTCCCATAACATATACCGAACTTTTTCCAGTCCTCGTTGAGAGGGGAATGATAGCTCCATGCCCCATGAGGCCGTTGCAACCTCCTTACCCAAGGGGGTATGACCCGAACGCTCATTGTGATTACCATGCAGGAGCGCCAGGGCACTCCACAGAAAATTGCATGGCTTTGAAATATAAAGTGAGAGATTTGATCAAGGCCGAATGGATCGATTTTAAAGAGGGAAGCCCTAACATGGTCAAGAATCCCCTGCCGAATCATGGAAGCTTAGAAGTTAATGCCGTGGTGTTTGATAGTTTCGATAACAATGTTGATTTGGTGGCCGCTTGCCCACCGGGACGAGAGCTCAGTAGCTGAAAGACTGTCAAATTCCCCACGATTTTAAATGGTTCACCAGATTAATTTATCATTTGCCTTAATGTCTTGTTTATCCCTCTGCTATGCCTAAGGCTTTGGGACTTTTCATGTAATAAGGGCGAAAAAAAACTTGTTTTACCAGTCAATCAATAAATGTGTATCGAAATTCAAAAAATTTCTCATCCCTTTATCCTTGCTTTTGACTCATTCTCTTTAACTTGCTTTTCCTTTCTCTTCTTTATTTTGCCATAACACACTAAATTGCAGATACAAAAATGATCCTCTTGAGACTAGAGAAATCACAATCCCGCTTCACGATTTCAATTACCCAATCGACTATGCCAACGAAGAAGGTAAAGGAAACCTGTGAGCCACCGCTCCAGTTAACAAGATTGTTAGAACAAGAGGTTAAAGAATACCCCTAAGTCAAGAACAACTGAAGGAATCACGGGGGCAACCTATCAGAAGGCATGGAATAACAATATGGGCAAGTCCCGAATTGGACAAGTGGTAGGCCAGTCATTTAAGGAAACCTCAACAGTTGAATAGGGGAAATCGCTTATGCCTATAAATGTAGACACAACTGAGGAAGACTTTGCCAAAAATAAAAAATAAAAAAAAATGAAAAAAATAGAGCCAAGCTCGAAGTCCAATGCACATACCAAGCAGGGAAAGTTGGTTACGTCCAGATCATCAAGCAAGCTGTCATTTTCTGTATTGGGGGAATAAATGTCACTAGACCAAGAACTTGTATTCTTATCATCATCAACACCTCAAAAGGTACGCTATTCCTCATGCTCATGTAACCAAGGAAAGAGTCTATCAGATTGAGTTATTGCATCATCAAGGGCATAAAAAACAAAAAAAGGGTGGCAAAAAAAAATGATGAAAAAAAAATGAAAAATCCAAAAATGAAATCAAAAAAAGAAAAGAAAAGAAAAGGGCCAAAATGATAACTCAGAGTAATTCTCATTGATGCTAAAAGACTCACCAATATTTCCTTGGGTACATAGCATAGGAGTAGAGTCTCCTATTTGAGAAGACATCAGTTCCCCAAAGGATCCAAACTAAACTTGGAAAAGGTTGGGCAGACTCAGCTAGAGTGTGATCAGTTTCAACCCTTTACTGTAAAGGATGCAGCCAAAAATAAGAAGAAGAGAAAAACACAAGAAAAAAGCTCGCTAGGTTGAAAACCTGAAAGGGCGGCCTAGGCAAAAGTTAGAGCAACCCAGTGAGTCGAAAACCTGAAAAGGCTGCTCAGGTAAAATTAGGGTCAAGATTTTGGCAGAGTAGCTAAAGTTTCCAATGCAAAACGCGTAAACTGGGGGCACGCGGACCATGGTCGAACTACCCTCTCAAAGGCAGAGTTGAACGATGTACTTGAGGTCGTGACGCAGGATTAAGGTTCTCACTAGTCTCAGGAATTCACTGGAGGATCCTTGAACTTTCCTGGCCTTGACCTGTCCTATGTAACTTTATTTCATCCCATCTGTTTTCCCTATTGTCCATTGTTTGACATACATGAATAAAGTCCATCCTTTTTCGATACGTGTTATAAATTGCATTGATTTGATAAAACAGTGTTTTTTATAAAAATAAAACGAAAGAAGGGTGAACATTTAAAGTCGTGAGGAACGAGACGCTCCCACTACTCGATCTCGTCTTAGACAATCATCATGAAGACTCAGCCAGACATGCGCTTCAAAGCTATGATCGCCTCTTGCATTCTCCTCTATCCATGAGTTGTCCTAAGGGCCGCGGTTTCACAGGACCTACCCAGTTTTTGAACTTATCTTTGCACTACTTACCATTTTTATGCAGGTTATCTCACAGACAGTCATGCCAGGCATTAACCCCTCAATCAAGTCCTTCAAGTCCCCTCCTCGAATCACCTCAGAACTCCTTCCCTAAATCGCCAAAGTTGGCACCTTTTAGTATTTTCTTCTTCCATCGCCTAAGCAGGCATCTTTAAAGTCTCTCGCTCAACTCCAAAGTCAGCATCTCTCAAATTCTCATCCCCCTAGTGGAACCTTCCTCGCCAAAGTTGGCACTTCTCGGAACTCCATCCTTAGATCGCCAAAGTTGGCGCTTCTCAAAGTCTCCTCTTTAATCTCCAAAGCAGGCACCGTTCTAAGCCTCTTTTGCCAAAGTTGGCAATCTTCAAAGTCTCCCACTCAACTCCAAAACCAGCATCTCTCAAATTCTCATCCCCAATGAAATCAATCGCCAAAGTTGGCGCTCTTCAAGATCTCTTCCCCAATGAATCCCAAACTTTACATTCTCAATCAAAGAGCAGTATCTCGAATCACCTGAATTCTTCCCCAATAGAACTACAATTTCTTCAAACCACCTCAAACTGGGGCATCTCCCCAGATTTCTTCTATTCCAGTCAAGGGGTAGTTCCCCAACAACCTTCAAATCACCTCAAACTGGGGCATCTCCCCAGATTTCTTTTGTTCTAGCCAATCTCCAAGAATCCCTCCAATCATGTCAAACTGGGGCATCACCCTATGTTTCTCTTTTCTCAATCAAGGGGACGATTCCCCATGTTCCTCCTCTTACCGTCAAGGGGACGATTCCCCAAGATTCTCTTAAATCATGTCAAACCGGGGCATCACCCCATGTTTCTCCTTTCGCAATCAAGGGGACGATTCCCCATGTCTCTCCTCCTACAGTCACAGGGAATGATTCCCCGAGATTCTTTCAAGAACCTTCAAACTGGGGCATCTCCCCCAGATTTCTTCTAATTTAGTCTAGGGACAATTCCCCAAGATTCCTTTAAATCATCTCAAACTAGGGCATCTCCCCAGGTTTCTTCTGTTCCAGTCAAGGGGCAATTCCCCAGGAACCTTCAATCATGTCAAACTGGGGCATCACCCCGAGCCTTTAGGTGCAGTGAGTTAATTTGGACGAGACGTCCTGTTAGCTCCCCCCAACCTTCATATTTCCTACCAACAGTGAGTTAATTTGGACGAGACGTCCTGTTAGCTCCCCCAATCTCTGTATTTTCTGTCAACCGAGGGTTAACCCCACCCTTTACCTTCCATTCGCCTATTCAGGCACCCCTTACTTTCCAGTCGCCTATTCAGGCACCCTTTACTTTCCATTCGCCTATTTAGGCACCCCTTACTTTCCATTCGCCTATTCAGGCACCCTTTACTTTCCATTCGCCTATTCAGGCACCCCTTACTTTCCATTCGCCTATTCAGGCACCCTTTACTTTCCATTCGCCTATTCAGGCACCCTTTACTTTCCATTCGCCTATTCAGGCACCCTTTTACTTTCCATTCGCCTATTCAGGCACCCCTTACTTTCCATTCGCCTATTCAGGCACCCTTTACCTTCCATTCGCCTATTCAGGCACCCTTTACTTTCCAGTCGCCTATTCAGGCACCCTTTACTTTCCATTCGCCTATTCAGGCACCCCTTACTTTCCATTCGCCTATTCAGGCACCCTTTACTTTCCATTCGCCTATTCAGGCACCCCTTACTTTCCATTCGCCTATTCAGGCACCCTTTACTTTCCATTCGCCTATTCAGGCACCCTTTACTTTCCATTTGCCTATTCAGGCACCCTTTTACTTTCCATTCGCCTATTCAGGCACCCCTTACTTTCCATTCGCCTATTCAGGCACCCTTTACTTTCCATTCGCCTATTCAGGCACCCTTTACTTTCCATTCGCCTATTCAGGCACCCTTTACTTTCCATTCGCCTATTCAGGCATTCCTTTCCTTTCCTGTCCGCCTATTCAGGCATCCTTTACTTTCAGTTCGCCTATTCAGGCACTCTTTACTTTCTGTCCGACTATTCAGGCACCATTTACTTCCTGTCCGCCTATTCAGGCATCCTTTACTTTCAGCTCGCCTATTCAGGCACCCTTTACTTTCTGTCCGCCTATTCAGGCACCATTTACTTCCTGTCCGCCTATTCAGGCATCCTTTACTTTCAGCTCGCCTATTCAGGCACTCTTTACTTTCTGTCCGCCTATTCAGGCCATTTACTTTTCGTTCGCCTATTCCGGCACCCTTTATTTTTCATTCGCCTATTCAGGCATTCCTTTCCTTTTCTGTCCGCCTATTCAGGCATCCTTTACTTTCAGTTCGCCTATTCAGGCACTCTTTACTTTCTGTCCGCCTATTCAGGCCATTTACTTTTCGTTCGCCTATTCAGGCATCCTTTATTTTTCATTCGCCTATTTAGGCATTGTTACCTTTCCAGTTCGCCTATTCAGGCATCCTTTACCTTTCCAGTCGCCTGTTCAGGCATCCTTTACCTTTCCAGTTTGCCTATTCAGGCACCAGTTACTTTCCAGTTCGTCTATTCAGGCACCACTTTACTTTCTAGTCGCCTATTCAGGCATCCTTTCCTTTCCATTCGCCTATTCAGGCATCCTTTACCTTTCTAGTCTGCCTATTCAGGCACCCTTTACTTTTCCGTCGCCCAAAGGTGGCATCCCTCATCGCCAGACGTAGCATAGCCTCGCTCCACTTTTTCCAGCGAAAAAAAAAGAGACAAAAAAAAAACAAAAACAAAAACAAAAACAAAACAAAAAAAAACAAAAAAAAACAAAAACAAAAAAAAACAAACAAACAAAAAAGAGAGGGAGAGAGAGAGAAAAAGAAGAAAAAGAAAATAGAGAGACAGAAGTGGGAAAAGCTCGTCTTTAAAGAGAAAAAGGTCACACTGACTAGTGATTGCCAGCACCATCAGACGCCATACCGATCAAGAGGTCCCACTTGGCCCCTACATCGGTGTTCATATCTTTACTTCTTTTTTTTTCACTTCAGAAACACAGAAGCTTCGTGTTTCTCTTGTGAAAAAGAAGTAAAGAGGGGCATCTGTGAACACCTATTTTGGTCCGACCCAAATAGAAAAGACACCGGTCCCAAATGGAAATATAACCAGTCCAAATTCCAAAAGGGGGGAACACCCACTCCGCCCGACCGTCCTCACCTCAACACTCCGCCCAACCGCCCTCACCTCAAGAGTCTGCCCAACCGTCCTCACCTCAACACTCCGCCTAACCGTCCTCACCTCAAGAGTCCGCCCAACCGCCCTCACCTCAAGAGTCCGCCCAACCGCCCTCACCTCAAGAGTCCGCCCAAACGTCCTCACCTCAAGAGTCCGCCCAAACGTCCTCACCTCAAGAGTCCGCCCAAACGTCCTCACCTCAAGAGTCCGCCCAACCGTCCTCAACTCAAGAGTCCGCCCAACCGTCCTCACCTCAAGAGTCCGCCCAACCGTCCTCACCTCAACTCCGCCCACCGTCCTCACCTCAAGAGTCCGCCCAAACTTCCTCACCTCAAGAGTCCGCCCAACCGCCCTCACCTCAAGAGTCCGCCCAACCGTCCTCACCTCAAGAGTCCGCCCAACCGTCCTCACCTCAACTCCGCCCACCGTCCTCACTTCAAGAGTCCGCCCAAACGTCCTCACCTCAACTCCGCCCACCGTCCTCACCTCAAGAGTCCGCCCAACCGTCCTCACCTCAACTCCGCCCAACCGTCCTCACCTCAGGAGTCCCTCAATGGCCGATGTCGCGGATCTGACGACAAAAAGACGTTCCTCTTGGGCTGAACATTATTTTCCTCACTCTCAGAGGAGGATCCATCTTTAACCAGCAGAGACTTCAAGGCAAGCATCTTTGAGTTATTCCTTTCTATCCAATTTGCAAAAGTAAAGAGAGAAACATAAGTTACAGGAACATATCAGATTTCCACATACAGATATAAAGAGTTAAGCTAATTACTCAGATAAACATCTCTACTGGAAATGGACTCCAGGAGACTCTTGCTCAAGAATTCCTAGTGAGCAGTGGTAAACGCCCTCAGAGTGCCCAAGACTTCAATTGAGTGAGAGGAAAGTTCACGCTCATTTGTAAAATAAGCACGACTGGCAACCAAGAAGTGCTCATAGGTCCAGTTCAAGGGGAATTTGGGGATTCCGTCCTCGCTCATTTAGAAGACCGGCTCATTCGGCTTCACAAGAATCCTCGTGTAGTATTGTTTGAAAGAGCGCCCATCAATCTTTGCTGATTCTGTGAAGGATTTGAAGCTGATGACTCTTAAGTCACAACAGAGAGTTATGAAACCCAAACCGCCTTTCTTATTAGCACGGTGGACCACCTGGCAGTAGTAGAATAGCATAGCCATGGTGGGTTTAAAATTGAAATGCGCACCTAGGACTTCAAGAGAGCAGACGATACTCCATCTGTTGGGATACAACTGAGAGGGAGCATATTCCAGGAATCTCAGAACTCCCATTTGGAAATCGGTCATTGGGAAGCGTACTCTGAGGTATTGAAAAATGTAGTTGTACATATAAATAGAGCGCTTGTCTGGAACGGTGTGGTGATGCTAAAATCCCGAGCCATTAACTTGGTGGTGAAAATCTTAGTAAAAACAAAATATGACTCTCAGATTTATACTTTGGCAAGCGCACTAGTCGTTAAAATTGTAGAATATTTGATCGTCCCATAAGGATTGTGGTAAGTACCTCAATCTTGGACTAGTACAAGCTGAACCAACAGAAAATACATGAAGTTCACTCAGTTTTTGGTTGTTTTAGTGTTTTATAGTTGTTTTTGTATTTCCAGAAACAGAGCTAAAATGAAATGTGAAAGGTGATTAATAGAAAACAGGTCAGGATTGCTTCGGTTCACAAATTCATCAAGAAACATACAATTAAAGTATAATCAAACTCCATAATCCAGAGGACAATCCGCTTGTGGTTATTCCCTAATTCCTTAGGTGAAAAACACTAATCCTTAAGCATCGAACCTTAATTCCTTAAGTGCTCAATTAACCTAAGAATCTAATGCGAAATTGGAGGTTGAACTCTAACTATTCACCTAAATTGATTAGGCCTGAACTAGTTAGAAAGCTGGAAGTTACCTAAGCTTCAACCATGATTCCTCACTAGCGAAGTTCTTCATCAGTTCTGGATTTGTCAATCCAGCGATTCTGCTCCACTCCTCAGCTTGTTCGCCTCAGGATCTAGAAGTCGATTTCCTTGCTCACAGCTTCAAGACTCCATTGCTAACCTTCGCAATCCCAACCTTAGGGAATTAGAACTCCATTGACTTCGGTTCCATTGAAGGATTGTGGAACGTCATGGAGGAGAGGATTTAGAGAGAGAAAATGCATAGTGAGATGTACGAAGTTGTGAATGAATTGTATTCTATGTATGAATCTGTCTCTGTTCTGGCTCTCTATTACAGAATATATACAACCTATATATAAGCTTCTACCTAACTAACTAACTTAACTAATAACTTAGGAAACTTAAGTTAACGACTAAACTAACTAATTACATAGTTTACAGAATGATCAACTAATTACAGCTCAGCTCTTAACAGGATCCAGCTCATCCTTAGCTAATTTACAGCACAGCACCAGCTAATTAACAGCTTACTACTTAAGTTACTAAGGGTGCAACAGTAGAAGAGAAGGCAGCAAGAAACAACATTGGTGCCGAGTAGATTCTGGAGGGAACAATCGCTTGTTTTAAATAACAACCTTTTCGCTTGAGCGAACTTGGTTCTTGTTTGGGCGAACTTAAGATATGTACTGCAGCATTGCCTTCTCGCTTAAGCGTGATGAAGAAGCTTGGGCGAATTCACTCGCTTGAACCAATGTTTGACCCTCGCTTGAGCGAATTTAACTTTTCAATCAGCACTCTGAAGTTAACGCTTGGACTCTTTTTTTTCTAGCCTCGCTCGGTTCCCTGTTCTATTTTGGTGTCGGTATCTTGGAAGTATTTCAAGTCGGGCTTTTGTTAATTCTTTTCGGTCAACCTTTTAGGAAGTCTCTCTCAGTCGGTCTTTTGGACTCCTTTCAGTCGGATATACGAAGACTCACTTGGATTTGTAAACTCTCGCTCGGATTTATGATTTCTCACTCAAATTTTTGTAATTTTTCCTCAGATTTGTCTTCTTCTCTCAAGTACGCCCTGTTCCTACACCAATAAACAACTAATTGCCTAGCATTTGTATGCTGGCTGCTGAGTAAATTTATAAATAGTAATAAACTCTTAATTTATTAATGTTTTTAATCATTTTCTTACAAAAATAAGGCACTTTTGAAATAAATAACTAAAACACGAATTATTAACAAATTATTAAATAACATAGTCAAAACTAAACAATAATTAATAAATTATGTTAAATAAAAGGTGGAATAATTAAGTCTTTTCAAGACTTATCACATCCCCAAACTTAAATCTTGCTTGTCCTCAAGCAAATACTCAGATTATTTAACTAATCAAGTTGTTATTTAACACACTCAACCTTTCCTTAACTTAGTTCATGCTATAATTATTGAATACCGACCATGCTTTCTTTTCGCAACTTCTAAAAGTATAATAACTTACACCTCCTTTGGGGAAACAAACTGCTGATGCTTTCCTTACTGGTCGGTGTTTCACTCTTCTCTCGGTGTATAGGGTAAATAGAATGCACTCATCACCTGCATACTTATTAGATAAACATAGGCTTGCAACAGTTCTAAACGTCATGCCATATGCCAACATAATCAGATCAGTAAGGGCTTTTTAAGCTTATAACGGGGCTGGGTTACAGGCTCAATTATTGTTTTTCCGAGTGAATGTCAGGTTACAAGATGTATCCACTGATGCCTTGACTCAATTCTAACTTAACTGCCTCTACTTAGCAAGCTCCATTATTTTCTGAGTGAATGCTAACTTAACACTTTCGGTGTTTTGCACCTTTTTTTCTTTCAGTCCTTCGGACTTTTCCTTTTCTTTCTCCTTTTCCATCTTTTTCTGATCACATTTCAATCGGTGCTTTGCACTTTTTTTTTCTTGCTGATTTTTTTCATTTTTCTTCTCAGCTTTTCTATTTCTCCTTTCATTTGCCTCTATTTATTCATCTATAACCAAGGTCGGAGTGTGTCCTTAATTGATGCTAGGCACACTCTTCATCCCTAAACTTAGAACTTGCTAGTCCCTAGCAATAAGTAAGACTGAGCAACTCATCAGCAGAACATCCAGGGGTAAATCAGTCGGTTTTTTTTTAGATAAAAAGGCTTGTAATGTTAGGTGAATAAACAGAATAAAAGGGTCTCAGGCTCAAACATAATTTTTGGGTCAAAGGATAATTAAATATATTAGGAAGGCTACTTTTTGGCCCTGGCTGAATTAACAAAGAAGGCCTTCATCATTTCCGATTGGCTGGCATACAAACAATTAGCAAGTACTGAAGCAAATTCTGTCTCACTAACTAGCATGCAAGTTCACTCAGAAAAGAATAAAACAGGCTCAAAAGCTATGAATATAATAGTTAATCAGCCAGTCATATCCCCAAACTTAATGTAAGATCATACATTCAGAGTGCTAACTAGCATGCCAAGTAAATAATTAATTAATGATGAAAAAGTTATGGGCAGAGATCCTGAGTTAAACAAAACCGATCAGTTAATTTATCTGACTAAGCTTAAGAATCAGCAACTTTAATTTGTTAAGATGGATTTGAAATTAATAAACCTATTTTAGCAATTAATATGTCAGAATATCAATTAAGGAGTGAGTCGGAAAAATACTTCCCTTTTTACCTGAGTGGCTGTGGATGGGAAACACGTGGTCGGATTGGGATGCATTAATTTACCGATACAATCGAAAAACAGAATAAAACAAGTAATTTTAATAAAGAAAGAAAATTTTATTACAACTAAAATAAAAGCGAATTCATTGTTCAGGAAACAGTTAGAATAATGTCAAGTTAATTACATAAAAACATCATAATAACACGTAGCAACAACTCAAGTATACTCATCTTCATTCTCTTTGTCCTGCTCTGAAGGTGGTGAGAGGTCAGCTGCTTGGGATACGTCCTATGAGGGAATAGTGAATCCAATGGAAGCTAACCACGCATCTCTGTCAGGTGGGGCTCCCATTTCTGCTGTGTGTTCTATCCTCAATTTCATAGCAATCTTTCTGAGCATGAGATCGTGGTTCAAGACCCGATCATAAATTCCAAGTTGCATCTTCTTTATGACCTGCAATTCCTACAACACCACAGAAATATCAGAAGAAGAAGAACCGGCTCCTGCAGATTGCCTGGGAAGCTCGGACTCTTTGGTTTTAAACTTTATAACATAGTCTTCAGCAGCCTTAACACTTTCAACTTCTGGCAATTAATTCCTCTCAACTGCAGGGGATGCATTCCTCCCAGCTTTACTTTGGCTGGGTACATGTTCAGAAGAATCAGATATACTGATGGTTGCTACTTCCTTTTCGTTATCTATTTGCTTTCTTCTCACACTTTCTTCTATAAAATTTGGTCTAGGTTTTTGCAGGAGTCTCTGTGATCTTCTTTTCATGGTTAATGTTAAAAGAATGCTGATAAACAACCTAGATGAAAAATAAGAACAGAAATCTAAAAGAAACACAGCAAACCAAAAATGTGAGGTGCATGGCTATGAACAGTGGAAGAATATTAACAAAGAAGCAAGAAGACACTACACACGCACTTAGAAGTGCACGAAATAAGTGAAATAAGTGGAAAGGTAGTACCTTTCTTAGAAATCAGAAAGTGCCTTTTCGTCTTCAACCCAAGTTCAGCGTAGGTACTTAGGGTTTGGAAGCTGAAAGGTTTTTTATACTATTGAAGTTACTTATCCCAGAAACGCATAAATATGTTCCAGCTTTATTTATTACTTTATTAATATTATATTATATATATTTATATATTTATTTATTTATTATATATATATATATTTTTATTTTGACACTCTTACTCGGCTCACATACTGAATAGGTGGAAGATCGAGTGAGAATGGGAAGAAATGCCGAGTGGATTATAAAAGATGAGTGACAGAGATGAAGAAGACGAGTGAATGAACAAACGATGGGAACGAACGAGCAAATGAAAGCAATAAGTAAATGAAAGAGTTAGTGGAAGAACAAATGGAAGAACGACACGTGAATGAATACAGGATCCCGAGTGAATGAAAACTGAATGGAAATGATCCTGAGTGAGTGAAGAATGAATGGGTACAAGAACGAGTGAAAGTATGGATGAATGAAGTAGAGTACAGGAAAGACGAGTGAACAACTGCATTAGGATGTGAGTGGACAGAAAAACGGGTGGGAGAAATAACAATGAAAATAAGTCCGAGTGAAAGAAAGAATATGGAGAGATAATAGACGATTGGAAAAGTGTATAGAAGAACGAGTGGAAGAATGAATGAGTGGGAGATTGACAGAGTGAATAAAGGACGAGTGAATTAAAGTGAACGAATGAATGAAAACCGAGTGATCGAATGGGAGACGGCGAATGGAAGACTGCAGAAGAGGAGACCAAGTGAAAGAGTGAAAAGAGTGAAAAGAAAATGACCGAGTGAAAATGGAGATCAATACCGAGTGATGGAGATACTGAGTGGTAAAGGTCGAGTGGAAGAGTGACCAAAAACAACGAGTGCATAGCAGGAATGAGTAAGTAGAGAAACTAATGAGTAAAAGACGAATGAAAAAAATGAGCAAAGCTGAGTGAATGAAACAACAAGTGGAAGAACGAATGGATAAAAGATAGAGTACAGTAATGAAAGACTGAAGGACAGGTGAGGAACGAAAAAGAATGAGTGACCGAGTGGAAGAAAGACGAGTAGATTGAGGGTGGATGAAAAAGACCAATGGATGAAAGAATGAATAGAAGAACAAATGAGAATATTCCGAGTGAAGGAGATGAGTGAAGGGTATACCGATCAATGAAGGAGATGAGTTAAATGCAAGAGCGAGTGGAAGAAACCGAGTGAATGAAAAAGAGACTGCAGAAAAAGACTCATGAAAGGGATACCAAGTGGGGAAACCTAGAAAAAGATCGGGCGAAGGAATAAGAAACTGAGTGATGAGTGAGTGAGAAAATTACAGAGAATTGGGTGAAGGAACGAAGAAGAAAGAGTAGATTGAAAGAACAAGTGAATAAAACACTTGAATGAAAAGGGTACTAAGTGAATGAATACCGAGTGGATTATACAGGTACAAAAAAATAAAAAACGAATGAACAAACAACGAGTGGTCAGAAAATGGAAAGACGAGTGAAAGAACACGAAAGAATGACTGACTGACCGGGTAAATAAATATGAGTGAAAGATAGAAGAAGAAAAAGATAACCTGAGTGGATAGAAGAACAACTACAGTGGAAACTGAGTGGATGAAAATACTGAGTGGATGAAAAAGAACAATGAAAGACGAAGCATTCATGAAATAATGAGTGAAAAAGGTCGGGTGATTAAGTGACGAATGAAAGAATGAAAGAGTGACCGAGTGAATAGAGAACGAGTGAAAGAGATTGGTCAAGGGAATAAGAGACTGAGTGAGAAAGCCGAGTGGATGAATGAGAAAAATGGAAAACCGACTGAACACAAGACTGACAAGAAAATATACTGAGTGAATAGGAGACTAATGGATACAAAACTGACTGTGATAAATGAGGAATCCGAGTGATAAAAGGCTAACTGAAATAAATCACCCTTCATCATCTGACCCGTTTATTAAATCAATGATCAGAAATCCTTTATTAAAGTCTTCCTTTTTATTCACATTAAAATTTGGAATTTATTGAAGAATAACGAGTGAAGTTCAGTCGGGAAAAAGGGCAAAGAGTGAGTAACAGTTATCCGAGTGTACTACTCTCGCTCAAGCTCAGTAAACTTTCGCTTAAGCACGAAACAACAGCAGCAGCTTCTCGCCTAAGCTACCAGTGCTTCGCCTGAGCGAAATGGAAGAATCAAGCTCGGACTTTCTTCTTCGAACTTCACAAACTTTATTCAAACTTTATTCACTAAAAAATTTTAGTTTTCTTTTCATTAAGAACACTCAGAATGTAGGGCTGCCTCCCTAGAGCGCTTCTTTAAGGTCACTAGCTTGACCTTATTGCATCTAAGAGGATGCCTGCAGTAACAAGGAGGTTTTCTGCCTATCAAACTCTCCTCCAAAGTAGAGTTTGAGTCGCTGGCCATTTACCTTAAAAATCTGATCGGTACCGTGAGGAAAAACCTCATTTACAGTAAAAGGCCCCGACCACTTCGATCTAAGTTTTCTAGGGAAAAGTCTCAGTCAGGAATTGAATAATAAAACCTAATCATCCTTCTGAAACTCTTTCCTATTGATCCACTTATCGTGCCACCTTTTTGTTTTCTCCTTATAAATGGAGGCACTTTGATAAGCGTTGAGTTGGAACTCCTCTAATTCATGGAGTTTCAAAACTCTTTCCTCCTGGGATTGGTCACAGTCCATGTTTAATAACTTTGTGGCCCACCACGCCTTGTGTTCTAACTCCACAGGGAGATGGCAAGCCTTACCGTAAATAATTGATACGGGGACATGCCAATCGGAGTTTTGAAGGTTGTTCGGTAGGCCCATAATGCATCATCTAATTTTACCGACCAATCTTTTCTAGATTTCCTGACCACTTTCTCTAAGATTCTTTTGATTTCTCTATTTGACAGCTCAACTTGTCCACAAGTTTGTGGATGGTAAGGAGTGGATATTTTATGTAACACCTTATAGTGACGCAGGGCTTTTTCCATTATTTTATTACAAAAATGTGAACCCCCATCACTAATAAGTACTCTCGGGACTCCAAACCTAGAGAAAATATTCTTCTTAATGAACCTAAGCACCACATGTGCATCATTGGTTCTGGTCGGGATTGCCTCCACCCATTTGGAGACATAATCTACAGCAACAAGTATATATTCGTTAGAGAACGACTTTGGAAATGGTCCCATAAAGTCGATACCCCAAACGTCAAATAAGTCCACAATTAAAATGTTTGTCAAAGGCATGCCAGCCTTAGTAGAGAGACCTCCACTCCTTTGACATTTATCATACCTTTTGACATACTCTTTAGCATCTTGAAAAATAGTTGGCCAATAAAAGCTACTCTGTAAAACTTTTGCTGCTGTACGGGAGGCACCATGATGACCTCCATAATAGGAGTCGTGGCAATGCCACAAGAGCCTTTCTTGCTCGGATTCAGGCACACATCGCCTGATCACTCCATCAACTCCTATTTTATACAAAAATGGATCATCCCAAAGGAAGTTTTTGCTATCATGAAAATTTTTTTTCCTCATTTGGGATGTCCAGCCATCAGGTACCACCGAGGCACTTTTGAAGTTGGCCATATCAGCATACCATGGCCCGGTGATAATTGCCATCAACTTCTCGTCTGGAAATTCTTCTTTTCTTAAAACAAAATCTGATTCTCCTTCCAAACGAGATAGTTGGTCAGCAACTGAGTTCTCTACTCCCTTTTTGTCTTTTATTTCTAAGTCAAACTCCTGGAGTAACAGAACCCACCTGATCAGTCTCGGCTTAGATTCTTTCTTAGCTAGTAAATACTTGATTACCGAGTGATCTGTATATACAACAACCTTGGCCCCAATCAAGTAAGCTCGAAATTTATCAAATGCATACACCACAGCAAGCATTTCTTTTTCAGTAGTGGTGTAATGTATTTGATTTTCGTTCAACACTTTACTAGCATAATAAATTACATGAGTTAATTTTCCTATTTTCTGACCCAGCACAGCTCCGACTGCAAAGTCACTTGCATCACACATTAATTCAAACGGTAAAGACCAATCAGGTGCTGCAAGGATCGGAGCTGAAGTCAAACTTTGTTTCAATTTTTCAAAAGCCTTGACACAGTTTTCATTAAACACAAACACATGATCTTTTACAAGCAAGTCAGTCAAAGGCTTAGCTATTTTTGAAAAATCTTTTATGAATCTTCTGTAAAAGCCAGCACATCCTAGAAAACTTCTCACTCTTTTCACATTGATCGGAGGAGGAAGTTTTTCAATAATTTCTATCTTGGCTCGGTCCACTTGAATGCCCTCAGCAGAGATTTTATGGCCAAAGACTATCCCTCCCTTAACCATAAAATGGCATTTTTCCCAGTTAAGGACGAGGTTAGTTTCTTGGCATCTCACCAGTACCTTAGACAGGTTGCTGAGGCATGTATCAAAATTACTACCAAAAACAGAGAAATCGTCCGTGAATACTTCAATGAATTTCTCCACCATGTCCCTAAAGATTGCCAGCATACACCTTTGAAAGGTTGCTGGAGCGTTGTACAAACCGAATGGCATGCGCCTATAGGCAAAAATTCCGTATGGACAGGTGAAAGCTGTCTTCTCTTGATCTTTTGGGTCAACCACAATTTGGTTATAACCCGAGTAACCATCAAGGAAGCAGTAGTATTCATGACCTGATAGTCTCTCAAGCATTTGGTCAATAAACGGCAAGGGAAAGTGGTCTTTCCGAGTGAAGTCATTCAGCCTTCTATAGTCTATACACATTCTCTAACCTGTGGTCGGTCTAGTAGCTATGACTTCACTTTTTTCATTTTTAACAGTTATCATTCCTCCTTTCTTGGGCACCACTTGGACCGGACTGATCCAAGCACTGTCTGAGATAGGATAAATGATTCCTGCATCAAGAAGCTTGACCACCTCTTTTCTGACTGCCTCTTTCATTATTGGGTTCAATCTGCGTTGTGGCTGTACTACAGGGGAATAATCATCTTCCATCAAAATTTTGTGCATACAAAATGATGGACTGATTCCCTTCAAGTCAGAAATATTCCATCCAATCGTAGATTCATGTGCCTTTAAAACCCCGATTAGTTTGTCTACATCCTCTTCTTTTAAGTCGGCATTAATAATGACAGGATGTGTGTCGTCCTCTCTCAAGAAAACATATTTCAGATGAGAAGGTAAGGGTTTTAAATCACATTTTTCTTCAGAAACTTCCTTTCCTTTCTCAGCTTCAGTAATTTTCAAATCATTTTCCTTTTCTTTTTCAAAATCACCTACTTCTAATACTTCCAGTAGGTCCAGTATTTCCGAGTGAGAGTCATTTAACTCCTCAGTCTTGGAGTCAAAGTCATCCTCTAAAAAAGTTCGTAAGGCCTCTTCCTCAGTTTTTAAAAGCATTGGAGTCTGGTAACTTTTAATCTCTTCAATCATTAAGCAATCCATCCTTTCAGTCGGATGTTTCATGGAATTGAAGACATTAAAGGTTACCTGCTCCTCCTGAACTCTCAGCATGAGTTCACCCTTTTCTACATCAATTAATGCTCTGCCAGTAGCTAGGAAGGGTCTACCTAAGATTAAAGGAATCTCTCGGTCAGCCTCCATATCCAACACTATGAAATCTGCTGGGAAGATAAATTTGTCTACTTTAACTAACAAGTCTTCCAGCATCCCTTGGGGATATTTAATGGATTTGTCAGCCAACTGCAAAGACATGCGAGTCAGTTGAAGGTCATTAATTCCCAGTTTTTTCATCAAAGATAGAGGCATTAGATTTATACTGGCTCCTAGATCACTGAGAGCACTTCCTACATGAATATCCCCAATTGCACACGGTATTGTAAAAGATCCAGGATCTTCTAGCTTTTGAGGAAGTTTCTTTTGAATGATTGCACTGCACTCTTGAGTGAGAACAATCATTTCATCCCCCTTAAGCTTCCTTTTCTTAGACAATAGTTCTTTCAAAAATTTTGCATAAGAAGGCATCTCCTGCAATGCCTCGGCAAAAGGGATATTTATGTGGAGTTTCTTGAATACATCTAAGAACCTAGCAAACTTCTGCTCTTCTATTTGCTTTTTAAACCTGTGTGGAAATGGAGCATTTCTCAATTTTTCAGGAGTCAGCTTAGAAGCTTCCTCCAGAATCAGATCAGCCTTTTTCTTTTTCTTTTGGTGGACTTTATTTTCTTTTTCTTTTTCTGTTTCATTTTCATTTTCAGCTTCATTGTTAACCTGCTCGGTTTCCTGTACTATTTCTTTTTCTTTATCTTTTTCTGGACTTATTTCCTGACTCGAAGATGGAGAAATAGTTTTTCCACTCCTAGTGATTATAGCCTTGCAATGTTCCCTTGGATTTACCTCGGTATCTCCAGGGAAATTACCTGCTTGCCTCTCAGCTAATTGCTTAGAAAGCTGTCCGACTTGATTTTCTAAATTTCTTATGGACGCTTCCTGATTTTTGAAACTGGCCTGAGTGGCCTGGATGAACTGAGAAAGTACATTCTCAAGTTTTGATTTTTCCTTGACAGGAGGGTGAGAAGGTTGTTGTGGTCTATTTATGGGTTGATTTGGTGGGATGTTCTGATTCAAATGTGGACCTTTCTGCCAGGAAAAATTGGGGTGATTTCTGTAATTAGGATTAAAGGAATTAGAAGGATAATTCCTTTGATATTGTTGCTGCCCCATATAGTTCACTTGCTCGGAAGGCACATTTGGATCACACATTCCATTCTCATGGTCTCCACCACAAAAGTCATAATTTATCATAGAAACTTGACTCGGCTTTTGGAGTTCTAAAATTTGTATACTTAGTTTCTCCAAAGCCTGAGTCATCAGTTTACTCTGAGTCAGATAAGCATCTTATGCTTCTAGTTCTAATATCCCTCTCCTAGGGACTTGGCTCCTCTCACTAATCAGACATTCATTAGAAGCCATTACGTCAATCAGCTCTATGGCTTCTTCTACAGTTTTTGTTGTTAATGAACCTCCAGCTGAGGCATCAATCAGGACTCTGGTAGCTGGCCTGACACCATTATAGAAAATAGTTACCTGTTGCACATCAGAAATCTAATGATAAGGACATCTCCTCAAGCTTTCTTTATACCGATCCCATGCTTCCATCAAAGACTCACCTTCTCTTTGTTGGAAACACGTGATTTCATTGCGCAACTTTGCATATTTAGAAGGAGGAAAGTATTTAATCAAAAATTTTCTTTGCAAGTCCTCCCAGGTGGAAATACTGCCTCTCGGTTGACTCTGTAACCCGGCTTTTGCTCGGTCCCTTAGAGAAAATGGGAACAATCTCAGTCGGATTGCCTCGTCAGGGACTCCGTTCATTTTTACTGTGTCACAAATTTGGAGGAAGATTGCTAGATGCAAATTTGGATCCTCAACCTCACTTCCTCCAAACTGTTTATTTCTTACTAACTGCAGTAGAGCTGGTTTAGGTTCAAAGTTATTTGCTGAGATTGGTGGCCTAAGGATGCTAGATTGCGATCCTTCTTCAGTCGGCCTGGAGTAGTCACCTAATATAACTCTCCTCTGTTCCATTTCTTTTTGTTCTTTTTGATTTTTCTCTTTTCTCAGTTTACGTTCTAACAAGTCGATGTCAGGATCAAAGAAGAAAGGCTCTCCTCTGCTCCTTGACTGCATACAACAAATGTCAAACAAAAGGACGATTCACAGCTACGACTACAGCTACACAAAATTAACAAACTACTACCACTAAAACAAAATTGAAACTACGTAATAAATGCAAACAAAAGTAAAACGGTTCAGTCTAGAACCGGTCCAAGGATTGTTGATATTACTCAACAATCCCCGGCAACGGCGCCATTAACTTGATGCTAAATTCCCAAGCCATTAACTTGGTGGTGAAAATCTTAGTAAAAACAAAATATGACTCTCAATTTATACTTTGGCAAGCGCACCAGTCGTTAAAATTGTAGAATATTTGATCGTCCCACAGGGATTGTGGTAAGTACCTCAATCTTGGACTAGTACAAGTTGAACCAACAGAAAATACATGAAGTTCACTCGGTTTTTGGTTGTTTTAGTGTTTTATAGTTGTTTTTGTATTTCTAGAAACAGAGTTAAAATGAAATGTGAAAGGTGATTAATAGAAAACAGGCCAGGATTGCTTCGGTTCACAAATTCATCAAGAAACATGCAATTAAAGTATAATCAAACTCCATAATCCAGAGGACAATCCGCTTGTAGTTATTCCCTAATTCCTTAGGTGAAAAACACTAATCCTTAAGCATCGAACCTTAATTCCTTAAGTGCTCAATTAACCTAAGAATCTAATGCGAAATTGGAAGTTGAACTCTAACTATTCACCTAAATTGATTAGGCCTGAACTAGTTAGAAAGCTGGAAGTTACCTAAGCTTCAACCATGATTCCTCACTAGCAAAGTTCTTCATCAGTTCTGAATTTGTCAATCTAGCGATTCTGCTCCACTCCTCAGCTTGTTCGCCTCAGAATCTAGAAGTCGATTTCCTTGCTCACAGCTTCAAGACTCCATTGCTAACCTTCGCAATCCCAACCTTAGGGAATTAGAACTCCATTGACTTCAATTCCATCGAAGGATTGTGGAACGTCATGGAGGAGAGGATTTAGAGAGAGAAAATGCATAGTGAGATGTACGAAGTTGTGAATGAATTGTATTCTATGTATGAATCTGTCTTTGTTCTGTCTCTCTATTACAGAATATATACAACCTATATATAAGCTTCTACCTAACTAACTAACTTAACTGATAACTTAGGAAACTTAAGTTAATGACTAAACTAACTAATTACATAGTTTACAGAATGATCAACTAATTACAGCTCAGCTCTTAACAGGATCCAGCTCATCCTTAGCTAATTTACAGCACAGCACCAGCTAATTAACAGCTTACTACTTAAGTTACTAAGGGTGCAGCAGTAGAAGAGAAGGCAGCAAGAAACAACATTGGTGCCGAGTGGATTCTGGAGAGAACAATCGCTTGTTTTAAATAACAACCTTTTCACTTGAGCGAACTTGGTTCTCGCTTAGGCGAACTTAAGATATGTACTGTAGCATTGCCTTCTCGCTTAAGCGTGATGAAGAAGCTTGGGCGAATTCACTCGCTTGAACCAATGTTTGACCCTCGCTTGGGCAAATTTAACTTTTCAATCAGCACTCTGAAGTTAACGCTCGAACTTTTTTTTTTCTAGCCTCGCTCGGTTCCCTGTTCTATTTTGGAGTCGGTATCTTGGAAGTATTTCAAGTCGGGCTTTTGTTAATTCTTTTCGGTCAACCTTTTAGGAAGTCTCTCTCAGTCGGTCTTTTGGACTCCTTTCAGTCGGATATACGAAGACTCACTCGGATTTGTAAATTCTCGCTCGGCTTTATGATTTCTCACTCGAATTTTTGTAATTTTTCCTCGGATTTGTCTTCTTCTCTCGAGTACGCGCTGTTCCTACACCAATAAACAACTAATTACCTAGCATTTGTATGCTGGCTGCTGAGTAAATTTATAAATAGTAATAAACTCTTAATTTATTAATGTTTTTAATCGTTTTCTTACAAAAATAAGGCACTTTTGAAATAAATAACTAAAACACGAATTATTAACAAATTATTAAATAATATAGTCAAAACTAAACAATAATTAATAAATTATGTTAAATAAAAAGTGGAATAATTAAGTCTTTTCAAGACTTATCATGTGGCAGATTTGTTTCATAGGCCGGGGTGCCAGAACCAAGAACCTCCCACGTTGTTCTTCTTCAGTAAAAACTCTGAAGCGCGGGGACACCAGTCCACCATCTTTGCGAATGTGCCGGGAGGGGATTTCTTTGAACTCTTCCTCTACCCAGCAATAAGGTGAGTCTGGTTGATAGTTTCCCAGTCCAACCGGTGTGCCACAACATTGACACACCCCTATTAAGTACGTACGATTGGAACTTTACCACGTCCCTCAATCTCCATCTCGTCTGTGGCGCGGCCAAAAGCGTCCGTACTATGGTAAAAAACAACGTCATCAGCAAGGAACCATTCCGAACCCGACGAGCTTCCTGGGGAACCGATGGCCTCAGAATTAGAAGAGGGTTCAGAGTCAAGCCTAACCACTGGCTACCTCGCGAAATAGGCTCCATCTCTCCCTGAACCACGAGACCCAACTCTGGAAGGACCCACAGAAATCCTTCCACCACGATAATCGGAGGGCCTGTAGGGGTTATTTCCCCTCCTATTCGAAGGACCAGCGCAGCTCTGCCTAGGGCGCCTGGTTAAAAGTTCAAGAGAAACGAAGGTGAAGAATTTAAAAGAGGGGAAAGAGGTTACCTAAAAGGAAGTTAAGGCTGGAAGAGGGAAAGAACTTCACGAAAATAGCAGCAACGATTTCTTCCAAAATTTCTACAGAGTTTTACTAAGGTTGAAGACGAATGTGATTTCTGGAAATTGCCAACTTCCCTTTTTATAGGTAACGAAGGTGCCCAACCGTCAGCCAGAGGATGCGTTGTTTAAAGCAAAATACAACGTCATTGATCTAAACAACGTCGTCGTTTCATACCCAAAGGCATGAAATAGTGACGCTTCATGAAAGGTTTCGATGAAATTGGTTGAAAATTCAAATTTCAGGCCTAAAATAATCCTAACGACGGTTACCTATTCAGAGCAATAATGACTCACGTGTTAAAAAGCATTTATTGTCCAAATCATTCAGAAGCATTAAATGCGCTCTAGCAGCCACTCGAATACCAAGAGTTATGATTTCCAAAAACTCTTGGGATTCCCTTTCTTACAAATCTTTGTCCAAACCCGTTGTAGGAATGCCATAAGAACGGTTACTTCACCCGTAGAACGGCCCAGCAGGCAGAATTTCGGCATGGAATTTATACGCATTTTAACAAGAACTTTTGCATCCAACGCCGGTATCTAGACCTTTTGCAAACAACATAGCTTATATGAGTAACTTAACAGTCTCTCACACAAGTTAGGGGATAAATGATCCGGTCTGGATACCGGCCTCTAGGCTAAGACGTCATCTTGGCTGTTCTAGAAGGTCAACTGGTATCACAGGTCAATATCCGTACTGTAAAGACACTATGTTAGGATTCCTTCCTTCATCGGTCATCCAAGGTTGCACCTAAGACACCGGATACTTGATCCGTTCTCATTCTCCCATCACGTATAACTGTAACACCTATATTTTTATTTTTGTATTAAATTTTAAAGGAATTAGATTATGATTCTTTAGAACTTTTTAATCTACGTATTATTTGTGATTTTTTTGGAATTTTTTGGAATTTTTGAACTTTTTAAATAAAATAATATTTTTTAAATAATTTTAAATTCATATAAGTGACTTAAAATTAAAAATATTTATAAAAAAGAGAATTTAAATTATAAGAAAATTTTCTAAAATCCATTTCAAGTAGACTTATCTAAAAATTATCGGTTTGAGAAAAATCTTGATTTTTTCCAATCGTTAAAAAATTAGAAACGTATCAATAAATTTTTATTAATAGAAAATTTTAGCTTTTTAAAATTTAAACTTTATATTACTTATTATAAAATTAGTGAGGACTGATATAATATCGCTAAAATTCAAAAAGGACTGATTTTGAATATTTAAAATATACTGAGTGAAAGGTTACTATTTGGCTTAATAATTCTCCCAACAGTTACTATGCAAAATACTGTGCATGTATGAAATTTTCAAAAGATGTACAGTAACCAGGAATAAAAATTCAAAAAAATACACAGTCTTTTTATATTAAAATAATGGTATGCATAGTAATTTTTTTCCTATAAATACCGAAGGAATTCTTCTTTAGAATTCACAATTTCAGATTAAGTTTTCTTAATATAGTAGTGCTAGTGAGATAGTGGTGGAAGTAACAGAGAGAAATAAATTTTTTTGGAAGAAGGTTCTGCTAAAATCCTAAGATAAGAATACTTCTCTTTTATATTTTTTTAGGGTTATTTTCATATCGTTTTTAGAAATCTATTATTATACTGGAAATAATATTATTTTAAGTTACTATTCTACATAGTAAAACATTATTTAATAGTAAATTACTATTTAAATAGTAAATTATTATTTACTATTACTATTTACCTTTACAATTCATGTTTTACTATTTACTATTACTATTCATGATTTACTATTTACCATTACTATTCATGATTTACTATTTACCATTACTATTCACATTTTACTATTTATTGTTACTATTCATAATTTACTATTTACTGTTACTATTCACGTTTTACTATTTACTGTTACAATTCACGATTTACTATTTACTATTCACTATTCAAAATTTACCATTTCTGCTTTAAGTAGTAATCTTAATTTTCATCTTATTAAAATGAAATTGGTATGTTTTAGAACTCAGAGACGAGGCACGTACGGATTTTGAATAACAAATCAGTATACAAGAGGTAATGGGAGTGAGATAAGAGTATAATATAAAAAGATATAAGAATAATGGGAGGAGTCCCCTACTCCTTTTAAATTTGATAATATTATTATTTTAAAATATTAACTCTTTAACTTAAAATTTATAATAAATTTTAAATTAAATATCTGATGTAACTAACTCTAACATACCTATGCAAGGACCTATACTTTTATAACCTATATGAACTGGACCATACCTATGCAAGGACTTGGACCACTATGACCTATATGCACTAAACTATACCTATGCAAAGACTGGATTATATGGACTTACATAAACCTATGCGAGGAATGGACAAAAAAAAACAAAAAAATCAACTATATTAATATTCATTAAATTTTGTATTATGATATGTATTAATGATATTTAATTGATTTGATTATGATTGATTTGTGATTGATAATATTTGATTGATGATATTGTAATGTAGAGTTTGAGCATATAGCGAGCATGACGAAAAGTTAAAACTCAGTAAGAATTTCTTACCTTACTCTTTAAATTTTATTATTTTAAAATATTTTATTTCTTCTTAGAAATTATTTAGAATAAAAAATTAGTATTTATTTTAGAAAGTAGACATTTTATGAAAATTAATTTATAACAAATTGAGATAATTAAATTTTGAATTAAAGAAAAATTTTGTAATTTTAAGTATTTTTGGTTAATGATTTAAATATTTTTCTCTTTTAATAAAATAAAATTTTCAAAAGAAAATTATTTTATTTTTCCAACTTAATAACTAAAGATATTTGGAAATAATTGAGAATTTGATCTTGTTAAGATTTAATTTGAGAAAGATTATGTAAAAGTTTTATATGAAAAAGTTTTGAGATATTTAAGGCTTAGAAACTCAATTTTAGTGAGATTCGAAGACTGTACCAAATTTATTTCTGTGGGACAGAAATTCAGAGAATTGAGAAAATGTACAGTTTATTGAAATGATATTGTAAACCTTTAAGGGATTTAATAATTGAGTTTCTAAAAGCCTTAACCAACTAAATACACGAGTAGTTCATGCATCATGAATCATTAAAGTGAAATAAAATGATATTGTCTGGGGACGGATTATAGAAACCGAGGATACATTAGAGGAGGCTTAATTACGAGCCTTGGGATGAGAGGGTGTGAAAATGTGCTTCAGGGGACCTAGGGTAGCTCCCTAGTGTCGGGTACTTTCACAATAAAAACTTTCTCAATCTGACTAGTCTCTAAGTGTTTCCATGCCAGTTGAGCTGTTCATATTATTATTATCTAGACTTATGGAACAGTGTAAACTCCTGGTTGGCCTAGTGCAAATTAAAATTTAAGGGCCCACATATATAGGTAAGTTATGATGAAGATATTGCATAACATTCATGCATTCATAATTGATTGTGTATGTGATTGTGATTGATATTATTATGTAATGGTTTGTAAAAACCCTTTGTTGCTTATATCTTATTCGGGAATATTATATTCTGTTTCTCACTCCTTTCTCAGTGTTTTTGTTTCACATGTTTTAAATTGATGGTTTGAAGGGAAGGATCGGAGAATCTCGGCAGTAAATATAGCATATTCTAGAAAGGGAGCTCGGTATGAATACCGTGGTCCAATGAATAAATAATGGTATTAAGTAACTGCTTCTGGGCCATGGAGTTTCCTCTCTTTCTTATAATGTTTAATATTTATTTTCTTTGGATGAATGTAAAGTTACGTTATAAAGTTTTAATAATATTTATGAGGTATTTCAGAAATAATGTATGTAATTTATTCCGATAGTTTCTTTTTAACAATCATATCTTTAGTAAAAAAAATTACGAATTTTTGTAGAATTTATTAAAGTGTAACAGAGAGCGTTACAAAGTGGTATCAGAGCAGTTAATCCAATAGGCCTGGGGAAAAGGTCTATCTTGCTTTGTTTGTAAACTCTGTATAGGTGATAGAAAATAGAATCTCTGACTTGGTAGTAACTGTGATTGATGTGACAAATCTCAGTTACTGTGAAACAGGAAACTAATGGTTGGAAACGATCTTGCTGGAGTTATAGAACGCTTAATCAATGCAATGGGAGCACATGAAGGTCAAGGTAACGATGCCTTGAGAAGGTTGAACCTTTTCGAAAAGCGCAATCCACCTCGTTTCAAGGGAGGATATAACCCTGATGGAGCACAAACCTGGATTCGAGAGATAGAGAAGATCTTTCGAGCATTGCAATGTAATGAAGCTAATAAGGTAGTCTTCGCTACTTATGCCTTATCTGAGGATACCGAACATTGGTGGGATGGCATGCGTAGACAATTCGAAGTCAACGACATGGAGATCACTTGGGATTATTTCAAGGATATGTTTCTAGAGAAATACTTTCCAGCTGATGTTAAAGAGAAAAGACGATTCGAATTCCTGTCACTGACCCAAGGAAATATGACCGTGGGAGAGTACACATCCAGGTTTGAAGAGCTATCTTGTTTTCATTCTTATTATAATGATGCTACTAAAGAAGGTGATCGGTGTGCAAAGTTTGTAAATGGATTGCGGCCAAAAATTAAGGAAGCTATAAGAATGCAGGAAATCCGTGCATTTTCTGTATTGGTAAATCGTTGCAGGATCTTTGAAGAGGATCATAAGGATAAAATGACCAAAAATCATGAACCCATTCATAAGGCGAGAGAAATGAGAAGTGGAGGACCTCACCATCACCAAAGAAGAGACTTCAGGAGAAATAAGCCTTACCAAGCGCCATTTCGCCAGTTTGGAACAGCATCTGTTCCTAACAGACCCTACGCTTTAACTGGAAGTTATTATGTGACATCCCGGCGCTGTTGAGGGCGGGGAGTGATCGCCGGTGCATAGGCACGGACAAGGAGCGACTCCTGGCAGGCTTCCAGTGGGAGGGACACATAAACGAACCGAATACATACCAGAATGAGAGGGATCCAAAGACTGTATAGGTATGGGACTATACAGTCAAGGATAGCTTAAAGAAATGAATTCGTACTACCTATACCAACAAATGCATTATGTAACATCCTAAATTTTAAAATGAGAGAATTAATTACCGGAATAAATATTAGAAATTGGTATATTGAGTATTTAATATCCCAAACTATTGAGAATAATTAAATTAAGATTTTGGGAATTTTTGGTAATTTTTAGAGACCGGTTGAGCTGAAATTAATCCCGGTTGAGATATGGGTGTCGGACCAAGTATCTCAGAATGAGATGATATTGGTCAGGGCTGAAGAGAATATTATTGGGAATCCGAATATGTATTCGGAATAATTTTTAGATGATGTTTGAGCCTGAATGGAGAACTTGTTGATTAAGAAACGATGAAGTTTTAATGAGTTGGATTAAAAATAAATTGGAAATTCTATTTTTCCCTTGCTTATTCATGTGTGTTTGCTGATGGTATTAGGTATTTTTACTTCTTCTTCTTCTCTTCATCATATTCTCCATTTTTCCTCTCTTTTTCTTTCCAAACCCTAGCATTTTGGTTTCATCTTCCACTCCTTCTTAATTTCGTTTGAAGTGGAGCTTGAAGGAGGCTTGTGGAGCTGCTGTCTTCCTCCTTCTCTTCCTCATTTTCGCAGCTTTCTCTCCCTCTAGTGAACCCATTTTCATTTTTGGGTTCTGAGGTAAGTCTACCCATATTTTTGCTAAGGTTTTGGTTAAGAGTATGTGGTATTATGTGTTTTGGGAGCTATGCATGTGAATGGATGTTCTTGAGAAGAGTAATTAATGCAAGGGTTTAATGTGGATTTTATAAAAGTAAGGTTCCTTTGTGAAGTAAGGAAGTGAATGTATTTATTGTTGGAAGGAGAAGAATATTTATGAAGGTTGTTGGAAATTTTATGAAACCCTAACTTCATGAATTTGGGGGAAATGCATAATGGAGGTTGATGAGTATTAATTGTTGATGATAAAGGTGAGATATGATGTTTAAGGGTCATTGGTGATGATATTTTATTGGTGGAAGATTGTAATAGAGAAACCCATGAAAGGGTTTAGTTGTTGAATGCATAATAATAAAGGGTAGCACCTAACCATGGTGGTTATGGTGGATAAAATGAAATAAAAGAGTTTTGAGAGTTATAATAATAAAAACAGCAAGTATTTATTGATATATAAGTATTTGAATCTTAATGAGTAAGTAGAAAATTGATTGTATAATGTATTGTGATGTAGGAAGTGACCCCATTGACGAGGCGGGACCATCAAACCGCGTTGATCACTACTTCACTTGAGGTAGGAGGGGGTAACTTTTCTAAATGCATGATTTCATCCATTGGTGATGTGAAAATATGTATATATGATTATGTTAATGATTGTTGAATGGATGATGTGATAATGTTATGATTTGAATGCATTTAGAATAATGATTGTTATGTGGCATCATGTTGGGATAATATTGTGATATGAATATCCCAAATTGTGTGTATGATTTATTAAATGTGTATGCCACTAACTATTGATATGAATGAGTTCAAAAGAGAATTGGGATTGGATGAGAATATTGAAATCCACCAAGTGGTGGTGATGAATGATTGAATGTGGAGTGGCATCTAGGATGCATAGTGTGAGGATGCACTTGATTTGCATTTGCATTGCATCCATGGCATATCATAGCTGTCTATGTGGAATATTAGGGGGTTCCACTAGGCGGGCCCAGTGGGAGGGCGGCTCAATGCACGAGCGTATTGTTATTTTCCCCTGTGACTCGGTTTATGAGTCACGAAGCTGTCCATAGTTTGGTGACGAGGCACCCTATGTGGCGGGCCCAGTGGGCGGTCGGCTCTATGGTGAGCGAGTTTACCTCGGTGTCCGACGGGACACGGCTCTCTCGATGTGTGTTCGGGAGGGGCCCGTAGCACTTGTGGTAGTGGAGGCCACGATGTTGATCCGCAAGTCACAGGGTGACTAGTGCTACAAATAGGCGATAGCGGTTTGGTACCAGTAAAATTATAAGAATGTAAGCATGCATGAATTGAGATATATGTGTACACAATTTTTTTCTACTGCAGTAGGGGCATAGTAGCACACCTATGCTTGTCCTATAATTGATTTAATGATATATTTTCCCATAGTCGGATCCGTATTAATTATTGATGAGAAATTCTTGTGCATATGCATTAGCTTTAAGAGCATTTGCATATAGCTGGAGATATGCCTAGTTAAAAGCCTATGGTGGCAACGGATGAATGAGAATTAATAAAGGAAAGAGTGGAATACTAACCCTATGTGTGTGTATGGCAATCCAAATGATTGATATTGTGAATGTATACTTGTGATTATGAGATGTGTTGTGTATAATGTATGATGTGATGAAATGAATAATGTGTAAGCAAGTATACATATGTTTCATCGTAATGTATGACTTTAATTCATTTGGATTATGTTACTCACCTCCCCGTTGCCATTTTTAAAGTTGATGTAGGTATGACTTGAATCCTACTATCTTGGAGGCTGAGTTTGAAGAAGGTAAATATGGAAAGGGAATGGGAGAGCCTTGGCCGGCGTGTTTTTGTTTTGTATGGTACATGGTGCATATATGCCCAATTTTGTAATCTTGATATAGTAAATGATGATTTTGGAGTCATGTAGGAAAATGAGATCTTGTGTGTATGGCTCATTTTCATTAATGCCCTTTGGTAAGGTATAATACCATTGTGATGTTTAAATCTCAGCCAATTGATGAATGGATGTTGAGAATCATGAATTATAGCCTTTAGGATGTGTGTTGGAGATGTTGTATAGTTGTTTTAATGTATGAGCAAGGAACCAATAGGGTCAAAATAAGTTTTATGAGTTTTAGATAGTGTGTGGTGGATCCAATAGTTTAAATACATGAATTGTGACTTATAGGAACTAGAGCGGGTCAATTCCATTGAGAATAGACCCCTATGTTACTCAAAAAGGCTCAGGAATGGACAAAACACATTTATTTGCATAATTTTCTCATTTTTGATAATTTTTGGGTGAGGCCGGTGGCCACACGTCACAATTGGTGTATTTTAGTTGGTGTCAAAATTTGGTAGCGTTTGGAGTTGATATGAAAAAGTTAGGGGGGTTAGAAGTTCCAAAATTATGCATTTTCTACATAATTTCTGCATTCTGGTATGCGTAATCGATTACAAAGGTGTTCCTAATCGATTATAGGCGTTCTGTTTCATGAGTAATCGACTACAAAGGTATTCGTAATCGATTACAGGCCTTCTGAGTCAATTGTAATCGATTAGGTACTTGGGATAATCGATTAGCTACAACAGGATTGCCTGATAAGCGCTCTTTGCTGTTTTTGGGCCGTTTGGGCATCTTAATGACATTTTTGGCCTCCGACTTCTTCATGAAAGTTGTAGACAATTAAGTCACGGAGGTGTGAAAATTGGTCTTACCTCAATTGGAGTTTTCAAACTCTCATGAGGCATAAAATACCGAACCCACTACGTTGGAAAATTCAAGTTTAAGAGGGCTTAAAACCCAACTTTTTATGACTTTCAATTTGGGACTAATAGGTGATATTTGTGACATGTCCCATTAAATTCTAAGACTAAATATTCATATATTTATCCTAATTTTAGAAATCAATTGAAGTATCCTTGAACCACATTTCATAATCATTTGTGCTTCTTGAATTAACGTATATTTCAACTATTCTTGTTGAAGATTATGTGATTGATTATCTAAATAAAAGTCTTGTTTTAAAGTTATACACCCTCTCATATCTTCATATATGGGAGTGGTTTATTATAGATCCAGGGGAATGGAGATGATACTTCATTACTCTAGTTATTGATTAATTAATATTCTTCAAAAACGTGAAAAAATTTCCCCTATTTTTGGGGGCGTCACACATTAGCCTTTTCCGTAGCCTATCACTTAAGAATTCCAAAGTTAAGCGTGCTTAACTTAGAGTAATTCTGGGATGGGTGACCTTCTGGGAAGTTCTCAGGAAATGTGTGAGTGAGGACAAAAACACATTGGAAAGGTCTCGTGTTGGTCTGTGGGGCGAGTCATTTATTCCTAAAAAGTGGCTGGGGCGTTACAGTGGTATCAGAGCCTAGCCTATCCTAGTACGGTATGGTTCAGGGATGAACCAGGCGGAAGCTGGTAGGCGTATGACATCCCGGCGCTGTTGAGGGCGGGGAGTGATCGCCGGTTTATAGGCACGGACAAGGAGCGGCTCCTGGCAGGCTTCCAGTGGGAGGGACACATGAACGAACCGAATACATACAAGAATGAGAGGGATCCAAAGACTGTATAGGTATAGGACTATACAGTCGAGGATAGCTTAACACCACTGAAAAACCCTAAATAGCTACATCAATTTAGCGACCACCCGAAACCCGTCGCTAAATAGCGACCGAGTTAGCGACCGCTAGGAAAAAACCAGAGGAAAATAGTTTAGCGACTCCATTAGCGACCATGGAAAACGTGGTCGCTAACAATTGCAACATTCCGTCACTACTGCCGTCGCTAACTCATACTCGTCGCTGTGGCGGTCGCTAGATTTTTCCTTCCAAGGTTTTCCGTTGGCGCCAAACATTAGCGACGTCTAGTGTCCGTCGCTATATTTTACACTAGTGACGGTTGTCTTGCCCTCGCTAATATTTTCAGTATTCACTCCATACTTTTACTTTTAAGAAGGGAAGGTAGTGACGGTGGGGTTACGCCGTCGCTACTACTCAGGAGATTAGGGACGTCATTGCTTTGCCGTCGTTAATATTTAGGGGATTAAGGACGGAATTGGTTGGTCGTCGCTATGATTTTGGGTCTTCCCTCCATACCTTTACTTTTAAGAAGGGAAGGTAGTGACGGTGGGGTTACACTGTCGCTACTACTCAGGAGATTAGTGATGACATTGTTGTGCCGTCGCTAATATTCAGGGGATTAGGGATGGAATTGGTTAGTCGTCGTTATGATTTTGGGTCTTCCCTCCATACCTTTACTTTTAAGAAGGGAAGGTAGTGACGGTGGGGTTACACTGTCGCTACTACTCAGGAGATTAGTGACGACATTGTTGTGTCGTCGCTAATATTTAGGGGATTAGGGACGGAATTGTTTGGTCATCGCTATGTGTTTTAATTGTAGTGACGTTATTAGCGACGATGGTTGGCCGTCGCTAAGGGTTTATAATACTCGACCAGAGCCTCTCCCCTAATCATTTGCCCTAAATCTCCCTCCCTTCCTCCGTCTTTCGCCCTTCCTCCCCCGACTTCCTCTCTCCCTTACTTCAACTCCCTCCGTCTATCTGCTAATCTCTTTCCCTCTCTCTCTCCCCCTCCATCTCTGAGGAGCTCTCTCCCCCTTCATCTCTGAGGAGCTCTCTCCCCCTCCGTCTCCGAGGAGCTTTCTCCCTCTCCGTCTCTGAGGAGCTTTCTCCCCATTCGTCCCGTTTAGAACCTCCATCGGTGGCAACTCAGCAGACTCAGTAACGTCATCGGCGAAGTCGGGGGCCTCACCGGTGAACCTCTCATCCTCACGCTCACCTCACCAGCAACACTCTTCATCAACACTATCACAGGTATCAAAATTCAACCCTTTCTCTTAACTCTGTCTATATTCCAAAATGCAATGCTTAGAAATGAGTGGCCTATCCCACTCTATTCCTACCAAGTTGCTGGAACCTTCTTGTCTTTAGTTCCATAGCCTCCACGTTGCCAATGTTGTTGGGGTCATGGACCACTCACAACATGCACTAATTTGAATTACTATTTTATAATAGAAAATAACAGCATATGCTTTATGTGTGAATTGGCCCAAATGTGTCATAACTTGATATTGGTCATTTTAAGCTTACCTCAGTGTTACCATTAACAATATTACCAAATTGTTTGCTATGCCATCATATATACAGTTCGAAACAACATGCAAGTGGATACATACGTGTTGATTTTGGATGGTACAGAGCACATGCCAGTGCTCTTCCTTAGTGACAAACGTAACGTAAATATATAGTCTATGTTCATAATTCATTAATCTCCCCTTAGCATTAATTATTTGCGTGTTAAAAAAATTTCTCATTTTAATATGTTTTGGTCTTGTTATACTACTGTTTTTGGAGTGTGGAAAGGCTTAAGATGATTTCTCTCTTCATAAATATAAATATTTCTCTCTTAACTCTATCTATATTGGTGAACTGTGTAATTTCTGTTACCATGCACATAGATCAATAATACAAATTCTTAGAACCTGACTTGAGTTGTCAAACTATTTGGGAAATTTTTAAGAGCAAAACATAGTGTATAATGATTATGTTCAGTTTGAACCCAAATAAGATATATGTACAGTGCCTAAAACTGGAGTGATAAATTTTGATAGAGAAAGTATTTATTATATTTTTGTATTTGTTATACAATATATAGTTAAACATGTTTTTTTAATAAAAGTTTATTTTTGGTAAATAGTTAAAATCAGTTTAATGAAAGCAATATATCAATTGGTGGAACTTGGGAAGTTTAGTAGAGAGGAGATGATACCCAATTTTCAATTGTAGATTGTATTGTATGGTTTAAAGAAGAAACTATATATTAACTTCATTGTCAGTTGTCATAAAGAATCCAATTGTTTTAATGTTATGAACCTGGCAGGGAAGTAAAGCTGTAGTTTCATGAAAAGTTTTGGTTTGTAATGCTTATATCCCTTCCTATTAATGATTATTCCTTGTAATAGGTAGTTTACCTTCTCTTTTTTAAACTTTTTTTAATTATTATTCTGTAGAACAGTTAGTGAGGTATGCAATCATGGCCTATCTTCTTGTTGACAAAATACGTGCCTATCTCTTCTACTTTTGTGAGTATTGGAGAGTGAGAAATTTTTGGGTGCAACCTATAAATTTTCAAGTAATTCTCTCTAAGTGGCCAATTAGATATTGTTTATTATTCAACCAACACCATAATTTGTTTGTTGCATTTTAAAATTGACATGAAGGGCTTTACGTTTTCACGGTTGATTTTGTCAACGTGAACATGGCCATAAGTCGCTGCCATGACTTTGCCATCTCACTCCAATCTTTTATGCTTCTATTTTACATTTTTATTTATGCTTCCACCGACTTCTTGGCCATTCTTTTTCTATGGACAGCCTCTTTTGTTGAATAATAATAACAAATCATGTACTTTTTTATAAAAAAAAAGAAGAAAAAAGTGTGAATACCAATCAATCAATTCTATTTAGGCCTCCTAAGATATCTCAATTCGGTGCCTTTTCACTAGATTGACCCAATTCAAACTAATTGACAAAAAGATTATGATTTGGTACAGGTTAAGAAACAGCCATAGAAGATGCAGTAGCTTGAGGCTTAGTAAGGGTACCAACATTATAAGTTTGATGGTAGTTAGGTTTTATAGGTGATTTATAAGTGGAAATTGATTATAAGAATAAGGACTTTTAGGGATAATTTAGTCATTGCTAGGGAATTGTATGCACTGTACAGTACTTGACTACTTGCTAAATTGGAATTCTAGGTTTGATTGCTTCTCTGCCCAATGTATGCAAGGAAGGATGAGTTCTATTGATCTTTTATGTGTAATCAAATTTTAATCTGATGTAATGGATTTGCTTTAACATTTTAATAGAACTAAAATTATATTTGTTTAAAATACATCCGGTTAAGAAATTTTAGGTGTAAGAAAGATGGACTTTAGTATATGTTTAAAAACAAATATGGTTAAATATATATCCGAAACAAAGATGGACTTTAGTATATGTAATATTTTTATAATTTTGGCAATGCTTCCATGACGTTTCCGTTTCTTGATTTTTTGGGTTTCAAGTTTCCCCGTCCCTGTTTCCGTCCCCGTTTTCGTTTTCGTTTTTTCGTACCCGTGCTACCTAGTTTTTGTTTGTTTTATTGATAATGATCATATCATATCATTTGTATTTTTTCAAAAATCATGTATTGATAATACTTAGTGTAATGTGTAATATATGCTACTTTTTATGATGCTTCGTAAATGATATACATAGGGGTAAATATTCTCAAATGCTAAAATTTGTTACCTTGTTCAGCTCTTCTTGTTTGACAATATATACACCTTTAGTTTCATCTTCACCATCCTCATATACTCACAAGATTTTAATTGGGTTTCCTTTTCATAAAGCATTGCCTTGAGATTAGAGAGCTCTTCACAAATTTATTGTCTATGTTGATTTGATGCTTAAACCTTTTTTGGTTTTCCATGCAGCTCTACACGCTGTGTGGCGTGTGTTCGTGAGTCTTCAGCTTCGTCTCTATTGTTGTATCACTTTTCCAAGTAATCCCTAAACCTAATTTCCTTGTGATCTATAACCTATTATGATTATGTATGCATGTTGATTGTTGTTTGTTAGTAGAGAGCAGAGCTCATTAGGCATTATGTATGTGTGCTGATAACATATGTTAAAACTGTGCATGTGTATGTTATTTGTTAATGGAGAGCAGAGCTCATTAGGTATTGGTTTTGTGTGCTGATAACATGATTTTTTATGCATGTGTAATGTTGTTTGTTAGTGGAGAGCAGAGCCCATTAGGCATTGGCTTTGTGTGCTGATAACATGATTTGGGACTAAATACCTCTCAATATCATATACAATGCGTAGCATATATATTTATCTATACTGGGAAGTTTTCTGTATGTAACAGGCCATTTCTAAATTTGGGAAATGTCTAGTTTACAGGGGAGACTCTACCAAAATTTTGGGAGGCTCCCTTTCTTAGGGAACTTAAAAAATGAAACTCAACTTTAATAATGTAGTGTTTAGTCGTGTGTGTACCCATTAGATTTCCGTTCAAGTTTCAAAACAACCAGCTGATGTACCGTGTTGTGTTGGATCTTGAATTGTCCCAGTTGGACAGTTTGGTATGAATTTGTAACCAGTAGGGCGTAACCCATCAATGTTGTATGTGGTCTATCTTGAGACATTGAATGTTCATTTGAAATTTCGGGGGTGGTGTTTCATATTGTCCCTAGGGTGCATGACTGCGTGCGGTGTTTCATACCGTACGTATCTCTGTGTACTCGGGGACCAATGCGAAATGCTGCCGAAATTTCAAATGAACATCAACGACACAAGATAGACTATATACAACATCGATGGGTTACAGATGGTTTCATATTCATCCCGAATGGGATAGGGCCCCACCATTTTGCAACATCAAAGAGATAGAGTGATTCACAACCGATAGTCAAATAAAATTTTAAAAATGTAAAGTAACAAAAATCGTGCTTGTTAGATATTGTAAATGGAGGTACCGGCAAATCGGTGATGGATGTACAACTGACTAGATCGTAGTCGGCGAGTGACTGAGGAGTTTATGATGGGGCTATTGGAGTTCATTCCATTCGCCACGGCAAACACGCCTGGATTTGAAGCGACTCAGAAGATTCGTTGTTCATGCTCAAGGTGCAAATGCATGAGTTTTGAATATGCGGATGATGTCATGTGCCACCTAACTGAGAAAGGGTTCATGGAAACATACCACTGCTAGTACAACCATGGTGAGCAGTTACCGCCTAGACCATCAGACAAAAGCGTGAAACAGTCTTACTATGAGGTTGGAGGAAATAGGGATACGTACAACAACATAGAACAAATGGTGATGGATCATGTTGGACCCTCCACTGGGCGTATGCTAGAACATGGTGACCAAGCAGGTCATGGAGACTCTGACAATGTAAAGGAGGATCCTAATCCGGAGGTGAAAAGATTTTATGATTTGTTAGCGGCGGCTCAGACTCCATTGTGGGACGGGTGCAACAGTCACACTGAGTTATCAGCCTCCCTAGCTGCTTTAAGCCTAAAGGCAGATTATAATCTTTCTGGAGGTTGTTTTAATAGGATGGTCAATCTGATCGGTTCCACTATGCCTAGTAATCATCGAATGCCAACAAACATGTACCATGCTAAGAAACAAATGGCAAACTTGGGGTTGGGTTGTGTGAAGATAGAGTGTTGTGTTGGCGGATGTATGCTGTTCAGAAATGAGTTTGCAGATAAGAGTGTCATAAAATGTCTACATTGTAGTGAGGAACGCTACAAAACCGTTAAAAGGAGAGGGAAGGTAACCTGGATGGCCAGGAAGAAAATGTGGTACTTCCCTATAACACCGTGTCTTCAACGCTTGTATGCCTCATCGTCCACGGTAAAACACATGCATTGGCATGCTCTGAACCGAACACAAGATGGGTTTCTTTGCCATCCTTTCGACGGGAAAGCATGGAAGTGTTTGGATGAGCTATATCCAGACTTTTCTGGCGACCCGCGCAATGTAAGACTTGGCTTATATACTGATGGGTTTAACCCGTTCGGTCAATACGGAAGAGCTTACTCTTGTTGGCCAGTTATACTAACCCCATATAATCTGCCTCTTGATATGTGTATGAAGAGGGAGGTCATGTTTCTATCTATATTGGTTTCAGGACCCAAAAATCCAAAGGCGAACATAGACGTGTTTTTGCAACCGTTGGTTGAAGAGTTATCACAATTATGGGATGTCGGGGTAATGACATACGATGCATCTTTAAAGAACAATTTTATGATGCGTGCTGTTTTGATGTGGACTATTAACGACTTCCCGGCCTACGGTATGCTTTCTGGATGGTCAATGTCTGGGAAGCTTGCTTGCCCTGTATGCATGGAACATACCGGGGGAATCACTCCATGTTAGTGGCAAGACAAGTTTCTTTGACTGTCATAGAAAGTTTCTACTGTTGGATCACCCATTTAGGAGAAACAAAACTGCTTTTAAGAAGAACAAGGTTGTTAATAAAACTCCACCCCGTAGGTTATCCGGTGCACGGGTTTGGCAGAGGGTCAAAGAGTATCCCTACATCTGGGACAAGAGTGTTAAGGAGTTTGCAGGTTATGGTAAGGAACACCACTGGGTGAAGCAGAGCATCTTGTGGGATTTGCCATATTGGAAAGACTTGTTGTTAAGACACAACATTGATGTCATGCACACTGAACGTAATGTTTTCATGAATATTTTTGACACTGTTATGGACATCAAAGGGAGAACAAAGTACAATGAGAAGATTCGTCTAGACCTTTCAATTTGGTGTTCTAGGAAGGAGTTGGAATTGAGGGATGCGGGACGTGGAAGAATGTTTAAACCCCATGTAAAATATGCTTTAACTAGACCATAATAGATTGTTGTGTGTATTTGGATGAATGGGTTAAGCCTGCCTGACGGATTTGCTTCTAACTTGAGTAGATGTGTCGACGTAAAGGACGGCAGGGTGTTTGGCATGAAAAGTCATGATTGCCATGTGTTTATGCAACAACTACTCCCGTACGCGTTTCATGCCTTACTGAAGCCTATTTGGAAACCGTTGGTGGAGTTGAGTCACTTCTTTAAGGAGTTGACGGCAACTTCGTTGACTGTGAAGAAACATGTGAAGATAGAAGAAACTATCCCAGTATTGATTTGTAAGTTGGAGCAGATTTTTCCACCGAGTTTTTTTTACTCGATGGAGCATTTGCCTATCTATCTACCATACGAGGCCTTGGTTGGTGGCCCGGTGCAGTATCGTTGGATGTATCCATTCGAAAGGTGAACGCCAGAACTCTTTAATTTCCTTACAAACACTTCTTATAATAGTATTTTCTAACTTAACTTTTGTTTATGATGTTGAAGATTCTTACGCTCTTTAAAAGATAAAGTGTCGAACAAAGCCTACATTGTGGCATCAATTTGTGAGGCATACTTAGTCGAAGAAATGACAACTTTTGGTTCTTTCTATTTTCCGACGGAGATAGAAACTAGAATAAGTAGAATTCCCCGCAACCTTGGGGTAGCCACCCGCACAGGGTTTGATGAACAAATATCAATTTTTAACTATCCTGGTCATCCGGGGGGCAAGCTCACAAAATGTTACATTGATGAGAAAGATCGAAAGGCGGCTCACTTGTACATTCTTCTAAATTGCTCAGAAGTGGAACCGTTTCTTGAGTAAGTATAAAAGTTATATGTTACATTCTAAACCTAGCTTTTATAGTATCTAAATTTGTTTCCTGTAAATAGCTTATATACAGATATGCTAAAACGTGAGCAAAATGATTTAACTGATGACCAAATTCATAGTGAGGTGTCATCCAAGTTCGTTGGTTGGTTTGCACAACACGTAAGACCCGTATACCAAGTGTTTTTAATCTATGCTTCTAACTTTCATAGTATCTAACGATGACCTACTTGTTATGTTGTACATAGATACAAGACCCTAACAACCATACTAAAGATTCTTTACTCCAAGCCCTTTTTTGGGGGCCGGTGAAAACTGTTAAAAAATGGCCTATTTACTACGTAAATGGCTACAAGTCTAATATTCTTCAATGGAGTGAAGGAATGCGTACCCATAACTACGGGGTTTATGTTAGAGGCACCGCCGGACAGTTGGAAGAAGACTTTTATGGAGTGTTGACGGAGATTGTTGAAGTTTCGTTCTCTGGACGACTAAAAAGAGATATTGTTCTATTCAAATGTGATTGGTTCGACAACACAATCGGTGTTAGAACAAAGGTTGACAATAACTATGGCTTAGTTGAGGTCAAGAAGAATGGTAGATATAAACGATTTGATCCCTTCATTTTTGCCCAACAAGCTGAGCAGGTTTATTACACCGACTTCCCGGGAGGACATCAGGACTGGTATGCAGTAATCAAAGCCAAGGCCCAAAGTCAGATCACTGACAATGTCTCTGAGGAGGTCGATGACGCTTATCAGCTTGCACCACACAAGCTCAACGATGCCAATTTGTTGTTCAACATTGATCCAGTCATAATGGATGAGACACTCGCCACTACGGGGGGTGAACACATTGACAAAGACCTTGTCTCTCGATCAAAATGGTCATGGGCTGATTTGGATACTGATGAAGTTGTTCAAACAGATAACCACAGTGACACTGAAACTGAGGGGTAATTTGAAACTGAAACAGACACAGAGTATGTAGTTGTTAAACATATATACATAGGTTTATATATATCCTGAGACTAACCCTTCTTTTCATGATTTTATCTACAGATGACGGGACGTCGACTGCCCCTCAGTAAGGGTGGTGGGTCCAGGACCCCGGCATCCCGTCTGGGGACTCCCACCCTAGAGCAGGGAACCACTCCATCACCACTACAGTAGACCACTCCATCACCACCACAGCGGACCACTCCATCAACACTACAACAGACCACTCCATCACCACCACAGCTGACCACCCCATCACCCCCACAGCTGACCATCCCAGAGCAGACTCCTAAAGTTGGTGGCTTGGAGGATCATGGCCATCAGGCCACCCCACCTCTGACATCCCCTCTGCCTATGTTGGTACCCGTGCTGGCCTAAGATGAGTAAGTGACTAAAACTCAAATACTTTTATGTTATTTGTATGGTACTTTATATTAAACTTTAGTGGAAAGACTTGTTCGTTTATTGTATGTTACTTTAATTAGTACTTGTATAGATTGAATTGTACTGAGAACTCTTCTGTTTATAATAGGGTAACTATTTAAACTTGGACATGTTACATTTACAGGGGGGACTTTGTCAGAATTTTGGGAGTCTCCCTAGATTGTGTGTTGTTTTACTCCTGATATAATTGTTGTCATTATAGGTTTGTTGATAGTTGTGACACCCCAAAAATAGGGGTAAATTTTTTCACGATTTTAGTGTAATAAATTCATGATAATTGCAAGTGATAAGACTGGTTATTTATTTATTTATTCATTTCCCCAGACCTAGCAGAGACTTGTCTCATATGTGAAGATATGAGAAGGTAAGTCAAGAGAAGCAACTAGGAAGAAATGCTCTAATTGAAAACAGCGGAAGAATTTTAGAACAAGTTAATGCTATGTGATTAAAGTTAAAGAGGTTGTCCATTTAATAAATCAAATTTTCTGACCAAAGTATTCAGGAAATAGGGTGGAATCAGGGTTTAATGAAAATGTAAAAGAAAACAGTTTAATTCACAACACTTAGGAGGACAAGGGGTCCCCCTCGCTCAGGTGAAATCCCCACTCGCTTGAGCAAGTGCCATACAATACACCTGGGTGAGACAGAAGAGAGTGAAGCGAAAGAAGAGGAAAGTATCAGGGGAAGCTTCACTCAAGCGAATTCCAACTCGCTTGAGCGAGACAGGCAAGCCTCGCTTGGGCGGAGCCAGTGAGTATGGGAGAAATTCATCCAGAATCGAATTCAGCACTGACTCGCTTGGGCGACACCTTCTCGCCTAGGTGAAAGACTTCCAGTGCCCAGCATATACCCACTTGTTCAACTAGGCCTCCCAATACTTGGGTTTTCAATCAGCAAAGTCCCTCCAAAACTGACTCCCATCACTCGGGCTTTCACTAGACAGGATCCCTCCGAACCGACTACTATCATTCGGGTTTTCCACTCGGCAAGATGACCCTGACTGACCGATCACTCACTCAGTCCTCTGCTCGGTAAATTAATCCAGATCCGAATCATCTCACACTAAATTTTCCACTTAGCATAATAATCTAAACCGACCCACTTTTCACTCAGCTAAATCATTCTAGGACCAACTTCACACTCACTCATTTTGTCACTCGGCTAATTACTCCAAAACTGACTCAACTCCTGATCGGTCCTCACTCAGAAATTCATTCCAACACCGAGTCATCATCTGATCCGACTTTCACTCGGCACTTTCTTCCAAAGCCGACCTCCTTCCATTTTCACTCAAGCTAAGTTATTCTAGAATACTTCTGGACAACTCACATCGACTACCCCCAGTCGGTGCCATTCCACTCAGAATTGCTCATTCAGAGGCTCTCTACTCAAAACAGGTTACACTGGCTCAGAAGTTTCCTACTCGGGACTCCACTGCCCAGAATACCACACTTGGAGACCTTTTTACTTGAAATGATATCTACTTCCTCACTTGGAAAGTCTTGACTCGGACAAAATTCACCTCATCCTAAGTTATTTTCAAAACTCCTACTCGGTCGGGATTCGTCCAGGGCCCTACTCACTCTCTATCCAATCGTCTCGCTTGGGCGAATACCAATCTCATGGTCCTTCGCTCGGGCGGATTTTGTCTAGTGGAAAATTCCTTCGCCCTCACTTAGGCGAGCCCTATTTGCCTGGGCAAAATTCCTCTAGTAAGCAAAACACTGATACTGGGGCAATCTCGCTTGGGCGAGGTTCACTCTCGCCTAAGCGAGAATTGTCCAAAAACTGATTGTCATATAGATGAGACTCTTGCTTGAGCGAGAACCCATCTCGCTCGGGTGAGATAATCAGAAAACATACAGGACGTGGAATTTGAACAACACATCTTGTGAGAACTCCATTTAAGCCAATTCTACTTAATTTATCACATCAAAATTATCCTACCAGCCAATTGAAACTTACTCCCAATGAGCCTACTAATATATTCACACTATAATTCATTGTAGGTCTACCAAATTATCCCATCACTTATACCACACCATAAAACTGGTACTCAAATACGATATTTCATTCATTCATTAGACTGTAGGGAAAATTTCATTCCAAGTTCATTCCACATACAATTATAGTGTCAGAAACAAAAATAAGCCCTACACAAAAGCTCTCATTTTCCTTCATGACCCTTGAAGTTCCCATTACCTATATGTAAATATTTATCACCCACATAATTGTCTTGACAATTCAAATCTAACCAACATAGACAAAATGTCAATACAATATAACTATTCACACAACTGCAAATTCACGTGTTGCCGGCCAAGGCATTCTTTACCAAAAAAAGGTTTCCTTCACACTTCTCCTCCACAAAACAACTCCAAGGCAAGTCCTACAACATAGGAGCTAAAAAGATATACCACAGGGAGAGTGAGTATACTTTCTCAATGATGAAAATCCAACAAATAAGACAATATATGCATGAATGCAATACAACTATCTCCTCCTCAAGAGGAGTCCATCCAATATTAAATCATTCAACCATCAATTCTCAATCAAGTACAATTATCCATTAAGTTTCTCAGAATCATATCAACCGAGTACACAATCATAGTTAGTAATTGGAAAGGGGAACTTCCACCCACATCTCACTCAACCTCATCAACAGAGTATCACTCTATGCCATGCTTCAAAGCTAATGCACATGCTAGTGTTTAAAATGCATATGCACGGATCCCATTTCATTTCCTTGGGTGATCGCAACCACCATAATCATACAATTATTCTCAATGGTTTCCCGCCTCGCAAGGGGTACTCCCTCTAGCAGCCTCGCAAGGTGCTTCTCGTAATCACAACCACGTTCAACATTTCATAAGGTTTCCCGCCTCGCATGGGGTACTCCCGCCTCATGATCGCAACCATGGGGATTCAATCTCAATGGTCCCGCAGGGCCTTTCATTTTTAATACCAGGTGATCGCAACCACCGGTCTAATAATCACAGGAACTCGCAAGCCCTTTTATATTTCCAACATCAAGTGATCGCAACCACTTATCAACAACATCATGATATGTATACCATGTATGCAATGTTTATGCATGCTTCAACCTCATATGGCTATCTCACCCTCTCATCTAGGGTATTTTTGTTTTCAATCTCACAATTATCTAAAAGCATATCAAGAGAACACTCCAACCAAAGATTAAGGGTACTCATCATACCATTCATGAAATCAATAACACATCATTATATAACATGCCATTCATAGCCTCATTTAGGCTTCATCATATAAACACTCACTTCAAACACCATACACAATTCTCAATTCAAACGTATGATAACACATCAAATCAAGACAACATGCCATATTACATTAATACATACCTTATCATCACAATTCTTATACATTTAGAAAATACACCCTGTAACATCCCGAATTTTATAAAAATGAATAATTGAGGAGAATGAATAATAAATAATTGTATATGAGTGGATTTGTGTCCCAAAAATATTGGAATAATTACAATTGGGATTTATTATGGATATTTATGATTTATTGAGATTTAAGGAGATGAAATTATACCCGAATAGAATATGGGTGTCGGACCAAGTATCTCCGATTGAGATACCGTTGGTCAGGGCTGTTAAAAATATTATTGGGAATCCGAATATATATTCGGAATAATTTTTGGATATAGTTTTGAGCCCAAACTGTGAGCCTGTTTATTATACAATGGTGAAATTTTAATGTGAAGCAAAAATATTAAAACAGAAACCCTTCTTCCCCTCTTATGCTTCACGATACTTCTTATCCTCCTCTTTATTCTCTTTTCCTCATCTCTTCTTCTTCTTTCCTCTCCACCTTCTCTTCGAGAAATTGAAGCCATGTGGATCCTTTTTCTTCTCCACCATTTTTGTTTTCATGGGAGCTTGAAGGAGGAGCTTGTGGCTGGAATTCCTCTCCTCTCTTCTCCTCCATTTTCGTGTTCTCTCTCCCTCCATTGAAAGCTCAATGTTGGCTCTTGGGTGAGGTAAGTTCCTCACTGTTCTTTATGAATTTTATGCTTTAGATTTTGGGTTCTTGGTTTTGGGGGAGTATTTATGGTAAATGGGTTGTTGGGAGAGTATTAATGTGGAACCCTAGAGTGGGTTGTCATAAATGTTAATATTATTGGTAATAAGTGAAGAGTGTGAATGCATAATTATAAGATGATAAGAAATAAATGGGTATTAATGAGTGTTGTTGGGTTTTAGTGAAACCCTAACTTTAACAAATTGGGGAAAATGTGAAATATGAATAGAGTGTAAGTTTAATGATATTGAAGAATGATATTAATGATGAATGATGGCCATTGATGGTGGTTATGGAGCATGGGAAAATGTTGTTGGGTTTTGATAAAAACCCTAGCCCTAGGAATTTGGGGAAATGGATATAATATGGTTTGAAAGGGTAAATGGAATGTCAATAGGTGATATTTAATGATAAGTTATAATTATAATGAAGAACAATGATGAACATTGGAGATAACCCTAAATGGTGGAATTAATGAGACATACATATTTGTTGGTGAATTGATAGGCCATGATATGTGTCATTAGAGTTTCATAATTAAGGATTATTTATGAGAGACAAGGGTAACTTGTGTGGGCTCTAAGTGACAATGATGATATTTGATGGATTGAGGTGATTTGAGACTACATTATGTAATGGGTAAGATGATGATGCTGTTGGATTAGTTGACCTTTGAGATCTAGAGGATCTTGGATTTGGGAAAGGAATTCCTGAATCCTAATACAATTATATAACTTGGTGTTTAGCAAGTCTAGGATTTGGGTTGAGCTTTATGATAAGCTAACAAATGGTCAGAATTATGATGATTATTAATTATGTGTATGCATATGTATGGTATGTAGATCGTGTGCCGGGTGATGCAATGGAGCATTCGGAGCATCGGGATTGTTTCGGGTCTTCCCCTGAGGTAGAAAAGGAGTTAACATTCAAATTGCATTAGTAAATTTGAGAGTGATTTGATGTATGTATTAAATACTCATGCTTGCCTTGCCCTGTGTATGTATTAAATTAATTGAATTAGTGAGTTGATGATTATTGAGGATGATTCGTAAGAATATGTGGATTTGTTGTGGCAAGGTATGAATACATGTATATAAGATGATGATGAGCTTGAATTCAATATGAATATTAAGTTTGGGATGTAAATTCATAAGTATGAATGTTTGAACAGGCTGGATATGCCTTTCATGATGTGTATGAACTGTGGGATAAATCCAAATTGGCTTATAATGAGAAATTCCGAGTGAGAATGTTTAGAACAAGTTGTATATATCCCACATATCGTATATGACGGGTTAGAAGTAAGTGAATTGGCTTAAAATGTGATTTCATATGTTGAGCTGTGTGGATTTCATTTTTTGATTATGTCCTGGTTTTCTCACTCAGGCGAGATGGGATTTCACTCAGGCGAGAGTCCCCTGCACCAATATTATGGCCTCTGGGCTAAATTCGCCCAGGCGAGCGAGTGTTCCGCTCGAGCGAGTAGAGTGTGTTGTGATCACGTAAGGTTCTGGACGAATCTCGCTCAAGCGGGCGTGGCTGCGCTTGAGCGAGCAAGGGAGGACATTGATTCTGGATGAATTCTGCCCGAGTGGGGACTTAGAAAATAATACATGATCTGTGGTGAATTTTTGAGTGAAATTCTGAGTGGGTTATGCCAAGGCAGGACCTTCCGAGTGAGGAAGTGCGTATAACTCCGAGTTAGAGGTCTCCCTGTGTGATACTCTGAGCAGTGGAGTTCCGAGTGGAAATTTCTGAGTTCAAAGTAACTCGTTCCGAGTGGAGCCCCTCCGTGTGTGCAATTCCGAGTGGGGATTGGCACCAATGGAAATATACTTTGAGTCTGTCCAGATGTATTCTGGAATAGCTTATGCCGAGTGAAGGCTGAGTGCTAGGAAATATGGCCCGAGAGAAAGAAAAAGGAATTGTTTTTGTGATAATTTCACTAAGTGAAACTGAGTAGAAATAACTCGTTTTGAGATGATGTTGCCGAGTGAAAAATTGATTAAGGGATAACTTGGGTTTGGAATAAATTGCCGAGTGAAAGGCCAAGTGAGAGAGGAGTCGGCTTTGAATGATTTTGCCGAGTAGAAAATCAAGTAAGATGAGTCAGTGTTGAGATGAATTACCGAGTGAACGGTCAATCATGTAATGAGTCAGTTTTGGAGAAATTAACTGAGTGATAGATTAGGTGAGTGTGAGTCGGCCCAGGAATGATCTGGTTGAATGAAAGATGGGTCGATCTAGATTGTTATGCCAAGTGGGAACCGAGTGTAAGATGACTCGGATCCGAATGAATTTTACCGAGTGAAAACCAAATGAATAATGGGTCGGTTTTGGAGGGATTCTGTTGAGTTAAAACCCGAGTGATGGGAGTCAATTTTGGTGGGACTTTGCTGATTGAAAACCCCAGTGTTGGGGAGCCTAGTTGAACGAGAGGGTATATACTTGGCAGTGTGAAGTTGGTCATGGAATGATTTAGCTGAGTGAAGGACCAAATGGGAGGAATCGGCCTAAAACAGGTCCACTAGTAGAAACCGAGTGTTGGGAAATACGACCTCTGGTCGGATTTCACTTAAGCGAGTGAGTGTGGAAATGGTTACTAGAGTAATTTTGCCAGAGCGAGCTGAGGCGCTCAAGTGTGATGGGCTGTCTCGCTCAAGCAAATGTGGGTCTCGCTTGAGCAAGTGACCTCCCTATGGAATTTTCCCTCCTTTTCTCTAGGTTCTGATTGTTTTGACCCTTCTTTTCTCAGTCCTGAAGGCTTTAGGCCTTTTTCCCTTATATTATTTGATATTTGAGGGAATGTATACAGATATATAGATATATGCCTATGACATAATATGGTAGTGATGGTTAACGAATAAGATAATGAGATGACAATCATAATGGGTAACAACGAATGAAGTTGTGGATCACTTCCTTAAATAAGGGATGATCGTTATTATTAATGATTTTGTGACAAAACCATTGTGGTTGAATAAGGATTGTGAACACCTCTTTTGGTCCGGTCCAAGTGGAATGAATCTTTTTATACTGAATTCCAATTCAGAATGGTCAAATCTAAATGGAATAACTCAAAAATGATCAGATCCGAGCAAGATGACCCTGATGGAAGCATTTTTGAGTGGAATATAGACCTGTTGGAGGCAAATCCGAGTGAAATGACTCAGATTGGATCAAATCCGAGTGGAATATAGACCTATTGGAGGAAAATCCGAGTGAAATGACTCATATTGGAGCATTGCCGAGTGGAGTATGTCCCTGTTGAAGAAAAATCCGAGTGAAATGACTCAAAAAGGATCAAATCCGAGTAGAATTACTCAGAATGAGTCAGTTCCAAGTGAAATGCTTCCCTGTTGAAGGTGAATCCGAGTGGAAGGCTCCCCGTCAAAGCCATTCCGAGTGATACTCTATTGAAGGATGAATGCTGAGAAGGATTGCTCTTTGACTACAATTAATCCGAATGAAGAAATGCTAAATCCGAGCGGGAGCTTTCTGGTTGCTACTGATCTGAGTGAAAACAAGTCTGAGTGAAGGAAAGACCGACTCAGAGTGTAATTGCAAGGACAGATTTTGATTGGAAGAAAGCTTTTTCAAGTGAAAGTACCAAGTCTCCAAGTCTTGAGTGGGAAGCAAGCCCTTTCCGAGTGAAAATGCTAAGTTCTGACTGATCTGTGCCGAATGATCAATCTTCAATCGGTTTCCGAGTGACAACAACCGAATGGAAGGATTTCCGAGCCAATCTTCACTCATCCTTCAAATAAGGGCCGATTGAACCATTTGCCCAATACCGAGTCATCACTCTTCAACCAATTCTGAGTCGTCCTTCTTCAAACAATCAATTACGAGCCCATTTCCATCAATATCCGAGCCAATCCTTCAAATACCGAATCCCCTCCTTTTTCACCCAGATTCTAAGCCATTCCATTAACCATTCCCGAACCACTTTTCACCCGTTCCCGAGTCATCATTCACCCATCTCCGAGTCATCCTTTACACATTTCTGAGTCAATTCTTGGTCAGTTCTTGGTTAGTTCTGACTCACTTTTTACCAATTCCGTGTCATCCCTCATCAAGCCAATCCCGAGTCATGTTTCACCCATCTCCGAGTCATCCTTTACACATTTCCGAGTCATCCTTTACACACTTCCGAGTCTTCCTCTTTATTCAGTCGGCTCCGAGTCATCCTTTAGCCAACTCTGAGACCCTTTACATTCAACTTCCGAGTCTTTCTCTTCGATTTTCAATCGGCTCTGAGTCCTCCTTTACCCATTTCCGAGTCAATTTTTACCAATTTCCGAGTCATTATTCTCTCCTAATTCTGAGTCATTTTTTATCAGTTCTGAGTCAATCTTTGATTGGTTTTTGAGTGACTCAGCTTTCAATTATTTTTGACTCAGTTTTTAACCAATTCCGAGTGACATTTTTACCTATTCCCGAGCCAGCCTTCAGTCGGTCAGCCCTCTTCAAACAAATTCTGAGTCACCATTTTCACCCGAATCCGAGTTATCCTTTCACCCATTCAAAAGGCAATTTTCAGTCAGAACCGAGTGACACTTCAAACCAAGTCTGAGCCCCCATTTCCCCAATTTTGAGTGATACTTTTCAATCAGCACCGAGTCCTCTTCAACCGGTTCTGAGTCAATCTTCACTCGGTCTGTTTGATTGTTCCAATAAGAATTACCTTGTTTGACCCCTTAATTTAATTGCATACTTTTTCACTCGGTTTTCTATTGGAAATGCTTCATTCCACTCAGAATTGACTCCCAATGTGGATGAATGCCGACTGAGAGGCTGATCTGAGTCATTTTCACTCGGAATTCTACCATTCTCACTCGGATTTCCATCATTCTCTCTCGGATTTTCACCATTCTCTCTCGGATTTCCACCCGGCTCCCCCTGTTCGCCCGTCCTGACTTGGATTCCACCACCCAAGTGGATCCAGGAATCCTGGGGGTGGCAGACAGGGGTAGAAGTGGGGGGAATTAAAAATTCCCACTCAGCCGTTGTCCCCCACTTCACTCTGAATGGAAGTGTGAGTTGGTTTTCCACTCTGAGTGGAAGCCTGAGCTGGCCTTCCACTCAGACAAGCCTATAAATAGGCAAGGGTTGAAGCACCAAGGGGAGACATTTCATTAAGGGAAAACTCTACTAAAACCTCCGTTCTCTCTCTCCTTCACACCAACTCCTCTCTTCTTCTCCTTCCTTTGTTCTCACCATACTACCCACAATCCTCCATACCGTCCTCTCCTATTCCAATCCGTCCACACCCTCACTCAATCATCCTCATTCCTAATCCCAGCACCTTCCCATTCCTTCTAACCCCCCCTTTTCCTCTCGGACCAACATTCCTGCTCCATCACTCGGTTTTGCTCAACTTTCACCCAGTATTCCTCTTATCACTCTGATTTTACTATTTTTACTCGGATCTTTCATTGTTCCACTCAGATTTTACTATTTTTACTCGGTTTTCCCTATTTTTACTCGGATTTTTCATTTTTTCACTCGGATTTTCCTCTTTTCACTTGGATTTTCCTCTTTTCACTCGGTTTTCCCTATTTTTACTCGGATTTTTCATTTTTTCACTCGGATTTTCTTTTTTCCCACTCAGATTTTCTTCCCTCACTCGGTTTTCACCCATTTTTTTCTCTTTTCTCCGAATCTATTGTTTCTCTTTCTCTCTGGTAGCTTCTGCTTCTCTCTCCCTTTTGCTCCGTAGTCTTTAAAAAAAATAACAATAAAGAGAAATGGATGTTTCCTTTTTTTTTCTTCTCTTTCAAATCTAAATAAAAATAAGAAAAAACTTTTAAAGAACTACGTGACCCTGATTTCTCGAAAGCTCGAGAATACGTAGGAGCGGGAAATAGTTCCTGTCAGGCCCATCTTTCTTTATTTAATTTTTAGAGTTTCCATTTTTGTCTTGCTATCAAAAGGAGGAGCGAGATTAATTTGGACGAGACGTCCTGTTAATCTCATATTTTTTTAAATACCTTTTTTTTAAAAAAAAAAAGAAGGAGCGAGGTTAATTTAGACGAGACGTCTTGTTAATCTCATATTTTGTAGTATTTCTTTAAAAGGAGGAGCGAGATTAATTTGGACGAGACGTCCTGTTAATCTCATATTTCTTAAATATCTCTTAAAAAAAGGCGGAGTGAGATTAATTTGGACGAGACGTCCTGTTGATCTCATGTAAATATTTTGTGTTGATTTTTGTTTATTTTTTTGTTTATTTTGTCGTTCCGTACATTTTTCTTTTCATGAAGAAGTTAAAATAATTATTGGGCTAATTATAATGCATGCTATCAAATTGAGGTAACCGTTTTTATAACGGACAGTCGTGAGGTGCTAATACCTTCCTCACTTGTAATCAGACTCCCGAACCATGGAATTTCATTTTTATAACCAGTGCTTTAACAAAAGGTTTTTCCAGTATTTTATCCTAAAAAAAATATTGGTGGCGACTCCCTGTTTATCTTTAAAATCGTTTCGAGGGTCGGCCGTGCCGCCTCGATCCTGGTCGCGACAGATGGCGACTCCACTGGGGACTTAGAGAGTCAAGCCAGTCAATTTGATAGCGCATGTTTTAATTAGCATATTAATTATTTAACTTTTATTTTATTTTATTTTCTTGTCAATATTTAGTTTCTGTTTTGTTAGTATTCTATCATTTATGTTCTGTAAATATCTGTGTGATCATTGAACCCTAGGGTAGTGGACTTTATTTTGTTGCTCTGTGTTTGTTCTCTGTGCAGGATGAGTAAGGTACAGGTATTGAATTCCTCTTTCACACACTACACTCACAATTTGCACACACTTTTGAGTGGGACCCTATACCCGGGCCCAAATAAAACTTAAAATTAGGGGAGGTTGATAGCGGAGCCATTTGGGATGTACTTCCTGTTTGGTTACCGTGAGAATCTCAGCTAGAGTTCGACTTATTCATGGTGCCCACACTTACTATACTTCCTACTATTTGTGGTCAACATCATGAGTAGGATCTTGGCTCTAGTGACCTTTAGAAGTTTTAGAACAAGCCAGCTAATGCGAGGTATCACTGATAGATGAACCTTAGAACCATTAGGAGACCTCCAGAAAAACCCACCTTAAGGCTCAAAAGAGGCAAACTTTACTTATACATTTTCTCATTCTTACTTCTCTTTTCTGATCCAAAATAGAGGACTACTTGCCCATTTAGTGGATTACATTTTTTTCAAAAAATGACATACTTTTAACTAGTGATCTTTTAACGGGCAAGTAGTCCTTTCCTTTTATGCACAAGTCTTTGGGCCTTGAGTTACGGATGTTTTGAATAAAAAAAAAGGTATAAAAAAAATAAAAAAAAATCATTTTTTTTTGTATTGACAATGATCAGAAAATCCGTAGCTCACATGACCCTTGATTTGTCATAAGTTTTGTCAAATCGAAACTTCCCTAAATACAAAAGTATTTTCAAAGTTACTAAGGGAGTATCGATTTGCAAAACACGTCAGTTCTAATGATTGATTTTCTCATTTCTTTATGTTCTTGCAGGAAGCGATCAAGAGCTTAGCCAGTACCTCTGAGTGAAAATATGGAAATTAACATGAGATCAGATAGTTGTGGTACAAATATACCCGAGTTGAAAAAATTACTGCATGTTAAGGCTAGGAAAGTCGATACAACCAGTTTGCAAGCATTGGGCAAGAAATTGGATATGAATCAAAAGATGGGTTTTTCAAGGAAATATGGGAGGATCCTAAAGTTGTTAGAAGTGGAGGTATAAGTCGAGGCAATTACTGCTTTGATTCAGTTCTATGACCCACCTCTCCGTTGTTTCACTTTCCGAGACTTTCAATTGGCTCCGTCTGTTGAGGAGTTTGAACAGATCCTGGGGATGCCACTAGAGGGACAAATGCCTTACCACCACCTTGGACGTCATGTGAATATTGTTACCATCGCTGATATCCTAAGGATTAACCCGGAAGTGTTAAGAAGTAAGCAATTAAATAAAAATCAGGTTCTGGGGTTTGATCGGGAATATTTTGAGAAGCATATGCACTTGCTGGCTGAGAAAGGAGATTGGGAAGCCTTCATGGATACCTTGGCTCTAACCATTTATGGTGTTATCTTATTCCCCAACATTGACAATTACATAGACTATGATGCTATTGGCATTTTCCTTGCCCGCAAGTTCAAATTTGAAAATCCTGTCACTGCGATCTTGGCAAATATATATTGCACCATGGACTTCTGCTATACACAAGGTGGAAAGAGAATCATTTGTTGTCTACCTGCTCTGTATGTGTCGCTCACGTCACATGTCTTCCACCAAGTCGGCAAAGTTGAATGTCCTATTTCTGATCTGAAGTTATGCCAATTAGTAACAAAGAATAGGCGTGAATGGGCCAATCACCTGATAGGGCTCACAGCTGACAAAGTAAGGTGGTATCCGCAATGGTTGAATGTTGACACCATTATTCATCATTGTAGAAGCTACCCGAACGTTCCTCTCATGGGCACTCAAGGATGCATTAACTACAACCCTGTCATAGCCAAACGTCAGCTAGCTTATCCTTTGCTTGGGCCGCCCAATGAAGAATCGCTTATTCCTTTTGTCCTTCACTACTCAAAAGGGATTGTACCTCTGTTATTCGAGATATAGCAAATGCATGGAAGAAGGTCCACAGACGAGGAAAAGAACTAGGAGCTCGAAGCCATGCCATAAAGGACGAATACTACCAATGGATCTTGAATAGGGTTTCCATTGTCAAGCTGCCTTTCAGAAGTCCCTCTTATCTCCCAACAAGGACACCTGTTCCCCCACCTACCCTTGAAGAGGAGGCCATGAAAACCAAGATAAAGGAGTTAATTAAAAAAAATAAGAAGCTAGAGAAAGACTTGCTAAAGTCTCAACAAGAATGCGCCCTTCAGAAAAGGGAGAACTTAGAAAGCAAGAAAACCATCAAGGAGATTGGAAAAAAGCAGAAAATTGAAAGGGATTACTTGAGGAAGCAAAGTCAATGCCTCCGAACAGCTAATACTCAATTGAGGATAAAGAGCAAGCAAAGCGATACTATGTTGGCTGACAAGCAACTCTTGAGAGACATGTTGGAAAAAGCCAAAGAGAACGAGCAAATTGCCTTGGTGCAAAAAGAGCTCCTACAATTGCAAGTTAGCCAATTAGAGCATCAGCTTAATGAGGTGGTAGAAGCTTGCCAGCATGAGATAAACCATGAGCGATAGCACGCGATAGATACTGAGCAAGAATGTCGTGAGCCTATCCGTATTTTGAAAATTGAAATGACACAACAAGATGAAGTTATTCATTCATGGATGAACCGCTTCGCCCACTTGGCACATTTGGCTAATGGAGTTCTGGAAGACCTCCCGCTCCTGCTTGAGCAAGCTGAGGGGATGGTTAACCCTCTTAGTACCCCAAAAGAAATTGCAACCTTCCTTGATTACTGTAGAGAAAGGATTTGTAAAATGAGGGCCATGATTGCCCGAGCTAGGAATGGCTGATTTATTTTCCTGCATAAAAAAAAGATTGGCAGCAGTAATGTACTTTGAAATTCAGAAAGAATGATTCTTTTGTCTCCACAACTATCTCATGTTAATTTCCATTTATCACATACTTATTACTCTTGAATATGACGTTCTGAGAAATGGTTGGAGGATACTGGCCGAGTTCCGCGATAGCTTCATGCACCATACTATTGGTTTTTCTTTTACCACTTTTATTTAAATGCTTTCTTTTTAACAATTTTGTGTTTTGACTTATATTAGACATTACGGGTAAACATCCTTATCTGACCTGACTCCAAACGAGACTCATGGCTGAAGCAGAAATCAGGGATGAAGATTTCAGAAACGAGTTCAATTAGCTGAAGGAACAGGTAGCTGAGTTGACCAAGCTTTTGGAAAAGAGAATCACAGAAGGGGACTCCTCTGCAGGTATTGAGAACACCCAACAGCAGCCTGCTACCGTACCACCCCCCCTTGGTTCCGACCCAGCAAGAACCCAATTACCTAACACAATGACACCCCCTGTCACCATTCATGTTGGAACACCTAACCCTGCCATTGAGACCCAGCTACCTTACGGCCAGTCTTATGCACAGCATACATTTGTCGGTCCTGACGGTAACCCAATACCTTTTCCACTTTATGGCCTTCCACCAGGATACTATCCCCCGCTCACTAACCAACAAGAAACCCACGACCAGCAAGCGGTGAATCCTCACGCTTCATACCCTACCCAGCCAAATATACCATCACTCCATCAAGCCCAAAATACGCAAGCCCATGACCCACAAACTTACCAAACCCAAAACACGCAAGCCCATGACCCACAAACCTACCAGAGCCAAAACACCCAAGCCCCGATGGCCCAGCCAACTCACAACGCACAAGCCCAAAACACACGAGCCCAGACGACCCAACCAAATTATGCTGTACAAACTATGGCCCAACCCCAAGGTCTCTCACCAAGTACAGGCCTAATGAATCAGTTCCATATGTTGCCTCCATTCAACCAACCACTGGGCTATCCATACGGATATGCAACCCCCTATATAACCAATCTCCAAGATACAACCCGCATGATGAACCCTGTAGCCGGTCATAGCATAGTTGCAGCTCCTCAAAAGGAAAAAATAGAAGTCTTAGAAGAGCGGTTGAGAATGATGGAAGGCGCTGGAGGTTTTGGACTGATAGATGCTTCAGAACTATGTCTAGTCACAGATGTTGTCCTCCCGCCCAAATTCAAGATGCCAGACTTTGACAAGTATCGGGGAATGACTTGTCCAAAGAACCATCTCACTATGTATTGTCGGAAGATGGCATCCTACTCTTCTAACGAATAATTGTTGATCCACTGCTTCCAAGATAGTCTAGCAGGGGCTGCTCTTACATGGTATGCTCACCTTGAGTGAAACCATATTCATTGTTGGAAGGACTTGGCTGATGCCTTCCTTAGGCAATACAAGTATAACATGGATATGGCACCCAATAGGGTTCAGTTACAGAATATGGTGAAGAGGGACAATGAAACGTTTAAAGAGTATGCCCAACGCTGGAGGGAGACAGCAGCGTAAGTGGACCCCCCACTATCGTAGAAAGAGATAGTCACGATGTTTATCGACACGCTCCCATCACCTTTCTACGGCAAAATGATTGGTAGTGTTTCATCCAACTTCTTCGACATTGTGACTATTGGGGAAAGGGTGGAAAGCGGAATACGAACAGGAAAGATCACTCAGGGCTCATCTGGGGCAAGCATGACAAGAAGGCCGGCGCCTGGGAAAAGGGATGGAGAAACTAATTCCATCTCTTCTAATCAAAAGACGGCTTCACCGAGACCATTCTTTCCTACTATGATTCAAGCTCCCAATCCTTATGTGGCCGCTACCACTCAGGGCCCGACAGCTTATACTTCCCACTTCCGTCCACCCATGGTAAGAGCGCCAGTGCCGCAACCTGTGCCATACCATCACCCGCAGCAAGTGACTCGACTACCCAATCATAATCAGAACACAAGGAATTCTAACAATGAGTGCTCCCCTGTGCAGTTCGATCCAATTCCCATAACATATACCGAACTTTTTCCAATCCTCGTTCAAAAGGGTCTAGTAGCTCCATGCCCCATGAGGCCGTTGCAACCTCCTTACCCAAGGGGATATGACCCAAATGCTCATTGTGATTACCATGCAGGGGCACCAGGGCATTCCACAGAAAATTGCATGGCTTTGAAATATAAAGTAAGAGATTTGATCAAAGCCGATTGGATTAACTTTAAGGAAGGTAGCCCAAATATTGCCACAAATCCCCTGCCTAACCATGGAAATTCAGAGGTCAACGCTTTGGAAAATGATGAGGAGTACGTTAAGAATGTTGCTGACATAAGAATGCCCTTACGGATAGTTCATTCCCTTTTGCTTGAAAAGGGACTAATTAAAGGGACCTGGAGTGTGGAACATGATTGCGAGCAGACTGCCGAACACCAAGGTTTCTGTAAGGTCCTTCAAAGCCTTATGGACAGCCATATTGTGCAGGTCTGTAAATGCCATGGAGATGAGGTCGACATGATCGAGGAACAAACAGGGGCACGGGTCCCTAAGCCCTTGACAATTTTTTACACCAGGAACCCTCAAGCAGCTCCTGTTTCTGTACAACCAATCATCACTATTCAAGCACCCACCCCATTTGCGTTCAAAGATTCTCGGGCTGTCCCTTGGAAATACAACACAGATGTGATCGTTGCAAGCTCGGCAACGAGTGACCCGTCTCCTTCGTCCATCACAAATATTGTTGGGGTAGGAGGTATAACCTGAAGCGGAAGAGTATACACCCCTCCAGAGCCAAAGAAGGATCAGGTTACCGGAAATGCCAAGGTGGACAAAGAAGGGGCCAATGGTGAAATCAAAAGGGCCGTGACTGATGAAGAAGCCCATGAATTCTTAAAGTTTATTCGTCAGAGCGAATATCAAGTGCTTGATCAACTGACCCATACTCCTGCAAAAATCTCTTTGTTATCATTGTTGATGAACTCTGAGCCACATCAGAAGATGTTGATGAAGGTCCTGAATGAGGCCCATGTCAGTCATGACATTTCCGTTGATAAGTTTCAAGGAATAGTGGGGCACATTATTGCAGATAACTATCTGACTTTCACTGATGACAAAATACCAACAGAGGGGATTGGGCACAACAAGGCTCTCCATATTTCCATAAAATGTCAAGATTACATCTTAGCAAAAGTACTTATTGACAATGGGTCGTCCCTCAACGTCATGCCAAAGTCTACATTGTCCAAGTTACCATTTGATGGGACTTATATGAAGCCAAGTGCCACGATAGTACGAGCTTTTGATGGAACTCAGAGGGAGGTCATGGGTGAGATTGAGCTGCCCATACAGGTTGGGCCGTGTACGTTCCAGGTCGTTTTTCAAGTCATGGATATCTCGCCTGCCTACAGCTATTTATTAGGCAGGCCGTGGATCCATTCTGCTGGAGTGGTGCCCTCTACCCTGCACCAAAAACTAAAATTCATAATTGACAACAAGCTGATAATTGTTTCTGGTGAGCAAGACCTTCTGGTCAGCAAACCTCTGTCAACCCCTTACATCGAGGCAGCAGAAGAGGCTCTTGAAACTTCTTTCCAAGCATTAGAGATAGCAAACGCTACCTATATAGGGGAAGGAGTCATGATGGTAAAAGCTCACATGCCAAGTGCATCTTTAATGATGGCAAAGATTATGCTGCGTGGAGGGTATAAACCTGGAAGAGGGCTAGGACGTGCTTTGAATGGAGAAATAGAACCTATACGCCTGCTTGATAACAGAAATGGTTTTGGATTATGATACCGGCCCACAGCTGCCAACAGAAAAAGGGTAGAGGAAGAGAAGAGGGAAAGAAGGACTGCTCGTCTCACCAGCAGAGAACCTCATACCGCAAGAATCCCCATCTGTGATCTCTACCAAAGCTTTCAAAGCGCCGGACTGATGCCTCCAGACCAAGTGGCTGTCGTTGAAGAAAGTCTCTGTGATAGTGCTGATTTTATGATTGCTTGTCCACCAGGCCAAGAACTTCATAACTGGGAGGCTATTGAACTCCCCACGACTTTGAATGTTTTATCAAAGTAATTTGTTTATGCTTTAAGTACTTATTCGTCCCTCTGCTCTGCCTAAGGCTTTGGGACTCTTCCATGTAATAAAGGCAAAACAAAAAAAAACTTGTTTTTATCATTTTCATCAATAAACGTGTATCAAAATTCAAAAAAAAAAACTCTTCTTGTATCCCTTATCCTTATTCTGAATCCTTCTTTTTACTCGCTTGTTCTTTTTTTTATTATTTGCCATATCACACTAAATTGCAGATCTGAAAATGACTCTCTTGAGGAAAGTAAGGTCGCAATCCTGTTTCACAACTTCGATCACCCAGTTGATTACGCTGATGAGGAAGGTGGGGAAGATTGTGAGCCATCGCCTGAGCTGACAAGGTTGTTAGAGCAAGAGGATGAAGGGATTCAACCCTACCTAGACATAGTTGAGGTCATTAATTTGGGGAATAAAGAAAATAAGAAGGAAGTCAAGATCGGCACTACCCTAAGCAGAGAACAAAGAGAAGATTTAATCAAGTTGTTGATGGAATTTTGTGATGTCTTTGCCTGGTCTTATCAAGATATGCCTGGGCTCGATGCTAGCATTATCGAGCATAGACTACCCTTAAAACCTGAGTGCCCTCCAATAAAGCAGAAACTACGTCGAATGAAGCCAGAAATGCTTTTAAAGATCAAAGAGGAGGTTAAGAAGCAGTTTGATGCTGGGTTCCTAGCTGTGGCAAAATACCCTCAGTGGGTAGCCAACATTGTCCCTGTCCCAAAAAAGGATGGAAAGGTACGGATGTGTGTGGACTACCGAGATTTGAATAGTGCTAGTCCCAAAGATGATTTTCCCTACCACAGATCGATGTTTTGGTTGATAATACAGCTCAGCATTCCATTTTCTCATTCATGGATGGTTTCTCGGGGTATAATCAAATTAAAATGGCACCTGAAGACATGGAGAAGACCACGTTCATCACTCTATGGGGCACATTTTGCTATAAGGTGATGTCCTTTGGGTTGAAAAATGCTGGAGCGACTTATCAGAGAGCAATGGTGACTCTTTTCCATGATATGATGCATAAGGAAATAGAAGTTTATGTGGATGACATCATTGCCAAATCTAGAATAGATGAAGGGCACATTAGCGATTTAAGGAAGCTTTTTGAACGGTTAAGAAAGTTCAGGCTAAGATTGAACCCTGCCAAGTGCACGTTCGGTGCAAGGTCAGGCAAGCTGCTAGGGTTTATAGTAAGCAAAAGAGGGATAGAGGTTGCTCCCGACAAAGTCAAGGCGATTCTCGAGATGCCTTCTCCTCGTACAGAAAAAGAGGTCCGAGGATTCTTGGGAAGGCTCAATTGTATCGCCCGATTTATTTCATAATTGACAGCAACTTGTGAACCCATCTTTAAGTTACTCCGCAAGAATCAACCGGGGCGATGGGATGAGAACTGTCAAGCAGCTTTCGAAAAGATTAAGCAGTACCTACAAGAACCACCAATTTTGGTGCCCCCAACCCCAGGAAGGCCACTTATATTGTATCTGACTGTATTGAACGAATCCATGGGTTGCGTGTTGGGACAGCACGATGAAACTGGAAAGAAGGAACATGTTATCTACTACTTAAGCAAGAAGTTCACTGATTGTGAAATGAGGTACTCCGCTTTAGAGCGGACTTGTTGTCCGTTAGCATAGGCCACTAAGCGCCTAAGGCAATACATGTTGAGTCACACCACTTGGCTAGTTTCTAAAATGGACCCCGTCAAGTACATTTTTGAAAAACCTGCTCTGACCGGAAGGATCGCTCGTTGGCAAGTGCTATTAACTGAGTACGACATAATATATGTCACTCAGAAGGCCATAAGAGGAAGTGCCCTGGCTGATTACTTGGCACACCAACCCATCAATGATTATCAGCCGATGCAATTTAACTTCCCGGATGAAGATATCATGACACTATTCAATGAAGAAGGTGGTCAGAAAGAGAAATGGACCCTGAGATTTGACGGAGCTTCTAATGCATTGGGGCACGGAATTGGGGCTATCTTGATTTCACCCAATAAGGAATTTATCCCTATCTGCGCCAGATTATGTTTTAACTGTACCAATAATATTGCTGAATATGAAGCATGCTCATTAGGAATCCAAGCAGCGTTAGACGCAAAAGTAAAATTATTGGAAGTTTATGGGGACTCTGCTTTGGTTATCCACCAATTGAAAGGCGAGTGGGAAACTAGGGACAGTAAGTTGATTCCTTATTATGATCATATCAAGGAAATGATCAAAGAGTTTGACGAGATCTCTTTTCATCACGTTCTCCGGGATGACAATCAAATGGCTGATGCTTTGGCTACCCTTGCCTCAATGTTCAAAGTAAGTAGTGACCACGATATGCCTCTCATCGAAGTAAAGAAGCATTGTGAGCCTGCATACTGTCAAATGATGGAAAAGGAGTCTGATGGGAAACCTTGGTACCATGATATTAAAAGATATATCCAGAGTCAAGAATTCCCCGAGGGTGCTACAGAAAATGATAAGAAGACCCTAAGATGACTCGCCATGGGTTTCTTCTTAAATAGGGATGTGCTTTACAAAAGAAACTATGACTCTGTCCTTCTTCGCTGTGTTGATGCTGATGAGGTAAACGAAATCATGAGGGATATTCATGAAGGATCTTTTGGGACTCACGCTAATGGACATGCCATGTCTAGAAAGATCTTGAGGGCTGGTTATTACTGGATGACCATGGAAGCAGATTGCTTCACCTATGTTTGACTTTCCAACAACATGGTGTGAAGGAAGGCATCTGCCCAGGGCCCAACAGCTTATACTCCCCACTCCCGTCCGCCCATGGTAAGAGCGCCAATGCCGTAACCCATGACACACCATCACCCGCAACAAGCGATTAGACCACCCAATCATGATCAGAACACAAGGAATCCCAACAATGAGCGCACCCCTGTGCAGTTCGATCCAATTCCCATAATATACACTGAACTTTTACCAATCCTCATTCAAAAGGGTCTGGTAGCTCCATGCCCCATGAGGCCGTTGCAACCTCCTTACCCAAGGGGGTATGACCCAAATGCTCATTGTGATTACCATGCTGGGGCACCAGGACATTCTACAGAAAATTGCATGGCTTTGAAATATAAAGTGAGAGATTTGATCAAAGCCGACTGGATTAATTTTCGGGAAGGAAGCCCTAACGTGACCACAAATCCCCTGCCCAATCATGGAGGTTCAGAAGTTAATACTGTGGTGGCAGATATTGAAGATGGTTTTGATGATAATGCTGATTTAGTGATCGCTTGCCTGCTGGACCAAGAGCTCGATAATAAGGAGGCTGTCAAACTCCCTTCGATTTTAAATGATTCTCCAAAATAATTTGCCATTGCCTCAAAGTCTTGTTTATCCCTCTGCTATGCGTAAGGATTTGGGATTTTTCATGTAATAAGGGCGAAGAAAAACTTGTTTTACCAGTCAATCAATAAATGCGTATCGAAATTTAAAAAAAAATTCAAAAAAATTCTCATCCCTTTATCCCTGCTTTTGACTCATTCTCTTTAACTTGCTTTTCCTTTCTCTTCTTTATTTTTCCATAACACACTAAATTGCAGATCCAAAAATGATCCTCTTGAGACTAGTGAAATCATAATCACGTGTCACGATTTTGATTACCCAGTCAACTATGCCGACGAAGAAGGTAAGGGAAACCTGTAAGCCATCGTACAAGTTAACAAGATCGTTAGAACAAGAGGGTAAAGAATACCCCTAAATCAAGAACAATTGAAGGAATCACAGGGGCAATCTACCAGAAGGCATTAGTAATTTTGTTTCAGGATGTGGAAGGAATCTATGGAATGACAACATGGCCAAGTCCCGAATTGGACAAGTGGTAGGCCAGTCAACTAAGAAAACCACAACACTTACCAGCATAAATAGGGGAAAATTGCTATGCCTATAAATATAGACACAATTGAGGAAGACTTTGCCGAAAAAGAAAGAAAAAAATAAAAAATGAAAAAACAAAGCCAAGCTTGAAGTCCAATGCACATACCAAGCAGGGAAAGCTGGTTACGTCCAAATCATCAAGCAAGCTGTCATTGGGGGAATGAATGTCACTAGACCAAGAACTTGCATTCTTGTCATCATCAACACCTCAACCTAAAAAGGTACGTTGTTCTTCATGTTCATGTAACCAAGGAAATAGTCTATCAGATTGAGTCATTGCATCATCAAGGGGATAAAAAAAAACAAAGCAAAAAAAAAAGTAAAAAAAACAAAAAAAACAAAAAAACAAAGCAAAAGAAAAACCGAAAGTGGAAAAAATAGAGAAAAGAATAAAGGCCAAAATGATGATTCAAAGTAATTCCCTCTCATTCATGCCAAAAGACTCACCAATATTTCCTTGGATACATGGCATAGGAATAGAGTTTCCTCTTTGAAGTAACATCAGTTTCCCAAAGGATCAAACTTAATTTGGAAAAGGATAGGCAGACCCGACTGGAGTGTGATCAGTTTTAACTTTTTACTGTAAAGAATGCAATCGAAAATGAATAAGAAGAGAAAAACACATGAAAAGCTCGCTAGGCTGAAAACCTGAAAGGGCGGCCTAGGCAAAAGTTAGAGCGACCCGGTGAGTTGAAAACCTGAAAAGGTGGCTCAGGTAAAAATTAGGGTCAACATCTCAGCAGAGTAACTAAAGTTCCCAATGTAAAACGTGCAAACTGGGGCATGTGGACCATGGTCAAACTACCCTCTCGAAGACAGAGTTGAATGATGTACTTGAGGTCGTGACGTGGGATTAAGGTTCTCACTAGTCTCAGGAATTCACTGGAGGATCCTTGAACTTTTCCTATTTCTCCTAGCCTTGACCTGTCCTACGTAACTTCATTTCATCCCATCTATTTTCCCCATTATCCATTCTCTGTATTCTGTTTGACATACATGAATAAAATTCATCCTTTTTTCGATACATGTTATGAATTTCATTGATTTGATAAAACATTGTATTTTTATAAAAATAAAATGAAAGAATGGTGAACATTTAAAGTCGTGAGGAACAAGACGCTCCCATTACTCGACCTCGTCTTAGGCCATCATCATGAAGACTCAGCTAGGCACGCGCTTTAAAGCTATGATCGCCTCATTAATTCTCCTCTGTCCATGAGCTATCCTAAAAGTCGCGGTTTCACAGGACCTACCCAGTTTATGAATTTTACTTTACACTACTAACATATTTTTGCAGGTTATTACAATAGACAGTCATGTCAAGTGTTGACACCTCAAGTTCCTTTCTCGAACCGCCAAAGTTGGCACTCCTCAAAATTCTTTCCTCCATCGCCAAAGTTGGCAATTCTCAAAGTCTTTCCCCAAAATCGCCAAAGTTGGCACCGCTCAAAATCTTTTCCTCAAATTGCCAAAGTTGGCAATTCTCAAAATCTTCCCCCAAATCGCCAAAGTTGGCACCGCTCAAAATCTCTTCCTTAATCTGCCAAAGATGGCACCTCTCAAAGTTTTCTCAAATCGCCAAAGCTGGCACTTCTCAGAACTCCTTCCTCAAATCGCCCAAGCTGGCACTTCTCATATCTCCTTCCCTAAATCGCCAAAGTTGGCACTTCTTGAAGTCTTCCCCTTAATTGCCAAAGCTGACACTTCTTCAAACTCCCTTCCAAGGAATCTACCTGATACATTCTGACAGTCAAGCGTTTCCCTTCCCAAAGATAGTTTCCAGCAAAAATTCTCTCCCCCAGCAGAGTCACCAAACTCTCCCCAGTAAGCCTACAATTCAGATCATCTTCTCCCCCTGATAAGAATACTTTTCTAATCAGGCTTAGAAGAACACTCCCAAATGGAACCGTGATTGCCAAAGATGGCACCTTTCAAGGTTTCTTCCTCCATAGCCCAAGCAGGCACCGTTCGAAGTTTCTTTCTCCTTAATCGCCAAAGTTGGCAATCTTCAAAGTCTCCCGCTCAACTCCAAAGCTGGTACTTCCCAAATTCTTCCCCAGTGAAATCGATCGCCAGAGCTAGCACTTCTCAAGATCTCTTCCCCGATGAACCCTAAATTTTCCATTCTCAGTCAGGGGCAGTACCCTAAATCACCAAATTCTTCCAGTGGAACTATATTTCCCGAACAACTCAAACTGGGGCATCTCCCCAGATTTCTTCTGTTCCAATCAAAGGGATAATTCCCCAAGATTCCTTCAAAACATGTCAAACTGGAGCATCTCTCCAGATTTCTTCTGTTCCAGTCAAAGGGATAATTCCCCAAGATTCCTTCAAAACATGTCAAACTGGAGCATTACCCCAGATCTATCCAGTCAAGGGGCAATTCCCCAAGAACCTTCAAACCATGTCAAACTGGGACATCTTCCCAGATTTCTTCTGTTCCAGTCAAGGGGCAATTCCCCAAGAACCTTCAGTCATGTCAAACCGGGGCATCACCCCAGGTTCATTCTCGTTCAGTCAAGGAGGCAATTCATTAAGATTCCTTCAGTCATGTCAAACTGAGGCATCGCCAAGAGCCTTTAAGTCCAGTGAGTTAATTTAGACGAGAAGTCCTGTTAGCTCCTCCAATCTCTGCATTTCCAATCGCCTATTCAGGTACACTTTAGTTTCCAGTCGCCTATTCAGGCATCCTTTACTTTCCGTTCGCCTATTCAGGCATCCTTTACTTTCCGCTCGCCTATTCAGGCAACCTTTACATTCCTATCCGCCTATTCAGGCACCTTTTACTTTCATTCGCCAATGCAGGCACCTTTTACATTCTGTTCGCCTATTCAGGCATCCTTTATTTTCTGTTCGCCTATTCAGGCACCTTTTAATTTCCGTTCGCCTATTCAGGCACGCTTTACTTTCCGTCCGCCTATTCGGGCACCTTTTTACTTTCCAGACGCCTATTCAGGCACCCTTTACTTTCCGTCCGCCTATTCAGGCACCCTTTACTTTTCCAGTCGCCGAAGCTGGCACCTTTTAATTTCCGTTCACCTATTCAGGCACCCTTTACTTTTCCAGTCGCCGAAGCTGGCACCTTTTAATTTCCGTTCGCCTATTCAGGCACCCTTTACTTTTCCAGTTACCGAAGCTGGCACCCATTTACCTTTTCCGTTCGCCTATTCAGGCACCCTTTACTTTCCGCTTGCCTATTCAGGCACCCTTTACTTTCCTGTCCGCCTATTCAGGCACCTTTTACTTTCATTCGCCTATACAGGCACCTTTTATATTCCGTTCGCCTATTCAGGCACCCTTTATTTTTTATTCCCCTATTCAGGCACCTTTAAATTTTCGTTCGCCTATTCAGGCACCCTTTACTTTCCGTCCGCCTATTCGGGCACCCTTTTACTTTTCAGTCGCCTATTCAGGCACCCTTTACTTTTTGTCCGCCTATTCAGGCACCCTTTACTTTTCCAGTCGCCGAAGCTGGCACCCATTTACCTTTTCCGTCCGCCTATTCAGGCACCCTTTTACTTTCTAGTCGCCTATTCAGGCACCCTTTACTTTCCGTCCGCCTATTCAGGAACCCTTTAATTTCCGTCCGCCTATGCAGGCACCTTTTACCTTCCAGTCTACCGGGGGTCAATCCCGATCTTCTCACTTCCTGTCCATTTGAAAACAATTTTTCCCGGTCAATTCAGAGTTCAAAAAAAAAACAAACAAAAAAAACAAACAAAAAAAAAGAAAAAACAAAAAAAAGAAAAAAGAGAGAGGAGAGAAGAAGAGAAACAGAAGTGGAGAATGCTCGTTTTAAAAAGAGGTCACACTGACTCGTGATTGCCCACACCATCAGTTGCCATACCGATCAAGAGGTCCCACTTGGCCCCTTACATCGGTGTTCATATCTTTACTTCCTTTTCACTTTAAAAACACAGAAGCTTCGTGTTTCTTTTATGAAAAATAAGTAAAGAAGGGCATCTGTGAACACCTCTTTTGGTCCAGTCCAAGTGGAATGAATCTTTTTTATACTCAATTCCAATTCAGAATGGTCAAATCTGAATGGGATGGCTCCAAAATAATCAGAACCGAGCAAAATAACTCAGAATGAAGCTTTTCCAAGTGGAATATTGACCTGTTGGAGGCAAATCCGAATGGAATGACTCAAAACTGATCAAATCCGAGCAGGATGACTCAGATTAAAGCATTTCCGAGTGAAATACAACCCTGGTGGAGATAAATCCGAGTGAAAAAACTTAAAAATGGTCAAATCCGAGTCATAATGAAGCATTTCCGAGTGGAATAGGCTCCTGTTGGGGGAATCCGAGCGGAATGACGCATAAATGATCATATCCGAGTAGAATTAAATAGGATGAGTCATTTTCGAGTGGAATACGCTCCTTTTAGAGTGAATCAGAGTGGAATGACTCAGAAAGGATCAAATCCGAGTAGAATTACTCAGAAGGAGTCAGTTCCGAGTGAAATGCTTCCCTGTTGAAGGTGAATCCGAGTGGAAGGCTCCCTGTCAAGCCATTCCGAGTGATACTCTGTTGACGGATGAATGCTGAGAAGGATTGCTCTTTGATTGCAATTAATCCGAGTGAGAGCTTTCTAATTGCAACAAATCCGAGTGAAATATAGCCCTATTGAAGTTAAAACCGAGTGAAAGCTTCTGATTGATACTGATCTGAGTGAAAACAAGTCCGAGTGAATAAAAATCCGACTCAAAACTGGAAGGACAGATTTTGATTGGATGAAAGATTTTCCGAGTGAAAATACCCAGTTTCCAAGTCTTGAGTGGGAAGCAAGCCTTTTCCGAGTAAAAATGCTATGTTCCGAGTGAAATATTTTAGGAAGGAGTGAACCTGTGTCGAATGATCAATCTTCAATCGGTTTTCCGAGTGATAACAACCCAATGGAAGGACTTCTGAATGAATGTGTCCGATTGGAATAAAGAAAGGCAAATCTATGCAAAGTTTCTCCGAGTGGTTTAGGAGATACCGATTGATGAAGCTAAGTCTTTGATTCTAATTGAAGCATGAGGCCGACTCCGAGTGAGTTGGGGAATAGTCGTGTGTTTCCGAGCAACCCAAGACTTGGACTTGTGAAGAACTTCTAAGAAAGTGCATCAAATAGCTGATTACCGAGTGAAAGCCATTCCTGATTGATGAGTTAGTGCACCAAACAAGCCAATTACCGAATGAAACCTATTTCCGATTAGAAAATAAGTAAAACGGTTAGATTCTGAGTGAAAAGCCAGTAGGATTTTTGAGAAAATCTTCACTCATCCTATAAATCCAAGTCACCATTTTCACCCTAATCCAAGCCATTCCATTAACCATTCCCAAGCCACTTTTCACCTGTTCCCGAGTCATCTTTCACCCATCTCCGAGTCATCCTTTACAAATTTCCGAGTCAATTCTTGGTCAGTTCTAACTCACTTTTTACCAATTCCGTGTCATCCCTCATCAAGCCAATCCCGAGTCATGTTTCACCCATCTCCAAGTCATCCTTTACACATTTCTGAGTCATCCTTTACACATCTCCGAGTCATCCTTTACACACTTCCGTGTCTTCCTCTTTATTCAGTCGGCTCCAAGTCATCCTTTAGCCAACTCCGAAACCCTTTACATTCAACTTTCGAGTCTTTCTCTTCGATTTTCAATCAGCTCCGAGTCCTCCTTTACCCATTTCCGAGTCATTATTCTCTCCTAATTCTGAGTCTTTTTTTATCAGTTCTGAGTGACAACTTTCAGTCAGTTCTTGGTCAGTCTTCAATTATTTCTGACTCAGTTTTTAATCAATTCCTAGTGACATTTTTCACCTATTCCCGAGCCAGTCTTCAGTCCGTCAGCCCTCTTCAAACCAATTCCATGTCATACTTCCTCAAACAAATTTCGAGTCACCATTTTCACCCGAATCCGAGTTATCCTTTCACCCATTCAAAAGGCAATTTTCAGTCAGAACCGAGTGACACTTCAAACCAAGTCTAAGCCCTATTTTCCCCAATTTTGAGTGACACTTTTCAATCAGCACCGAGTCCTCTTCAACCGGTTCTGAGTCAATTTTCACTCGGTCTGTTTGATTGTTCCAATCAGAATTACCTCGTTTGTCCCCTCAATTCAATTGCATACTTTTTCACTCGGTTTTCTATTGGAAATGCTTCATTCCACTCGGAATTGACTCCCAATGTGGATGAATGCCGACTGAGAGGCTGATCCGAGTCATTTTCACTCGGAATTCTACCATTCTCACTCAGATTTCCATCATTCTCTCTCGGATTTTCACCATCCTCTCTCGGATTTCCACCCGGCTCCCCCTGTTCGCCCGTGCTGACTTGGATTCCACCACCCAAGTGGATCCAGGAATCCTGGGGGTGGCAGACAGGGGCGGAAGTGGGGGGAATTAAAAATTCCCACCCAGCCGTTGTCCCCCACTTCACTCTGAATGGAAGTGTGAGTTGGTTTTCCACTCTGAGTGGAAGCCTGAGCTGGCCTTCCACTCAGACAAGCCTATAAATAGGCAAGGGTTGAAGCACCAAAGGGGGGAACATTGGAGGAATGAAGGGAAAACTCTGCTAAAACCTCCATTCTCTCTCTCCTTCACACCAACTACTCTCTTCTTCTCCTTCCATCGTCCCTCACCATACTGCCCATAATCCTCCACACCGTCCTCTCCTATTCCAATCCGTCCCACACTCTCTCCTTAAACCAACAGCTTTAATCCCTTTTCTCTTCACGGTACAGCCCCTCTCCTCACCAACACCACTCGGGTTCTCAACCTTCACCCGGTATTCTACTTTTCACTCGGTTTTTACCATTTACACTCAGTTTTTTTACCATTTCCACTCGGTTTTTCCCATTTCCACTCGGTTTTTATCATTTCCACTCGGTTTTTCCCATTTCCACTCGGTTTTTCCATTTTTCACTCGGTTTTCTCTTCTCCCGCTAAGTTTTCGCTCATTTTTTTCTCTCCTCTCCCTCTTGTAGCTCCTGCTACCTTCCCTCTTTTGTTTTGTAGTAAAAATATAATAAAAGGAAATAAAAGTATCCTATGTCTTCTTTCAAGTCTAAATAAAATAAAAAAAAGAAATAAATCATTCTTAATCAGTGTCATACGGAAAATACTTCCGTCTACACAGCCTCTATAAGATCCGTACACGTGCGAAGAACTTCGTCCTGTACGGGTTCATCACTAAAATGATACCCACCAACATTTCCCTAATCTTTTCCTAAAAAAAAGCATCTAAAGAACTACGTGACCCTGATTTCTCAAAAGCTCGAGAATACGTAGGAGCAGGAAATAGTTCCTGTCGGGCCCATTTTTCTTTATTTAATTTTTAGAGTTTTCCATTTTTGTCTTGCTGTTAAAAGAAGGAGCGAGGTTAATTTGGACGAGACGTCCTGTTAATCTCATATTTTTTAATATCTCTTAATAAAAAGGAGGAGCAAGGTTAATTTGGATGAGACGTCCTGTTAATCTCATATTTTTTAATCTCTCTTTAAAAAAGGAGGAGCGAGCTTAATTTGGATGAGACGTCCTATTAATCTCATTTTTTTAAAAAAAAAAAGAGGCGGAGTGAGTCTAATTTGGACGAGATGTCCTGTTAGTCTCATGTAAATATTCTGTGTTTATTTTTTTGTTTATTTTTGTATATTTTGTCATCTCGTATATTTTCTTTTCATGAAGAAGTTAAAATAATTAATGGGTTAATTATAATGCGCGCTATCATATTGAGGTAACCGTTTTTATAACGGATAGTTGTGAGGTGCTAATACCTTCCTCACCTGTAATCAGACTCCCGAATCATGGAATTTCATTTTTATAACCAGTGCTTTAATGAAAGGTTTTTCCAGTATTTTATCCTAAAAAATATTGGTGGCGACTCCCTGTTTATTTTAAAATCGTTTTGAGGGTCGACCGCGCCGCCATCTGTCGCGACCGGGATCGAGGCGGCACGGCCGACCCTCGAAACGATTTTAGAGATAAACAGGGAGTCGCCACCAATATTTTTTTTAGGATAAAATACTGGAAAAACCTTTTGTTAAAGCACTGGTTAAAAAATGAAATTCCATGGTTCGGGAGTCTGATTACAGGTGAGGAAGGTATTAGCACCTCACGACTGTCCGTTATAAAAATGGTTACCTCAATTTGATAGCGCGCATTATAATTAGCCCAATAGTTATTTTAACTTCTTCATGAAAAGAAAAATGTACGGAACGACAAAATAAACAAAAAAATAAACAAAAATCAACACAAAATATTTACATGAGATCAACAGGACGTCTCGTCCAAATTAATCTCGCTCCACCTTTTTTTTAAGAGATATTTAAGAAATATGAGATTAACAGGACGTCTCGTCCAAATTAATCTCGCTCCTCCTTTTAAAGAAATACTACAAAATATGAGATTAACAAGACGTCTCGTCTAAATTAACCTCGCTCCTTCTTTTTTTTAAAAAAAAGGTATTTAGAAAAATATGAGATTAACAGGACGTCTCATCCAAATTAATCTCGCTCCTCCTTTTGATAGCAAGACAAAAATGGAAACTCTAAAAATTAAATAAAGAAAGATGGGCCCGACAAGAACTATTTCCCGCTCCTACGTATTCTCGAGCTGTCGAGAAATCAGGGTCACGTAGTTCTTTAAAAGTTTTTTCTTATTTTTATTTAGATTTGAAAGAGAAGAAAAAAAAAGGAAACATCCATTTCTCTTTATTGTTATTTTTTTAAAGACTACGGAGCAAAAGGGAGAGAGAAGCAGAATCTACCAGAGAGAAAGAGAAACAACAGATTCGGAGAAAAGAGAAAAAAATGGGCAAAAACCGAGTGAGGGAAGAAAATCCGAGTGGGAAAAAAGAAAATCCGAGTGAAAAAATGAAAAATCCGAGTAAAAATAGGGAAAACCGAGTGAAAAGAGGAAAATCCGAGTGAAAAGAGGAAAATCTGAGTGAAAAAATGAAAAATCTGAGTAAAAATAGGGAAAACCGAGTAAAAATAGTAAAATCCGAGTGGAACAATGAAAGATCCAAGTAAAAATAGTAAAATTAGAGTGATAAGAGGAATACCGGGTGAAAGTTGAGCAAAACCGAGTGATGGAGCAGGAATGCTGGTCCGAGAGGAAAAGGGGGGGTTAGAAGGAATGGGAAGGTGTTGGGATTAGGAATGAGGATGATTGAGTGAGGGTGTGGACGGATTGGAATAGGAGAGGACGGTGTGGAGGATTGTGGGCAGTATGGTGAGCGACGATGGAAGGAGAAGAAGAGAGGAGTTGGTGTGAAGGAGAGAGAGAACGGAGGTTTTAGCAGAGTTTTCCCTTAATGAAATGTCTCCCCTTGGTGCTTCAACCCTTGCCTATTTATAGGCTTGTCTGAGTGGAAGGCCTGTATTTGCATGTGATAACAGGTTTTGATAATGACAATGGAAACAAGCAATGGGAAGTCTTCAAAGAATCAAAAACAATTAGAGATATCATATAAAAGAAGAAAATGATCTCACAAAGGTTCAAGAGATGAAGAAACCAATGAATCAAACAAAAGGAAAGCAACCATGCATCATTAGATTCAAATGGATGACCAACAGGCATGAGAAAATGTCAAAATGAAGAGCCTGAATCGATTCAAGCACGAGTGAATCGATTCACAGCCCTGGAAGTCATAAAAATAAGAAACAGAATGGGTTGAATCGATTCACCATGACCCTGAATCGATTCACAGCCCTGGAAGTCACTAAGATTGCAAACAGTATGTCCTGAATCGATTCACAAGGACCCTGAATCGATTCACACGATGCTGACAGACCAGGAACCCAAAACAGAATGCTCTGAATCGATTCAAACAAGGCTCGAATCGATTCATTCGACTCTAGAACTCCAAAATGCATAAAACAGAATACTCTGAATCGATTCAAGGATCTACGAATCGATTCACATAGTGGGAAACACCACTAAATAGACAGACTTAAGTGGAAAACAAGCACTTAAATCCCACTATACGCAGAGCCATCATCTTGCAACGGCTAGGGGACTCCTCAACAGCTATCTTGGCTCTATAAATGCAAGAAGAACACAAGCACAAAAAACACCCAACAAGAACCAAGAAGCAACAAATCCTTAGCTCTATTTTGTGCTTTGTAAGCCTATTTCTTGTATCTTATACTTCACTTGTATATCCTCTCATCTTGAGAGTTAGAATTTGGGAGAGCTTTTCATTTGTATATCTGCTCTATTGAGAGAGTGTATTGATTGTAAACAAACACCAAACATAAGTTATTCACTCTAGGTTGAGTGGTTGTTCACTCTAGGTTGAGTGGTTACAAAGGTTGAGGATTCAACCTTTGGGATATTGTGAGACTGAGAGATTGGGTGGGTTGCCCTTGTACTTGTGAGGATTGGGTTCTTGAGTGTGGGACACTAGGAAGCCGCAATTGCTCAAAGTTGTATCTCTAGTCTACAATAGTGGAAAATCCTCTAAGTGGGTTGCTTAGAGGCGAGACGTACACCGGATTGGGTGGAACTCGTTACATCGGTTTGCAAGCTTCTCTTCCTTACTCTTTTATTTTCATATACTGCATATTTGTTGATTGGTATTGTTTGGTTGAGAAGAGCATACTTGAACTTGCTTAATTTGTTACATCTTAGATATTGCACACCAAGTGTTTGCTAAATTGCCTCAGCTATATTTACCTCTTGTAGTGCATTGCATATCATTTTTACTTGCTTTCACTTGCATAATCTCATAAACTTGGTTATAGAAATCAATTTCAAAGGTATTCCAAGCAAAAGTTTTATTACTCAATTCACCCCCCCTCTTGAGTATTGAGGCCACTTGAACAACAAGTGGTATCAGAGCTTGACTCTTGGTAGATCAAGCTTAACAGCTTCAAGAGATTAAATGGCCTCAAGTTCTCAAAATGTTTTTCCCGAGGGTGGTGCGATAAATAGACCTCCCGCTTTCAATGGGGAAGGGTATGCGTTTTGGAAAGAAAGAATGAAAATCTTCATTCAATCAATTGACTTGAGAATATGGAACACCATTGAAAATGGTCCTTATATACCGATGCATACTATAGATAGCAAGAATGTTGAAAAACCTATAGATGAATGGACAAGCGAGGAAGAAAAGAAAGTCCAATATGGCTACAAGGCCAAAAATCTCATTACTATGTCTTTAGGACAAGATGAATTTTTCAGAATAATGACATGCCAAACTGCTAAAGAAATGTGGGATACTCTTCAATTTACCCATGAAGGTACTAATGATGTAAAGGACTCCAAAATTAGTACCTTGACTAGCCAATATGAATGCTTTAGGATAAATTCAGGAGAATCTATTGTAGATATGCAGAAAAGGTTTACACTTATTATCAACCATCTTATTACTCTTGGCAAAGTATATACTAACAAAGAGCTTGTGCACAAAATTTTGAAAAGTCTTAGCAGGGAATGGCAACCTCTTGTCACAGCAATAAAACAATCTCCTAGCATCAATGAAATGTCTCTTGCAACACTCTTTGGAAAATTGCAAGAACAAGAGCAAGAACTTAAAGCATTGAAGCTAGCCGAGGAAGAGGAGAAATCCACCAAGAAGAAAGGGCTAGCCCTCAAAGCCACCTCCATGCATGAGGAAGAATCATGCAGTGACTTAGATGAAGAAGAAGAGTTTGGGCTATTCGTAAAAAGATTTGGAAGATTCATGAAGAACAAAAAGTTCTAAAAGAACTTTAAGCCCCAAGGTAAGAAACCTACCTCTAATGAAACTTCCTCTTCACCAAGTTGTTTTGAATGTGGCAAGGAAAGGCACTTCAAAGCCGATTGTCCAAACCTCAAAAAGAAAGGCAAGGACAAACAAAGAAGAAGAAGAGCCTATATTGCTTGGGATGAGAACGATGTGAGCAGCTCCGACGACTCGGAAGATGAGCAAGCCAATCTTTGCTTAATGGCAAATCACCAAGAAGAAGAGGATGAGGTAAACTTCCATGACTTAGATAAAGATGAATTACTTGATGCTCTAGAGGAACTATATGATAAATTTACAAAAGTTTCCAATAGACTTAAGGTGTCTAGAAAAACTAGTGACACTCTAGAGATGCACCTTATGGAGGTTTGCAAAGAGAATGAATGTTTAAAAGAAGAATTGAAAAATGCTCAAATATGTTCCATTAGTAAACCTTGTGATTTTGCTAAGAAATGTGTTGATCTAGAAAATAAAGTCCTAGATCTAAACAAAACCTTAGAGAAATTCACTAATAGAAGAGATAATTTGAATATCCTACTTGGGCAACAAAAATGCATGTTTAGTAAAACCGGTTTAGGATATGATCAAGAACATAGTAATCATAAAATGGAGAAGCACTATAAAAACTTCTTTGCACCACCAAGCAAATCCTCCCCACCTTTTATGAAATGCAATCATTGTGGTTCCAAAGGACATAGTGCTTATAAGTGTAGTGTTAGGAAACTAGGACCAAAGGTCTTAAGAAAGGTGTGGGTTCCCAAAGGGACATTACCACAAACTAACCTTAAAGGACCCAACATAAAATGGGTACCTAGTTCTCTAAACTGATTTTGTTTTGTAGGTATGCTTCAAGGCAAGCAACACCCATTGGTACTTGGATAGTGGGTGTTCAAAGCATATGACGGGAGACATAAGCAAATTTACATCATTCACTCCCAAACGAAAAGGAAGCGTCACCTATGGAGACAACACTAAAGGAAGAATCCTAGGCATTGGAAATATTGGTAAGAATTCTTCCACATCCATAAATGACGTATTGTATGTTGAAGGCCTCAAGCATAATCTACTTAGCATAAGTCAATTATGTAACAAAGGGTATAGAGTTTTATTTGAATCAAATTATTGCATAATTGAGCATAAGACTAATAAGGAAATTAAGTTTGTAGGTCAAAGAATTGATAATATTTACATGATTGATATGGATAGTTTGTCTACAAATGATGAACAATGCTTTATTTCAAAAGAGGATGAAACATGGCTATGGCATAGAAGAATAGCTCATATACATGTAGACCACTTGAACAAACTTGTTTCTAAAGAGTTAGTAATTGGTCTACCAAAGCTTAAATTTGAAAATTGATTTTGTGATGCATGTCAAAAAGGAAAACAAGTAAAGGCATCTTTTCAATCCAAAAACATTGTTTCTACTCAAAGGCCTTTACAACTTTTGCACATGGACTTATTTGGACCATCCAAAATCAAAAGCTTTGGAGGTAATTACTATGGTCTAGTTCTAGTAGATGACTATTCAAGATATACATGGACATTGTTTCTTGCTCATAAAAATGAAGCATATCATGCATTCAAGAAACTTGCAAAGATTATCCAAAATGAGCAAAATTCAAAAATTGCATCCATTAGAACCGATCATGGGGGAGAATTTGAAAATCAATCTTTTGAAAAGTTTTACGAAAAACATGGTATTAATCACAACTTTTCAGCTCCTAGAACTCCACAACAAAATGGAGTAGTTGAAAGAAAGAATAGATCTTTAGTGGAGCTTGCTAGAACCATGCTAAATGAAAACAATATTGCAAAACATTTTTGGGCCGATGCAGTAAACACCGCGTGCTATGTTATGAATAGATGTTTGATAAGGCCTATTTTAAAGAAAACCCCCTATGAGCTTTACAAGGGTAGAAAACCCAACATTGCATACTTTTATATTTTTGGATGTAAATGTTTTGTGCTCAACAATGGAAAGGATAATCTAGGAAAGTTTGATGCAAAATCTGATGAGGCAATATTCCTAGGATATTCTCAATCAAGTAAATCTTATAGAATTTTCAACAAACAAACAAATATCATTGAGGAATCTATTCATGTTAAATTTGATGAAAATAGCCATAACCCTCCGAGAAAGGAAGATGTTGATGATCTTGTAGGTACCTTCCAAGAAATGAACTTGCAAGACAAAGAAGAAGAAGTCAACAATGATGGAGGTGCAGCACAAATTGAGAGACAACAAGAATGGGTAACTTTGAAGGATCATCCCTTAGACAAAGTCATAGGTGAAATGACTCAAGGTGTAAGTACTAGAAATGCTATTAGAAATACTTGTAATCACCTAGCTTTTGTATCCCAAATAGAACCCAAAAATATTGATGAAGCCATTATTGATGAACATTGGATGTTGGCCATGCAAGAAGAGTTAAACCAATTTGAAAGAAATGAAGTTTGGGAACTTGTGCCAAGACCCAATGATCATCTAATAATAGGCACCAAATGGGTTTTTAGAAATAAGCTAGATGAAAATGGTATAATAACTAGAAACAAAGCTAGACTAGTTACAAAGGGATACAACTAAGAAGAAGGAATAGACTATGAAGAAACATATGCTCCCGTAGCTAGGTTAGAAGCCATTAGATTATTGCTAGCTTTTGCATGTTGTATGGATTTCAAACTGTATCAAATGGATGTCAAAAGTGCGTTCTTAAACGGCTACATTCAAGAAGAAGTTTATGTAGGTCAACCTCCCGGTTTTGAAAATCATAAATTTCCAAACCATGTCTTCAAATTGAGAAAAGCTTTATATGGTTTGAAACAAGCTCCAAGAGCTTGGTATGAAAGACTAAGCAAATTCCTTTTAGAACACAACTTTGAAAGAGGAAAGGTTGATACTATATTGTTTATAAAACGCAAACATAATGACATCCTCTTGGTACAAATTTATGTAGATGACATAATATTTGGTGCTACTAATGAAAATCTTTGTCAAGAATTTGCCAAGATTATGCAGAATGAGTTTGAAATGTCCTTGATGGGAGAACTCACCTTCTTCCTTGGACTACAAATAAAACAAGCCATTGATGGAATGTTCATTAGCCAAACTAAATACTGTAAGGAACTACTTAAAAGGTTTGGAATGGACAAGGCAAACGAGATAGCTACACCCATGAGCACATCCTGCTATCTAGACAAAGACGAAAAGGGTAAGGACATTGAAATCACCAAATATCGAGGTATGATTGGATCCTTACTGTATTTAACTGCGAGTAGACCTGATATTATGTTTGCGGTATGCATGTGTGCTAGATATCAAGCATGTCCTAAAGAATCACATTTAACTGCCGTAAAAAGAATTTTGAAATATCTTGTGGGTACTTAAAATGTTGGTTTATGGTATCCCAAAGGTGTTGAATGTAATCTTTTAGGATATTCTGATTCCGACTTTGCAGGGTGTAAGCTTGATAGAAAAAGTACTAGTGGTACATGCCATTTGCTTGGTAGTTCCCTTGTTTCTTGGCATAGCAAGAAACAAGCAAGTGTTGCATTATCAACGGCTGAGGCAGAATATGTAGTAGCTGGTAGTTGTTGTGCTCAAATTCTTTAGATGAGACAACAACTTCTTGATTTTGGTATTACCTTGAATAAGGTCCCCATTAAATGTGATAACACTAGTGCCATTAATATCTCGAAAAATCCAGTAATGCACTCTAGGACCAAACACATTGAGATTAGGCATCACTTTATTAGAGATCATGTGTTAAAAGGGGATTGTGTGCTTGAACATGTTGAAACCTCTAGGCAACTAGCAGATATTTTCACAAAACCCTTGGCTAGAGAGCAATTTATTTACATTAGAAGAGAATTGGGCATTCTTGATATGACAAATTGTGTTTGAGTGATCACTTCATCTTGTGTATTGATTGCGTGACACCTTTACTAGTGATTAATGCAAAAGAACCCCATGGAAATGGAGATTTAATGATCCTATATGGAATTCCTCATGCCTTGAATATATTGGAATGGAAAGAAATGAATTTTGGAGTGAAACAGCCCTTCGAATCGATTCAGCACCCCCTCGAATCGATTCAAAGACCTGTTGGTTCAAAAATCCTCAAAACAGCATCGTTCGAATCGATTCACACTCCCCTTGAATCGATTCAAACACCTGATGGTCCATATTCCCTCAAACAGAGAGGTTCGAATCGATTCACAGCATCCTCGAATCGATTCACGCACCTGACCCTTTCATTTCTCTCAAATCAGTAACGCTCGAATCGATTCACCCATCCTTCGAATCGATTCACGCGTCAGTTACTGCATATTCACGCTGATTCAAGTCTCTAAATCACACACTTCCTCATTTCACTCTTCCACTATCTCCCACTCTCTCTTCTCAAACCTCTCAACTTCTAATCTCCTCAACTTCTTCTCCAAACCTTCCACTCAAATCCTTCATCTTCCATGGCTTCCTCCTCTCAACCTCGCAAGAAGCAACGTGCAAACACTGCTGCAGCCTCCATGCCTCAACACTCTGATTTATCTAGATTATTCACTACCCAAAAGGATCTTGAAAGGTACCAATCTTCATTCTCTGAGAAACATCTCATTTCTCCTCATTGGCTTGATCTCCCATTCTTTGAAGCATCTGGACTTCCTCTACTCACCACCTTACATCAACAAGAGCTAGTTGGCTTCATGGCTCTTGAGGAAGTAGCAATCTACCCCGAACTGATTCGTGTATTCTACTCCACTTTACGCCTTCAAGATGCTCGCTATATTGCCCGAGTGAAAGGTAAGACTATCATTCTTGATAATGAGGTAATGAATCAAGTTGGCTTACTCCCTCTTAGCAACGCTTCCTTCCATGGCAAAGAACCTCCTCTTGCATGGAATTATAATCCATTGGAGGCAAGAGCTTTCTTTAATCTTGCAGGTCCCTCGAGCACGGTTGGCACCTTAAGTCTCCATCACCGCCTCTTGCACTTTGTCCTTGTCAAAATTCTCCTCCCCTCCGGTTGAAATTATGCAAGGCTAAATGAGGCCCAAATCTTGCTGCTCTGGGCAATTGTCAATGAGAAAGACATAAATTAGATTGACTTGGTTAGGCATCACATGATTGAAGCCCAAAACCTCGCTCATCTTCCATATGCCATACTCATTACCAAATTGCTCCACCATTTTAAAGTGGACTTGAAAAATGAAATCAAGGAAGTGGTTGGTCCCAAAGCACCTATTGGCAAATCTCATCTCACTAAGATGAATATTGTGGAATACCAAGGCAGGTGGCAATTTCTTAGGCGTCCCCGTCATGAAGTTGAAGATGACGCTCCTCCTCCTCCTCCACACGCTCCTACTGATGACCTTTTCACCAGACTCACTGCCCACCTGGACCAGCGCCTCAACTCCATGGAAGCAAACATCCACGCTCGACTGGACAGGATTGAAGCAAACATGGAAGAGCGATACACGGAGCTTGCCACCCAGATATCCAGCATCCACTTCCCACACCCATGATTGATCTTTACTTTTCTTTCTTTCTATTTCACATTCAGACTTGGTTGTTTACTTTGGTTTATATTTTGGATAATTACTTTGGTTTGTGATTTGCACAATTATCTCGTCTGGTTAATTATTTTGGTTTATCTCAACTGCATCGCCTGCGATTATTACTTGATTTACTGCATACTCCCAACTTTTGTTTTTGATAATGACAAAGGGGGAGAGATAGAGAGATAGAGAGATACATGTGCGATATAGAGAGATACATGTGCGATATGATATATGTGCGATATATGTGAATGTGATACATATATATGAATGTGATACATGTGCGACATTATTTCAACGATTGAGATAATTTGATGGTTTTATTGAAAAACAAAGGGGGAGACATATTTCCCTAAAAGAAATAACTGTTTAAAACAGAGACATTAGTTTTCATAACTTGTTATTGGCTAATAAAAACCCCAAGAGATGGCCATTGGTTGTCATCATCAAAAAGGGGGAGAATGTATTTGCATGTGATAACAGGTTTTGATAATGACAATGGAAACAAGCAATGGGAAGTCTTCAAAGAATCAAAAACAATTAGAGATATCATATAAAAGAAGAAAATGATCTCACAAAGGTTCAAGAGATGAAGAAACCAATGAATCAAATAAAAGGAAAGCAACCATGCATCATTAGATTCAAATGGATGACCAACAGGCATGAGAAAATGTCAAAATGAAGAGCCTGAATCGATTCAAGCACGAGTGAATCGATTCACAGCCCTGGAAGTCATAAAAATGAAAACAGAATGGGTTGAATCGATTCACCATGACCCTGAATCGATTCACAGCCCTGGAAGTCACTAAGATTACAAACAGTATGTCCTGAATCGATTCACAAGGACCCTGAATCGATTCACACGATGCTGACAGACCAGGAACCCAAAACAGAATGCTCTGAATCGATTCAAACAAGGCTCAAATCGATTCATTCGACTCTGGAACTCCAAAATGCATAAAACAGAATACTCTGAATCGATTCAAGGATCTACGAATCGATTCACATAGTGGGAAACACCACTAAATAGACAGACTTAAGTGGAAAACAAGCAATCAAATCCCACTATATGCAGAGCCATTATCTTGCAACGGCTAGGGGACTCCTCAACAGCTATCTTAGCTCTATAAATGCAAGAAGAACACAAGCACAAAAAACACCCAACAAGAACCAAGAAGCAACAAATCCTTAGCTCTATTTTGTGCTTTGTAAGCCTATTTCTTGTATCTTATACTTCACTTGTATATCCTCTCATCTTGAGAGTTAGAATTTGGGAGAGCTTTTCATTTGTATATCTGCTCTATTGAGAGAGTGTATTGATTGTAAACAAACACCAAACACAAGTTATTCACTCTAGGTTGAGTGGTTGTTCACTCTAGGTTGAGTGGTTACAAAGGTTGAGGATTCAACCTTTGGGATATTGTGAGACTGAGAGATTGGGTGGGTTGCCCTTGTACTTGTGAGGATTGGGTTCTTGAGTGTGGGACACTAGGAAGCCGCAATTGCTTAAAGTTGTATCTCTAGTCTACAATAGTGGAAAATCCTCTAAGTGGGTTGCTTAGAGGCGAGACGTACACCGGATTGGGTGGAACTCGTTACATCGGTTTGCAAGCTTCTCTTCCTTACTCTTTTATTTTCATATACTGCATATTTGTTGATTGGTATTGTTTGGTTGAGAAGAGCATACTTGAACTTGCTTAATTTGTTACATCTTACATATTGCACACCAAGTGTTTGCTAAATTGCCTCAGCTATATTTACCTCTTGTAGTGCATTGCATATCATTTTTACTTGCTTTCACTTGCATAATCTCATAAACTTGGTTATAGAAATCAATTTCAAAGGTATTCCAAGCAAAAGTTTTATTACTCAATTCACCCCCCCTCTTGAGTATTGAGGCCACTTGAACAACAAGGCCAACTCAGGCTTCCACTCAGAGTGGAAAACCAACTCACACTTCCATTCAGAGTGAAGTGGGGGACAACGGCTGAGTGGGAATTTTTAATTCCCCCCCACTTCCACCCCTGTCTGCCACCCCCAGGATTCCTGGATCCACTTGGGTGGTGGAATCCAAGTCAGCACGGGCGAACAGGGGGAGCCGGGTGGAAATCCGAGAGAGGATGGTGAAAATCCGAGTGAGAATGATGGAAATCCGAGTGAGAATGGTAGAATTCCAAGTGAAAATGACTCGGATCATCCTCTCAGTCGGCATTCATCCACATTGGGAGTCAATTCCGAGTGGAATGAAGCATTTCCAATAGAAAACCGAGTGAAAAAGTATGCAATTGAATTGAGGGGTCAAACAAGGTAATTCTGATTGGAACAATCAAACAGACCGAGTGAAGATTGACTCAGAATCGGTTGAAGAGGACTCGGTGCTGATTGAAAAGTATTACTCAAAATTAGGGAAAATGGGGGCTCAGACTTGGTTTGAAGTGTCACTCGGTTCTGACTGAAAATTGGCTTTTGAATGGGTGAAAGGATAACTCGGATTCGGGTGAAAATGGTGACTCAAAATTTGTTTAAAGAGGGCTGACCGACTGAAGACTAGCTCGGGAATAGGTAAAAATATCACTCGGAATTGGTTAAAAACTGAGTTAGAAATAATTGAAAACTGAGTCACTCAAAAACCGATCAAAGATTGACTCAGAACTGATAAAAAATGACTCAGAATTAGGAGAGAATAATGACTCGGAAATTGGTAAAAATTGACTCAAAAATGGGTAAAGGAGGACTCGGAGCCGATTGAAAATCGAAGAGAAAGACTCAGAAGTTGAATGTAAAGGGTCTCGGAGTTGGCTAAAGGATGACTCAGAGCCGACTGAATAAAGAAGAAGACTTGGAAGTGTGTAAAGGATGACTCAGAAATGTGTAAAGGATGACTCAGAGATGGGTGGAACATGACTCGGGATTGGCTTGATGAGGGATGACACGGAATTGGTAAAAAGTGAGTCAGAACTAACCAAGAACTGACCAAGAATTGACTCGGAAATGTGTAAAGGATGACTCGGAGATGGGTGAAAGATGACTCGGGAACGGGTGAAAAGTGGTTCGGGAATGGTTAATGGAATGGCTCAGAATCTGGGTGAAAAAGGAGGGGATTCGGTATTTGAAGGATTGGCTCGAAAATTGATGGAAATGGGCTCAGAATTGATTGTTTGAAGAAGGACGACTCAGAATTGGTTGAAGAGTGACGACTCGGTACTGGGCAAATGGTTCAATCGGCCCTTATTTGAAGGATGAGTGAAGATTGGCTCGGAAATCCTTCCATTCGGTTGTTGTCACTCAGAAACAGATTGAAGATTGATCATTCAGCACAGATCAGTCAGAACTTAGCATTTTCACTCGGAAAGGGCTTGCTTCCCACTCAAGACTTAGAGACTTGGTACTTTCACTCGGAAAAGCTTTCTTCCAATCAAAATCTGTCCTTCCAATTACACTCTGAGTCGGTCTTTCCTTCACTCAGACTTATTTTCACTCAGATCAGTAGCAACCAGAAAGCTCCCGCTCGGATTTAGCATTTCTTCATTCAGATTAATTGTAGTCAAAGAGCAATCCTTCTCAGCATTCATCCTTCAACAGAGTATCACTTGGAATGGCTTTGACAGGGAGCCTTCAACTCGGATTCACCTTCAACAGGGAAGCATTTCACTCGGAACTGACTCATTCTGAGTAATTCTACTCGGATTTGATCCTTTTTGAGTCATTTCACTCAGATTTTTCTTCAACAGGGACATACTCCACTCGGCAATGCTCTAATCTAAGTCATTTCACTCGGATTTTCCTCCAACAGGTCTATATTCCACTCGGATTTGATCCAATCTGAGTCATTTCACTCGGATTTGCCTCCAACAGGTCTATATTCCACTCGGAAATGCTTCTATCAGGGTCATCTTGCTCGGATCTGATCATTTTTGAGTTATTCCATTCAGATTTGACTATTCTGAATTGGAATTCAGTATAAAAAGATTCATTCCACTTAGACCGGACCAAAAAAGGTGTTCACAGATGCCCCTCTTTACTTCTTTTTCACAAAAGAAACACGAAGCTTCTGTGTTTTTGAAGTGAAAAGGAAGTAAAGATATGAACACCGATGTAGGGGGCCAAGTGGGACCTCTTAATCGGTATGACAACTGATGGTGTGGGCAATCACGAGTCAGTGTGACCTCTTTTTCTTAAAAATGAGCATTCTCCACTTCTGTTTCTCTTCTTCTCTCCTCTCTCTTTTTTTTTGTTTTTTTTTGTTATTTTTTTGAACTCTGAATTGACTGGGAAAAATTGTTTTCAAATGGACAGGAAGTGAGAAGATCGGGATTGACCCCTGATAGACTAGAAGGTAAAGGATGCCTGCATAGGTGAACGGAAAGTAAAAGGGTGCCTGAATAGGCGGACAGGAAAGTAAAGGATTCCTAAATAGGCGGACAGGAAAGTAAAGGGAGCCTGAATAGGCGGACGGAAGGTAGAGGGTCCCTGAATAGGCGGACGAAAAGTAAAGGGTGCCTGAATAGGCGGACGGAAAGTAAAGGGTGCTAAGATAGGCGGACGAAAAGTAAAGGATGCCTAAATAGGCGGACAGGAAAGTAAAGGGAGCCTGAATAGGCGGACGAAAAGTAAATGGTGCCTGAACAGGCGGACAGAAAGTAAAGGATGCCTAAATAGGCGGACAGGAAAGTAAAGGGAGCCTGAATAGGCGGACGAAGGTAAAGGGTGCTTGAATAGGCGGATAGGAAAAGTAAATGGTGCTTGAATAGGCGGACAGAAAATAAAGGATGCCGGAATAGGCAGACAAAAAGTAAAAGGTGCCTGAATAGGCAGACGAAAAGTAAAAGTGGGGTTAACCCTCAGCTGACAGGAAACACAGAGATTGGGGGAATTAACAGGATGTCTCGTCCGAATTAACTCACCATTGGCAGGAAATATAAAGGTTGGGGGAGACGTCCCATTTTGACATGACTGAAAGAATTACTCTTTGATTGAAAGAAAGTGATCCTGGGGAGATGCCCCAGTTTGACAGGTTGGAAGGAATCTTGGAGATTGGCTAGAATAAAAGAAATTCGGGGAGATACCCTAGTTGAGTTTTTTTTTGGGAAGTGTAGTTTCACTGGGGAAGAATTTGGTGATTCGGGTACTGCCCCTTGATTTAGAAAGTTCGGGATTCATTGGGGAAGAGATCTTGAGAAGTGCCATCTTTGGCAATTAATTCCACTGGGGAGGAGAGTTTGAGAGATACGAACTTTAACAATTGAGGATGAGACTCTGAAGACGCCTACTTAGGCGATGGAAGAAGAAAACATTGAAAGGTGCCAACTTTGGCGATTTAGGGAAGGAGTTCTGAGGCGATTCGAGGAAGGGACTTGAAGGACTTGATTGAGGTGTTCATGACTGTCTGTGAGATAACCTGCAGAAAAATGGTAAGTAGTGCAAGGATAAATTAAAAAAACTGGGTAGGTCCTATGAAACCGTGACTCTTGAGATGACTCATGGATGAAGTAGAACGAATGAAACAACCATAGCTTCGGAGCGCGTGCCTGACCAAGTCTCTGCGATGATCACCCATGATGAGGTCGAGTAGCAGGAGCATCTTATCCCTTGCGACTTTAAATGTTTACCATTCTTCCATTTTATTTTATTAAAACACATGTTTTTATCAGATCAACCAAATTCATAACACGTATCGAAGAGGGTGAATTTTATTCATGCACGTTAAACAAGTACAGAGAAAGAAAAATAAAGAAGGTAAATGAAATGAATGTGGTCATATAGAACAGGTCAAGGATAGGTGAAAACCGGGAAGATTCATGGATCCTCTAGTGAATCTCTGAGACCGATGAGAGCCTTAACCCCCAACACGACTTCATGTTCACCCTTCGACTTTGCTTTTGGAAAGGTAAGTTCGACAATGATTCACGTGCCCGAGCTTGGACTCGTACTTCTTTGAGTTAGAGGTCTTATTTGCATTACCAGAAATTTGACCCTAACTTTTGCCTGAGCCTCCCTTTTCGGGTTTTCGACTCACCGGGTCGCTCTAACTTTTGCCTAAGCTGCCCTTTCAGGTTTTCAGCTTAGTGAGCATTAGTTTTCTTTTCTTTCCCTTTTTTTTGTTTTTTTTTACCCTTTTTTTTGACATTCCCTCCCTAAGCATAGTACTTTTTCACTGCATCTGTGTTTACAGGCATTGGCAAATCCTTGCCATCCATATTAGTGAGTATCAAGGCTCCTCCAGAAAAGCCCTTTTCACAACATATGGTCCTTCATAATTAGGAGTCCATTTGCCCCGATTGTCCTTTTGAATTGGTAAAATTTTCTTGAGTACTAGGTCTCCCTCTTGGAACTGTCGAGGTCGTACTTTTTTCTCAAATGCTCATTTCATACGCCTCTGATACAACTGACCATGACAGAGGACAGTCAATCTTTTACCATCAATCAAGTTTAGTTGGTCATGTCGAGCTTGAACCCATTCATCTTCTTCTAATTTTGCTTCCATCACTACCCGAAGGGACGGGATCTCTACTTCAAAAGGAAAGACCGCTTCCATTCCATATACAAGAGAGAACGGGGTTGCCCCTGTCGAGGTTCGGACCGAGGTGCGATACCCATGTAGAGCGAAAGGGAGCATCTCACTCCAATCTCTGTAAGTGACTACCATCTTCTGCACTATCTTCTTGATGTTCTTATTGGCCGCCTTAACCGCCCCATTCATTTTAGGCCGATAAGGAGAGGAATTGTAATGGTGAATTTTAAAGCTTTCACAGAGTTCCTTCATCATTTTGTTGTTCAAATTCGTACCATTATCAGTAATGATCTGACTTGGTAGGCCGTATCGGCATATCAATTCTCGCTTGATGAATTTGACCACAACATTCCTTGTTACACTGGTATATGAAGCCGCTTCTACCCATTTGGTGAAATAATCGATGGCGACCAAGATGAAATGATGACCGTTTGAGGCTTTTGGCTTGATGGGTCCAATGACATCCATGCCCCACATTGAGAAGGGCCATGGTGCCGTCAAGACATTTAGGGATAACGGGGGTACATGAATATGGTCAGTGTATATCTGACATTTATGACATTTTCGAACATAGGTGAAGCAATCTGCTTCCATGGTCATCCAGTAATAACCAGCCCTCAAGATCTTTCTAGACATGGCATGTCCACTAGCGTGAGTCCCAAAAGATCCTTCATGAACATCCCTCATGATTTCGTTTGCCTCATCAGCATCAACACAGCGAAGAAGGACAGAGTCATAGTTTCTTTTGTAAAGCACATCCCTATTTAAGAAGGAACCCATGGCGAGTCGTCTTAGGGTCTTCTTATCATTTTCTGTAGCACCCTCGGGGTATTCTTGACTCTGGATATATCTTTTAATATCATGGTACCAAGGTTTCCCATCAGACTCCTTTTCCATCATTTGACAGTATGCAGGCTCACAATGCTTCTTTACATCGATGAGAGGCATATCGTAGTCACTACTTACTTTGAACATTGAGGCAAGGGTAGCCAAAGCATCAGCCATTTGATTGTCATCCCGGAGAATGTGATGAAAAGAGATCTTGTCAAACTCTTTGATCATTTCCTTGATATGATCATAATAAGGAATCAACTTACTGTCCCTAGTTTCCCACTCGCCTTTCAATTGGTGGATAACCAAAGCAGAGTCCCCATAAACTTCCAATAATTTTACTTTTGCGTCCAACGCTGCTTGTATTTGCATGTGATAACAGGTTTTGATAATGACAATGGAAACAAGCAATGGGAAGTCTTCAAAGAATCAAAAACAATTAGAGATATCATATAAAAGAAGAAAATGATCTCACAAAGGTTCAAGAGATGAAGAAACCAATGAATCAAACAAAAGGAAAGCAACCATGCATCATTAGATTCAAATGGATGACCAACAGGCATGAGAAAATGTCAAAATGAAGAGCCTGAATCGATTCAAGCACGAGTGAATCGATTCACAGCCCTGGAAGTCATAAAAATGAGAAACATAATGGGTTGAATCGATTCACCATGACCCTGAATCGATTCACAGCCCTGGAAGTCACTAAGATTGCAAACAGTATGTCCTGAATCGATTCACAAGGACCCTGAATCGATTCACACGATGCTGACAGACCAGGAACCCAAAACAGAATGCTCTGAATCGATTCAAACAAGGCTCGAATCGATTCATTCGACTCTGGAACTCCAAAATGCATAAAACAGAATACTCTGAATCGATTCAGGGATCTATGAATCGATTCACATAGTGGGAAACACCACTAACAGGACAGATTTAAGTGGGAAACATGGACCCAATCTTATAATACACAGAGACAAGCTAGAGCCATCATCTTGCAACGGCTAGGAACCCTCAATACTGCACAAATGAGTCTATATAATGAAGAGGAACTCAAGCACAATATGAAGAACCAAGAAGCAACAAATCCTTAGCTCTATTTTGTGCTTTGTAAGCCTATTTCTTGTATCTTATACTTCACTTGTATATCCTCTCATCTTGAGAGTTAGAATTTGTGAGAGTCTTTCATTTGTATATCTGCTCTATTAAGAGAGTGCATTGATTGTAAACAAATACCAAACACAAGCTATTTCACTCTAGGTTGAGTGGTTACAAAGGTTGAGGATTCAACCTTTGGGATATTGTGAGACTGAGAGATTGGGTGGGTTGCCCTTGTACTTGTGAGGATTGGGTTCTTGAGTGTGGGACACTAGGAAGCTGCAATTGCTCAAAGTTGTATCTCTAGTCTACAATAGTGGAAAATCCTCTAAGTGGGTTGCTTAGAGGCGAGACGTACACCGGATTGGGTGGAACTCGTTACATCGGTTTGCAAGCTTCTCTTCCTTACTCTTTTACCTTCATATACTGCATATTTGTTGATTGGTATTGTTTGGTTGAGAAGAGCATACTTGAACTTGCTTAATTTGTTATATCTTAGATATTGCACACCAAGTGTTTGCTAAATTGCCTCAGCTATATTTACCTCTTGTAGTGCATTGCATATCATTTTTACTTGCTTTCACTTGCATAATCTCATAAACATGGTTATAGAAATCAATTTCAAAGGTATTCCAAGCAAAAGTTTTATTACTCAATTCACCCCCCCTCTTGAGTATTGAGGCCACTTGAACAACAAGTGGTATCAGAGCTTGACTCTTGGTAGATCAAGCTTAACAGCTTCAAGAGATTAAATGGCCTCAAGTTCTCAAAATGTTTTTCCCGAGGGTGGTGCGATAAATAGACCTCCCGCTTTCAATGGGGAAGGGTATGCGTTTTGGAAAGAAAGAATGAAAATCTTCATTCAATCAATTGACTTAAGAATATGGAATACCATTGAAAATGGTCCTTATATACCGATGCATACTATAGATAGCAAGAATGGTGAAAAACCTATAGATGAATGGACAAGCGAGGAAGAAAAGAAAGTCCAATATGGCTACAAGGCCAAAAATCTCATTACTATGTCTTTAGGACAAGATGAATTTTTCAGAATAATGACATGCCAAACTGCTAAAGAAATGTGGGATACTCTTCAAGTAACCCATGAAGGCACTAATGATGTAAAGGACTCAAAGATTAGTACTCTTACTAGTCAATATGAATGCTTTAGGTTAAACTCTCATGAATCGATTGTTGATATGCAAAAAAGGTTTACTCTCATCATTAATCAACTCATTACACTTGGAAAGACTTACACTAACAAAGAACTCATTCATAAAGTGTTGAAAAGTCTTAACAGAGAATGGCAACCGCTAGTTACCGCCATCAAACAATCTCCTAGCATAAACGAAATGTCTCTTGCCACTCTATTTGGTAAGTTGCAGGAACAGGAACAAGAGCTGAAAGAATTAAAGATGGAGGAAGAAGAAGAAAAATCTTCCAAGAAAAAGGGTCTTGCTCTCAAGGCTACTTCCACAAATGAAGAAGAAGAATCCGGAAGTGAACTTGATAAAGAAGAAGAATTCGGACTATTTGTGAAATGCTTCGGGAAATTCATGAAAGGCAAACGCTTTCAAAGAAGCTTCAAAAACTCAAGTAAGAAACCTATCACTAAAGAAAATTCTTCCTCACCCAATTGTTTCGAATGTGGCAAGGAAGGGCACTTCAAAGCAGATTGCCCAAATCTTAAGAAAAAGGGAAAAGAGAAAAGAGGAAGAAGGAGAGCATATATAGCATGGGATGAAAATGAGATAAGCAGCTCGGATGACTCAGAAAACGAAGAAGCAAACCTCTGCCTCATGGCCAATCACCAAGAAGAAGAGGATGAGGTAAACTTCCATGACTTAGATAAAGATGAATTACTTGATGCTCTAGAGGAACTATATGATAAATTTACAAAAGTCTCCAATAGACTTAAGGTGTCTAGAAAAACTAGTGACACTCTAGAGATGCACCTTATGGAGGTTTGCAAAGAGAATGAATGTTTAAAAGAAGAATTGAAAAATGCTCAAATATGTTCCATTAGTAAACCTTGTGATTTTGCTAAGAAATGTGTTGATCTAGAAAATAAAGTCCTAGATCTAAACAAAACCTTAGAGAAATTCACTAATGGAAGAGATAATTTGAATATCCTACTTGGGCAACAAAAATGCATGTTTAGTAAAACCGGTTTAGGATATGATCAAGAACATAGTAATCATAAAATGGAGAAGCACTATAAAAACTTCTTTGCACCACCAAGCAAATCCTCCTCACCTTTTATGAAATGCAATCATTGTGGTTCCAAAGGACATAGTGCTTATAAGTGTAGTGTTAGAAAACTAGGACCAAAGGTCTTAAGAAAGGTGTGGGTTCCCAAAGGGACATTACCACAAACTAACCTTAAAGGACCCAACATAAAATGGGTACCTAGTTCTCTAAACTGATTTTGTTTTGTAGGTATGCTTCAAGGCAAGCAACACCCATTGGTACTTGGATAGTGGGTGTTCAAAGCATATGACGGGAGACATAAGCAAATTTACATCATTCACTCCCAAACGAAAAGGAAGCGTCACCTATGGAGACAACACTAAAGGAAGAATCCTAGGCATTGGAAATATTGGTAAGAATTCTTCCACATCCATAAATGACGTATTGTATGTTGAAGGCCTCAAGCATAATCTACTTAGCATAAGTCAATTATGTGACAAAGGATATAGAGTTTTATTTGAATCCAATTGTTGTATAATTGAAAATAAGCTAAACAAAGAGGTCAAATTTGTTGGAAAAAGAATTGATAAGATTTACATGATTGATGTGGATAGCTTGTCTACAAATGATGAACAATGCTTCATTTCTAAAGAGGATGAAACATGGCTATGGCATAGAAGAATAGCTCATATACATGTAGACCACTTGAACAAACTTGTTTCTAAAGATTTAGTGATTGGTCTACCAAAGCTTAAATTTGAAAATAGATTTTGTGATGCATGTCAAAAAGGAAAACAAGTAAAGGCATCTTTTCAATCCAAAAACATTGTTTCTACTCAAAAGCCTTTACAACTTTTGCACATGGACTTATTTGGACCATCCAAAATCAAAAGCTTTAGAGGTAATTACTATGGTCTAGTTATAGTAGATGACTATTCAAGATATACATGGACATTGTTTCTTGCTCATAAAAATGAAGCATATCATGCATTCAAGAAACTTGCAAAGATTATCTAAAATGAGCAAAATTCAAAAATTGCATCTATTAGAACCGATCATGGGGGAGAATTTGAAAATCAATCTTTTGAAAAGTTTTGCAAAAAACATGGTATTAATCACAACTTTTCAGCTCCTAGAACTCCACAACAAAATGGAGTAGTTGAAAGAAAGAATAGATCTTTAGTGGAGCTTGCTAGAACCATGCTAAATGAAAACAATATTGCAAAACATTTTTGGGCCGATGCAGTAAACACCGTGTGCTATGTTATGAATAGATGTTTGATAAGGCCTATTTTAAAGAAAACCCCCTATGAGCTTTACAAGGGTAGAAAACCCAACATTGCATACTTTCATATTTTTGGATGTAAATGTTTTGTGCTCAACAATGGAAAGGATAATCTAGGAAAGTTTGATGCAAAATCTGATGGGGCAATATTCCTAGGATATTCTCAATCAAGTAAATCTTATAGAATTTTCAACAAACAAACAAATACCATTGAGGAATCTATTCATGTTAAATTTGATGAAAATAGCCATAACCCTCCGAGAAAGGAAGATGTTGATGATCTTGTAGGTACTTTCCAAGAAATGAACTTGCAAGACAAAGAAGAAGAAGTCAACAATGATGGAGGTGCAGCACAAATTGAGAGACAACAAGAATGGGTAACTTTGAAGGATCATCCCTTAGACAAAGTCATAGGTGAAATCACTCAAGGTGTAAGTACTAGAAATGCTATAAGAAATACTTGTAATCACCTAGCTTTTGTATCCCAAATAGAACCCAAAAATATTGATGAAGCCATTATTGATGAACATTGGATGTTGGCCATGCAAGAAGAGTTAAACCAATTTGAAAGAAATGAAGTTTGGGAACTTGTGCCAAGACCCAATGATCATCTAATAATAGGCACCAAATGGGTTTTTAGAAATAAGCTAGATGAAAATGGTATAATAACTAGAAACAAAGCTAGACTAGTTGCAAAGGGATACAACCAAGAAGAAGGAATAGACTATGAAGAAACATATGCTCCCGTAGCTAGGTTAGAAGCCATTAGATTATTGCTAGCTTTTGCATGTTGTATGGATTTCAAACTGTATCAAATGGATGTCAAAAGTGCGTTCTTAAACGGCTACATTCAAGAAGAAGTTTATGTAGGTCAACCTCCCAGTTTTGAAAATCATAAATTTCCAAACCATGTCTTCAAATTGAGAAAAGCTTTATATGGTTTGAAACAAGCTCCAAGAGCTTGGTATGAAAGACTAAGCAAATTCCTTTTAGAACACAACTTTGAAAGAGGAAAGGTTGATACTACATTGTTTATAAAACGCAAACATAATGACATCCTCTTGGTACAAATTTATGTAGATGACATAATATTTGGTGCTACTAATGAAAATCTTTGTCAAGAATTTGCCAAGATTATGCAGAATGAGTTTGAAATGTCCTTGATGGGAGAACTCACCTTCTTCCTTGGACTACAAATAAAACAAGCCATTGATGGAACGTTCATTAGCCAAACTAAATACTGTAAGGAACTACTTAAAAGGTTTGGAATGGACAAGGCAAACGAGATAGCTATACCCATGAGCACATCCTGCTATCTAGACAAAGACGAAAAGGGTAAGGACATTGAAATCACCAAATATCGAGGTATGATTGGATCCTTACTGTATTTAACTGCGAGTAGACCTGATATTATGTTTGCGGTATGCATGTGTGCTAGATATCAAGCATGTCCTAAAGAATCACATTTAACTGCCGTAAAAAGAATTTTGAAATATCTTGTGGGTACTCAAAATGTTGGTTTATGGTATCCCAAAGGTGTTGAATGTAATCTTTTAGGATATTCTGATTCCGACTTTGCGGGGTGTAAGCTTGATAGAAAAAGTACTAGTGGTACATGCCATTTGCTTGGTAGTTCCCTTGTTTCTTGACATAGCAAGAAACAAGCAAGTGTTGCATTGTCAACGGCTGAGGCAGAATATGTAGCAGCTGGTAGTTGTTGTGCTCAAATTCTTTGGATGAGACAACAACTTCTTGATTTTGGTATTACCTTGAATAAGGTCCCCATTAAATGTGATAACACTAGTGCCATTAATATCTCAAAAAATCCAGTAATGCACTCTAGGACCAAACACATTGAGATTAGGCATCACTTTATTAGAGATCATGTGTTAAAAGGGGATTGTGTGCTTGAACATGTTGAAACCTCTAGGCAACTAGCAGATATTTTCACAAAACCCTTGGCTAGAGAGCAATTTATTTACATTAGAAGAGAATTGGGCATTCTTGATATGACAAATTGTGTTTGAGCGATCACTTCATCTTGTGTATTGATTGCGTGACACCTTTACTAGTGATTAATGCAAAAGAACCCCATGGAAATGGAGATTTAATGATCCTATATGGAATTCCTCATGCCTTGAATATATTGGAATGGAAAGAAATGAATTTTGGAGTGAAACAGCCCTTTGAATCGATTCAGCACCCCCTCGAATCGATTCAAAGACCTGTTGGTTCAAAAAATCCTCAAAACAGCATCGTTCGAATCGATTCACACTCCCCTTGAATCGATTCAAACACCTGATGGTCCATATTCCCTCAAACAGAGAGGTTCGAATCGATTCACAGCATCCTCGAATCGATTCACGCACCTGACCCTTCCATTTCTCTCAAATCAGTAACGCTCGAATCGATTCACCCATCCTTCGAATCGATTCACGCGTCAGTTACTGCATATTCACGCTGATTCAAGTCTCTAAATCACACACTTCCTCATTTCACTCTTCCACTATCTCCCACTCTCTCTTCTCAAACCTCTCAACTTCTAATCTCCTCAACTTCTTCTCCAAACCTTCCACTCAAATCCTTCGTCTTCCATGGCTTCCTCCTCTCAACCTCGCAAGAAGCAACGTGCAAACACTGCTGCAGCCTCCATGCCTCAACACTCTGATTTATCTAGATTATTCACTACCCAAAAGGATCTTGAAAGGTACCAATCTTCATTCTCTGAGAAACATCTCATTTCTCCTCATTGGCTTGATCTCCCATTCTTTGAAGCATCTGGACTTCCTCTACTCACCACCTTACATCAACAAGAGCTAGTTGGCTTCATGGCTCTTGAGGAAGTAGCAATCTACCCCGAACTGATTCGTGTATTCTACTCCACTTTACGCCTTCAAGATGCTCGCTATATTGCCCGAGTGAAAGGTAAGACTATCATTCTTGATAATGAGGTAATGAATCAAGTTGGCTTACTCCCTCTTAGCAACGCTTCCTTCCATGGCAAAGAACCTCCTCTTGCATGGAATTATAATCCATTGGAGGCAAGAGCTTTCTTTAATCTTGCAGGTCCCTCGAGCACGGTTGGCACCTTAAGTCTCCATCACCGCCTCTTGCACTTTGTCCTTGTCAAAATTCTCCTCCCCTCCGGTGGAAATTATGCAAGGCTAAATGAGGCCCAAATCTTGCTGCTCTGGGCAATTGTCAATGAGAAAGACATAAATTGGATTGACTTGGTTAGGCATCACATGATTGAAGCCCAAAACCTCGCTCATCTTCCATATGCCATACTCATTACCAAATTGCTCCACCATTTTAAAGTGGACTTGAAAAATGAAATCAAGGAAGTGGTTGGTCCCAAAGCACCTATTGGCAAATCTCATCTCACTAAGATGAATATTGTGGAATACCAAGGCAGGTGGCAATTTCTTAGGCGTCCCCGTCATGAAGTTGAAGATGACGCTCCTCCTCCTCCTCCACACGCTCCTACTGATGACCTTTTCACCAGACTCACTGCCCACCTGGACCAGCGCCTCAACTCCATGGAAGCAAACATCCACGCTCGACTGGACAGGATTGAAGCAAACATGGAAGAGCGATACACGGAGCTTGCCACCCAGATATCCAGCATCCACTTCCCACACCCATGATTGATCTTTACTTTTCTTTCTTTCTATTTCACATTCAGACTTGGTTGTTTACTTTGGTTTATATTTTGGATAATTACTTTGGTTTGTGATTTGCACAATTATCTCGTCTGGTTAATTATTTTGGTTTATCTCAACTGCATCGCCTGCGATTATTACTCGATTTACTGCATACTCCCAACTTTTGTTTTTGATAATGACAAAGGGGGAGAGATAGAGAGATAGAGAGATACATGTGCGATATAGAGAGATACATGTACGATATGATATATGTGCGATATATGTGAATGTGATACATATATATGAATGTGATACATGTGCGACATTATTTCAACGATTGAGATAATTTGATGGTTTTATTGAAAAACAAAGGGGGAGACATATTTCCCTAAAAGAAATAACTGTTTAAAACAGAGACATTAGTTTTCATAACTTGTTATTGGCTAATAAAAACCCCAAGAGATGGCCATTGGTTGTCATCATCAAAAAGGGGGAGAATGTATTTGCATGTGATAACAGGTTTTGATAATGACAATGGAAACAAGCAATGGGAAGTCTTCAAAGAATCAAAAACAATTAGAGATATCATATAAAAGAAGAAAATGATCTCACAAAGGTTCAAGAGATGAAGAAACCAATGAATCAAACAAAAGGAAAGCAACCATGCATCATTAGATTCAAATGGATGACCAACAGGCATGAGAAAATGTCAAAATGAAGAGCCTGAATCGATTCAAGCACGAGTGAATCGATTCACAGCCCTGGAAGTCATAAAAATGAGAAACAGAATGGGTTGAATCGATTCACCATGACCCTGAATCGATTCACAGCCCTGGAAGTCACTAAGATTGCAAACAGTATGTCCTGAATCGATTCACAAGGACCCTGAATCGATTCACACGATGCTGACAGACCAGGAACCCAAAACAGAATGCTCTGAATCGATTCAAACAAGGCTCGAATCGATTCATTCGACTCTGGAACTCCAAAATGCGTAAAACAGAATACTCTGAATCGATTCAAGGATCTACGAATCGATTCACATAGTGGGAAACACCACTAACAGGACAGATTTAAGTGGGAAACATGGACCCAATCTTATAATACGCAGAGACAAGCTGGAGCCATCATCTTGCAACGGCTAGGAACCCTCAATACTGCACAAATGAGTCTATATAATGAAGAGGAACTCAAGCACAATATGAAGAACAAAGAAGCAACAAATCCTTAGCTCTATTTTGTGCTTTGTAAGCCTATTTCTTGTATCTTATACTTCACTTGTATATCCTCTCATCTTGAGAGTTAGAATTTGTGAGAGTCTTTCATTTGTATATCTGCTCTATTAAGAGAGTGCATTGATTGTAAACAAACACCAAACACAAGCTATTTACTCTAGGTTGAGTGGTTACAAAGGTTGAGGATTCAACCTTTGGGATATTGTGAGACTGAGAGATTGGGTGGGTTGCCCTTGTACTTGTGAGGATTGGGTTCTTGAGTGTGGGACACTAGGAAGCCGCAATTGCTCAAAGTTGTATCTCTAGTCTACAATAGTGGAAAATCCTCTAAGTGGGTTGCTTAGAGGCGAGACGTACACCGGATTGGGTGGAACTCGTTACATCGGTTTGCAAGCTTCTCTTCCTTACTCTTTTACCTTCATATACTGCATATTTGTTGATTGGTATTGTTTGGTTGAGAAGAGCATACTTGAACTTGCTTAATTTGTTATATCTTAGATATTGCACACCAAGTGTTTGCTAAATTGCCTCAGCTATATTTACCTCTTGTAGTGCATTGCATATCATTTTTACTTGCTTTCACTTGCATAATCTCATAAACATGGTTATAGAAATCAATTTCAAAGGTATTCCAAGCAAAAGTTTTATTACTCAATTCACCCCCCCTCTTGAGTATTGAGGCCACTTGAACAACAAGTGGTATCAGAGCTTGACTCTTGGTAGATCAAGCTTAACAGCTTCAAGAGATTAAATGGCCTCAAGTTCTCAAAATGTTTTTCCCGAGGGTGGTGCGATAAATAGACCTCCCGCTTTCAATGGGGAAGGGTATGCGTTTTGGAAAGAAAGAATGAAAATCTTCATTCAATCAATTGACTTAAGAATATGGAATACCATTGAAAATGGTCCTTATATACCGATGCATACTATAGATAGCAAGAATGGTGAAAAACCTATAGATGAATGGACAAGCGAGGAAGAAAAGAAAGTCCAATATGGCTACAAGGCCAAAAATCTCATTACTATGTCTTTAGGACAAGATGAATTTTTCAGAATAATGACATGCCAAACTGCTAAAGAAATGTGGGATACTCTTCAAGTAACCCATGAAGGCACTAATGATGTAAAAGACTCAAAGATTAGTACTCTTACTAGTCAATATGAATGCTTTAGGTTAAACTCTCATGAATCGATTGTTGATATGCAAAAAAGGTTTACTCTCATCATTAATCAACTCATTACACTTGGAAAGACTTACACTAACAAAGAACTCATTCATAAAGTGTTGAAAAGTCTTAACAGAGAATGGCAACCGCTAGTTACCGCCATCAAACAATCTCCTAGCATAAACGAAATGTCTCTTGCCACTCTATTTGGTAAGTTGCAGGAACAGGAACAAGAGCTGAAAGAATTAAAGATGGCGGAAGAAGAAGAAAAATCTTCCAAGAAAAAGGGTCTTGCTCTCAAGGCTACTTCCACAAATGAAGAAGAAGAATCCGGAAGTGAACTTGATGAAGAAGAAGAATTCGGACTATTTGTGAAACGCTTCGGGAAATTCATGAAAGGCAAACGCTTTCAAAGAAGCTTCAAAAACTCAAGTAAGAAACCTATCACTAAAGAAAATTCTTCCTCACCCAATTGTTTCGAATGTGGCAAGGAAGGGCACTTCAAAGCAGATTGCCCAAATCTTAAGAAAAAGGGAAAAGAGAAAAGAGGAAGAAGGAGAGCATATATAGCATGGGATGAAAATGAGATAAGCAGCTCGGATGACTCAGAAAACGAAGAAGCAAACCTCTGCCTCATGGCCAATCACCAAGAAGAAGAGGATGAGGTAAACTTCCATGACTTAGATAAAGATGAATTACTTGATGCTCTAGAGGAACTATATGATAAATTTACAAAAGTCTCCAATAGACTTAAGGTGTCTAGAAAAACTAGTGACACTCTAGAGATGCACCTTATGGAGGTTTGCAAAGAGAATGAATGTTTAAAAGAAGAATTGAAAAATGCTCAAATATGTTCCATTAGTAAACCTTGTGATTTTGCTAAGAAATGTGTTGATCTAGAAAATAAAGTCCTAGATCTAAACAAAACCTTAGAGAAATTCACTAATGGAAGAGATAATTTGAATATCCTACTTGGGCAACAAAAATGCATGTTTAGTAAAACCGGTTTAGGATATGATCAAGAACATAGTAATCATAAAATGGAGAAGCACTATAAAAACTTCTTTGCACCACCAAGCAAATCCTCCTCACCTTTTATGAAATGCAATCATTGTGGTTCCAAAGGACATAGTGCTTATAAGTGTAGTGTTAGAAAACTAGGACCAAAGGTCTTAAGAAAAGTGTGGGTTCCCAAAGGGACATTACCACAAACTAACCTTAAAGGACCCAACATAAAATGGGTACCTAGTTCTCTAAACTGATTTTGTTGTGTAGGTATGCTTCAAGGCAAGCAACACCCATTGGTACTTGGATAGTGGGTGTTCAAAGCATATGACGGGAGACATAAGCAAATTTACATCATTCACTCCCAAACGAAAAGGAAGCGTCACCTATGGAGACAACACTAAAGGAAGAATCCTAGGCATTGGAAATATTGGTAAGAATTCTTCCACATCCATAAATGACGTATTGTATGTTGAAGGCCTCAAGCATAATCTACTTAGCATAAGTCAATTATGTGACAAAGGATATAGAGTTTTATTTGAATCCAATTGTTGTATAATTGAAAATAAGCTAAACAAAGAGGTCAAATTTGTTGGAAAAAGAATTGATAACATTTACATGATTGATGTGGATAGCTTGTCTACAAATGATGAACAATGCTTCATTTCTAAAGAGGATGAAACATGGCTATGGCATAGAAGAATAGCTCATATACATGTAGACCACTTGAACAAACTTGTTTCTAAAGATTTAGTGATTGGTCTACCAAAGCTTAAATTTGAAAATAGATTTTGTGATGCATGTCAAAAAGGAAAACAAGTAAAGGCATCTTTTCAATCCAAAAACATTGTTTCTACTCAAAAGCCTTTACAACTTTTGCACATGGACTTATTTGGACCATCCAAAATCAAAAGCTTTAGAGGTAATTACTATGGTCTAGTTATAGTAGATGACTATTCAAGATATACATGGACATTGTTTCTTGCTCATAAAAATGAAGCATATCATGCATTCAAGAAACTTGCAAAGATTATCCAAAATGAGCAAAATTCAAAAATTGCATCTATTAGAACCGATCATGGGGGAGAATTTGAAAATCAATCTTTTGAAAAGTTTTACGAAAAACATGGTATTAATCACAACTTTTCAGCTCCTAGAACTCCACAACAAAATGGAGTAGTTGAAAGAAAGAATAGATCTTTAGTGGAGCTTGCTAGAACCATGCTAAATGAAAACAATATTGCAAAACATTTTTGGGCCGATGCAGTAAACACCGTGTGCTATGTTATGAATAGATGTTTGATAAGGCCTATTTTAAAGAAAACCCCCTATGAGCTTTACAAGGGTAGAAAACCCAACATTGCATACTTTCATATTTTTGGATGTAAATGTTTTGTGCTCAACAATGGAAAGGATAATCTAGGAAAGTTTGATGCAAAATCTGATGGGGCAATATTCCTAGGATATTCTCAATCAAGTAAATCTTATAGAATTTTCAACAAACAAACAAATACCATTGAGGAATCTATTCATGTTAAATTTGATGAAAATAGCCATAACCCTCCGAGAAAGGAAGATGTTGATGATCTTGTAGGTACTTTCCAAGAAATGAACTTGCAAGACAAAGAAGAAGAAGTCAACAATGATGGAGGTGCAGCACAAATTGAGAGACAACAAGAATGGGTAACTTTGAAGGATCATCCCTTAGACAAAGTCATAGGTGAAATCACTCAAGGTGTAAGTACTAGAAATGCTATTAGAAATACTTGTAATCACCTAGCTTTTGTATCCCAAATAGAACCCAAAAATATTGATGAAGCCATTATTGATGAACATTGGATGTTGGCCATGCAAGAAGAGTTAAACCAATTTGAAAGAAATGAAGTTTGGGAACTTGTGCCAAGACCCAATGATCATCTAATAATAGGCACCAAATGGGTTTTTAGAAATAAGCTAGATGAAAATGGTATAATAACTAGAAACAAAGCTAGACTAGTTGCAAAGGGATACAACCAAGAAGAAGGAATAGACTATGAAGAAACATATGCTCCCGTAGCTAGGTTAGAAGCCATTAGATTATTGCTAGCTTTTGCATGTTGTATGGATTTCAAACTGTATCAAATGGATGTCAAAAGTGCGTTCTTAAACGGCTACATTCAAGAAGAAGTTTATGTAGGTCAACCTCCCAGTTTTGAAAATCATAAATTTCCAAACCATGTCTTCAAATTGAGAAAAGCTTTATATGGTTTGAAACAAGCTCCAAGAGCTTGGTATGAGAGACTAAGCAAATTCCTTTTAGAACACAACTTTGAAAGAGGAAAGGTTGATACTACATTGTTTATAAAACGCAAACATAATGACATCCTCTTGGTACAAATTTATGTAGATGACATAATATTTGGTGCTACTAATGAAAATCTTTGTCAAGAATTTGCCAAGATTATGCAGAATGAGTTTGAAATGTCCTTGATGGGAGAACTCACCTTCTTCCTTGGACTACAAATAAAACAAGCCATTGATGGAACGTTCATTAGCCAAACTAAATACTGTAAGGAACTACTTAAAAGGTTTGGAATGGACAAGGCAAACGAGATAGCTACACCCATGAGCACATCCTGCTATCTAGACAAAGACGAAAAGGGTAAGGACATTGAAATCACCAAATATCGAGGTATGATTGGATCCTTACTGTATTTAACTGCGAGTAGACCTGATATTATGTTTGCGGTATGCATGTGTGCTAGATATCAAGCATGTCCTAAAGAATCACATTTAACTGCCGTAAAAAGAATTTTGAAATATCTTGTGGGTACTCAAAATGTTGGTTTATGGTATCCCAAAGGTGTTGAATGTAATCTTTTAGGATATTCTGATTCCGACTTTGCGGGGTGTAAGCTTGATAGAAAAAGTACTAGTGGTACATACCATTTGCTTGGTAGTTCCCTTGTTTCTTGGCATAGCAAGAAACAAGCAAGTGTTGCATTGTCAACGGCTGAGGCAGAATATGTAGCAGCTGGTAGTTGTTGTGCTCAAATTCTTTGGATGAGACAACAACTTCTTGATTTTGGTATTACCTTGAATAAGGTCCCCATTAAATGTGATAACACTAGTGCCATTAATATCTCGAAAAATCCAGTAATGCACTCTAGGACCAAACACATTGAGATTAGGCATCACTTTATTAGAGATCATGTGTTAAAAGGGGATTGTGTGCTTGAACATGTTGAAACCTCTAGGCAACTAGCAGATATTTTCACAAAACCCTTGGCTAGAGAGCAATTTATTTACATTAGAAGAGAATTGGGCATTCTTGATATGACAAATTGTGTTTGAGCGATCACTTCATCTTGTGTATTGATTGCGTGACACCTTTACTAGTGATTAATGCAAAAGAACCCCATGGAAATGGAGATTTAATGATCCTATATGGAATTCCTCATGCCTTGAATATATTGGAATGGAAAGAAATGAATTTTGGAGTGAAACAGCCCTTCGAATCGATTCAGCACCCCCTCGAATCGATTCAAAGACCTGTTGGTTCAAAAAATCCTCAAAACAGCATCGTTCGAATCGATTCACACTCCCCTTGAATCGATTCAAACACCTGATGGTCCATATTCCCTCAAACAGAGAGGTTCGAATCGATTCACAGCATCCTCGAATCGATTCACGCACCTGACCCTTCCATTTCTCTCAAATCAGTAACGCTCGAATCGATTCACCCATCCTTCGAATCGATTCACGCGTCAGTTACTGCATATTCACGCTGATTCAAGTCTCTAAATCACACACTTCCTCATTTCACTCTTCCACTATCTCCCACTCTCTCTTCTCAAACCTCTCAACTTCTAATCTCCTCAACTTCTTCTCCAAACCTTCCACTCAAATCCTTCATCTTCCATGGCTTCCTCCTCTCAACCTCGCAAGAAGCAACGTGCAAACACTGCTGCAGCCTCCATGCCTCAACACTCTGATTTATCTAGATTATTCACTACCCAAAAGGATCTTGAAAGGTACCAATCTTCATTCTCTGAGAAACATCTCATTTCTCCTCATTGGCTTGATCTCCCATTCTTTGAAGCATCTGGACTTCCTCTACTCACCACCTTACATCAACAAGAGCTAGTTGGCTTCATGGCTCTTGAGGAAGTAGCAATCTACCCCGAACTGATTCGTGTATTCTACTCCACTTTACGCCTTCAAGATGCTCGCTATATTGCCCGAGTGAAAGGTAAGACTATCATTCTTGATAATGAGGTAATGAATCAAGTTGGCTTACTCCCTCTTAGCAACGCTTCCTTCCATGGCAAAGAACCTCCTCTTGCATGGAATTATAATCCATTGGAGGCAAGAGCTTTCTTTAATCTTGCAGGTCCCTCGAGCACGGTTGGCACCTTAAGTCTCCATCACCGCCTCTTGCACTTTGTCCTTGTCAAAATTCTCCTCCCCTCCGGTGGAAATTATGCAAGGCTAAATGAGGCCCAAATCTTGCTGCTCTGGGCAATTGTCAATGAGAAAGACATAAATTGGATTGACTTGGTTAGGCATCACATGATTGAAGCCCAAAACCTCGCTCATCTTCCATATGCCATACTCATTACCAAATTGCTCCACCATTTTAAAGTGGACTTGAAAAATGAAATCAAGGAAGTGGTTGGTCCCAAAGCACCTATTGGCAAATCTCATCTCACTAAGATGAATATTGTGGAATACCAAGGCAGGTGGCAATTTCTTAGGCGTCCCCGTCATGAAGTTGAAGATGACGCTCCTCCTCCTCCTCCACACGCTCCTACTGATGACCTTTTCACCAGACTCACTGCCCACCTGGACCAGCGCCTCAACTCCATGGAAGCAAACATCCACGCTCGACTGGACAGGATTGAAGCAAACATGGAAGAGCGATACACGGAGCTTGCCACCCAGATATCCAGCATCCACTTCCCACACCCATGATTGATCTTTACTTTTCTTTCTTTCTATTTCACATTCAGACTTGGTTGTTTACTTTGGTTTATATTTTGGATAATTACTTTGGTTTGTGATTTGCACAATTATCTCGTCTGGTTAATTATTTTGGTTTATCTCAACTGCATCGCCTGCGATTATTACTCGATTTACTGCATACTCCCAACTTTTGTTTTTGATAATGACAAAGGGGGAGAGATAGAGAGATAGAGAGATACATGTGCGATATAGAGAGATACATGTGCGATATGATATATGTGCGATATATGTGAATGTGATACATATATATGAATGTGATACATGTGCGACATTATTTCAACGATTGAGATAATTTGATGGTTTTATTGAAAAACAAAGGGGGAGACATATTTCCCTAAAAGAAATAACTGTTTAAAACAGAGACATTAGTTTTCATAACTTGTTATTGGCTAATAAAAACCCCAAGAGATGGCCATTGGTTGTCATCATCAAAAAGGGGGAGAATGTATTTGCATGTGATAACAGGTTTTGATAATGACAATGGAAACAAGCAATGGGAAGTCTTCAAAGAATCAAAAACAATTAGAGATATCATATAAAAGAAGAAAATGATCTCACAAAGGTTCAAGAGATGAAGAAACCAATGAATCAAACAAAAGGAAAGCAACCATGCATCATTAGATTCAAATGGATGACCAACAGGCATGAGAAAATGTCAAAATGAAGAGCCTGAATCGATTCAAGCACGAGTGAATCGATTCACAGCCCTGGAAGTCATAAAAATGAGAAACAGAATGGGTTGAATCGATTCACCATGACCCTGAATCGATTCACAGCCCTGGAAGTCACTAAGATTGCAAACAGTATGTCCTGAATCGATTCACAAGGACCCTGAATCGATTCACACGATGCTGACAGACCAGGAACCCAAAACAGAATGCTCTGAATCGATTCAAACAAGGCTCGAATCGATTCATTCGACTCTGGAACTCCAAAATGCATAAAACAGAATACTCTGAATCGATTCAAGGATCTACGAATCGATTCACATAGTGGGAAACACCACTAACAGGACAGATTTAAGTGGGAAACATGGACCCAATCTTATAATACGCAGAGACAAGCTGGAGCCATCATCTTGCAACGGCTAGGAACCCTCAATACTGCACAAATGAGTCTATATAATGAAGAGGAACTCAAGCACAATATGAAGAACCAAGAAGCAACAAATCCTTAGCTCTATTTTGTGCTTTGTAAGCCTATTTCTTGTATCTTATACTTCACTTGTATATCCTCTCATCTTGAGAGTTAGAATTTGTGAGAGTCTTTCATTTGTATATCTGCTCTATTAAGAGAGTGCATTGATTGTAAACAAACACCAAACACAAGCTATTTCACTCTAGGTTGAGTGGTTACAAAGGTTGAGGATTCAACCTTTGGGATATTGTGAGACTGAGAGATTGGGTGGGTTGCCCTTGTACTTGTGAGGATTGGGTTCTTGAGTGTGGGACACTAGGAAGCCGCAATTGCTCAAAGTTGTATCTCTAGTCTACAATAGTGGAAAATCCTCTAAGTGGGTTGCTTAGAGGCGAGACGTACACCGGATTGGGTGGAACTCGTTACATCGGTTTGCAAGCTTCTCTTCCTTACTCTTTTACCTTCATATACTGCATATTTGTTGATTGGTATTGTTTGGTTGAGAAGAGCATACTTGAACTTGCTTAATTTTTTATATCTTAGATATTGCACACCAAGTGTTTGCTAAATTGCCTCAGCTATATTTACCTCTTGTAGTGCATTGCATATCATTTTTACTTGCTTTCACTTGCATAATCTCATAAACTTGGTTATAGAAATCAATTTCAAAGGTATTCCAAGCAAAAGTTTTATTACTCAATTCACCCACCCTCTTGAGTATTGAGGCCACTTGAACAACACTGCTTGGATTCCTAATGAGCATGCTTCATATTCAGCAATATTATTGGTACAGTCAAAACATAATCTAGCGCAGATAGGGATAAATTCCTTATCTGGTGAAATCAAGATAGCCCCAATTCCGTGCCCCAATGCATTAGAAGCTCCGTCAAATCTCAGGGTCCATTTCTCTTTCTGACCACCTTCTTCATTGAATAGTGTCATGATATCTTCATCCAGGAAGTTAAACTGCATCGGCTAATAATCATTGATGGGTTGGTGTGCCAAGTAATCAGCCAGGGCACTTCCTCTTATGGCCTTTTGAGTGACATATATTATGTCGTACTTAGTTAATAGCACTTGCCAACGAGCGATCCTTCCGGTCAGAGTAGGTTTTTCAAAAATGTACTTGACGGGGTCCATTTTAGAAACTAGCCAAGTGGTGTGACTCAACATGTATTGCCTTAGGCGCTTAGTGGCCCATGCTAACGCACAACAAGTCCGCTCTAAAGTGGAGTACCTCATTTCACAATCAGTGAACTTCTTGCTTAAGTAGTAGATAGCATGTTTCTTCTTTCCAGCTTCATCGTGTTGTCCCAACACGCAACCCATGGATTCGTTCAATATAGTCAGATACAATATAAGTGGCCTTCCTGGGGTTGGGGGCACCAAAATTGGTGGTTCTTGTAGGTACTGCTTAATCTTTTCGAAAGCTGCTTGATAGTTCTCATCCCATCGCCCCGGTTGATTCTTGCGGAGTAACTTGAAGATGGGTTCACAAGTTGCTGTCAATTGTGAAATAAATCGGGCGATATAATTGAGCCTTCCCAAGAATCCTCGGACCTCTTTTTCTGTACGAGGAGGATGTTGTTCAAGTGGCCTCAATACTCAAGAGGGGGGGTGAGTTGAGTTATAAAACTTTTGATTGGAATGCCTTAGAAATTGATTTTTATAACCAAGTTTATGAGAATATACAAGTGAAATTAAGTGAGAAACAATATGCAATGCACTACAATGGAAAATATTGCTGAGGCAATTTATCAAACACTTGGTAGGCAGTTTTTGAAGTATAACAAATTAAACCAATTCAAGTATGAGCTTCACAAGCAATCAATACCAATCAATCAATATGCAGTCTATGAAAGTAAAGAGTAAGGAAGAGAAGCTTGCAAACCGATGTAACGAGTTCCACCCAAACCGGTGTACGTCTCGCCTCTAAGCAACCCACTTAGAGGATTTCCACTATTGAAGTTTAGAGATACAAGCTGTGAGCAATTGCAGCTTCCTAGTGTCCCACACTTAAGAACTCAATCCTCACTAGCACTAGGTCAACCCACCCAATCTCTCAAACTCTCAATACCCAAAGGTTGAACCCCAACCTTTGTGACCACTCAACCTAGAGTGAAAATCTTTGATGTTTGTAAAGTGTTTACAAGTGAATAACTCTCTTAATAGAGTGGATGGACAATGATAGCTCACACACTTTCTAATCTCTCAAGATGAGAGGATATGCAAATGAAATGATACAAGAAAATAGGGCTTACAAAGCACAAGAGAAAGCAAAGGATTGTAGCTTCTTGGTTCTACTTGTTGTGCTTGGGTTCCTCTTCATTATATAGGCTCATTTGTGCAGTATTGAGGGTTCCTAGCCGTTGCAAGATGATGGCTCCAGCTTGTCTCTGCGTATTATAAGATTGGGTCCATGTTTCCCACTTAAATCTGTCTTTTTAGTGGTGTTTCCCACTTCTCGAATCGATTCGTAGTGCCTTGAATCGATTCAAAGCATTCTGATGTGTGCAGATTTAAGTTTCAGATTCATGTGAATCGATTCGAGCATTGTCTGAATCGATTCGAGTCATTCTCTTTCTGCAGTTTGGAGTTTCTGATACGTGTGAATCGATTCGAGGCTTCTTTGAATCGATTCAAGACATTCTGTCTTCAATTAAAGTGACTCCCAGGTGTTCAAATCGATTCAGGGTCATGGTGAATCGATTCGACCCATTCTGTTTCCTATTTTTGTGACTTCCAGAGCTGTGAATCGATTCACTCGTGCTTGAATCGATTCAGGCTTTGCATTTTGACATTTTTCATGCCTGTTGGTCATCCATTTGAATCTAGTGATGCATGGTTGCTTTCCTATGTCTTGGTTCATTGGTTTCTTGATTTCTTGAACCTTTGTGAAACCGTTTTCTTCTTTTATATGATACCTCTAATTGTTTTTGATTCTTCGAAGACTTCGCATTGCTTGTTTCCTTTGTCATTATCAAAACCTGTTATCACATGCAAATAGATTCTCCCCCTTTTTGATGATGACAACCAATGGCCATCTCTTGGGGTGTTTAATAACCAATAACAAGTTATGAAAAAATAATGTCTCTGCTTGTTTAAACAATTATTTCTTTTAAGGAAATATGTCTCCTTCTTTGTTTTTCAATAAAACCATCAAATTTTTCAAGCGTTGAAAAAATACATACATACATACACATTTATCTCACATGTATTTTATATCTCTCCCCCTTTGTCATTATCAAAAACAAAAAGTTGAGAATATGCAGTAAATCGAGTAATAATCGCATGCAACGCAGTTGAAACTTAATCATCAAAGGCGAGATAATAGTGTAAATAATTAACCAAAATAGTCATAAACCAGAGTAAAATGGCAGAAAAACAACCAAGTCTTAACGTGAAATTTAAACAAAGAAAATAAAAATCAATCAAGGCTGTGGGAAGTGGATGCTGGAAATCTGGGTGGCTAGCTCGGTGTACCGCTCTTCCATATTTGCTTCAATTTTGTCCAGTCGGGCATTGATGTTGGCTTCCATAGAGTTGGGGCGCTGGTCCAAGTGGGCAGTGAGTCTGGTGAACAGATCATCAGTAGGAGCGGGTGGAGGAGGAGGAGGGGCGTCATCTTCAACTTTGTGACGGGGACGTCTAAGAAATTGCCACCTGCCATGGTACTCAACAATATTCATCTTGGTGAGATGAGATTTGCCAATAGGTGCTTTGGGACCAACCATTCTTTGATTTCATTTTTCAAATCCACTTTGAAGTGGTGGAGCAATTTGGTAATGAATATAGCATATGGAAGATGAGCGAGGTTTTGGGCTTCAATCATATGATGCCTGATCAAGTCAATCCAATTGATGTCCTTTTCATTGACAATTGCCTAGAGCAGCAAGATTTGGGCCTCATTGAGCCTTGCATAATTTCCACCGGAAGGGAGGAGAATTTTGACAAGGACAAATTGTAGGAGGCGGTGATGAAGACTTAAAGTGCCAACCGTGCTAGAGGGACCTGCAAGATTAAAGAAGGATCTTGCCTCCAATGGATTATAATTCCATGCAAGAGGAGGTTCTTTGCCATGGAAGGAAGCATTGCTAAGAGGGAGTAAGCCAACTTGATTCATAACTTCATTATCAAGAATGATAGTTTTACCTTTCACTTTGGCAATGTAGCAAGCATCTTGAAGGCGTAGAGTGGAGTAAAATACACGAATCAATTCGGGGTATATTGCTACTTCCTCAAGAGCCATGAAACCAACAAGCTCTTATTGATGCAAAGTGGTGAGTAGAGGAAGTCCAGACGTCTCAAAAAATGGGAGATCAAGCCAATGAGGGGAAATGAGATGTTTCTTAGAGAAGGAGGATTGGTACCTTTCTAGTTCCTTTTGGGTGGTAAAGAATCTGGATAAATCAGAGTGTTGAGGCATGGAGGTTGCAGCAATGTTTGCACGTTGCTTCTTGCGAGGTTGGGAGGAGGAAGCCATTGAAGATGGAGGAGTTGAGTGGAAGGTAGAGGAGGTTGAGAGGTTTGAGAAGAGAGAGTGGGAGATAGTGGGAGAGTGAAATGAGGGAATGCATGATTAAGTGGCTTGAATCATCGTTATTATGCAAAAACTGTCGCGTGAATCGATTCGAGGGATTGGTGAATCGATTCGAGCGTTACTGACTTAGGAGAAATGGGAGAGTCAGGTGCGTGAATCGATTCGAGGATGAGCTAAATCGATTCGAACCTCTCTGTTTGAAGGAATATGAACCAACAGGTGTTTGAATCGATTCAAGGGGAGTGTGAATCGATTCGAACGTTGCTGTTTTGAGGAATTTTGAACCATCAGGTCTTTGAATCGATTCGAGGGGATGCTGAATCGATTCGAAGGGCTGTTTCACTCCAAATTTCATTTCTATCCATTCCAATTTATTCAAGGCATGAGGAATTTCATATAGGATCATCAAATCTACATTTCCATGGGGTTCTTTTTCCTTAATAAAAGTTATCAAGCATTCAATACACAAGATTAAGAGATCATTCAAACACAATTTGTCATATCAAGAATGCCTAATTCTCTTCTAATGTGAATAAATTGCTCTCTAGCCAAGGGTTTTGTGAAAATATCTGCTAGTTGCCTAGAAGTTTCAACATGTTCAAGTACACAATCCCCTTTTAACACATGGTCTCTGATAAAGTGGTGTCTAATCTCAATGTGCTTGGTTCTAGAGTGCATTACTGGATTTTTTGAGATATTAATGGCACTAGTATTATCACATTTGATGGGTACTTTGTTCAAAACAATGCCAAAATCAATAAGTTGTTGTCTCATCCAAAGAATTTAAGCACAACAACTACCGGCGGCTACATACTCTGCTTCAGCCGTCGATAATGCAACACTTGCTTGCTTCTTGCTATGCCAAGAAACAAGGGAGCTACCAAGTAAATGACATGTGCCACTAGTACTTTTTCTATCAAGTTTACAGCCAGCAAAGTCAGAGTCGGAATATCCTAAAAGATTACATTCAACGCCTTTGGGATACCACAAACCAACATTTTGAGTACCCACGAGATATTTCAAAATTCTTTTTACGGCAGTTAAGTGTGATTCTTTAGGACATGCTTGATATCTAGCACACATGCATACTGCAAACATAATATCGGGCCTACTAGCAGTTAAATACAGTAAGGATCCAATCATACCTCGATATTTGGTGATTTCAATGTCCTTACCCTTTTCATCTTTGTCTAAATAGCAAGATATGCTCATGGGTGTAGCTATTTCGTTTGCCTTGTCCATTCCAAACCTCTTAAGTAGTTCCTTACAATACTTGGTTTGGCTAATGAACGTTCCATCATTTGCTTGTTTTATTTGCAATCTAAGGAAGAAGGTGAGTTCTCCCATCAAGGACATTTCAAACTCATTCTGCATAATCTTGGCAAACTCTTGACAAAGATTTTCATTAGTAGCACCAAATATTATGTCATCCACATAAATTTGTACTAAAAGAATGTCATTATTTTTGCATTTTATAAACAGTGTAGTATCAACCTTTCCTCTTTCAAAATTGTGTTCTAAAAGGAATTTGCTTAGTCTTTCATACCAAGCTCTTGGAGCTTGTTTCAAACCATATAAAGCTTTTCTCAATTTAAAGACATGGTTTGGAAATTTATGATTTTCAAAACCGGGAGGTTGATCTACATAAACTTCTTCTTGAATGAAGCCGTTTAAAAATGCACTTTTGACATCCATTTGATAAAGTTTGAAATCCATACAGCATGCAAAAGCTAGTAATAACCTAATGGCTTCTAACCTAGCTACGGGAGCATACGTTTCTTCATAATCTATTCCCTCTTCTTGATTGTATCCCTTTGCAACTAGTCTAGCTTTGTTTCTTGTTATTATACCATTTTCATCTAGCTTATTTCTAAAAACCCATTTGGTGCCTATTATTAGATGGTCATTGGGTCTTGGCACAAGTTCCCAAACTTCATTTCTTTCAAATTGGTTTAACTCTTCTTGCATGGCCAACATCCAATGCTCATCAATAATGGCTTCATCAATATTTTTGGGTTCAATTTGGGATACAAAAGCCAGGTGATTGCATGCATTTCTAATGGCGTTTTGAGTACTTACCCCTTTGGTTATTTCTCCAATGATTTTGTCCAAGGGATGATCCTTCAAGGTTACCCAATCTTGTTGTCTCTCAATTTGTGTTGCACCTCCATCATTGTTGACTTCTTCTTTGTCTTCCAAGTTCATTTCTTGGAAAGTACCTACAAGATCATCAACATCTTCCTTTCTCGGAGGGTTATGGCTATTTTCATCAAATTTAACATGTATAGATTCTTCAATGGTATTTGTTTGTTTGTTGAAAATTCTATAAGATTTACTTGATTGAGAATATCCTAGGAATATTGCCTCATCAGATTTTGCATCAAACTTTCCTAGATTATCCTTTCCATTGTTGAGCACAAAACATTTACATCCAAAAATATGAAAGTATGCAATGTTGGGTTTTCTACCCTTGTAAAGCTCATAGGGGGTTTTCTTTAAAATAGGCCTTATTAAACATCTATTCATAACATAACATGCGGTGTTTACCGCATCGGCCCAAAAGTGTTTTGCAATATTGTTTTCATTTAGCATGGTTCTAGCAAGCTCCACTAAAGATCTATTCTTTCTTTCAACTACTCCATTTTGTTGTGGAGTTCTAGGAGCTGAAAAATTGTGATTAATACCATGTTTTTCGCAAAACTTTTCGAAAGATTGATTTTCAAATTCTCCCCTATGATCGGTTCTAATGGATGCAATTTTTGAGTTTTGCTCATTTTGGATAATCTTTGCAAGTTTCTTGAATGCATGATATGCTTCATTCTTATGAACAAGAAATAGTGTCCATGTATATCTTGAATAGTCATCTACTATGACTAGACCATAGTAATTACCTCCAAAGCTTTTGATTTTGGATGGTCCAAATAAGTCCATGTGCAAAAGTTGTAAAGGCCTTTGAGTGGAAACAATGTTTTTGGATTGAAAAGATGCCTTTACTTGTTTTCCCTTTTGACATGCATCACAAAATCTATTTTCAAATTTAAGCTTTGGTAAACCAATTACTAAATCTTTAGAAACAAGTTTGTTTAAGTGGTCTACATGTATATGAGCTATTCTTCTATGCCATAGCCAAGTTTCATCCTCTTTAGAAATGAAGCATTGTTCATCATTTTTAGACAAACTATCCACATCAATCATGTAAATGTTATCAATTCTTTTTCCAACAAATTTGACCTCTTTGTTTAGCTTATTTTCAATTATACAACAATTGGATTCAAATAAAACTCTATATCCTTTGTCACATAATTGACTTATGCTAAGTAGATTATGTTTGAGGCCTTCAACATACAATACGTCACTTATGGAGGTGGAAGAATTCTTACCAATATTTCCAATGCCTAGGATTCTTCCTTTAGTGTTGTCTCCGTAGGTGACGCTTCCTTTTCGTTTGGGAGTGAATGATGTAAATTTGCTTATGTCTCCCGTCATATGCTTTGAACACCCACTATCCAAGTACCAATGGGTGTTGCTTGCCTTGAAGCATACCTACAAAACAAAATCAGTTTAGAGAACTAGGTACCCATTTTATGTTGGGTCCTTTTAGGTTAGCTTGTGGGGATGTTCCTTTGGGAACCCACACCTTTCTTAAGACCTTTGGTCCTAGTTTCCTAACACTACACTTATAAGCACTATGTCCTTTGGAACCACAATGATTGCATTTCATAAAAGGTGAGGAGGATTTGCTTGGTGGTGCAAAGAAATTTTTATAGTGTTTCTCTATTTTATGATTGCTATTTTCTTGGTCATATCCTAGACCGGTTTTACTAAACATGCATTTTTGTTGCCCAAGTAGGATATTCAAATTATCTCTTCCATTAGTGAACTTTTCTAGTGTCCTATTTAGGTCTTCAACCTTGGTTTCTAACACAATGCATCTTTTTGCAAAATCACATGGTTTATCCTTGGAGCATGTTTGAACATTTTCTAGTACTTCTTTTAAGCTATCATTTTCTTTACATACTTCCATGAGATGCATTTCAAGGGTATCACTAGTTTTCCTAGATGATTTAAGTCTATTAGAGACTTTTACAAATTTATCATATAATTCCTCAAAAGCATCTAACAGTTCATTTTTGTCTAAGTCAAGAAGATTTACCTCATTATCCTCTTCTTGATGATTTGCCATTAAGCAAAGATTTGCTTCCTCATTTTTCGAATCATCGGAGCTACTCACATCGTTCTCATCCCAAGCAATGTAGGCTCTTCTTCTTCTTTGTTTGTCCTTGCCCTTCTTTTTAAGATTTGGACAATCGACCTTGAAGTGCCCTTCCTTGCCACATTCAAAACAATTGGGTGAGGAAGCATTTTCTTTAGTGATAGGTTTCTTACTTGGGTTTTTGAAGCTTCTTTGGAAGCGTTTTCCTTTCATGAATTTCCCGAAGCGTTTCACAAATAGTCCAAACTCTTCTTCTTCATCAAGTTCACTTCCGGATTCTTCTTCATTCGTGGAAGTAGCCTTGAGAGCGAGACCCTTTTTCTTGGAAGATTTTTCTTCCTCTTCCGCCATCTTTAATTCTTTCAGCTCTTGTTCCTGTTCCTGCAACTTACCAAATAGTGTGGCAAGAGACATTTCGTTTATGCTAGGAGATTGTTTGATGGCGGTAACTAGCGGTTGTCATTCTCTGTTAAGACTTTTCAACACTTTATGAATGAGCTCTTTGTTAGTGTAAGTCTTTCCAAGTGTAATGAGTTGATTAATGATGAGAGTGAACCTTTTTTGCATATCAACAATTGATTCATGTGAGTTTAATCTAAAGCACTCATATTGACTAGTTAGTGTACTAATCTTAGAGTCCTTTACATCGTTAGTACCTTTGTGAGTTACTTGTAGAGTATCCCACATCTCTTTAGCAGTTTGGCAAGTCATTATTCTAAAAAATTCATCTTGACCTAAAGCCATAGTAATTAGATTTTTGGCCTTGTAGCCATATTGGACTTTCTTTTCTTTCTCGCTTGTCCATTCATCTATAGGTTTTTCGACATTTTTACTATCTACTGTATGCATTGGTATATAAGGACCATTTTCAATGGCATTCCAAATTTTCAAGTCAATTGATTGAATGAAGATTTTCATTCTCTCTTTCCAAAAGGCATACCCTTCCCCATTGAAAGCGGGAGGTCTGTTTATCGCACCACCCTCGGGAAAAACATTTTGAGAACTTGAGGCCATTTAGTCTCTTGAAGCTGTTAAGCTTGATCTACCAAGAGTCAAGCTCTGATACCACTTGTTGTTCAAGTGGCCTCAATACTCAAGAGGGGGGGTGAATTGAGTTATAAAACTTTTGATTGGAATACCTTAGAAATTGATTTTTATAACCAAGTTTATGAGAATATGCAAGTGAAATTAAGTGAGAAACAATATGCAATGCACTACAATGGAAAATATTGCTGAGGCAATTTAGCAAACACTTGGTAGGCAGTTTTTGAAGTATAACAAATTAAACCAATTCAAGTATGAGCTTCACAAGCAATCAATACCAATCAATCAATATGCAGTCTATGAAAGTAAAGAGTAAGGAAGAGAAGCTTGCAAACCGATGTAACGAGTTCCACCCAAACCGGTGTACGTCTCGCCTCTAAGCAACCCACTTAGAGGATTTCCACTATTGAAGTTTAGAGATACAAGCTGTGAGCAATTATAGCTTCCTAGTGTCCCACACTCAAGAACTCAATCCTCACTAGCACTAGGGCAACCCACCCAATCTCTCAAACTCTCAATACCCAAAGGTTGAACCCCAACCTTTGTGACCACTCAACCTAGAGTGAAAATCTTTGATGTTTGTAAAGTGTTTACAAGTGAATAACTCTCTTAATAGAGTGGATGGACAATGATAGCTCACACACTTTCTAATCTCTCAAGATGAGAGGATATGCAAATGAAATGATACAAGAAAATAGGGCTTACAAAGCACAAGAGAAAGCAAAGGATTGTAGCTTCTTGGTTCTACTTGTTGTGCTTGGGTTCCTCTTCATTATATAGGCTCATTTGTGCAGTATTGAGGGTTCCTAGCCGTTGCAAGATGATGGCTCCAGCTTGTCTCTGCGTATTATAAGATTGGGTCCATGTTTCCCACTTAAATCTGTCTTTTTAGTGGTGTTTCCCACTTCTCGAATCGATTCGTAGTGCCTTGAATCGATTCGAAGCATTCTGATGTGTGCAGATTTAAGTTTCAGATTCGTGTGAATCGATTCGAGCATTGTCTGAATCGATTCGAGTCATTCTGTTTCTGCAGTTTGGAGTTTCTGATACGTGTGAATCGATTCGAGGCTTCTTTGAATCGATTCAAGACATTCTGTCTTCAATTAAAGTGACTCCCAGGTGTTCGAATCGATTCAGGGTCATGGTGAATCGATTCGACCCATTCTGTTTCCTATTTTTGTGACTTCCAGAGCTGTGAATCGATTCACTCGTGCTTGAATCGATTCAGGCTTTGCATTTTGACATTTTTCATACCTGTTGGTCATCCATTTGAATCTAGTGATGCATGGTTGCTTTACTATGTCTTGGTTCATTGGTTTCTTGATTTCTTGAACCTTTGTGAAACCGTTTTCTTCTTTTATATGATACCTCTAATTGTTTTTGATTCTTCGAAGACTTCGCATTACTTGTTTCCTTTGTCATTATCAAAACCTGTTATCACATGCAAATACAGAGGAGGCATCTCGAGAATCGCCTTGACTTTGTCAGGATCAACCTCTATCCCTCTTTTGCTTACTATAAACCCTAGCAGCTTGCCTGACCTTGCACCGAACGTGCACTTGGCAGGGTTCAATCTTAGCCTGAACTTTCTTAACCGTTCAAAAAGCTTCCTTAAATCGCTAATGTGCCCTTCATCTATTCTAGATTTGGCAATGATGTCATCCACATAAACTTCTATTTCCTTATGCATCATATCATGGAAAAGAGTCACCATTGCTCTCTGATAAGTCGCTCCAGCATTTTTTAACCCAAAGGACATCACCTTATAGCAAAATGTGCCCCATAGAGTGATAAACGTGGTCTTCTCCATGTCTTCAGGTGCCATTTTAATTTGATTATACCCCGAGAAACCATCCATGAATGAGAAAATGGAATGCTGAGCTGTATTATCAACCAAAACATCGATCTTTGGTAGGGGAAAATCATCTTTGGGACTAGCCCTATTCAAATCTCGGTAGTCTACACACATCCGTACCTTTCCATCCTTTTTTGGGACAGGGACAATGTTGGCTACCCACTGAGGGTATTTTACCACAGCTAGGAACCCAGCACCAAACTGCTTCTTAACCTCCTCTTTGATCTTTAAAAGCATTTCTGGCTTCATTCGACGTAGTTTCTGCTTTATTGGAGGGCACTCAGGTTTTAAGGGTAGTCTATGCTCGACAATGCTAGCATCAAGCCCAGGCATATCTTGATAAGACCAGGCAAAGACATCACAAAATTCCATCAACAACTTGATTAAATCTTCTCTTTGTTCTCTACTTAGGGTAGTGCCGATCTTGACTTCCTTCTTATTTTCTTTATTCCCCAAATTAATGACCTCAACTATGTCTAGGTAGGGTTGAATCCCTTCATCCTCTTGCTCTAACAACCTTGTCAGCTCAGGCGATGGCTCACAATCTTCCCCACCTTCCTCATCAGCGTAATCAACTGGGTGATCGAAGTCGTGAAACAGGATTGCGACCTCACTTTCCTCAAGAGAGTCATTTTTGGATCTGTAATTTAGTGTGATATGGCAAATAATAAAAAAAAGAACAAGCGAGTAAAAAGAAGGATTCAGAATAAGGATAAGGGATACAAGAAGAGTTTTTTTTTGAATTTCGATACGCGTTTATTGATGAAAATGATAAAAACAAGTTTTTTTTTGTTTTGCCCTTATTACATGGAAGAGTCCCAAAGCCTTAGGCAGAGCAGAGGGACGAATAAGTACTTAAAGCATAAACAAATTACTTTGATGAAACATTCAAAGTCGTGGGGAGTTTAATGGCCTCCTAGTTATGAAGTTCTTGGCCTGGTGGACAAGCAATCACAAAATCAACACTATCACAGAGACTTTCTTCAACGACAGCCACTTGGTCTGGAGGCATCAGTCTGGCGCTTCGAAAGCTTTGGTAGAGATCACACATGGGGATTCTTGCGGTATGAGGTTCTCTGCCGGTGAGACGAGCAGTCCTTCTTTCCCTCTTCTCTTCCTCTACCCTTTTTCTGTCGGCAGCCGTGGGCTGGTATCCTAATCCAAAACCATTTCTGTTATCAAGCAGGCGTATAGGTTCTATTTCTCCATTCAAAGCACGTCCTAGCCCTCTTCCAGGTTTATACCCTCCACGCAGCATAATCTTTGCCATCATTAAAGATGCACTTAGCATGTGAGCTTTTACCATCATGACTCCTTCCCCTACATAGGTAGCGTTTGCTATCTCTAATGCTTGGAAAGAAGTTTCAAGAGCCTCTTCTGCTGCCTTGATGTAAGGGGTTAACAGAGGTTTGCTGACCAGAAGGTCTTCCTCACCAGAAACAATTATCAGCTTGTTGTCAATTATGAATTTTAGTTTTTGGTACAGGGTAGAGGGCACCACTCCAACAGAATGGATCCACGGCCTGCCTAATAAATAGCTGTAGGCAGGCGAGATATCCATGACTTGAAAAAGAACCTGGAACGTGCACGGCCCAACCTGTATGGGCAACTCAATCTCACCCATGACCTCCCTCCAAGTTCCATCAAAAGCTCGTACTATTGTGGCACTTGGCTTCATATAAGTCCCATCAAATGGTAACTTGGCCAATGTAGACTTTGGCATGACGTTGAGGGACGACCCATTGTCAATAAGTACTTTTGCTAAGATGTAATCTCGGCATTTTACGGAAATATGGAGAGCCTTGTTGTGCCCAATCCCCTCTGTTGGTATTTCGTCATCAGTGAAAGTCAGATAGTTATCTGCAATAATGTGCCCCACTATTCCTTGAAACTTATCAACGGGAATGTCATGACTGACATGGGCCTCATTCAGGACCTTCATCAACATCTTCCGATGTGGCTCAAAGTTCATCAACAATGATAACAAAGAGATTTTTGCAGGAGTATGGGTCAGTTGATCAAGCACTTGATATTTGTTCTGACGAATAAACTTTAAGAATTCATGAGCTTCTTCATCAGTCACGGCCCTTTTGATTTCACCATTGGCCCCTTCTTTGTCCACCTTGGCATTTCCGGTAACCTGATCCTTCTTTGGCTCTGGAGGGGTGTATACTCTTCCGCTTCGGGTTATACCTCCTACCCCAACAATATTTGTGACGGACGAAGGAGACGGGTCACTCGTCGCCAAGCTTGCAACGATCATATCTGCGTTGTACTTCCAAGGGACAGCCCGAGAATCTTTGAACGCAAATGGGGTGGGTGCTTGAATAGTGATGATTGGTTGTACAGAAACAGGAGCTGCTTGAGGGTTCCTGGTGTAAAATATTATCAAGGGCTTAGGGACCCGTGCCCCTGTTTTTTCCTCGATCATGTCGACCTCATCTCCATGGCGTTTACAGACCTGCACAATATGGCTGTCCATAAGGCTTTGAAGGACCTTATAGAAACCTTGGTGTTTGGCAGTCTGCTCGTAATCATGTTCCACACTCTAGGTCCCTTTAATTAGTCCCCTTTCAAGCAAAAGGGAATAAACTATCCGTAAGGGCATTCTTATGTCAGCAACATTCTTAACGTACTCCTCATTATTTTCCAAGGCGTTGACCTTTGAATTTCCATGGTTAGGCAGGGGAGTTGTGGCAATATTTGGGCTACCTTCCTTAAAGTTAATCCAATCGGCTTTGATCAAATCTCTTACTTTATATTTCAAAGTCATGCAATTTTCTATGGAATGCCCTGGTGCCCCTGCATGGTAATCACAATGAGCGTTTGGGTCATATCCCCTTGGGTAAGGAGGTTGCAACGGCCTCATGGGGCATGGAGCTACTAGACCCTTTTGAACGAGGATTGGAAAAAGTTCGGTATATGTTATGGGAATTGGATCGAACTGCACAGGGGAGCGCTCATTATTGGAATTCCTTGTGTTCTGATTATGATTGGGTCGTCGAGTCACTTGCTGCGGGTGATGGTATGGCACAGGTTGTGGCACTGGCGCTCTTACCATGGGTGGACGGAAGTGGGGAGTATAAGCTGTCGGGACAGTGACGATTTCGATGTTATTAAGGTCTCGTTCGTCGTAATTGGCTTCATTGTCGCCTTGTCGACCATCCTGATATATCACCACCCATATTGTGACATCCCAGCGCTGTTGAGGGCAGGGAGTGATCGCCGGTGCATGGACACCGACAAGGAGCGGCTCCTAGCAGGCTTCTAGCGGGGAATGTGGCATCCCGGGCACTGTTGAGGGCGGGGAGTGATCGCCGGTGCATAGGCACGGACAAGGAGCGGCTCCTAACAGGCTTCCAGTGGGAGGGACACATGAACGAACCGAATATATACCAAAATGAGAGGGATCCAAAGACTGTATAGGTATGGGACTATACAGTCGAGGATAGCTTAAAGAAATGAATTCGTACTACCTATACCAACAAATGCATTAGCCTTTTCGGTAGCCTATCACTTAAGAACTTCAAAGTTAAGCGTGCTTAACTTGGAGTAATTCTGGGATGGGTGACCTCCTGGGAAGTTCTCAGGAAATGTGTGAGTGAGGACAAAAGCACATTGAAAAGGTCTTGTGTTGGTCTGTGGGGTGAGTCGTTCATTCCTGAAAAGCGGCCGCGACGTTACACTGGTATCAGAGCCTAGCCTCTCCTAGTACGGTATGGTTCAGGGACGAACCAGGCGGAAGCTGGTGGGCATGTGACATCCCAGCGCTGTTGAGGGCAGGGAGTGATCGCTGGTGCATGGACACGGACAAGGAGCGGCTCCTGGTAGGCTTCCAGCGGGGAATGTGGCATCCCGGGCACTATTAAGGGCGGGGAGTGATCGCCGGTGCATAGGCACGGACAAGGAGCGGCTCCTGACAGGCTTCTAGTGGGAGGGACACATGAACGAACCGAATATATACCAGAATGAGAGGGATCCAAAGACTGTATAGGTATGGGACTATACAGTCGAGGATAGCTTAAAGAAATGAATTCGTACTACCTATACCAACAAATGCATTAGCCTTTTCGGTAGCCTATCACTTAAGAACTTCAAAGTTAAGCGTGCTTAACTTGGAGTAATTCTGGGATGGGTGACCTCCTGGGAAGTTCTCAGGGAATGTGTGAGTAAGGACAAAAGCACATTGAAAAGGTCTCGTGTTGGTCTGTGGGGCGAGTCGTTCATTCCTGAAAAGCGGCCAGAGTGTTATAGACCGGGATCGCGGCGGCGCGGCCGACCCTCAAAACGATTTTAAAATAAACAGGGAGTCGCCACCAATATTTTTTAGGATAAAATACTGGAAAAACCTTTCATTAAAGCACTGGTTATAAAAATGAAATTCCATGATTCGGGAGTCTGATTACAGGTGAGGAAGGTATTAGCACCTCACAACTGTCCATTATAAAAACGGTTACCTCAATATGATAGCGCGCATTATAATTAACCCATTAATTATTTTAACTTTTTCATGAAAAGAAAATATACGAGATGACAAAATATACAAAAATAAACAAAAAAAAATAAACACAAAATATTTACATGAGACTAACAGGACGTCTCGTCCAAATTAGACTCGCTCCGCCTCTTTTTTAAAAAAAAAATGAGATTAACAGGACGTCTCATCCAAATTAAGCTCGCTCCTCCTTTTTTGTGATGAACCCGTACAGGACAAAGTTCTTCGCACGTGTACGGATCTTATAGAGGCTGTGTATACGGAAGTATTTTCCGTACGACACTGATTAAGAATGATTTATTTCTTTTTTTTTGATTTTATTTAGAATTGAAAGAAGACATAGGAAACTTTTATTTCCTTTTATTATATTTTTACTACAAAGCAAAATAGGGAAGGTAACAAGAGCTACAAGAGGGAAAGGAGAGAAAAAAAATGAGCGAAAACTTAGCGGGAGAAGAGAAAACCGAGTGAAAAATGGAAAAACCGAGTGGAAATGGTAAAAAAACCAAGTGTAAATAGTAAAAACTGAGTGAAAAGTAGAATACCGGGTGAAGGTTTAGAACCCGAGTGGTGTTGGTGAGGAGAGGGGCTATACCGTGAAGAGAAAAAGGATTAAAGTTGTTGGTTTGAGGAGAGAGTGTGGGACGGATTGGAATAGGAGAGGACGGTGTAGAGGATTATGGGCAGTATGGTGAGGGACGATGGAAGGAGAAGAAGAGAGGAGTTGGTGTGAAGGAGACAGAGAACGGAGGTTTTAGCAGAGTTTTCCCTTCATTCCTCCAATGTTCCCCCCTTTGGTGCTTCAACCTTTGCCTATTTATAGGCTTGTCTGAGTGGAAGGCCAGCTCAGGCTTCCACTCAGAGTGGAAAACTAACTCACACTTCCATTCAGAGTGAAGTGGGGGACAACAGCTGGGTGGGAATTTTTAATTCCCCCCACTTCCGCCCCTGTCTGCCACCCCCAGGATTCCTGGATCCACTTGGGTGGTGGAATCGAAGTCAGCACGGGCGAACAGGGGGAGCCGGGTGGAAATCCGAGAGAGAATGGTGAAAATCCGAGAGAGAATGATAGAAATCCGAGTGAGAATGGTAGAATTCTGAGTGAAAATGACTCAGATCAGCCTCTCAGTCGGCATTCATCCGCATTGGGAGTCAATTCCGAGTGGAATGAATCATTTCCAATAGAAAACCGAGTGAAAAAGTGTGCAATTGAATTGAGGGGACAAACGAGGTAATTCTGATTGGAACAATCAAACAGACTGAGTGAAAATTGACTCAGAACCGGTTGAAGAGGACTCGGTGCTGATTGAAAAGTGTCACTCAAAATTGGGGAAAATAGGGCTCAGACTTGGTTTAAAGTGTCACTCGGTTCTGACTGAAAATTGGCTTTTGAATGGGTGAAAGGATAACTCGGATTCGGGTGAAAATGGTGACTCGGAATTTGTTTGAGGAAGTATGACACGGAATTGGTTTGAAGAAGGCTGACCGACTGAAGACTGGCTCGGGAATAGGTAAAAAATGTCACTCGGAATTGATTAAAAACTGAGTCAGAAATAATTAAAGACTGACCAAGAACTGACTGAAAAGTGTCTCTCAGAATTGATAAAAAAAGACTCAGAATTAGGAGAGAATAATGATTCGGAAATGGGTAAAGGAGGACTCGGAGCTGATTGAAAATCGAAGAGAAAGACTCGGAAGTTGAATGTAAAGGGTCTCGGAGTTGGCTAAAGGATGACTCAGAGCCGACTGAATAAAGAGGAAGACACGGAAGTGTGTAAAGGATGACTCGGAGATGTGTAAAGGATGACTCAGAAATGTGTAAAGGATGACTTGGAGATGCGTGAAACATGACTCGGGATTGGCTTGATGAGGGATGACACGGAATTGGTAAAAAATGGGTCAGAACTAACCAAGAACTGACCAAGAATTGACTCGGAAATGTGTAAAGGATGACTCGGAGATGGGTGAAAGATGACTCGGGAACGGGTGAAAAGTGGCTCGGGAATGGTTAATGGAATGGCTTGGATTAGGGTGAAAATGGTGACTTGGATTTATAGGATGAGTGAAGATTTTCTCAAAAATCCTACTGGCTTTTCACTCAGAATCTAACCGTTTTACTTATTTTCCAATCGGAAATAGCTTTCATTCGGTAATTGGCTTGTTTGGTGCACTCACTCATCAATCAGGAATGGCTTTCACTCAGCAATCAGCTATTTGATGCACTTTCTTAGAAGTTCTTCACAAGTCCGAGTCTTGGGTTGCTCGGAAACACACGATTATTCCCCAACTCACTCAGAGTCAGCCTCATGCTTCAATTAGAATCAAAGACTCAATTTCATCAATCGGTATCTCCTGAACCACTCGGAGAAACTTTGTATAAATTTGCCTTTCTTCATTCCAATCGGACACATTCATTCAGAAGTCCTTCCATTGGGTTGTTATCACTCGGAAAACCGATTGAAGATTGATCATTCGGCACAGGTTCACTCCTTCCTAAAATATTTCACTCGGAACATAGCATTTTCACTCGGAAAAGGCTTGCTTCCCACTCAGGACATGGAAACTGGGGATTTTCACTTGGAAAAGCTTTCGTCCAATCAAAATCTGTCCTTCCAGTTACACTTTGAGTCGGATTTTTATTCACTCAAACTTGTTTTCACTCAGATCAGTATCAATCAGAAGCTTTCACTCGGTTTTAACTTCAATAGGGCTATATTTTACTCGGATTTGTTGCAATTAGAAAGTTCTCACTCGGATTAATTGCAATCAAAGAGCAATCCTTCTCAGCATTCATCCGTCAATAGAGTATCACTCGGAATGGCTTGACAGGGAGCCTTCCACTCGGATTCACCTTCAACAGGGAAGCATTTCACTCGAAACTGACTCCTTCTGAGTAATTCTACTCGGATTTGATCCTTTCTGAGTCATTCCACTCTGATTCACTCCAAAAGGAGCGTATTCCACTCGAAAATGACTCATCCTATTTAATTCTACTCGGATATGATCATTTATGCGTCATTCCGCTCGGATTCCCCCAACAGGAGCCTATTCCACTCGGAAATGCTTCATTATGACTCGGATTTGACCATTTTTGAGTTTTTTCACTCGGATTTATCTCCACCAGGGCTGTATTTCACTCGGAAATACTTTAATTTGAGTTATCCTGCTCAGATTTGATCATTTTTGAGTTATTCCATTCGGATTTGCCTCCAACAGGGAAATATTCCACTTGGAAAAGCTTCATTCTGAGTTATTTCGCTCGGTTCTGATTATTTTGGAGCCATCCCATTCAGATTTGACCATTCTGAATTGGAATTCAGTATAAAAAAGATTCATTCCACTTGGATCGGACCAAAAGAGGTGTTCACAGATGCCCCTCTTTACTTCTTTTTCACAAAAGAAACACGAAGCTTCTGTGTTTTTGAAGTGAAAAGGAAGTAAAGATATGAACACCGATGTAGGGGGCCAAGTGGGACCTCTTGATCGGTATGGCAACTGATGGTGTGGGCAATCACGAGTCAGTGTGACCTCTTTTTAAAACGAGCATTCTCCACTTCTGTTTCTCTTCTTCTCTCCTCTCTTTTTTTCTTTTTTTTTCTTTTTTCTTTTTTTTTGTTTGTTTTTTTATTTGTTTATTTTTTTTTGAACTCTGAATTGACCAGGAAAAATTGTTTTCAAATGGACAGGAAGTGAGAAGATCAGGATTTACCCCCGGTAGACTGGAAGGTAAAGGGTGCCTGCATAGGCGGACAGAAAAGGTAAATGGGTGCCAGCTTCAGCGACTGGAAAAGTAAAGGGTGCCTGAATAGGCAGACGGAAAGTAAAGGGTGCCTGAATAGGCGACTGGAAAGTAAAAGGGTGCCCGAATAGGCGGACGGAAAGTAAAGGGTGCTTGAATAGGCGAACGGAAAAGGTAAATGGGTGCCAGCTTCAGCGACTGGAAAAGTAAAGGGTGTCTGAATAGGCGAACGGAAATTTAAAGGTGCCTGAATAGGAGAATAGAAAATAAAGGGTGCCTGAATAGGCGAACGGAATGTAAAAGGTGCCTGCATAGGCGAATGAAAGTAAAAGGTGCCTGAATAGGCAGACAGGAAAGTAAAGGGTGCCTGAATAGGCGAGCGGAAAGTAAAGGTTGCCTGAATAGACGAACAGAAAAGGTAAATGGGTGCCAGCTTCGGCGACTGGAAAAGGAAAAGGTGCCTGAATAGGCGAACAAAAATTAAAAGGTGCCAGCTTCGGCGACTGGAAAAGTAAAGGGTGCCTGAATAGGTGAACGGAAATTAAAAGGTGCCAGCTTCGGCGACTGGAAAAGTAAAAGGTGCCTGAATAGGCGACTGGAAAGTAAAAGGGTGCCCGAATAGGCGGACGGAAAGTAAAGGGTGCCTGAATAGGCGAACAGAAATTAAAAGGTGCCTGAATAGGCGAACAGAAAATAAAGGGTGCCTGAATAGGCGAACGGAATGTAAAAGGTGCCTGCATAGGCGAATGAAAGTAAAAGGTGCCTGAATAGGCGGACAGGAAAGTAAAGGGTGCCTGAATAGGCGAACGGAAAGTAAAGGATGCCTGAATAGGCGAACGGAAAGTAAAGGATGCCTGAATAGGCGACTGGAAACTAAAGTGTGCCTGAATAGGCGATTGGAAATGTAGAGATTAGAGGAGCTAACAGGACGTCTCGTCCAAATTAACTCACTGGACTTAAAGGCTCTTGGCGATGCCTCAGTTTGACATGACTGAAGGAATCTTAGGGAATTGCCTCCTTGACTGAAAGAGAATAAACCTAGGGTGATGCCCCGGTTTGACATGACTGAAGGTTCTTGGGGAATTGCCCCTTGACTGGAACAGAAGAAATCTGGGAAGATGCCCCAGTTTGACATGGTTTGAAGGTTCTTGGGGAATTGCCCCTTGACTGGATAGATCTGGGGTAATGCTCCAGTTTGACATGTTTTGAAGGAATCTTGGGGAATTATCCCTTTGACTGGAACAGAAGAAATCTTGGGAGATGCTCCAGTTTGACATGTTTTGAAGGAATCTTGGGGAATTATCCCTTTGATTGGAATAGAAGAAATCTGGGGAGATGCCCTAGTTTGAGTTGTTCGGGAAATGTAGTTCCACTGGAAGAATTTGGTGATTTGGGGTACTGCCCCTGACTGAGAATGGAAAATTTAGGGTTCATCAGGGAAGAGATCTTGAGAAGTGCTAGCTCTGGCGATCGATTCCACTAGGGAAGAATTTGGGAAGTACCAGCTTTGGAGTTAAGCGGGAGACTTTGAAGATTGCCAACTTTGGCGATTAAGGAGAAAGAAACTTTGAACGGTGCCTGCTTGGGCTATGGAGGAAGAAACCTTGAAAGGTGCCAGCTTTGGCAATCACGGTTCCGTTTGGGAGTGTTCTTCTAAGCCTGATTAGAAAAGTATTCTTATCAGGGGGAGAAGATGATCTGAATTGTAGGCTTACTGGGGAGAGTTTGGTGACTCTGCTAGGGGAGAGAATTTTTGCTGGAAACTATCTTTGGGAAGGGAAACGCTTGACTGTCAGAATGTATCAGGTAGATTCCTTGGAAGGGAGTTTGAAGAAGTGTCAGCTTTGGCAATTGAGGGGAATACTTCAAGAAGTGCCAACTTTGGCGATTTAGGGAAGGAGATATGAGAAGTGCCAACTTGGGCAATTTGAGGAAGGAGTTCTGAGAAGTGCCAGCTTTGGCGATTTGAGAAAACTTCGAGAGGTGCCATCTTTGGCAGATTAAGGAAGAGATTTTGAGCGGTGCCAACTTTGGCGATTTGGGGGAAGATTTTGAGAATTGCCAACTTTGGCAATTTGAGGAAAAGATTTTGAGCGGTGCCAACTTTGGCGATTTTGGGGAAAGACTTTGAGAATTGCCAACTTTGGCGATAGAGGAAAGAATTTTGAGGAGTGCCAACTTTGGCGGTTCGAGAAAGGAACTTAAGGTGTCAACACTTGACATGACTGTCTGTTGTAATAACCTACAAAAAAATGTTAGTAGTTCAAAGTAAAATTCACAAACTGGGTAGGTCCTGTGAAACCGCGACTTTTAGGATAGCTCATGGATAGAGGAGAATCAACGAGGCGATCATAGCTTTAAAGCGCGTGCCTAGCTGAGTCTTCATGATGATGGCCTAAGACGAGGTCGAGTAATGGGAGCGTCTTGTTCCTCACGACTTTAAATGTTCACCATTCTTTCATTTTATTTTTATAAAAATACAATGTTTAATCAAATCAATGCAATTCATAACATGTATCGAAAAAGGGATGAATTTTATTCATGTATGTCAAACAGAATACAGAGAATGGATAATGGGGAAAATAGATGGGATGAAATGAAGTTACGTAGGACAGGTCAAGGCCGGGAGAAACAGGAAAAGTTCAAGGATCCTCCAGTGAATTCCTGAGACTAGTGAGAACCTTAATCCCACGTCACGACCTCAAGTACATCGTTCAACTCTGCCTTCGAGAGGGTAGTTTGACCATGGTCCACATGCCCCAGTTTGCACGTTTTGCATTGGGAACTTTAGTTACTCTGCCGAGATGTTGACCCTAATTTTTACCTGAGCCACCTTTTCAGGTTTTCAACTCACCGGGTCGCTCTAACTTTTGCCTAGGCCGCCCTTTCAGGTTTTCAGCCTAGTGAGCTTTTCATGTGTTTTTCTCTTCTTATTCATTTTCGGTTGCATTCTTTACAGTAAAAAGTTGAAACTGATCACACTCCAGTTGGGTCTGCCTATCCTTTTCCAAATTTAGTTTGATCCTTTGGGAAACTAATGTTACTTCAAAGAGGAAACTCTATTCCTATGCCATGTATCCAAGGAAATATTGGTGAGTCTTTTGGCATGAATGAGAGGGAATTACTTTGAATCATCATTTTGGCCTTTATTTTTTTCTCTCTTTTTTCCACTTTTGGTTTTTCTTTTGCTTTGTTTTTTTGTTTTTTTTTGTTTTTTTTTGCTTTTTTTTTGCTTTGTTTTTTTTATCCCCTTGATGATGTAATGACTCAATCTGATAGACTATTTCCTTGGTTACATGAACATAAGGAACAACGTACCTTTTTAGGTTGAGGTGTTGATGATGACAAGAATGCAAGTTCTTGGTCTAGTGACATTCATTCCCCCAATGACAGCTTGCTTGATGATTTGGACGTAACCAGCTTTCCCTGCTTGGTATGTGCATTGGACTTCAAGCTTGGCTTTATTTTTTCATTTTTCATTTTTTTCTTTCTTTTTCGGCAAAGTCTTCCTCAATTGTGTCTATATTTATAGGCATTAGCAATTTTCCCCTATTTATGCTGGTAACTGTTGTGGTTTTCTTAGTTGACTGGCCTACCACTTGTCCAATTCGGGACTTGGCCATGTTGTCATTCCATAGATTCCTTCCACGTCCTGAAACAAAATTACTAATGCCTTCTGGTAGATTGCCCCCGTGATTCCTTCAATTGTTCTTGATTTAGGGGTATTCTTTACCCTCTTGTTCTAACGATCTTGTTAACTTGTGCGGTGGCTTACAGGTTTCCCTTACCTTCTTCGTCGGCATAGTTGGCTGGGTAATCAAAATCGTGAAGCGTGATTGTGATTTCACTAGTCTCAAGAGGATCATTTTTGGATCTGCAATTTAGTGTGTTATGGCAAAATAAAGAAGAGAAAGGAAAAGCAAGTTAAAGAGAATGAGTCAAAAGCAGGGATAAAGGGATGAGAATTTTTTTAAATTTTTTTTTGAATTTCGATACGTATTTATTGATTGACTGGTAAAACAAGTTTTCTTCGCCCTTATTACATGAAAAATCCCAAAGCCTTACGCATAGCAGAGGGATAAACAAGACTTTGAGGCAATGGCAAATTATTTTGGTGAATCATTTAAAATCGAAGGGAGTTTGACAGCCTCCCTATTATCGAGCTCTTGGTCCAGCGGGCAAGCGATCACCAAATCAGCATTTTCATCAAAACCATCTTCAATATCGGCCACCACAGCATTAACTTCTGAACCTCCATGATTGGGCAGGGGATTTGTGGTCACGTTAGGGCTTTCTTCCCAAAAATTAATCCAATCGGCTTTGATCAAATCTCTCACTTTATATTTCAAAGCCATCCAATTTTCTGTAGAATACCCTGGTGCCCCAGCATGGTAATCACAATGAGCGTTTAGGTCATACCCCCTTGGGTAAGGAGGTTGCAACGGCCTCATGGGGCATGGAGCTACCAGACCCTTTTGAATGAGGATTGGTAAAAGTTTAGTGTATGTTATGGGAATTGGATCGAACTGCACAGGGGTGCGCTCATTGTTGGGGTTCCTTGTGTTCTGATCATGATTGGATGGTCGAATCACTTGTTACGGGTGATGGTATGTCATGGGTTGCGGCATTGGCGCTCTTACCATGGGCGGACGGGAGTGGGGAGTATAAGCTGTTGGGCCCTGGGCGGCAGCAGCCACATAAGGATTGGGAGCTTGAATCATGGTAAGGGCGAATGGTCTCGGCGGGGCCGTCTTTTGATTAGAAGAGATGGAATTAGTTTCTCCATCCCTTTTCCCAGGCGTCGGCTTTCTTGTCATGTTTGCCCCAGATGGGTCCTGAGTGATTTTTCCTGTTCATATTCTGCTCTCCACCTTTCCCCAATAGTCACAATTGTATTTGCATGTGATAACAGGTTTTGATAATGACAATGGAAACAAGCAATGGGAAGTCTTCAAAGAATCAAAAACAATTAGAGATATCATATAAAAGAAGAAAATGATCTCACAAAGGTTCAAGAGATGAAGAAACCAATGAATCAAACAAAAGGAAAGCAACCATGCATCATTAGATTCAAATGGATGACCAACAGGCATGAGAAAATGTCAAAATGAAGAGCCTGAATCGATTCAAGCACGAGTGAATCGATTCACAGCCCTGGAAGTCATAAAAATGAGAAACAGAATGGGTTGAATCGATTCACCATGACCCTGAATCGATTCACAGCCCTGGAAGTCACTAAGATTGCAAACAGTATGTCCTGAATCGATTCACAAGGACCCTGAATCGATTTACACGATGCTGACAGACCAAGAACCCAAAACAGAATGCTCTGAATCGATTCAAACAAGGCTCGAATCGATTCATTCGACTCTGGAACTCCAAAATGCATAAAACAGAATACTCTGAATCGATTCAAGGATCTACGAATCGATTCACATAGTGGGAAACACCACTAAATAGACAGACTTAAGTGGAAAACAAGCACTCAAATCCCACTATACGCAGAGACATGATTTGCAACGGCTATGATGAACTAGGGCACACCTCAACTGCTATCATGGCTCTATAAATGGAAGAAGAACACAAGCACAAGAAGCAACCAACAAGAACCAAGAAGCAACAAATCCTTAGCTCTATCTTGTGCTTTGTAAGCCTATTTCTTGCATTTTGAAATACATTTGTATATCCTCTCATCTTGAGAGTTAGAATTTGGGAGAGCTTTTCATTTGTATATCTACTCTATTGAGAGAGTATTGATTGTAAACAAACACCAAACACAAGTTATTCACTCTAGGTTGAGTGGTTGTTCACTCTAGGTTGAGTGGTTACAAAGGTTGAGGATTCAATCTTTGGGATATTGTGAGATTGAGAGATTGGGTGGGTTGCCCTTGTACTTGTGAGGATTGGGTTCTTGAGTGTGGGACACTAGGAAGCCGCAATTGCTCAAAGTTGTATCTCTAATCTACAATAGTGGAAAATCCTCTAAGTGGGTTGCTTAGAGGCGAGACGTACACCGGATTGGGTGGAACTTGTTACATCGGTTTGCAAGCTTCTCTTCCTTACTCTTTTACTTTCATATACTGCATATTTGTTGATTGGTACTGTTTTGGTTGAGAAAAGCATACTTGAACTTGCTTAATTTGTTATACCTTAGATATTGCACACCAAGTGTTTGGTAAATTGCTTCAGCAATATTTCTCATTGTAGTGCATTGCTTGTTATCTTCCATTCTATCTCACTTGCATAATTTCATAAACTTAGTGATAAAAATCAGTTTCAAAGGTATTCCACTCAAAAGTTTTAAATCTCAATTCACCCCCCCTCTTGAGTATTGAGGCCACTTGAACAACAACAATGTCGGAGAAGTTGGATGAAACACTACCAATCATCTTGCCATAGAAAGGTGATGGAAGTGTGTCAATAAACATTGCGATTATCTCTTTTTCTGATAATGGGGGTCCACTTGTGCCGCTGTTTGTCTCCAGCGTTGAGCATACTCCTTAAACGTCTCACTGTCCTTCTTCAACATATTCTGTAACTGAACCCTGTTGGGTGCCATATCCATGTTATACTTGTATTGTCTAAAAAAAAAACTCTTCTTGTATCCCTTATCCTTATTCTGAATCCTTCTTTTTACTCGCTTGTTCTTTTTTTTATTATTTGCCATATCACACTAAATTGCAAATCCGAAAATGACTCTCTTGAGGAAAGTGAGGTCGCAATCCTGTTTCACGACTTCGATCACCCAGTTGATTACGCTGATGAGGAAGGTCGGGAAGATTGTGAGCCATCGCCTGAGCTAACAAGGTTGTTAGAGCAAGAGGATGAAGGGATTCAACCCTACCTAGACATAGTTGAGGTCATTAATTTGGGGAATAAAGAAAATAAGAAGGAAGTCAAGATCGGCACTACCCTAATGAGAGAACAAAGATAAGATTTAATCAAGTTGTTGATGGAATTTTGTGATGTCTTTGCCTGGTCTTATCAAGATATGCCTGGGCTCGATGCTAGCATTGTCGAGCATAGACTACCCTTAAAACCTGAGTGCCCTCCAATAAAGCAGAAACTACGTCGAATGAAGCCAGAAATGCTTTTAAAGATCAAAGAGGAGGTTAAGAAGCAGTTTGATGCTGGGTTCCTAGCTGTGGCAAAATACCCTCAGTGGGTAGCCAACATTGTCCCTGTCCCAAAAAAGGATGGAAAGGTACGGATGTGTGTGGACTACCGAGATTTGAATAGGGCTAGTCCTAAAGATGATTTTCCCCTACCACAGATCGATGTTTTGGTTGATAATACAGCTCAGCATTCCATTTTTTCATTCATGGATGGTTTCTCGGGGTATAATCAAATTAAAATGGCACCTGAAGACATGGAGAAGACCACGTTTATCACTCTATGGGGCACATTTTGCTCTAAGGTGATGTCCTTTGGGTTGAAAAATGCTGGAGCGACTTATCAGAGAGCAATGGTGACTCTTTTCCATGATATGATGCACAAGGAAATAGAAGTTTATGTGGATGACATCATTGCCAAATCTAGAACAGATGAAGGGCACATTTGCGATTTAAGGAAGCTTTTTGAACGGTTAAGAAAGTTCAGGCTAAGATTGAACCCTGCCAAGTGTACGTTCGGTGCAAGGTCAGGCAAGCTGCTAGGGTTTATAGTAAGCAAAAGAGGGATAGAGGTTGATCCCGACAAAGTCAAGGCGATTCTCGAGATGCCTCCTCCTCGTACAGAAAAAGAGGTCCGAGGATTCTTGGGAAGGCTCAATTATATTGCCCGTTTTATTTCATAATTGATAGCAACTTGTGAACCCATCTTCAAGTTACTCCGCAAGAATCAACCGGGGCGATGGGATGAGAACTGTCAAGCAGCTTTCAAAAAGATTAAGCAGTACCTACAAGAACCACCAATTTTGGTGCCCCCAACCCCAGGAAGGCCACTTATATTGTATCTGACTGTATTGAACGAATCCATGGGTTGCGTGTTGGGACAGCACGATGAAACTGGAAAGAAGGAACATGCTATCTACTACTTAAGCAAGAAGTTCACTGATTGTGAAATGAGGTACTCCGCTTTAGAGCGGACTTGTTGTGCGTTAGCATGGGCCACTAAGCACCTAAGGCAATACATGTTGAGTCACACCACTTGGCTAGTTTCTAAAATGGACCCCGTCAAGTACATTTTTGAAAAACCTGCTCTGACCGGAAGGATCGCTCGTTGGCAAGTGCTATTAACTGAGTACGACATAATATATGTCACTCAAAAGGCCATAAGAGGAAGTGCCCTGGCTGATTACTTGGCACACCAACCCATCAATGATTTTCAGCCGATGCAATTTAACTTCCCGGATGAAGATATCATGACACTATTCAATGAAGAAGGTGGTCAGAAAGAGAAATGGACCCTGAGATTTAACGGAGCTTCTAATGCATTGGGGCACGGAATTAGGGCTATCTTGATTTCACCCAATAAGGAATTTATCCCTATCTGTGCCAGATTGTGTTTTGACTGTACCAATAATATTGCTGAATATGAAGCATGCTCATTAGGAATCCAAGCAGCGTTGGACGCAAAAGTAAAATTATTGGAAGTTTATGGGGACTCTGCTTTGGTTATCCACCAATTGAAAGGCGAGTGGGAAACTAGGGACAGTAAGTTGATTCCTTATTATGATCATATCAAGGAAATGATCAAAGAGTTTGACGAGATCTCTTTTCATCACGTTCTCCGGGATGACAATCAAATGGCTGATGCTTTGGCTACCCTTGCCTCAATGTTCAAAGTAAGTAGTGACTACGATATGCCTCTCATCGAAGTAAAGAAGCATTGTGAGCCTGCATACTGTCAAATGATGGAAAAGGAGTCTGATGGGAAACCTTGGTACCATGATATTAAAAGATATATCCAGAGTCAAGAATACCCCGAGGGTGCTACAGAAAATGATAAGAAGACCCTAAGACGACTCGCCATGGGTATCTTCTTAAATAGGGATGTGCTTTACAAAAGAAACTATGACTTTGTCCTTCTTCGCTGTGTTGATGCTGATGAGGCAAACGAAATCATGAAGGATGTTCATGAAGGATCTTTTGGGACTCACGCTAATAGACATGCCATGTCTAGAAAGATCTTGAGGGCTGGTTATTACTGGATGACCATGGAAGCAGATTGCTTCACCTATGTTCGAAAATGTCATAAATGTCAAATATACGCTGACCATATTCATGTACCCCCGTTATCCCTAAATGTCTTGACGACACCATGGCCCTTCTCAATGTGGGGCATGGATGTCATTGGACCCATCGAGCCAAAAGCCTCAAACGGTCATCGTTTCATCTTGGTCACCATCGATTATTTCACCAAATGGGTAGAAGCGGCTTCATATACCAGTGTAACAAGGAATGTTGTGGTCCAATTCATCAAGCGAGAATTGATATGCCGATACGGCCTACCAAGTCAGATCATTACTGACAATGGTACAAATTTGAACAACAAAATGATGAAGGAACTCTGTGAAAGCTTTAAAATTCACCATTACAAGTCCTCTCCTTATCGGCCTAAAATGAATGGGGCGGTTGAGGCGGCCAATAAGAACATCAAGAAGATAGTGCAGAAGATGGTAGTCACTTACAGAGATTGGAGTGAGATGCTCCCTTTCGCTCTACATGGGTATCGCACCTCGGTCCGAACCTCGACAGGGGCAACCCCGTTCTCTCTTGTATATGGAATGGAAGCGGTCTTGCCTTTTGAAGTAGAGATCCCGTCCCTTCGGGTAGTGATGGAAGCAAAATTAGACGAAGCTAAATGGGTTCAAGCTCGACATGACCAATTAAACTTGATTGATGGTAAAAGATTGACTGCCCTCTGTCATGGTCAGTTGTATCAGAGGCGTATGAAACGAGCATTTGAGAAAAAAGTACAACCTTGACAGTTCCAAGAGGGAGACCTAGTACTCAAGAAAATTTTACCAATTCAAAAGGACAATCGGGGCAAATGGACTCCTAATTATGAAGGACCATATGTTGTGAAAAGGGCTTTTTCTGGAGGAGCCTTGATACTCACTAATATGGATGGCAAGGATTTGCCAATTCCTGTAAACACAGATGCAGTGAAAAATTACTATGCTTAGGGAGGGAATGTAAAAAAAAAAGGGTCAAAAAAAACAAAAAAAAGGGAAAGAAAAGAAAACTAATGCTCGCTAAGCTGAAAACCTGAAAGGGCAGCTTAGGCAAAAGTTAGAGTGACCCGGTGAGTCGAAAACCCGAAAAGGGCGGCTCAGGCAAAAGTTAGGGTCAAATTTCTGGTAATGCAAATAAGACCTCTAACTCAAAGAAGTACGAGTCCAAGCTCGGGCACATGAATCATTGTCGAACTTACCTTTCCAAAAGCAAAGTCGAAGGGTGAACATGAAGTCGTGTTGGGGGTTAAGGCTCTCATCGGTCTCAGAGATTCACTAGAGGATCCATGAGTCTTCCCGGTTTTCACCTGTCCTTGACCTGTTCCATGTGACCTCATTCATTTCATTTACCTTCTTTATTTTTCTTTCTCTGTACTTGTTTAACGTGCATGAATAAAATTCACCCTCTTCGATACGTGTTATGAATTTGGTTGATCTGATAAAAACATGTGTTTTAATAAAATAAAATGGAAGAATGGTAAACATTTAAAGTCGCAAGGGATAAGATGCTCCTGCTACTCGACCTCATCATGGGTGATCATCGCAGAGACTTGGTCAGGCACGCGCTCCGAAGCTATGGTTGTTTCATTCGTTCTACTTCGTCCATGAGTCATCTCAAGAGTCGCGGTTTCACAGGACCTACCCAGTTTTTTGAATTTATCCTTGCACTACTTACCATTTTTCTGCAGGTTATCTCACAGACAGTCATGAACACCTCAATCAAGTCCTTCAAGTCCCTTCCTCGAATCGCCTCAGAACTCCTTCCCTAAATCGCCAAAGTTGGCACCTTTCAATGTTTTCTTCTTCCATCGCCTAAGTAGGCGCCTTCAGAGTCTCATCCTCAACTGTTAAAGTCCGTATCTCTCAAACTCTCCTCCCCAGTGGAATCAATCGCCAAAGATGGTACTTCTCAAGATCTCTTCCCCAATGAATCCCGAACTTTCTAAATCAAGGGGCAGTACCTGAATCACCAAATTCTTCCCCAGTGAAACTACACTTCCCAAAAAAAAAAACTCAACTAGGGCATCTCCCCGAATTTCTTTTATTCTAGCCAATCTCCAAGATTCCTTCCAACCTGTCAAACTGGGGCATCTCCCCAGGATCACTTTCTTTCAATCAAAGAGTAATTCTTTCAGTCATATCAAAATGGGACGTCTCCCCCAACCTTTACATTTTCTGCCAATGGTGAGTTAATTCGGACGAGACGTCCTGTTAATTCCCCCAATCTCTGCGTTTCCTGTCAGCTGAGGGTTAACCCCACTTTTACTTTCCGTCTGCCTATTCAGGCACCCTTTACTTTTTGTCTGCCTATTCCGGCATCTTTTACTTTCTGTCCGCCTATTCAGGCACCATTTACTTTTCCTGTCCGCCTATTCAGGCACCCTTTACCTTCAGTCCGCCTATTCAGGCTCCCTTTACTTTCCTGTCCGCCTATTTAGGCATCCTTTACTTTCTGTCCGCCTGTTCAGGCACCATTTACTTTTCGTCCGCCTATTCAGGCTCCCTTTACTTTCCTGTCCACCTATTTAGGCATCCTTTACTTTCCGTCCGCCTATCCTGGCACCCTTTACTTTCCGTCCGCCTATTCAGGCACCCTTTACTTTTCGTCCGCCTATTCCGGCACCCTTTACTTTCCGTCCGCCTATTCAGGCACCCTCTACGTTTCGTCCGCCTATTCAGGCTCCCTTTACTTTCCTGTCCGCCTATTTAGGCATCCTTTACTTTCTTGTCCGCCTATTCAGGCACCCCTTTACTTTCTGTTCACCTATGCAGGCATCCTTTACCTTCCAGTCTACCGGGGGTCAATCCCGATCTTTTCACTTCCTGTCCATTTGAAAACAATTTTTCCCGGTCAATTCAGAGTTCAAAAAAAAACAAAAAAAAAGAGAGAGGAGAAAAGAAGAGAAACAGAAGTGGAGAATGCTCGTTTTTAAGAAAAAGAGGTCACACTGACTCGTGATTGCCCACACCATCAGTTGCCATACCGATCAAGAGGTCCCACTTGGCCCCCTACATCGGTGTTCATATCTTTACTTCCTTTTCACTTCAAAAACACAGAAGCTTCGTGCTTCTTTTGTGAAAAAGAAGTAAAGAGGGGCATCTGTGAACACCTCTTTTGGTCCGGTCCAAGTGGAATGAATCTTTTTATGCTGAATTCCAATTTAGAATGGTCAAATCAGAATGGAATAACTCAAAAATGATTAGATCCGAGCAAGATGACCTTGATAGAAGCATTTCCGAGTGGAATATAGACCTGTTGGAGGCAAATCCGAGTGAAATGACTCAGATTGGATCAAATCCGAGTGGAATATAGACCTGTTAGAGGAAAATCCGAGTGAAATGACTCAGATTGGAGCATTACCGAGTGGAGTATGTCCCTGTTAAAGAAAAATCCGAGTGAAATGACTCAAAAAGGATCAAATCCGAGTAGAATTACTCAGAATGAGTCAGTTCCAAGTAAAATGCTTCCCTGTTAAAGGTGAATCCGAGTGGAAGGCTCCCTGTCAAAGCCATTCCGAGTGATACTCTGTTGAAGGATGAATGCTGAGAAGGATTGCTCTTTGACTGCAATTAATCCGAATGAAGAAATGCTAAATCCGAGCGGGAGCTTTCTGGTTGCTACTGATCTGAGTGAAAACAAGTCTGAGTGAAGGAAATACCTACTCAGAGTGTAATTGGAAGGACAGATTTTGATTGGAAGAAAGCTTTTCCGAGTGAAAGTACCAAGTCTCCAAGTCTTGAGTGGGAAGCAAGCCCTTTCCGAGTTAAAATGCTAAGTTCTGACTGATCTGTGCCGAATGATCAATCTTCAATCGGTTTCCGAGTGACAACAACCGAATGGAAGGATTTCCGAACCAACCTTCACTCATCCTTCAAATAAGGGCCGATTGAACCATTTGCCCAATACTGAGTCGTCACTCTTCAACCAATTCTGAGTCATCCTTCTTCAAACAATCAATTCCGAGCCCATTTCCATCAATTTCTGAGCCAATCCTTCAAATACCGAATCCCCTCCTTTTTCACCCAGATTCTGAGCCATTCCATTAACCATTCCCGAACCATTTTTCACCCGTTCCCGAGTCATCTTTCACCCATCTCCGAGTCATCCTTTACACATTTTCGAGTCAATTCTTGGTCAGTTCTTAGTTAGTTCTGACTCACTTTTTACCAATTCCGTGTCATCCCTCATCAAGCCAATCCCGAGTCATGTTTCACCCATCTCCGAGTCATCCTTTACACATTTCCGAGTCATCCTTTACACACTTCTGAGTCTTTCTCTTTATTCAGTCGGCTCCGAGTCATCCTTTAGCCAACTTCGAGACTCTTTACATTCAACTTCCGAGTCTTTCTCTTCAATTTTCAATCGGCTCCGAGTCCTCCTTTACCCATTTCTGAGTCAATTTTTACCAATTTCCGAGTCATTATTCTCTCCTAATTCTGAGTCATTTTTTATCAGTTCTGAGTCAATCTTTGATTAGTTTTTGATTGACTCAGTTTTTAATTATTTCTGACTCAGTTTTTAACCAATTTCGAGTGACATTTTTACCTATTCCCGAGCCAGTCTTCAATCGGTCAGCCCTCTTCAAACAAATTCCGAGTCACCATTTTCACCCGAATCCAGGTTATCCTTTCACCCATTCAAAAGCCAATTTTCAGTCAGAACCGAGTGACACTTAAAACTAAGTCTGAGCCCCTATTTTCCCTAATTTTGAGTGACACTTTTCAATCAGCACCGAGTCCTCTTCAACCGGTTCTAAGTCAATCTTCACTCGGTCTGTTTGATTGTTCCAATCAGAATTACCTCGTTTGACCCCTCAATTCAATTGCATACTTTTTCACTCGGTTTTCTATTGGAAATGCTTCATTCCACTCGGAATTTACTCGGAATTCTACCATTCTCACTCGGATTTCCATCATTCTCACTCAGATTTTCACCATCCTCTCTCAGATTTCCACCCGGCTCCCCCTGTTCGCCCGTGCTGACTTGGATTCCACCACCCAAGTGGATCCAGGAATCCCGGGGGTGGCAGACAGGGGTGGAAGTGGGGGGAATTAAAAATTCCCACTCAGCCGTTGTCCCCCACTTCACTCTGAATGGAAGTGTGAGTTGGTTTTCCACTCTGAGTGGAAGCCTGACCTGGCCTTCCACTCAGACAAGCCTATAAATAGGCAAGGGTTGAAGCACCAAGGGGAGACATTTCATTAAGGGAAAACTCTGCTAAAACCTCTGTTCTCTCTCTCCTTCACACCAACTCCTCTCTTCTTCTCCTTCCATCGTCCCTCACCATACTGCCCACAATCCTCCACACCGTTCTCTCCTATTCCAATCCGTCCACACCCTCACTAAATCATCCTCATTCCTAATCCTAGCACCTTCCCATTCCTTCTAACCCTCCCCCTTTTCCTCTCGGACCAGCATTCCTGCTCCATCACTCGGTTTTGCTCAACTTTCACCTGGTATTCCTCTTTCATTGTTCCACTCGGATTTTACTATTTTTACTCGGTTTTCCCTATTTTTACTCAGATTTTTCATTTTTTCACTCGGATTTTCCTCTTTTCACTCGGATTTTCCTCTTTTCACTCGGTTTTCCCTATTTTTACTTGGATTTTTCATTTTTTCACTCGGATTTTCTTTTTTCCCACTTGGATTTTCTTCCCTCACTCGGTTTTCACCCATTTTTTTTTCTCTTTTCTACGAATCTATTGTTTTTTTTTCTCTCTGGTAGCTTCTGCTTCTCTCTCCCTTTTGCTCCGTAGTCTTTAAAAAAAATAACAATAAAGAGAAATGGATGTTTCCTTTTTTTTTCTTCTCTTTCAAATCTAAATAAAAATAAGAAAAAACTTTTAAAGAACTACGTGACCCTGATTTCTCGAAAGCTCGAGAATACATAGGAGCGGGAAATAGTTCCTGTCGGGCCCATCTTTCTTTATTTAATTTTTAGAGTTTCCATTTTTGTCTTGCTATCAAAAGGAGGAGCGAGATTAATTTGGACGAGATGTCCTGTTAATCTCATAATTTTTAAATACCTTTTTTTTTAAAAAAAAAGAAGGAGCGAGGTTAATTTAGACGAGACGTCTTGTTAATCTCATATTTTGTAGTATTTCTATAAAAGGAGGAGCGAGATTAATTTGGACGAGACGTCGTGTTAATCTCATATTTCTTAAATATCTCTTAAAAAAAAGGCGGAGCGAGATTAATTTGGACGAGACGTCCTGTTGATCTCATGTAAATATTTTGTGTTGATTTTTGTTTATTTTTTTGTTTATTTTGTCGTTCCGTACATTTTTCTTTTCATGAAGAAGTTAAAATAATTATTGGGCTAATTATAATGCGCGCTATCAAATTGAGGTAACCGTTTTTATAACGGACAGTCGTGAGGTGCTAATACCTTCCTCACCTGTAATCAGACTCCCAAACCATGGAATTTCATTTTTATAACCAGTGCTTTAACAAAAGGTTTTTCCAGTATTTTATCCTAAAAAAATATTGGTGGCGACTCCCTGTTTATCTTTAAAATCGTTTCGAGGGTCGGCCGTGCCGCCTCGATCCCGGTCGCGACAAGGATATTGAATTCACTATATGATGTGAAATATAAAAATGTGTTGTGTTGAGATGCAAGGTCAAGAACATGATTATGATGGACATATGTGTGATGGCCATATATGTGAATGATGAATATGTCTTGGATAATTCCAAGTGTAGAATAATGTTCTAATGATTGCTATGCCATTTGATGTCCATGTGTGGATTATTATGAAGGATGTTGTGGCCATTGAATGCCAATTTTATGAATGATATGCCTTGAGGGGCTTGCAATTAATTACATGATTATTGAAAATGCCGAAATTGAAATATACCCTATGTGAGAGGGTGAGATATCTGACAGGGCCCGCAAGCGCACGGGTTATGTCGCGTAATATAAAAGATTATCGTTCTCCACAGGGACTGTGTTCAAAGTACCAGCATATTGAAATTTAATTATCCACACAATTGATTTTTAATATTTTTATAAAATTAAACAAATTAAAGTTGCACAGAATACGAATAAATACAAAAAAAATAAAATTTACTTGACACTTTAAAAATCAGAGTTGTGAGTATCTTGGGATTTCAGGGGATCAAGACTCTATTTTATGTAAATGAATTTTAACTTTTTCATAAATAAGAATCAAATTAAGTTTTCAAAGACGGATTTTCCTTAAGCTAATTAATATGTTCCTCTCGGAATCCTATTAATGTACCTAACCTGTGGAAAGCGCTGCTTAATCCTTAGAAAAGGCCCATTATCGTTTTGTGAAAATCCCTTTTAAAAATTCCTCAAAAGATTTTGATTACTTTCACGGTTTTACCGAGGTCACAAAAAGTATTTCAAAAACTTATGCTTAGTTCAAAAACTTTCCAGTAACAATAAATATCTCGATTCTATTAATTACTTAAACTTACTAATATACCCACAAGTATACAGTTTTATCACTTAGGTTCTTATTAGGAATTAGTAAGAGCATTGAGCAATTTTTAAACTAAATGGAAAACAGAAATTTATTTAATTTAAAGTCAAAATAACATTAATATAAAATATTATCACATCCCCTTTATCCTAAGATAATTAATTTAGTTACTCATGAAATAATTCAAATTCATATAAATAATGGAAAAATAAAACATACAAGACATGGTAAAAATAAAGACTTACGGGTTTCTCCAAAAGCTCAGAATAATTTACCACTGTATTTCCTTGTTGCAATATTCCTCCACCAATTACAAATTTAAATACTCACTTTTACAGTTCACAACTCTTAAAATAAAGGAAAGAAAAAGAAAATAAAAGAGAAATGGGAACGGGACAGAGAAAGAAAATAAAAAGAGAAAGAGAAAAGAAAAGAAAAGGAAAAAAAAGAGAACGAGAAGGAAATGGAGAAGGGAACGAAAGAAAAGAGAAAAGAAAAGGAATTAAACTACAAAGGAGAGAATTGAAGTAAAAGTGATGCTTCTCAGTGATACTTTCTCCTTCAGATTGCCCCTCTATTTATAGAGGTCTTGGACGGTAACAGTCGGTGGCAAGTGGGCCTTTTTTATTAATTTTTTGTGTCAGCCGCCCCACAATCACAGCTTGGAGACAGCCTGGATGGTGACAGCTATAGGGAACGGTGGAGAGATAGCCTGGATGCTGTCAGCCACCCCCCATAAGTCAAGGATCCACTTGGATAGTGGAAATCCAAGTCAGCAAGGGCATTCAGTGGAAATATGGGTCGGTTTTCACCTTCTCTCCAGAATCCGAGTGGAAAAGGTGCCTTTTATGCACAAGACCGAGTGAAAACCGATCGGTGTTGAGTTGAGGGGATAGTGTTTGGGCTGTGAGGAACTGGGCAGTGTTGTTGCTAGTCGGTATTGGGTTGAAGGGACGGTGTTTGGGTTGCTGGACGTTGTGGAGAAGAACCGGTTGGTGTTGCAGCTGAGGGGTTGGATGGAGACGGTGTGAGTGGATGTGAGGAGAGCTGGACGGTGTTGTGCTATGAGGAGACGGTGTTGTGGCTTGCTGGACGGTGTTGAGTTACTGTAAGAAGTTGGACGGTGTTGTAAGGAGCCGATGTGCAATTGGAAGGAGTCAGTGTTGAGATTATGAAGATAGCTGGACAAATGATTGAAACCTTCAATTGGAACTGAGTAAAGAGTGACTTGGAACCGATTGAAAAGAGACTCGGAACCGATTGAAACATGGCTCACTCAGGATTGGGAAGTCTTCTTTCACTGTTTCACTCGGCTATGTCTCTGGAATTGAACCACTTAGAGAGACCTTGCTCGGATTTGCTCAGGAATACACTCGGACACCTTTCTTTACTCATTCAAATGATAAAATCAAACACCTTCACTCGGAAGTCCGAGTTGATTTCCACTCAGAATTGCCTTCAGTCGTCAATTAATCCATTCGAGAATTAGAGATGGCTTTGCCTTTCACTCAGAAAATTGGAGCTTGAAAGACTCTGGAATCTGGCTGATAGAAGTTCTTCCATGTCCGAGCCTTGCTTTGTTCGGAAATGCAGCTTTCTGCCCCAACTCACTCGGTAGTCTTCCTTGGAGACATCACACTCGGGCTTAGTGTGAAACTGTGAGTCTGCCCGAGTGTGATTCATTCCCGGTCGGATCTTTTCATTGCTTGAAGAGACATTTTTTCAAAACAAACTACTCGGAAAGGACCTGTTCCGTTTGAGAATGCCAACTTCTCCGAATGACACCACTCGGAGACCTTCTTATTCAACACTTATTCATTCAGTGGCTTCTTTCTGCTCGAAATCAACTCACTCGGGACAGCTTTGCCCAGAAAAACACTTGTTCCCCAATCAGCTTGCTTCAGTCAGCATCGCTTCATTCGGACAATAGCTTTGAACGGTATTTATTGAAGGTCAGTCCCTTTTTTCACTCGAAATGGTTGCATTCAGACAGCTTCCACTCGGATTCATCTCTGACAGGGACATATTTCTTTTCAGCATTAAACTTCTAACAGGGTCAGGCATTTATCACTCGGAATGGCTTTGACAGGGAACCTTCCACTCGGATTCACCTCCAACAGTGAAGTATTCCAGTCGGCAACACTCTATTCTGAGTCATTCCACTCGAATTTGATTATTTCTGAGTCCTTCTACTCGGATTTGGTCATTTCTGAGTCATCCTACTCGGATTTGGTCATTTCTGAGTCGGATTTCAGTATAAAAAAGGATTTTTTCCATTTTGGCTTGTTCTTCTTGATTCTTTATCATTTGATGGTCATTTTTCTCTTGTTTTTGACCCTTTTATTACCTTAATTTCTGCAAAGTAACATACCCAAGTAGAATATAGTGGAAAGAAAGCAAAAATCACAATAAATAAAGGAAATACAGTGGATAATGATTAAAATCCTCAGCAAACTAGATCTAATTTATTGTGTTATAAAGCACTTATCAAAATACCCCAAACCAAAGCATTGCTTGTCCTCAAGCAATTACCATATTCACAAGATAAGACACAGAAAACACTAAGCTTAATAAACTAAGGAATCCAAAACAGAGAAAAGATTTATTCAAATGCCAATTTTATTTTTTTTTCTTTATGTGAATCAATTTTTAATGTCAAGACTTTAGATACTCTTCTCACAATCTTCACTCAAGTGTTTCAAGGTTTGTGTATCTCTCAAATCATCATAGTCAAAAAATATTACCATAAGCTTGTTAATAAACCAGAAACTCCATAGTTTAGATAGAAAATATGTCAAAGTCTAAAGGTCTTTTAAAGGTTGTAACGTGGCCTTGGGTTGTATTGTTAAGGTAGGAATTTCAAGAAAAATGGAATACAAAAGGGTTTTAACAGTCATGAATGATTCAAATTACCATCATAAATTTAACAGAGCAAATTTTTGAACTTTTATGGTCTTTTTGGAATTCATTCAATATCATCCTTTTGATTTTCTTTTTTTTTTTCTTGCTTTTCTATGCATTCAATACCATATTTTTCTTAAGTCCTTTTTTCTTTCTTTGCTCCACTAAATTTCCAACTTTTTCACCATTAAAAGAATATCAGTCAATGAAAGGCTTTTAAGGAAAAATTTTCACTTTAGGCTCAAAAGGGGCAACTAGGGGTCAAATTATGCAAAATTTCTAAGGCTTAAGAATAAGACCTAATTGTGCCTTTATCAACCTAAGACATATAATCAAAAACCATTTTGAATCGGTTGAAAAACAAGTTCTAGAATATTAATGACTATGAGATTCACTCAATCAAAAAAATATGGGTTTTGAAAATTTGTTTGATAAATAACCCATTTTGGCTCAAGTCTTACCATGGAAAGTCTTTTCAAAGAAAATTTTAATCATATAAGATTCATTTAAGCATTTATTTGGCATTTAAACAATCAAATTTTGAAAATTTTACTCAAAATTTTGGGGTCCTTAGATACTTTAGCCTTGCGTTCAAAGTAAATTTATCATGCAATCATGGTAAATTACAAGATTACAAACAAAATGAGGAAAACACACATGCATGAAAAATATAACAATCACACAACAGAAACAAAACAGTTAAGTTTTCTTACCTACCACCCCAAACCAGAATTTGACATTGTCCTCAATGTTAAAATGGATGATAAAAGGATAAGAAAACTTACCTGGAATAACCCCAAACCAGTATCTGATATAGTTGAAATTTTTTTTTTAGAGTACAAATGAAACAATAACTTTTTATAGGGTTACCTCCCTATCAGTGCTAAGTTTTAAGTCTTTAGCCAGACTTCTCACCGTTTGGATTTACTCATCAGGAGCATCAAACAAGTCCAAGTCACTTGCTTGTTGTATTGGTTGACCTGTCAAATAATGCTTTACTCTCTATCCATTTACCCTAAATGTACCAGATTTCTCGCTCCATAGTTCGACAGCTTTAAAGGGAAAGACTTTTGTCACCTTGAATGGTCCCGACCATCGAGATCTCTGTTTACCTGAAAAAAGCTTCAGTCTAGAATTAAAAAGTAAAACCATATCACCTGGATTAAATGTTCTCCGTTGGATGTGACGATCATGCCATTGTTTGGTTTTTTCTTTATAAATTCTGGCATTTTCGTATGCATCTAGACGGAGTTCTTCAAGCTCATTTAATTTCAACAATCGTCGTTCACCTGCAGCCTTATGATCAAAGTTAAGAGTTTTAATAGCCCAAAAAGATTTATATTCTAGCTCAACAGGTAAATGGCAGGGCTTCCCATATACTAGCTTAAAAGGTGTGGTTCCAATGGGAGTCTTGTATGTGGTTCGATACGCCCATAAGGAATCATCTAACTTAATAGATCAATCCTTACGTGATGTATTCACCACTTTTTGAAGAATATTTTTAATTTCCCGATTGGATACCTCAACTTGTCCATTAGTTTGTGGGTGATAAGGTGTAGCAACTTTATGCTTAACTCCATATTTCTTTAGAAGGGTCTGAAAAGTTTTCTCAATAAAATGAGACCCTCCATCACTTATAACACATTTTGGGACCCCAAACCTCGAAAATATTATTTTCTTGAAAAGTTTAATAACAGTTTTAGCATCAGAATGGGGTGAAGTAATGGCTTCCACCCATTTTGATACATAGTCAACTGCTACTAATATGAATTGATTTCCAAAAGAAGAGGGAAAGGGACCCATAAAATCAACACCCCATACATCAAATAATTCAACTTCTAAAATGGTATTCAATGGCATTTCTTGTCTCTTACCAATGTTACCTGTTCTTTGGCAAGCATCACAAGTTAGAACATACTTACGTACATCCTTAAAAATATTTGGCCAATAGAACCCAACTTGCAATACTTTAGCAGCTGTCTTAGAGGTGCTCATGTGCCCTCCACAGGAAAGTGAATGACAATGATCTAAGATAGCATGGACCTCATCTTGTGAAACACACCTCTGAATCAAACCATCTGCACATTGCTTGAATAGGAGTGGTTCATCCCAATAATAATGCTTGACATCTGCAAAAAACTTTTTCCATTGCTGAAAGCTAAGATCAGGAGGTAAGATACCACATGCAAGAAAATTTACAAAATCAACATACCAAGGAACACGTTAGATACTAAGATTAAAGAGTTATTCATCTGGAAAAGATTCATTGATGGGAATATTATCTGTTACTTCTTTTTCAGATGTCAACCTAGATAGGTGGTCAGCGACCAAGTTCTCGGTACCCTTCTTATCCTTAATTTCCAAATCAAATTCTTGCAATATTAGAATCCACCTAATTAACCTAGGATTTCTTTCCTTTTTATTCAATAGATACTTAATGGCAGAGTGGTCAGTATAAACAGTAACATGTGAACTTACCAAGTAAGATCTAAATTTATCAAAAGCAAAGACAATAGCTAACAGTTCTTTTTCAGTTGTGGCATAATTTACCTGAGCATTATCCAGCGTCCGGCTGGCATAATGGATTACATGGAGCTTTTTATCCTTTCGTTGCCCCAACACAGCCCCCACTGTATAATCACTCGCATCACATATTAACTCAAATGGGAGTTTCCAATCAGGTGGTTGCACGATGGGGGCAGAGATTAGAGCTTGTTTAATCCTGCAAAAAGCTTCCATACAAGATGAATCAAAATTGAAAGGCACATCCTTACCCAGAAGAGTTGTAAGAGGCTTTATGATTTTGGAGAAATCTTTAATGAACCTACGGTAAAACCCTGCATGTCCAAGAAAACTCTGAATACCTTTTACATTTGTGGGTGGAGGCAATTTTTCAATCACTTCCACTTTAGCCTTATCAACTTCTATACCTCTCTCAGACACTAGGTGTCCAAGAACTATGCCTTCTCTTACCATAAAATGGCATTTTTCCCAGTTTAAGACCAGATTGGTCTCTTCACAATGCTGCAAGACTTGGCACAAATTTGTTAAATAATTATCAAAATCCAAACCATGCACTGAAAAATCATCCATAAAGACTTCCATCATATTTTCAATAAGGTCAGAAAAATTGCTTGCATACACCTTTGAAAAGTCGTAGGTGCATTACACAAACCAAAAGGCATACGCCTATAAGCATACGTCCCATAAGGGCAAGTGAAGGTAGTCTTTTCTTGATCAGATGGATGAATGGGGATTTGATGAAAACCTGAATACCCATCCAAATAACAAAAATAAGAGTGTTTTACAAGTCTTTCAAGCATCTGATAAATAAAAGGGAGAGGAAAATGATCTTTTTTCGTGGCGCTATTTAACTTTCTATAATCAATGTACATGCGCAACCAGAGACAATCCTAGTAGGAATCAAGTTATGTTTATCATTTTTAATCACAGTTATTCCCCCCTTTTTAGGCACCACATGAACAGGACTTACCCATTTACTACTATCAACAGGATATATGACTCCAGTATCAAGCAATTTCAAAATTTTCTTTTTAACCACTTCTTGCATTTTAGGATTTAATCTCCTAAGTTGTTCTACTGTGGGCCTACTTTCATCTTCTACTGTAATCCTATGCATACAAAGAGAAGGGCTAATTCCTTTGATATCATCCATTGTATAACCTATTACCTTTCTATACGACCTAAGTTATTTCAAAAGTTTTTCAGTTTCAGATGGATTCAATTCAGCATTAATAATCACAGGATATATGGAATTAGGGCCAAGAAACTCATACCTTAACGAAGCTGGTAAAGGTTTTAATTCCACATTAGGGCTTACCACTTTGTCACCTATGACCTCAGTATCATGTTTTAGTGGGGCCTCAGAGCAATCAGATGTTTCTATTGGCTCAATCAAGAAAACAGTTTCAAGTGGGTCATTAGGAAGGGTTGCTTCCTTTACCACTTGTTCGACAAAATCCACAGTACAACAAACATCATTATAAGGTTTTTCTAAAACATTTTTTAAGTTAAAATCAACCTTTTTGTCTCCAACAGTTAGAGACAACTTACCATTCTTGACATCGATCATAGTACCTACAGTTGCTAAAAATGGTCTGCCTAAAATAATAGGAATCAAAGAATCTTCGTCCATTTCAAGCACAACAAAGTCAGCAGGTATAAAAAGTTTTCCTATCTTAATAGGAACATCCTCTAAAATTCCTACAGGATATTTTATAGATCTATCAGCCAATTGTGAAGACATCCTAGTAGGTTTCAGTTCACCCAATCCTAATTTTTCAGCAACAGATAATGGCATTAAACTCACACTTGCTCCTAAATCACACAATGCTTTATCTATATTCATGTCACCAATCATGCAAGGAATAGAGAAACTACCTGGATCTTGGAGCTTGGGTGGAAGTTTCTTTTGAATTAGAGCACTGCACTCTTTAGTCAGTGCAACTGTACTATCTTCCTCTAGTCTTCTTTTGTTGGACAAAATGTCCTTCAGCAACTTTGCATATGTGGGCATTTGCTGCAAAGCATCTGTAAAGGGAATATTAATATACAATTTCTTTAAAACATCAAGGAACTTACTAAATCGTTTGTCCAACTTTGCTTTAGCTAAGCGTTGAGGAAATGGAATGGGAGGTTGATATGGCTTAACCTCCTCCTTTTTCTCTTGTGGTTTCTCTTCTTCAATCACTGGATGAGATGAAGATTCATCCACTTTCTTTTCCTCCTTTGCAGTCTTGTCAACTGGTCCATCATATTGAGTACCACTCCTAAGAGTGACAGCCATGGTTTGGTTGGATGGTCCAGCCTCTGGTTTTCCAGGAAATGTTCCTGGTGCTCTTTGAGAGTAGAAGGCTTGTTGGGCAATTTAATTTTCTAGTATTTTGTTATGGGTGGCAAGAGAGTCCACTTTTGAAGCCAAGTTTTTAATTGCATTAGAGAATTCATCATTTTGTTTGAGTTGAGTAGCTACAAATGTCTCCATCAATGATTCTAGCTTTGATTTTTGTGGAATATAGGTTCCTTGTTGAGGTTTGTAGTTACTTTGGAATTGAGGTGGCCTATTTTGGAAGCCAGGTGGACCTTATGGAGGTCTGTAGTTACCTTGATAATTTCCACCATAGTTTCTAATAGCATCCACCTGATGCATTTCTTTTCTTGATTAGGGGTCATTGCTACATGGCAGTTTATAGCTCCATGTCCTGAAACACCACAAACTTCACAAACAATATTAGTAGCACCTGTTGACCCTATTTTATCAAGTTTTAATGTTAATGCTTTAACTTTGGCAGAAAGTAGGGAAAAAGCATCAATAGAGTACTTACCTAGTGTTTTAGCAGGTAATCCTCTCTCAGAGTTCCACTGGTGAGTGTTTTGAGCTATTTCCTTAATCAGGTTCTCAGCTTCATTAACATTTTTACTCATGAAGGCTCCTCCAACTGCAGCATCTAAAGAGATCTTTTGTGCAGAAGTTAGTCCATTATAGAAAATATAGATTGTCAACCATCTTTCTATCCCATGGTGAGGATATTCTCTCAGCAACTCCCTGTATCTCTCCCAGGCTTCATATAAGGATTCATCATCTTTTTGTGAAAAATTTATGATTTGTTTTCTCAACACATCAGTCTTGTTCCTTGGGTACCATTTATTGATAAAAGCACTGGACAATTATTCCCAAGTCATGATGGATCCTTCAGGAAGAGAGTATAACCACGCTCTTGCTTTATCTCTTAAAGAGAAAGGGAAGAGTCTTAAGCGAATGGCATCATTGGTGGCTCCGTTCATCTTCAGGGTGTCACAGTATTCAAGAAAGATTTGAAGGTGAAGATTTGGATCTTCAGAGGGTAATCCTCTGAATTGGTTCTGTTGAACCATTGAGAGTAGTGAAGGCTTCAATTCAAAATTGTTAGCCTCCACTATGGGTCTGAGGATGCTAGATCCTCTTCCATTTGTACTTAGAGCGGAAAAATCTCTTAAGGGTCTATGTTGGTCTGCCATTTGTTTTTCTTTTTGTTCTTTTTGTTCTTTTTGTTGTTTTCTTAAAGCTCTAAGGGTACGTTCTATTTCAGGGTCAAATCCTAAGTTTAGATCGACACTACGGCTTCGTCGCATAAAAAGAAAGTAAACGACAAATAAAACAAATAATTACAAAAATAAAACAACAACAGATACACAGAATATAGAACAAAATACAAAATTACAAAGAAAATAAAAATAAAAATAAAAATAACAATAAAAATATTAACAAGTATGATCTAATCGAATTTCAATATTGCCGATATTCGAGGGACAACAGTCCTCGGCAACGGCGCCAAAAACTTGACAGGGCCCGCAAGCGCACGGGTTATGTCGCGTAATATAAAAGATTATCGTTCTCCACAGGGACTGTGTTCAAAGTACCAGCATATTGAAATTTAATTATCCACACAATTGATTTTTAATATTTTTGTAAAATTAAACAAATTAAAGTTGCACAGAATACGAATAAATACAAAAAAATAAAATTTACTTGACACTTTAAAAATCAAAGTTAAGAGTATCTTGGGATTTCAGGGGATCAAGACTCTATTTTATGTTAATGAATTTTAACTTTTTCATAAATAAGAATCAAATTAAGTTTTCCAAGACAGATTTTCCTTAAGCTAATTAATATGTTCCTCTCGGAATCCTATTAATGTACCTAACCTATGGAAAGCGCTGCTTAATCCTTAGAAAAGGCCCATTATTGTTTTGTGAAAATCCCTTTTAAAAATTCCTCAAAAGATTTTGATTACTTTCACGGTTTTACCGAGGTCACAAAAAGTATTTCAAAAACTTAGGCTTAGTTCAAAAACTTTCCAGTAACAATAAATCTCTCGATTCTATTAATTACTTAAACTTACTAATATACCCACAAGTATACAGTTTTATCACTTAGGTTCTTGTTAGGAATTACTAAGAGCATTGAGCAATTTTTAAACTAAATGGAAAACAGAAATTTATTTAATTTAAAGTCAAAATAACATTAATATAAAATATTATCACATCCCTTTTATCCCAAGATAATTAATTTAGTTACTCATGAAATAATTCAAATTCATATAAATAATGGAAAAATAAAACATACAAGACATGGTAAAAATAAAGACTTACGGGTTTCTCCAAAAGCTCAGAATAATTTACCACTGTATTTCCTTATTGCAATATTCCTCCACTAATTACAAATTTAAATACTCACTTTTACAATTCACAACTCTTAAATTAAGGAAAGAAAAAGAAAATAAAAGAAAAATGGGAACGGGACAGAGAAATAAAATAAAAAGAGAAAGAGAAAAGAAAAGAAAAGGAAAGAAAAAGAGAACGAGAAGGAAATGGAGAAGGGAACGAAAGAAAAGAGAAAAGAAAAGGAATTAAAGTGAAAAGGAGAGAATTGAAGTAAAAGTGACGCTGCTCAGTGATACTTTCTCCTTCAGACCGCCCCTCTATTTATAGAGGTCTTGGATGGTAACAGTCGGTGGCAAGTGGGCCTTTTTTATTAATTTTTTATGTCAGCCGCCCCACAATCACAGCTTGGAGACAGCTTGGATGGTGACAGCTATAGGGAACGGTGGAGAGACAGCCTGGATGTTGTTAGCCGCCCCCCATAAGTCAAGGATCCACTTGGATAGTGGAAATCAAAGTCAGCAAGGGCATTCGGTGGAAATATGGGTCGGTTTTCACCTTCTCTCCAAAATCAGAGTGGAAAAGGTGCCTTTTATGCACAAGACCGAGTGAAAACCGGTCAGTGTTGAGTTGAGGGGACGGTGTTTGGGCTGTGAGGAACTGGGCAGTGTTGTTGCTGGTCGGTATTGGGTTGAAGGGATGATGTTTGGGTTGCTGGACGTTGTGGAGAAGAACCGGTCGGTGTTGCAGCTGAGGGGTTGGATGGAGTCGGTGTGAGTGGATGTGAGGAGAGCTGGACGCTGTAAGGAGACGGTGTTGTGGCTTGCTGGACGGTGTTGAGTTGCTGTGAGAAGTTGGACAGCGTTGTGAGGAGCTGATGTGCAATTGGAAGGAGTCAGTGTTGAGATTATGAAGATAGCTGGACGAATGATTGAAATATTTAATCAGAACAGAGTAGAGAGTGACTCGGAACCGATTGAAAAGAGACTCGGAACCGATTAAAACATGGCTCACTCAGGATTGGGAAGTCTTCTTTCACTGTTTCACTCGGCTATGTCTCTGGAATTGAACCACTCGGAGAGACCTTGCTCAGATTTGCTCAGGAATACACTCGGACACCTTCCTTTACTCATTCAAATGATAAAATCAGACACCTTCACTTGGAAGTCCGAGTTGATTTCCACTTGGAATTGCCTTCCGTCGTTAATTAATCCATTCGGGAATCGGAGATGGCTTTGCCTTTCACTTAGAAAATTAGAGCTTGAAAGACTCTGGAATCTGGCTGATAGAAGTTCTTCCATGTCCGAGCCTTGCTTTGCTCAGAAATACAGCTTTCTGCCCTAACTCACTCGGTAGTCTTCCTTGGAGACATCACACTCGGGGTTAGTGTGAAACTGTGAGTCTGCCCGAGTGTGATTCATTCCCGGTCAGATCTTTTTATTGCTTGAAGAGACATTTTTTTGAGACAAACTACTCGGAAAGGACCTGTTCTGTTTGAGAATGCGAGCTTCTCTGAGTGACACCACTTGGAGACCTCCTTATTCAACACTTATTCATTCAGTGGCTTCTTTCTGCTTGGAATCAACTCACTCGGGACAGCTTTGCCCAGAAAAACACTTGTTCCCCAATCAGCTTGCTTCAGTCAGCATCGCTTCACTCGGACAATAGCTCTGAACGATATTTATTGAAGGCCAGTCCCTTTTTTCACTCGGAATGGTTGCATTCGGATAGCTTCCACTCGGATTCACCTCTGACAAAGACATATTTCTTTTCAGCATTGAACTTCCAACAGGGTCAGGCATTTATCACTTGGAAGGGCTTGATGGGGAACCTTCCACTCAGATTCACCTCCAACAGTGAAGTATTCCACTCGGCAACGCTCCATTCTGAGTCATTCCACTCGGATTTGATCATTTCTAAGTCCTTTTACTCGGATTTGGTAATTTTTGAGTCATCCTACTCGGATTTGGTCATTTCTGAGTCAGATTTCAGTATAAAAAAAGGATTTTTTCCATTTTGGCTTGTTCTTCTTGATTTTTTATCATTTGATGGTCATTTTTCTCTTGTTTTTGACCCTTTTATTACCTTAATTTCTGCAAAGTAACATACCCAAGTAGAATATAGTGGAAAGAAAGCAAAAATCACAATAAATAAAGGAAATACAGTGGATAATGATTAAAATCCTCAGCAAACTAGATCTAATTTATTGTGTTATAAAGCACTTATCAATATCTTTGCAAGGTTGTTGAGCACATGCATTATTGCATTGTTGCATTCATGGCATAGCATGGCATTGATATGCATTATTATTGAAGAATCACCTTGCGGGGTGCCACAAAGGGTATATCCCAGAGTGAAGAGGACGTTGTCCTATTGTTATTGAATAATGTTGAATATATCACCTTGCGGGGTGCCACGAAGGGTATATCCCGGAGTGAAGAAGATGTTGTCCTATTGTTGATAAATTATTATTAAAGAATCACCTTGCGGGGTGCCACGATGGGTATATCCCTGAGTGAAGATGATGTTGATCATATTATTGAATATATCACCTTGCGGGGTGCCACGAGGGGTGTACCCCTGAGTGATGATGGTACTGTGATAATTATTGTGAAATGAATCACCTTGCGGGGTGCCACGATGGGTATATCCCAGAGTGAAGAGGACGTTGTCCTATTGTTGTTGAATGAATCACCTTGCGGGGTGCCAAGAAGGGTGTATCCCTGAGTGATGATGATAATTTAAGTGATTGTGATTATTATTGAATATGAAACTGGATCCATTGCATATGCATTGAACAGTTGACATATGCATTAGCCTTAAGACCATGGCATTTGAGATGGGATGACCACGAGTGTTGAGAAACCCCTTGCGAGGAGGTATTGATTAAAGATATAATGAATTGATGAGAATAATTTGAGAATGCCCTTGTTGATAAGTGGCAAAGAGATTGTGTATATGATTGTGTATATGTTGTGCTTATTTATGATATGAATTACAGTTCATGAGGCTTGTATGCCTATTATAATGATGAGATGATTAATGAATGATAATTTTGATGATTTGATAGCAAAGCACACATGATGTTTATATGCATATACACATGATCACAATATATATATTATTCGTCATTTTGAATGTATAACTCACTCTCCCATGTGGTCTCCTTTTAGCATTATGATGCAGGTTGCCATGGGATGAGTTCGGATTTCAATTAAAGCTTGGGTGAAGGTAAATAGTGGTAATGGAAGTGCCTTGGCCGGCATCATTTATGGATTCTTATGTAATGAATGAAGTGGTTATATGAATATAGATGAGTTATAGATTTTGAATGTATAAGATAACCCTTGAATTTTATGGATGGTGAGTATGTATGTAGAATGTAAGAGATGATTTAATGTGTTTTGGAAGGGTTGAAAATTGATTAATGTATATTGGTGATAAAGAGTGTTGGGGGAAAGAACCCTAAATGTATATATATACATATATAATTATAATATATCTTAGGCAATGCATGTGCATGTTGTGAATGAATTTAATGGGTTTGTTTTATTTGACTCATGTCGGGTTTTTGCATGCTTGCCTAGCCTTTTCTCATATCGTCATATATGGGACTAGGTGTGTGCTCGGTACACACATTCTTCCGCTGTATACTCCATTATTTTGTATACCGTTATGGGCAATTTACTTATCGATCCAGCTTTAGGTTATATAATCTCACTCTTTGGTTTTCTGTGATTCGGATTTTGATGTGGTAATGGTGATGTTCTGGAAATGTTTTCCAACGTGAAAAATTTACTCGTATTTTTACTAATTATGACGATCACATCAGGATTCGAATACAGAGAATCAGGGGTGTTATAAAGGTGGTATCAGAGCATATTTTGCTCTGAATTGGAGTTATTGGTTACTATCAGAGCATGGTAGCTCTGTGAGGATTTGATATTATGGATGATTGGAGCATGATTGCTCAATGATGAGATGCTTATGGTGATCTTTGGAGTGAGATGCTCATTATTGGAATATGGTTGTTTTGTATAGATTTAAGGATGATAATTATCTAGAGCATGATGACATGTTTGAGTATTGATTGCCCTATATGGACTTATGAATGATTATTTGTCTAAGAATTATGAATTGATTATAGGGCATATTTGCTTATTGAGGAATTATTGTGAATCATTAGAGTTGAGTTGGGATTGATACTCAATGAGGATTTTCTATAAGATTGTGATTCATAAGACGCGGTTGTTGTTTATAGGGAGTATACCATTTTTCATTAAGGTTGTATGATGTACATATGGAGCATAATTGCTCATATTATGATCATGAATGAAATATGGGATTGAATATGTGATGATGCATGATTTATCTCTAATTCTCCATTTTAAATGTGTATAATTTGCCATCACTTAGTGTGTAACATATTGCATTTTAACACATTTTTATCATTTGATCTTTATGTATATTTGATTGATAATTTGTGCCAAAGGGAAATAAATCAAAGAACTCAAGAATTCCAATCCAAAATGAAGATCAAAGTGCCTAAGGATCAAAGGAATCAAGAAATATTCAAAAGGATCTCAAAAAGGGTGAAAAAGTGTGTAAAATATGGAGAATCAGGGGGATGAATCGATTCATCCCCCTCATGAATCGATTCATACGGCTTTAATACACCAGGAAGTGAAATTTTGCATGATGAATCGATTCTTCCCTGAAATGAATCGATTCATACGTCTGAATCTTGCAAAAATTGGCTTTGAATCGATTCAGGAGGAGTTTTAAAGGCAATGAATCGATTCTTTCCCTAAATGAATCGATTCACACGTGTAAAATTGGCCTAGGATTGCATTTTGGAATGAATGAATCGATTCCTCCCACCAATGAATCGATTCATGAGTGAATAATTGGCCCAGAAACACGTTTTTCAAGCTTCTGGAAAGTGGGCAATGCACTGAGGAAGGTGGGCAAGGCACTCAAGCTGATCATGGAGCACCATTGAATTGATTAATGAAGAGTGCTCCTTCCATTGAAATATTTTATGGCATAATTTTGCTTTTAAACTCCTATAAATAGCACCAAGAGGAAGGGGCAGAACACACACCATTCTTCATTCTTCAATTTCTCCCTCACTCATACGTTCTTCCTCTGCTTCTCTTCTTTGTTGGAGTTTCTCCAGCAACTTCTTCATTTCCGGGTTAGTTCTTTGTTTGTAATTGTAATTATGGAGGGCTAAAACCCTTAGATTGATTTTCTTGGAGAATGTTGTAATGTAATTTTGAGGTCATTAATTTTAATATAGTATGCTTTTATTATTGTTATTTCTTCATAATCATTCTCTACTTATTTAATTCCATTTTGTTTAATTGAATTTGTATGCTTAATCGGTTTAGTTATCCAAATGGAGTTAAATAAGATTTCAAATTAGAATGGATTAAGGAAATATGCATGCTTAATGAATATTTTCATAATCACTTTTAATAATTATGGTTTGCTTAATTCCATAATTTGAGAATAGATTATGTATATAGGCGATGTTCTTATGTATGCTCAATAATTCCTAGATTTTAAGATCTTGACTCCTTTTGCTTAATTAGGATGCTTGATTCAAATATTCATTTTTAAATGAAAGTAAAGGAATTGTGAATTGAAAAAGACGCTTAGTTGATCAATTCAAATTGAGCTAAGAAATTAACATTAATAAGTATACAAGTTATTTTTAGTGAACCAAGGATAAATTTATTTACAATACTCCAAGAAAATCAATCGCTTGTTATTTATTGTTTTAAATCCTTTATTTACCTTGTTTTAATTTTAATTGTGACAACAAAAATCAATCAAACCCCCCCCAATTGTATGTTAGTGAACTTATGTTTGTAAAAATTTTTAGTTGTTTAGTTTTTTTTTTAATTGTTAAAAATTAGTTTAAGACTTAATTTTTCCTAAATTTCTGTGTTGATCCTTGAGAGAACGACCTAGGTTGACACCCTAGTACTACGTTAATTAATTTTAATGTACTAATTTGACGGAATAACGACTGCAAAAATATCAACGTCAAATTTTGGCGCCGCAGCCGGGGATCAACGATCTTTAGGAAAAACACTTGTTTTAAATTAATTTTTTTTTAATTAAAAAAAAAAAAATTTAAAAAAATTTTCTTTTGTTTGTTTGTTTGTTTGTTTTATTTCTTTTGCATGATTTAGGATTCTTATGATTTATTGCTCATCATGATCTAATATCTTGTTGTATGCTATGTATGACTAGAAGAACTTTTGAGCATTTATATTCATTTGATCCTGAAATTGAAAGAACTTTTCATAGGTTAGTTAGAGAAGCTAGATTTAATAATTTTGTTGATATTGATAGTGATAGTATTTTTTCTGAATCTGTTGAAAGTACTGCTAGTTTTTCTGATATGGCTGAACCTCGTGAAAGAACTCTTAGAGAACTAGCTGCTCCTGAATTCACTTACGAAAGTTTGTGTATTCAATATCCTGATGAGGATGTCCCTTTTATTCTTAAGACCGGACTTATACACTTGTTGCCTAAGTTTCATGGTCTTGCGGGTGAAGATCCGCACAAACACCTCAAAGAATTCCACATTGTGTGTTCCACAATGAAACCCCAAAACGTTCAAGAAGACCATGTCTATCTTAAAGCGTTTCCTCATTCTTTAGAGGGTGTTGCTAAGGATTGGTTGTATTACCTTGCTCCAAGATCAATCACAAGTTGGAATGACTTAAAGAAAATGTTCTTGGAAAAATTCTTTCCTGCCTCTAGAACAACTGCAATCCGTAAAGACATATTCTGGCATTAGGCAACTCTCTGGAGAAAGTCTTTATGAATATTGGGAGAGATTTAAAAAACTCTGTGCAAGTTGCCCTCACCACCAAATTTCTGAACAACTTCTTCTTCAGTACTTCTATGAAGGTTTACACCACGTTGATCGCAACATGATTGATGCGGCAAGTGGAGGAGCTTTAGGAGATATGACTGCTGCTGAAGCAAGAAATCTGATTGAGAAGATGGCATCTAACTCTCAACAATTTGGTGTGAGAAATGATTCTTTCAAACCCATGTTTGATTCCAATTCTAGTTCATCTGGAATTAAATTGGAGAGCAAACTTGATGCTCTCACCACTTTAGTCACACAATTGGCAGTAAATCAAAAATCCATGACTGCTAAAGTGTGTGGAATCTGTTCTTCACAAGAGCACCCCACTGATTGTTGTCCTTCTCTACAAGAAAAGGATAATAATAGTCCTCAAGCCTATGCAAGTAACATCTACCATGATAGACCTCCACCACCACAAAACCATGACCTTTCCACCAATAGATACAATCCAGGTTGGAGGAACCATCCAAATTTGAGATGGGGAAACCAACAACAAAGTCCCCAACCTCCATTTCAAAACAATGCACCAACCTTCCAAAGACCTACACCTCAACCACCCACGAGTGGCCCTTCTTTGGAGGATCTGGTGAAACAAATGGCAGCACAAAATTTAGAATATCAACAAAGGAATGATGCTACCATTCAGAGTTTAAGCAACCAAATTGGGCAATTGGCTTCATCATTAAGCCAGTTACAATCTCAAAACTCTGACAAATTACCATCTCAACCAGCTGCAAATCCAAGAAATGTGAGTGCAATTCAGTTAAGATCAGGTAAGAACCTTGAAGTACCCATACCTAAGGAACCTGAAAAACAAAATGATGTGCCCACAACAGTTGAGAATGATGAACCCTCTTCAAGCACAAGAAAGTCTGAGAAGCAACCACCCCAAGTTCCACCTCATATCCCTCTTCCTTTCCCACCAAAAGCAATTCCAAGCAAGAAGATAGAAGAAGTGGACAAAGAAATTTTGGATACTTTCAGGAAAGTGGAAGTGAATATACCTCTTCTTGATGCAATCAAGCAAATTCCCAAGTATGCCAAATTTCTGAAGGAGTTGTGTACTCACAAAAGGAGACTCAAGGGCAATGAAAGAATAAGCATGGGAAGAAATGTATCTGCACTGCTTGGTAAGGAAAATATTCCTGAAAAATGCAAAGATCCAGGTACGTTTTCTATACCCTGTATCATAGGCAATAATAAATTTGAAAATTGCATGTTAGATTTAGGAGCTTCAATAAATGTTATGCCTATGTCTGTTTTTAAATCTTTGTCTCTTGGAAATTTACAACCTACTGGTGTAGTAATTCAGCTAGCCAATAGGAGCACTGCCTATCCTGCTGGAGTTATAGAGGATGTTTTGGTTCAGGTAGAACAGCTGGTTTTCCCTGCTGACTTTTTCGTACTTGATATGGAAGAAGGTATGCCTCAAATTCCTGTTCCTATCATTTTGGGAAGACCATTTTTGAAAACAGCTCGAACCAAAATAGATGTTCATTCTGGAACTCTTTCTATGGAATTTGGTGACACGAGAGTTCAATTTAATATTCTTGATGCCATGAAATATCCATCTGAAAATCATTCTGTTTTCCAAATTGACATTATTGATGAACTAGTTTTTGAACATTTTTCTAATGTTGATTTGGAATACATGGATGATTCAAACAAATGTTTTGCATGCAATGATTCTGGAAGTTGTGATATTTGTGCTGAAATTGATAGATACATAATTTCTGATTCAGAGCCTTTAGATATACCTGTTAACCATAAGGAGCTGAATGCAGGATTTCAAGAAAATTCTAACTGTTTTGAGATGCAAACAGCAGAACCAAAATCTACTTTGTTAGTTCCATCTGTTTTGCAGGCACCCAAGTTAGAATTGAAACCCCTACCTGAGAACCTAAAGTATGTATACTTAGGGGATAATGAACAGCTCCCGGTGATAATTTCCACTTCTCTTGATGAAAATCAAGAAGAAAAATTGTTGCAGGTATTGAAAAGACACAAGAAGGCTATAGGATGGACATTGGCAGACATTCCTGGAATTAGTCCATCCATGTGCATGCATAGAATATTTCTGGAGGAAAATACTAAAGCAGTAAGACAACCCCAGAGGAGACTCAACCCTGTAATCCTTGATGTGGTTAAGAAGGAGATCACCAAGCTTCTACAAGCAGGAATCATTTATCCTATCTCTGATAGCCAATGGGTGAGTCCAATTCAAGTGGTTCCTAAGAAAACAGGGATCACAGTTGTGAAAAATGAAAAGGATGAATTGATCCCAACTAGAGTGCAGAATAGTTGGAGAGTCTGTATTGACTACAGGAGACTTAACCAAGCAACAAAGAAGGACCATTTCCCCTTACCCTTCATTGACCAAATGCTTGAGCGTCTCGCAGGTAAGTCTCACTACTGTTTTCTTGATGGATTCTCTGGATATTTTCAGATTCATATTGCACCTGAGGATCAAGATAAGACCACATTCACCTGTCCCTTTGGCACATTTGCTTATAGGAGAATGCCATTTGGCCTATGCAATGCTCCCGGAACTTTTCAAAGATGCATGATAAGTATTTTTCATGATTTCATTGAAAATTGCATAGAGGTGTTTATGGATGATTTTACTGTCTATGGATCTTCATTTAATGCATGCCTTGATAGTCTTGATAAAGTTTTAAACAGATGCATTGAAACTAACCTTGTCTTGAACTATGAAAAATGTCATTTTATGGTAAAACAAGGAATAGTTTTAGGGCATGTAATCTCTGAAAAAGGAATTGAGGTAGATCCTGCTAAGGTAGAAGTTATATCACATTTGCCTTACCCCTCTTGTGTTCGAGAGGTTCGTTCTTTTCTTGGCCATGCAGGATTCTACAGAAGATTCATAAAGGATTTTAGCAAGAAGGCTAGGCCACTATCCAGTCTGCTTCAAAAGGATGTGGCATTTGAATTTGATGAAAAGTGTAAGGAGGCTTTTAATTGCCTCAAGCAAGCATTGACAACAACCCCAATAATCCAAGCACCTGTTTGGACAGCTCCATTTGAGTTAATGTGTGATGCCTCTAATTATGCATTGGGAGCCGTCCTTGGTCAAAAGATTGACAAACAGCCTAGGGTCATCTACTATGCATCTAAAACTTTAGATGCCGCCCAGGTAAATTACACCACCACTGAGAAAGAGCTCTTGGCCATTGTTTTTGCATTAGATAAGTTCAGATCTTACCTACTCGGTTCTCGAGTAGTTGTCTTTACTGACCATGCAGCTCTGAAGTACTTGTTGAAGAAAGGTGAGTCCAAGCCAAGATTAATTCGTTGGATGCTTTTGCTCCAAGAGTTTGACTTGGAAATTCGTGACAGAAGTGGAACACAAAACCTTGTGGCAGACCATTTAAGCAGAATTGAGAATGCTCCTGATTCGGTACCTATTCGGGACCATTTTCCCGATGAACACCTCATGAGTATCTCTAACTCTTTTGATTCACCTTGGTTTGCTAACATTGTAAATTATCTTGTTGCTTCTGTTTTTCCACCATGTGCATCCAGAAACCAAATTTCAAAATTAAAAAGTGATGCAAAGTATTATATTTGGGATGACCCGTATTTGTGGAAATTGTGTAATGATCAGGTGATTCGAAGATGCATTCCCGATCATGAAATAGAATCAGTTCTTCAATTCTGCCATGCTTCACCAGTTGGTGGACATTTTGGTCCACAAAGAACAGCAAGAAAAGTGTTGGATTCAGGTTTGTATTGGCCCACAATTTTTAAGGATGCATGGAGAGTTTGTAACACCTGTGAGAAATGCCAAAGAGCTAGTAATGCTACCACATGGAGACAACAGATGCCTCAACAACCAATGTTGTTTTGTGAAGTATTTGATGTTTGGGGTATTGATTTTATGGGTCCATTTCCTCCATCCTTTGGTTTTACTTACATTTTATTGGCTGTTGATTATGTTTCTAAATGGGTGGAAGCTAAAGCCACCAGAACTAATGATGCTCGAGTTGTAGTGGATTTTGTTAGATCTCAAATTCTTTGCAGGTTTGGCATCCCAAGAGCAATCATTAGTGATCAAGGAACACATTTCTGCAACAGGACCATGCAAGCTATGCTCAGGAAGTATGGGGTTGTTCATAGAGTCTCTACTCCATATCACCCCCAAACCAATGGACAAGCAGAAGTCTCTAACAGAGAAATCAAAAGGATCCTGGAGAAGATAGTACAGCCTAACAAAAAGGATTGGAGCAGGAAATTGGATGATGCTCTTTGGGCACATAGAACAGCTTTTAAGGCACCTATAGGAATGTCTCCCTATAGAATTGTTTTTGGTAAAGCATGTCATCTTCCAGTGGAGATTGAGCATCGTGCTTATTGGGCTGTAAAAGCTTGTAACTTAGCACTTGATCAAGCAGGTGAGGAAAGAAAATTACAACTAAATGAGCTTGATGAGATCCGTTTGGCAGCTTATGAGAACTCGAGGTTCTATAAAGAGAAAACAAAGAAATTCCATGATAGCTCAATAGCTAGAAAGGATTTTACTGCTGGACAGAAAGTGCTACTGTTTAATTCCCGGTTGAAACTGATGGCCGGAAAATTACGCTCCAAATGGGAAGGACCTTTCATTGTTACAAATGTATTTCCCCATGGAGCTGTGGAAATAAAAAGTGAAAACTCCAACAAAAGCTTCAAGGTTAATGGACAACGTTTGAAGCCATTTCATGAAAATCCTTCACTTGTGGATGTTATAATGGAGGAACATGCTTTGGGGGAACCACTTCTTGATCCCCCTTGAGGGAGTTTTTCTTACCCATCTCTTTACTTTTTCATTATATTGTCTATTTTGTATGCTCTGTCTTACATTGAGGACAATGTATGATTTAAGTGTGGGGGTGGGATCATTTATGTGGTATTTTGTGTTGTGTGATTAAATTTTGTGTGATAAAAAAAATAAAAAATAAAAAAAAAAATAAAAAAAAAATAAAAAAAAAATTTTAAATAAAAGATTTTGTGTGTGTTTTTATTTTAAAAAGGCATGTTTTATTGGAATTTTAAGATATGCATGAGTAACAAGTAAATTCTTTCATGACTGATATGAGATTAATGATATGTTATAATTTGAACTCAAACATTTTTGGTATGTTGAGAATGACATGATAATTGAGAAATGATCATATATGATGGAATTATACCTTGTGAGATTTTTGAGCCTTAAAATTTGATGGATCACTTTAAACCATCTTAATCCTTTCATGTGTGATTAATTCCTGAAGACTTACATCTTAATTTTTGTCTTGTTTCTTGATGATACTTGAAACTCATATGAATGTATTTTGATACAGGCATTTTGTTCAGTTGAGCCATTAAGCCAGATAAACCTACCATGAATAAATCATCTCTTGCTAGCCATTTTGAGCCTATTTAACTATTTCCTTGTTGCAGCTCAAATAAGCCATGGATGAAAAACCAAAAATATACCTACCGTAAGAAATATATTGAAGCTTTGGAATCAAGTCAAAACAGGCATTCAAATAAGTGTGGGAGTGTGCAAAAAGGAATTGCAACTCTTGTTTCAAGTGTTATGCAATCTTATTAAAAAAAAAAAAAAAATTTACCAAATACCATACAATAAATGTTTTACCCTCACTGTTTGCCAGTAAAACTAATTGCTTCATTATTCTTTTTGGTATATATATATAAATATATATATTTCATCCATTTTAACCTTGGCCACATTGCAACCCTGTGAAAGCCCTGTTGATCTATACATGCATTTGTGTTGATTGCGGAATTAAGAAACTTGCCAAATTTTTAGACTATTTGTTTTTCAGGAATTGTTTTGAGTGTATACACAAACTTTAAACACTTGAGAGTTGAGAGTATGTCTTGTGAGGTTCTATCACTTATGATCTTCTTTTCAGTTTAATTTAATTTTCACATGCCTAAGTGTTTGAATGATTTTTATATATATCTTGATGCTCTGTATCTTTCATGTTGAAAACTCTTGTTTCTTTGTATATTTCTAAGATTTCATGACAAGCATGCCAGTTCTGTGTTGTTGTTGTTTTCAACTTAATGTTTTCAAATAAATTGTGATACTTGTTTTTATTTTGATTTTTGCCCAGGAGTGCAAAAGAATAAGTGTGGGAGTATTTGATGATGCATGATTTATCTCTAATTCTCCATTTTAAATGTGTATAATTTGCCATCACTTAGTGTGTAACATATTGCATTTTAACACATTTTTATCATTTGATCTTTATGTATATTTGATTGATAATTTGTGCCAAAGGGAAATAAATCAAAGAACTCAAGAATTCCAATCCAAAATGAAGATCAAAGTGCCTAAGGATCAAAGGAATCAAGAAATATTCAAAAGGATCTCAAAAAGGGTGAAAAAGTGTGTAAAATATGGAGAATCAGGGGGATGAATCGATTCATCCCCCTCATGAATCGATTCATACGGCTTTAATACACCAGGAAGTGAAATTTTGCATGATGAATCGATTCTTCCCTGAAATGAATCGATTCATACGTCTGAATCTTGCAAAAATTGGCTTTGAATCGATTCAGGAGGAGTTTTAAAGGCAATGAATCGATTCTTTCCCTAAATGAATCGATTCACACGTGTAAAATTGGCCCAGGATTGCATTTTGGAACGAATGAATCGATTCCTCCCACCAATGAATCGATTCATGAGTGAATAATTGGCCCAGAAACACGTTTTTCAAGCTTCTGGAAAGTGGGCAATGCACTGAGGAAGGTGGGCAAGGCACTCAAGCTGATCATGGAGCACCATTGAATTGATTAATGAAGAGTGCTCCTTCTATTGAAATATTTTATGGCATAATTTTGCTTTTAAACTCCTATAAATAGCACCAAGAGGAAGGGGCAGAACACACACCATTCTTCATTCTTCAATTTCTCCCTCACTCATACGTTCTTCCTCTGCTTCTCTTCTTTGTTGGAGTTTCTCCAGCAACTTCTTCATTTCCGGGTTAGTTCTTTGTTTGTAATTGTAATTATGGAGGGCTAAAACCCTTAGATTGATTTTCTTGGAGAATGTTGTAATGTAATTTTGAGGTCATTAATTTTAATATAGTATGCTTTTATTATTGTTATTTCTTCATAATCATTCTCTACTTATTTAATTCCATTTTGTTTAATTGAATTTGTATGCTTAATCGGTTTAGTTATCCAAATGGAGTTAAATAAGATTTCAAATTAGAATGGATTAAGGAAATATGCATGCTTAATGAATATTTTCATAATCACTTTTAATAATTATGGTTTGCTTAATTCCATAATTTGAGAATAGATTATGTATATAGGCGATGTTCTTATGTATGCTCAATAATTCCTAGATTTTAAGATCTTGACTCCTTTTGCTTAATTAGGATGCTTGATTCAAATATTCATTTTTAAATGAAAGTAAAGGAATTGTGAATTGAAAAAGACGCTTAGTTGATCAATTCAAATTGAGCTAAGAAATTAACATTAATAAGTATACAAGTTATTTTTAGTGAACCAAGGATAAATTTATTTACAATACTCCAAGAAAATCAATCGCTTGTTATTTATTGTTTTAAATCCTTTATTTACCTTGTTTTAATTTTAATTGTGACAACAAAAATCAATCAAACCCCCCCCAATTGTATGTTAGTGAACTTATGTTTGTAAAAATTTTTAGTTGTTTAGTTTTTTTTTTAATTGTTAAAAATTAGTTTAAGACTTAATTTTTCCTAAATTTCTGTGTTGATCCTTGAGAGAACGACCTAGGTTGACACCCTAGTACTACGTTAATTAATTTTAATGTACTAATTTGACGGAATAACGACTGCAAAAATATCAACGTCAATATGAATGAATGAATTTCCTCTATATATGATTGATGTATTTATTGTGTAAGTCCGGCCAAGTTCCTTACCCTATTACCTTCAAATGACGAATATATTGTTATTGTGTATTGATGTTGATATGTATAATGCAAATCGAATTGATGATGGATCTATGTTGAATATTAATCATGGAAAGGAAATATTGAGTTATGAATATGAAATATGAGATATGACTTGGATTGATGATGATTTTATGCCATGTGTTGATCATGGATATGATATGTTAGTTATGCATTGATTTAATGATGGACCTATGCCGTATGTTGATTACGGATAGGAGGTGTTGAGGAAGAAATTGAAATGGTAGTTGATAAGTCTTGAAAAGACTTAATTATTTCACCTTTTATTTAACATAATTCATTAATTATTATTTAAGTTTGGGTTTATTATTTAATAATTTGTTAATAATTCGTATTTTAATTGTTTATTTCAAAAGTGCTTTATTTACGTAAGAAAATGATTTGAAACATTAATTAGTTAAGAGTTTATGATTATTTGTAATTTCATTAAGCAGCCAGCATATAAATGCTAGGCAATTAGTTGTTTATTGGTGCAGGAACAGGTTGCGCTCAAGCTAAGAAGGAAAAATCCGAGTGAAATTCCAAAAAGCCGAGTGAGATTTCAAAAATCCGAGTGAAACTGCAAAAGTCCGACTGGGAAATGCTTCAAGACACCGATCGCAACAGGGAACCGAATATTGCATGAATAACCCGAGCGAGACTTTAAAAGCACCGATTGAAAAAAGAAGAACTCGAGCGTCAACTTCAGAATGTTGATTGAATAATCCACTCGCTCAAGCAAGAGTCAAATTCATTCAAGCGAGCAAGTTCGCTCAACTGTGACTCCAAAATATCACTCTCGCCCAAGCTTCTCTATCACGCTTAAGCGAGAAAGCAATACTGCAGTACATATTTCGAGCTCGCCCAAGCGAGAGCCTAGTTCGCTCAAGCATGAAGGCAGTTATTTAAAACACTGATTGTTCCATCCAGAAGACACTCGGCACTAGTGTTATTTCCTGCTGCCTTCTCTCCTACTTCTGTACCTTAGTAATTTAAGTACTGAGCTATTATTAGTTAGTGCTGCGCTGTAATTAGCTAATGATGAACTGTAATTTGTTAAGAGCTGAGCTGTAATTAGTTAGTTAGTTTAATTATTAACTCAGCTTTCTTAGTGATTAGTTAAGTTAGTTAGTTAGTTAGATGTCTATATATATATGCTCTGTAACAGACACAAAAACAGACGGACATAACCAGAGAACAGAGCATACATTAACACGATTCATTTTCCATTTTTCCATCTTTCTACTTTCTTTCTCTCTCTAAATCCTCTCCTGCATGACATTCCACATTCCTTCGATGGAACCGAAGTCGATGGAGTTCTAAATCCCTAAGGTTGGGATTGCGAAGGTTAGCAATGGAATCTTGAAGCTGTGAGTGAGGAAATCAACTTCTAGATCCTGAGGCAAAGAAGCTGAGGAGTGGATCTGTTTTGCTGGATTGACAAATCCAGATCTGATGAAGAACTTTGCCAGTGAGGAATCATGGTTGAAGCTTAGGTAACTTCCAGCTTTCTAACTAGTTTAGGCCTAATCAATTTAGGTGAATAATTAGAGTTCAACCTCTAATTTCGCATTAGATTCTTAGGTTAATTGAGTATTTAAGGAATTAAGGTCCAATGCTTAAGGATTAGTGTTTTTCACCTAAGGAATTAGGGAATAACCACAAGCGGATTGTCCTCTGGATTATGAAGTTTGATTATACTTTAATTGCATGTTTCTTGATGAATTTGTGAACCGAAGCAATCCTGACCTATTTTCTATTAATCACTTTTCACATTTCATCTTAACACTGTTTCTGGAAATACAAAAACAACTAGAAAACATTAAAACAACAAAAACCAAATGAACTTTCTGTGCCTTGTGTTGGTTCAGCTTGTACTAGTCTGAGATTGAGGTATTTACCACAATTCCTGTGGGACGATCAAATATATTACAATTTTAACGATTGGTGCACTTGCCAAAGTATAAATCTGAGAGTCACATTTTTAACCAAGATTTTCACACCAAGTTAATGACTCGGAGATTTAGCATCAAGTTAATGGCGCCGTTGCCGGGGTGTTGTTCAAGTGGCCTCAATACTCAAGAGGGGGGGTGAATTGAGTTTTAAAACTTTTGATTGGAATATCTTTGAAATTGATTTTTATAACCAAGTTTGTGAGATTATGCAAGTGAAATAGAATGGAGGATAACAAGCAATGCACTATAATGAGAAATGTTGCTGAAGCAATTTACCAAACACTTGGTGTGCAATATTAGAGATATAACAAATTAAGCAAGTTCAAGTATACTCCTCTCAACCAATCAATACCAATCAACAAATATGCAGTAAATGAAAGTAAAAGAGTAAGGAAGAGAAGCTTGCAAACCGATATAACGAGTTCCACCCAATCCGGTGTACGTCTCGCCTCTAAGCAACCCACTTAGAGGATTTCCACTATTGTAGATTAGAGATACAACTTTGAGCAATCACGGCTTCCTAGTGTCCCACACTCAAGAACCCAATCCTCACAAGTATAAGGGCAACCCACCCAATCTCTCAATCTCACAATATCCCAAAGGTTGAATCCTCAACCTTTGTAACCACTCAACCTAGAGTGAATAACCACTCAACCTAGAGTGAATAACTTGTGTTTGGTGTTTGTTTACAATCAATGCACTCTCTCAATAGAGCAGATATACAAATGAAAAGCTCTCACAACTTCTAACTCTCAAGATGAGAGGATATACAAGTGAAGTATAAGATACAAGAAATAGGCTTACAAAGCACAAAATAGAGCTAAGGATTTGTTGCTTCTTGGTTCTTGTTGGGTGTCTTTTGTGCTTGTGTTCTTCTTGTATTTATAGAGCCAAGATAGCTGTTGAGGAGTCCCCTAGCCGTTGCAAGATGATGGCTCTGCGCATAGTGAGATTTGAGTGCTTGTTTTCCACTTAAGTCTGTCTATTTAGTGGTGTTTCCCACTATGTGAATCGATTCGTAGATCCTTGAATTGATTCAGAGTATTCTGTTTTATGCATTTTGGAGTTCCAGAGTCGAATGAATCGATTCGAGCCTTGTTTGAATCGATTCAGAGCATTCTGTTTTGGGTTCCTAGTCTGTCAGCATCGTGTGAATCGATTCAGGGTCCTTGTGAATCGATTCAGGACATACTGTTTGCAATCTTAGTGACTTCCAGGGCTGTGAATCGATTCAGGGTCATGGTGAATCGATTCAACCCATTCTGTTTCTCATTTTTATGACTTCCAGGGCTGTGAATTGATTCACTCGTGCTTGAATCGATTCAGGCTCTTCATTTTGACATTTTCTCATGCCTGTTGGTCATCCATTTGAATCTAATGATGCATGGTTGCTTTCCTTTTGTTTGATTCATTGGTTTCTTCATCTCTTGAACCTTTGTGAGATCATTTTCTTCTTTTATATGATATCTCTAGTTGTTTTTGATTCTTTGAAGACTTCCCATTGCTTGTTTCCATTGTCATTATCAAAACCTGTTATCACATACAAATACATTCTCGCCCTTTTTGATGATGACAACCAATGGCTATCTCTTGGGGTGTTTATTAGCCAATAACAAGTTATGAAAACTAATGTCTCTGTTTTAAGCAATTATTTCTTTTAAGAAAATAGGTCTCCCCCTTTGTTTTTCAATAAAACCATCAAATTATCTCAATCGTTGAAATAATGTCGCACATGTATCACATTCACATATATCGCACATATATCATATCGCACATGTATCTCTCTATTTCTCCCCCTTTGTCATTATCAAAAACAAATGTTGGGAGTATGCAGTAAATCGAGTAATGATCGCAGGCAATGCAGTTGAGATAAACAAAAATGATTAACCAAACGAGATAATTGTTCAACCGACATAGTCATAAAGCAAAGTAATAAACCAAAATGAGATAATCGTGCAAATCACAAACCAAAGTAATTATCCAAAATATAAACCAAAGTAAACAACCAAGTCTGAATATGAAATAGAAAGAAAGAAAAGTAACGATCAATCATGGGTGTGGGAAGTGGATGCTGGATATCTGGGTGGCAAGCTCCGTGTATCGCTCTTCCATGTTTGCTTCAATCTTGTCCAGTCGAGCGTAGATGTTTGCTTCCATGGAGTTCAGGCGCTGGTCCAGGTGGGCAGTGAGTCTTGTGAAAAGATCATCAGTAGGAGCGGGTGGAGGAGGAGGAGGAGCGTCATCTTCTACTTCATGACGGGGACGCCTAAGAAATTGCCACCTGCCTTGGTATTCCACAATATTCATCTTAGTGAGATGAGATTTGCCAATAGGTGCTTTGGGACCAACCACTTCCTTGATTTCATTTTTCAAGTCCACTTTAAAATGGTGGAGCAATTTGGTAATGAGTATGGCATATGGAAGATGAGCGAGGTTTTGGGCTTCAATCATGTGATGCCTAACCAAGTCAATCCAATTTATGTCTTTCTCATTGACAATTGCCCAGAGCAGCAAGATTTGGGCCTCATTTAGCCTTGCATAATTTCCACCGGAGGGGAGGAGAATTTTGACAAGGACAAAGTGCAAGAGGCGGTGATGGAGACTTAAGGTGCCAACCGTGCTCGAGGGACCTGCAAGATTAAAGAAGGCTCTTGCCTCTAATGGATTATAATTCCATGCAAGAGGAGGTTCTTTGCCATGGAAGGAAGCGTTGCTAAGGGGGAGTAAGCCAACTTGATTCATTACCTCATTATCAAGAATGATAGTCTTACCTTTCACTCGGGCAATATAGCGAGCATCTTGAAGGCGTAAAGTGGAGTAGAATACACGAATCAGTTCGGGGTAGATTGCTACTTCCTCAAGAGCCATGAAGCCAACTAGCTCTTGTTGATGTAAGGTGGTGAGTAGAGGAAGTCCAGATGCTTCAAAGAATGGGAGATCAAGCCAATGAGGAGAAATGAGATTTTTCTCAGAGAATGAAGATTGGTACCTTTCAAGATCCTTTTGGGTAGTGAATAATCTAGATAAATCAGAGTATTGAGGCATGGAGGCTGCAGCAGTGTTTGCACGTTGCTTCTTGCGAGGTTGAGAGGAGGAAGCCATGGAAGATGAAGGATTTGAGTGGAAGGTTGAGGAGATGGGAGGTTTGAGAAGAGAGAGTGGGAGATAGTGGAAGAGTGAAATGAGGAAGTGTGTGATTTAAAGACTTGAATCAGCGTGAATATGCAGTAACTGACGCGTGAATCGATTCGAAGGATGGGTGAATCGATTCGAGCGTTACTGATTTGAGAGAAATGGAAGGGTCAGGTGTGTGAATCGATTCGAGGATGCTGTGAATCGATTCGAACCTCTCTGTTTGAGGGAATATGGACCATCAGGTGTTTGAATCGATTCAAGAGGAGTGTGAATCGATTCTAACGATGCTGTTTTGAGGATTTTTGAACCATCAGGTCTTTGAATCGATTCGAGGGGATGCTGAATCGATTCGAAGGGCTGTTTTCACTCCAAAAATCATTTCTTTCCATTCCAATATATTCAAGGCATGAGGAATTCCATATAGGATCATTAAATCTCCATTTCCAAGGGGTTCTTTTGCATTAATCACTAGTAAAGGTGTTACGCAATCAATACACAAGATGAAGTGATCATTCAAACACAATTTGTCATATCAAGAATGCCCAATTCTCTTCTAATGTAAATAAATTGCTCTCTAGCCAAGGGTTTTGTGAAAATATCTGCTAGTTGCCTAGAGGTTTCAACATGTTCAAGTACACAATCCCCTTTTAACACATGATCTCTAATAAAGTGATGCCTAATCTCAATGTGCTTGGTTCTAGAGTGCATTACTGGATTTTTCGAGATATTAATGGCACTAGTGTTATCACATTTAATGGGGACTTTATTCAAGGTAATACCAAAATCAAGAAGTTGTTGTCTCATCCAAAGAATTTGAGCACAACAACTACCAGCGGCTACATATTCTGCCTCAGCCGTTGATAATGCAACACTTGCTTGTTTCTTGCTATGCCAAGAAACAAGGGAACTTCCAAGTAAATGGCATGTACCACTAGTACTTTTTCTATCAAGCTTACACCCCGTAAAGTCGGAATCAGAATATCCTAAAAGATTACATTCAACGCCTTTGGGATACCATAAGCCAACATTTTGAGTACCCACAAGATATTTCAAAATTCTTTTTACGGCAGTCAAATGTGATTCTTTAGGACATGCTTGATATCTAGCACACATGCATACCGCAAACATAATATCAGGTCTACTCGTAGTTAAATACAGTAAGGATCCAATCATACCTCGATATTTGGTGATTTCAATGTCCTTACCCTTTTCGTCTTTGTCTAGATAGCAAGATGTGCTCATGGGTGTTGCTATCCCGTTTGCCTTGTCCATTCCAAACCTTTTAAGTAGTTCCTTACAGTATTTAGTTTGGCTAATGAACGTTCCATCAATGGCTTGTTTTATTTGTAGTCCAAGGAAAAAGGTGAGTTCTCCCATCAAGGATATTTCAAACTCATTCTGCATAATCTTGGCAAATTCTTGACAAAGATTTTCATTAGTAGCACCAAATATTATGTCATCTACATAAATCTGTACCAAGAGGATGTCATTGTGTTTGCGTTTTATAAACAATGTAGTATCAACCTTTCCTCTTTCAAAGTTGTGTTCTAAAAGGAATTTGCTTAGTCTTTCATACCAAGCTCTTGGAGCTTGTTTCAAACCATATAAAGCTTTTCTCAATTTGAAGACATGATTTGGAAATTTATGATTTTCAAAACCGGGAGGTTGATCTACATAAACTTCTTCTTGAATGTAGCCGTTTAAGAACGCACTTTTGACATCCATTTGATACAGTTTGAAATCCATACAACATGCAAAAGCTAGCAATAATCTAATGGCTTCTAACCTAGCTACGGGAGCATATGTTTCTTCATAGTCTATTCCTTCTTCTTGGTTATATCCCTTTGCAACTAGTCTAGCTTTGTTTCTAGTTATTATACCATTTTCATCTAGCTTATTTCTAAAAACCCATTTGGTGCCTATTATTAGATGATCATTGGGTCTTGGCACAAGTTCCCAAACTTCATTTCTTTCAAATTGGTTTAACTCTTCTTGCATGGCCAACATCCAATGTTCATCAATAATGGCTTCATCAATATTTTTGGGTTCTATTTGGGATACAAAAGCTAGGTGATTACAAGTATTTCTAATAGCATTTCTAGTACTTACACCTTGAGTCATTTCACCTATGACTTTATCTAAGGGATGATCCTTCAAGGTTACCTATTCTTGTTGTCTCTCAAGTTGTGCTGCACCTCCATCATTGTTGACTTCTTCTTCTTTGTCTTGCAAGTTCATTTCTTGAAAAGTACCTACAAGATCATCAACATCTTCCTTTCTCGGAGGGTTATGGCTATTTTCATCAAATTTGACATGAATAGATTCCTCAATGGTATTTGTTTGTTTGTTGAAAATTCTATAAGATTTACTTGATTGAGAATATCCTAGGAATATTGCCTCATCAGATTTTGCATCAAACTTTCCTAGATTATCCTTTCCATTGTTGAGCACAAAACATTTACATCCAAAAATATGAAAGTATGCAATGTTGGGTTTTCTACCCTTGTAAAGCTCATAGGGGGTTTTCTTTAAAATAGGCCTTATCAAACATCTATTCATAACATAACACGCGGTGTTTACCGCATCGGCCTAAAAATGTTTTGCAATATTGTTTTCATTTAGCATGGTTCTAGCAAGCTCCACTAAAGATCTATTCTTTCTTTCAACTACTCCATTTTGTTGTGGAGTTCTAGGAGCTGAAAAGTTATGATTAATACCATGTTTTTCGCAAAACTTTTCAAAAGATTGATTTTCAAATTCTCCCCCATGATCGGTTCTAATGGATGCAATTTTTGAGTTTTGCTCATTTTGGATAATCTTTGCAAGCTTCTTGAATGCATGATATGCTTCATTTTTATGAGCAAGAAACAATGTCCATGTATATCTTGAATAGTCATCTACTATAACTAGACCATAGTAATTACCTCCAAAGCTTTTGATTTTGGATGGTCCAAATAAGTCCATGTGCAAAAGTTGTAAAGGCCTTTGAGTAGAAACAATGTTTTTGGATTGAAAAGATGCCTTTACTTGTTTTCCCTTTTGACATGCATCACAAAATCTATTTTCAAATTTAAGCTTTGGTAGACCAATTACTAAATCTTTAGAAACAAGTTTGTTCAAGTGGTCTACATGTATATGAGCTATTCTTCTATGCCATAGCCATGTTTCATCCTCTTTTGAAATGAAACATTGTTCATCATTTGTAGACAAACTATCCATATCAATCATGTAAATATTATCAATTCTTTGGCCTACAAACTTAATTTCCTTATTAGTCTTATGCTCAATTATGCAACAATTTGATTCAAATAAAACTCTATATCCTTTGTCACATAATTGACTTATGCTAAGTAGATTATGTTTGAGGCCTTCAACATACAATACGTCACTTATGGAGGTGGAAGAATTCTTACCAATATTTCCAATGCCTAGGATTCTTCCTTTAGTGTTGTCTCCGTAGGTGACACTTCCTTTCCTTTTGGGAGTGAATGATGTAAATTTGGTTATGTCTCCCGTCATATGCTTTGAACACCCGCTATCCAAGTACCAATGGGTGTTGCTTGCCTTGAAGCATACCTACAAAACAAAATCATTTTAGAGAACTAGGTACCTATTTTATGTTGGGTCCTTTAAGGTTAGCTTGTGGAGATGTTCCTTTGGGAACCCACACCTTTCTTAAGACCTTTGGTCCTAGTTTCCTAACACTACACTTATAAGCACTATGTCCTTTGGTACCACAATGATTGCATTTCATAAAAGGTGAGGAGGATTTGCTTGGTGGTGCAAAGAAGTTTTTATAGTGCTTCTCCATTTTGTGATTACTATGTTCATGGTCATATCTTAAACCGGTTTTACTAAACATGCATTTTTGTTGCCCAAGTAGGATATTCAAATTATCTCTTCCATTTGTGAATTTCTCTAGTGTCCTATTTAGGTCTTCAACCTTGGTTTCTAATACAATGCACCTTTTTGCAAAATCACATAGTTTATCCTTAGAGCATGTTTGAACTTTCTCTAGTTCTTCTTTTAAGCTCTCATTTTCTTTACATACTTCCATGAGATGCAATTCAAGGGTATCACTAGTTTTCCTAGATGCTTTGAGTTTACTAGAGATTTTTGTAAATTTATCATATAATTCTTCAAATGCATCTAACAGCTCATTTTTATCTAAGTCAAGAAGATTTACCTCATTATCTTCTTCTTGATGATTTACCATTAAGCAAAGATTGGCTTGCTCATCTTCCGAGTCGTCGGAGCTGCTCACATCGTTCTCATCCCAAGCAATATAGGCTCTTCTTCTTCTTTGTTTGTCCTTGCCCTTCTTTTTGAGGTTTGGACAATCGGCCTTGAAGTGCCCTTCCTTGCCACATTCAAAACAACTTGGTGAAGAGGAAGTTTCATTAGAGGTAGGTTTTTTACCTTGGGGCTTAAAGTTCTTTTGGAACTTTTTGTTCTTCATGAATCTTCCAAATCTTTTTACGAATAGCCCAAACTCTTCTTCTTCATCTAAGTCACTGCATGATTCTTCCTCATGCATGGAGGTGGCTTTGAGGGCTAGCCCTTTCTTCTTGGTGGATTTCTCCTCTTCCTCGGCTAGCTTCAATGCTTTAAGTTCTTGCTCTTGTTCTTGCAATTTTCCAAAGAGTGTTGCAAGAGACATTTCATTGATGCTAGGAGATTGTTTTATTGCTGTGACAAGAGGTTGCCATTCCCTGCTAAGACTTTTCAAAATTTTGTGCACAAGCTCTTTGTTAGTATATACTTTGCCAAGAGTAATAAGATGGTTGATAATAAGTGTAAACCTTTTTTGCATATCTACAATAGATTCTCCTGAATTTATCCTAAAGCATTCATATTGGCTAGTCAAGGTACTAATTTTGGAGTCCTTTACATCATTAGTACCTTCATGGGTTACTTGAAGAGTATCCCACATTTCTTTAGCAGTTTGGCATGTCATTATCCTAAAAAATTCATCTTGTCCTAAAGACATAGTAATGAGATTTTTGGCCTTGTAGCCATATTGGACTTTCTTTTCTTCCTCGCTTGTCCATTCATCTATAGGTTTTTCAACATTCTTGCTATCTATAGTATGCATTGGTATATAAGGACCATTTTCAATGGTATTCCATATTCTCAAGTCGATTGATTGAATGAAGATTTTCATTCTTTCTTTCCAAAAGGCATACCCTTCCCCATTGAAAGCGGGAGGTCTATTTATTGCACCACCCTCGGGAAAAACATTTTGAGAACTTGAGGCCATTTAATCTCTTGAAGCTGTTAAGCTTGATCTACCAAGAGTCAAGCTCTGATACCACTTGTTGTTCAAGGGCCTCAATACTCAAGAAGGGGGGTGAATTGAGTTTTAAAACTTTTGATTGGAATATCTTTGAAATTGATTTTTATAACCAAGTTTGTGAGATTATGCAAGTGAAATAGAATGGAGGATAACAAGCAATGCACTATAATGAGAAATGTTGCTGAAGCAATTTACCAAACACTTGGTGTGCAATTTTAGAGATATAACAAATTAAGCAAGTTCAAGTATACTCCTCTCAACCAATCAATACCAATCAACAAATATGCAGTAAATGAAAGTAAAAGAGTAAGGAAGAGAAGCTTGCAAACCGATATAACGAGTTCCACCCAATCCGGTGTACGTCTCGCCTCTAAGCAACCCACTTAGAGGATTTCCACTATTATAGATTAGAGATACAACTTTGAGCAATCAAGGCTTCCTAGTGTCCCACACTCAAGAACCCAATCCTCACAAGTATAAGGGCAACCCACCCAATCTCTCAATCTCACAATATCCCAAAGGTTGAATCCTCAACCTTTGTAACCACTCAACCTAGAGTGAACAACCACTCAACCTAGAGTGAATAACTTGTGTTTGGTGTTTGTTTACAATCAATGCACTCTCTCAATAGAGCAGATATACAAATGAAAAGCTCTCACAACTTCTAACTCTTAAGATGAGAGGATATACAAGTGAAGTATAAGATACAAGAAATAGGCTTACAAAGCACAAAATAGAGCTAAGGATTTGTTGCTTCTTGGTTCTTGTTGGGTGTCTTTTGTGCTTGTGTTCTTCTTGCATTTATAGAGCCAAGATAGCTGTTGGGGAGTCCCCTAGCCGTTGCAAGATGATGGCTCTGCGCATAGTGGGATTTGAGTGCTTGTTTTCCACTTAAGTCTGTCTATTTAGTGGTGTTTCCCACTATGTGAATCGATTCGTAGATCCTTGAATCGATTCAGAGTATTCTGTTTTATGCATTTTGGAGTTCCAGAGTCGAATGAATCGATTCGAGCCTTGTTTGAATCGATTCAGAGCATTCTGTTTTGGGTTCCTGGTCTGTCAGCATCGTGTGAATCGATTCAGGGTCCTTGTGAATCGATTCAGGACATACTGTTTGCAATCTTAGTGACTTCCAGGGCTGTGAATCGATTTAGGGTCATGGTGAATCGATTCAACCCATTCTGTTTCTCATTTTTATGACTTCCAGGGCTGTGAATCGATTCACTCATGCTTGAATCGATTCAGGCTCTTCATTTTGACATTTTCTCATGCCTGTTGGTCATCCATTTGAATCTAATGATGCATGGTTGCTTTCCTTTTGTTTGATTCATTGGTTTCTTCATCTCTTGAACCTTTGTGAGATCATTTTCTTCTTTTATATTATATCTCTAGTTGTTTTTGATTCTTTGAAGACTTCCCATTGCTTGTTTCCATTGTCATTATCAAAACCTGTTATCACATGCAAATACACGGGGATTGTTGAGTAATATCAACAATCCTTAGACCGGTACTGGACTGAACCATTTTTTTAAGTCTTTGTAACTTTTGTTAGTTGTTGGTGAATTTTGTTGTAGGAGTATATTTTGTTAAGTGTTAGTATTGTGTTGAGTGTTTGCTGTTAGTTGTTTTTGGCTATTTTAGTAGTAGCACTAACCGTTGCAGTAGCCTTGTTTGTAGTTAGTTGTTGCATTTATTTTTTTTTAGTTCCTTTGGAAAGTGAAAAGTTACAGGTGATGGATCTGGATGACACCTTAGCAGAGTTTCTTCAATATTCACAAACATTTTGCATGAACCATGTAGAGGAAGTACAATCAATTGAGAAGGAGCCATCGGAGTTAAAAAGGAGTTTAATTCAATTTATAAAAGTCACTCAACCGGCCTCCAAAATTTTGATAATTCAGTCATGAATATTCAAAAGCAAGTGGATTTTATTGCAAAGTAGTTAGCCGAAGAGCAAAGAAATATAAAGGTTGTACGAAGAGAAGACCAATATGAAGAGCCATGGGATGATGATGTTGGGCTAGCTGAAGAAATTAAGTTTGGGGAAGAAGAAGACCAGCTAGAAAACATTGAAATGGATGAACCTGAACTTGAAGTTGATGTAGAAACAAAAGAAGAAAAAGAAAATAAGGAAGTTCAGGGATATTTGATGGAAGAAGAGTCAATTGAAGAATGTGAAGAAGAAAGTGATATGGATTATACTTCAGAAGTGGAAGATGATAGTATATCTAGTGAAGCATTCTTTGATGATTGGAATAAAGAAGATTGGTCTGAAGATGAACAAGTGCAAGAGTTGTCATTGAATAAATTCTTTGATGATGCAAGTTTTGCAGGAGTGCAAATTGAACAAATGACAACAGAAGCCATTGAGGAACCTGAGAATCAAATAGATACTATTATTGAGCAAGAAGTGATAGAAGAGGTTGAGGTCTCAGCAAAGATGGAAACCATATCTTGGCAACATAATAATGATACTGAAATTTTGTTGGAGCCAAGTGTGAACACAGAGAAAGAAGTAGAAGTTCATGCACAAGAAGAGTTAACATGTTTAGATGTTGAGAATATAAAAGAAGAAGAAGAAATTCAGCCATGTTATGAGGAGCGTTTGCTAGTGGTGACTACTGCAGCTATGGAAATCAAAAGGAAACGTGAATCATCAAGTCAAAAAGAACATTGCTTGTGGCATAAAAAGAAGAAGACTGAGACGCCCCAAACCCCCAATTAAAATAGGGGAAAATATTTCACGTCTTTGAAAATAATAATAATAATAAATCGAATAATTAGAGTGGTGAATTATTTTTCACCAAACCCCTGGATCTAAAATAAACCACTCCCATATATGAAGATATGAGAGGGTGAAATTAAAATATTATTTTTCAATCAGAGTCAGCGGAAGAATTATTTAATTTGTTCACTGGCCGGTTGATTTCCAAGAGGAGGAGTTTCATAAAAATTATGGAATGTAATTTATATAGCCTAGAGATTCAATATATACTCCTCAATGCTTCAAAATAATATTTAAAGAGGGAATAATGCATAGGAACAAAACCCATTAAAAAGGAAAATTTTAGTGGAGCATCAGGTGCCACTCACTCAAGCGAGAATCAATCCGCTTGAGCGAGCCAGCGTACCTACGCTTGAGCGAACGCTGGGCGACCTTGGGCGAATGAGAGGAATAATCATCAGGGCTCAGCTCGCTTGAGCGAGCTCTGTCTCGCTTAAGCGAGATATAAAAGAAAACATTGAACGAGGCAGCGTGGCGCTTGGGCAAAAAGGAGGTAAGCATCAGGTGTCAATCTCGCTTGAGCGGATCATGACCCGCTCAAGCGAGATCGTTCCAGAAGCATCAGTAACTCTCTGGTCAATTTTCACTTGGGCGAGGCACCACTCGCCTGGGAAAAAATAATCCAGAATCAAATCTCCTCTCCCTCGCTTGAGCGCCTACTCCCACGCCTGGGTGAAAATGGTACAGAATCGAACCACTGATTCTGTGGCCATTTCGCTTAAGCGAAATGCACTGCCGCTTGAGCGAAAATGGGGCAGAAACGAGTCCCCTGATTCACAGCAATCTCGCTCGGGCGAGATTCCTACTCGCTTGAGCGAGTTCTGCAGAAACTCAGCAGAAAATGAAATTCACTTGGACATAACACATGAAATATTGACTCCTTCTATTTTGGCCTTACCTAAGACCATATCTTACCTCATTATGCATGCACCAATTCATATAATATTACAATCTAAAACTACATAATTCTTTCATTGAATCAAATACCACCAACATCATCATGCTAATACTGATTCCATGCATATAATCTAAATTCATCATCAAGCCACATACACTCCCTACATACATTTGGATCCAATCATCATTTCACAACTCCATAGAATGGCATAAAAACACAACATACATGCATTAGTCAAAGACAAGTATCAAGATTCATTCTTTACAACTTTTGGGTCATGAATGAAAATTGTCATTACACAAACATGTCCAATTTTCTCCCATGACCTCCAAAATTATCAACCATTACAAAATTGAGCATATACACCTCATATACTCTACCAAAACAGATTTTCATGTCGGCCAAGGCGTACACATTCGTATCCATATTTACCTCCTTCCAAACTCGGCCTCCAAAAGCTGTAGGATTTAAGTCATACCTACATCAACTTTAAAAATGGCAACGGGGAGATGAGTAACATAATTCAAATGAATTAAAGTCATACATTATGATGAAATACATGTATACTTACTCACATATCAATCATTACAACACATCATACATCATACACAATACATCTCATGATCTCAAGTATACATTCACAATTTCAATCATTTGGATTGCCAAAAACACACATAGGGTTAGTATCCAACTCTTTCCCCTTTTCAATTCTCATTCATCCGTTGCCACCATGGGCTTTCAACTAGGCATATCTCCAGCTATATGCAATTGCTCTTAAAGCTAATGCATATGCACAAGAATTTATCATCAAAACAATACGGATCCGACTGTGGGAAAAATACCATATTAATTCAATTATGGGACAAGCATAGGTGTGCTACTATACCCCTACTGCAGTAGAAAAATTGTGTGCACATATATCTCAATTTATGCATGCTTATGTCATCATAATTTTACTGGTACCAAACCGCTATCGCCCATCTGTAGCACTAGTCACCTTGTGACTTGCGGATCAACATCGTGGCCTCAACTACCACAAGTGCTACGGGCCCTTCCCGAACACACATCGAGAGAGCCGTGTCCCGTCGGACACCGAGGTAAACTCGCTCACCATAGAGCCGCCCGCCCACTGGGCCTGCCACATAGGGTGCCTCGTCACCAAACTATGGACAACTTCATGACTCATACACCGAGTCACAGGGGAAAATCACAATACGCTCGTGCACTGAGCCACCCTCCCACTGGGCCTGCCTAGTGGAACCCCCTAATATTCCACATAGACAGCTATGATATGCCATGGATGCAATGCAAATGCAAATCTAGTGCATCCTCACACTATGCATCCTAGATGCCACTCCACATTCAATCATTCGCCACCACTTAGTGGATTTCAATATTTTTATCATCCTTAGTTATCACCAATTATCCTCAATACTCATACTCATTAATAGTTAGTGGCATACACATTCAATAGATCATACACTTATCTTTGGGATACTCACATCACAATTCCAATTCACACATGGTTTCAAACCATCATCATACTTCATCAATATAGTATCATCACAACATTACAATATTATCCTAAATACATGTCACACAATAATTATCATTCTAAATGCATTCGAATCATAACATTTTCACATCATCCATTCAACAATCATCAAAATAATCATATATACATATTTTCACATCACCAATGGATGAAATCATGCATTTAGAAAAGTTACCGCCTCCTACCTCAAGTGAAGTAGTGATCAACGCGGTTTGATAGTCCCGCCTTGTCAATGGGGTCACTTCCTACATCACAATACATTACACATCAATTTTCTATTTACCCATTAAGACTCAAACACTTATACATATATCAATAACTTGATATTCATATTATTTTAACTCTCAAACCTCTTTTATTTCACTTTATCCACCATAACCACTATGGGTTAGGTGCCACCCTTTTATTATTATGCACTTAACAACCAAACCCTTTCATGGGTTTCTCCATTAATGACTTCCACTAACAAAATACCATCACCAATGACCCTTATGCATCATAACTCACATTTATTTCCAACAATTAATGTTCATCAACCTCCATTATGCATTTCCCCCAAATTCATGAAGTTAGGGTTTCATAAAATTCCAATAACCATCATAAATATTTTTCTCCTTCTAACCATAAATGTATCCACTTCATTACTTCTCAAAGAAACCTCATTCTCATACAAACCCACATTAAACTCTTGTATTAAATACTCTCCTCAAGAACATCCATTCACATGCATGGCTTCAAAACACATATATGCCATATACCCATAACCAAAACCTTAGCAAAAATGGGTATACTTACCTCAAAACCCAAAAACGAAAATGGGTTCTAGGAGGGAGGAGAACACCAACGAAAATGAGGAAGAGAAGGAGGAAAAACAGCAGCCCCACAAGCCTCCTTCAAGCTCCCTTCAAACGAAAATGAGGAGGTAGAAGATGAAGCCAAGTTGCTAGGGTTTGGAAGAAGAAAAGAGGAAAATGGAGAAGATGATGATGAGAAGAAGAAGAAAATGCAAATGCTTACTACCTTCAGCGAAAACATACGTGAATAGTGAAAGAAATTTGGGTTTTTGATTTATTTTAATTCCCATTCATTAAAACTTTAGCGTTTTATAACTAACAGGTTCTCAGTTCGGGCTCAATACATCATCTGAAAATTATTCCAAATACATATTCGGATTCCCAATAATATTCTCAATAGCCCTGACCAATATCATCTCATTCCGAGATACTTGGTCCGACACCCATATCTCAACCGGGCTTAATTTCAGCTTAACCGGTCTCCATAATTCCCTCACAGTCCTCAAAATTATCAATTTAATTATTCTCAATAGTTTAGGACATTAAATACTCCATATACCAATTTCTAATATTTATTCCAGTAATTAATTCTCTCATTTTAAAATTTGGGATGTTACAATCCACCCCACCAAAAAGAAAATTTCATCCCCGAAATTTCACATACCGGATTCAAATGCGTCAGGATACCGTTCTCTGATATCGTCTTCACGTTCCCATGTGATCGTTTCTGCATTTCCATGTTTCCAAGCGACCTCCACTAAAGGTACCAACTTGTTCCGCAATTTCTTCACGGAATGTCCAACAATGCGAACAGAAACAGAAGAAATAGATAGATCATCTCGTACCTCAATCTCGTCCATAGGGATCACGTGTAGTGGATCATAAACATATTTCCTCAACTACGACACGTGGAACACATTGTGTAGATTATCAAGATGCGGAGGGAGTGCTATCCGATAAGCAACCTCACCAATCCGCTCCAACACCTCGTAATGTCCAATAAATCTAGGGCTCAATTTCCCACTCTTCAACGCCCTTCCAATGCCTTTATCACGCGAGACCTTCAAAAACACATGGTCACCCACTTGAAACTCAAGCGGTTTATGTCTCTTGTCATAATAGCTCTTCTGCCTATCTTGAGCAATCTTCATGTTCTCTTGTATCTTTCTAATTTGTTCAGTAGTCTCTTGGATAATCTCTGGCCCTAAGGCCAAGTTTTCACCAACTTCCAGCCAACACAAGGGGGTTCTACACTTCCTTCCATACAACGCCTCATAAGGTGCCATACCAATACTGGAATGGAAGCTGTTATTGTATGTGAATTCAATCAATGGAAGGAATCTCTCCCAACATCCACCGTGCTCAAGAACACAAGCTCTCAACAAATCCTCCAAGCTTTGTATAGTTCTTTCTGATTGTCCATCGGTTTGAGGGTGATAAGCGGAACTAAGCTTCAACTTAGAGCCCAACTCATCATGCAAACGCCCCTAAAACTGAGAAGTAAATCGAGGATCACGGTCGGATATAATACTAGATGGAACACCATGCAGTCTAACAATCTCCTTGATGTATATTTGTGCCAATTTCTCCAAAGAACTCTTCATATTTATGGGTAAGAAGTGAGCACATTTTGTCAACCGATCTACAATCACCCATATAGCATCGTTTCCAGCATGAGTTCTGGGTAGTCCAGAAACAAAATCCATAGCTATACTATCCCATTTCCAAACAAGGATCTCCAATGGTCTCAAATAACCAGATGGTCTCTGATGCTCAACCTTCGCCTTTTGACAAACAAGGCAAGATGCTACAAAATTCGCCACATCACGCTTCATACCGGGCCACCAGAAATTCTTCTTCAAATCTTGATACATCTTGGTGGAACCAGGGTGAATACTCAATATGCTTTTGTGGGCTTCCTCAAGTACATGTTTCCTCACATCATCGCTTGAGGGAACATAAATTCGACCCTTCACACGCCAAATGCTATCTTGACCTTCTACTAAGAACAAATTCTTCCCTTTTTCTTGTGTCTTCTTCATCTCAATCAAATACTCATCATTGGGTTGTTGCGTCTTCATATATTCGAGAAATTCATTTGCAACCTTCAACATTTCCAATGCCATTTTCTTGGGAGTGTAAGTCTCCACGCCCACATTCAAATCTCTAAATTGTTCTATCAACTCCATTTCCTTTGCCATCATCATAGAAACATGCAATGACTTCCGGCTCAATGCATCAGCAACTACATTCGCCTTGCCGGGGTGAAACTTCAATTCAAACTCATAGTCTTTTAGGAACTCCATCCACCGTCTTTGGCGCATATTTAATTCCTTCTGGTCAAACAAGTACTTGAGGCTCTTATGATCACTAAAGACCACAAACTTGGAGCCATACAAGTAGTGTTGCCACAACTTCAATGCAAACACCACCGCCGCCAATTCAAGATCATGTGTGGGGTAATTAACCTCATGCGGTCGTAACTCCCTCGATGCATAGGCTATCGCACGTTTCTTTTGCATCAATACACACCCAAGACCAAGCTTAGATGCATCGCAATATACCATGAATTCATCCGTTAAGTCGGGCAATGCTAACACCGGTGCGGTAGTAAGTCTTAGTTTCAACTCTTGAAAACTTTCTTCACATTCACAGGTCCACACAAACGATTGATTCTTCCGAGTCAACTTTGTTAGCGGTAACGCCAAACAGGAAAACCCTTCAATGAATCTCCGGTAGTAACCGGCAAGACCAAGAAAACTTCTTATCTCCGTCACCGACGTTGGTCTTTCCCAAGCCATCACAGCTTCAACTTTAGATCTATCCACAGCAACTCCATCATTCGAAATAACATGTCCAAGAAATTGGACCTCAGACAGCCAAAATTCACACTTAGAGAGCTTTGCATACAACTCCTTCTCGCGAAGGATAGTCAACACAAGACAAAGATGTCTTTCATGCTCTTCATGGCTCTTGGAGTACACCAAAATATCATCAATAAACACCACGACGAATTGGTCAAGATATTCATGAAAGATGCGATTCATGTAGCTCATAAAAATCGCAGGGGCATTCGTCACCCCAAATGGCATCACTACGTACTCATAGTGTCCATATCGCGTTCGAAAAGCAGTCTTCAGAATATCTTCGGCCTTCACCCGAATTTGGTGATATCCGGAATACAACTCGATCTTCGAAAACACAACAGCACCCTTCAATTGATCCAATAGATCATCAATGCGTGGAAGAGGATATTTATTTTTAATGGTTAGTTTGTTGAGCTGGCGATAATCAACGCACAATGTCATGCTCCCATCTTTCTTCTTCACCAACAACACAGGAGCACCCCAAGGAGACACACTTGGGCGAATAAACTCCCATCCAAGTAATTCTTCCACTTGCTTTTTCAACTCCACTAACTCCATAGGAGACATCCTATAAGGAGCTCGGGAAACAGGTTCCGCACCCGGAATAAGATCAATAGCAAATTCCATTTCTCGTGGAGGAGGTAATCCGGGAATCTCTTCCGGAAACACATCGAGAAATTTCGAAACAATAGGAATCCCACAAGATTGGGAAACACCATTCCCTTCCACCAAACAGAACATCATAAGAAGTTGAGAGATACCTCGCACATCAAAGCCTTAATTATTAGAGGTTGGGAAAATCACTGTCTTGCTATGACAATCCACCAAAACCTTGTTGGCGGACAACCAATCCATGCCTAGAATAACATCCAGGTCTTTCATAGGTAAACACACGAGGGATACAACAAATTTTCTACCCTCCAAGTCCATCTCGACATTCTCACATCGAGTCACTGATCTCAAGCAAGCACCAGTCGGTGTAGTCACCAATGTTGCACCTTTCATCATACTCACAGGCACTCGCAGGCGCCTCACACATTCTTCAGAAATAAAAGAGTGCGTAGCACCCGAATCAAATATTACATTAACAACATTACCATATATCTGGCACTCACTTTGGACAAGGTCTTCAGCTTGTGCTGCTTCTTCACCGGTCACGGCAAAGACTCTTCCAGCCACTTATTGATTAGCACCACGATTTGGGCCATTCCGACCACCATTAGCATTACCTCGGCCATTTCCATTACCACGACCGTTACCACCATTACAGTTTCCATTTCTTCCACCATTACCGTTTCCATAACCATGGCCTCTAAAAGCACCATAGCCTCCACGGTTTGCATTATCACGTGGCACAACATCTGCAGCATTCAAAGGACAATCAGGGCGGATATGCCCCGGTTGGTTGTATCTATAGCACACCACTGTTTCTTCTTGATTGCAGTCTCTAGCCAAATGATTTCCACCACATCTAAAACAACGAAGTCCTTGGCCATCACCTCGGCCACCAACGGCACCATGTCTTTCACCACCTCGTCCACCTCTAAAAGAAGAGGACCCACGAACAAATCGTTTGTTGTTCTTAAAGTTGCCTTTCTTCTTGAAGCTAGAAGATTGGCCCTTCAACTTGTAATCATGCCCCGAGTAATTCCTTGGAGCAATATCATTCTCTTCAGAGACTCTACACTTATCCACAAGAGTAGGAAAACTCCTAATCTCTTGGTGACAAATCGCCTTCTTGATCTCTTGGCGCAGTCCATTCTCAAATTTAACAAACTTCGAAGTTTCAGTGCCCTCTTGCTGAAAGGGAGGATAAAACACACATAGCTCTTCAAATTTCAAAGCATACTCCTTAACTGTCATACCACCTTGCTTGAGTTCCATGAATTCAAGCTTTTTCTTGTTCTTATAACTCGCAGGAAAGTATTTCTTAAGAAACTCCGCCTTAAAATTCTCCCAATTTAGAGGAGTGTGGGCAGCAATCATACACCCACAGGTAAGGATCCACCAAGATTCGGCCTCATTCCGAACCATGAACACTGCATATTCCACCTTCTGGGTTTCAGTACATTCCATACTAGCGAATATCCGTTCCAAGTCATGGATCCAGACATAAGCATCTTCTGGCTTATAGCCTCCATGAAATTCAGAAGGCTTCCGCTTAAGAAATTGGTCAAGAACTTGATTCGGCTGACCCATAGGTTGTTGTTGCAAGTATGTCGGCAAAGCGATTAAAAGCTTCAACCATAGCGGCTGTATCAGCATTGCGCCTATACGCCATCACTCAATCTATATACAACAAGATAAACATAATTAGAAACTTAAAGTTTCTTCACCCAGTGTGCATATATATATCATTCATCATTAACTTCCATAACACAAGTATCATCATAATGCATTTCATAATTAGAAGGTAAATATGAGAAAGGAATTGCCTGGCCGGGCTTAACAACAATCGTGTAATAATTTCATTTCAATGACTACCATCATAATTCGCCCGCATAATTTACAAATCAATCAGCCACAAGCAATAAACACATGGACAACATCATTTATAATCATATCAAGAGCAATGAATGCTCTGATAGCAGGTTGAGATGCCCCAAACCCCCAATTAAAATAGGGGAAAATTTTTCGCGTCTTTGAAAATAATAATAATAATAAATCAAATAATTAGAGTGGTGAAGTATTTTTCACCAAACCCCTGGATCTAAAATAAACCACTCCCATATATGAAGATATGAGAGGGTGAAATTAAAATATTATTTTTCAGTCAGAGTCAATGGAAGAATTATTTAATTTGTTCACTGGCCGAATGATTTCCAAGAGAAGGAGTTTCATAAAAATTGTGGAATGTAATTTATATAGCCTAGAGATTCAATATATACTCCTCAATGCTTCAAAATAATATTTAAAGAGGGAATAATGCATAGGAACAAAACCCATTAAAAAGGAAAATTTTAGTTGAGCATCAGGTGCCACTCGCTCAAGCGAGAATCAATCCGCTTGAGCGAGCCAGCGTACCTACGCTTGAGCGAACGCTGGGCGACATTGGGCGAATGAGAGGAATAAGCATCAGGGCTCAGCTCGCTTGAGCGAGCTCTGTCTCGCTTAAGCGAGATATAAAAGAAAACATTGAACGAGGCAGCGAGGCGCTTGGGCACAAAGGAGGTAAGCATCAAGTGTCAATCTCGCTTGAGCGGATCATGACTCGCTCGAGCGAGATCGTTCCAGAAGCATCAGTAACTCTCTGGTCGATTTTCGCTTGGGCGAGGCACCACTCACCTAGGCGAAAACCATCCAGAATCAAATCTCCTCTCCCTCGCTTGAGCGCCTACTCCCACGCCTGGGCGAAAATGGTACAGAATCGAACCACTGATTCTGTGGCCATTTCGCTTGGGCAAAATGCACTGCCACTTGAGCGAAAATAGGGCAGAAACGAGTCCCCTGATTCACAGCAATCTCGCTCGGGCGAGATTCCTACTCGCTTGAGCGAGTTCTGCAGAAACTCAGTAGAAAACAAAATTCACTTGGACATAACACATGAAATATTGACTCCTTCTATTTTGGCCTTACCTAAGACCATATCTTACCTCATTATGCATACACCAATTCATATAATATTACAATCTAAAACTACATAATTCTTTCATTGAATCAAATACCACCAACATCATCATGCTAATATTGATTCCATGCATATAATCTAAATTCATCATCAAGCCACATACACTCCCTACATACATTTGGATCCAATCATCATTTCACAACTCCATAGAATGGCATAAAAACACAGCATACATTCATTAGTCAAAGACAAGTATCAAGATTCATTCTTTACTACTTTTAGGTCATGAATGAAAATTGTCATTACACAAACATGTCCAATTTTCTCCCATGACCTCCAAAATTATCAACCATTACAAAATTGAGCATATACACCTTATATACTCTACCAAAACAGATTTTCATGTCGGCCAAGGCATACACATTCCTATCCATATTTACCTCCTTCCAAACTCGACCTCCAAAAGCTGTAGGATTTAAGTCATACCTACATCAACTTTAAAAATGGCAACGGGGAGGTGAGTAACATAATCCAAATGAATTAAAGTCATACATTATGATGAAATAGATGTATACTTGCTCACATATTAATCATTACAACACATCATACATCATACACAATACATCTCATGATCTCAAGTATACATTCATAATTTCAATCATTTGGATTGCCAAAAACACACATAGGGTTAGTATCCAACTCTTTCCCCTTTTCAATTCTCATTCATCTGTTGCCACCATGGGCTTTCAACTAGGCATATCTCTAGCTATATGCAATTGCTCTTAAAGCTAATGCATATGCACAAGAATTTATCATCAAAACAATGCGGATCCGACTGTGGGAAAAATACCATATTAATTCAATTGTGGGACAAGCATAGGTGTGCTACTATGCCCCTACTGCAGTAGAAAAATTGTGTACACATATATCTCAATTTATGCATGCTTATGTCATCATAATTTTACTGGTACCAAACCGCTATCGCCCATCTGTAGCACTAGTCACCTTGTGACTTGCGGATCAACATCGTGGCCTCAACTACCACAAGTGCTACGGGCCCCTCCCGAACACACATCGAGAGAGCCGTGTCCCTTCGGACACCGAGGTAAACTCGCTCACCATAGAGCCGCCCGCCCACTGGGCCTGCCACATAGGGTGCCTCGTCACCAAACTATGGACAACTTCATGACTCATACACCGAGTCACAGGGGAAAATCACAATACGCTCGTGCACTGAGCCACCCTCCCACTGGGCCTGCCTAGTGGAACCCCCTAATATTCCACATAGACAGCTATGATATGCCATGGATGCAATGCAAATGCAAATCTAGTGCATCCTCACACTATGCATCCTAGATGCCACTCCACATTCAATCATTCGCCACCACTTAGTGGATTTCAATATTTTTATCATCCTTAGTTATCACCAATTATCCTCAATACTCATACTCATTAATAGTTAGTGGCATACACATTCAATAGATCATACACTTATCTTTGGGATACTCACATCACAATTCCAATTCACACATGGTTTCAAACCATCATCATACTTCATCAATATAGTATCATCACAACATTACAATATTATCCTAAATACATGTCACACAATAATTATCATTCTAAATGCATTCGAATCATAACATTTTCACATCATCCATTCAACAATCATCAAAATAATCATATATACATATTTTCACATCACCAATGGATGAAATCATGCATTTAGAAAAGTTACCCCCTCCTACCTCAAGTGAACTAGTGATCAACGCGGTTTGATGGTCCCGCCTCGTCAATGGGGTCACTTCCTACATCACAATACATTACACAATCAATTTTCTATTTACCCATTAAGACTCAAACACTTATACATATATCAATAACTTGATATTCATATTATTTTAACTCTCAAACCTCTTTTATTTCACTTTATCCACCATAACCACCATGGGTTAGGTGCCACCCTTTTATTGTTATGCACTCAACAACCAAACCCTTTCATGGGTTTCTCCATTAATGACTTCCACCAACAAAATACCATCACCAATGACCCTTATGCATCATAACTCACATTTATTTCCAACAATTAATGTTCATCAACCTCCATTATGCATTTCCCCTAAATTCATGAAGTTAGGGTTTCATAAAATTCTAACAACCATCATAAATATTCTTCTCCTTCCAACCATAAATGTATCCACTTCATTACTTCTCAAAGAAACCTCATTCTCATACAAACCCACATTAAACTCTTGTATTAAATACTCTTCTCAAGAACATCCATTCACATGCATGGCTTCAAAACACATATATGCCATATACCCATAACCAAAACCTTAGCAAAAATGGGTGTACTTACCTCAAAACCCAAAAACGAAAATGAGTTCTAGGAGGGAGGAGAACACCAACGAAAATGAGGAAGAGAAGGAGGAAAAACAGCAGCCCCACAAGCCTCCTTCAAGCTCCCTTCAAACGAAAATAAGGAGGTGGAAGATGAAGCCAAGTTGCTAGGGTTTGGAAAAAAAAAAAGAGGAAAATGGAGAAGATGATGATGAGAAGAAGAAGAAAATGCAAATGCTTACTGCCTTCAGTGAAAACATACGTGAATGGTGAAAGAAATTTGGGTTTTTGATTTATTTTAACTCCCATTCATTAAAACTTCAGTGTTTTATAACTAACAGGTTCTCAGTTCGGGCTCAATACATCGTCTAAAAATTATTCCGAATACATATTCGGATTCCCAATAATATTCTCAATAGCCCTGACCAATATCATCTCATTCCGAGATACTTGGTCCGATACCCATATCTCAACCGGGCTTAATTTCAGCTTAACCGATCTCCATAATTCCCTCACAGTCTTCAAAATTATCAATTTAATTATTCTGAATAGTTTGGGACAGTAAATACTCCATATACCAATTTCTAATATTTATTCTGGTAATTAATTCTCTCATTTTAAAATTTGGGATGTTACAAAGACTAACATAAAAAAGAAAAAGAGTGAAGAAAAGAAAAAGAAGAAAAAGCAGAAAGTTTGGAAAAATAAATATTGAAGGAAAGTTATGTTGAGCATTAGCTTCAAACATAACAAGGAAAAACAAGGAGTAAAAAGACCAAGAGTGTATGGTCATAAGAAATGGGACCCTGGAGAATGAGCTTATGTTTGTTTTTCTTGTACATAAATAAAGTAGTGAGAGAAGTTTTTTTGAAAAAAAAGAAGAAAAAAAATATATAAAAAAAAGAAGAAAAGAGAAAGAGAAGAAGAAGAAGAAGAAGAAGAAGAAGAAAGAGGAATTAAGCGTGAATGGGGTCTAATGCCAATTCCTTCTGTTCGCTCAAGCGAATTCAATGTGAGCTTAAGCGAATGCAGTCATCTCTCTCATTTTGCTCGAGCGAAACACGTTGCACTTAAAGCGAATTTAATACAGAATTCAAATTACTAAAGATTTGTCTGCTCGCTCAAGCGAAACTAATTGAGTTCAGGCGAGAAGCTTCTGCTGTTGTTTCACGCTTGAGCGAATGTTTAATTAGCTTGAGCGAAAGTGGCAATCGGGCCTAAGGATGTGCTGTTACTCACGCTTGACCCTTTCTGACCAGAAAATTCTAACATCCTCCCAAACTTTGATGTTGGACCAAGGGGGTACTTTAATAAATGGTTTCAGGTCGTTGATGAAGGGGGTCAGATGATGAAGGGTAACTTGTGTCACCCTGTCCTTCATTTTTCTGATCTCTCATTCTGTCAGTCTTTTGGTTTCCTCACCCGATCTCTTTGCATTTGTTGTTTGTTCACCCAACCTTTCATTCACTCATTCTTTCGTCCACTCATTTTGTCACTCAATCGTCTTCTTTATCCATTCGGTATTTCGTTCACTCGAAACTCTCTACAATTGTTCTTGCATTCACTCGTCTTTCTCACTCAGTAACTCTATTTCATTTTGACTTTCATTTTTCACCTCATTTTTCATTCGGTTCTTCATCCACTCGGTTCGGTCATTCATTCGGTCTTCCACTCGTCTCTCCCTCTTGGTCTATTTCACTTATGTCACTCTTCATTCACTCGGTCAGTCATTCACGCTTTCACTTACTTCCACTCGTTTTTCCGTTCTTACGTCCATTCATTGTTCATTCATTTGTTTTTCATTCTCACCTGGTATAATCTACTCGGTATTCATTCACTCGTTGTTTCATTCCACCTAATTTCTTTCTCGGTTTTCTCACACACTGTATTTTTCTTTTTCATCCACTCATTTTTCATTCACTCAATTTCTCACTCATTCACTCGTCACTCATCCACTCGGTATCTCTTCCACTCATTCATTCTTCCACATGTTCTTTCATACACTCTTCCAATCGTCATTTATTTTACTCGTGTGTTCTTCCACTCCTTCTTTTTTCACTCAGTCTTATTTTCATTCGTTCTTTCATCCACTCACTTTTCTGTTCACTCGTATCTCACTGTAGTTGTTCACTCGTCCATTCATTATCACACTCATTTCTCTTGCACTTTACTTTATTCTATTCATTCTTTCACTCGTTCTATGATCTACTCGGTATTCATTCACTCAGTATCCTTTTCATTCAGTGTTTCATTCACTCATTCTCTCAATCGACATGATTTCTATTTCGTTCTTTCACCCATCTCTCTGTAATTTTCTCATTCACTCCTTTTTCATCCACTCGGTGTTCCCATAGTCTCTCGTACGATTCTGTCGGTGTTTCATCCACTCGGTGTTCCCATTTACTCGAAATCTTTTTCATTTGTTCTTTTTCGTTTGTTCTTTCTTCCACTCATTTTTTTCATTCACCCTCATTTTTACTCGTCTTTCATCCACTCGGTCACTCTTTCTTTTTCGATCCTCACCTGTCACTCAATTTTTCATCCCCACACCCTATCTCTTTTTCAATCGTTCTTGCATCCACTCGTCACTTCATCCACCCATCCCTCATCCACTCATTTTTTTTCATTCACCCTCATTTTTACTCGTCTTTCATCCACTCGGTCACTCTTTCTTTTTCGCTCCTCACCTGTCACTCAGTTTTTCATCCCCACACCCTATCTCTTTTTCAATCGTTCTTGCATCCACTCGTCACTTCATCCACCCATCCCTCATCCACTCGTTCCTTTCATGGTGCATAACTTCTGTTTTGTTACGCGCTTGAGCGCACACTCTTACGCTTTGAGCGTAACCACTCATACCTAAAAGAAAAGAATCCACGCTTGACCACTCGCTGACCACGCTTTGGTAAATGAGTCCCACGCTTAAGCGCCTCAAGCTCTCGCTTGAGTACGATTGAGAAGAAAAGACTTACTGTTAATTTTTCCGCTTAAGCGTGCTGCTGGGAGCTTGAGCGTGAGTGCCAATATTGAAGATCGCTGATACTGTTATTTGGCGCTTGAGCGAATAATGATCCGCTTGAGCGAATTTTATACCTGATGCTTTATGTATGATTTAAATTGAGCGTGAGTGCCAATATTTCAGCATACTTATGCGTATCTCTCAGGTAGTGGGTTGAGCATTTTGTTTTCCACTCGGTCTCTGTTTATGTTAGGATGTTTCTGTGTAATGACTTTATTTAAATATTTTCTTGAACAATGAATTCCCTTTCTTTCAGTTGTAATGGAACCTTATATATTTGATAAATTGTTTGTTATTATTTCTTTTCTCAATTGTATTATTAAATACATGCATGCCATTCCAAACAAGTGCTTTCCATGTACTGCCATTCAGGTAAAAAGGGAAGTATTCTAAATTTCTAACTAATTAATTGATAACCTATCTTAACTGTGTTTTAATTTAAAATCCATCTTAAATATTTAATTCTTGTTGATTCTCAGGCTTTATTCGAATAGATGAATTAATTGGCATTGTTTGACTCATGATCCCTGTCCATAGCTATTTTTCATAATTAATTAATTATTACTCAGCATGCTAGTTAGCAATCTGACTTATAATCTTGCATTAAGTTTGGGGACATGACTGGCTGATTAACTGTTACATTCGTAGCTTTTGAGCCTTTATTTATTCTTTTCCGAGTGAATCTGCATGCTAGTTAGTGAGACAAAATTTGCTTCAGTGCTTGCTAATTGGTTTTATGCCTGCCAATCAGAAATGACAAAGGCCTTCTTTGTTAAATTAGCCAGGGCCAAAAATTAGCCATCCTAATATTATTAAATAATCATTTGACCCAATAATTATGTTTAAGCCTGAGACCCTTTTATTCTGTTTATTCACCTAACGTTACAAGCCTAAATATCTAAGAAAAACCAAGTGAGTTACCCCTGGATGTTCCACTGATGAATTGCTCAGTCTTACTTATTGCTAGGGACTAGCAAGTTCTAAGTTTGGGGATGAAGAGTGTGCCTAACAGCAATTAAGGACACACTCCGACCTTGGTTATAGATGAATAACTAGAAAAATGAAGGGAGAAATAGAAAAGCCGAGAAGAAAAATGAAAAAAAAATTAGTAAGAAAAAAAGGTGCAAAGCACCACAAGAAAAAAAGATTTGTGATCAGAAAAGGATGAAAGAAAAGAAAAGTCCAAAGGAAAGGAAAAAAGGTGCAAAGCACCATAAGTTGTTAAGTTAGCATTCACTCGGAAAATAATGGAGCTTGCTAAGTAGAGGCAATTAAGTTAAAATTGAGGCAAGGCATCAGTAGATACATCTTGTAACCCATCTCTGACTCTGAAAAACAATAATAGAGCCTGTAGCCTAGCTCCATTATAAGCTTAAAAAGCCCTTACTGATCCGATTATGTTGGCATATGGCATGACGTTTAGAACTATTACAAGCCTATGTTTATCTAACAAATATGCAGGTGATGAGTGCATTCTATTTACCCTATACACCGAGAGAAGAGTAAAACACCGACCCAGTAAGGAAAGCATCAACAGCTTGTTTCCCAAAAGAGGTGTATGTTATTATATTTTCAGAAATTGCGAAAAGAAAGCATGGTCGGTATTCAATAATTATAGCATGAACTAAGTTAAGGAAAGGTTGATTATGTTGAATAACAACTTGTTAGTTAATTAATTTGAGTATTTTCTTAAGGACAAGCAAGTCTTAAGTTTGGGGATGTGATAAGTCTTGAAAAGACTTAATTATTTCACCTTTTATTTAACATAATTCATTAATTATTGTTTAAGTTTGGCTTTATTATTTAATAATTTGTTAATAATTCATATTTTAATTGTTTATTTCAAAAGTGCTTTATTTACGTAAGAAAATGATTTGAAACATTAATTAGTTAAGAGTTTATGATTATTTGTAATTTCATTAAGCAGCCAGCATACAAATGCTAGGCAATTAGTTGTTTATTGGTGCAGGAACAGGTTGCACTTAAGCTAAGAAGGAAAAGTCTGAGTGAAATTCCAAAAAGCCGAGTGAGATTTCAAAAATCCGAGTGAAACTCCAAAAGTCCGACTGGGAAATGCTTCAAGACACCGATCACAACAGGGAACCGAATATTGCATGAAGAACCCGAACGAGACTTTAAAAGCACCGATTGAAAAAAGAAGAACCCGAGTGTCAACTTCAGAATACTGATTGAATAATCCACTCGCTCAAGCGAGAGTCAAATTTGTTTAAGCGAGCAAGTTCGCTCAAGCGTGACTCCAAAATATCACTCTCGCCCAAGCTTCTCCATCACGCTTAAGCGAGAAAGCAATACTGCAGTACATATTTCGAGCTCGCCCAAGCGAGAGCCCAGTTCGCTCAAGCGTGAAGGCAGTTATTTAAAACACTGATTGTTCCATCCAAAAGACACTTGGAACCAGTGCTGTTTCCTGCTGCCTTCTCTCCTACTTCTGTACCTTAGTAATTTAAGTACTGAGCTGTTATTAGTTAGTGCTGCGCTGTAATTAGCTAATGATAAACTATAATTTGTTAAGAGCTGAGCTGTAATTAGTTAGTTAGTTTAATTATTAACTCAGCTTTCTTAGTGATTAGTTAAGTTAGTTAGTTAGTTAGATGTCTATATATATATGCTTTGTAACAGACACAAAAACAGACGGACATAACCAGAGAACAGAGCATACATTAACACGATTCATTTTCCATTTTTCCATCTTTCTACTTTCTTTCTCTCTCTAAATCCTCTCCTGCATGACGTTCCACATTCCTTCGATGGAACCGAAGTCGATGGAGTTCTAAATCCCTAAGGTTAGCAATGGAATCTTGAAGTTGTGAGTGAGGAAATCAACTTCTAGATCCTGAGGCAAACAAGCTGAGGAGTGGATCTGTTTTGCTGGATTGACAAATCCAGATCTGATGAAGAACTTCGCCAGTGAGGAATCATGGTTGAAGCTTAGGTAACTTCCAGCTTTCTAACTAGTTCAGGCCTAATCAATTTAGGTGAATAGTTAGAGTTCAACCTCCAATTTTGCATTAGATTCTTAGGTTAATTGAGCACTTAAGGAATTAAGGTCCAATGCTTAAGGATTAATGTTTTTCACCTAAGGAATTAGGGAATAACCACAAGCAGATTGTCCTCTAGATTATGAAGTTTAATTATACTTTAATTGCATGTTTCTTGATGAATTTATGAACCGAAGCAATCCTGACCTATTTTCTATTAATCACCTTTCACATTTCATCTTAACACTGTTTCTGGAAATACAAAAACAACTAGAAAACATTAAAACAACAAAAACCAAATGAACTTTCTGTACCTTATGTTGGTTCAGCTTGTACTAGTCTGAGATTGAGGTATTTACCACAATCCCTGTGGGACAATCAAATATATTATAATTTTAACGACTGGTGCGCTTGCCAAAGTATAAATCTGAGAGTCATATTTTTAACCAAGATTTTCACACCAAGTTAATGACTCAAAGATTTAGCATCAGTAGTAGACCATACCTATTGAGACCTTAATGTGCATATGCACCTTGAATATGAATTGTTGGTTAGGTTTCTTGTATGCATTATGCCTGTGGCGTTTAGCCAAGGAATGCTTGTTAAATGAAATGAAACTCACATGCTGAGTTGAAAGAGTGAATGATATTGAATAATTCCCTAGTATGGGTATGTTTGAATCAAAATGATTGGTTATGCTATTTGTGAAGGATGAATTTTGTATCCTTTGGCACAAGAACCCTTTACGTTATATAATTTAAGGGATTGTTGTATTTCCCTAGATTGGGAATTTGAATATGCGAGAAATGACTAAATGTGAAATCAAATACATGTTAGATTGAGGTTATGTCTTGGTTTTTGATGTGTGAAAACTGAGTGAATAATTTATTTAATTATAACCCACTAGGTGTGATGACCTAAAAGGACTTAGTATGATCCTGCATGATCAAACTTAGGAAATTATTGGTATTGATTATGGTATATCATTTTATGAATTAACTTTGGGCCAAATTGTGTGCCCTAGAGACTATGATCATTGGAATAATTATGGGTGACATGTGTGATTGTAAATTGGTGAATAGAAATTTGATCATGACATTACCCTTTATTTTATTTGAAGGGTGTTATATTGATGATAAAAACCACACAGTGATATGATATAATGTGAGTTATATGTTTAAATTATGGACTTGGGTTGTAATCTATGAGGAGAATTATTAATGTGAAAGCTCATTATACGGTTATGTAGCCTACTTGATAAGAGTTTGATGAATTGTTTAAGGCTCAAAATGATTTATAGCCAACAAATACGTAAGTGAGACAAGAATTTTAGGCTATTTGAGCATGGTTTCAGATGGATGAAACCCAAGGATGGGGTATTTATTTTGTGATGATTGAAAATATCTGACTGGTACACCGATTGATGGTAAAGTTAATTAGGACCTGATGATTGATATGGCATGATGGATGCCAAATTACTTGTAGAATGACAATGAAGTATGAATATGTTAGCTGTTGACTGGTGAGGATTGTCACTGAGTCTTATATGGTCTGGTATTGTTTGAATATGTGTGACCAATATGAGCAATGGGAATATGAAGTACTGGTCCCGATATGGTCTTGCATACCATAGGCTTTGTGGCAACATGCACTTATGCGCTGACTTTATGTGTTTATGGTAACCACTACGGGATTGGGACGCCTTCCTGTATGTCGGATGCCACAACACATAGGCCGGGCAGGTATAGGGATTGAAACTGCTTATAGAGAATGTATTGAGCCTATCTGGTCATACTAAGTATGAACATGTGAGCTCTGTTGGGTGAGTTGTAATTGATGATATATGACACACTTAATCTAGAAATTTTATGTTAAGAATGATGAAGTGATAATGAATATGACTTGATGGACTTTGGTAAGTCCAGTGTTATTCTATGATAGCGTTGAACCTTGTTCATGTATGGCTTGAGGTATGGCCTTGTGCCATGTGTATCGATGCTGAATTTCGGGGACGAAATTCTTTTTAGGTGGGGTGAATTGTAACATCCCGAATTTTATAAAAATGAATAATTGAGGAGAATGAATAATAAATAATTGTATATGAGTGGATTTGTGTCCCAAAAATATTGGAATAATTATAATTGGGATTTATTGTGGATATTTATGATTGAGATTTAAGGAGATGAAATTATACCCAAATAGAATATGGGTGTCGGACCAAGTATCTCCGATTGAGATACCGTTGGTCAGGGCTGTTAAGAATATTATTGGGAATCCGAATATATATTCAGAATAATTTTTGGATATAGTTTTGAGCCCAAACTGTGAGCCTGTTTATTATACAACGGTGAAATTTTAATGTGAAGCAAAAATATTAAAACAGAAACCCTTTTTCCCCTCTTATGCTTCACGATACTTCTTCTCCTCCTCCTTATTCTCTTTTCCTTATCTCTTCTTCTTCTTTCCTCTCCACCTTCTCTTCGAGAAACCGAAGCCATATGGAGCCTTTTTCTTCTCCATCATTTTTGTTTTCATGGGAGCTTGAAGGAAGAGCTTGTGGCTGGAATTCCTCTCCTCTCTTCTCCTCCATTTTCGTGTTCTCTCTCCCTCCATTAAAAGCTCAATGTTGGCTCTTGGGTGAGGTAAGTTCCTCACCATTCTTTATGAATTTTATGCTTTGAATTTTGGGTTCTTGCTTTTGGGGGAGTATTTATGGTAAATGGGTTATTGGGAGAGTATTAATGTGGAACCCTAGAGTGGGTTGTCATAAATGTTAATATTAGTGGTAATAAGTGAAGAGTATGAATGCATAGTTGTAAGATGATAAGAAATAAATGGGTATTAATGAGTGTTGTTGGGTTTAGGGTTTTAGTGAAACCTTAACTTTAACAAATTGGGGAAAGTGTGAAATGTGAATAAAGTGTAAGTTTAATGATATTGAAGAATGATATTAATGATGAATGACGGCCATTGATGGTGGTTAAGGAGCATGGGAAAATGTTATTGGGTTTTGATAAAAACCCTAGCCCTAGGAATTTGGGGAAATGGATATAATATGGTTTGAAAGGGTGAATGGAATATCAATAGGTGATATTTAATGATAAGTTATAATTATAATGAAGAACAATGATGAACATTGGAGATAACCCTAAATGGTGGAATTAATGAGACATACATATTGGTTGGTGAATTGATAGGCCATGATTTGTGTCATTAGAGTTTCATAATTAAGGATGATTTATGAGAGACAAGGGTAACTTGTGTGGGCTCTAAGTGACAATGATGATATTTGATCGATTGAGGTGATTTGAGACTACATTATGTAATGGGTAAGATGATGATGCTGTTGGATTAGTTGGCCTTTGAGATCTAGAGGATCTTGGCTTTGGGAAAGGAATTCCCGAAGCCTAATACAATTATATAACTTGGTGTTTAGCAAGTCTAGGATTTGGGTTGAGCTTTATGATAAGCTAACAAATGGTCAGAATTATGATGATTATTAATTATGCGTATGCATATGTATGGTATGTAGATCGTGTGTCGGGTGATGCAATGGAGCATTCGGAGCATCGGGATTGTTTCGGCTCTTCCCCTGAGGTAGGCGAGGAGTTAACATTCAAATTGCATGAGTAAATTTGAGAGTGATTTGATGTATGTATTAAATAGTCATGCTTGCCTTGCCCTGTGTATGTATTGAATTAGTGAGTTGATGATTATTGAGGATGATTTGTAAGAATATGTGGATTTGTTGTGGCAAGGTATGAATACATGTATATAAGATGATGATGAGCTTAAATTCAATATGAATATTAAGTTTGGGATGTAAATTCATAAGTATGAATGTTTGAACAGGCTGGATATGCCTTTCATGATGTGTATGAATTGTGGGATAAATCCAGATTGGCTTATAATGAGAAATTCCGAGTGAGAATGTTTAGAACAAGTTGTATATATCCCACATATCATATATGATGGGTTAGAAGTAAGTGAATTGGCTTAAAATGTGATTTCATATGTTGAGCTGTGTGGATTTCGTTTTCTGATTATGTCCTGGTATTCTCGCTCAGGCGAGATGGGATCTCGCTCAGGAGAGAGTCCCCTACACCAATATTATGGCCTCTGGGCTAAATTCGCCCAGGCGAGCGAGTGTTCCGCTCGAGCGAGTAAAGTGTGTTGTGATCAGGTGAGGTTCTGGATGAATCTCGCTTAAGCGGGCGTGGCTGCGCTTGAGCAAGCAAGGGAGGACATTGATTCTGGATGAATTCCGCCCGAGTGGGGACTTAGAAAATAATACATGATCTGTGGTGAAATTTCGAGTGAAATTCCAAGTGGGTTATGCCAAGGCAGGACCTTCCGAGTGAGGAAGTGCGTATAACTCTGAGTGAGAGGTCTCCCTCTGTGATACTCCGAGCAGTGGAGTTCCAAGTGGAAATTTCCGAGTTCAAAGTAACTCGTTCCGAGTGGAGCCCCTCCGTGTGTGCAATTCCGAGTGGGGATTGGCACCAATGGAGATATACTTTGAGTCTGTCCAGATGTATTCTGGAATAACTTCTGCCAAGTGAAGGCTGAGTGCTAGGAAATCTGGCCCGAGAGAAAGAAAAAAGAATTGTTTTGGTGATAATTTCACCAAGTGAAACTGAGTAGAAATAACTCGTTTTGAGATGATGTTGCCGAGTGAAAAATTGATTAAGGGATGACTCGGGTTTGGAATAAATTGCCGAGTGAAAGGCCAAGTGAGAGACGAGTCGGCTTTGAATGATTTTACCGAGTAGAAAATCAAGTAAGATGAGTCGGTGTTGAGATGAATTACCGAGTGAACGGTCAATCATGTAATGAGTCAGTTTTGGAGAAATTAACCGAGTGATAGATTAGGTGAGTGTGAGTCGGCCCAGGAATGATTTGCTTGAATGAAAGATGGGTCGGTCTAGATTGTTATGCCAAGTGGGAACCGAGTGTGAGATGACTCGGATCCGAATGAATTTTACCGAGTGAAAACCGAATGAATAATGAGTCGGTTTTGGAGGGATTCTGTTGAGTTAAAACCCGAGTGATGGGAGTCAGTTTTGGTGGGACTTTGCTGATTGAAAACCCAAGTGTTGGGGAGCCTAGTTGAACGAGAGGGTATATACTTGGCAGTGTGAAGTTGGTCCTGGAATGATTTAGCTGAGTGAAGGACCAAATGGGAGGAATCGAGCTAAAACAGGTCCACTAGTAGAAACTGAGTGTTGGGAAATACGACCTCTAGTCGGATTTCGCTTAAGCGAGTGAGTGTGGAAATGGTTACTGGAGTAATTTCGCCCGAGCGAGCTGAGGCGCTCAAGCGTGATGGGCTGTCTCGCTCAAGCGAATGTGGGTCTCGCTTGAGCGAGTGACCTCCCTATCGAATTTTCCCTCCTTTTCTCTCGGTTCTAATTGTTTTGACCCTTCTTTTCTCGGTCCTAAAGGCTTTAGGCCTTTTTCCCTTATATTATTTGATATTTGAGGGAATGTATACAGATATATAGATATATGCTTATGACATAATATGGTAGTGATGGTTAACGAATAAGATGATGAGATGACAATCATAATGGGTAACAACGAATGAAGTTGTGGATCACTTCCTTAAATAAGGGATGATCGTTATTATTAATGATTTTATGACAAAACCATTGTGGTTGAATAAGGATATTGAATTCACTATATGATGTGAAATATAAAAATGTGTTGTGTTGAGATGCAAGGTCAAGAACATGATTATGATGGACATATGTGTGATGGCCATATATGTGAATGATGAATATGTCTTGGATAATTCCAAGTGTAGAATAATGTTCTAATGATTGCTATGCCGTTTGATGCCCATGTGTGGATTATTATGAATGATGTTGTGGCCATTGAATGCCAATTTTATGAATGATATGCCTTGAGGGGCTTGTAATTAGTTACATGATTATTGAAAATGCCGAAATTGAAATATATCCCTACGTGAGAGAGTGAGATATCTTTGTGAGGTTGTTGAGCACATGCATTATTGCATTGTTGCATTCATGGCATAGCATGGCATTGATATGCATTATTATTGAAGAATCACCTTGCGGGGTGCCACAAAGGGTATATCCCAGAGTGAAGAGGACGTTGTCCTATTGTTATTGAATAATGTTGAATATATCACGTTGCGGGGTGCCACGAAGGGTATATCCCGGAGTGCAGAGGACGTTATCCTATTGTTGATGAATTATTATTAAAGAATCACCTTACAGGGTGCCACGATGGGTATATCCCTGAGTGAAGATGATGTTGATCATATTATTGAATATATCACCTTGCGGGGTGTCACGAGGGGTGTACCCCTGAGTGATGATGGTACTGTGATAATTATTGTGAAATGAATCACCTTACGAGGTGCCACGATGGGTATATCCCAGAGTGAAGAGGACGTTGTCCTATTGTTGTTGAATGAATCACCTTGCGGGGTGCCACGAAGGGTGTATCCCTGAGTGATGATGATAATTTAAGTGATTGTGATTATTATTGAATATGAAACCGGATCCGTTGCATATGCATTGAACAGTTGACATATGCATTAGCCTTAAGACCATGGCATTTGAGATGGGATGACCACGAGTGTTGAGAAACCCCTTGCGAGGAGGTATTGATTAAAGAAATAATGAATTGATGAGAATAATTTGAGAATTCCCTTGTTGATAAGTGGCAAAGAGATTGTGTATGTGATTGTGTATATGTTATGCTTATTTACGATATGAATTGCGATTCATGAGGCTTGTATGCCTATTATAATGATGAGATGGTTAATGAATGATAATTTTGATGATTTGATAGCAAAGCACACATGATGTTTGTATGCATATACACATGATCACAATATATATATTATTCATCATTTTGAATGTAGAACTCACTCTCCCATGTGGTCTCCTTTTAGCATTGTGATGCAGGTTGCCATGGGATGAGTTCAGATTTCAATTAAAGCTTGAGATGATTTAATGTGTTTTGGAAGGGTTGAAAATTGATTCATGTATATTGGTGATAAAGAGTGTTGGGGGATAGAACCCCAAATGTACATATATACATATACAATTATAATATATCTTAGGCAATGCATGTGCATGTTGTGAATGAATTTAATGGGTTTGTTTTATTTGACTCATGTCGGGTTTTTGCATACTTGCCTAGCCTTTTCTCATATCGTCATATATGGGACTAGGCGTATGCCCGGTACACACATTCTTTCGCTGTATACTCCATTATTTTGTATACCGTTATGGGCAATTTACTTATCGATCCAGCTTTAGGTTATATAATCTCACTCTTTGGTTTTCTGTGATTCGGGTTTTGATGTGGTCATGGTGATGTTCTGGAAATGTTTTCCAACGCGAAAATTTTACTCGTATTTTTACTTATTATGACGATCACATCGGGATTCGAATATAGAGAATCAGGAGTGTTATACACCCCTCTCCTACCTTAAGAGAAGTACACTTCCGGGTTTGACGTTCCCGCTTTACCGGAGTTATCAAGTCCTACACCAATCATTATAGGACCTTATCAATTATTCATTCAAAAGCCATTTCAATATACATATACATATCTATGTACACATGATTCTCATCATGTGGAAACTATCATAAGTTTATTCATTTGCTTTCTTAGGCTTTGGGAATTCCTTCCCTTGATTCATTATTCATTATTATTAAAGTAACAACCTAAATTGTTAGGTTATCCCATTTATATTAGATTTCCCACCAACACCTTGGTGAGCTCCCCATTTATTGTGACTTCTAATCAACATTATAGATCATCATTTAATGCTTCTATCTCATCATTTATAACACTTCCCTCTTCAATAAGTATTAACCCCATCTACATTACACATCCCCCCTAAATCCAAAGTTAGGGTTTCCACCAAACCCACTAACCTTCATAAATACTCATTAACCTTCATCTTCTCCCCACCATAATTGCAACTACCTTATTAATTATTCATAAAGCTTACTTTTATGTCAAACCATCTTAGGGTTCCAACTCTTGGAGCTTCTCACAACAACCCACATGCATTTAATGTTTTCTTAACACCCAAGCTACATCTATAGGTTAATATACATGGAAAAATGATAATGATCTTACCTCAAGAGAAGAGAAGAGTGGGTTTGCAAGAGAGGAGAAGAACCATACGAAAATAAGAGAAGGAATGAAGAAGAGACTTCAAGCTCCAAGCTTTCCTTGAGCCTCTTGAAGAATAATAATAGAGGAGGGAGATGTATCTCCTTTTGCTTAAAGTTTTAGGGGAAGATGAAAGGAATAATGAAGAAGAAGAAAGGAAGAGGAAGTGTGTTAGCGTGGGGAAGAAGAGAGTTACGAACGTGAGAGTGAAAGAGAGAGTTTTATTTTAAGTTTTTAAGCTTTCATTTAAACTCTTGCTTTTTCATTAAACAGGCTCACAATTCGGGCTCGATACATATTCTAAAAATTATTCCGAATACATATTCGGATTCCCAATAACATTATCTACAGTCCTGACCAATGGCATCTCAATCGGAGATACTTGGTCCGACACCCATATTTATTCGGGTCAGTTTTTAACTTATCCGGACACAATAATTCACTAACAGTCTCAGAGAATCTTAATTAAATTATTTCTAGTATCTTGGAATATTCATTAGTCTACACGTAATTATTCAATATTTATTTTCTTAATTTAACTTCCTACTTAAAAAATCCGGGGTGTTACAATTCACCCCTCCTAACAGAAATTTCGTCCTCGAAATTTGACATACCAGATTCAAATGCATGAGGGTACCGCTCACGAATATCGTCCTCGTGTTCCCAGGTGAGTGTCTCAACGTTTCCATGCTTCCATGCTACCTTCACCAAAGGTACCATCTTATTCCGTAGTCTCTTCACGGAATACTCAACGATACGAACCGAAACGGGAGGGACGGACAAGTCATCCCGCACCTCAACATCATCAATAGAGATCACGTGCAAAGGATCATGAATATACTTTCTTAACAGCGACACGTGAAACACATCATGTAAGTTTGCCAATTACGGAGGGAGCGCAATCTGATAAGCGACATCTCCAATCTGCTCCAAGATCTCATAGGGTCCAATGAATTTAGGGCTTAGTTTTCTGCTCTTCAAAACTCTCCCAATACCCTTATCACGCGAAACTCGCAAGAACACATGATCGCCAACTTGAAATTCAAGTGGCTTCCTCCTTTTGTCATAATAGCTCTTCTGCCGGTCTTGAGCAATTTTCATCTTCTCCCGGATCATCTTGATCTACTCGGTAGTTTCCTCAACAATCTTAGGCCCTAAGGCTAAGTTCTCACCAACTTCAAACCAGCATAAAGGGGTTCGACACCTCCTTCCATATAATGCCTCGTATGGTGCCATACCAATATTAGAATGAAAACTGTTGTTGTAGGTGAATTCGATCAGAGGCAAATATTTCTCCCATGAACAGCCATGCTCCAAGACACAAGCACGCAGTAAGTCCTCAAGACTTTGAATAGTCCTCTCAGACTGCCCATCAGTCTGAGGATGGTACGCCGAACTTAGCTTCAATTTTGAACCCATCACCTCATGTAAGCTTCCCCATAATCGGAAAGTGAATCGGGGTGTCACGATTAGAAACAATGTTGGATGGCACACCATGTAATCTCATAATCTCCTGAATGTATAACTGTGCTAATTCCTGCAAGGAACTCTTCATACTGATCGGTAGAAAATGTGCACTCTTTGTCAAACGATCCACAATCACCCAAATTTTGTCACATTTGGACCTCGTTCTTAGCAATCCGGACACAAAATCCATGACAATCGCATTCCACTTCCAAACGGGAATATCAAGTGGCCTCAAAGTACCCGAAGGTCTCTGGTGTTCTACCTTCGCCTTATGACAAGTAAGGCATGAAGCTACAAAGTTGGCAACATCACGTTTCATTCCGGGACACCAAAAATTCTTCTTTATATCTTAATACATCTTGGTTGCACCAGGGTGGATGCTAAAAATGCTTTTATGTGCTTCCTCTAGTACCGTGTATCTCCAATCTCTGAATGAAGGCACATACACATGACCTTTTACTTGCCATAAACCATCAACGCCCTCCACAAGAAATAAATTCTTTCTATTATCTTGAGATCTTCTCATCTCTTGTAAATATTCATCATCTCTTTGTTTCTCTTTTACCAGCTCCAAAAACTCATTACATATCTTCAAGGTAGCAAAACATAGCTTCTTAGAGGATTGAACCTCGGTCCCAACATTCAAGTTCCGAAATTCCTCAATCAATTCGAACTCTTTGACCATCACGGCTAACACATGCAGGGACTTCCAACTAAGAGCAACGGCAACAACATTGGCTTTTCCCGGATGGTATATCAATTTAAAATCGTAATCCTTCAAGAACTCCATCCATCTCCTCTGACGCATATTCATTTCCTTTTGGTCAAAAAGATATTTCAAACTTTTATGGTCACTAAAAACCACAAATCTCGAACCATACAGGTATTGACGCCAAATCTTCAAGGCAAACACAACCGCAGCCAACTCCAAATCATGAGTTGGGTAATTAACTTCATGAGGTCGCAACTGGCATGAAGCATAAGCTATTACGTGTTCCTTCTGCATTAGCACACATCCAAGTCCGTGCTTAGAACCATCACAATACACCACAAACTCTTCTTGTAAATCAGGCAATGCCAAGATAGGTGCAGAAGTCAGCCTCATCTTTAACTCTTCAAAGCATCTTTCACATTCAACCGTCCATACAAAAGGTTAGTTCTTCCTTGTCAAGTTCGTCAAAGGTCTAGCAAGACGAGAAAAACCTTTGATGAACCTCCGATAATAACCGGCAAGTCCAAGGAAACTTCAGATTTCTGTAACCGACGTAGGTCTAGGCCATGCCATAACGGCTTCAACCTTAGAAGGATCCACCGAAATACCATCTTCGAATATCACATGTCTAAGGAACTGGACGCTCGTCAACCAGAATTCGCATTTAGAAAGCTTGGCATACAACTGGTTCTCTCTAAGAATGTTCAACATCACTCTCAAATGTTCTCCGTGTTCCTCTCGGCTCTTGGAATACACCAAGATATCATCGATGAATACCACAACGAAACGATCCAGGTATTCATGAAAGATGTGGTTCATGTAGCTCATGAACACCGCTGGAGCATTAGTCACTCCAAATGGCATTACAACATACTCGTAATGGCCATATCGCGTCCTAAACGCAGTCTTCAGAATATCTTCGGTTCTCATCCGAATTTGATGATAACCGGAACGCAAATCAATCTTCGAAAATACTACCGCACCTCTTAATTGATCCAACAGGTCATCAATACGAGGTAAAGGATATCTATTCTTTATCATTAACTTGTTCAATTGGCGGTAGTCTACACACAACCGCATGGTTCCATCCTTCTTCTTAACCAATAAAACAGGAGTTCCCCAGGGTGACACACTGGGTCGAACAAACTCCTTCTCAAGCAGCTCCTCAACTTGCTTCTTTAATTCAACTAACTCCATAGGAGACATCCTATAAGGAGCAATAGACACTAGTTTGGCACCAGGTACAAGGTGAATAGCAAACTCAGCCTCCCGTGGAGGTGGTAAGCCAGGTATCTCTTCGGGAAACACATCCAAAAATTCAGACACCACAGGGATATTAATGGGATCGGGACCTTTCGTCCCATCGGCAAGAGATATTAATACGTAAATTTAAGCTATACCTTGCACATAAAACCGTCCCATATCAGAAGAAGGGAAAATAACGGTCCGTTGTTGACAATCAACCATAACTTTGTTGGCAGAGAGCCAATCCATACCAAGTATGATCTCCAATCCCTTCATTGGTAAGCAAATAAAAGACACAACAAATCTTCTCCCATCTAGGAGCATATGAACATTATCACACCGATTAACCGATCTAAGACAAGTACCGGTTGGGGTGGTAACTACAAGTGCATTTTTCATTAAACATACCGGTCTCAATCGCCGAACACAATCCTCGGATATAAAAGAGTGGGTTGCACCCGAATCATAAATGACATGAATTGAGTGTCCAAGAATTTCACACTTACTTTCAACCAAATTATCTGCTTGTGCAACTTCCTCACCGGTCACAGCAAATACTCTTCTGGCATTGGGTTAAAGATTTCCACCATCCCTATTTCCACCACGAGCCCGATTGCCTTTTCCTTGACCGTTGCCATGCCTTCCACCATTATAGCTACCTCGGCCACCACGTCGACCACCATTATTTCCATTACCATGGCCCCGACCACCATTGTGGCCTCCGCGGTTCACATGAGCAGGTGCATTAGCACGGTTGGGAATATTAGCTTGTACCGGAGCCGGTCTTGCAAGTATGGGACATGCAGGACGGATATGTCCTACCTGATCATAATTAAAGCACACAACATCTTCACGGTGCACACATTCCCGAACATAGTGTGGTCCACCACACCTATAACATCTCGGCCCATTGGTATTCACATTACCCCGGCCAAAAGTATTACCACGTTCACCGCCTCTAGCTTGGACATTAGAATGGGCACCCCTCAGAAAGCGTCCTCTTCTGAAATTTACCTGCCTCTTGAAACTAGAAGATTGACCCTTCAGCTTAGAGTCAAATTTAGAATGTTGAGGGGGAGCATATTCTTCATAAATGTGGCACTTATTCACAGGCACCGTGAAACTTCAGATTTCCTGATGACAAATGGCCCTTTGAATATCAGGGCGTAGACCGTTCTAGAATTTCATAAATTTTGAGGCTTCAGTTCCCTCTTGTTGATAAGGAGGGTAGAATTCATAAAGTTCTTCAAATTTGGAAGCATATTCTTCCACCGTCATCGTGCCTTGCCTGAGTTCCATGAACTCGAGCTCCTTCTTGCTCTTATAACTTTCGGGCACATATTTCCTCATGAGTTCAATTTTAAAATTTTCCAAAGTTAAGGGAATAGCAGCAACATTCATTCTACTCTTGGTGAGTCTCCACCAAGTTTCCGCTTCATCTCTCAGCATAAAAATAGCATACTTCACCTTCTGGAGCTCATTGCACTCAAAACTATCGAAGATTCACTCAACATCTCGGATCCAAACATAGGCTTGCTCAGGCCTAAATCAACCATGAAACTCAGAGGGTTTTCTCTTTAGAAACATGTTAAGGACTTGAGTACCTTGAACAACAGGAGCAGGTTGTCTTTCCACCTCTTGTCTTTCATGGTTTTGCAATTCAAGGAGATCCGCAAAATGGTTCAAGGCTCTAGCTATAGCGTCATCATTATCTTGACGACGATGAGCCATCCCGATATCTAAAATCAAAACACAATATTCATCTAACATTAGTAAACTCATTCATAAAATTCTTCTATAATCTCACACTATAGTACTTTATCATAAAAGTTCGATTATGGCCCTCCATCATGGAGTCCAACATCAACCAATCCATATTTAAGCTCATACGAAAGCATCGTCATATCATAATATAGTATGCATTCATAATACATAGGATTCATCATTGAGGGAGGGTAGTGTGAAGAAAGCTTGGTCGAACTTATAACAATCACTTTCAATCCACAATCAATTCATACTTAATCAATCAACAAGGATAATCATTCCTCAATCACATATCATGTTCTGGTAATAACAACAGTTAATCACAGTAATACAGAGCTAAATATGCTCTGATACCAGGTTGTGACACCCCAAAAATAGAGGTAAATTTTTTCATGATTTTAGTGTAATAAATTCATGATAATTGCAAGTGATAAGATTGCTTATTTATTTATTTATTCATTTCCCCGGACCTAGCAGAGACCTGTCTCGTATGTGAAGATATGAGAAGGTAAGTCAAGAGGAGCAACCAGGAAGAAATGCTCTAATTGAAAATAGTGGAAGAATTTTAGAACAAGTTAATGCTATGTGATTAAAGTTAAAGAGGTTGTCCATTTAATAAATCAGATTTTCTGACCAAAGTATTCAGGAAATAGGGTGGAATCAGGGTTTAATGAAAATGTAAAAGAAAACAATTTAATTCACAACACTTAGGAGGACAGGGGGTCCCCCTCGCTCAGGCGAAATCCCCACTCGCTTGAGCGAGTGCCATACAATGCACCTGGGAGAGACAGAAGAGAGTAAAGCGAAAGAACAGGAAAGTATTAGGGGAAGCTTCGCTCAAGCGAATTCCGACTCGCTTGAGCGAGACAGGCAAGCCTCGCTTGGGCGGAGCCAGCGAGTATGGGCGAAATTCATCCAGAATCGAATTCAGCACTGACTCGCTTGGGCGAGACCTTCTCACCTAGGCAAAAGACTTCCAGTGCCCAGTATATACCCACTTGTTCAACTAGGCCTCCCAACACTTGGGTTTTCAATTAGTAAAGTCCCTCCAAAACTGACTCTCATCACTCGGGCTTTCATTAGACAGGATCCCTTCGAACCAACTACTATCATTCGGGTTTTCCACTCGGCAAGATGACCCTGACCGACCCATCACTCACTCAGTCCTTTGCTCGGTAAATTAATCCAGATCCGAATCATCTCACACTCGGTTTTCCACTTGGCATAATAATCTAAACTGACCCACTTTTCACTCAGCTAAATCATTCTAGGACCGACTTCACACTCACTCGTTCTGTCACTTGGCTAATTACTCCAAAACTGACTCAACTCCTGATCGGTCCTCACTCAGAAATTCATTCCAACACCGAGTCATCATCTGATCAGACTTTCACTCGGCACTTCCTTCCAAAGCCGACCTCCTTTCATTTTCACTTAAGCTGAGTTATTCCAGAATACTTCTGGACAACTCACACCGACTATCCCCAGTCGGTGCCATTCCACTCGGAATTGCACATTTAGAGGCTCTCCACTCGGAACAGGTTACACTGGCTCAGAAGTTTCCCACTCGGGATTCCACTGCCCAGAATACCACACTTGGAGACCTTTTTACTCGAAATGATATCTACTTCCTCACTCGGAAAGTCTTGACTCGGACAAGCTCACACGGATTTTACTAGGAAATTCACCTCATCCTAAGTTATTTTCAAAACTCCCACTCGGACGGGATTCGTCCAGCACCCCACTCACTCTCCATCCAATCGTCTCGCTTGGGCGAACACCAATCTCATGGTCCTTCGCTCGGGTGGATTTTGTGTTTGAATATGATTACAAGTTCAAGAAAGTTTGATAATAACAAAGAACTCTTGAAGAAATTATTGCAAAAACAAAGACTTAGAATCAGACCCAGAAAACTACGCAGCTAATCGATTAGGGAGTCTAAGCTAATCGATTAGACAACTTCTGTTTTGAATTAAATGGATCAGGAACATAAGCTAATCGATTAGATGGAGAATGCCAATCGATTACCAAGCTACTGGGATGACACTAATCGATTACCCAAGTATCATAATCGATTACCAAGTCAAGAAATAAATTAAATGCATTAGGTGCTATAGCTAATCGATTACTGGGCAAGATATAATCGATTACCTGGGCTTTGACTTGAAGCTAATCGATTAGGTAGTGAATGCTAATTGATTACAGCACGAACTAAACTGAAAATTTTGAAATGTAATCGATTACAGTTCGAGGCGTAATCGATTACGATAGTGGGAAAACATATTTTAGTGGGAAGACAACTTATTTTTTCACTATTTTCTCAGATGCCCACTACATGCAACGGCTAGGAACTTCTGTAGCTCAACCATGGCTCTATAAATGCAAGGAAAACACAAGCACAAATAGACACAAGAAGAGGCAATCAATCTTTACTTACCTTTGTACTTAGAAATTTCATATTCCTTGTATATTCATCATTCTTTGAGCTAGAACTTGTATATCCTCTCTTTAGAGAGTTAGATTTTGTGTGAGCTATCCCTTGCTTATCCACTCTTTTAAAAGAGTAACTTTTGCTTATAAACACAAACATCAAACACCAAAGTTCACTCTAGGATTGAGTGGTTATTCACTCTAGGTTGAGTGGTTACAAAGGTTGGGGTTCAACCTTTGGGATATTGTGAGATTGAGAGATTGGGTGGGTTGCCCTTGTACTTGTGAGGATTGGGTTCTTGAGTGTGGGACACTAGGAAGCCATAATTGCTCAAAGTTGTATCTCTAATCTACAATAGTGGAAATCCTCTAAGTGGGTTGCTTAGAGGCGAGACGTACACCAGGTTGGTGGAACTCGTTAAATCAGTTTGCAATCTCTTCTCCCTTACTCTTTTACTTTCATATATTGCTCTTGATCGATTTGTGTTGGTTGATTGTGGTTTGCATATTTTAGCTTGCTTGATGTGGTTAATATAGTACATTGCACACCAAGTGTTTGATAAATTGCCTTATCCATATTTTTCTCTTGTTTTGAATTATCTTGTGTACTTTACTTGATCTTACTTTCATAATCTCTAAACTTGTGTTAAAAGAATCAAGTTCAAAGGCATTTCAAGCAAAGTTTTAAAAACTCAATTCACCCCCCTCTTGAGTATTGAGGCCACTTGAATAACAAGTGGTATCTGAGCTTGACTCTTGGTAGATCAAGCTTAACAACTTTAAGAGATAAGATGGCCTCAAGTTCTCTAAACCTTTTCCCAAAGGTGGTGCCATAAATAGACCTCCCGCTTTCAATGGGGAAGGCTATGCTTTTTGGAAGGAAAGAATGAAAATCTTCATTCAATCTATTGATTTAAGAATTTAGAATGCAATTGAAAATGGTCCTTACACACCAATGCATACTGTTGATAATAAAAATGTTGAAAAACCTATGGATGAATGGACTAGTGATGAGGAGAAGAAAGTGCAATACGGCTATAAAGCTAAAAATCTCATCACTATGGCATTAGGTCCCGATGAATTTTTCAGAATAATGACTTGTCAATCCGCTAAGGAAATGTGGGATACTTTACAAGTAACTCACGAAGGTACTAGTGATGTAAAAGATTTCAAAATCAGTACCTTGACTAGCCAATATGAAAGTTTTAGAATAAATTCGGGAGAAAACATAGTAGAAATGCAAAAGAGATTTACTCTTATAATCAATCATCTCATTTCTCTTGGTAAAGTTTACACTAACAAAGAACTTGTGCATAAAGTTTTGAAAAGTCTTAGCAGGGAATGGCAACCGCTCATCACCGCCATCAAACAATCCCCAAGTATTAATGAAATGTCACTTGCCACACTCTTCAAAAAATTACAAGAGCAAGAGCAAGAACTAAAAGTTTTGAAGCAAGCAGAGGAAGAAGAAAAATCCTCCAAGAAGAAAGGATTAGCTCTCAAGGCCACCTCTAAACATGAAGAAGAATCTTGCAGTGACCTTGATGATGAGGAGGAGTTTGGATTGTTTGTGAAGAGATTCAGAAAGTTCATGAAAAATAAACGATTCCAAAAGAACTTCAAACCTTAAGGTAAGAGACATATTCCCAATGAATCATCTTCTTCACCTAACTATTTCGAATGTGGCAAGGAAGGGCATTTCAAGGCAGATTGCCCAAATCTTAAGAAGAAAGGTAAGGAGAAAAGAGAAAGAAGAAGAGCTTACATCGCGTGGGAAGAAAATGATGTAAGCAGTTCCGATGAGTCCGAAAATGAAGAAGCTAATCTTTGTTTAATGGCCAATCATCAAGAAGAAGATAATGTGGTAAGCCTTCTTGATTTAGATAAGAATGAATTACTAGAGGCTTTTGAAGAGTTGTATGATAAATTTATCAAGCTTTCTAGTAAATACAAATTGTCAAGAAAAATCATTGACACTCTTGAAAAGGATCTCATAGAAGTTTGTAAAGAGAATAAATGCCTAAAAGATGAATTAGAAAATGTTCAAGTATGCTCTAGGACCAAACCATATGAGTGTGTAGAGAAGTGTGATATTCTTGAAACCAAGGTTGAAGACTTAAATAGGACACTAGAAAAGTTCACTAATGGTAGAGATAATTTAAATATATTACTTAGAAACCAAAGATGCATGCTTGATAAAACCGGTCTAGGATACAACTCTACCAAGAAAGAAAAACACTATAAAAATTTCTTTGTGCCACCTATGAAATTATCTTCACCTTTTGTGAAATGCAATCATTATGGTTTCAAAGGTCATAGCTCATCAAATTGCAATGTTAGAAAATTAAGGCCAAAGGTCATAAGAAAGGTGTGGGTTCCCAAAGGAACATTACCACAAGCTAACCTTAAAGGAACCAACATAAAATGGGTACCTAGTTCTCTAAACTAATTTTGTTTTGTAGGTATGCTTCAAGGCAAGCAACACCCATTGGTATTTGGATAGTGGGTATTCAAAGCATATGACGGGAGACATAAACAAGTTCACTTCCTTCACCCCCAAAAGGAAAGGAAGCGTCACCTACGGAGACAACACCAAAGGAAAAATTCTAGGCATTGGAAACATTGGTAAGAATTCCTCTACTTCTATTAGTGATGTGTTGTATGTTGAAGGCCTAAAACACAATTAGCATAAGTCAATTATGTGACAAAGGATATAGAGTTTTGTTTGAATCAAATTGTTACATAATTGAGCATAAGATTAACAAGGAAATCAAGTTTGTAGGTCAAAGAATTGATAATATTTACATGATTGATATGGATAGTTTGTCCTCAAATGATGTGCAATGCTTCATGACTAGAGAGGATAAAACTTGGTTGTGGCATAGAAGAATAGCTCATATACATGTAGACCATTTGAATAAACTTGTTTCCAAGGAATTAGTAATTGGTTTACCAAAACTTAAATTTGAAAACAAATTTTGTGATGCATGTCAAAAGGGAAAACAAGTAAAGGCATCCTTTCAAACTAAAAATATTGTTTCCACACAAAGGCCTTTGTAACTTTTACACATGGATCTATTTGGACTTTCCAAAATCAAGAGCTTTGGTGGTAATTACTATGGTCTAGTAATTGTAGATGACTATTCTAGATATACATGGACCTTGTTTCTTGCTCACAAAAATGAAGCATATCATGCATTCAAGAAACTTGCTAAGATTATCCAAAATGAGCAAAATTCAAAAATCACATCCATAAGAACTGATCATGGGGGAGAATTTGAAAACCAATCCTTTGAAAGATTCTACGAAAAACATGGTATCAATCATAATTTTTCAGCTCCTAGAACTCCACAACAAAATGGAGTAGTTGAAAGGAATAATAGATCCTTAGTGGAGCTTGCAAGAACCATGTTAAATGAAAATAACATTGCGAAACATTTTTGGGCCGATGTGGTAAATACCGCTTGCCATGTTATGAATAGATGTTTAATAAGGCCTATACTTAAGAAAACCCCCTATGAACTTTACAAGGGAAGAAAACCCAACATTTCATATTTTCATATTTTTGGATGTAAATGCTTTGTGCTCAACAATGGAAAGGATAATCTAGGAAAGTTTGATGCTAAAGCTGATGAGGCAATCTTCCTAGGATACTCACAATCTAGTAAATCTTATCGAATCTTTAATAAACAAACAAACACCATTGAGGAGTCTATTCATGTCAAATTTGATGAGATTAGCCATAACTCCCCGAGAAAGGAAGATGTTGATGATATTGTAGGTACTCTTCAAGACTTAACCTTGAATGACAAGGAAAAAGAAAACAAAGACAAAGATGCAACACAACATGAGGAACCACAACAATGGATCACTTTGAAGGACCATCCCTTAGACAAAGTCATAGGTGAAATGACTAAAGGTGTAAGTACTCGAAACGCCATTAGGAATGCATATAATCATTTAGCCTTTGTATCACAAATAGAACCCAAATGCATTAATAAAGCTATTATTGATGAACATTGGATGTTGGACATGCAAGAAGAATTAAATCAATTTGAAAGAAATGAAGTTTGGGAATTAGTGCCAAGACCCAATGATCACCAAATAATAGGAACAAAATGGGTGTTTAGGAATAAATTAGATGAAAATGGCATAATTACAAGGAACAAAGCTAGGCTAGTAGCTAAGGGTTACAATCAAGAAGAAGGCATTGATTATGAAGAGACGTATGCTCCTGTAGCTAGGCTAGAAGCCATTAGATTATTATTAGCCTTTGCATGTTGTAAGGATTTTAAATTGTACCAAATGGATGTCAAGAGTGCTTTCTTGAATGGTTATATTCAAGAGGAAGTGTATGTTGATCAACCTCCAGGTTTTGAAAACTACCAATTTCCAAAACATGTTTTCAAACTAAAGAAAGCCTTGTATGGCTTAAAACAAGCTCCAAGGGCTTGGTATGAAAGATTGAGCAAATTCCTTTTAGAAAACAACTTTGAAAGAGGAAAAGTTGACACAACATTATTCATAAAGCACAAAAAGAATGACATACTATTGGTGCAAGTATATGTTGATGATAAAATCTTTGGTGCTACTAATGAGTCAATGTGCAAAGAGTTTGCTAAGTTAATGCAGGAAGAATTTGAAATATCCATGATGGGGGAACTTACTTTCTTCCTTGGACTACAAATCAAGCAAACTAATGAAGGCACATTCATTAGTCAATCAAAATACTGAAAAGAATTGCTTAGGAAATTCAACATGGACAAGGCAAATGACATTGCCACACCTATGGGCACTTCATGCTATTTGGACAAGATGAGAAGGGTAAGGATGTTGAACTCACAAAATATAGAGGTATAATCGGATCCTTACTTTACTTAACCGCAAGTAGGTCAGACATCATGTTTGTTGTTTGTATGTGTGCTAGATACCAAGCATGTCCAAAAGAATCACACCTAACTGCTGTAAAAAGAATAATGAAATATCTTGTTGGAACTCTAAATGTCATGTTTATGGTACCCCAAAGGGGTTGAATGCACTTTAGTTGGTTATTCTGATTCGGATTTTGCAGGATGTAAACTAGATAGGAAAAGCACTAGTGGAACATGTCACTTACTTGGAAGTTCTCTTGTTTCTTGGCATAGCAAGAAACAAGTAAGTGTTGCACTATCCACAGTTGAGGCAGAATATGTTGCAGCTGGTAGTTGTTATGCTCAAATCCTTTGGATGAGACAACAACTTCTAGATTTTGGTGTTATGTTAGACCATGTGCCACTCAAATGTGATAACACAAGTGCTATTAATATTTCAAAGAATCCTGTAATGTATTCAAGAACCAAACATATTGAGATTCAACATCATTTCATTAGAGATCATGTATTAAAGGGTGATTGTGTGCTCGAGCATGTTGAAACTTCCAAGCAATTAGCGGATATTTTCACCAAACCTCTAGCAAAAGATCAATTCATACATATTAGGAGAGAATTAGGAATCCTTGATATAACCAATTGTGTTTGAATAAATGGATGATTTTGATAATTTCTTGATTCTGATTATGTTTCATTAAGTTTGAAATGTTCTAAGGAATCACTTAATAGATTTCCAGCCTTCTGAAACAAAATCTGCAAATTCTAGGTGTTTTTACGCAAAATAATCGATTACAAAGATTGAAATAATCGATTAGTAAGCTTCTGGTTCTTACCTAATCGATTACTCCTTTGGCATCTAATGGATTACCAAGCTTCTATTTTCTACCTAATCGATTACCACTTGGTCCATAATCGATTACAAAGCCTTTATTTCAGGTCAAAAACGTTTTAACTTTCCTCTAATCGATTAACAGCCTTCCTTAATCGATTAGGATGATTCTGTTTCTCAACCCAATCGATTACCATCTTCCCTAATCGATTACCCACTGTACGAAACGATTCAAATTCTCAGAAATAGTGAACTAATCGATTACCTATTCCTCGTAATCGATTAGCCTCGAGTCTGTGACAGTCAAATGCTATTTTCCGAGGTCTGCTCATTTCTTCTCACATTAAATCACTTTCTCTCCTTCCTAAACCTACTTTTTCCCTATAAAAACCTACCTATTCACTCTCTCAAATCACACTATCTCTTCTCCTTTAAACTCTCTCAAGTTCCCAAAGAACTCTCTCATTCTCTTCATCTTCCCTCTACACCTTTCTCCTTCCACCACCATGTCTACCTCAAGAACCATCAAGAGGGCAAGGTCTTCAATGGCCCAAATAAACAATCCCCTTGATTTCTCCAGGTTTTTCACAAGCCATAGAGACCTTCAACACTTCATCAACCATTTTTCTGAAAAAGACATCATAACCCCCCAATACACTATTGCTGAAACCTTTGACAACCACAGCCTCACCTTCACTCAATGCCTCCACCACTACAACCTCTTCCCCTTCCTCACCATCAAGGAAAAACTTTACTATCCGGAACTCATCCGGGTATTTTACTGTAACCCCAAGCCTGTCAATAGGGTGATAGAATCAAAAGTTAAAAATGTGACCATTAAGCTCACAAATGCCCAGTTGGCGGAAATCACTCTTCTGCCACTCAATGATGCAGAGTTTGATGGAGGAGATCCTGAGGACGAATGGGGTTTCAATGCTCTCACTGCCCGACAATCCTTATGGAAGGCTAATCACCCAAGAAGCAACCACAAGCTGGTGGGCCACTTGACCATGAATAACCGCCTCCTACATTTCTTCTTGGTCAAGATGTTGGTTCCCCGTGGTAGGAACTATGCTCTGGTAGAAGAGGATGATGTCCTCTTGATGTGGGCTATGCAGAACCAAAAGGAGATAAATTGGGTTCAAATGATCAAGCTCCACATGCGCCAAGCCAAAGATCAACAAAAGCTTCCCTACGCCATTCTACTCACTTAACTCTTCAAACATTGTGGAGTAGACTTGGCTGGAGAGCTGTCGGAGAAGGTGCCTCCAAAGGCTTGTATTGGCACCCACCACCTTACCAAGATGGGTCTCGTTTTTCTGAATGGAGTATGGCATTCAAGGATGGAAGGCTTTCATGCTAACATTCCATTTGAAGCCCCTGCTGAAGAGCCAGTCCCTCCTCCTCCTGTAACACAACCTACACCGAAAGCCCCCCTGATCCATTCGCATCTCTCTACGTTCACCTTGACCGCCGCTTCAACCGCCTTGAGAACTCTCTTCAAGAGTTTTCAACGACTGAGCAGCAGCACTTTGAGATGATGCAACAGCGCTATGATGAGCTCTCTCACCAAATCTCCAAGCTTTGCTTTTTTAATCCAGATAACTAAATCCATTTTTCATGTTTTGGTTAATGTGTTTTGTGTTTTTCTCAATTCCGTATAAGTTTTTAAATTCTGTAATATTTCCTTTGATGTACTTTCCCGTAGTTTGAATTGAATAAAGATTTACCTTTCAATACATGCCTCTATTTGCTTTATTATTTTTGATGATTCCAAAGGGGGAGAATAAATAATTGTTCATTTAATTGTTCATCTGTTTTGGCTACTAAAAACAAATGTGCTAAATGATTAATTATCTCTAAGTGGTTAATTATCTCCAAAGGCATAGATTCCTAAAGATAGGGGGAGATTTGATAATGTTTCAGAGATAATGTAATAAGATTTATTTAAGAGATAAGAGATAATGCATACTTGATAATATTTAAGAGATAACTTGCAAATTCTAAAAATCTGGTTAAGAGATAAGAGATCATGTAGAATTCGATAAGAGATATGTTTTTGCAGATAAACATTCAAGAGATAAACTTAGAGATATGATTATTATTTAAACTAACAACCCTCAAGAGATGAACATTGTTGTCATCATCAAAAAGAGGGAGAATGTGTTTGAATATGATTATAGGTTCAAGGAATTTTGATAATGACAAAGGACTCTTAAAGAAATTCTTGCTAAAACAAAGACATAGAATCAGACCCAGAAAACTGCGTAGCTAATCGATTAGGGAGTCTAAGCTAATCGATTAGACAACTTTTGTTTTGAATTAAATGGATCAGGAACATAAGCTAATCGATTAGATGGAGAATGCCAATCGATTACCAAGCTACTAGAACGACACTAATCGATTACCCAAGTATCATAATCGATTACCAAGTCAAGAAATGAATTAAATGCATCAGGTGCTATAGCTAATCGATTACTGGGCCAAGATATAATCGATTACCTGGGCTCTGACTTGAAGTTAATCGATTAGGTAGTGAATGCTAATCGATTACAGCAAGAACTGAACTAAAAATTTCAAAATGTAATCAATTACATCTCGAGGCGTAATCGATTATGATAGTGGGAAAACACGTTTTAGTGGAAAGACAGCTCATTTTTTCACCATTTTCTCAGATGCCCATTACATGCAACGGCTAGGAACTTCTGCAGCTCAGCCATGGCTCTATAAATGCAAGGAAAACACAAGCACAAATAGACACAAGAAGAGGGAATCAATCTTTACTTACCTTTGTGCTTAGAAATTTCATATTCCTTGTATATTCATCATTCTTTGAGCTAGAACTTGTATATCCTCTCTTTAGAGAGTTAGATTTTATGTGAGCTATCCCTTGCTTATCCACTCTTTTAAGAGAGTAACTTTTGCTTGTAAACACAAACATCAAACACCAAAATTCACTCTAGGATTGAGTGGTTATTCACTCTAGGTTGAGTGGTTACAAAGGTTGGGGTTCAACCTTTAGGATATTGTGAGATTGAGAGATTGGGTGGGTTGCCCTTGTACTTGTGAGGATTAGGTTCTTGAGTATGGGACATTAGGAAGCCGTAATTGCTCAAAGTTGTATCTCTAATCTACAATAGTGGAAATCCTCTAAGTGGGTTGCTTAGAGGTGAGACGTACACCGATTTGGTGGAACTCGTTAAATCGGTTTGCAATCTCTTCTCCCTTACTCTTTTACTTTCATATATTGCTCTTGATCGATTTATGTTGGTTGATTATGGTTTACATATTTTAGCTTGCTTGATGTGGTTAATATAGTACATTGCACATCAAGTGTTTGATAAATTGCCTTATCCATATTTTCCTCTTGTTTTGAATTATCTTATGTACTTTACTTGATCTTACTTTTATAATCTCTAAACTTGTGTTAAAAGAATCAAGTTCAAAGGCATTTCAAGCAAAGATTTAAAAACTCAATTCACCCCCCCTCTTGAGTATTGAGGCCACTTGAATAACATATTTTGTCCAGTGGCAAATCCCTTCGCCCTCGCTTGGGCGAGCCTTATTCGCCTGGGCGAAATTCCTCCAGTAAGCAAAACACTGATACTGAGGCAATCTCACTTGGGCGAGGTTCACTCTTGCCTAAGCGAGAATTGTCCAGAAACTGATTGTCATCCAGATGAGACTCTAGCTTGAGCGAGAACCCATCTCGCTCGGGCGATATCATCAGAAAACATACAGGACGTGGAATTTGAATAACACATCCAGTGAGAACTCCATTTAAGCCAATTCTACTTAATTCATCACATCAAAATTATCCTACCAGCCAATTGAAACTTGATCCCAATGAGCCTACTAATATATTCACACTATAATTTGTTGTAGGTCTACCAAATTATCCCATCACTTATTCCACACCACAAAACTGGTACTCAAATACGATATTTCATTCATTCATTAGACTGTAGGGAAAATTTCATTCCAAGTTCATTCCATAAACAATTATAGTGTTAGAAACGAAAATAAGCCCTACACAAAAGCTCTCATTTTCCTTCATGACCCTTGAAGTTCCCATTACCCATATGTAAATATTTATCACCCATACAATTGTCTTGACAATTCAAATCTAACCAACATAGACAAAATGTCAATACAATATAACTATTCATACAAATGCAAGTTCATGTGTTGCTGGCCAAAGCATTCTTTACCAAAAAGAGGTTTCCTTCACACTTCTTCTCCACAAAACAGCTCCAAGGCAAGTCCTACAACATAGGAGCTAAAAAGATATACCACAGGGAGAGTGAGTATACTTTCTCAATGATGAAAATTCAATAAATAAGACAATATATGCATGAATGCAATACAACTATCTCCTCCTCAAGAGGAGTCCATCCAATATTAAATCATTCAACCATCAATTCTCAATCAAGTATAATTATCCATTAAGTTTCTTAGAATCATATCAACCGAGTACACAATCATAGTTAGTAATTGGAAAGGGGAACTTCCACCCATATCTCACTCAACCTCATCAACAGAGTATCACTCTATGCCATGCTTCAAAGCTAATGCACATGCTAGTGTTTAAAATGCATATGCACTAATCCAATTTTATTTGCTCGGTGATCGTAACCACCATAATCATACAATCATTCTCAATGGTTTCCCGCCTCGTAAGGGGTACTCCCTCTAGCAGCCTCGCAAGGTGCTTCTCGTAATCGCAACCACGTTCAACATTTCATAAGGTTTCCCACCTCGCAAGGGGTACTCCCGCCTCATGATCGCAACCATGGGCATTCAATCTCAATGGTCCTACAGGGCCTTTCATTTTCAATACCAGGTGATCGCAACCACCGGTCTAATAATCACAGGAACTCGCAAGCCCTTTTATATTTCCAACATCAAGTGATCGCAACCACTTATCAACAATATCATGATATGCATGCCATGCCATGTATGCAATGTTTATGCATGCTTCAACCTCATATGGCTATCTCACCCTCTCATCTAGGGTACTTTTGTTTTCAATCTCAATTATCTAAAAGTTCAATCATGAACATCAATTCTCATATCAAGAGAACACTCCAACCAAAGATTCAGGGTACTCATCATACCATTCATGAAATCAATAACACATCATTATATAACATGCCATTCATAGCCTCATTTAGGCTTCATCATATAAACACTCACTTCAAACACCATACACAATTCTCAATTCAAAGGCATGATAACACATCAAATCAAGACAACATGCCATATTACATTAATACATACGTTATCATCATAATTCTCATACATTTAGAAAATACACCCCTCTCCTACCTTAAGAGAAGTACACTTCCGGGTTTGACGTTCCCCCTTCACCGGAGTTATCAAGTCCTACACCAATCATTATAGGACCTTATCAATTATTCATTCAAAAGCCATTTCAATATACATATACATATCTATGTACACATGATTCTCATCATGTGGAAACTATCATAAGTTTATTCATTTGCTTTCTTAGGCTTCGGGAATTCCTTCCCTTGATTCACTATTCATTATTATTAAAGTAACAACCTAAATTATTAGGTTATCCCATTTATATTAGATTTCCCACCAACACCTTGGTGAGCTCCCCATTCATTGTGACTTCTAATCAACATTATAGATCATCATTTAATGCTTCTATCTCATCATTTATAACACTTCCCTCTTCAATAAGTATTAACCCCATCTACATTACACATGCCCCCCAAATCAAAAGTTAGGGTTTCCACCAAACCCACCAACCTTCATAAATACTCATTAACCTTTATCTTCTCCCCACCATAATTGCAACTACCTTATTAATTATTCATAAAGCTTACTTTTATGTCAAACCATCTTAGGGTTCCAACTCTTGGAGCTTCTCACAACAACCCACATGCATTTAATGTTTTCTTAACACCCAAGCTACATTTATAGGTTAATATACATGGAAAATTGGTAATGATCTTACCTCAAGAGAAGAGAAGAGTGGGTTTGCAAGAGAGGAGAAGAACCACATGAAAATAAGAGAAGGAAGGGAGAAGAGACTTCAAGCTCCAAGCTTTCCTTGAGCCTCTTGAAGAATAATAATGGAGGAGGGAGATGTATCTCCTTTTGCTTAAAGTTTTAGGGGAAGATGAAGGGAATAATGAAGAAGAAGAAAGGAAGAGGAAGTGTGTTAGCATGGGGAAGAAGAGAGTTACGAACGTGAGAGTGAAAGAGTGAGTTTTATTTTAAGTTTTTAAGCTTTCATTTAAACTCTTGCTTTTTCATTAAACAGGCTCACAATTCGGGCTCGATACATATTCTAAAAATTATTCCGAATACATATTCGCATTCCCAATAACATTATCTACAGTCCTGACCAACGGCATCTCAATCAAAGATACTTGGTCCGACACCCATATTTATCCGGGTCAGTTTTCAACTTATCCGGTCACAATAATTCATTAACAGTCCCAGAGAATCTTAATTAAATTATTTCTAGTATCTTGGAACATTCATTAACAGTCCCAGAGAATCTTAATTAAATTATTTCTAGAATCTTAATTCTCATTTCATTTTACAGCGTGATTATCAGTGGGCAGAGGGTATGATTGATGAGATTAGGAAGGTCTTTGCCACAAAGACCTCCAAAATCATCAAGAGTACCCTTTGGAAGGTGAGGAACAAAGGTGAGCGCCCTTGTTGGATCTCGGAGGACCATTGGGACGGGATGGTCCAGAAGTGGGGCGGTGTCCCGTTCCAGCAGGCGAGTGCTCGGAACAGGGCAAACAGAGCCACCGATGCTGCAGCCTCAGTTTACACTAGGGGTAGCATTTCAACCCTCGAGCACAAGAAAAGATTTGTAAGTATATTTATGTTAAACATTTCTATTATGATTCGTCTGACATGTTTACAAATAATAATCTTAATGTTTTTTGTCCACCACAGGAGCTGAGGGAGCACCGGGAGCCTTCTTTGTTTGAGGTCATGCAAATGACCAAGAAGAATAAAGTCGGTGCATGGGTAAACCAGAAGACTATAGATCTAGCGGTATTTACTTTTAACTCACACATGCTTATAATTTACAAATCAACTTACTAATTCTATCAGTGTTTTTTAATTTACAGGAGGCGTATCAGGCCAGGAAGGCCGAGAAGGAGGCGGACCTGGTGGCTTCGACTCCTGAAGGGGAGGTTCCTCCCACCCTGTCTTGTTCCGACGACAACGCCATCTATATGGAGGCTGTTGGCAATGTGAACAAGAAAGGGAGGGTCTTTAGATTGGGTGGCGTCGGCACGCAGCTGGCGATAAAGGGGAAGACCCCTTCCTCTTCCTTTTCGTCTGGTCTTCCAACTGAGGTTGTTCAGGTAATTCAAAACCTGAACGACGAGCTACAGGAGGAGCGACGTCAGAGGCAGCTTTTAGAGGAGCGGGCCGAGGCGGACCGACGGCGGGCCGAAGCAGACCGACAACGGGCCGAGGAGCAGCACGCCGAGACTCGTCGGCAACTTGCTTAGCAGCCGGAGCTACTGATGTAGTTGATGGCGAGACTACTTCCCCCCACTTCCTAGGCGCCCCCACCACCACCATAGGATCCTCCACCACCATGATTTTATTTTTATTATGTATATTATGTATACACATTGTATATTTTATTTACAGTTTTTATATTATATTCCATTCAGTATTTATTTTATCATTCTTCATATATTATGTCAATATTTATTGGTAATTAAATTCAAAGAAAAACGCCTTATTTTGATTATCATTAATAATTCAACCTATTTGATAAATAAATTTAATCCATTATTTTGTTTTTAATAATAATTTAATATTTTAAAAAAATTATTCAAATTTAATTATAAAATTTTATCACCCAATACAAAATATTAATCAACATTTTTAAAGTTAAATTAACAAAATCTATAAATATTTAAACAATTTTAAAAAAAAATAAAAAATCCCATTAGTGACGGAATAAGATGGTCGCTAAATAACTACTCATAGCGACAGCGGACAGTGGTCGCTGTATGGTTACCCATAGCGACGAGCATAAGTCGTCGCTGTATGGCTACCCATAGCGACGGTTATAAGTGGTCGTTGTATGGCTACCCATAGCGATGGGAGTAGGTGGTCGCTGTATGGCTACCCATAGCGACAGGCATAAGTGGTCGCTGTATGGCTACCCATAGCGACAGGCATAAGTGGTCGTTGTATGGCTACCTATAGTGACGGGCATAAGTGGTCGTTGTATGGCTACCTATAACGACGGACGGAGATGGTCGCTAACAGTAACGATGGGATATTTGTTGTCGCTGAACGTGGACAGTTAGCGACGGCTGAAGTAAGTGAAGTAGAGACCATGTTAGCGACGGTCTTATGTCGTTGGTACTTTAGCGACGGCCTTTCCGTGGTCGCTGATCTATCTTCGACGAAGGTTTTAGCGACGGTCATGTGGCCGTCAGAAATACCGTCACTAGTCCTCTTAGCGACGGCCTTGGCATGGATTAGTGACCAATTGTTTCCGTCGCTACAGGTGTTTTTTTAGTTGTGTAAAGAAATGAATTCATACTACCTATACCAACAAATGCATTAGCCTTTTTGGTAGCCTATCACTTAAGAACTCCAAAGTTAAGCGTGCTTAACTTGGAGTAATTTTGGGATGGGTGACCTCGTGGGAAGTTCTCAGAAAATATGTGAGTGAGGATAAAAGCATATTGGAAAGGTCTCGTGTTGGTCTGTGGGGTGAGTCGTTCATTCCTGAAAAGCGGCCGGGGCGTTACATATTACCCGACATCTGCACCAAATTTTAAATGTTTTATCTGTGGAGCACCCCATTTGAAAAGGGATTATCCTAAAAACACTTATGTTTGCTTTAAGTGTAACAAACCAAGTCATCACATCAAGGATTGCCCAGAGATGAAGAGAGAAAACCCTGAAGGTGCAAGTACAAACATAAATACTCAAGGAGGCATGCACGGTGCATTCAGAAGGCCGAAGGCAAAAGAAAAGGTTTTTGCAATCACTGGAGAAGAAGCATCTCATTCTGATTCCATGGTGGAAGGTAAGTGTATCATTAATAAGACTCCTTTAACTATTATGTATGACTCAGGTGCATCACATTCCTTTATTGCCAATGACTGTGTAGAAAAACTAAAATTACCTGTGATAGAACTGCCATTTGACTTATCTGTACATACTCCTGGAAACAATCCCATTGTCACTTCTAAAGCCTGTTGGAAATGGCCTATTGTCATAGATGGTAGGGACTTTAAGGTTAATCTTTTCTGTTTACCCCTTTCTGGCTTAGAAGTTATTATTGGGCTAGATTGGTTGTCTAACAATCATGTTCTAATAGATTGTCATAATAAAACCATAATGTTTAAAGAACCAGTGAATTTGAATCCTGAGGATTCGAGATTTCTAACCGCTAACCAAGTGAGTGCCTCTTTAAAAGGAGGGGCTCAAGGATTCATGCTATTGCTTTCAACGAAAGCAGAGCAAGAATCAAAAATCAAAAATCTACCGGTTATGTGTGAATTTCCTGACATTTTCCTAAAGATATCCCTGGTTTACCCCCAGAAAGAGATATGGAATTCACCATTGATCTAGTACCTGGAGTTGGACCCATTTCAATTGCACCATACCGAATATCACCTCTAGAATTAACAGAGTTGAAGAAACAACTTAAAGAGATGATAGAGAAGCAGTTTATACAACCCAGTGTATCCCCCTGGGGTGCACCAGTGTTGTTGGTTAAGAAAAAGGATAGTAGCATGAGGTTGTGTGTAGATTATCGGTAACTGAACAAGGTGACGATCAAGAACAGATATCCTCTGCCAAGGATTGACGACTTGATGGATCAACTGTGTGGTGCCACGATGTTCTCCAAAATTGATTTGAGGTCTGGATACCATCAAATAAAGGGTAAAGAAAGAAGATGTACCAAAAACTGCTTTTAGAACACGCTATGGCCATTATGAATATCTAGTAATGCCTTTTGGTGTGACTAATGCACCAGCCGTATTCATGGATTACATGAATAGGATTTTTCATCCATATCTAGATAAATTTGTAGTAGCGTTCATTGATGATATATTAGTGTACTCTAAAAGCAGAGAAGAACATGTTGAACATTTGAAGGTTGTGTTGGAAATCCTGAAAAAGAAACAACTGTATGCAAAGCTGTCAAAGTGTGAATTCTGGTTGGAAGAGGTGAACTTTTTAGGACATGTAATTAGTCAAGGAGGAATAGCTGTAGACCCTTCCAAGGTAGAGGTAGTTTTAAAATGGGAGAGACCAAACACGATCACTGAGATCAGAAGTTTCTTGGGCTTGGCTGGATACTATAGGAGATTCATTGAAGGATTTTCAAAGTTAGGATACCCACTGACCAAGTTAACAAGGAAAGGACAACCTTTTGTGTGGACGACACAATGCAAGAATAGTTTCCAAGAGCTGAAAGATTGACTTACTTCTGGGCCGGTGTTGGTACTCCCCGATCCACATCGAAGTTTTGAAGTTTATTGTGATACATCTAAATAAGGACTAGGAAGTGTACTCATGCAAGACAAGAAGGTTGTAGCCTATGTGTCGCGCCAATTAAGGCAACATGAGATTAACTACCCTACTCATGACTTAGAGTTAGTCGCTATAGTTTTTGTGTTTTGAATGTGTGATGAGTGTTTGATTATATTGAGTTTGCTGAAAGAGAGAATCAAGTTTGTATAATATGAACTCAATGGAATGAATGTGCCAAGTTTAAACACAGAGGTTGTAGTACAGTATAGATGTCGTTCCACTGAGGAGGTGTAAGAATGAAAATCTTAGTCTTGAATTGATTTGGCAGAAAGTTTTTGGTTGGATTTGTTATGAATGATATTGAATGAGAAACAGTAAATAACAGAGAATAGCACTTGCAAAAGATAACAGTAAATGATGTTGGAAAAATCAGTTTTGTAAAACAGGGATCGGCTTCATCACATCTTCACCTCTGTAAGCTGCATAAGTCTTCATATAAGTAAATCGAAAAGATAAGTTCTACGTCACAATCAAAGTCATTTGTATCGATCCCTCGACTACAAAATTCATAAGAATGATTTTCAAACCGCTGATCCCTCAGTCACTTTGGAAATCATTCCAGCATTATCGATCGATTGTTTTGACGTTTATTGCGTTAGACGTCATCCCTGGCTACCTACTCACAACAAGTATTTCTTTCAGATTCTGCTTTCAAAAGTCACTTCCCAGCATACTTGAGAAAACTCAGAACAAGAAAATAGTGATCAAGTATTTTCAGGCATTAAACGCAGAAAGGAATACAGCAACTTATCAAATCTCATTACTAAATGAAAACTTACAGCAGTATTACTTTAGTGTTGAATGGATTACAGCCAATCCCATAAGGGAAATTTAGTTACTCATGCCTTGCATTTTCACCATCAAAGGAATGAATACAGAAAATGGAAAATGTGAATGAAAATACAGAGGATGAATCTGATGTATGATGTGATAGAAGATTGATGATGATGATGTTGTTTGCAGCTTGATTTATAGGAGTTTAGGTTCAGCTTCTCTTGCCCACTTGCGTAGAACCCATGCAGCATCTTTCAGAGAGACTGGTGGAAACAGAAGAAAGTGGATGAGTTTGCATCGCATTGTTGGTGAATAAAGAATTAAGAAACCCATGCTGTGTGAGTCTCGCTTGAGCTTGATTGTCACGCTCAAGCGTGAAGAGTTCTGATGCTTATTGATGATCTCACGCTCAAGCTGAAGTAATTCACGCTCAAGCGTGGCTTCCTTGCCTTCTCACGCTTGCTCCTCGCTTAGCCTCGCTCAGTTACGCTCAGGCGAGGCCTTAATATCCATTCCTCACGCTCAAGCGGCTCATTCCCACGCTTGAGCGTGAGAGGGGTCCTGATGCCTCTGTTTCCTTTAATTCATGCTGGCCATGCTTAATCCATGCTTAGGCTTCCATTTTTATCATTCCACGCTTAAGCTCCTAGTGTTCACGCTCAAGCGTGAGGGGTCCTGATGCTTTCCAACTTGTTCAAGCTTAAGCTTGCTTGCTCAAGCTTAAGCTTGCTTGCTCAAGCTTAAGCTTGGTTGTTCAAGCTTGAGCTTGCTGTCTTCAAATGCTCCCGATCACGCTTGAGCTTGCTCTTTCACGCTTGAGCTTGATGCTTTCACACTTGAGCTTGATGCTTTCACGCTTGAGCTTGATGCTTTCACGCTTAAGCTTGATGCTTTCACGCTTAAGCTTGCCTGCTTCAAGCTTAAGCTTGATTTTTCACGCTTAAGCTTGCTTGCTCCAAGCTTAAGCTTTATTTTTCACGCTTAAGCTTGCTTGCTCAAGCTTAAGCTTGCCCTGCTTTCCTGTTGAATTTCCTGCAACTTTCCAAGAGTTTTAACACAATATTTCTTTTATACACCTATCCATCACTACTTAAAAGATTCATGCTCACTTCCTTCAATAATTCATCAATTTAGCTCAAGTTCTTTACAAAATTAATTCGAATGAGTCATGAAATCAATGCTTAATCAACACTTATCAAACTCTCCCCAACCTAGATTTTTGCTTGTCCTCAAGTAAAAAGAAGTTTAGGAAAGGGAATCAAGCGTTCAAAAATCTAAGTTTCTGTTGCAGACAAAAAGTTTAAAAGACAGTAATCTGAGTTGATGTCTAGGCAAATGATTTTCTTAATACCAATTCCTTGAAATGTAATGCACCATTACCTTGTTCATAAAGCATGTAACCCATTGCTGTAAGAATATAGAACTCTCATTATTTCTTACCATGTGTCTGTTTCACTCATCCATCATTAGAACTGCTCCGTTAACATTGGCCGTCATTTCTAGTAAAACCAAAATTCAAATGAATAGCAAGGATCAAAAGGTCTTTTAAGGATGTAATGAGGCTGGGCTAACAAGAATCTTTGGTTTTTCTTGGTTTCAAAACGCATGTTTAAAGAAGAGCATAAGTGTTTTTGGTTAATTTATTTAACAAATTAGAAGGCTCCTTCTTTGCATTGAAACTTCAGAATTTTCTTTTGTTTTCCTCCAGCTCTTTTATACATTTTTGGAGAGCTTACTATTCTTTTTGCATTTTCTTCTACTGCCTCCATTTGTTTCATCTCCTTTTGAGAAAAATATTTTATGCTCTTTTTCAAGATGAACATGCAGGTAAGATAGAATTTTTGCTTTTATGCTTAGCTCAGGGCAGAGAAAAATTTTCATGCTTTTATGGCTCAAAGATGGGCTGCGAAAAAATCGGATCTTTTTATCGAGGTAGCTTTTTGGCTCTTGGCTAACTATGTTTTCAAAATTGCCTTATCATTTCCTTGCTTGTTTCTTAAGAAAAAGGTTTAATTAGAAAATCAGTCAATGCCAATTTAACAAATTCAAATGAGGCTCTCAAGTGTTTAGATTTTCTCACTTCTCATCAAGATATCAGGCTTACTTCCTTATTCTAACAGAAAAGGGTTCACGTCATGTAATCAAGCAACAATACATGCATTCCAGTTCCTTGGTTCTTAATTAAGTCATTTTGCCAAAAAAAAGAATCAGTGTTATTGCCTAAAAACATTCTGTTGCTTAGAAACTTTTCTTGTTCAAAAAGTAAAATCTTTGGTTGGGGTTTTCAAAATTGGTACAACTGCAAGCATGTAATGGTATATCCAAACAATCAACCAAAAGCATCAAAATTTTAAAAATTTTCAAAGCATGCTGCAGTAATGTTAGACAAAACTAACTGAAAGTAAACTAAAGCAATAAAAACTAAAGCAGTAAACTCATCACTCATCCTTAGAAGAGTCATCCCCTGTCTCATGTTTCCTTGCTGGAGGCCCTTGTGAGGGTGGTCCTAGTTTAGTCTATGAAGTCTCACCCCTCCTAAGAAAGAAGGCCTGTCCCCAGGCTAAACAATGTGGGTTATAAACTTGCTTTCAGATAATGAGTGGGATGAATTTGATGAGCTGCCTGAAAAGTAAAAGAAAAATTCAATCTTAGGATAAAATTTACTTAAAGTAAAATCAACAGAAAAGAAAAATAAAAGATTGGGTTGCCTCCCAATAAGCGCTTGTTTAACGTCATTAGCTTGACGCCTGATTTTTTTTTTTCAAGTTGGGTCATGGAGCTGGTGAATGAGAGTGTTGAGTTTTTCCACTTCCTTGCCTAAGTCAGGCCTTGGCTTTCTTCCTTTCTGTTTTTCAAGTGCACCTTCAATAGCAAAATCAGCTTGTTCTTTTGCACTCGAATTTTTACTTTTCTGTCATCCACATCTATGATGACTTTGGCTGCTTTCAAGAATGGTCTCCCTAGTATTAGAGGAACTTCAGGATCTTCCTCCATATCTATGACAACAAAATTCTCATGAAATTCAAATTGATCAACTTTGACCTCAACATTTTCAGCAATACCATAAGGGATTTTTATTGATTGATCTGCCATTTTTAAAGACATGTTTGTTGGTTTGACTGAAAAATCCCCTATACTTTTAAGTGTGGATAGTGGCATCAAATTTACACTAGCACCAAGATCTAATAAAGCTTTACTTTTTGAAAGATTTCCAATAGTGACAGGAATAGAAAAACTCCCTGGATCTCTTGTGTTATGAGGTACTACTTCAGAGATGATAGCATCATGTCCACCTTCTTCCTTAGTTGTTTCCTCAGTCAGTGTGGTTACAGCCTTGCAATGCTCTATTGGATTTGTTTCAGTGTTTGCTCCATACTGAGGCTTCTGTTTCTCAGCAAGTTGTTGGGCTAGTTGTCCCAATTGTGTTTCCAAGTTCCTAAGTGATGCCCCATTGTTCTTTTGACTTGCTAAGGAAGTTTGCATAAATTTTTCCAAGGTGTCCTCTAATCTAGAAGTTCTCTCCACCAAAGTAGGACCATTATTTTGATATGGTTTATTTGAAGAGCTGGGCTCTTGCTTCCATCCATGGTTTTGGTTACTTCTCCATCCCTGAAATGGTTGGTTAGAAAAATTTGAATTGAAATTACCAGACCTTCCTTGGTTGTTCATGAAGTATACAGTTGCTTCTTGTGAGCCACAGTTTTCATTGAGATGATCTCCTCCACAAAAGTTACATGTGATAGGCATTTGTTGTTGCCCTGGTTGTGATGATTGTACTGCATGTAATTGTTGTGGAAGATTGGATATCTTTTTGGTCAATGCTTCTAATTGTTGGGTCAGAATTTTGTTTTGTGCTAAAATGGCATCTGTGGTGTTTAAGTCAAGGACTCCTTTCTTTTGAACTTGCTGACGATCATGTTGAGCTTGGTAGTCTGTTGAGGATAAAGCTTCTATTATCCTTGTGGCTTGGTCAGCATCCACTGTCATCATTGTTCCTCCTGCTGCTGCATCTAAAATCATTTTAGTGTCAGCCCTTAAACCACTGTAAAAAATATTAAGTTGTGCAATATCTTCAAGTCCATGGTTTGGGCATTTTCTGAGCAGTGATTTAAAGCGTTCCCATGCCTCACAAAAAGGTTCATGTTGGCCTTGTCTAAATGTTGTAATATCTGATTTGGCCTTGATAAATCTAGATGAAGGAAAGAACCTTTGTAGAAATTTTTCTTCAACTATGTTCCAGCTATTCAAACTTTGATTTGGATGAGATTGTAACCACTCCTTTGCTTTTCCTGCTAAAGAAAAAGGAAATAGTCTTAGATATGAAGCATCAATAACATCTTGGTCAAATCCCATGGTTCCAACCAATTCATAGAATGTGGCCAAGTGAGTGTACGGATCTTCACTGGACATTCCATGGAATTGATGTGAACTAATCAAACTCAGAAATGTTGGTTTCATTTCTAGTGCTCTGACAGTGTTTGGGATTGCAATGCTTGAGAAATGTCTTGGCCCTTGCTGTAAAGCATAGTCTCCAAGTGTTCTCCTTGGTGGATTTTGATTATTGCTGTTGTCATCCATTGTATCAGAGGAAGTTTGTCCTTCTTGGAAGTTCTGCTTTGCTTTCTTGATTTTCTTGAGGAACCTATCTATCTCAGGATCAAATGCAAGCTGTTCTTTTGTACCCTGTCCTCTCAAGATCATAAATCAAGAACTCAAAGTAGCAAGGTTAAAAAAAAAATAAAAAACAAATTACAAACAAGTTTATTTACACTGTCTTGTCAATTCAATGCTAAAATATTCAAACTTAAATCACCTCCCCGGCTCCGGCGCCAAAACTTGATGAGTGTTTGATTATATTGAGTTTGCTGAAAGAGAGAATCAAGTTTGTATAATATGAACTCAATGGAATGAATGTGCCAAGTTTAAACACAGAGGTTGTAGTACAGTATAGATGTCGTTCCACTGAGGAGGTGTAAGAATGAAAATCTTAGTCTTGAATTGATTTGGCAGAAAGTTTTTGGTTGGATTTGTTATGAATGATATTGAATGAGAAACAGTAAATAACAGAGAATAGCACTTGCAAAAGATAACAGTAAATGATGTTGGAAAAATCAGTTTTGTAAAACAGGGATCGGCTTCATCACATCTTTACCTCTGTAAGCTGCATAAGTCTTCATATAAGTAAATCGAAAAGATAAGTTCTACGTCACAATCAAAGTCATTTGTATCGATCCCTCGACTACAAAATTCATAAGAATGATTTTCAAACCGCTGATCCCTCAGTCACTTTGGAAATCATTCCAGCATTATCGATCGATTGTTTTGACGTTTATTGCGTTAGACGCCATCCCTGGCTACCTACTCACAACAAGTATTTCTTTCAGATTCTGCTTTCAAAAGTCACTTCCCAGCATACTTGAGAAAACTCAGAACAAGAAAATAGTGATCAAGTATTTTCAGGCATTAAACGCAGAAAGGAATACAGCAACTTATCAAATCTCATTACTAAATGAAAACTTACAGCAGTATTACTTTAGTGTTGAATGGATTACAGCCAATCCCATAAGGGAAATTTAGTTACTCATGCCTTGTATTTTCACCATCAAAGGAATGAATACAGAAAATGGAAAGTGTGAATGAAAATACAGAGGATGAATCTGATGTATGATGTGATAGGAGATTGATGATGATGATGTTGTTTGCAGCTTGATTTATAGGAGTTTAGGTTCAGCTTCTCTTGCCCACTTGCGTAGAACCCATGCAGCATCTTTCAGAGAGACTGGTGGAAACAGAAGAAAGTGGATGAGTTTGCATCGCATTATTGGTGAATAAAGAATTAAGAAACCCATGCTGTGTGAGTCTCGCTTGAGCTTGATGGTCACGCTCAAGCGTGAAGAGTTCTGATGCTTATTGATGATCTCACGCTCAAGCTGAAGTAATTCACGCTCAAGCGTGGCTTCCTTGCCTTCTCACGCTTGCTCCTCGCTTAGCCTCGCTCAGTTACGCTCAGGCGAGGCCTTAATATCCATTCCTCACGCTCAAGCGGCTCATTCCCACGCTTGAGCGTGAGAGGGGTCCTGATGCCTCTGTTTCCTTTAATTCATGCTGGCCATGCTTAATCCATGCTTAGGCTTCCATTTTTATCATTCCACGCTTAAGCTCCTAGTGTTCACGCTCAAGCGTGAGGGGTCCTGATGCTTTCCAACTTGTTCAAGCTTAAGCTTGCTTGCTCAAGCTTAAGCTTGGTTATTCAAGCTTGAGCTTGCTGTCTTCAAATGCTCCCGATCACGCTTGAGCTTGCTCTTTCACGCTTGAGCTTGATGCTTTCACGCTTGAGCTTGATGCTTTCACGCTTGAGCTTGATGCTTTCACGCTTAAGCTTGATGCTTTCACGCTTAAGCTTGCCTGCTTCAAGCTTAAGCTTGATTTTTCACGCTTAAGCTTGCTTGCTCCAAGCTTAAGCTTGATTTTTCACGCTTAAGCTTGCTTGCTCAAGCTTAAGCTTGCCCTGCTTTCCTGTTGAATTTCCTGCAACTTTCCAAGAGTTTTAACACAATATTTCTTTTATACACCTATCCATCACTACTTAAAAGATTCATGCTCACTTCCTTCAATAATTCATCAATTTAGCTCAAGTTCTTTACAAAATTAATTCGAATGAGTCATGAAATCAATGCTTAATCAACACTTATCAATGTGATTACAGGTTTAAGGATTTTGATAATGACAAAACACTCTTGAAGAATTCCTTGCAAAAACAAAGATATGGAACCAGACTCAAAAAAATTACGAAGCTAATCGATTAGGGAGTCTCAGCTAATTGATTAGGAAGCTTCTGTTTTGGAACCACTACATCAGGACGTTAAGCTAATCGATTACAGCATTTCAAATAATCGATTACAGAGCCACTGGAATTACTATAATCGATTACATGCATGGTTTAATCGATTACCAAAACCAAAAATGGCATTAAATGTATCAGGTATAATAGCTAATCGATTAAGAGAATTCAGCCAATCGATTAGAAAGCTACTGGAATTAATCTAATTGATTACTATGACTGTATAATCGATTACGAAGCTGCGAAGATAAATTAAATGCATCAGGTATCACTGCTAATCGATTACAAGGCAAAGTTTAATCGATTACCAAGCTTCTGACTTGAAGCTAATCGATTAGGCAATGGGAACTAATCGATTACATAGCGAACAAAGATGAAAAATTCAAAGTGTAATCGATTACACCTTAAGGCATAATCGATTACGATAGTGGGAAAACACATATTAGTGGGAAACCAGCACATTTCTCCACCACTCCTTCAGACACCCACTACATGCAATGGCTAGGAAGACCAAGGCTCTCACCAAAGCTCAAAAATGACTCTATAAATGCCAGAGGAACTCAAGCACAAAACACACAACAAGAAGCTATCATTCTTTACTTACTTTTGTGCTTAGTAAGCCCTTATTCTTGTATATTCTGAATTTTCATTTGTATATTCTCTCTTCTTGAGAGTTATAGATTTGAGAGAACCTTCACTTGTACATCTACTCTATTAAGAGAGTCACTTGCTTGTAAACACCAAACACCAAAGTTCACTCTAGATTGAGTGGTTGTTCACTCTAGGTTGAGTGTTACAAAGGTTGGGGTTCAATCTTTGGGATATTGTGAGATTGAGAGATTGGGTGGGGTGCCCTTATACTTGTGAGGATTGGGTTCTTGAGTGAGGGACACTAGGAAGCCGCAATTGCTCAAAGTTGTATCTCTAGTCTACAATAGTGGAAATCCTCTAAGTGGGTTGCTTAGAGGTGAGACGTACACCAGATTGGTGGAACTCGTTAAATCGGTTTGCAAGCTCCTCTTCCCTACTCTTTTACTTTCATATACTGTGCTTAATTGGCTTGTGTTGATTGATTATGGCTTGCATACTTAAACTTGTTTAATTTGGTAAACTTTGAATACTGCACACCAAGTGTTTGTCAAATTGTCTCAGCTATATTTACCTTTGTTTTGCCTTACAAATTTCATTAAACTTGATTTCACTTGTATAATCTTGTAAATTTGAACATAAGAATCAAGTTCAAAGGCATTCCAACTAAAAGTTTTAAAAACTCAATTCACCCCCCCCCCCCTCTTGAGTATTGAGGCCACTTGAATAACAAGTGGTATCAGAGCTTGACTCTTGGTAGAACAAGCTTAACAGCTTCAAGAGAACAAATGGCCTCAAGTTCTCAAAACCTCTTTCCCGATGGTGGTTCTATAAACAGACCTCCCGCTTTCAATGGAGAAGGCTATACCTTTTGGAAAGAAAGAATGAAAATATTTATTCAATCTATTGATTTTAAAGTTTGGAATGCCATTGAAAATGGTCCTTATACACCCATGCATATTGTCAATGATAAAAGTGTCGAAAAACCTATGGAGGAATGGACTAGTGATGAAGAAAAGAAAGTGCAATATGGCTATAAGGCTAAAAATCTCATCACTATGGCATTAGGTCCAGATGAATTCTTTAGAATAATGAATTGTAAATCCGTCAAGGAAATGTGGGATATTCTTCAAGTAACCCATGAAGGTACAAATGATGTTAAAGACTCTAAAATTAGTACACTAACTAGTCAATATGAGTGCTTTAGATTAAACTCTCATGAATCAATTGTTGATATGCAAAAACGGTTCACTCTCATCATTAATCAAATTATTACACTTGGAAAGACTTACACTAACAAAGAGCTCATTCATAAAGTGTTGAAAAGTCTTAACAGAGAATGGCAACTGCTAGTTACCGCCATCAAACAATCTCCCAGCATAAACGAGATGTCTCTTGCCACATTATTTGGTAAGTTACAGGAACAGGAACAAGAGCTGAAAGAATTGAAGATGACGGAAGAGGAAGAAAAATCTTCTAAGAAAAGGGGACTCGCTCTCAAGGCCACTTCCATAAATGAAGAAGAATCCGGAAGTGAACTTGATGAAGAAGAAGAGTTTGGACTATTTGTGAAACGCTTTGGGAAATTCATGAAAAGAAAACGCTTCCAAAGAAGCTTCAAAAACCCAAGTAAGAAACCTATCACTAAAGAAAATTCTTCCTCACCCAATTGCTTTGAATGTGGCAAGAAGGGGCACTTCAAAGCGGACTGCCCAAATCTCAAGAAAAAGGGCAAAGAGAAAAGAGGAAGAAGGAGAGCATATATAGCCTGGGATGAAAACAAGATAAGCAGCTCGGATGACTCGGAAAATGAAGAAGCAAACCTTTGCCTCATGGCCAACCACCAAGAAGAAAATGATGAGGTAAATTTCCATGACTTAGATAAGGATGAATTACTTGATGCTCTAGAGGAATTGTATGATAAATTTGTAAAAGTATCCAATAGACTTAAGATGTCTAGAAAAACTAGTGACACTCTAGAGATGCACCTTATAGAGGTTTGCAAAGAGAATGAATGCTTAAAGGAAGAATTGGAAAATGCTCAAACATGCTCCAAAAGTAAACCGTGTGATTTTGCTAAGAAATGTGTTGATCTAGAAAACAAAGTCCTAGATCTAAACAAAACCTTAGAGAAGTTTACAAACGGTAGAGATAATCTGAACGTACTACTTGGAAATCAAAGATGCATGTTTGACAAAACTAGCTTAGGGTACAATTCTGTTAAAAAGGAAAAGCATTACAAAAACTTTTTTGTACCTCCTATGAGATCATCTTCGCCCTTTATGAAATGCAACCATTGTGGACTCAAAGGTTATAACTCTTCAAATTGCAATGTTAGAAAATTAGGGCCAAAGGTTATAAGAAAGGTGTGGGTTCCCAAAGGGACATTACCACAAGCTAACCTTAAAGGACCCAACATAAAATGGGTACCTAGTTCTCTAAACTGATTTTGTTTTGTATGTATGCTTCAAGGCAAGCAACACCCATTGGTATTTGGATAGTGGGTGTTCAAAGCATATGACGGGAGACATAAGCAAATTTACATCATTCACTCCCGAAAGAAAAGGAAGTGTCACCTATGGAGACAACACAAAAGGAAGGATTCTAGGCATTAGAAACATTGGTAAGAATTCTTCTACCTCTATTAGTGATGTGTTGTATGTTGAAGGTCTTAAACACAACTTACTTAGCATTAGTCAATTATGTGACAAAGGATATAGAGTTTTGTTTGAATCAAATTGTTGCATAATTGAGCATAAGACTAATAAGGAAATTAAGTTTGTAGGCCAAAGAATTGATAATATTTACATGATTGATATGGATAGTTTGTCTTCAAATGATGTACAATGCTTCATGACTAGAGAGGATGAAACTTGGCTATGGCATAGAAGAATAGCTCATATACATGTAGACCATTTGAATAAACTTGTTTCTAAAGAATTAGTAATTGGTTTACCAAAGCTTAAATTTGAAAACAAATTTTGTGATGCATGTCAAAAGGGAAAACAAGTAAAGGCATTCTTTCAATCTAAAAACATTGTTTCCACCCAAAAGCCTTTACAACTTTTGCACATGGATCTTTTTGGACCCTCCAAAATCAAAAGCTTTGGTGGTAATTACTATGGTCTAGTAATTGTAGATGACTATTCTAGATATACATGGACCTTGTTTCTTGCTCATAAGAATGAAGCATATCATGCATTTAAGAAACTTGCTAGGATTATCCAAAATGAGAAAAAATTCAAAAATTACATCCATTAGAACTGATCATGGGGGAGAATTCGAAAATCAATCTTTTGAAAAGTTTTGTGAAAAACATGGTATAAATCATAATTTTTCAGCTCCTAGAACTCCACAACAAAATGGAGTAGTAGAAAGGAAAAATAGATCGTTGGTGGAGCTTGCAAGAACCATGTTAAATGAAAACAATATTGTAAAACATTTTTGGGCCGATGTGGTAAATACCGCTTGTCATGTTATGAATAGATGTTTAATAAGGCCTATCCTAAAGAAAACCCCCTATGAACTTTACAAGGGTAGAAAACCCAACATTTCATATTTTCATATATTTGGATGTAAATGTTTTGTGCTCAATAATGGAAAAGATAATCTAGGTAAGTTTGATGCTAAAGCTGATGAAGCAATCTTGCTAGGGTACTCTCAATCTAGTAAATCTTATCGAATCTTCAACAAACGCACAAATACCATTGAAGAATCTATTCATGATAAATTTGATGAAAATAGCCATAACCCTCTGAGAAAGGAAGATGTTGATGATCTTGCAGGTGCACTTCAAGAAATGCACTTGAATGAAGAGAAGGAAATCAACAAGAAAGAAGAAACAACACAAAATGAGGAACCACATCAATGATCACATTGAAAGATCACCCATTAGACAAAGTCATAGGAGAAATGACTCAAGGTGTAAGTACTCGAAATGCTATAAGAAATACTTGTAATCACCTAGCGTTTGTATCACAAATAGAACCCAAAAACATTGATGAAGCTATTATTGATGAACATTGGATGTTGGCCATGAAAGAAAAGTTAAATCAATTTGAAAGAAATGAAGTTTGGGAACTAGTGCCAAGACCCAATGATCACCAAATAATAGGAACAAAATGGGTTTTCAGAAATAAGCTAGATGAGAATGGCATAATAACAAGAAACAAAGCTAGATTAGTTGCTAAAGGATATAATCAAGAAGAAGGGATAGACTATGAAGAAACGTATGCTCCTGTAGCTAGATTAGAAGCCATAAGATTACTATTAGCTTTTGCTTGTTGTATGGGTTTTAAGCTTTATCAAATGGATGTCAAAAGCGCTTTTCTAAATGGCTATATTCAAGAAGAGGTCTATGTAGATCAACCTCCCAATTTTGAAAATCACAAATTTCCAAACCATGTTTTTAAATTGAGAAAAGCTCTATATGGTTTGAAACAAGCTCCAAGAGCTTGGTATGAAAGACTTAGCAAATTTCTTTTAGAAAATAGTTTTGAAAGAGGTAGGGTTGATACTACCTTTTTTATAAAATACAAAAACAATGACATTCTTTTGGTACAAGTTTATGTTGATGATATAATATTTGGTGCTACTAATGAAATTCTTTGTCAAGAGTTTGCCAAGATCATGCAGGATGAATTTGAAATGTCCATGATGGGAGAACTCACCTTCTTTCTAGGATTACAAATCAAACAAACTAATGAGGGAACGTTCATTAGTCAAACAAAATATTGTAAAGAGCTACTCAAAAGGTTTAAAATGGACAAAGCAAACGAAATAGCTACACCCATGAGTACATTTTGCTACTTAGACAAAGATGAGAAAGGTAAGGATGTCGAAATAACTAAATACCGAGGTATGATTGGCTCTTTACTTTACTTAACAGCTAGTAGGCCTGATATTATGTTTGCTGTGTGCATGTGTGCTAGATATCAAACATGTCCTAAAGAATCACATCTCACTGCTGTGAAAAGAATTTTGAAATATCTTGTGGGTACTCAAAATGTTGGTCTATGGTACCCCAAAGGGGCCGAATGTATTTTAGTAGGATACTCTGATTCAGATTTTGCAGGATGTAAACTTGACAGGAAAAGCACTAGTGGAACATGTCACTTGCTTGGTAGTTCTCTTGTATCTTGGCATAGCAAGAAACAAGTGAGTGTTGCACTATCAACAGCTGAGGCAGAATATGTTGCAGCTGGTAACTGTTGTGCTCAAATCCTTTGGATGAGACAACAACTTCTGGACTTTGGAGTTATGTTAGATCATGTGCCTCTCAAATGTGATAACACTAGCGCCATAAATATATCCAAAAATCCTGTCATGCATTCTAGGACTAAACATATTGAAATAAGGCATCATTTTAATAGAGACCATGTTTTAAAGGGTGATTGTGTTCTTGAACATGTTGATACCTCTAAACAATTGGCAGACATATTCACCAAACCATTAGCGAAAGAGCAATTCATCCATATTAGAAGAGAATTGGGAATTCTTGACATGATCAATTATGTTGGAATAATGAAGTATTTTGATAAAAACATTGTTGTATAGCATGTTTATATGATTTGGTTATTATTTGTGGTATGATTCATTGAAATTACAACCTTCCTGTGTGAAAACTGCATAAATTGTGAAATTTTTGGACCATATAATCGATTACATAGCACTTCTTAATCGATTAATAAGTCTCTGTTTCGTTGATAATCAATTACTCATTGATATCTAATCGATTATAAAGCTTCTGTTTTATGAATAATCGATTACCTCTTAATCCATAATCGATTACAAAGCCTCTGTTTCAGGTACAAAACATTTCATCTTCCCACTAATCGATTACCAGACTATCTCAATCGATTAGGATGCTTCTGTTTCTTCACTAATCGATTACTCAACTGCCATAATCGATTACCCTCTATGCGAAACGATTCAAATTCCCCAGAAACAGTGAGCTAATCGATTACCTCATCCTCGTAATCGATTAGCATCGGAACTACAATAGTCAAACGTGGGTTCCCGAGGTCTGCTCGCATTCCCCCTCATTTAACTCACCTCACTCCTTCCTAAACCTAGTTTTTCTCTATAAATACACCTCTCTTCACCCTCTCTTCTCACACTACCTCCTTCCTCTTCAAATCTCTCAAAGCTCTCAAGAAATCTCTCATTCTCTTCATCTTATTCTCTCCATTCCTCGACCATGTCTTCTTCCCGCACAGTCAAGAGAGCTAGGTCCTCCATGGCTCAAGCCAACAACCCCCTAGACTTCTCTAGGTTCTTCTTATCTTTTAGAGACCTTCAACACTTTGTTAACAATTTTTCTGAGAAAGACATCATGACCCCCCAATACACCATTGTTGAAACATTCGATAACCATAGCCTCACCTTTACCCAATGCCTCCACCATTACAACTTTTTTCCCTTCCTCACCCTTAAGGAAGAGCAATATTATCCTGAACTCATCCGAGTTTTCTACTGCAATCTCAAACTTGTCAATGGGATGGTAGAATCAAAGGTAAAAAATATGACCATCAAGCTCACCAACGCCCAGTTTGCAGAAATCTCTCTGTTGCCGCTTAACGATGCAGAATTTGACAGAGGAGAACCTGAAGATAAATGGGGCTTCAATGCTCTAACTGCTCGTCAATCCTTGTGGAAAGCTGATCGACCAAGGAGCAACCACAAGCTGGTGGGACATCTGACCATGAATAACCGCCTCCTACACTTTTTCCTGGTCAAGATGTTAGTTCCCCGTGGTGGGAACTATGCTTTGGTAGAAGAGGATAATGTCCTCTTAATGTGGGCTATGTTGAACCACAAAGAGATAAACTGGGTTCAACTGGTAAGTTCCACATGCGCCATGCAAAAGACCAACAAAAGCTTCCATACGCCATTCTACTCACCAAAATCTTCAAACATTGCGGAGTAGACTTGGCTGGAGAGTTGTCAGAAAGAGTGCCTCCAAAAGCCTGTATTGGCATTCATCATCTCACCAAAATGGGTCTTATTTTTCTGAATGGAGCATGGTATTCAAGGATGGAAGGCTATCATGCCAACATTCCCTATGAAGCTCCTGCTGATGATCCAGCCCCTCCTCCTCCTACAACTCAAGCTTCATCATCTGCCCCTACTGATCCATTTGCATCTCTCTATGCTCACCTTGACCGCCGCTTCGACCGTCTTGAAAACTCTCTTCAAGAGTTTTCCATGACTGAGCAGCAACATTTTGAGCTGATGCAACGGCGTTATGAGGAACTGTCACATCAAATCTTTGAACTTAGATTTTTCAACCCGGATAACTAGATCCGCTTTTTTTTGCTTTGATCATTGTGCTTTCTATTTTTATGATTCAGTTTTTCATCATTTCCTTAATGTACTTTCCCTTCAATTTTCATGAATAAAAATTTTGTGTTTCTTCATATGACTATCATTGCTTTATTGTTTTTGATGATTACAAAAAGGGAGAAGCAATAGTGTGTTCATCTACTTGTTGACTGCTAAAAATGTTTAATTATCTGGTATTATCTACAAAAGGCATATATTCTTAAAGATAGGGGAGTTTTAGTTATTTCAAGAGATAATGTTGTAAGGGATAACACTTAAGAGATAACTAATTAGATGATTTATTTAAAAGATAAGGCAGATTCTGAAAATCTGATTAAGAGATAAGATGCAGAATTCAAATGTTTTTGTATTAATAAAGATTGTTGTTTAAACTAACAATCCTCAAGAGATGAACATTGTTGTCATCATCAAAAAAGGGGAGAATGTGTTCTGAATGTGATTACAGGTTTAAGGATTTTGATAATGACAAAACACTCTTGAAGAATTCCTTGCAAAAATAAAGATATGGAACCAGACTCAGAAAAATTGTGAAGCTAATCGATTAGGGAGTCTCAGCTAATCGATTAGGCAGCTTCTGTTTTAGAACCACTGCATCAGGACATTAAGCTAATCGATTACAGCATTTCAAATAATCGATTACAGAGCCACTAGAATTACTATAATCGATTACATGCATGGTTTAATCGATTACCAAAACCAAAAATGGCATTAAATGTATTAGGTATAACAGCTAATCAATTAAGAGAATTCAGCCAATCGATTAGAAAGCTACTGGAATTAATCTAATCAATTACTATGACTGTATAATCGATTACGAAGCTGCAAAGATAAATTAAATGCATCAGGTATCACTACTAATCGATTACAAGGCAAAGTTCAATCGATTACCAAGCTTCTGACTTGAAGCTAATCGATTAGCCAATGGGAACTAATCGATTACATAGCAAACAAAGATGAAAAATTCAAAGTGTAATCGATTACACCTTAAGGCATAATCGATTACGATAGTGGGAAAACACATATTAGTGGGAAACCAGCACATTTCTCCACCACTCCTTCAGACACCCACTACATGCAACGGCTAGGAAGACCAAGGCTCTCACCAAAGCTCAAAAATGACTCTATAAATGCCAGAGGAACTCAAGCACAAAACATACAGCAAGAAGCTATCATTCTTTACTTACTCTTGTGCTTAGTAAGCCCTTATTCTTGTATATTCTGAATTTTCATTTGCATATTCTCTCTTCTTGAGAGTTATAGATTTGAGAGAACCTTCACTTGTACATCTACTCTATTGAGAGAGTCACTTGCTTGTAAACACCAAACACCAAAGTTCACTCTAGATTGAGTGGTTGTTCACTCTAGGTTGAGTGTTACAAAGGTTGGGGTTCAATCTTTGGGATATTGTGAGATTGAGACATTGGGTGGGGTGCCCTTGTGAGGATTGGGTTCTTGAGTGAGGGACACTAGGAAGCCGTAATTACTCAAAGTTGTATCTCTAGTCTACAATAGTGGAAATCCTCTAAGTGGGTTGCTTAGAGGTGAGACGTACACCGGATTGGTGGAACTCGTTAAATCGGTTTGCAAGCTCCTCTTCCCTACTCTTTTACTTTCATATATTGTGCTTAATTGGCTTGTGTTGATTGATTGTGACTTGCATACTTAAACTTGTTTAATTTGGTAAACTTTGAATACTGCACACCAAGTGTTTGTCAAATTGTCTCAGCTATATTTACCTTTGTTTTGCCTTGCACATTTCATTAAACTTGATTTCACTTGCATAATCTTGTAAATTTGAACATAAGAATCAAGTTCAAAGGCATTCCAACTAAAAGTTTTAAAAACTCAATTCACCCCCCCCCCCTCTTGAGTATTGAGGCCACTTGAATAACAGTTTTTGCCTTAAAGATTTGGAGGCATTATCTATACGGTACAATATTCGATGTGTTTAGCAATCATAAGAGTCTCAAGTATTTATTCGACCAAAAGGAGTTAAACATGAGGCAACGGAGATAGATGGAATTTTAAAAGGACTACGACTTTGAGTTACAATACCATCCTAGAAAAGCAAATGTGGTAGCTGATGCTTTAAGTCAAAAGTCTCTATATGCGTCCACAATGATGATTAAAGAGCTGGAATTAATAAAGAACTTCAGAGATCTTAACCTAGCAGCAAAGGTTAATGCTAACAGCTATAGATTAGGAGTATTGCAAGTGACAAGTGAATTCCCGAGGCAAGTTTTAGAGGCTCAACGAGAGGATAAATTCCTGCAGGAGAAGAAAGAACTCTTGAAACAAGGAAAAGAAGTCAAGTTCAATGTGGGAAATGACCAATTGTTGAAGTATAAGGATCGAGTGTGTATCCTTGACAAAGAGGAGTTGAGAAGCAATTCTGGAAGAAGGCCACAAAAGTTATATGAGCATTCATCCCAGAGCTACTAAAATGTATCAAGATTTGAAGAAGTTATTTTGGTGGCCTAGAATGAAGAAAGCGGTGGCAGAGTACGTGGTTGTATGTCTAGTTTGCCAGAAGGTTAAAGTGGAACATCAAAAACCCCCTGGAATGCTACAATCAATGGAAATACCGGAATGGAAATGGGATAGCATTACCATGGATTTTGTGACTTCTCTACCTAAAACTCCATCAGGACATGATTCAATATGGGTAATAGTTGATAGATTAACCAAATCTGCCCACTTTATTCCCATCAATATTCGTTACGCTATGGAGAAGCTGGCAAAATTATACATCGAGGAGATTGTGAGATTGCATGTAATTCCTTCAAGTATCATTTTTGATCAGGATCCTTATTTTACATCACAATTCTAGAAGAGCTTGCACAAGGCTTTGGGAAAAAGACTACGTCTAAGTTCAGCATATCATCCTCAGATGGATGGTCAATCAGAAAGGACAATCCAATCTCTAGAGGACTTGTTATGAGCTTGTGTGTTAGAGTATAAAGGAAGTTGGAATCAATTCTTACCATATGTAGAGTTTACCTACAACAACAGTTTCTGTAACAGCCCAAATTTTTAATTAAATTTGAAGCGGTAATTAAACAGTGAAAAAATTAAAGTTTCTAAAAAAAATAAGAAATGAATCCTAGAAAATAGGAAATTTAATACAAGGATATTTTTAGTCTGACTTAAAACGGAATTAAATGAAAATGGAACGTAGAATAAAATAAAATAATAAAATAAAATAAAAATCTTCTACAGTAAAATTCTACAGTAAAAGGTCACATGAAAAATCTTGTAACTTCATGAGAGTTCTCCATTCTTCCCACCGCCTCATTTCACTTCGATCTACTACAATGATTTGCTATAGTGATTTGCTATAGTAACCGCCATTGGAAGCCTATAAATAAGGCTCTAACCTTCCAAATTTCTTCAAACCAAAAACCTCACTAATCCTATAATCTTTCATCTCTTTCTTTAAGTTTTCAAAACCTTCATTGCCATACTCAAGCTCTTTAATTTTGCATAAGAAGAAATTACCCAAACTTGAATATTTGAGGAAATACAAGGGAGTTTAGCATAAGAAAAGCTTAAGGATCTTTAATTGAGGTAAGAAAGAGGGGATAGGATATTAAATACATAGAAATTAAGTTAGAATTGTTTGCTTAATTGTTTAGAAACTCATATAGTTAGATTTTAATTTAATTTGAATTAAATTTTGAAATTGATGCCAAATGGTTTGGAATATGATATTAAACAATTACTATAACGTGGAAAATGTGTTTCCATATTCTTTGAATTAATAATGTTATGGAAAATATGTTTCCATATGTTTGAAATATGATATAAAAATTATGGAAAATGTGTTTCCATATGATTGAATTATGATATAAATAATATGGAAAATGTGTTTCCATATTCTTTGAATTACAAACAAAGTATGTTTAATTAATTGTTATAATAATTTTATTGTTACAATTAATTATAAAGGAATTTGATAATTTAATGCATTCATGCATCATATGCATTGGTCGTTCAAAGAATCCGCAGAGGGGTTCTTTGAGGGGGTTCCCAGTGGGGGAACACGCTCTGTTAAGCAACAGACCTCTGCGGTGGTTTTATACCACGGCCTTCTTAAGGACTAAGCAGTGTGTCCTTAAGGGGGGTCCCGCAACACTTGTTATTGATATTATGATATTGTTATCCGATGTGGTGTTGCATTATGGGTATCCGTAAAAATGTTATTATTGGAAATCACTGCAGATATTCCCACCAGAATGGATCCATCCTGCATTTTCATTCATATAAAAGAACGGAATATAATAACATAAGTATAATACAAAATACTTGTTTGGCATTTGCATCGCATAACATCCTACTTATGATTGTGTATGTTCTAATTTAATTTCTATTTATTTGATATTTTATGTCACTCTTTCTGTTACTTGTGGCAACCCTTTAGTGGTTAACCAGGAAGATATGTGACACAGTGGATGATGCTTGATATGGATAAATTATGAAGGCTTTTGAGGCTGATGCTTGCTTGTGTGACTACTATGGTTGTATTATGTGTATGCTATGCTTTGGTATTTTACATCTTTTATAAAATCTAGGTTCCTGTTGTAAAATAATATGGAACTCTGATGTTATGTATAATAATAAGAAGTTAATTATGTAAAGGTTGCGTACTCTGATATTGTATTAGTAACCTCTGGAATCAGGTTGTGAATCTCTTGATAATTACTAGGTGAAAAATAAGTTATCCATGAGATTTTATATGATGACGATAATTATCTTGGGATTTGCAAGTTGGCTCCACGGTGTTACAGTTTCCATGCTAGCATTGGCATGACACCTTTTGAAGCATTATATGGAAGAAAATGTAGGACCCCACTATGTTGGTTTGAGACTGGTGAAAACTTGATGCTAGGACCAGAGTTGGTACAACAAACCACAGATAAAATCAAAATAGTTCAGGAAAAGATAAAGGCAACACAGAGCAGGCAGAAAAGTTATTATGACAAAAGAAGAAAGCCACTCGAATTTCAAGAAGGCGATCATGTATTCTTGAAAGTCACACCTACGACTGGGGATGGTCGGGCAATGAAATCTCAAAAACTAACTCCTAGATTTATTGGTCCATATCAAATTATTCATAAAGTTAGTCCTCTTGCCTACCAAATAGCATTACCACCTTTTCTTTCTAATATCCATAATGTTTTTTATGTGTCAAACTTACAAAAGTATATATCTGATCCTACACATGTTATTGAACCTGATGTCATACAAGTTAAAGATAATCTTACATATGTTGCACCATATGTCAGAATACGTGACAGAAGAATAAAAAGGTTAAGAGACAAGACAATTCCGCTTGTAAAGGTCATTTGGAGTGAAACGAGGGGAGAAGATGCTACATGGGAACTAGAAACTAAGATGGAAAACTCTCATCCTCATTTGTTTTCCTGAATAATGTAAATTTCGAGGACAAAATTTTTCTAAGGGGAGTAGAGTTGTAACACCCCTATTTTTATTTTTATATTAAAATTTTGAAGGAATTAGATTATGATTCTTTAGAACTTTTTAATCTACGTATTATTTGTAATTTTTAAGAATTTTTTAGAATTTTTGAATTTTTTAAATAAAATAATATTTTTTAAATGATTTTAAATTCATATAAGTGACTTAAAATTAAAAATATTTATAAGAAAGTGAATTTAAATTATGAGAAAATTTTCTAAAATCCATTTTAAGTAGACTTATCTAAAAATTATTGGTTTGAGAAAAATCTTGATTTTTTCCAATTTTTAAAAAATTGGAAACGTATCAATAAATTTTTATTAATAGAAAATTTTAGATTTTTAAAATTTAAACTTTATATTACTTATTATAAAATTAGTGAGGACTGATATAATATCGCTAAAATTCAAAAGGACTGATTTTGAATATTTAAAATATACCGAATGAAAGGTTACTATTTGGCTTAATAATTCTGCCGACAGTTACTATGTAAAATACTATGCATGTACAAAATTTTCAAAAGATGCACAGTAACTAGGAATAAAAATTCAAAAAATGCACAGTACTTTTAAATTAAAATAATAGTAAGCATAGTAATTTTTTTCCTATAAATACCGAAGGAATTCTTCTTTAGAATTCATAATTTCAGATTAAGTTTTCTTAATATAGTAGTACTAGTGAGATAGTGGTGGAAGTAAGAGAGAGAAATAATTTTTTTTGGAAGAAGGTTCTGCTAAAATCCTAAGGTAAGAATACTTCTCTTTTATATTTTTTAGGGTTATTTTCATGTCGTTTTTAGATCTCTATTATTATACTAGAAATAATATTATTTTAAGTTACTATTCTACATAGTAAAACACTATTTTAATAGTAAATTATGTAACAACCCAATTTTTAAGCGGTAATTAAACAGTGAAAAATTAAAGTTTCTCAGAAGAAATAAGAAATGAATCCTAAAAAAAATAGAAAATTTAATTACGAATACAAGGATATTTTTAGTCTGACTTAAAACGGAATTAAACGAGAATGGAACGTAGAATAGAATAATAAAATAAAATAAAAATCTCCTACAATAAAATGCTACAGTAAAATGCTACAGTAAAATGCCACATGAAAAATCTTGTGAAATGTAGAGAATTCATGAGAGTTCTCCATTTTTCCCACCGCCTCATGTCATTTCAAGCTGCTACAGTGATTTGCTGTAGTGATGTGCTACAGTAATTTGCTACAGTAACCGCCATTGAAAGCCTATAAATAGGGCTCCAACCTTCCAAATTTCCTCAAACCAAAAACCTCACTAATCCTATAACCTTTCATCTCCCTCTTCAAGCTCTCAAAACCTTCATTGTCATACTTAAACTCTTTAATTTTCGCATAAGAAGAAATTACGCAAACTTGGAGATTTAAGGAAATACAAGGGAGTTTAGCATAAGGAAAGTTTAACGATCTTCAATTAAGGTAAGAAAGAGGGGATAGGATATTAAATACATAAAAATTAAGTTAGAATTGCTTGTTTAATTGTTTAGAAACTCATATAGTTAGATTTTAATTTAATTTGAATTAAATTATGAAATTGATGCCAAATGGTTTGGAATATGATATTAAACAATTACTATAACATGGAAAATGTGTTTCCATATTCTTTGAATTATTAAATATTATAGAAAATATGTTTCCATATGTTTGAAATATGATATAAATATTATGGAAAATGTGTTTCAATATGATTGAATTATGATACAAATAATATGGAAAATGTGTTTCCATATTCTTTGAATTGCAAACAAAGTATGCTTAATTGGTTGTTATAACGATTTTATTGTTACAATTAATTATAAAGGAATTTGATAATTTAATGCATTCATGCATCATATGCATGGGCCGTTCAAAGAATCCGTAGAGGGGTTCTTTGAGGGGGTTCCCGATGGGGGAACGCGCTCTGTTGAGCAACAGACCTCTGTGGTGGTTTTATACCACGGCCGTCTTAAGGGCTAACCAGTGTGTCCTTAAGGGGGGTCCCGCAACACTTGTTATTGATATTATGATATTGATATCCGATGTTGGTGTTGCATTATGGGGCGAGGTATCGGTTAGATATCCGTAAAAATTTTATTGTTGGAAAATCACTGCAGATGTTCCCACCAGAATGGATCCATCATGCATTTTCATTCATAAAAGAGAACATAATATAATAACATAGGTATAATACAAAATACTTGTTTGGCATATGCATCTCATAGCATCCTACTTGTGGTTGTGTTTGTTCTAATTTAAATTCTATTTATTTGATATTTTATCTCACTCTTTCTATTACTTGTGGCAACCCTTTAGTAGTGAACCAGGAAGACATGTGACAAAGTGGATGTTGCTGAATATGGATGAATTATGAAGGCTTTTGATGATGATGCTTGCTTGCATGACTACTATTGCTGTATTATGTATATGCTATGTTTTGGTACTTTACATCTTTATATTTTATAAGATCTAGGTGCCTGTTGTAAAATATAATATGTATAAAACTCTGATGTTATGTATAATAATAAGAAGTCAATTATGAAAAGGTTGCGCACTCTAATATTGAATTAGTAACCTCTAGAATCAGGTTGTGAATCTCTTGATAATTACCAGGTGAAAAATAAGTTATCCATGAGATTTTAAATGGTGACGATAATTATCTTGGGATTTGTAAATTGACTCCAGGGCGTTACAAATTACTATTCAAATAGTAAATTACTATTTACTATTACTATTTACCTTTACTATTTATGTTTTACTATTTACTATTACTATTCATGATTTACTATTTACCGTTACTATTCACAATTTACTATTTACCGTTACAATTCACGTTTTACTCTTTACTATTATTATTCATGATTTACTATTTACCATTACTATTCATATTTTACTATTTACTATTACTATTTACGATTTACTATTCACTATTTAAAATTTACCATTTCTGCTTTAAGTACTAATCTTAATTTTCATCTTATTAAAATGAAATTGGTGTGTTTTAGAACTCGGAGACGAGGCGCGCATGGATTTTCAATAACGAATCAGTATACAAGAGGTAAGGGGAGTGAGATGAGAGTATAATATGAAAAGATATAAGAATAATGGGAGGAGTCCCCTACTCCTTTTAAATTTGATAATAATATTATTTTAAAATATTAACTCTTTAACTTAAAATTTATAATAAATTTTAAATTAAATATCTAATGTAACTAACTCTAACATACCTATGTAAGGACCTGTACTTTTATAACCTATATGAACTGGACTATACCTATACAAGGACTTGGACCACTATGACCTATATGGACTGAACTATACCTATGCAATGACTGGATTATATGGACTTACATAAACCTATGCGAGGAATGGACAAAAAGAACAAAAAAATCAACTATATTAATATTCATTAAATTTTGTATTATGATATGTATTAATGATATTTAATTGATTTGATTATGATTGATTTGTGATTGATGATGTTTAACTGTGATTGATAATATTTGATTGATGATATTGTAATATGGAGTTTGAGCATATAGCGAGCATGACGAAAAGCTAAAACTCAGTAAGAATTTCTTACCTTACTCTTTAAATTTTTATTATTTTAAAATCTTTTATTTCTTCTTAGAAATTATTGAGAATAAAAAAATTAGTATTTATTTTAGAAAGTAGACATTTTATGAAAATTAATTTATAACAAATTGAGATAATTAAATCTTGAATTAAAGAAAAATTTTGTAATTTTAAGTATTTTTGGTTAATGATTTAAAGATTTTCTCTTTTAATAAAATAAAATTTTCAAAAGAAAATTATTTTATTTTTCTAACTTAATAACTAAAGATATTTGGAAATAATTGAGAATTTGATCTTGTTAAGATTTAATTTGAGAAAGATTATGTAAAAGTTTTATATGAAAAAGTTTTGAGATATTTAAGGCTTAGAAACTCAGAGAATTGAGAAAATGTACAGTTTATTGAAATGATATTGTAAACCTTTAAGGGATTTAATAATTGAGTTTCTAAAAGTCTTAACCAACTAAATACGCGAGTAGTTGATGCATCATGAATCATTAAAGTGAAATAAAATGATATTGTCTGGGGACGGATTATAGAAACCGAGGATACATTAGAGGAGGCTTAATTACGAGCCTTGGGATGAGAGGGTGTGAAAGGGTGCTTCAGGGGACCTGGGGTAGCTCCCTAGTGTCGGGTACTTTCACAATAAAAACTTTCTCAATCTGACTAGTCTCTAAGTGTTTCCATGCCAGTTGAGCTGTTCATATTATTATTATCCGGACTTATGGAACAGTGTAAATTCCTGGTTGGCCCAGTGCAAATTAAAATTTAAGGGCCCATATATATAGGTAAGTTATGATGAAGATATTGCATAACATTCATGCATTCATAATTGATTGTGTATGTGATTGTGATTGATATTATTATGTATTGGTTTGTAAAAACCCTTTTTTTCTTATGTCTTATTCGAAAATATTATATTTTGTTTCTCACTCCTTTCTCTGTGTTTTTGTTTCACATGTTTTAAATTGATGGTTCAGAGGGAAGGATCGAAGAATCTCGATAGTAAATATAGCACATTCTAGAAAGGGAGCTCGGTATGAATACCGTGGTCCAATGAATAAATAATGTTATTAAGTAACTGCTTCTAGGCCATGGAGTTTCCTCTCTTTCTTATAATGTTTAATATTTATTTTCTTTGGATGAATGTAAAATTATGTTATAAAGTTTTAATAATATTTATGAGGTATTTCAGAAATAATGTATGTAATTTATTCTGATAGTTTCTTTTTAACAATCATATCTTTAGTAAAAAAAAATTTACGAATTTTTGTAGAATCTATTAAAGTGTAACGGAGGGCGTTACAATAACTGTTTGCCTTAGTGCCACGATAAGATAAGTGGAGTCATCACTTATCAAGATAGATACCCTGCACAGCGGAATATGTCTATATCATTCACTGAAAGGTGCAAAGTACAATTACAGGAATGATATACGGAAAATATGGATTATCCCTATTCCTGTGTCAGAATCGTACACTGATCATTAACCTACCCTCTGTCACACACTAAGCATCGAACTACTCTGATTGATTTGCTGCACACGGCATCAGAGCCTCTGGGCCCACTTACACCCAACGATTCATTTTTCATGTTCAACTATAAATAGCATATTCTCCAACACATGCAAGGTTACGTTGTTCTTACTCTCACTATACTATTACATTCCTTAAGTATTCCTTAAGTTTTCGTCTACTCTACTGACTTGAGTGTTGGAGAATCCTCACAGGTGACACCACCTTTCGCCCTCTATCAACGCGAAACTCTGGTGCGAAGGATCTCTAGGACAACAAGACCGGTCTTTTCCACTGAGAGGTCGGATTATAATACCGGATACCTACTGTACCGGTGTACAAATATCTAAATCATTAACTTTTGTGGCTGGTTCCCATACCGGATCACAGAACCCGGTTCAGACCAAATCAGTAACCAAGTGGTGGCCCTCGGTAATGGTAATCAGGTGGTTTGATAATGAATTATGAATGATGCATTACATAACATTTGCATTCTGATGCACATAGAACTACAGGGGACCTGTGATGCCAGCCCAGATAGGAGGGTGGCCTCATGGTAAGGCACGGACCTTGTGGTGGTTTCTGCGGATTCCATAGCCGCCTTCGAGTTGGACTCAAGGCCAGCCCACAATCCCTAAGTTGAGGTGCCGCTGTTACTTGGAGTGACTAATATTGCAAATGGAGGAGCGGTTCAGTACTAGTAAAAACTAGATATTGATAGATGATAAGAAAATTTTTATACTTTAATATAAATTCCATCAGTAGGGTCAGATTCGCATTAGTATATATATATATATATATTAAGGTTGAAATGTTGTTGGACTGCTTATGATGATTATTGTTGTGGTTGATGCATTTGTGTTGATGTAAATATGTTAAATGACAATGTTAATAACGATGAATTGTGATGATTGTTTGATTGAATGAAAAGTATGATGATTATGTGATTTTTGTAGGGACTGAATAAGTATTGTTAAAGGTTGAGGTTAAATCCAGTTTAATATTTGTCATTTAATATATATATATATATATATATATATATATATATGTTTGTGTGTGTATAGTTTTTGATATTAGGTATTTGATAACCTTACTGAAAGTTTAGTATGTGTTTTGATATATGTATATGGATATTAATGACAAAGTATATATGTTCATACACAAAAATTATTTAAAGAATCATATAGTGACATATATGTATTTTGGGGCTTCTAAGCGATTAGACTCGTTTGTAAATATTAAAAAAATTACTCTAAACTTTATTAAATAAGTTTACATTTTTTACATTTAATAACTAGTAATTTTATCAAATATACTTAAATTTAATCCATTAATCTATCAGCTTTAAATTTTTTAATTTTCAAGTAACTTATATGTTAATTTTATTAAAAGAACCTATAACAAAATTTCCCTCTAATGCCGCATGTAGAAACTCTACATCTTTCAAAATAGGGATTCGCAGTACATAAGTTGTTAGAAGGATCATGTTCATCTTTCATTATTCCCTTCCTTTCATTTTCTTTATATATAGAGAATAATTAAGATGGGGATTAGTGGGTAATTATCGAGAAAACATATTTTTTTATGTTTGTCTTTTGCTAAGCTCCTTTCGACATTTCTTCTTGAAAGTTGTGACAACTGATTGATTACAAATGGAAACCAGGACGGATCCAAAAATCAAATGTGCTCTATGGCAATATTTTCATATACATTAATTCTATCGAGTTTTAATATAAATAAATCCATAGTAAAATATTATGATCTTCAAAATATTCTTATTTTATATGATTTTTTAGTTCTTTTATCTTTATTTTTAAAATAAATTCAAGAAAATTAAAATGAATTTCACTAACGTTTTATAAAGAAATTTTTATTTGCATTAAAGATCAAAATAGTATACAAAAGAATTTGTGGGGGCTCTAGCCCGTAAAGATACCACATGTTGTTTTATAAATTGAACCGAGATTGGCAGGAAGAAAGAAAATGTCCTTTGCCTTCATTTTAAATGTTTTGAACTATCTAAAATATTAATATTAATTATTAAATATTTTTACAATTTTATTTTCACAATGAAATGAATGAATTACTAAAGGGTACATGATGGTGTAGGTCAGCATGTGACCCAAAAAAAGTGCCACGATAATAGATAATAATAAAGTCATTTATATTAAATGAGAGAGAATGGGAAGAAAAAAAAAGAGAAGAGGAAAAAACCTAAACTTTAAATGGAACATAGCAGGAAAAGAGATAAAAAAAAATCTTTCTAACATTTTACTTTAGATATTTTAAAAAAGAAAAAGATGATAAATTTATAATTAAAAATAATAATAGGGAATAAAAATGAAAAAATATAAAATAACTTTTGTTTTTATTTCCCAGTCTTTTTTATAATAGTATTATGTTACATCATTTTAAATTCATTAAAAAATAAAGTTATTCCATGTGAATGTACTAAATTCAATGATTGTTCTTGCTATACTTTTAATTTATGTTAATTAATAAGAGTATGGGTTAAAAAATTATTAATATACATTATAAACTAATGAGTCTTATAAAAAGGATTATAAAAAGACTCAAAAACAAGTCCTTATAAAAAGTATCAGAGAAAGTTTTTTTATTTTTACTTTTAATTAATTACAAAATCGCTACATTATTTTCAATTTCTAAATGTTTCTAAAAGAAACACATTTTTTTTACAAAAGAAACATGTTTTTCTTTTTATTTTCTTTCAACAAATACGTTTTTGGTTTGAAAAGATATTTCCTCTTTCAATTTTTTCATTTTTAATTACAAACTTGTGATATTATTTTTTATTTAGAAAAGTTTTTACTAGAAATTGTGAAACATAATAAAAAATTATTTTAGTGCTTCACATTTTAAAAAAACAAAATTAAAAATTAAAAATTAGTTAATATAAATAAATAAACCCTAAACAAAAAATAATTTTATCAAACCAAACAGAATATTCTAAGTGTTTATTTGGCAAGAAAGTTAAAATGTTATTGAAAGCTAGTAAAGGCTAATAAGTTAGTTGATTGTATTAGAAGTGTTTGATAAAACTAATTGTTTCAGTAGCTGAAAAATATAAAATGACATAAAAGGACACATTTAATTATTTAAACAAAACTTATGTTGTATATATAAACTTTTTTAAATATTTTAATTAATATCAAGATTAATAAAATAATATTTAAGGTTTTTTTAACAGAAAATTTATGAAATGTATAAGTAAAATATATTTCAAATATGATAATTCATATAAGTATTCTTCATAGAAGTCATTTTACAAGTTTTGATAAAATAATTATTTACAATAATAATAATAATAAATAATGTAAATATCTCTAATAAAGTAACAATGTTGTTGTGAATGTGTTACATCCCAATAGATTTCTTAATAAATAAAATAAAAACTTAAAAAGAGACATTTTGTTTTAGGTTTTCAAAAAGTAAAATAAGAATTTAATCTTCAAAAAATAAAATAAAGGTTAGTAGTAGGAATTATTAAAAATATAGAGGGAGAATAAAGTAAAAAAGGATTTCAACTAGTAGTTAAAATTAAAAAACATTATTTGAAGTAATATTTAAAAAAAACACTACCAACTAACTAAAAAGTAATATTTGGGCTATCCACTCAAACACTTCTAATTTACATTTTGTAACATTTCAACTATTAATTTTAATTTTCAGCTAATTGAAATGTTTTACTAAAAATTTGGTAAAGCAAATTATAATTCTATTTCATATCACATATTTATTTTATCAAACTCAAATTATAATCTAAAAGTTATATAATAATTTACAAATTTGCTAATAGTTTATTTTGTAGTTAACTTTTGTTTTTATTTTATCACATTGATTAATTATTTTAAATATACACCTAAATATTACAAATAAGTTCATATTTTTATTTTTAACTTTATCACAAAATAATCAGTTACTTTAAACAAATATGTTGAGTACTAATTTAAAACTTTTTGTTTATCTAAATGTCTGTTAAACAAAATAGTCATACATCATAAATGAACTTATGTTAATAGCTATATAGTTTTTTAAAATGTTACATGAAGCAATAATTAAACTTATAAATTCTAAACTTATTGTATTTATTAATATTTTTTATAAAAACCACTTTTATATTTTAAAAGAAAACATGTCCTCTATGTCATTTTAACAACTAGTTTTTTTTTGAGAAAATATAATTATATTCTTTTAAAATTATCTTTACCTAATATAGTCACACATATACAATAATAATCAATTATAGTAATTATAAATGGTTATATTCATAATTACCTATTAAAATAATTCATAAAAAATACTCTAATCGAAACCTATTCCAATTATTTTGTTAGGTAGTGATGATTTGTATTTTTGCAGAGCAAACTTTATCTGAAAATTAGTCAAAAATACAATACAATACAATACAATGTGCAAGAGTCAACAATTTATCTTGCATTTGCAGAAGTTTCTAAACTTGAGTTCGCTCACACCATGTTCCATTCATAATACTCTCAACTATTCACAACCTTCTACTTTAAATTCATTGAGTTTTATTTAAATAGATTTTAAATGTCAATTTAATCTTGTGTGTGCTAGAGGATGTTATGAGGGTGACTAGTAATATACGTTAATTTAAATATCTTCATAACCAATTAAGTTAATTTTATTTAGGCTGTTAGCCTTTCTCTTTTACGAAAGTCTTAACCACGTGGCCTGAGAAGAAAAGGAAATGACTTTTTTTTAGGGTCAACAAAAAAGCAAAAAAGAACTTTTTGTGCCCTCTTTCATATGAGACCTATTGGCTATTCATGATTCTATCTGAATTCTTAGTTGGTTCAGCCTACAATGCATTGTCAGGGACAAATTAACCACTTCAAATGCTCAAATAGCCATTTAGGAACAGTGACTAATATCAACACAGATGCCATATGCTGATATTTGTATTTGTTAATCATTCAAGATCCTCTTATATAGGTATATAATATGAAAATATAATCTTCAGAGAGACGTATACAAAATTAATTTTCATTCTAATGTAATTACTTTACTTTTTTACCTTTACCACATTAAATCATTGAAATCTAGCAATGATGTATAAGGTTAATATTATCCGTTTTACATGAAAAGTATTGAGAATAAGGATTAAACTCTAATTCTCACATTTTCGATTCGGTAAAGGTATAAGTTCAATAGAACTATGATCAAACCAGAGATTGAGTTGTGGTTCAACTAATAACCATAAAAGACTAACCTAAATTATTCACCTAGTCTTTTCACGATTCAACTGGTTGGATCATCTAATTCAATCCACTTTTGATAACAATGCATATTTCTCCCTTTCATTTATTGTTATTTTAAAGAATAGAAAAAATAAATTACTTTTTTTATTCCTTATCTTTCACTCTTATTTGAATTCTATTATTTGTTTCTCTCCAAGTGGATCTTTTAATCATGGTAAATATTTTTAATTAGTTATAGTGTTAATAGATTTTTTTATGATATTTCAAATTAATCCTCATAATTTTTTTATTCTAAAATTAGTCCCTATATTAAAAAATCATTTGATGGACCTACAACATTGATGTGTCTAACTTTCTTCGTCTTATTTTCTCACCTCTAACTATATCCTCTCCCATTGTTCTCCTTCCACCATGACATTTTTCTCCCCCACCCAACGTTTTTCCCTCATTATCTCTACTATCTTTTTCCTTGTCTCTTACCCTTTATCAATCATGCTCACTCTCTTTATAGTAGAATTGGGTATAATGTTTTAATTCATCACAATTACTTGTTAATGTAGTTGAAAGAAAGTGAGATAGGAGAATAAAAAGATATATATATGGTGAAAATAGGTGAAAGATGAGTAATAAAAAGTAAGACTGGTGAAAGGAGAATGAGAGGTGAGGGAAATAAGTTAGGGTGGTAAAAAGGGAAGAGGTTGAAAGTAGAGCTAGGTATATATGCCAAAGCCTATTGGCTAGTTCGTTAATATGTGGAAGTAGGTTAGGGTAAAGAAAAAATATATCTATTTAAAATCAATTGTTTTGCTCGATTCATTTAACCTATGAAAAATAGGTTTTGGCCTGCATGCTAGAGATTATTTTTTGCACTCTTACATTAATTACCTACTACCAAATTTCAATATTTGGATTTTCGTATGCTTGTGTTGAATTTTAATATTTAGACTACTTAAATATATACATTATTCATTAAATGGTCTAATTTAATTGATTGAGTCGAGTATGGGAGTTGTTGTAACCCTCTAATGAAATGTGTTTGAATAAAATGAATTTTTCATTATCTTTTACGTTTTAATATTTTATTTTGATTTTTAAGTTAATTTATATTGTTATGAAAATTGGCTCATTAGTTTGCACCTTATGCAAGTTTAAATAGTTAAACATTTTTCAATGCATTTAAAATTTAAGCCCAAAACAGGCTAGATTTACCCATTCCCCTAACTCTAGTTGAAGGTGAATAGGGGAGGGGGATGTGGTTGGCAAGTGGAATATTTAACATTAAATACACTAACACTAGGAACTTTTTTCTTCTCATTTTCATATTCTTTCATTAAATGTTTCTCTTTTTTTGTTGAGACATGAAACTAGGTCTTCCCTTTACACTAGTCCAATAACAATGATTGACAAAACAATATTAGAATACTTAACATCAAAATATAACACTGCAACAAATTTAAACATAAATGATTAAATTGGTAAAAAAAATCTTAAAAGATCAAAACGAGAATTAGTGGGTTACCCACATAATTGTTTTTGCACTTTTGGTGGAAAAGAAATCAAAAAAATGACAGCCTATTAAAAAAATTCTTTTTAAGTTTCACAATTCACTAACATAAACGTCCGCTTCTTCATACGTATCTCTCTCTTTTACCACCATTCCAAAGAATTAAAAGAACACTTAAAAGACCTAAAATACATTACGATGTTTATAATTTAATTAATACCTCTAAATAACTAATTAATTATATATGTTATGTCAAGTATGAGGTACCAAACTTAAGTATCGTATGTTTTACATCAGTTTAATAAGGATCCAGTATTATTTTCTTAAATCTAGTGGAGAACTTAGGGTATTGTAATATTTTGTTCAACACATACACACACCAGTATCTCGTGCTAAGGGGTTTGTAACACCTCGAATTTTATAAAAATGAATAAATGACGACAATAAATAATAAATAATTGTGTGTGAGTGGATTTGTGTCCTAAAAATATTGGAATAATTAAAATTGGGATTTATTATGGATATTTATGATTTATTGAGATTTAAGGAGATAAAATTTTACCCTAATAAAATATGGGTGTCAGACCAAGTATCTCCGATTGAGATGCTGTTGGTCAGGGCTGTTAAGAATATTATTGGGAGTCTGAATATATCTTCAGAATAATTTTTGGAATTAGTATCGAGCCCGAACTGTGAGCCTGTTTGTTATAAAACGATGAATCTTCAGTGGAGAATTAAAAATTAAAACCAAAAGCCTATTATTCTCTTCTTATTTTCGTTGGGTTCTTGCCCTCATTTGGAAAATGACACTTCTTCTTCCTCTTCTTTTATCTCCCTTCTCCATTTCCTTTTTTCTTCTCTTCGAAAACCTAAGCCGTGTGGAGTCTTCTTCTCCTCCATCATTTTCGTTTTCATGGAAGCTTGAAGGAGAAGCTTGTGGCTGGAATTCCTCTCCTCTTTTCTCCTTCATTTTCATGTTTTCTCTTCTTCCTTGGGAGCTCATGGCCAACTCTTGGGTGAGGTAAGTTCCTCACCATTCTTTATGAGTTTATGCCCTAGACTTTGGGTTCTTGGTTTTTGGGGGAGTATTTATGGCTTATGGGTTGTTGGGAGAGTATTAATGTGGAACCCTATAACGGGTTATCATAAATGTTAATATTGGTGGTAATAAATGAAGAGGATGAATGCATAGTTGGAAGGTGATAAGGAATAGATAGACACCAGTCTTACTTGGGTTTTCGTGAAACCCTAACTTTAATAAATTGGGGAAAATGTGAAATATGAGTAGAATGTAGGTTTAATGATATTGGAGAATGATATTAATGAAGAATGATGGCCATTGGTGGTGATTAATGATTATTGGTAATGGTTGTTGGGTTTTGGATGGAAACCCTAGCCCTAAGAATTTGGGGACATGGATATAATGTAGTTTGAAAGGTTAAATTAAATGTAATGGGTGATATTTAATATGTGTGTTGTTGATTATAATGATGAATAATGGTGAACATTGGAGATAACCCTTAATGGTGGAATTAATGGGATTGCCTTATGGAATGGATGAGATGATGATGATGTTGGGTTTAGTTAGCCTTAAGATCTAGAGGATCTTGTGGCTTTGGGAAAGGAATTCCCGAAGCCTAACACAATTGCAAAAGTTGACATTTATCAAGTTTAGGACTTGGGGTTAAGCTTTATGATAAGCTAGCAAGTGTTTGAAATTATGATGGTTGTTAATTATGTGAATATATTTGCATATGGTATGTAGATCCTATTCCGGGTGATGCAATGGAGCATTCGGAGCATTGGAACCGTTTCGGCTTAACTTGGAGTAATTCTGGGATGGGTGACCTCCTGGGAAGTTCTCAGGAAATGTGTGAGTGAGGACAAAAGCACATTAGAAAGGTCTCGTGTTGGTCTGTAGGGCGAGTCATTCATTCCTGAAAAGCGGCCGGGGCGTTACACAAGGCAATTATGACCACACGAACTTAATTACCCTACTCATGACTTAGAATTAGCGGCCATTGTCTTTGCTTTAAAAATTTGGAGGCACTACTTATACGGTGCAAAGTTTGAAGTTTATAGTGATCATAAGAGTCTCAAATACCTATTTGATCAAAAAGAATTAAATATGAGACAACGTCGATGGATGGAATTTCTCAAGGACTATGACTTTGAGTTGAAGTATCACCCGGGGAAAGCCAACATGGTTGCTGACACACTTAGTAGAAAAGTTATTCATGTGGCAGCTTTAATGATAAAAGAATTAGAAATGATTGAACAATTTAGAGACTTAAACATAGCATTTAAGGAAAAATCTTCAGTAAATATGATTGTAGGAATTCTGAAAATCATTAATGATTTTTTGAAGATGGTGTGTAAAAAACAAAGATTAGATGTATGTCTCCAAGGAATGATCGAGACACAACATAATGGGAAAGATTTGGGATTACAAGAAGGTTCAGATGGAGTATGGAGGATGAAAGGAAGAGTATATGTCCCAGAGGATGCAGAACTAAAGAAGATGATTCTAGATGAAGCCCATTAAAGCATGCTTAGTATTCATCCTGGATCTACAAAGATGTATCAAGACTTAAGAAAGGATTTCTGGTGGAAGAGGATGAAAAAGGAGATAGCTGAGTATGTTTCATCTTGCTTAATATGTCAGAAAAGTAAAGTAGAACATCAAAAACCATCTGGTGGATTACAACCACTAGAAATACCAGTATGGAAATGGGATGACATTCCTATGGACTTTGTGTCAGGCTTACCTAAAACACAAAGAGGCAATGATGCTATCTGGGTGATAGTCGATAGATTAACAAAATCAGCCCATTTTCTTCTGATCAACATAAAGTTTTCACTTGAGAAATTGGCTCAAGTATACATAAAGGAGATAGTGATATTACATGGAGTACCGTTAAGCATAGTATCTGATAAAGATCCTAGATTTACTTCTCGATTCTGGGGAAGTTTACATAAAGAGCTTGGTACCAGACTGAAGTTAAGCTCTGCCTATCATCCACAGACTGATGGACAGTCAGAGAGGACTATCCAAAGTCTGGAGGATTTACTAAGAGCATATGTATTAGAACATGGTGAAAGCTGGGAACATTACCTTCCACTAATCAAATTCACATATAATAATAGTTATCACTCAAGCATTGGGATGGCACCATATGAAGCATTGTATGGTAGGAAGTGCAGGACACCAATCTGTTGGTTAGAGATAGGTGAGCACCTGATCTTGGACCAGAAATTGTTCGACAAACGACAGAGCAAATTCGGATGATTAGAGAAAAGATGAAAATTACGCAGGATCAGCAGAAGTCATATTATGATCAAAGAAGAAAGCCATTAGAATTCTAAGTTGGAGATTATGTATTCTTAAAGGTATCACCTAACAAAGGAGTTGGAAGAGTATTAAAAAGCAAGAAGCTTATTCTAAGGTATAAAGGGCCATATGAGATCCTGAAAAGAATTGGTAAAGTGGCATATCAGATCGCATTGTCGCCTCATCTTTCCAATCTTCATAATGTGTTCCATGTCTCACAATTACGAAAGTATGTACCTGACCCAGACCATGTGATCGAGACTGATGATATAGAAGTTAAGGAAAACCTTACAATTCCAGTAACACCAATGAAAATAATGGACAGAGACGTCAAGTGACTAAGAGGTAAGGAGATCTCATTGGTGAAAGTAGCTTGGCAACAAGGAGATGAAGTAAGCATGACTTGGGAACGAGAAGATGAGATGAGGAGTCAATATCCTGAATTATTTTAACAAGGTACATTTAAATTTCAAGGATGAAATTTTTATAACGGGGGGAGAATGTAACAGCCTAATTTTTAAACGGTAATTAAACAGTGAAAAATTAAAGTTTCTCAGAAAAATAATTATGAATACAAGGATATTTTTAGTCTGACTTAAAACAGAATTAAACAAGAACGGAACGTAGAATAGAATAATAAAATAAAATTAAAAAAATTTCTACAGTGATTTGCTATACTAATTTGCTACAGTAACCGCCATTGAAAGCCTATAAATAGAGCCCCAATGTAATATCCCGATTTAATAATTATTTACCGAATGAATCTAAATTGCTAAAATAGTAATTCCAGAAGTAGAAAATCATTTGTTAATTATATTCGGTTTAACTTGAGAAATAGTGACAAATTAAATAAGCTTAATTGGTAAGGGGTGGCTGTTTGCGATTGGTGAGTCCGTCCACGATTTCCCACCCCACTCTCCTCTTCCTCGCGCACGCGCATGCCTTTACATATATGTGCCTTGGGTCATTAAAGTTATGCATTTCCTTCAGATTTCTCTTCTTCTCTTCTTCACTCTCCTTCTCCTCTTCTTCTTTTCTACTCGCTGTTACCGTGAGCTCGAGACAGTGGTGGCTGAAGGTCGGAAGTCCTCCTTCCTTACTCGACGAGCCAGTGAGGGTGAGGGTGTGCATTCCCTCTGCATGCAACCCGCCTCCTTCCTTGTTCCCTCATCCCTTCGTCGACTTCCTCTTCTTGCTCGAAACTGCCAAGCCACAGTGGAGATCTGCACTGCGAGGAGCTTCAAGGGGATCGGAGTGTTCACAGCATTGCGATAGAGCCCTTCTAGGGAGCGAGCCGAGAGCGGGACGTCTTGGGCCTCCCCTGCTCTTGCATGCAGATGTTAAGGGTGATTCAGTGTTCCTCTGGAATTGAATGTCACGTTGACCGACTGAGAGCTTCAGTCCAGGTAGGGGGAGTATCTTCTATCTTAAATGCATGGGTTATGAACAGGATCCGAGTACTGATACTTGCTAGATCCTTGCTCTGATTGTGTGTTGTGTTGATGAGAATGCTTTATTGAATCTGTGTATGTTCATAGGAATGCATGTGTTGATTAAGTTCTGGTACTGTCATATACTGATTGCATATTGTGTCATGATTGATTGGAATCCTTGCATGAGCCTGTCATTCTTCGTATAAATACCTGCGCTGATTAAGTCTTGATGCTGCTGTGAACCGAATGCATGTTAGCTTGAAGTTGATGAAAATGCTCATAGAAGCTTGATACTGATTGATATTGATTGTATTGGAATCACATGTTGTTAATGGAACGATGATGATGATTACATGGGAGCTGTGTGTGTTGAATTAACAGGCGGAGTCCTGATTGTAACAACCCAATTTTTTTAAGCAGTAAATTAAATAGTGAAAAAAATTAAAATTTCTCAGAGAAATAAGAAATGAAACCTAGAAAATAGGAAATTTAATTATGAATACAAGGATATTTTCAGTTTGACTTAAAACGGAAATAAACGAGAATAGAATGTAGAATAGAATAATAAAATAAAATAAAAATCTGTTATAGTAAAATGCTACAGTAAAATGCTACAGTAAAATGCTACAGTAACGTCACATGAAAAATGTTGTAGAATGTAGAGAATTCGTGAGAATTCTCCAATTTTCCACCGCCTCATGTCAATTTCGAGATGCTACAGTGATTTGCTACAGTGATTTGCTACAGTAATTTGCTACAGTAATTTGCTACAGTAACCGCCATTGAAAGCCTATAAATAGAGCCCTGACCTCCCACATTTCCTCAGACCACAAACCTCACAGATCCTATAACCTTTCATCTCCCTTTTCAAGCTCTTAAAACATTCATACTTTAATTTCCGTATAAGAAGAAATTACGCAAATTTGAAGATTTGAAGAAATACAAGGGAGTTAGCATAAGGAAAGCTTAACGATCTTCACTTGAGGTAAGAAAGAGGGGATAGAATATTAAATACATAGAAATTAAGTTAGAATTGCTTGCTTAATTGTTTGGAAACTTATTTAGTTAGATTTTAATTTAATTTGAATTAAATTGTGAAATTGATGCCAAATGGTTTGGAATATGATATATGATATGTTTCTAATGTTGTATGATGATTTGGAACCAATTGATATATATATTTAATTTGCATTTGAAATCATTAAACAGCAAAAATAGAGGGAAACAGAATGCTGTTTTCATATATGGATTATATTTGTAAATATGATGAACTATTGTATCTTCTTGAATTCTACCATAAGTTCTTATTGTTAAATTATGAATAAAATCATTGATATAAACTTACTGCATTCATGCATCATATGCATTGGCCGTTCAAAGAATCCGCAGAGGGGTTCTTTGAGGGGGTTCCTGGTGGGGGAACGCGCTCTGTTGAGCACAGACCTCTGCGGTGGTTTTATACCACGGCCGTCTTAAGGGCTAAGCAGTGTGTCCTTAAGGGGGGTCCCGCAACACTTGTTATTGATGTTATGATGTTGTTATCCGATGTTGGTGTTGCATTATGGGGCGCGGTATCGGTTGGATATCCGTAAAAGTGTTATTGTTGGAAATCACTGCAGATGTTCCCACCAGAATGGATCCATCATGCATTTTCATAAAAAGGAACGTAATATAATACAAAACACTTGTTTGGCATCTGCATCGCATAGCATCCTACTTGTGGTTGTGGTTGTTCTAATTTGATTTCTATTTATTTGGTATTTTATCTCACTCTTTCTATTACTTGTGGCAACCCTTTAGTGGTTAACCAGGAGGACATGTGAGAAAGTGGATGTTGCCGAATATGGATGAATTATGAAGGTTTTTGATGATGATGCTTGCTTGCATGACTACTATTGTTGTATTATGTATATGCTATGTTTTGGTACTTTACGTCTTTATATTTTATAAGATCTAGGTGCCTGTTGTAAAATATAATATGTATGGAACTCTAATGTTATATAATAAGAAGTTAATTATGTAAAGGTTGCGTACTCTGATATTGTATCAGTAACCTCTGGAATCAGGTTGTGAATCTCTTGATAATTACCAGGTGAAAAATAAGTTATCTAAGAGATTTTATATGGTAAGGGTAATTATCTTGAGATTTACAAGTTGGCTCCCGGGTGTTACACTGATGATATGTATTACCGACTGCATGTGAAAGATGTGTGATTGAATAAGAGGATGTGTGCATGAGTTAAATGCTGTGTGTGGAGTACTGTTAATGTCCAGCATCGATTGCATGAGATGCATGTGCCATTTGAATGCTGATGATGTATGATGCCGATTGCATGAGATGCATGTATGGCCGTGTATATGAACTCTGTGTGTGTGATGAATCCGCGTGTGGCGCATGGGATGCGTTTGTGCTGAGAGCACGTAGTGTGGGACACTACCATCGGTTTTTAAAGCGTGGGACGCTATAAAATCCTTGAGTGAGACTCAAGGTAGCCCTTGAGTGGGACTCGGGCTGCCTGTGAACACCTCCGTTGGCGCTGAGAGCGTTGGTGTCACCTGTGGGCAAACGGTTGGGTACCTGTAAAACGGCCAAGCAGCTGAGAGCTGATTTGATAGCTGAGAGCTATGTGTAAAAAGGCTGAGAGCCTACGTTGCAACGTCTAAACCGATACACACGAATGCGGAACCGAGTGAAATAATATGTGTTTATTAACTGTTGACAATATTGGAATTGGTTGCGTATGCGAAGTATTAGTGAGATGATGAATGCGTATGTCTGAGTGAATTACTCCGTGTGAACCTGCCTTGGATGCTAAGCGAATCCTGTTTCATGAAAATATATATGTATATATCAGTGTTATTGAAATGTTAGGTGTGTAGCCGAGTAAAAATTGTTGAATTCTGATTGAGAAATATTTAACATATGCGTTCTGATCCATGGGTATTGTTATTAAGTCATTGATTATCGTATGTTAAGGTTGTTGATTGATGCTACTCTGACTATAACTGTTGCCATGTATAATTGTGTGTATATATGTATTGTCGTATAATTGTGAGGCACCCTGAGTCGGTATCTGTCATTTAAAATTTAAGATGCTCACCCCTGCACCATTTTTCAGTAAGTATGTAGGTTGGATTCTGAAGTGATGATAAGGTCTCAGGTCCGAATGAAGGGTACTCCGCCCGCAAGTGTTTATTCTGTATATGTCATGTTCGTCAGTTATAGCCTTGGCCGGCTCGTAATAACAGTGTGGTGTAATGAACATGAATATATATATATATATGCGTATAGGTAATTGTGTCATTGTAAACCGAGTGCATGTTCATATATACATACAGGTATTATGTTGATAACAGAGGAATGAATGATGTATTCTGAGTGCATGATTAGGTACGTTCATTATGTTGTATCTGGGTGGTCGTGTTTCGAAGGATGCTGATGGTTAGAACACTGCTCAATTAATGATTTCCGAGTGGGACTTAACTTCCCGTTTTCCCGAGTGAAGTGCGAGCGTGAGGATTTACCGAGTAAACCCTTGTCCATATCCGATTGAGAAATTACTTTGTGTTTGTGTTGGAGGGGCGTTGTGCTGACCTCGCTTAGGCGGTGTCATACCTCGCCCAAGTAACTAGGGCGGTTCGCCCAAGCGTGTGGAACCATGCTGAAGCAAGCAGATATCAACGTGAGACTCCGCCTATGTACCTCCCTCTTCCGTTGTCGCATTATTATATCTCACTGGGCGGTGTTGGACATCGCCTGAGTAAGTGAACGTTGTGATGTAGTCCGTCCAGGCATTGTTGTGCCTTGCTGAACTGGACGGCGGTGTAATTACTTCCTCCTTCCGTGGTTGCACTATCATGCTTCGCTCAGGCGGCGTCGGACCTCGTCTGAGCGAGCCAGTTATCTTAGTCTTCGCCCAGGCGCTGTTGTGAGGACTCGCGCTGGAGCAAGTAGTTGTTAGAATGGGACACCGTTCAATTACCTTTCCTCTCCGTCGTGATGCTAATGCAATCCAGACACCGGTGTTGACCCCTGATTTGGGCGTTGTGGTTGAGTCCGCCCAGTCGTTGTCATAAATAGCCGAGTTGGGCGGAATAGGTTCAGGTCCCCCTTCCTCCATAAATTACTCCTGCATATGTACATCTCCCTTCTTCTTCCCTTGCCTGTCCTCCGAAGCCGAACGCCCAGCGTTCTCTGAGAAAGGGTCAGTCCGTAGGAACGAATAGACGCTAATGTAAGGTTTACTTGAAGAGTTTCACATCTGATGTTGCAGTGTCACACATCGTTTAGGCGGTGTGAGACAACGGTTGAGCGGGTCACTTCGCCCTGGAGTCCGCCCAGGACAAACATACCCCTCCTAGACAGGTAGGATGATTCGAACTCCGCCCTTCTACCAAGTGCTACGCGTGTGAATGTATTAACATCTTCCCCTTATCTATTTCCTCCTATTGAGTGACCAGTGTTTCTCGAGGGAAAGCTTTCCTTGTGAAATCCCCTCCATCCGCTGTTGTGCTACCATACTCCGCCTAGACGGTGTCAGACCCCGTCTAAGCGAGCAAACGATGTTTTGTAATCCGCCCAGGTGCTGGTGTGTTACGATAAACCCAATGAGCCGGTTCCAGTCTTAGCCTTCTGTTGTTGCCTTATGCGTGTGGATGATCTCTCATTTCCCTTGTTCTTCCTTGCACTCCGCCCTTTGTGTTATCCGGATGCCTTATAGTCTTTGGTTACTTAATTTTGGAAAATTTTTTCCCCGTATTGGTTTTTAGTTATTTTATTAAATTAGGGTGTTACATTTTGGTATCAGAGCAGACCAAAAGGTCCATGGCCAAGGTTTGCCTACTGTTTGTGGGCGGTTGAATATATTATGCCAGTTGTCCTAGATTGCTTATGATATTCTATTGTATGTTGATACCTGTCCAGTTATGACTTGGGTGATGATATATGTTATGATTCTCTATTGAAATTGGTATATGCTGACTATGAATGGTGTGGTTGTACACTTGTGCCTTGTTGAGAAATTTGAACGTGTGATAAATGAATGATACATGAAGTGTGTGATTTGCAGTATAAGGGATGGGTTGTAGTTCCTAGGTTGAAAATCTGGGTGTGTAATAAGTGAGTGAAGGTGAGGTCGGAAGTATGTTAAAATTTGGGGTTGCGTCTCAGTGGCGATTGAGGAAACCAAGTGAGTGATGACTAAATGCTTGACCAATAGGAATAATGACCCCTTAGGGATTCTAAACCTGATAGTTTATTACCTTGCGAGTTGTTGAGCCGAGTAGAACAATTGCGTAATGATGCATGCGACTCTTGGATTGTGGCACCATAAACTGTTTAGTGACTATGCAACTCCGTCCACGAATGCATGCTAATAATTCTATGAATACTGACTGAATACTTGAAAAATAGGAGTGTCACCATTGCTGCCGAATGCTAATTATGACGGATATTTTGTAACCTAGCACATGAGCCTTGCGTGATATATGATATAGGTGATTAGGTGTGAACCCTGATTGAATAATTAGATCATGATAGAGTCTTGGTTCCTGGTCTATGATAACTGAGTGAATGATTGATGGATATATTTATCCTGGATAGATTCTGGGTGAAGTGCTTTTATGTATTGCTCCATATTCGAAATATGATAGTTGTTGATGATTGAAATATGTGATCTGTGTATGATTGCTTAGTGATGCATGCAACACCCGGATAGTATGATAGCCATTAATTGTAAACCGTTGTGATGATGCCTGTCTAAAGGATATATATATGTGTGAATGAGAATGCCGAGCGATTTATACTATGAGTCAGCGAATAAGAGCTGCGTGTGATGGAGTGTATCAGCGTCAGATGCTCTTCCGAGTGGGCAATCAGATGGATGCGTGGGATATTGAGGATTTTGAGACTAATCCTAAAAGACCTCCGAGTTGGACTCGAGGCCATGCTTGGAGCATGAGCATTGGATGCTTAATGGAAGTCCTTGGGTTGGACCCAAGGCAAACGCCGAGTGCATTGGAGTTGGACTCCTGGTGAACACATCGTATACATCTGATTCGCCGACTGGATGAATGCGTGTTATAAGTACAATTTCTGATTGAATGACTGTGCGTGCACTTATGAGAATAAATGAGCTCAGTGTGAACTATGTGAATGTGTGAATATGATATTGTGAATGAAACCCTTAATGTAGTTGGAATTGATTTGGATAAATCTGATTGGATGGGCGTATGTGTATGTCAAGTGCAATGTGTGTTATGATTATGATGTATGCTGTAGTAAACGATGATATAACCATGAATAATTGGTGTGACATCTGATTGAGTGTCTGTACATTAGTGCTGTTGCTGAAGCTTGTGGTGTGTTATAGCATATGTGATTGTGAATTGCTTAAACCTGAATGAATTGCATGAACCCGAGTGAGTGATGTCATCACATTGCTGGGGATTAAGAATTTAATCCGAGCCATGATTTTGTGTTGAATAGGATTAGAGGAAATAATTACTCGGTATTGGCTAGGAGCCGACTGTTGTATTGCCATCAACTGTTTTACAGAAGTGATGAATAATTTTCATGATTATTGATACGTGATGTACCCTATGTGATGCGTGATGTTAAAGTGGGTGTATTACTTATATGTGTGAACTGCCATTAACTACCGTGTGAATTTGTATTAGTTGGGTGAAGTCTGGTTCGTGTGAGGTATGCTGCTCTGAGATGACTCTTCCTGCCTTAGGTAATGTGGTAGCGTACACGTTGTAGTGACCATGTAATTGTTGTAACCCTATAGGAATGAGACGTCATCCTATAAGTTGGATGCAGCAATTCATGAGTCAGGCAGGTGAAGCTGTAACTACTTATGGTGATGGTGAGTCTTTCAGGCGGTCCTGAGTGATTATGAGAGTTATATTAAGTGAGTATTATATGGTTATGCATCAGAATGAAGGTAGGGGGTTTGTTTGACCTTAGTATGTCTGCCTCCGAGCGAATTAGAGGTCGTCAGGTACCGATTAGCTACTAAACGGGGTGATTAATTATTGGAATAAGAAGGGTGATCAAATCTGTCACTGGAATTGTAAGTTTTATAAGATTAACCGAGTGGTATTGTAAGCCTAAAGAGGAAAACAGATTTTTTTTTTTAAAAAAAACCAAACTACATTACAAAGTGAGGATTTGCTTGGGAAGGGAATTAGTGTATTCCGAGAGTGTGAAAATGGGGATAATTCCGAGTGAAGTCTTATGAGGAAGCATTGCTGAGTGAGGACTAGAGCGTTCCGAGTATAACCTCATAGAGAGTGCCATTACTAAGTTAAGAGGATAGTATCCGAGCGAAACATTCTGAGTAAGGGGAGATTCGAGTGGTGTGTCTCAGAGTGTATCACTTCCGTGTAGAATGAAACCATGTGGGATGACTCTACGAAGAAAGATGCCGAGTGTAGAATTCTTAATGCCCTTGTGATGTCCAACCAAGTGATTTTCCCGGAGAAAAGTCCTTCTGGACGAAAATGAGACTCCGAGTGAGTGAGTTTGGCCAAAAGCATGGGTAGGAACCTAAGATCTCCACGCCGAGCGTGGTGCCTGTGCGAATTAAACCCTAGCAAATGGTACTGACTGGAGCACATAGAAGCCCTTTTGAGCGTTCATTCTGGTGTAAGGAAGAAATCTTGTGGTCAGATTTTGAAAACCGAGTGTTTAAACCGAGAGGAATTGGTCAGGAGTGGGTGTTTTTGGGGATCAGTGATGTGTTTACCTATTAGATTACTCCCAACTAGATGATTAACCCCCCCATCACGTATACATGTGATACAATTTTGGGTTTGTACCCTGTGTGAGTTGTAGTTGTACCGAATGACTCATGTGAGTCTGGGAAACCGAGGGTGTAAATACACCAGTCGGTGTTGAGAGCACAGGGCCGAACAGCCAAGAAATTAGGAAGTTCCCCTGCTTGTAATGGATTGGCTGAGTTAAAATGGAATAAATTGTACGTTTTAATTCAAATTCCCAAATATATTAAATCCTCTAATGAAGTTATAATCAGATAGGGCCGGACTTTTGCTTTACCGACTGAGAATTTTGGTGCGGTCAGTAAACCGCTTGGGTGGTAAATCTTCTCCGAGTGAAATTGTGGTTCAGTCGGTGACTGCTTGTGGAAACACAGCAGCGTGGTAAGTAAACAGCAATCTTCTGAGTTAGGCATTGTGGTAAGTTACCGATTAAATTTCGAGGACTAAATTCTTTTGAGAGGGGGAGAACTGTAATATCCTGATTTAATAATTATTTACCGAATGAATCTAAATTGCTAAAATAGTAATTCCAGAAGTAGAAAATCATTTGTTAATTATATTCGGTTTAACTTGAGAAATAGTGACAAATTAAATAAGCTTAATTGGTAAGGGGTGGCTGTTTGCGATTGGTGAGTCCGTCCACGATTTCCCACCCCACTCTCCTCTTCCTCGCGCACGCGCATGCCTTTACATATATGTGCCTTGGGTCATTAAAGTTATGCATTTCCTTCAGATTTCTCTTCTTCTCTTCTTCACTCTCCTTCTCCTCTTCTTCTTTTCTACTCGTTGTTCCCGTGAGCTCGAGACAGTGGTGGCTGAAGGTCGGAAGTCCTCCTTCCTTACTCGACGAGCCAGTGAGGGTGAGGGTGTGCATTCCCTCTGCATGCAACCCGCCTCCTTCCTTGTTCCCTCATCCCTTCGTCGACTTCCTCTTCTTGCTCGAAACTACCAAGCCCCAGTGGAGATCTGCACTGCGAGGAGCTTCAAGGGGATTGGAGTGTTCACAGTATTGCGATGGAGCCCTTCTAGGGAGCGAGCCGAGAGCGGGACGTCTTGGGCCTCCCCTGCTCTTGCATGCAGATGTTAAGGGTGATTCAGTGTTCCTCTGGAATTGAATGTCACGTTGACCGACTGAGAGCTTCAGTCCAGGTAGGAGGAGTATCTTCTATCTTAAATGCATGGGTTATGAACAGGATCCGAGTACTGATACTTGCTAGATCCTTGCTCTGATTGTGTGTTGTGTTGATGAGAATGCTTTATTGAATCTGTGTATGTTCATAGGAATGCATGTGTTGATTAAGTTCTGGTACTGTCATATACTGATTGCATATTGTGTCATGATTGATTGGAATCCTTGCATGAGCCTGTCATTCTTCGTATAAATACCTGCGCTGATTAAGTCTTGATGCTGCTGTGAACCGAATGCATGTTAGCTTGAAGTTGATGAAAATGCTCATAGAAGCTTGATACTGATTGATATTGATTGTATTGGAATCACATGTTGTTAATGGAACGATGATGATGATTACATGGGAGCTGTGTGTGTTGAATTAAAAGGCGGAGTCCTGATGATATGTATTACCGACTGCATGTGAAAGATGTGTGATTGAATAAGAGGATGTGTGCATGAGTTAAATGCTGTGTGTGGAGTACTGTTAATGTCCAGCATCGATTGCATGAGATGCATGTGCCATTTGAATGCTGATGATGTATGATGCCGATTGCATGAGATGCATGTATGGCCGTGTATATGAACTCTGTGTGTGTGATGAATCCGCGTGTGGCGCATGGGATGCGTTTGTGCTGAGAGCACGTAGTGTGGGACACTACCATCGGTTTTTAAAGCGTGGGACGCTATAAAATCCTTGAGTGAGACTCAAGGTAGCCCTTGAGTGGGACTCGGGCTGCCTGTGAACACCTCCGTTGGCGCTGAGAGCGCTGGTGTCACCTGTGGGCAAACGGTTGGGTACCTGTAAAACGGCCAAGCAGCTGAGAGCTGATTTGATAGCTGAGAGCTATGTGTAAAAAGGCTGAGAGCCTACGTTGCAACGTCTAAACCGATACACACGAATGCGGAACCGAGTGAAATAATATGTGTTTATTAACTGTTGACAATATTGGAATTGGTTGCGTATGCGAAGTGTTAGTGAGATGATGAATGCGTATGTCCGAGTGAATTACTCCGTGTGAACCTGCCTTGGATGCTAAGCGAATCCTGTTTCATGAAAATATATATGTATATATCAGTGTTATTGAAATGTTAGGTGTGTAGCCGAGTAAAAATTGTTGAATTCTGATTGAGAAATATTTAACATATGCGTTCTGATCCATGGGTATTGTTATTAAGTCATTGATTATCGTATGTTAATGTTGTTGATTGATGCTACTCTGACTATAACTGTTGCCATGTATAATTGTGTGTATATATATGTATTGTCGTATAATTGTGAGGCACCCTGAGTCGGTATCTGTCATTTAAAATTTAAGATGCTCACCCCTGCACCATTTTTCAGTAAGTATACAGGTTGGATTCTGAAGTGATGATAAGGTCTCAGGTCCGAATGAAGGGTACTCCGCCCGCAAGTGTTTATTCTGTATATGTCATGTTCGTCAGTTATAGCCTTGGCCGGCTCGTAATAACAGTGTGGTGTAATGAACATGAATATATATATATATGCGTATAGGTAATTGTGTCATTGTAAACCGAGTGCATGTTCATATATACATACAGGTATTATGTTGATAACAGAGGAATGAATGATGTATTCTGAGTGCATGATTAGGTACGTTCATTATGTTGTATCTGGGTGGTCGTGTTTCGAAGGATGCTGATGGTTAGAACACTGCTCAATTAATGATTTCCGAGTGGGACTTAACTTCCCGTTTTCCCGAGTGAAGTGCGAGCGTGAGGATTTACCGAGTAAACCCTTGTCCATATCCGATTGAGAAATTACTTTGTGTTTGTGTTGGAGGGGCGTTGTGCTGACCTCGCTTAGGCGGTGTCATACCTCGCCCAAGTAACTAGGGCGGTTCGCCCAAGCGTGTGGAACCATGCTGAAGCAAGCAGATATCAACGTGAGACTCCGCCTATGTACCTCTCTCTTCCGTTGTCGCATTATTATATCTCACTGGGCGGTGTTGGACATCGCCTGAGTAAGTGAACGTTGTGATGTAGTCCGTCCAGGCATTGTTGTGCCTTGCTGAACTGGACGGCGGTGTAATTACTTCCTCCTTCCGTGGTTGCACTATCATGCTTCGCTCAGGCGGCGTCGGACCTCGTCTGAGCGAGCCAGTTATCTTAGTCTTCGCCCAGGCGCTGTTGTGAGGACTCGCGCTGGAGCAAGTAGTTGTTAGAATGGGACACCGTTCAATTACCTTTCCTCTCCGTCGTGATGCTAATGCAATCCAGACACCGGTGTTGACCCCTGATTTGGGCGTTGTGGTTGAGTCCGCCCAGGCGTTGTCATAAATAGCCGAGTTGGGCGGAATAGGTTCAGGTCCCCCTTCCTCCATAAATTACTCCTGCATATGTACATCTCCCTTCTTCTTCCCTTGCCTGTCCTCCGAAGCCGAACGCCCAGCGTTCTCTGAGAAAGGGTCAGTCCGTAGGAACGAATAGACGCTAATGTAAGGTTTACTTGAAGAGTTTCACATCTGATGTTGCAGTGTCACACATCATTTAGGCGGTGTGAGACAACGGTTGAGCGGGTCACTTCGCCCTGGAGTCCGCCCAGGACAAACATACCCCTCCTAGACAGGTAGGATGATTCGAACTCCACCCTTCTACCAAGTGCTACGCGTGTGAATGTATTAACATCTTCCCCTTATCTATTTCCTCCTATTGAGTGACCAGTGTTTCTCGAGGGAAAGCTTTCCTTGTGAAATCCCCTCCATCCGCTGTTGTGCTACCATACTCCGCCTAGACGGTGTCAGACCCCGTCTAAGCGAGCAAACGATGTTTTGTAATCCGCCCAGGTGCTGGTGTGTTACGATAAACCCAATGAGCCGGTTCCAGTCTTAGCCTTCTGTTGTTGCCTTATGCGTGTGGATGATCTCTTATTTCCCTTGTTCTTCCTTGCACTCCGCCCTTTGTGTTATCCGGATGCCTTATAGTCTTTGGTTACTTAATTTTGGAAAAATTTTTCCCCGTATTGGTTTTTAGTTATTTTATTAAATTAGGGTGTTACACCCAACCTCCCACATTTCCTCAGACCACAAACCTCAATGATCCTATAACCTTTTGTCTCCCTCTTCAAGCTCTCAAAACCTTCATTCTTTAATTTTCGCATAAGAAGAAATTACGCAAACTTGAAGATTTGAAGAAATACAAAGGAGTTTAGCATAAGGAAAGTTTAACAATCTTCACTTGAGGTAAAGAGGGGATAGGATATTAAATATATAGAAATTAAGTTAGAATTTCTTGCTTAATTGTTTAGAAACTCATATAGTTAGATTTTAATTTAATTTGAATTAAATTGTGAAATTGATGCCAAATGGTTTGGAATATGATATTAAATAATTACTATAATATGGAAAATGTGTTTCCATATTCTTTGACTTATTAAATGTTATGGAAAATATGTTTCCCTATGTTTGAAATATGATATAAATGTTATGGAAAATGTGTTTCCATATGATTGAATTATGATATAAGTAGTATGGAAAATATGTTTCCATATTCTTTGAATTACAAATAAAGTATGCTTAATTGATTGTTATAATAATTTTATTGTTAAAATTAATTATAAAGGAATTTGATAATTTATCATATGCATTGGCCATTCAAAGAATCCGCAGAGGGGTTCTTTGAGGGGGTTCCCAGTGGGGGAACGTGCTCTGTTAAGTAACAGACCTCTGCGGTGGTTTTATACCACGGCCGTCTTAAGGACTAAGCAGTGTGTCCTTAAGGGGGGTCCCGCAACACTAGTTATTGATATTATGATATTGTTATCCGATGTGGTGTTGCATTATGGGGCGCGGTATCGGTTGGATATCCGTAAAAATGTTATTGTTGGAAATCACTGCAGATGTTCCCACCAGAATGGATCCATCATGCATTTTCATTTATATAAAAGAACGAAATATAATAATATCAGTATAATACAAAATACTTGTTTGGCATCTGCATCGCATAGCATCCTACTTGTGATTGTGTTTGTTCTGATTTAATTTCTATTTATTTGATATTTTATCTCACTCTTTCTATTACTTATGGCAACCCTTTAGTTGTTAACCAGGAAGACATGTGACAAAGTGGATGTTGCTGAATATGGATGAATTATGAAGGCTTTTGATGATGATGCTTGCTTGCATGACTACTATTGTTGTATTATGTATATGCTATGTTTTGGTACTTTACATCTTTATATTTTATAAGACCTAGGTGCCTGTTGTAAAATATAATATGTATGGAACTCTGATGTTATGTATAATAATAAGAAGTTAATTATGTAAAGGTTGCGTACTCTGATATTGTATCGGTAACCTCTGGAATCAGGTTGTGAATCTCTTGATAATTACCAGACGAAAAATAAGTTATCTAAGAGATTTTATATGGTGAGGGTAATTATCTTGGGATTTGCAAGTTGGCCCCAGGGCGTTACTGTTGGAAATATGCACTAAAAGCCTATATATAGGTTCGCATCATTTTGAATAAGTCATTTTTTGTTAAATAGTTTAACAACCTTTATTTATCCTTGGAGTAATAGGTCATATAAGAGTTATTCCTAAAACGTCCCTAGTCAAGTATTTACGTGGGGACATGTAAATACATTAAGACTAGTGTGTGAGTGTACTGATGATCTGATCTCACAGATCATGGATATAAATGATATCAAGTCTTCACACGGGTACACATTAAGAGTAATGATGCACTGGATAGACCCACCATGAGAATGTTGCATGGATCGTTACATGAATGTCATAAACGATTCTCAATGTGATAATGGTATATGTAGTCCTTTGACCTGAAGTCACTATGATTCCTACATAAGGAGTTTATTGTTTTAATACAATCAAACGTCTTCTGTAATAAGAGGACTATAAAGGTTGTGGTTAGGCAATGTACAAATTATGCAGAGGGGTGTGAGTGATGTAGATGGGATTTGTCTCTCCTATGTGACAGGAGTGATATCTATAGGCCACTTGATGGAGTGAGACTAAGGAAATGCATGGCCATGCTAGAAAGAATAAATATTGGATATTTATTCGGATAAAGTCTACTCCGGTATCAAGTAAAATAAATTGGACCGTACAAGGATGACACGACCATGCCTTGGGCCCAATTAGGATATCGTGACAAAAGGAACAAACATATAAAATAATTATCACTTATAGGTTATGTTGTTAATAAATAATATTCGGACATAATGATGCATTGCTAGATGCCGCTCTTATTTTATATTAATAATAAAATAGTTTATTATTAATATAACCGAGTATTTTACCTATAGGGTCACACACATAGAGTAAGCCCATCAGAAAATAGCTTTTTATTTTAGTTGGACTAAAATAAGACTATTGGGCCTAACTCATTTAGAATGAGTAAGGAGCCCACTCTTTAGAGAGCAAATTAGGTCAAACCTAAGCCTATAAATAGAGCATAAGATGCTCATAGGCGGCTACCCAAAAGAGACACAAAATTACGCAAAAGTTGCAAAAGCTACACGCCGTCAAACTAGCATTTGGAAGGTGTAGCATTTCTGGTGGGAGTACTCGTGTGGACTCCTAAAGGACGAGGCTACGATTGCTTTGATATTCTTCAAGAGGTAATCCTAAAACGCAATTTTTGTATGTTTGTCTTATGCTTTGAAACACGGCGCTTTGCAAATCCTATGGGAATCCTTGTATTTCCGCTGCTCATACACTAGGGATTCCCTAACAGTGGTATCAGAGCCTGGTTGCAAAACCGTGTTTTGGGAAAACATTTGTTTAAAGAACATGTAAAAATAAAATAAAATTTCTTTTATGAAAAGAATTGTAAAGGTTGAATCCTTTTGCAAAGGTTGCATCTTTTATTAGCTATGTTGCAAAGGTTGCATTTTTAATGAGATATTATGTAAAGGTTGCATTTTTATGAGATATGTTGCAAAGGTTGCACCTTTTGAAAGCTAATATCAATATATTTTTGCTTTATGTATATTGATTTCTTTTCTCAACATTTTAATTAAAGAACATGTTTTTAGGATGTGCTTTATTATATGAACATGTTGTATGTTGCAATGGTGATTGTTTTATATGTGTTCTAATTATAAGGCATGTTTTATGTTTATTTAGTTAAATTAAAATCAAGGGTTGTATGCAATGACGTCTATATGCTTTCTCTTTTCTAATATGAATTGTTCATGTAAGATTGTGTTTAGAAAGTTTAAGAGTTAAACCCTAGCCGTAATGAAAACTAAGATTCAAAAGTTGAAACCTAGCCGTAATGGTATTTTATTTATTTGTAAATGTTACAAATAAAATATTTGATTTTAATATTATATTTTAAATTCGATTTGTAAAAGTTACAAATCAAATTTTAATTATTTGTTAAAATTAAAGTTTGTAAGAGTTACAAATTTAAATAATTTATTCTTATTAATTTTAATAGGATTTGCATTGTTTGTGATCCTTTTAAAATTAATGTGATTTGTAAGAGTTACAAATTTAAATAATTTATTCTTATTAATTTTAATAGGACTTGCATCATATGTGATCTTTTTAAAATTAATGTGATTTGTAGGAGTTACAAATTGATTCATATTTATTAAATTTAATATGATTTGTAATTGTTACAAATAGAAGATAAGATCTTTATTAAATTTAATAATTTTAAAATCAAATATTTAATCCTTAATAAATTTGATAGGATTTGTAAAAGTTACAAATTAAAGATAAGATCTTTATCAAATTTAATAGGATTCCAAATAAAATATCTTGAACTCTAGAGATAAGGTCTAAAATTTAAACCTTAATCGTTCCTAAAAATTAGGATGATTGTTGAGACTCTAGAGATAAGGTTTAAAAGTTAAACTTTGATTATTCCTATTTTAGGATAATTATAAGGGTCAAAAGATAAGTTTTAAAAGTTAAATCTTGGCCGTTTCAAAATTAAAGATTTCAAATTGTTTGAAATCATAACCGAATATTTTGAGCTGTTAATGGTCAGTGGGACGTTCTGGCTAGGAAAGACTTGGTACTTAAGCGGTCACTCCAGACCCACCTCTCTTTCCTGGGAACTAACCTGATTACAGTACTAAATATTTGGGTTGGAACACCCCTTGACCCTGTCTGTTGAACGGTCAATAGAGCCGCCAAACTTCTTTGCGTAGTTTTCCTTTTATGACCCCGTGTGTTTAATTATGTGTTTTAAAATTTATTTTATTTTAAATACAATTGATTACTCTATTAATTGATTAATTAACACGTCCAGCGGTGAATGGTTATGGTCTTAGATTTTTTTTATTTAATTTTAAATACAGCCTGCGTGCTGTGCCTTTCTCTATTCTTAAATTTCTTCTCTCAACCCTTCACTCGTATGTAAAACGAGTTTTCTTTATTACATTGTAATCTTGGAAAAGCCAACAAGGTGGAGACCTAGAAGAAACCTAGAGTGGTGATGGATATGACCTTGAAAGGAACAAAGGAGTGGTGACTCTAGGAGGATGGTGGTTTCAAGAAGTAGGACTTCATGAAGTCAAGACACCATAGTTCCTTTAGGTTTATTTTATTTTATTTTATTTTCTAGGAAGACCATAACCATCTCACAATTTTGATTGCATGTTTTTGGGGTTTTATTTTGCGTTAAAGCGTTTAATGAAAGTCGGTAATGAACAATAAGAAAATTAAAATCCCTCAAGCCCGACAATCATACCTTCCAATAAGTAATAACGTCTAACTTGATATAAATAAAGTGCAGGTCACGTCATAGTTGGGTGCCTTTATTTATGTTTAGTAGGACATGATTGGATAATTGGATTATCCAAGTATTATTAAGTTTTATTCAAATAGACTTTTTTTTCAATTGGATTGGAAAAGCCTAAAGGTATGAACAGTCTAAAACGCGTTCTAATAAACAACAGTCATCAATGCTAGTTTCAATAAAGTGTAGGTTCTGCCAAAGCAGGGTGCGTTTATTGATATTAGTAAAGGATGATGGATAATTGGATTATCCAACCATTTTTATTGGACTTATCTAGGTAACTTTAATCAGATTGAAGAACCTAGAAGCGTTAATATTAAGTTTAAACGCCTTCTAATAAATAACACTCGTCGAGACTAATGTCAATAAATAGTGGGCCTGCCAAAGCAGGGTGCTATAATTTATATTAGTAAGGCGCGATGGGATAATTGTAATATCCAAATTGTTTTTATTAGGCCTAAACTTAACTAAGTTTTTCAATTGGATTGAAAATAACTTAGAGGAGTAAGGATTGAGCTTAAATTTATAAGATGAATAAGGGTAAAGAGTTACCCACTCAATCATCCAAGAGTTGCATGAGATGCAATTGGAAATGTGTTTCCTACCTAAATAACCAAGGGTTGGGCGATCAGCCAAAGCTGACTCAACACTAGGCCAAATATGGATCTTGGCCCACTAGAAAAAAATCTTCCAATGGGATTTTTTTTTTATGATTCAGTGAGGGTATTTGTTTTGAATCAAAATAGTGGGAGACAACATATTTATTTAATGACCAAAATTTAAATATGTTTTAAATATAAGTGATAGATTTGCATGTAATTTGTTTTAGAATAACCATGATATACCAAATATTGTTTTGTTGCAATCTGTCCTTTGGAAGGACACTTTATCTAAAAAAAATGCCTAGATAGGTATTGAGGCTTGAGAATTATCTTCATTAAAGATGAAGCGGCAGTGTGTGATGTTTGGCTTATATGTCATCTATGGTTGGGTCTTGAATACCCTATGGAGTCTGCATAAACTCTGAGCTGTAAAAGGCAATATGAATATATGGGAGATATACGATATGATCGTATACAGACTTTATTAAGGCCAAGTTAATCTAGAAGTCTAAAAGGTGATCAAGAAAGGAAATTGTTTCCAGTTTTAGCCAAAATAAGACATTGAAATAATTTATCTAAAGAACTTGAAGGAGTTCAAAAGAAAGGGAAGTAAGACTTCCACTACAGGTCATGTTATAGAAGTCAAGTTATTTTACTTCACTAACATTAGTATCAGATACTAGTAGTAGATCTCAAATTTTGAAAGATCAAGGAAGTAGATCACTTGTTAAGGGCGGAGAAGTCCATGTAAAATTGAGCAAAAGTTGCTACAATAAAGATAAGATCTTTTACCTATTGGGCTAGTTAGTGAACTAGACATTGTGCATATTGTTTCTTGTTGGACAAGAAATGTTTTTCTTATTATAAAATAACTTTGTTTCTTTAAATGGATGTTGATGCACAATTGAGTAATGGATTCCACATCCTAAATCTCAAAACTCCCATCTATAACAACTGTCAAAGTAGGTTAAAATAAGTGATTTTGAACCTTACTTACATGGTATTGTCTCCTAAGGCAAATGGATAAGAAACACATTTCTAAATACCATTAATGTGGTTATATGGACTCTTTTGATTTTGGAATCAATGGAGACATGTAAATCTTATTCATTGGAGAGATAATTGAGACCTCATTCATTAAAAGATGAGTAATCTATTATCTAATACATGACGATGTATGTGGGCCTATTGGAACAATAACTAGATATGTTTTTCAATACTTCAACATACTAATTGAAAAGTCAATGAGTATGGATTTATGTAACATAAGTTAGAAAGTCTTTGAAAAGTTTAAAGAATTCATAATGAAGTGAAAAACCAAATTGGCAAGACAATTAAAGCTATTGATTAGATCAAGATAGCAAATAATTTGAGCTACAAGTTTGATAACTATCTAATAGAGTGAGAGATTACCTCTTAACTTATTCCTCATGGAATGCCTTAATAGCATCTCTACGGGGAAAAGTCAAACCTTGTTGGACATAGTTTGATTATTGATTATTATCAAACATCTCTAACTCCTTTAACGTTTCTTTATTAACAAAAATTTCCATACTTAACCATGTTCCATCTTAGACTTTCTTAAAGAAACCATATATGATATGGACTAGGAAGAAACCTAGTATGTCTTTACTAATAATTTGGAACTACGATGCTTCTATAGAGCATCCAACTCTGACAAGGTCGGATCCAAATTAGATAAATGTCTTATGTGAGATACCCAAAGAAAGCCAAGGGTTATCAATTCTACAATCCATCTGAGAATAAAAGGCTTGTTGCTTAGAATATTGTATTCTTGAATAAGAGTATATCCCTTAAAGAATCAGTGGGAGGATGATAGAACTTGAAGAAATTCAAGTATCACAAAGCATTTAAAAGTCAAGGATGGACTTGGAGCAGAAATCACAAAGTGTTGTGACATCATTAGCTCCGGTAGCACAAGACTTGCATAAGATCAAATAGGATATGTCACCAAACCTGAAAAATGTGGATATCTTATAAATCAGGAAGGAGGCATATTGCTAAATGACCAAGCTTCTTATGAAGAGGCCAATGCAAGTTTAGATTCTAAGACATGGCATAAGACCATGGGATTTGAAATGGGTTCCATGTATATTAACAAGGTATGAACCTTGGTTGACACACCTAAAGGGTAAAGCCTATAGGATGCAAGTGGGTTTTCAAAAGGAAAACTAAACATGGATGGTAATAAGAGTACCTTTAAAAGCAAGATTGACAAAATTCAATTAGCTTAAAAACCATTTAGATCCTGCTTGTTGTAGCAGTATACCACCATTATGAGATATGGTAGATGTCAAGATGGAAATCATCTTGAGGATGTGTATATGACACAACCTAAAGGCCTTTTATGCCTGAAACATCTAAGAAGGTATGTGAACTACAAATGTTCCATTTATGGATTGAAGCAAGCTTTTAGAAGCTAGAATCTTCATTAAAGAACGAAGATAAATCTTGTGACTATAAAAGGGTTAGTAACTACACAATTATAGTTCTAGTATTACATGCAGAAGACATGCTTCTTCTAGAACTAATAATATTCTCATTCTATAGTCAAGAGTATCCTTAAACACTTAAGAAGGACTAAGGTTTTAATCTTGATAAATGGAAGATGAGCTCGTTGTAAAGGTTACATCGATGTCAATTTTTAGACCTAAGATTGCAATCAAAATATATGTGTTGTCAAGATGGTTACGATGTATGCTTGAAAGGTTCAAAGCAAGAAACAATCGTTGGTTCTACTAACAAATCTAAGTATTTTGCTATGTTAAATTACAAAAGAAGTCAATTTACATTTAATCATTCCAAATGTTTTGTATCCTATGAGTTTCCACTGTGATGACAATGGAACCATAGAACAATATAAGGAAGTGGATTAATCCAAGCATATACTTAAATAGTTCCATCTTTGGAAGATGTGAAAATATGCAATATGCATACCAATAAAATTGTTGGGAACCCACTAGTAAAACCGCTTACATAGTAAAAGCATAAGGGCACTGTAGACGTCATTGGGCATTAACCTTATCGGCTCTAAGTGCAAGTGGGAGATTGTTGGAAATATGCACTAAAAGCCTATATATAGGTTCGCATCATTTTGAATAAGTCATTTTTTGTTAAATAGTTTAACAACCTTTATTTATCCTTGGAGTAATAGGTCATATAAGAGTTATTCCTAAAACGTCCCTAGTCAAGTATTTACGTGGGGACATGTAAATACATTAAGACTAGTGTGTGAGTGTACTGATGATCTGATCTCACAGATCATGGATATAAATGATATCAAGTCTTCACACGGGTACACATTAAGAGTAATGATGCACTGGATAGACCCACCATGAGAATGTTGCATGGATCGTTACATGAATGTCATAAACGATTCTCAATGTGATAATGGTATATGTAGTCCTTTGACCTGAAGTCACTATGATTCCTACATAAGGAGTTTATTGTTTTAATACAATCAAACGTCTTCTGTAATAAGAGGACTATAAAGGTTGTGGTTAGGCAATGTACAAATTATGCAGAGGGGTGTGAGTGATGTAGATGGGATTTGTCTCTCCTATGTGACAGGAGTGATATCTATAGGCCACTTGATGGAGTGAGACTAAGGAAATGCATGGCCATGCTAGAAAGAATAAATATTGGATATTTATTCGGATAAAGTCTACTCCGGTATCAAGTAAAATAAATTGGACCGTACAAGGATGACACGACCATGCCTTGGGCCCAATTAGGATATCGTGACAAAAGGAACAAACATATAAAATAATTATCACTTATAGGTTATGTTGTTAATAAATAATATTCGGACATAATGATGCATTGCTAGATGCCGCTCTTATTTTATATTAATAATAAAATAGTTTATTATTAATATAACCGAGTATTTTACCTATAGGGTCACACACATAGAGTAAGCCCATCAGAAAATAGCTTTTTATTTTAGTTGGACTAAAATAAGACTATTGGGCCTAACTCATTTAGAATGAGTAAGGAGCCCACTCTTTAGAGAGCAAATTAGGTCAAACCTAAGCCTATAAATAGAGCATAAGATGCTCATAGGCGGCTACCCAAAAGAGACACAAAATTACGCAAAAGTTGCAAAAGCTACACGCCGTCAAACTAGCATTTGGAAGGTGTAGCATTTCTGGTGGGAGTACTCGTGTGGACTCCTAAAGGACGAGGCTACGATTGCTTTGATATTCTTCAAGAGGTAATCCTAAAACGCAATTTTTGTATGTTTGTCTTATGCTTTGAAACACGGCGCTTTGCAAATCCTATGGGAATCCTTGTATTTCCGCTGCTCATACACTAGGGATTCCCTAACAGTTACATATTTTCCATATTATTTATATCATAATTCAATCATATGGAAACACATTTTCCACAATTTTTATATCATATTTCAAACATATGGAAACATATTTTCCATAACATTTAATAATTCAAAGAATATGGAAACACATTTTCCATGTTATAGTAATTGTTTAATATCATATTCCAAACCATTTGGCATCAATTTCAAAATTTAATTCAAATTAAATTAAAATCTAACTATATGAGTTTCTAAATAATTAAGCAAGCAATTCTAACTTAATTTCTATGTATTTAATATCCTATCCCCTCTTTCTTACCTCAAGTGAAGATCGTTAAGCTTTCCTTATGCTAAACTCCCTTGTATTTCTTCAAATCTTCAAGTTTGCGTAATTTCTTCTTATGCGAAAATTAAAGAGTTTAAGTATGACAATGAAGGTTTTGAGAGCTTGAAGAGGGAGATGAAAGGTTATAGGATTAGTGAGGTTTTTGGTTTGAGGAAATTTGGAAGGTTGGAGCCCTATTTATAGGCTTTGAATGGTGGTTACTGTAGCAAATTACTGTAGCACATCACAGTAGTAAATCACTGTAGCAGCTCGAAATGACATGAGGTGGTGGAAAAATGGAGAACTCTCATGAATTCTCTACATGTCACAAGATTTTTCATGTGACGTTTTACTGTAGCATTTTACTATAGAAGATTTTTATTTTATTTTATTATTCTATTCTACGTTCCATTCTTGTTTAATTCCATTTTAAGTCAGACTAAAAATATCCTTGTATTCATAATTAAATTTTCTACATATTATATTTTACAATAGGCACCTAGATCTTATAAAATATAAAGATGTAAAGTACCAAAACATAGCATATACATAATACAGCAATAGTAGTCACGCAAGCAAGCATCATCATCAAAAGCCTTCATAATTCATCCGTATTCAGTAACATCCACTTTGTCACATGTCTGGTTAACCACTAAAGGGTTGCCACAAGTAACAGAAAGAGTGAGATAAAATATCAAATAAATAGAAATCAAATTAGAACATACATTAATCACAAGTAGGATGCTTTTCGATGTAGATGCAAAATAAGTATTTTGTATTATACTTATGTTATTATATTTCGTTCTTTTATATGAATGAAAATGCATGATGGGTCTATTCTGATGGGAACATCTGCAGTGATTTCCAACAATAACATTTTTACGGATATCCAACTGATACCGCGCCCCATAATGCAAAACCACATCGGATAACAATATCATAATATCAATAACAAGTGTTGCAGGACCCCCCTTAAGGACACACTGCTTAGTCCTTAAGAAGGCCGTGGTATAAAACTACCGCAGAGGTCTGTTGCTCAACAGAGCACGTTCCCCCACCTTGAACCCCCTCAAAGAACCCCTCTGTAGATTCTTTGAACGGCCAATGCATATGATGCATGAATGCATTAAATTATTAAATTCCTTTATAATTAATTGTAACAATAAAATTATTATAACAATCAATTAAGCATACTTTGTTTGTAATTCAAAGAATATGGAAACATATTTTCCATATTATTTATATCATAATTTAATCATATGGAAACACATTTTCCATAATTTTTTATATCATATTTCAAATATATGGAAACATATTTTCCATAACATTTAATAATTCAAAGAATATGGAAACATATTTTCCACGTTATAGTAATTGTTTAATATCATATTCCAAACTATTTGGCATCAATTTCACAATTTAATTTAAATTAAATTAAAATCTAACTACATGAGTTTCTAAACAATTAAGCAAGTAATTCTAACTTAATTTCTATGTATTTAAGATCCTATCCCCTCTTGCTTACCTCAATTGAAGATCCTTAGGCTTTTTTATGCTAAACTCCCTTGTATTTCCTCAAATCATCATGTTTGCGTAATTTCTTCTTATGCAAAATTAAAGAGCTTGAGTATGGCAATGAAGGTTTTGAAAACTTAAAGAGGGAGATGAAAGGTTATAGGATTAGTGAGGTTTTTGGTTTAAGGAAATTTGGAAGGTTGGAGCCTTATTTATAGGCTTCCAATGGCGATTACTGTAGCAAATTACTGTAGCAAATCACTGTAGCAGATCAAAGTGAAATGAGGCGGTGGGAAGAATGGAGAACTCTCATGAAGTTACAAGATTTTTCATGTGACGTTTTACAGTAGCATTTTACTGTAGCATTTTACTGTAGAAGATTTTTATTTTATTTTATTATTTTATTTTATTCTACGTTCCATTTTCATTTAATTCCGTTTTAAGTCAGACTAAAAATATCCTTCTATTAAATTTCCTATTTTCTAGGATTCATTTCTTATTTTTCTGAGAAACTTTAATTTTTTCACTGTTTAGTTACCGCTTCAAATTTAATTAAAAATTTGGATTGTTACAATATTCTTTTAAAATTATCTATACCTAATATAGTCACACATATACAATAATAATCAATTATAGTAATTATAAATGGTTATATTCATAATTACTTATTAAAATAATTCATAAAAATACTCTAATCGAAACCTATTCCAATTGTTTTGTTAGGTAGTGATGATTTGTATTTTTGCAGAGAAAACTTTATCTAAAAATTAGTCAAAAATATAATACAATACAATACAATGTGCAAGAGTCAACAATTTATCTTGCATTTGTAGAAGTTTCTAAACTTGAGTTCGCTCACACCATGTTCCATTCATAATACTCTCAACTATTCACAAGCTTCTACTTTAAATTCATTGAGTTTTATTTAAATAGATTTTAAATGTCAATTTAATCTTGTGTGTGCTAGAGGATGTTATAAGGGTGACTAGTAATATACGTTAATTTAAATATCTTCATAACCAATTAAGTTAATTTTATTTAGGCTGTTAGCCTTTCTTTTTACGAAGTCATAACCGTGTGGCCTGATAAGAAAAGGAAACGACTTTTTTTTAGGGTCAACAAAAAAACTAAAAAGAACTTTTGGTGCCCTTGTTCATATGAGACCTATTTTCTATTCATGATTCTATCTGAATGTTCTTAGTTGGTTTAGCCTACAATGCATTATCAGGGACAAATTAACCACTTCAAATGTTCAAATAGCCATTTAGGAACAGTGACTAATATCAACACAGATACCATATACTGATATTTATATTTGTTAATCATTCAAGATCCTCTTATATTGGTATATAATATGAAAATATAATCTTCGGAGAGACATATACAAAATTAATTTTCATTCTAGTGTAATTACTTTACTTTTTTACCTTTACCACATTAAATCATTGAAATCTAGCAATGATGTATAAGGTTAATATTATCCGTTTTACATGAAAAGTATTGAGAATAAGGATTGAACTCTAATTCTCACATTTTCGATTCGGTAAAGGTATAAGTTCAATAGAACTATGATCAAACCAGAGATTGAGTTGTGGTTCAACTAATAACCATAAAAGACTGACCTAAATCATTCACCTAGTCTTTTCACGGTTCAACTGGTTGGATCGTCTAATTCAATCCAGTTTTGATAATAATGCACATTTCTCCCTTTCTTTTATTGTTATTTTAAAGAATAAAAAAATAAATTACTTTTTTTATTCCTTATCTTTCACTCTTATTTGAATTCTATTATTTGTTTCTTTCCAAGTGGATCTTTTAATCATGCTAAATATTTTTAATTAGTTATGGTGTTAATAGATTTTTTTATGATATTTTAAATTAATCCTCATAATTTTTTTATTTTAAAATTAGTCCCTATATTAAAAAATCATTTGATAGACCTATAATATTGATGTGTCTAACTTTCTTCGTCTCATTTTCTTGCCTCTAACTATATCATCTCCCATCACTCCTTGTTCTCCTTCCACCACGACATTTCACCCAACGTTTTTCCCTCATCATCTCTACCATCTTTTTCCTTGTCTCTCACCCTTTATCAATCACGCTCACTCTCTTTATAGTAGAATTGGGTACAATTTTTTAATTCATCACAATTACTTATTAATGTAGTTGAAAGAAAGTGAGATAGGAGAATGAAAAGATATATATATGGTGAAAATAGGTAAAAGGTGAGTAATAAAAAGTAAGACTGGTGAAAGGAGAATAAGAGGTGAGGGAAATAAGTTAGGGTGGTAAAAAAGGAAGAGGTTGAAAGTAGAGCTAGGTATATATGCCAAAGTCTATTGGCTGGTTCGTTAATACGTGGAAGTAGGTTAGGGTAAAGAAAAAATATGTCTATTTAAAATCAATTGTTTTGCTCGATTCATTCAACCTATGAAAAATAGGTTTTGGCCTGCATGCTAGAGATTATTTTTTGGACTCTTACATTAATTACCTACTACCAAATTTCAATATTTGGATTTTCGTATGCTTGTGTTGAATTTTAATATTTAGACTACTTAAATATATACATTATTCATTAAATGGTCTAATTCAATTGATTGAGTCGAGTATGGGAGTTGTTGTAACCCTCTAATGAAATGTGTTTGAATAAAATGAATTTTTCATTATCTTTTACATTTTAATATTTTATTTTGATTTTTAAGTTAATTTATATTCTTATGAAAATTGGCTCATTAGTTTGCGCCTTATGCAAGTTTAAATAGGTTAAACATTTTTCAATGCATTTAAAATTTCAGCCCAAAACAGGCTAGATTTACCCATTCCCCTAACTCTAGTTGAGGGTGAATAGGGGAGGGGGGATGTGGTTGGCAAGTGGAATATTTAACATTAAATACACTAACACTAGGAACTTTTTTCTTCTCATTTTCATATTCTTTCATTAAATGTTTCTCTTTTTTTGTTGAGACATGAAACTAGGTCTTCTCTTTACACTAGTCCAATAATAATGATTGACAAAACAATATTAGAATACTTAACATCAAAATATAACACTGCAACAAATTTAAACATAGATGATTAAATTGGTAAAAAAATCTTAAAAGATCAAAACGAGAACTAGCCGGTTACCCACATAATTATTTTTGTACTTTTGGTGGAAAAGAAATCAAAAAAATGACAGCCTATTAAAAAAATTCTTTTTAAGTTTCACAATTCACTAACATAAACTTCCGCTTCTTCATACGTGTCTCTCTCTTTCACCACCATTCCAAAGAATTAAAAGAACACTTAAAAGACCTAAATTACATTACAATGTTTATAATTTAATTAATACCTCTAAATAACTAATTAATTATATATGTTATGTTAAGTATGAGGTACCAAACTTAAGTATTGTATATTTTACATCAGTTTAATAAGGATCCAGTATTATTTTCTTAAATCTAGTGGAGAACTTAGGGTATTGTAATATTTTGTTCAACACACACATACCAGTATCTCGTGCTAAGGGGTTAAATAGGGTGTCATTGATGATGCATGATTTATCCTTAATTCTTCACTTTAAATATGTATAATTTGCTATCACTATGTAATATATTTAATATTTGCATTTTAATATTTTTATCATTGTGTAATATATTGCATTTTAACACATTTTCATCATTTGAGCTTTATTTAATATTTGATTTTAAAATGAATTAAGGATTAATTTTTAATAAATGTTGGCTTTTTCTTGCAATTGAAAAATAATTACCACAGGTCAAACGGAAGAAGCCACGCCTCAAGAAATGGTAAAAAATTCAAGAAAGGCACCAGAATAGGTCTGGGAATCGATTCACCAACCTGGGAATCGATTCCTACACAAAATCACAGCCAGGTTGATTCATGCACCTTGGGAATCGATTCATATAGCTGGGAATCGATTCCCACCCCCTTAGGAATCGATTCATAAAGTTTCAAAGGCCTGGGAATCGATTTAACAGCCTGGGAATCGATTCATGTGCTTGGGAATCGATTCCCACCCCTTAGGAATCGATTCCTGCGTGAAGTTTGCCCAAAATTTACCTTGATGAATCGATTCCTACCCCTTTATAAATCGATTCATCTAGTGGAAACAGCAGATAACGCATTATGAAAGTGGAATCAGCACTGAACGATTATTAGTTACGCACTAACATTCCACTTGCCATTTTTAATTGTATTCGGCACCATTTCTTCTCCTATAAATAGGAAGGATTGCAAGCTTGAAAATACACCCCATTCTTTCAGAGAAACCATTCGTTCTTCCTCTTCTTCTTCTCCATTTCTTTTTCCTCTTCCTTCAATTCTTCATTTCCGGGTTAGGTTCTTTTTATTTTTAGTTTGTTTTAATTATGGAGGGCTAAAACCCCTAGATTGATTTTCTTGGAGAGTATTGTAATATAATTTTAAGGTTCTTGTTATTAATATAGTATGCTTTTATTATTGTTTATTTCTTCATAATCTTACTCTACTTATTTAATTCCATTCTAATTAATTAAATTTATATGCTTAATCGGTTTAATTATTCAAATGGAATAAAATAAGATTTTAAATTAAAATGGATTAAGGAAGTATGCATGCTTAACAAATATTTTCATAATCACTTTTAATAATTATGGTTTGCTTAATTCCATAATTTGAGAATAGATTATGTATGTAGGCGATGTTCTTACATATGCTTAATAATTCTTAGATTTTACGATCTTGACTCCTTTTGCTTAATTAGGATGCTTGATTAAAATATTCATTTTTTTAAATGAAAGTAAAGGAATTATGAATTAAAAAAGACACTTAGTTGATTAATTCAAATTGAGCTAAGAAATCAACAGTAATGAAAGTATACAAAATTATCTTTAGTGAACCAAGGATAAATTTAATTACAATACTCCAAGAAAATCAATCGCTTGTTATTTATTGTTTTAAATCTTATATTTACTTTGTTTTGATTTTTATTGTAACAACCAATCAATCAACCCCCCTAATTGTAATTGTATGTTTGTTGAATTTTTATTTGTAAAAATTAATTTTAAACTTGATTTTCCTAAATTTTTGTGTTGATCCTTGAGAGAACGACCTAGGTTGACACCCTAGTACTACATTAATTAATTTTAATGTACTAATTTGACGGAACCACGACTGTAATCGCACATCAAATTTTGGCGCCACAGCCGGGGATCAACGATCTTTAGGAAAATTCTTGTTTTAAATTAATTTTTTTTGTATAAATTGAAAATTTTAAAAAATAATAATAAAAAAAATTCTTTTGTTTGTTTATTTTGTTCCTTTTATGATTTAGGATTCTTATGATTTATTGCTCATGATCATCAAATATTTTGTTGTATGCTATGTATGACTAGAAGAACTTTTGAGCATTTATATTCATTTGATCCTGAAATTGATAGAACTTTTCATAGATTAATTAGAGAAGCTAGATTTAATAATAACTTTGTGGATATTGATAGTGATAGTATCTCATCTAAATCTGCTGAAAGTACTACTGCTAGTTTTTCTGATATGGCTGAACCCCGTGAAAGAACTCTTAGAGAACTAGCTGCACCTGAATTCACATATGAAAGTTTGTGTATTCAATATCCTGAAGAGGATGTCCCTTTTATGCTTAAGACCGGACTTATACACTTGTTGCCTAAGTTTCATGGTCTTGCGGGTGAAGATCCGCACAAACACCTTAAAGAATTCCACATTGTGTACTCCACAATGAAACCCCAAAACGTTCAAGAAGACCATGTCTATCTTAAAGCGTTTCCTTATTCTTTAGAGGGTGTTGCTAAGGATTGGTTGTACTACCTTGCTCCAAGATCAATTACAAGTTGGAATGACTTAAAGAAAATGTTCTTGGAAAAGTTCTTTCCTGCCTCTAGAACAACTACAATCCGTAAAGACATATCTGGCATTAGGCAACTATCTGGAGAAAGTCTTTATGAGTATTGGGAGAGATTCAAGAAACTCTATGCAAGTTGCCCTCACCACCAAATTTCTGAACAACTTCTTCTTCAGTACTTTTATGAAGGTCTACACCACGCTGATCGCAACATGATTGATGCGGCAAGTGGAGGAGCTTTAGAAGATATGACTACTGCTGAAGCAAGGAACTTGATTGAAAAGATGGCATCCAACTCTCAACAATTCGGTATGAGAAATGATTCTTTCAAACCCATGTATGATTCAAATTCTAGTTCATCTGAAATTAAATTGGAGAACAAACTTGACTCTCTCACCACTCTGGTCACACAATTGCCAGTAAATCAAAAATCCATGACTGCTAAAGTGTGTGGCATATGCTCTTCACAAGAGCACCCCACTGATTGTTGTCCTTCTTTACAAGAAAAGGATAATAATAGTCCCCAAGCCTATGCAGCTAACATCTACCATGATAGACCTCTACCACAACAACAACAACAAAACCATGACCTTTCCACCAACAGATACAATCCAGATTGGAGGAACCATCCAAACTTGAGATGGAGTAACCAACAACAAAATCCCCAACCTTTATTTTAAAGCAATGCACAACCTTCCAAAGACCTACACCTCAACTATCCATAAGTGGCCCTTCTTTTGAAGAACTGGTGAAACAAATGGCTGCACAGAACTTAGAATATCAACAGAGGAATGATGCTACCATCCAGAGTTTAAGCAACCAAATTGGGCAACTGGCTTCATCATTGAGCCAGTTACAATCTCAAAACTCTAACAAATTACCATCTCAACCAGCTACAAATCCAAGAAATATGAGTGTAATTCAGTTAAGATCAGGTAAGAACCTTGAAGTACCCATACCCAAGGAACCTGAGAAACAAACAACTGAGCCTGCAATAGTTGAGAATGATGTACCCTCTTCAAGCACAAGCAAGTCTGAGATGTAACCACCCCAAATCCCACCTCATATCCCTCTTTCTTTCCCACCAAAAGCAATTCCAAGCAAGAAAATAGAAGAAGTGGATAAAGAAATTTTGGACACTTTCAGGAAAGTGGTAGTGAATATACCTCTTCTTGATGCAATCAAGCAAATTCCCAAGTATGCCAAATTTCTGAAAGAACTGTGTACTCACAAGAGGAGGCTCAAGGGAAATGAAAGAATAAGCATGGGAAGAAATATATCCGCATTGCTTGGTAAGGAAGTTCTAAATATTCCTGAGAAATACAAAGATCCAGGTACGTTCTCTATACCCTGTATCATAGGCAATAACAAATTTGAAAATTGCATGTTAGATTTAGGAGCTTCAATAAATGTTATGCCTATGTCTATTTTCAAATCTTTATCTCTTGGAAATTTACAACCTATTGGTGTAGTGATTCAACTAGCCAATAGAAGTACTGCTTACCCTGTTGGAGTCATAGAGGATGTTTTGGTTCAGGTAGAACAACTTGTTTTCCCTGCTGACTTTTTTGTACTCGATATGGAAGAAGGTATGCCTCAGATTCCTGTTCCTATAATTTTGGGAAGACCATTTTTGAAAACAGCCTGAACCAAAATAGATGTTCATTCTGGAACTCTCTCAGAGTTTAATTCAATATTCTTGATGCCATGAAATACCCATCTGAAAATCATTCTGTTTTCCAAATTGACATTATTGATGAACTAGTTTTTGAACATTTTTCTAATGTTGATTTGGAATGCATAGATGATTCAAACAATTGTTTTGCATGCAATGATTCTGGAAGTTGTGATATTTGTGCTAAAATTGATAAATACATAATTTCTAATTCAGAGTTTTTAGATTACCTATTAAACATAAGGAGTTGAATGCAGGATTTCAAGAAAACACTTAACAAAATTTTGAAGTGCAAGCAACGGAATCCAAATCTACCTTGTTAGTTCCATCTGTTTTGTAGGCACCTAAGTTAGAATTGAAGCCTCTACCTAAGAATTTCCACTTAGGGGATGATGAACAGCTCCCGGTGATAAACAGCTCCCGATGATAATTTCCAACGGAATCCAAATCTACCTATGTATACTTAGGGGATGATGAACAACTCCCGGTGATAATTTCCACTTCTCTTGATGAAAATCAAGAAGAAAAATTGTTGCAGGTATTGAAAAGACACAAGAAGGCTATAGGCTAGACATTGGCAGACATTCCTGGAATTAGCCCATCCATGTGCATGCATAGGATATTTCTGGAGGAAAATGCTAAAGCAGTAAGACAACCTCAAAGGAGACTCAACCCTGTAATCCTTGATGTGGTTAAGAAGGAGATTACCAAGCTTCTACAAGCAGGAATCATTTATCCTATCTCTAATAGCCAATGGGTGAGTCCGATTCAAGTGGTTCCTAAGAAAACAGGGATCACAGTTGTGAAAAATGAGAAGGATGAATTGATCCCCACTAGAGTGCAAAATAGTTGGAGAGTCTGTATTGACTACAAGAGACTAAACCAAGCAACAAAGAAGGACCATTTCCCTTTACCCTTCATTGATCAAATGCTTGAGCGTCTCCCAGGTAAATCTCACTACTATTTTCTTGATGGATTCTCTGGATGTTTTCATATTCAAATTGCACTGGAAGATCAAGAAAAGACCACATTCACCAGTCCCTTTGGCACATTTGCTTATAGGAGAATGCCATTTGGCCTATGCAATGCTCCTGGAACTTTTAAAAGATGCATGATAAGTATTTTTCATGATTTCATTGAAGATTGCATAGAGGTGTTTATGGATGATTTTACTGTTTATGGATCTTCATTTAATGCATGCCTTGATAGTCTGGATAAAATTTTAAGCAGGTGTATTGAAACTAACCTTGTCTTGAACTATCAAAAATGTCATTTTATGGTAAAACAAGGAATAGTTTTAGGGTATGTAATCTCTGAGAAAGGAATTGAGGTAGATCCTGCCAAGATAGAAGTTATATTACATTTGCCTTACCCCTCTTGTGTTCGAGAGGTTCGTTCTTTTCTTGGCCATGCAGGTTTCTACAGAAGATTCATAAAGAATTTTAGCAAGAAGGCTAAACTACTATCCAGTCTGCTTCAAAAGGATGTGGTATTTAAGTTTGATGAAAAGTGTAAGGAGGCTTTTAATTGCCTCAAGCAAGCATTGACCACTACCCCAATAATTCAAGCACCTGTTTGGACAGCCCCATTTGAGTTGATGTGTGATGCCTCTAATTATGCATTGGGAGCTGTCCTTGGTCAAAAGATTGACAAGCAGCCTAGGGTCATCTACTATGCACCTAAAACTTTAGATGCCGCCCAGGTAAATTACACCACTACTGAAAAAGAGCTCTTGGCCATTGTTTTTGCATTAGATAAGTTCAGATCTTACCTACTCAGTTCTCGAGTAGTTGTCTTTACTGACCATGCTGCTCTAAAATACTTGTTGAAGAAAGGTGAGTCCAAGCCAAGATTAATTCGTTGGATGCTTTTGCTCCAAGAGTTTGACATGGAAATTCATGACAGAAGTGGAATACAAAATCTTGTGGCAGACCATTTAAGCAGAATTGAGAATGCTCCTGATTTGGCACCTATTTGGGACCATTTTCCCAATGAACACCTCATGAGTATTTCTAACTCTTTTGATACACCTTGGTTTGCTAACATTGTAAATTATCTTGTTGCTTCTATTTTTCCACCATATGCATCCAAAAACCAAATTTCAAAATTAAAAAGTGATGCAAAGTATTATATATGGGATGACCCGTGTAACGCCCCGGCCACTTTTCAGGAATGAACGACTCTCTTTACAGACCAACACGAGACCTTTCCAACGTGCTTTTGTCCTCTCTCACACATTTCCTAAGAACTTCCCAGGAGGTCACCCATCCCAGAATAACTCCAAGTTAAGTACGCTTAACTTTGGAGTTCTTAAGTGATAGGCCACCGAAAAGGCTAATGCATTTGTTGGTATAGGTAGTACGAATTCATTTCTTTAAGCTATCCTCGACTGTATAGTCCCATACCTATACAGTCTTTGGATCCCTCTCATTCTGGTATATATTCAGTTCGTTCATATGTCCCTCCCACTGGAAGCCTGCCAGGAGCCGCTCCTTGTCCGTGCCTATGCACAGATGATCACTCCCCGCCCTCAACAGTGATCGAGATGTCACATGCCCATCAGCTTCCGCCTGGTTCGTCCCCAAACCATACCGTACTAAGAGAGGCTAGGCTCTGATACCACTGTAATGCCCTGACCGCTTTTTAGGAATGAACGACTCTCCATACAGACCAACATGAGACCTTTCCAATGTGTTTTTGTCCTTACTCACACATTTCCTAAGAACTTCCTGGGAGGTCACCCATCCCAGAATTACTCCAAGTTAAGCACGCTTAACTTTGGAGTTCTTAAGTGATAGGCCACTGAAAAGGCTAATGTATTTGTTGGTATAGGTAGTACAAATTCATTTCTTTAAGCTATTCTTGACTGTATAGTCCATACCTATACAGTCTTTGGATCCCTCTTATTCTGGTGTATATTTGGTTCGTTCATATGTCCCTCCCACTGGAAGCCTTCCAGGAGCCGCTCCTTGTCCGTGCCTATACACCGACGATCATTCCCCGCCCTCAACAGTGATCGGGATGTCACAACCCATACTTGTGGAAATTATGTAATGATCAGGTAATTCGAAGATGCATTCCCGATCATGAGATAGAATCGGTTCTTCGATTCTGCCATGCTTCACCAGTTGGTGGACATTTTGGTCCACAAAGAACAGCAAGGAAGGTATTGGACTCTGGTTTATACTGGCCCACAATTTTTAAAGATGCATGGAGAACTTGTAACACTTGTGAGGAATACCAAAGAGCTGGTAATGCTATCACGTGGAGACAACAGATGCCTAAGCAACCTATGTTGTTTTGTGAAGTATTTGATGTTTGGGGCATTGATTTTATGGGTCCATTTCCTCCATCCTTTGGTTTTACTTACATTTTATTGGCTATAGATTATGTTTCTAAATGGGTGGAAGCTAAAGCCACCAGGACTAATGATGCTCGAGTTGTTATGGATTTTGTTAGATCTCAAATTTTTTGCAAGTTTGGCATCCCGAGAGCAATCATTAGTGATCAAGGAACACACTTCTGCAATAGGACCATGCAAGTTATGCTTAGAAAGTATGGGGTTATTCATAGAGTCTCTACTCCATATCACCCCTAAACCAATAGACAAGCAGAAGTCTCTAACAGAGAAATCAAAAGAATCCTGGAAAAGATAGTACAGCCTAACAGAAAGGATTGGAGCAAGAAACTGGATGATGCTCTTTGGGCACATAGAACAGCTTTTAAGGCACCTATAGGAATGTCTCCCTATAGAATTATTTTTGGTAAGGCATGTCATCTTCCAGTGGAGATTGAGCATCGTGCTTATTGGGCTGTAAAAGCTTGCAACTTAGCACTTGCTCAAGCAGGTGAGGAAAGAAAATTACAACTAAATGAGCTTGATGAGATCCGTTTGGCAGCTTATGAGAACTCGAAGTTCTATAAGGAGAAAATAAAGAAATTCCATAATAGCTGAATAGCTAGAAAGGATTTTGCTGCTGGACAGAAAGTGCCACTGTTTAATTCCTGGTTAAAACTAATGGTCAGAAAATTACGCTTCAAATGGGAATGACCTTTCATTGTTACTAATGTATTTCCCCATGGAGCTGTTGAAATAAAAAGTGAAAACTCCAATAAAAGCTTCAAGGTTAATGGACAACGTTTGAAGCCATTTCATGGAAATCCTTCATTTGTGGATGTTACAATGGAGGAACATACTTTGGGGGAACCACTTCTTGATCCCCCTTGAGGGAGTTTTTCTTACCCATCTCTTTACTTTTTCATTCTGTTGTCTATTTTGTATGCTCTGTCTTACATTGAGGACAATGTATGATTTAAGTGTGGGGGTGGGATTATTCTTGTATGATATTTTAGGATTATTTTTGTGTGTTCCTGTTTTTGTGATTATCTTTGTGTGACTAGTTTTGAAAATAAAAATAAAAATAAAATAAAATAAAATAAAATAAAAGATTATGTGTTTTGTTTTAAAATGGCATGTTTTATTGGAATTTTAAGATATGCATGAGTAACAAGTAAATTCTTTCATGATTGATATGAGCCTAATGATATGTTATAATTTGAACTCAAGTATTTTTGGTATGTTGAGAATGACATGATAATTGAAAGATGATCATATATGATGGAATTATACCTTGTGAGAATCTTGAGCCTTAAAAAATTTGATGGATCACTTTACACCATCTGAATTCTTTCATGTGTGATTTATTCCTGGATACTTACATCTCAATCTTTGTCTTATTTCTTGATAATACTTGAAACTCATATACATGTATTGAAAGGACATAGGCATTTTGTTCAATTAAGCCACTTTGAGCCTACTTAACCATTTCTTTGTTGCAGCTCAAGTAAGCCATAAAAAAAACCAAAAATATACATACCTTAAGGAATATATTGGAGCTTTGGAATCAAGTCAAAAAATAAGCATTCAAATAAGTGTGGGAGTGTTCAAAAAGGAGCCGTAACTCTTGTCTCAAGTGTTAAGCAATCGTATAAAAAAATGATGATGAATGAATAAAAAGAAATATTTTGATGATTGTGACCAAAAGAAATTGGAACACAAAATGTTATATCCTTATGCTTACCTGTAAAATTATTTGCTCCTTATTCTTTTTGGTACTAGCCACAAATTCTAAAATTTTACCACCCATTTTAACCTTGGCCACATTACAACCTTAGAAAGCCCTGTTGATCTATACATGCATTTGTGTTGATTGTGGAATTGAGAAACTTGCCAAATTTTACACTGTCTGTTTTTCAGGAAAATGTTTTGAGAGTATAGACAAACCTTAAACACTTGACAATTGAGAGTATGTCTTGTGAGGTTCTATCACTTATGTCGCGACCGGGATCGCAGCGTCGCGGCCGATCCTCAAAACGATTTTAAATAATAAACAGGGAGTCGCCACCAATGTTTTTTTAGGATAAAATACTGGAAAAACCTTTTGTTAAAGCACTGGTTATAAAAAATGAAATTCCATGATTCGGGAGTCTGATTACAGGTGAGGAAGGTATTAGCACCTCACGACTGTCCGTTATAAAAACGGTTACCTCAATTTGATAGCGCGCATTATAATTAGCCCAATAATTATTTTAACTTCTTCATGAAAAGAAAAATGTACGGAACGACAAAATAAACAAAAAATAAACAAAAATCAACACAAAATATTTACATGAGATCAACAGGACGTCTCGTCCAAATTAATCTCGCTCCGCCTTTTTTTTAAAGAGATATTTAAGAAATATGAGATTAACAGGACGTCTCGTCCAAATTAATCTCGCTCCTCCTTTTAAAGAAATACTACAAAATATGAGATTAACAAGACGTCTCGTCCAAATTAATCTCGCTCCTTCTTTTTTCTTTAAAGAGATATTAAAAATATGAGATTAACAGGACGTCTCGTCCAAATTAATCTCGCTCCTCCTTTTTAAAGAGATATTAAAAAATATGAGATTAACAGGACGTCTCGTCCAAATTAACCTCGCTCCTCCTTTTGATAACAAGACAAAAATGAAAACTCTAAAAAATTAAATAAAGAAAGATGGGCCCGACAGGAACTGTTTCCCGCTCCTACGTATTCTCGAGCTTTCGAGAAATCAGGGTCACGTAGTTCTTAAAATGTTTTTTTTAGGAAAAGATTAGGAAGATATTGATGGGCATCATTTTAGCGAAGAATCCATACAAGGCGAAGTGCTTCGCACGTGCACGGATCCTATAAAGGTGGTGTAGACGGAAGTATTTTCCGTACGACACTGACTAAGAACGATTTATTTTGCTTTTTTTTTAGTTAAACTAGAAAGAAATCATAGGAAATACTTATTTCCTTTATTATATTTTTTCTACAAAGCAAAAAAGAAAGGTAGCAGAAGCCACAAGAGAGAAATGGAGACAGTAAGTTCGGAAAAGGAAAGAAAAGAAAAAGATAAGTGAAAACTGAATGGGAGAAGAGAAAACTGAGTGTAAAAAATGAAAAAAACGAGTGAAAAATAAGAAAACCGAGTGAAAAATAAGAAAAACCGAGTGAAACTATGAAAAATCCGAGTGAAAACAGGGAAAACCGAGTGAAACAGTGACAATATGAGTGAAACAGTGAAAAATCTGAGTGAAACAGTGAAAATCCGAGTGAAACAATGCAAATTTGAGTGGAACAGTGAGAATCTGAGTGAAATAGTGAAAATCTGAGTGAAACAGTGAAAATCTGAGTGGAACAGTGAGAATCTGAGTGAAATAGTGAGAATCCGAGTGGAAATAAGGGAAACCGAGTGCAAAATAGTAAATCCGAGTGAAACAGTGAGGATCTAAATGGAAATAAGAGAAACCGAGTGCAAAATACTAAATCCTAGTAAAACAGTGAGAATCTGAGTGCAAAAATAGTAAATCCGAGTGAAACAATAAGGATCTGAGTGGAAATAAGAGAAAACGAGTGCAAAATACTAAATCTGAGTGAAAAGAGGATTACCGAGTGAAAGTTGAGCAAAAACCGAGTGATGATGGTGCAGGAACGCTGGTCAGAGAGGGAAGATGAGGTTAGAGGGAGTGGGAAGGTGAAGGGATTAGGAATGAGGTGCTGTTGAGTGGAGTGTGGACGGATTGGAATAGGAGAGGAGTGGACGATAGAAGGATTGTGGGCAGCAATGGTGAGGGATGATGGAAGGAGAAGCAGAGAAGAATTGGTGTGAGAGAGAAGAGAGCACGAAGGATTTTTGGTAGAGTTTCCTCCTCTCAATGCCCTCCCCCTTAGCTGCCCTCCCCCTTGCCTATTTATAGGCTGGCCCGAGTGGAATGCCAGCTCAGGCTTCCACTTCCGAGTGGAATACCAGCTCAGGCTTCCACTTGGTTTGGGTAGTGGGGGGAGAACGGCTGGTGGGAATTTTTAATTCCCTCCAACTTCGCCCCTGTCTGCCACCCTAAGATTCCTGGATCCACTTGGGTGGTGGAATCCAGGTCAGCAAGGCGGAGATCCGAGAGAGGAGGTGAAGAACCGAGTTAAAATATTGAAATCCGAGTGTAAAATGTTGGAAATCCGAGAGAAAACGGTGTAAATCCGAGTGAAAATGGTGAAATCCGAGTGAGAATCACTCGGATCACCCTCTCAGTCAGCATTCCTCCACATTGGGAGTCAAATCCGAGTGGAAATAAGGAAATCCGAGTGAGAATCACTCGGATCACCCTCTCAGTCAGCATTCCTCCACATTGGGAGTCAAATCCGAGTGAGGATGGTGTAAATCCGAGTAAGACTGGTAGAGTTCCGAGTGAAAATGACTCGGAACCGACTGAAATGTGTGAAGTATGACTCAGAACGGGTGAAAAGTGGCTCGGTGATGGTTTGAAGTATGCCTCAGAAATTACTGGAGATGGGGGCTCAGAATTGATTGGCCAAAAGGGCTCGGGAAAGATTTAATCATGGCTCGGAAATTGGTGGAAATGGACTCGGTAATTGGCTTCAGGAAGGATGAGAAGAATTGGTTTGAAGAGGGCTGACTGACTAAGTTGCCACTCGGTTCCGACTAAAGTTGGCTCGGGTTTGAGTGGGAGTACTCACTCGGTGTTGACTGAAAATGTTTCACTTGGTTCTGACTGAAGAAACAACACTCGGAATTCTTTCAGTCGGGAGTATTCACTCGGAATTTCTTCAAAAGTGACACAGAAACTTCACTGCTTGAAGGATTTACTCAGATCCTTCCTTCTTTCCACTCAGAAATTGGAATTTTGGCCATTTGCACTCGGAATGGCTTGACAGATAAGGAAGCATTTTACTCGGAATTGACTCATCCTGAGTCATTTCACTCGGATTCTCTTCAACATGGCATAATCCACTCGGATTTGGTTTTTTCTGAGTTATCCCACTCGGATTCCCCCAACAGGATCCTATTCTACTCGGAAATGCTTCATTTTGACTCGGATTTGATCATTTCTGAGTTATCTTACTCGGATTTCTCTTCAACAGGGGCATTTTCTACTTGGATTTGATCCCTTCTGAGTAATTTCACTCGGATTTGATCCGTTCTGAGTATTTTCACTCGGACTCACTAGTTTTTGGGCCATTCCACTCGGAATTTTGTTCAACAGGGGCATTTTCTACTCGGATTTGATCCTTTTTGAGTCATTTCACTCGGATTTCATCATTCTTTAAGTTATTTCATTCGGATTCGCTCTAATCTGAATCATTTCACTCGGATTTGCCTCCAACAGGTCTATATTCCACTCGAAAATGCTTCCATCATAGTCATCTTGCTCGGATCTGACTATTTTTGAGTTATTCTATTCAAATTTGACCATTCTGAATTAGGATTAAGTATAAAAAGAATCATTCCACTTGGACCGGACCAAAAGAGGTGTTCACAGATGCCCCTCTTTACTTCTTTTTCACAAAAGAAACACGAAGCTTCTGTGTTTTTGAAGTGAAAAGGAAGTAAAGATATGAACACTGATGTAGGGGGGCCAAGTGGGACCTCTTGATCGGTATGGCAACTGATGGTATGGGCAATCACGAGTCTGTGTGACCTCTTTCTCTTAAAACGAGCATTCTCCACTTCTGTTTCTCTTCTTCTCTTCTTTTCTTCTTGTTCTTCTTTTTTTTGTTGTTTTTTTTTGTTTTGTTTTTTTTTGTTTTTTTTTGTTTTTTTTTTAAATGGACAGGGAAAATTGTCTTTTAGTTAACATGAGGTAATGAGGTCAGGATTGACCCCCAGTAGACTGGAAAGTAAAGGTTGCCCTCGTGGGCGACTGAAAAGTAAAGGGTATCTTGATAGGTGGCTAGAAAATAAAGGATGTCTTGATAGGCGGCTGGAAAATAAAGGATGCCTTGATAGGCGGCTGGAAAATAAAGGATGCCTTGATAGGCGACTGGAAGATAAAGGATGCCTCGATAGGCGGCTGGAAGATAAAGGATGCCTTGATAGGCGACTGGAAGATAAAGGATGCCTTGATAGGCGGCTGGAAGATAACGGATGCCTTGATAGGCGGCTGGAAGATAAAGGATGCCTTGATAGGCGGCTGGAAGATAAAGGATGCCTTGATAGGCGGCTGGAAAGGTAAAGGATGCCTTGATAGGCGGCTGGAAGATAAAGGATGCCTTGATAGGCGGCTGGAAAGTAAAGGATGCCTTGATAGGCGACTGGAAAGGTAAAGGATGCCTTGATAGGCGGCTGGAAAATAAAGGATGCCTTGATAGGCGACTGGAAAGGTAAAGGATGCCTTGATAGGCGGCTGGAAAGATAAAGGATGCCTTGATAGGCGGCTGGAAACTAAAGGATGCCTTGATAGGCGGCTGGAAAATAAAGGATGCCTTGATAGGCGGCTGGAAGATAAAGGATGCCTTGATAGGCGGCCGGAAGATAAAGGATGCCTTGATAGGCGGCTGGAAAGTAAAGGATGCCTTGATAGGCGGCTGGAAAATAAAGGATGCCTTGATAGGCGACTGGAAAGGTAAAGGATGCCTTGATAGGCGGCTGGAAAATAAAGGATGCCTTGATAGGCGGCTGGAAGATAAAGGATGCCTTGATAGGCGGCTGGAAGATAAAGGATGCCTTGATAGGCGGCTGGAAGATAAAGGATGCCTTGATAGGCGGCTGGAAAATAAAGGATGCCTTGATAGGCGACTGGAAAGGTAAAGGATGCCTTGATAGGCGACTGAAAAGGTAAAGGATGCCTTGATAGGCGGCTGGAAAATAAAGGATGCCTTGATAGGCGACTGGAAAGGTAAAGGATGCCTTGATAGGCGGCTGGAAAGATAAAGGATGCCTTGATAGGCGGCTGGAAAATAAAGGATGCCTTGATAGGCGGCTGTAAAATAAAGGATGCCTTGATAGGCGGCTGGAAGATAAAGGATGCCTTGATAGGCGGCTGGAAGATAAAGGGTACCATTTGATCGGCGACAGGAAAATAAAGAATAAGGTTGACCCTCGGTTGACAGAAAATACAGAGATTGGGGGAGCTAACAGGACGTCTCGTCCGAATTAACTCACTGGTGGCAGGAAATATAAAGGTTGGGGGGAGCTAACAGGACGTCTCGTCCGAATTAACTCACTGGTGGCAGGAAATATAAAGGTTGGGGGAGCTAATAGGACGTCTCGTCCGAATTAACTCATTGGACCTAAAGGCTCGGAGTGATGCCCCAGTTTGACATGACTGAAGTTTTTTGGGGAATTACTCTTTGACTGAAAGTGGGTGAACCTGAGGTGATGCCCCAGTTTGAGACGGTTTGAATGGATCTTGGGGAATTGCCTCTTGACTGAAAAGAAATTTGGGGGAGATGTCCCAGTTAGGAAGATTGAAGGGATCTCGAGGAAGTGCTTCTTGACTGGAAGGAAAAATCCAAGGTCCACTGGGGATGTATGGTGGGCTTACTAAAGGAAAGAAATCTGGAGATGATCCAGTTCGAGCTGTCTTGGATGATTCGGGGAACTGCTCCCTGATTAGGAGAGAAAAGAAATGGGGGAAAATCTAGCTGAAGGAGCTAGGGATACTGTCCCTCGAACGGAGGAAAGATTTGGGGCGATACCCTAATTTTGGAAAGATTATAAGATTTAGGGGTACTACCTCAAGGCTGGGAGAAGGATATGGGGTGATGCCCCATTTAGGGAGGTTGAAGAAGCTCGAGGGTACGTTCCCTTTCGACAGAGAGAGACCTGAGGTGATGTCCCAGCTCAAACTTCCCGGGAGCGTGGGGTACTGCCCTTGGGTTGACGAAAGATAACAACCTGGGGAAGATGCCCCAGTTTGAAATGATCTGAAGAGCATTGGGGGAATCTAGGGAGATGCCCCAGCTTAATTTGTCTGGGAAGTGTAGTTCTACTGGGGAAGAGAAATTAAGAGATAGCAACTTTAATAGTTAAGGATGAGACTTTGAAGGCACCTGATGGAAGAAGAAACCTTGAAAGGCGCTGGCTTTGGCGATTATGGTGCCATTGAGGAATGGATGGCAGGCCCATCGGAGGAAAAAAATCTAATGGATGTCCCGGTTTAGGACATTTTAATGAGGGTAACTCTACTGGGGAAAGTGTTTTCCTCTTGGGGAAGGAAGGCGTGGCCTTTGATCTCTGTGGTTCTGTCGGAAAGGTAATTCTGTTGGGTATAAACAGATTTTCCTAAATCTGACTAGGAGCCCATTTGGTGGTTTTTTTTTTTAAGAAGAATTCTCAGTATGTGTTCCTTTTGGGGATGAATGGTAGGTCCACCAGAGGAGAGAAATCTGGGGGATGCCCCAATTTGAGTCGCTTGGGAGTTCAGGGTATTGTCTCTTAGGGAAGAGAAACCTGGGGAGATGCCCCGGTTAGAGTATGATTGAAAGGATTTTTGGAGAACTGCCCCTTGGCTGAAAGAAGGAAGACCTAGGGTGATGCCCATGTTCAGAAAATTTGCCTGAAGGAATTAGGGGTGCTTCTCCTTGACAGAAAGAGAATAGAGACGTGGGGAGATGCCCCATTTTAGAAAATTGGGAGGACTTCGGGGGAAACTGGCCTTTGGCTGAAAAGATTTGGGGGTTAATAGGGCCTTCCGTCCAAATTAACCAGGTCCTAGAATATACCAAGTTGATTTCTTGGAGATGTGACCCTTAACATGCCTCATGAATAAGACAAAAACCTTGAGAAGACACCGGCTTCGACTTCATGGAAACCTCAAAGCAAAATGGAAACTCAGAAAGGTGTTATGTTTGGCCATAGAAGGGTGTTTTGTCCAATGATTTGGGTGGGTTACGAGAAGAAATTTGTGAATGACCTACTTCAATGAGTAAGGGTGAGAGTGAGCTTTGGAGACTGATGGACATACACCTGGAAAGTGCCAGTTTTGGCGGTTGAAGCCTGACGCATCTACTTATTACAACATCCTGCAAGAAAAGTTAGTGGTACAAAACAAATTAGAACTTGAAAAGACTTACCGTAAAAACACAATCCTTAGAGATTCGTAGTGACTCATGACTGAAACAGAGCGGATGAAACAAACCTAGCTTTGGAAACGTGTCAGGCCCAGTCTTCATAATGATTGCTTGAGGCGAGATCAAGTAACAGGAACTTCTTGTCCTCGTGACTTTAAACTTTCATTACCTTCTCATTTTTATATATTAAGGGAAAACATATGTCTTATCAAATCATGGAAAATCAAAATAAATACGTGTCAAAAATAGGTGAGATCGTATTTACAAGTTGGGTAAGTGTGGAAAAAAGGAAACCAAAAAGCAAGTGAAGATGTATGGGAAATATTAATAATTGGGTAGAGTAGGAATGATTTTACAGATCTTCCAGTGAACTGTTGAGAACAAAGCATATCTTAATCCCACATCATGACTCTGAATTCACCACTTGACTCTGCTTCTGAAAAGGTAGTCGGACTACGATTACTTGGCCAAAATCTTGATCCCAATTGATTGCCTGAGCCGCCTATTCAGGTTTTCAGCTTACCAGGTCACTCTAACTTTTGCTTAGGCTGCCCTTCCAGGTTTTCAGCCTAGCGAGCTTCTCTCTCCCTGTGACGTCTTTTGGTTTTTGCTTTACTCTCTTTTTTAAGATTGTGTCCCTCACAACAAAGGTTTAAGCTGATTGCCAATGAGCTTATTTGATCTTTCTCAATTTGGTCTTATCCTGTAGGGAATAAATGTTATTTCAGATAGGAAAATTTGCCCCTAACACCATGTATCCAAGGAAACAAAGGCGTGCCCTTTTCGGTACCAATGAGGGGGCTCATTTTGAGTCCTTATTTTCTTGTTCATTTTTCATCTATTTTTTTTGTCATCTTTTTCTTTTTGCATTTTTTTTTGCTTTTTTTTTTTGTTTTTTTTGTGTTTTTTTTTTGAATGACCCCTTTGGTACCTTTGTTAAGGTCTAGCCATTTTATCTCCTAACCAATGTGGTAAAGAAAATATGATATTAATGGTATCATAGTAAACCAATCCATTGGTTACACTGGTGTGGGAATAGTTATACTCCCTTAAAGTTGGGGTGCTGATTGCGACACATATGAAACATTATTTTTTGCCGCGTTCTTTAGCTTGATAACATGACAGGGCCCGCAAGCGCACGGGTTATGTCGCGTAATATAAAAGATTATCGTTCTCCACAGGGACTGTGTTCAAAGTACCAGCATATTGAAATTTAATTATCCACACAATTAGTTTTTAAGGTTTTTATAAAATAAAGCACAAATTAAAGTTGCACAGAATACGAATAAAAATAAAATTTACTTGACACTAAAAAAAAAAATCAGAGTTGAGAGTATCTTGGGATTTCAGGGGATTAAGACTCTATTTTATGTTTAATCAATTTTAACTTTTCATAAATAAGAATCGAATTAAGTTTTCCAAGGCGAATTTTCCAAAAGCTAATTAATATGTTCCTTTCGGAATCCTATTAATGTACCTAACCTATGGAAAGCGCTGCTTAATCCTCAGAAAGGCCCATTATCGTTTTATGAAAATCCCTTTTATGTCCTCAAAAGAATTTTGATTACTTTCACGGTTTTACCGAGGTCACAAAAAGCATTTCAAAAATCTTAGGTTTAGTTCAAAGCTTTCCGGTAAAAATAAATCTCTCGATTCTATTTATTACCTAAACTTACTAATATACCCGTAAGTATACAGTTTTATCATTTAGGTTCTTGTTAGGAATTACTAAAAGCATTAAGCATAATTGAACTAAATGGAAAACAGAAATTTATTTAATTCCAAGTCAAAATAATATTAAAATAAAATATTATCATACCCCCTTTATCCCAAGATAATTAATTTAGCTACTCATGAAATAATTTAAATTCATGTAAATAATGGAAAAATAAAACATACAAGACATGGTAAAAATAAAGATTTACGGGTTTCTCCAAAAGCTCAAAATAATTTACCACTGAATTTCCTTGTTGCAGTATTCTCTACCAATTACAAATTTAAAATCTCACTTTTACAGCCCTCACACTCTTACAAAATAAAAGAAAGAAAAGAAAATAAAAAGAAAGAGAAGGAAAACGAACAGAGAAGAAAAAATGGAAAAGAAGAAAACTAAAGAGAAAAGGAGAGAAAGTAACGAAGAAAAGAAAAGAAATCTGATGGTAATTGATTTTTGACTGGAAAGAAGATGTTGTTTTCTGATGGGTTGCTGCTGCTTTTATAGGCAAATGGATGAATGAATCCAGCTAAGGAAACGCGTTAAAATTTGCAAGTGGGAGAAACTTTCGGTGCATGTGACTTCCAACTGTCCCAAATTGCATTATTTTAATATTTCCAATAATTCGGTGCTTGGATTTATTCAGCTGGGCAAATTCTGAATGGAAAAGTACTGGAATTCCATAAGACCGAGTGAAAGCTTGCTGTTTGGTATTAGTTGCTGGGCGTTGTTGGTTTGTATGTGGCAGGTATGGTGATATGAGGGACAGTGGAGTTGCTGGATGGTGTGGTGGATGGAGCCGGTGTTGCTGGGCGTTGTTGTGTTGAGTGAGTTACTGGGCGGTGTTCAATTGATCTGGTGTTGGGCCTGTGAAGAGAGTCTGGGCGGTGTGGAGAGTACTGCTGGATGGTGTTGTGGTTTAAGAGTCTGGGCGGTGTTGTGGTTTGAGAGTCTGGGCGGAGTTGAGAGGGTTACTGGGCGGTGTTATGTATTAGAAGAAGAAAGGGAGACGGTGTTGGGAAGTTGGGCGGTGTGTTGAGGTGAGGACGGTTGGGCGGTGTGTTGAGGTGAGGACGGTTGGGCGGTGTGTTGAGGTGAGGACGGTTGAGTGGTGTTGAGAGTGTTGGAAAGGAAAGGAGTATGGGCGGTGTAGGTGTTGAAGAGGATTGTTGGGCGGTGTGGAGTATTGGAAAGGAGAGGGCGGTTGGGCGGAGTTGAGGTGAGGACGGTTGGGCGGAGTTGAGGTGAGGACGGTTTTCTCTTGTTTTTGACCCTTTATTTCCTTAATTCCTGCAAAATAACATACCCAAGTAGAATAGAGTGGAAAGAAAGTAAAAATCACAATAAATAAAAGGAAATACAGTGGATAATGACTAAATTCTATGCAAACTAAATCTATTTTATTGTATTAAAAAGCACTTATCAAAATACCCCAAACCAAAACATTGCTTGTCCTCAAGCAATCACCATATTCACAAGATAAAATACAGAAAACACTAAACTTAATAAACTAAGGAATCCAAAATAGAGAAACATATTTATTCAAATGCCAATTTTTATTTACTTATGTGAATCAAATTTCAATGTCAAGACTTGAGATACTCTTCTCACAATTTTCACTCAAGTGTTTCAAGGTTTGTGTATCTCTCAAATCATCATAGTCAAAAAACATTACCATAAGCTTGTTAATAAACCAGAGACTCCACAGTTTAGATAGAAAATATGTCAAAGTCTAAAGGTCTTTCAAAGGTTGTAACGCGGCCTTGGGTTGTATTGGTAGGAATTTCAAGAAAAATGGAATACAAAAGGGCTTTAACATCATGAATGATTCAAATTACCATTATAATTTTAACAGAGCAAATTTTTGAACTTTTATGGACTTTTTGGAATTCATTCAATATCATCATTTTGATTTTCTTTTCCTTTTTCTTGCTTTTCTTTGCATCCAATACCATATTTTTCTTAAGTCCTTTTTTTTTATTATTTCTTTGCTCCACTAAATTTCCAACTTTTTCACCATTATAAAGAATATTAGTCAATGAAAGGTTTCAAAGAAAAATTTTCACTTTCAGGCTCAAAAGGGACAACTAGGGGTCAAATTATACAAAATTCTGAGGCTTAAGAATAAGACCTAATTGTGCCTTTTTCATCCTAAGACATATAATCAAAAACCATTTTGAATCGGTTGAAAAACAAGTTCTAGAATATTAATGACTATGAGATTCACTCAATCAAGAAAATATGGGTTTTGAAAATTTGTTTGATAAATTACCCATTTTGGCTCAAGTCTCATCATGGAAAGTCCTTTCAAAGAAAATTTTAATCACATAAGGTTCATTTAAGCATTTATTTGGCATTTAAACAATCAAATTTTGAAAATTTTACTCAAAATTTTGGGGTCCTTAGATACTTTAGCCTTGTGTTCAAAGTAAATTTATCATGCAATCATGGTAAATTACAAGATTACAAACAAAATAAGGAAAACACACATGCATGAATAATATAACAATCACACAACAAAACAGTTAAGTTTTCTTACCTACCACCCCAAACCAGAATTTGACATTGTCCGCAATGTTAAAATGGATGATAAAGGATAAGAAAACTTACCTGTAGTAACCCCAAACCAGCATCTGACATAGTTGGTTTTTTGTTTTTTTTTTTTTTTTGTTTTTTTTTTGTTTTTTTTTTTATTTATTTATTAAAGACATGAGGTTACCTCCCCACAAGTGCTAAGTTTTAAGTCTTCAGCCAGACTTTTCTGAACCTGCTTCAACTATACAATTCATACCTGAACACAGGTTTTAGTGGTCTGAATTCCACTTTAGGGATCAGTTCTCTTTTAGCCAAAAAATCACAGAAGTGTATTTTTGAAATGCCTGAAAAGTCATAAGATAAAACAGATTCAAGTGGATCAAGAGGGAGGTTTTGGATTGCCTCTTTCTTTACCACTTGGTCAATAAAATCTATTTCAAGCACAGCAAAGTTAACAGGTATGTAAAATTTTCCTACCTTGATAGGAATAACCTCTAGAATACCTGGATCCTGAAGCTTGGGCAGTACCTTCTTTTGGATCAGTATGTTGCTCTCCTCAATTATTGGATGAGATAGAGACTCATCAAATTTCTTCTCTTCCTTAGCTTCTTCTTTAGTTATGCCAACCGGATCATCATAATGAGTACCAATCCTAAGAGCGATATCCATGGTGTGGTTAGATGGTCTCACCTCAGATTTTACAGGAAATGTTTCTGGTGTTCTCATAGGAAAAGAGGTCTGTTGGACAATTTGATTTTCCAAAATTTTGTTATGAGTGGCTAGAGAATCCACCTTTGAAGCTAAGGTTTTTATGGCATTTGAGAACTCTTCATTTTGTTTTTCTTGGGTGCTCACAAAATTTTCCATCAGTATTTCAAGTTTGGATTTTTGTTGAGGATAGTTTTGGAATACTGGTAAGCTTCTAAAATCTCTGCTATGGTTATAGTTCCCAATAGCATCCAACTGATGAAATTCTTGTTCATTGTGGTTTAAGGATATTGCAAAATAACAATTTGTAATAGTATGACCTGAATCACCACAAATACAACAATAAAGGTCAGTAGCACCTGTTAAGAATTCCATAACAGACCAAGATCAAAGGTGATCTTTCAAAATAAAAATAAAAATAAATAACTAGAAATAAAACAAACTAAAAATAAAAATATTAACAAGTATGATCTAATCGAATTTCAATATTACCGATATTTGAGGGACAACAGTCCCCGGCAACGGCGCCAAAAACTTGACAGGGCCCGCAAGCGCACGGGTTATGTCGCGTAATATAAAAGATTATCGTTCTCCACAGGGACTGTGTTCAAAGTACCAGTATATTGAAATTTAATTATCCACACAATTAGTTTTTAAGGTTTTTATAAAATAAAGCACAAATTAAAGTTGCACAGAATACGAATAAAAATAAAATTTACTTGACACTAAAAAAAAAAAATCAGAGTTGAGAGTATCTTGGGATTTCAGGGGATTAAGACTCTATTTTATGTTTAATGAATTTTAACTTTTCATAAATAAGAATCGAATTAAGTTTTCCAAGGCGAATTTTTGCTGGTGTATTTTAAGAGAATCAAGTTTGTATAATACACTCAAAGAAACGTGCCAAGTTTTAAACACGGTGGTTGTAGTTATAAAAGATATCGTTCCCACTAAGGATCATCAGCAATTGAAACTTAAGATATTACGGCGGATTAAAACGATTGTTTTCATGGTTTTGAGTTCACAATATAAACGATAATATATGAACGATTATGCAGTGAAATAAAAGGAGTTTATCTAATTGTAAAGGCTGGGATTAGGATTCACCGATATTACCTTCCGATATACAACGTATATTCATGAAAACGGGGTTTTAACTATAATACTTTACGTCACAATCAATGTCATTCATATCAATTCCTTGACTATGAAATTCATAAGAACAGATTTGATAACGTCAATTCCTTGATCATTTCAATTCCATTCCAGCATTACGACCGATTGTTTGGACGTTCAATGCGTTAAATACCATCCCTGGTTATTTACTCACATTGAGCATTTCATTTAGATCTGTTTTCGAAAGTTATTTTCCAACAACAAACGTAAACTTAATTCAAGAAACTAGTGATCAAGTAGATTCAAGCATTAAACACAAAATGAAATACCAAGAATCATAGAACAAAGTTACCCGATTCATGAATATATCATTGATAATCTTCTAGTAAGAAAGGCTACATCCAATCCCAAGGAAAGGTTTAGCCACTCATGGTGGTCATTACAGCTTAGAGAAGATGAAGAAAATACAGAGTACAAAAGTGTTTTCTAAAAATGTCTCGCCCTCCTCTCAGCCGCCATGCAGTAAGCTTATATAAAAGAAAACTCGCTCAAGCGAGTTTATATTTCGCTCAGGCGATGAGCATTCTTCAGCACGAAGGAAATCCACGTCCTGCTTCATTATGGGCTTGATTCGCTCAAGCGGTCTAAATTCGCCTAAGCGAATCTTCATATCTGATACTTTATTCCATTTCGCTTGAGCCGTGTCTTCATAAACTGCAGCGAGCCCTTTTAAAATTTGGTTCTGGATAAATTCCGCTTGAGCGAAATAGTGCCGCTCAAGCGCCCTTCACATTGTTGCATTCTGGAAGAAATTCGCTGGCTTCTTTATTCATAACGCTTGAGCGAAACTACTGCTAGTCCATTTTGTTCCAATCTCGCTCAAGCGGCTTCAGTGGTCGCTCGGGCGAATACTTCATTTTCAATACTGGCTTGATTTCACCTGGGCGTATCTCTCCTCGCTCAAGCGAGTCTTGACCTGATACTTGTTATTTGTTATATTCATGGCTCGCCCAAGCGGGCTCTTCAATTTTTCTTCAGCGATCATGATTCGCTCAAGCAATATCTCCTTAGCTTGAGCGAATATCACTCTGTTTGCTTAACACTTGGTGATTTTCTTCATTTCTTTTCTTCTTTCTTCTTTGAGTTTTCCTGAGATTGTAACAAAATTTAGCCAATCAACTTGTACAATGTTCATTCACTATTTCTTTTCTATTTAGCTTACAAAATTGACAAACATTGTACATTATATCCAATTTATGCTTCATTAATCATGCAAAATATAGGTAAATTGGACATCTATCAACTCTCCCCAACCTAGAACTTTGCTTGTCCTCAAGCAATTGGTCAAGAGAAAGTTTAAGTGAAACAAAGATCTTAATTAATCAAAGCTGCAAATAAAGTAAAGGACACTTTTCACTATCCACAAATGATAAATCCTCAATCATGCTTCATTTTATCTAACCAAATTCTAAGTTTGAAACTAGAATACACAATTGTAAGTAACCACTCTGCTGTAAAAAACAAGAAATTCTCTCTGTTTATACCTTCCAGGTGAGTGTTTGCTCTCTTTATCATTGGTCAAGTGTTATTCAATCATTGCATTTCATTTCACTGCATGAGATAACCACTCAAACAAACATGGATCAAGAGGTCTTTAATAGGTTGTAACTTGGCCAGGCTTACAAGAAATTCATTGGTTTTTCTTTGGATGCAAAGACATACTAAGGACACTTAGATTTCTTGGCCTTGGCTTTTTATTATGTCATTTTTGCTTCTTTTAAGCCGTTCAACTTTTTCTTTATATTCCTCCTTCATTTTGTTTATTCTTTGACCTTGGTAGGAGGATCTTACGTTGTGTTCCAAAAATTTTTTTCTTTTCTTTTGACAATCACAGCCAAACTCCTCACATACCCTTCTTGAAAAATTATTCCTGTCCTTAGCATGCATTAAGGTTGGTTTGAGTTTTTCGTACAGGCATGCTCTAAGGTTAAGAACAAAATTCATTTTGGCTCAATTGGGTTTAAACACAAATTTTGGATTGATTACTTGAAGGTTGGCTTTTTGGCTCTTGTTTAACCTATTCTACACAAAGTTTGCCTCTATCCTATCCATGCTTGCCTAAGCAATAATCCTTGCTAGAAATTCATGCAATGAAAGATTACACAAAGATCAATGAACTCTCAGTGTTTAAAGTTGCACTATCTCACTGGGTTAATTGTCTTGATTTCTTTATTCTCACAGAAGAGGGTTCAAACATTGTGAACTAATTCCTAACTCAAGAATTAGAAAGATTCATTCAACATTCATAAGAATTATCATAGTTTCCAAAACTAGTCATCCTTCCTTTTATGTAAGCCTAGGATTAATTCACATCTTTCTTCACTTTTCCATGTCATAAAAACAAAATTTCCGCGCCTAAACATTATAACTAACGTATGTACAAAATTCATTTAGGCGCAAAAATGAAAATCTACTGTAAATCATATGAAATTGACATAAAAGGAAAGTACTGAATAATAAGTACTGAATGTAAAGTAACATAATAAAAGAAACATAAAGTAGCATAAACTTAAATAAACTTAACAAAATTTAAAGGAACCACAATAGCATGCTCAGTCTTGCATCATCACGATATCAGTGACCACTCAATCCAGCTGCTCTTCAAATTCCCTGTCCTCAGCCTCCTGCTGCTGATGAGTCTGTGTATCAGTTGGTGTTGTGACAGGTGCAACTGCTGGTCCTGCTGGTCCTACTGATGTGGCTGGTGGTGATGGTGGTGCCTCTGGCTCAGCAGCGTCAGCTGCTGGTCTCTCCTCCTCCTGCAAAATAGGACTGTCCCCAGGCCAAGCAACACGCTCCACGAACTGGTCGGGGTGCATAAAAGGGCCTGAAGGATGGCTCCAATAGCTAGCTCTGTAATGATACAGCATGCCTCTGTGAAGAGCGGCCTGCTGTCGCTCAATGTGTAGAAGATGAGCAAGGAGGGTAGGATCATAAGTAGGTGGAGGCGGTGGTTGGAGAGGTGGCTGAACTGTAGGTGATGATACCACAGGTGGTGGTGGTGGTGTCTGAACCTGTGGTGTAGGTGTGGGTATCCTGCAATTCAAATCTATAAATTTCCGATCGATGGATGGCCTAATCGGAGTGGTGGGGTTAACATCGATCCCATGGACTGCACAAAGTCCAGTGATGAATGCAGGGAAACCAAGGCTGGCTTTAGGTTTTGTATCAGCTAATGTAGTCTTCGGATTTTGCTGAGCGAACCTAAAGATTTCATCTGAAATTATCTGAGCAAGATCAACAGACATATTTCGAGAGAGAATGCATAATAGAAGCTCACACTTTGGAAGGGGTAAATCAGATACATGGGCATTCGGGATGACATTTGCTAGGAGAAATGCTGTCCACACCCTAGTCAGCATTGTCATATCCTTCCTCAGAAGTCTGGAAGGATGCTGGCTAGCCCCTCGATACATATGATGCCCTGGTAAACAGAGTTTATCTTCAAGATCCTGTGTAGGGTAAATATGTCGGTTTTTCTTCAAAGTGCCATAGGTGCACAAATCTCCGTCAGGCAACTGAAGCATATCACCTAAATGTTCGTTGATAGTGTCTCTATCATACGATATCTAGGTGCCCCTAACCCATGTTTTGCGTTCCAAAGTGCCCTCTTTGTTCCATGCGTTGGCATAAAATTCTTTGACAATCTCTGGGTCGAATTTATGTCTGGGGTTTGCAACTCTCAACCATTTTCTTCTTCTCAATAATTCCAGGAAGTCATCACACTCTCCCGCACGTAAATCAACCTTTCTTTCAGGAATGAAGGTCCAATGGTCTATGTTCTCAAGGCGTTGCTTGTGCTCCTTACTCCTGAATTTCTGGTTTTGTTGGGACGAGCTCCCTTCAACCCTTTTTCGTTTACCCTTTTCTCTTTCGCTCTGTCATGGGGGTTCAGCACTTGTTACTTTGGTTCTTGCCATCCTGAAAAACAGAAAATGCGCATAGAGTTCATAAGGCAAAAAAAAACTCAAAAACAGAGTTTATTGCTTACACCATCTAGTTCACAATATTTTTCTGAAAAACAGAGCATGAGGAAAGGTTTCGACAGTTACAAAAAAACGTTGTGCTATTGATGTCATGAATCATAAAATGGACATGGTTAATTGTTTCTGCCAACACCGAACTTAATCGGGAACATTATATAAGTGCATGCATTGGTTTTTCAGCAGCCACACAAAAATTAAAAAAAAAACAGAGCATGCTCAAGGGGAATGGTTTCACTACTTTATTCTAAGGCATAATTTACATATGGGTTTCATTATGCAAAACAACATTGTAGAGACGAAAATCAAACCCTAACTATCCTAAAACTAAAATCAAGCAACATTGTAACCCACATGGAAAAATAACTAAAGAGCTACAACCGTAACGAAGAAGAAGATGAAGAGATGCATGAGAAATGAGAGAACTTACTTGGAAAGAAAAGAAAAATGAGAACTTGAGACCAATGATGAGGGAGAAACTACAAGAAACCTTTCGGAATCAACGATGATAGTGTGAGGGATTTAGAAGTTGAGGACTTTTAAAAAGGTTTTGGGAGTTCGGAAGTAGAACAGGTTGTGTGCTTTTAAAAGGAATGCGTAACCGCTTAAATTCGCCCAAGCGAGATTAAACAGCTACAGCGAATTTAAGTTCCACTCTCTAATTTCGCTCAAGCGATTATGGTTCGCTGTAGCGAAATCGAAATTAGAAGGTACCTGATACTCCCAAAATCCCTTCGCTTGACTGAAATATCCTTCGCTTAGGCGAATCAATGTGTTTAAGACACTGGGTAAAATTCGCTAAGGCGAAATTAATGGCGCTTAAGCGAGTATGCAGTGTTTGCTTTCTGGACAAAATTCGCTTCAGCGAGATGAATTCGCTTGGGCGATTTTGTTCCAGTGTTTAATAAAAGATACTTCGCTTGAGCGTGATTTAATTCGCTTGAGCGACAATTGCAGAAAATGGGTTTTTTCTTCAATTAAATGAATGTTCTGCACAATTCGCTTGAGCGGTCTTTAATTAGCTTAAGCGAAATTTATCCAGTAGCTATTCCCTTGTCTCGGCCTGAGCGAAAGGTGAAATTTTTCAAGCGAAGAGGACATTCGCTCAAGCTAAAGGTGGGTCGCTTAAGCGACTTATGTCCAGTATCAAAATATAAGTTTTTCGCTTAAGCTAAATGGATGCGCTTGAGCGAATACCCTCATACTTGAAAATTTATATCCTCCACTTGTATTTTCTTCAAAAACTTATCTCATCATTCGATCCTTTGATTCCTTCTAGTCTTCTCACTCATTTATAAAGCATCTCATTCAAAAAGAAACATTCACACAATTGCATAACTAAACAAAACAACAACAAATTAAACACACTGGGTTGCCTCCCAGGTAGCGCTTGTTTAACGTCGTTAGCTCGACGCCTGATTAATGTTTCAGTTTTCAATAAAGTGGATCAGCATATCTAGCTTTTCCACTCCGCCACCCATATATGGTTTGAGTCTTTGTCCATTAACTGTCCAGGTTCTGTCAGAATTAGGATCTTGCAACTCAACAGTACCATATGATTTGACTTCTTTAACAAGGAAAGGTCCAGACCATTTTGATTTCAGTTTTCGTGGAAAAAGTTTTAGCTTCGAATTGAATAAAAGAACTTATTGTCCTGGGTAGAAGCTTTTTGCTAAAATCTTTTTGTCATGGTAGGCTTTCATTCTGTCTTTATAAATTCTTGATGATTCATAAGCCTCTCGCCTCCATTCTCCCAATTTTTCCAACTGAATCTTCCTTTCCTTTGTTGATGTTTCAGGATCAAAATTGAGCAACTTCATTGCCCAATAGGCCTTATGTTCTAGTTCCACCGGTAAATGACAGCTTTTTCCATAGACTAATTGGTAGGGTGAGAACCCTGTTGGAGCTTTAAAAGCTGTTCTGTATGCCCACAAAGCGTCATTCAACTTTAGAGACCAATCTTTTCTGCTTTGGGAAACTGTCTTTTCCAGAATTCTTTTGATCTCTCTGTTAGATACTTCCACTTGGCCATTGGCTTGTGGATGGTAAGGAGAAGTCACCTTATGTTTGACACCATAATGTTCCAAACACTTTTGAAGTTGTGTGTTGCAAAAGTGAGATCCTCCATCACTTATCAGAACTCGGGGAGTGCCAAATCTGCTGAAAATATCTTTCTTCAAAAATTTGATTACAGTTTTGGCATCTGCCTTTGCACAAGCCATTGCTTCGACCCATTTCAAAACATAATCAACAGCTACCAGGATGTATTCATTTGACAGTGATGAGGGTAGCGGTCCAACAAAATCTATGCCCCAACAATCAAAAACTTCTACCTCTAAGATGGTTGTTAGTGGCATTTCATTCCTCCTTGAGATACTTCCACTTCTCTGACAGGTATCACAGTTCTGCACAAAAGAGTTAGCATCTTTAAATATAGAGGGCCAGAAAAAACCTGATTGTAGGATCTTAGCAGCGGTTCTTTCCCCGTTGAAATGTCCTCCATATGCTGAACTATGGTAGTGCCACAGAATACTCCTGGCTTCTTGTTCAGATACACATCTTCTCAAAATATTATCTGATCCAAGCTTGAATAAATAAGGATCATCCCAAATAAATTGTTGTGCATCCTTCATAAGTTTCTTCTTTTGCTGCCATGTAAAGTCTTCAGGAATCACTCCGGCAGCCTTGAAATTTGCCATGTCGGCAAACCATGGTCTTTCTTGAATCAACAACAGCCTTTCATCTGGGAATTCTTCAGGAACTTCTGGCTGTATTTTTGTAACTTCATCATTAATTAATCTGGACAAATGATCTGCAATGTGATTCTCACTGCCCTTTTTGTCAAGAATGGTTAAGTCAAACTCTTGTAGCAGCAAAATCCACCTAATTAATCTTGGTTTGGAATCAGATTTATTCATCAAGTATTTGATTGCTGCATGATCTGTAAAAACTATTACTCGTGCACCAATTAAATACGATCTGAATTTTTCAAGCCCATACACAACAGCTAGTAATTCTTTTTCAGTTGTGGCATAATTGATTTGAGCTTCATTCAAAACTTTACTAGCGTAATGTATTGGATGAAAAATTCTAGATTTTCTTTGTCCTAACACTGCACCTATTGCATAATCACTTGCATCACACATGAGTTCAAAATCAAGATTCCAATCGGGTGCAACTATGATAGGTGCAGTAGTTAATTTTTCCTTCAACGTTTGAAAAGCAAGCAAACATGAATTATCAAATTGAAAAGAATTCTCTTTTTGCAGCAGATTACTCAAAGGTTTAGCAATTTTCGAAAAATCTTTTATGAACCTTCGGTAAAATCCTGCATGACCTAGAAAACTCCTGACACCTTTGACATTTATTGGTGGGGGTAATTTTTCAATAACTTCAACTTTTGCCCTATCCACCTCAATGCCTTTGTTTGAAATGGTGTGACCCAACACTATGCCTTTAGTTACCATAAAGTGACATTTTTCCCAATTGAGCATTAAGTTGGTTTCCACACACCTTTTCAACACGGTATCAAGGTTTTCTAAACAAGAATGAAATGATTTACCAAAGACGGAGAAGTCATCCATGAAGACTTCTATGCATTTTTCCACAAGGTCTGAAAAAATTGCCAGCATGCACCGTTGAAAAGTGGCTGGAGCATTACATAGTCCAAAAGGCATCTTTCGATATGCAAAAACACCAAAAGGGCAAGTAAATGCTGTTTTCTCCTGGTCTTCTGGAGCCACTGCTATTTGATTGTAGCCTGAGTATCCATCCAGAAAACAATAATAAGCTTGTCCCGCCAACCTTTCCAGCATTTGGTCCATGAATGGTAATGGAAAATGATCTTTCCTTGTTGCTTGGTTGAGCTTACGGTAGTCTATACACATTCTCCATCCCGTTACTGTTCTGGTTGGAATCAACTCATTATTTTCATTCCTCACTACCGTCATGCCTCCCTTCTTTGGTACCACTTGAACTGGGCTCACCCATGCACTATCTGAAATAGGGTAGATCATTCCTGCTTCCAGCAACTTCAGCACTTCTTTCTTCACGACCTCTTTCATTATTGGATTTAACCGCCTTTGAGGTTGAGCCACTGGTTTGTATTCTTGCTCCATGAAAATATGATGCATACAATAAGATGGACTGATGCCTTTCAAATCACTTAGTTTCCAACCAATAGCTTGCTCATTCTTTTTCAGAATTTCAATCAGCTTTTCTTCTTCTTCTTTCAACAAAGTGCTGCTAATTATTACTGGTTTATTACCTTGGTCATCTAAAAAGACATACTTCAGATTTGAAGGTAATTCTTTCAATTCTATCTTGTGAACCTCAGGACTTTGTTTTTCATCTAGTTTGTTCATTTTGCTTTCCTCGCTTGTCACCACCTTACCGGCTTCAAGACTTTGCAAAACCTCTTGCACTTCATCCATCTCCATATTATTAAAACTCTCAACAGCATTCACTAGAACCTTTTCAAGAGGGCTTGAATTGTTCATCTTGTGAAGCTGTTTTGAAATTGTCTCTTCTTCCACATCAATTTTGAAACAACTCTGCTTGTCTGCAGGATATTTCATGGCTTCAAAAACATCAAAATTGACTTCCTCGTCTTGGACTCTTACTTTTAATTTCCCATCATCAACATCTATGATAACTTTTGCAGTCTTCATAAATGGTCGTCCCAAGATCAAAGGTACTTCTGAATCCTCTTCCATATCCATGATCACAAAATCCACTGGAAACACGAATTTGTCTACTTTCACTAGAACATCTTCTGCAACTCCATAAGGGAACTTCATTGATCTATCAGCTAATTGGAGGGTCATTCTAGTTGGTCGAATTTCCAGATCACCAATTCTCTTCAGCATAGATAATGGCATCAGATTAATGCTTGCTCCTAGGTCAAGTAATGCTTTTCCTACTGGCAGACTACCAATGGTGACAGGAATTGTAAAGCTTCCCAGATCTTTGGTCTTCTGCGGTAATGCTTTTTGAATTATAGCACTACATCCAGCCTCTAATTCTACTGTCTCCTCCGAAAATCTTCTCTTCTTTGTCAGTAAATCCTTCATAAATTTTGCATAGGTAGGCATCTGCTCCATGGCTTCCATGAATGGCACATTGATCTGTAATCTCTTGAATATGTCCATAAACCTAGCAAACTACCTTTCTTTATCCCGCTTGGAAGGATTTTTGGGGTAAGGCATGCTTTTCAGCTGTGGTATACCTTCATCCACCTTCATCTTTCCTTTCTCTACATCACTCTTTTGATCTTTCTCTTTTTCTTTTTCTTTATTTACAGTCTCACTCTTTTCATTTTCATCTTTTTCTCTATTTTTTTCTTTTTCTTTTTCTTTCAAAAATCTTTCTTCTTCCTTTTCTTTTTCACCCAACTCTACACCTGTAGTTTTTCCGCTTCTGGTCATCACTGCCTGACATTGCTCCTTAGGATTCGCTTCAGTGTTGGCTCCATAATGAGGTCTTTTTTGTTCTGCCATTTGACGGGCAAGCTGTCCAACCTGAGTCTCTAGATTCCTGATGGAAGCTTCTATGTTCTTCTGATTTGTTAGAGAAGCTTGCATGAACTTTTCCAATGTATCTTCCAATCTAGTTGTCTTTTCCATTAGAGACGGTCCTTGTTGGTGGGCCTGTGGTCTATTGTATGTATTAGCTTCTTGCCTCCAAGTTTGGCCTTGATTTGCATTGTTCCTCCATCCCTGAAATGGTTGATTAGTAAAATTGGAATTGAAATTATTTTGTCTACCTTGATTGTTCATGTAATGGACAGCTTCTTCCTGCGACCCACAATGTCCATTTGGATGGTCACCTCCACAAAAATCACATCTTGCATTCATTTGTTGCTGAGTTTGTGCAGATTGAACTGAGTGCAATTGTTGAGGAAGTTTGGCCATCTGTTGAGTTAAGGCTTCGATCTGTTGGGTCAAAATTTTGTTTTGAGCTAAAATAGCATCAGAAGTATTCAAGTCCAGAATTCCTTTCTTTTGTACTTGCTGCCTATCATGCTGTGCTTGATAATCTGTGGATGACAAAGCTTCTATGATTCTGGTTGCTTGGTCAGCATCTACTGTTATCATTGTTCCACCAGCAGCAGCATCTAGAATCATCTTTGTATCAGGCCTTAGACCATTGTAGAAAATATTCAGCTGCGCTATATCTTCAAATCCATGATTTGGACATTTGCGCAATAAGGACTTGAATCTGTCCCATGCTTCACAAAAAGGTTCTTCCATTCCTTGACGGAAAGTTGAAATGTCAGACTTTGCTTTTATGAATCTTGACGGTGGAAAGAAACGAAACAAGAATTTCTCCTCCACACTAGACCAATTATTCAAGCTTTGGTTTGGATGGGATTGCAACCATTCTTTGGCCTTTCCAGCTAGAGAAAATGGAAACAACCGGAGGTATGCTGATTCAAGATCTCCTTGCTCAAAGCCCATAGTACCTACCAATTCATAAAATGTAGCTAAGTGAGTATATGGGTCTTCATGTGACATTCCAGTAAATTGGTGAGCACTAATTAAACTAAGAAATGCTGGTTTCATTTCCAAAGCTCTGGTTTGTGGGATTGCTATGCTTGAAAAATATCTAGGTCCTTGTTGATTGGCATAGTCTCCCAAGGTACGCCTTGGTGGTTGATGTCCTTCCATATTTGCTTCTGATTTTGGAATTGTTGTTGGTGTTGAAATTGGAGAAGAAGAAGAAGAAGATTGGTCCTCCTCTTGTTGTGCTTTTGCTTTAGCTTTGATTTTCTTCAAAGTCTTTTCAATTTCAGGATCTATTTCAACCTGTTCTTTGAATCCCTGACTTCTTAATATCATAAGCAAAGCTAGCAAAGGAGAGGTTAACCAAGAAATTAATACTAAACAACACAAAAATGCAATACGTACAGTATTCACACACCGTAATAACTTAATTCAATTACTTTGATCCCCGGCAACGGCGCCAAAAACTTGCTGGTGTATTTTAAGAGAATCAAGTTTGTATAATACACTCAAAGAAACGTGCCAAGTTTTAAACACGGTGGTTGTAGTTATAAAAGATATCGTTCCCACTAAGGATCATCAGCAATTGAAACTTAAGATATTACGGCAGATTAAAACGATTATTTTCATGGTTTTGAGTTCACAATATAAACGATAATATATGAACGATTATGCAGTGAAATAAAAGGAGTTTATCTAATTGTAAAGGCTGGGATTAGGATTCACCGATCTTACCTTCCGATATACAACGTATATTCATGAAAACGGGGTTTTAACTATAATACTTTACGTCACAATCAATGTCATTCATATCAATTCCTTGACTATGAAATTCATAAGAACAGATTTGATAACGTCAATTCCTTGATCATTTCAATTCCATTCCAGCATTATGACCGATTGTTTGGACGTTCAATGCGTTAAATACCATCCCTGGTTATTTACTCACATTGAGCATTTCATTTAGATCTGTTTTCGAAAGTTATTTTCCAACAACAAACGTAAACTTAATTCAAGAAACTAGTGATCAAGTAGATTCAAGCATTAAACACAAAATGAAATACCAAGAATCATAGAACAAAGTTACCCGATTCATGAATATATCATTGATAATCTTCTAGTAAGAAAGGCTACATCCAATCCCAAGGAAAGGTTTAGCCACTCATGGTGGTCATTACAGCTTAGAGAAGATGAAGAAAATACAGAGTACAAAAGTGTTTTCTAAAAATGTCTCGCCCTCCTCTCAGCCGCCATGCAGTAAGCTTATATAAAAGAAAACTCGCTCAAGCGAGTTTATATTTCGCTCAGGCGATGAGCATTCTTCAGCACGAAGGAAATCCACGTCCTGCTTCATTATGGGCTTGATTCACTCAAGCGGTCTAAATTCGCCTAAGCGAATCTTCATATCTGATACTTTATTCCATTTCGCTTGAGCCGTGTCTTCATAAACTGCAGCGAGCCCTTTTAAAATTTGGTTCTGGATAAATTCCGCTTGAGCGAAATAGTGCCGCTCAAGCGCCCTTCACATTGTTGCATTCTGGAAGAAATTCGCTGGCTTCTTTATTCATAACGCTTGAGCGAAACTACTGCTAGTCCATTCTGTTCCAATCTCGCTCAAGCGGCTTTAGTGGTCGCTCGGGCGAATACTTCATTTTCAATACTGGCTTGATTTCGCCTGGGCGTATCTCTCCTCGCTCAAGCGAGTCTTGACCTGATACTTGTTATTTGTTATATTCATGGCTCGCCCAAGCGGGCTCTTCAATTTTTCTTCAGCGATCATGATTCGCTCAAGCAATATCTCCTTAGCTTGAGCGAATATCACTCTGTTTGCTTAACACTTGGTGATTTTCTTCATTTCTTTTCTTCTTTCTTCTTTGAGTTTTCCTGAGATTGTAACAAAATTTAGCCAATCAACTTGTACAATGTTCATTCACTATTTCTTTTCTATTTAGCTTACAAAATTGACAAACATTGTACATTATATCCAATTTATGCTTCATTAATCATGCAAAATATAGGTAAATTGGACATCTATCAATTTTCCAAAAGCTAATTAATATGTTCCTTTCGGAATCCTATTAATGTACCTAACCTATAGAAAGCGCTGCTTAATCCTCAGAAAGGCCCATTATCGTTTTATGAAAATCCCTTTTATTTCCTCAAAAGAATTTTGATTACTTTCACGGTTTTACCGAGGTCACAAAAAGCATTTCAAAAATCTTAGGTTTAGTTCAAAGCTTTCCGGTAAAAATAAATCTCTCGATTCTATTTATTACCTAAACTTACTAATATACCCGTAAGTATACAGTTTTATCATTTAGGTTCTTGTTAGGAATTACTAAAAGCATTAAGCATAATTGAATTAAATGGAAAACAGAAATTTATTTAATTCCAAGTCAAAATAATATTAAAATAAAATATTATCATACCCCCTTTATCCCAAGATAATTAATTTAGCTACTCATGAAATAATTTAAATTCATGTAAATAATGGAAAAATAAAACATACAAGACATGGTAAAAATAAAGACTTACGGGTTTCTCCAAAAGCTCAAAATAATTTACCACTGAATTTCCTTGTTGCAGTATTCTCCACCAATTACAAATTTAAAATCTCACTTTTACAGCCCTCACACTCTTACAAAATAAAAGAAAGAAAAGAAAATAAAAAGAAAGAGAAGGAAAACGAACAGAGAAGAAAAAATGGAAAAGAAGAAAACTAAAGAGAAAAGGAGAGAAAGTAACAAAGAAAAGAAAAGAAATCTGATGGTAATTGATTTTTGACTGGAAAGAAGTTGTTGTTTGCTGATGGGTTGCTGCTGCTTTTATAGGCAAATGGATGAATGAATCCAGCTAAGGAAATGCGTTAAAATTTGCAAGTGGGAGAAACTTTCGGTGCATGTGACTTCCAACTGTCCCAAATTGCATTATTTTAATATTTCCAATAATTCGGTGCTTGGATTTATTCAGCTGGGCAAATTCTGAATGGAAAAGTACTGGAATTCCACAAGACCGAGTGAAAGCTTGCTGTTTGGTATTAGTTGCTGGGCGTTGTTGGTTTGTATGTGGCAGGTATGGTGATATGAGGGACAGTGGAGTTGCTGGACGGTGTAGTGGATGGAGCCGGTGTTGCTGGGCGTTGTTGTGTTGAGTGAGTTACTGGGCGGTGTTCAATTGATCTGGTGTTGGGCCTGTGAAGAGAGTCTGGGTGGTGTGGAGAGTACTGCTGGACGGTGTTGTGGTTTAAGAGTCTGGGCGGTGTTGTGGTTTGAGAGTCTGGGCGGAGTTGAGAGGGTTACTGGGCGGTGTTATGTATTAGAAGAAGAAAGGGAGACGGTGTTGGGAAGTTGGGCGGTGTGTTGAGGTGAGGACGGTTGGACGGTGTTGAGAGTGTTGGAAAGGAAAGGAGTATGGGCGGTGTAGGTGTTGAAGAGGATTGTTGGGCGGTGTGGAGTATTGGAAAGGAGAGGGCGGTTGGGCGGAGTCGAGGTGAGGACGGTTGGGCGGAGTTGAGGTAAGGACGGTTTTCTCTTGTTTTTGACCCTTTATTTCCTTAATTCCTGCAAAATAACATACCCAAGTAGAATAGAGTGGAAAGAAAGTAAAAATCGCAATAAATAAAAGGAAATACAGTGGATAATGACTAAATTCTAAGCAAACTAAATCTATTTTATTATAATAAAAAGCACTTATCATAACATTTATGCCCCCATGTGGAAAAGTGATAATTTGATCTATGAATCAGCTCGCCCTAACTGGTATATGCGTAAGGCACCAACCTTGACTTTTTTTATATATCATTTTTGTTGTTTTTTTTTGTTTTTGTTTTTTTTTTTAGAGTATTTCTTGACCATCTTAGCAAGCTTTTGTTATCCACGTTGATCAATGCTAACATTTCTTTGAAGGGTAGATACGCCATTTATGGAATCTGGCACTATCTTCACTTTTGAGCTTGTAATGTCTTCAGTTGTTTGTGAGTCTTCTTCATTCTGTTGTGCTGACCTTGCCTTTGGGTAGAACTAGGTGACTCTTATCCAAACATCCTACACAATTCGGCCAACGAACTTTCGTCTTTGCTATCCTTTTTGTCAGCGCAATCAACTGGGTGGTCAAAGTTATGAAATGGAATCATGATCTCATTGTTCTCAGAAGGATCATTTTCAGTCCTATATTTTTTGTTTTTTTCATGGTAAAATGAGAAAAAGAAGTAGATAAAGGGAAAAGGATTCAAGGTGGCAATAAGGAAAGCAAGAAAAGGCATTTTGAAATTTGACACATATTTATTGAGAGAAACTTAAAATGATAAAAACATGTTTTTTCCCTTATTACATAACAATATCCCAAAGCCTTAGGCATAGCGTTTGGGTTGAAACAGAAGTTTAAAGTCATAAGTGTAACACCCTAATTATTTCTTGCTAAAAAAAATTCCAAAAATATGAGAAAATTTTTCACAAAATAGTCCCGTATTATTCGACATATGAGGAAGCAGGCAAAGGAAGAACGAAAAGCATTCACACGCACATAGCAACCTACAGGGAAACTAAAACTGGGGGCCGGCTTAATGGGTTTATCGTAACACACCAGCTCTAGGGCGGATTACACAACACCGTTTGTTCGCTTAGACGGGGTCTGACACGTCCAGGCAGAGTATGGTAATGCAGCAGCGGATAGAGGAGATTTCGCCAGGAGGCTTCCTTTCGGGTAACACTGGTCACTCAACGGGAGGAAAGAGATAGGGGAAATATGTTAATATATTCACACGCGTAGCATTCGGTGGAAAGGCGGAGTTATAATCATCCTACTTGGCTAGGCGGGGTATATTCATCTTGGGCGGACAGTCCTAGTTACTTGGACGAGGTACGACGCCGCCTAAACGAAAACTACATAATGCCTCTTTAACACAACTACAAGGTAATTTCCTCCATCGGGTATGGACAAGGGTTCACTAAGTAAATCCTCACACTCGCATTTCACTCAGAAAAATGAGGAGTTACAGGGTACATATACGTTAGTAGGTTGTGGAAGAAGGAAGAGTCTGAACCTATTCCGCCCAACTCAACTAATTATGACAACGCCTGGGCGGACTTAGCCATAACGCCCAAATCCGGAGTTCAACACCGGGGTCTGGATTGCGTTAGTATCACAACGGATAGGAAAGGATAATGGTCGATATCTCACTCTGGTAATTACTCGCTTCAGCGCGAGTCCTCGCGCTTGGGCGAATTGCTCCCACACTTCGGGCGGGGTACGACTCCGTCCATCGTATCCGACATAAATTTTTCCTAAGACAATTCTCGGTTCACTCAGACTTGGCTATAACCCGCTCAATCAGACTGTCCCTGCGTATCTATTAAAGCATAATTATGAAACAAGGCAGCACATAGCATCACACACACCAAAACCATACATCCATATATATACATAAAAGTGCATGTCAATATTTACAATACAAAATCGGACTTCTCCTTGCCCGTAAAGTTCTATTCATCCCCAAAACATTAACATCCGGTATGAGCCAGTCCGGGCTTAATCTAACAACGCCTTAATTAAACCTTCCAAATGCATCAGCACTCCGCCCAGCATTCCAGCTCTGCTTCTGATCCTCCTCACGAGAGACATTCACTGAAAATGGCCACTGCAGGGGTGAGCTTTTACATGTAAAATGATACTTACAGACTCGGTATCAGCGTCAGTACACGCTCCTGCTATCACTCAACCTTTCTCAAGTAACCAAATTCATACAGTTCAAACAACATTCATGACACACATAATTCACAGAGTTTATTCCACATCTAAATATATATTCATGCATTCAAAATCATACACATGCACATACATAGATTTATACATCACCACAATCAGCCTTATTTCTATATGCATGCCTGCGGATCCGACTCGGGTAAAGACTCTCAGTTACGGTCCCCTTTTCTTTTGGCCCCTCGTCCCTCAGCTCTTACCAGGTGGCACCGGCCTCCCCACGGCGTCTCGAGACTCTCTTCTCTAGCTCCAACGGCTACCACGAGCTCTATTGGGATCTAGCCAGGGTTGGTAGCTGGAAGTCGTTTCCCTTGGGGTTCTTGACCTTCCATGGGTCACCCCACTCTTACTCATGCAACTAACACATTCATTATTACACATCATCGCGCCATGAACACCTTACCGTAGTCATTAAGTAAGAACGGATATCCCCCACTACTCGTAATCATTCAGTCAGTCACACCAGCGCATGTTACAATCAGTCATCAGACTAACAACATTGAGCAATCCAATTAAGAACATGCACATACATACTTTTCATAGTGACAACAAAATAGATCCATCATTATCATCCACGAACAGGCTACACCATCGCCACGAAGATCACTATCAGAATCTCAAATCATGCAATCAGTTTTAGTAATTGTGAATACATGCACACATGCATAGCATCAGTTCTAATGATTATAAATACATGCACACACACACACCCGCACTCAGCAATACGTTCATCCGGTACCGTTCTTAGACCATGCATTCGACATGCAAGCGCCCCCTACCTTTAGAAGAACCTCAGAAACCTTTCTGTTCTCGTTGTTGGGTCCGATGTCCTTCTCCTGGTTCGTCCGGTCTTCCTTGGCTTGTCGTATCCTGCGCCTGATTCTGGGATGGAGTGTGGTCCGTTCTTCAGTACTGCAACCAAGACCTCCAGGAGCGAAGAGTAAGATAGAAGAAGAAGAAAGATGAAGACGAAGAGAGGAGGTAGAGGATGAAGTGACGGAGGAGGGAGTCTGAAGAAGGAGTAAGTGTGTTTTTCCGCCAAAGGCTCACGCTTATATATATATATATATGTGCATGCGCACAGTAAAAGAAGAGTGGGATGGGAGAGTGCGTGTCCAGCAGTCACATGCACTCCACCCCATCCCCTGACCACCACCATTTTTAATATTTTAATGGCTTAATCCTAAGTAGTTAAATGCAATTAACAGTTATTTCTTAGTTAAAAATCAAATCTTAATGGTTTATTCTTCATTCAGCATTAAATTTTAAAACGGGGATGTTACAGTTCTCCCCCACTGAAAAAGAATTTCGTCCCCGAAATTCAGTCGGTACTTACCTAGGTAAACAATTCGGGGTACTGCTGTCGCATGGCGTCTTCGCGTTCCCACGTGTAGGAAGTGGTCTTGCCTTGCTGCCACTCCACCTTAACCAGCCTTACGTTCTTGTTTCTTAAGCGTTTTACCGATTGATCCACGATTCCAACCGGTGTAGTCACAGTGGTTAGGTCTTCCTTGATCTCTACCTCGTCGTCAGGCATCGTGTGGCTGGGGTCGTGCAAATACTTCCTTAGCTGAGACACATGAAAAACGTTGTGTAATCGGGACAAGTGAGTTGGTAACGCGAGGCGGTATGCCACGGGGCCAATCCGTTCTACTACCTCATAAGGTCCGATGTAGCGAGGGCTTAACTTCCCACTTTTTAAGGCTCGTCCAACTCCTTTACTCGGAGAGGTTCTCAGAAACACCCGATCTCCGACTGAAAATTCCCATGGCTTGATGCGTTTGTCATGGTAGCTCTTCTGCCTGTCTTGTGATGCTTTCATCTTCTCCCTTATTACTCGGATCTGTTCTGTGGTTTGCTTCACGATGTCTGGTCCCAGTACTAGACTTTCACCCGCTTCCGACCAACAGAGTGGGGTTCGGCATCTACGCCCATATAATGTCTCGTAAGGTGCCATGCCAATGCTGTGATGATGGCTGTTGTTGTACGTAAACTCGATCAAGGGAAGGTACTGCTCCCAGTCCCCACTGTACTCTAACACGCACGCTCTCAATAAATCTTCTAGACTCTGAATTGTTCGCTCGGATTGTCCATCCGATTGGGGGTGGTAGGCAGAACTAAGCCAAAGCTTCGTCCCCAATTCTTGATGCATGCTGGTCCAAAACCTGGACGTAAAACTAGGGTCCCTATCTGAGACGATGGAAGTAGGTATGCCATGCAGTCGGATAACTTCTTGAATATAGATTCGAGCCAATTTATGCAATGGGTACTTCATATTTACAGGTAAGAAGTGTGCACTCTTCGTCAATCTGTCAACAATGACCCAAATGGCATCATGGCCCGCTCGGTTTTTGGGTAATCCCATGATAAAATCCATCGCAATTGAGTCCTATTTCCACACGGGGATCTCTAGAGGCTGCATTGCACCGTACGGTTTTTGGTGCTCTACTTTCGATTTCTGACAAGTGATACACCGGGCCACGTACTCCGCCACATCCTTCTTTAGTCCGGGCCAACAGAACTGTCTCCTCAAGTCGTGGTACATTTTCGTGGTTCCTGGGTGAATGCTGAGTAGGCTTTTGTGGGCTTCGCCAAGCACCATTCTTCTCAATCTTCCTTCGCTTGGTATGTATATTCTGTTTCTCACCCGAAAGATCCCATCTGACCCCTCTGCCAATGATAAGTCCTTTCCTTTGGCTTGAATTTCCTTCATTTCAGCTAGGTAAGAGTCCGCCTGTTGCTGTTCGTACACGGATTTTAAGAATTCGTTGGCAATCCTCAACGTACCGATTATCATCTTCTGAGAGGAAGGGGCATCAACATGCAAGTTCATGTCTCGGAACCGCTCCAACAACTCAACTTCTTTTGCCATCATGACTGCTATGTGGAGGGATTTTCGACTCAATGCGTCTGCTACGACATTTGCCTTACCTGGGTGGTATTTCAACTCGAAATCATAGTCCTTCAAAAACTCAATCCATCTTCTCTGCCTCATGTTCAGCTCCTTTTGGTCGAATAGGTATTTGAGGCTCTTATGATCGCTGTACACTTCAAATTTGGATCCGTACAAGTAATGCCTCCAGATTTTCAATGCAAAAACTACTGCTGCCAGCTCCAAGTCATGGGTCGGATAATGCTGTTCGTGGGGTCTCAATTGTCGAGAGGCATATGCTATCACTCGATCCTTCTGCATGAGTACACATCCTAATCCGAGTCCGGACGCGTCACAATAGACCACGAAGCTTTCTCGTAACTCAGGTAATGCCAACACCGGAGCAGTTGTCAACTTATTCTTCAGCTCTTGGAAGCTGCTCTCACACTCCGGACTCCACACGAAAGGGACGTTCTTCTGAGTCAATTTAGTCAGGGGTAATGCCAACTTAGAAAAACCTTCGATGAACCTTCTATAATAACCTGCTAAGCCCATAAAACTTCTTATTTCCGAGACCGATCTGGGCTTCTCCCATGCCATTACAGCAGCTACCTTAGCAGGATCCACCGAGACGCCTCGCTTGGAGATCACATGCCCGAGGAAGTGGATTTCATCCATCCAAAATTCGCACTTTGAAAGCTTTGCAAACAATTGCTTCTCCTTCAACACTTGGAGTACCGTCCTGAGATGTCCTTCATGCTCCTCAGATGTCTTAGAATAAACTAGGATATCATCGATGAAGACAACAACAAACCGATCTAAGAAGGAGTGGAATATGCTGTTCATGTAATTCATGAAAACAGCAGGGGCGTTTGTCACACCGAACGGCATCACTACATACTCATAGTGACCATACCTAGTCCTAAAGGCAGTTTTAGGAATGTCCGAGTCCTTCACTCGGATTTGGTGATATCCCGATCGTAAGTCGATTTTCGAGAAGACTGAGGCTCCACGCAGCTGGTCAATTAAATCATCAATTCTAGGCAGTGGGTATTGATTCTTGATTGTGAGTTTGTTAAGCTGTCGATAATCTATACAAAGTCTCATGCTGCCATCCTTCTTCTTAACAAGTAGCACAGGTGCGCCCCATGGCGACACGCTTGGTCTAATGAACTGCTTCTCAAGTAACTCATCCACTTGTTTCTTCAACTCTACCAATTCAGTTGAGGACATTCTGTAGGGTGCACTGGAGACCGGTTTGGCTCCAGGGATCAAGTCTATAGAGAATTCAACTTCTCTATTGGGAGGCACACTCGGGACGTCCTCTGGGAACACTTCTGGGAATTCGCAGACAACCGGAATTTCGTTCACTAGGGTCTCACGCTCATCTTTGGTTAGACAGAGCATCATAAATAGTTGGGTTATACCTAGTGCCGTGCCATCTTCAGTGGGTTGTTTTGGGAAAACTATCTCTCGGTTTCTACAATCTACTAATACCTTATTGGCTGAAAGCCAATCTATTCCAAGCACAATATCAAGACCCTTTAAGGGCATGCAAATCAGATCGAAGGTGAAACTCCAATCATACAACTCAAATGCTACATTTTTACATATTGACGATGTGAACACACTAGGGCCAATAGGGCTAGCCACTTCCAAAGTCCAGTTCATAGACACAGTTGGTAGCTTCAACCGTTCCACGCACTCATCAGCTATAAAAGAATGGGTTGCTCCCGAATCGAAAACAACATTAAGCGTATTCATTCCAAGTGAGCACTTACATTGTACTAGATCGTTTGCTGGTGCAACATCCTCTGCATTGATGGTGTAGATCCTTCCTGTCGCTGTTGGGCCGGTGTTCCTCTCTCGGCTGTTCGGAGCACGCATCATATTTGCTCTGGTTCCGTTGCCTCTGCCACCAGGTCGTTGGTTATCATTCACTCTGGTTCGATCTTGAAATCCTCCTTGACGCACATTGGTGTTTACCTGGCGGAGTTGGGGGCAGTCCGGGCGAACGTGTCCCTTCTCTCCGCAGTGGTAGCATTTAACATTTGTATCATTGCAATCCTTGGCAAAGTGGTCACCGCCACATTTAAAGCATCCACCATACCTTGGTCGTCCACTCATTTGTCTCCCTCGGTCATTATGGTTCTGATATCTGGTGAAGGGTTCATTCCTCCTCACGTTCCCTGGCCTCTTGAAACGTGATTGCTGAGGCCTCAGGTGCTGGTTGGCTCTGCTGCACTGGCCCGAATGGGCCCTGTCATCCTCTTCGAATATTCTACACTTGTTCACTAAGGCAGGGAAACTCCGGATTTCATGGTATCTGCAGGCCCTCTTGATATCCGATCTCAGTCCGTTCTCAAACTTAAGACACTTGGAGTGCTCCGTTCCTGGCTGCTGGAAGGGCGGATAGAATAGGCACAATTCCTCAAATCTGGTCGCGTATTCTTCCACAGTCATGGAGCCCTGTTTTAACTCTATAAACTCCAGCTCTTTTCGACTCCTCACTGTGTCGGGAAAGTATTTGTCTAAGAAGCAGGCCTTGAAATCGTTCCACGTCAGTTGATTGTCATCTTCGGGGAATCGGCTCCTGGCTATCTTCCACCAATTCTCCGCTTCATCTCGCAGCATATACACTGCGCATTCCACCTTCTGGGCTTCGGTACAGCGAAGACCCCTAAAAATTCTCTCTAATTCCTGAGTCCACTTGAACGCCGCCTCAGGGTTCCGTCCTCTTAAGAATTCACTCGGCTTCCTTTTTAAGAAGCGGTCCAGCACATGGCCATCCTCAGGTTGAGTCTGGCCTTGCCTTTCAAACACATCAGCAAAGCGTTGGAATGCTGTGGCTATAGCCTCCATACTTTGACGATGCGCCATTCCTTATCCTGAAATTGACATTTAAGGATAAGTATACGGAGCCACTTACTACCGATCTAGTTATTAGTCCAACAATTAATAGCTTAGCACATTATGTCATTCGCCTAAGTCATACACACAATCGGACCAGGGAAAAACAACCCCTTGTCCTCAAGTCAATCATCAATCAAGTCAACTAGCATCAGAACAATTTCAACCATTCAATCAAAAAGACACACACACCACTGCTTACACTGGGTAAGCATACTTTGGCCTTGGACTTTTCGGTCCGCTCTGATACCAAAATGTAACACCCTAATTATTTCTTGCTAAAAAAATTCCAAAAATATGAGAAAATTTTTCACAAAATAGTCCCGTATTATTCGACATATGAGGAAGCAGGCAAAGGAAGAACGAAAAGCATTCACATGCACATAGCAACCTACAGGGAAACTAAAACTGGGGGCTGGCTCAATGGGTTTATCGTAACACACCAGCTCTAGGGCGGATTACACAACACCGTTTGTTCGCTTAGACGGGGTCTGACACGTCCAGGCGGAGTATGGTAATGCAGCAGCGGATAGAGGAGATTTCGCCAGGAGGCTTCCTTTCGGGTAACACTGGTCACTCAACGGGAGGAAAGAGATAGGGGAAATATGTTAATATATTCACACGCGTAGCATTCGGTGGAAAGGCGGAGTTATAATCATCCTACTTGGCTAGGCGGGGTATATTCATCTTGGGCGGACAGTCCTAGTTACTTGGACGAGGTACGACGCCGCCTAAACGAAAACTACATAATGCCTCTTTAACACAACTACAAGGTAATTTCCTCCATCGGGTATGGACAAGGGTTCACTAAGTAAATCCTCACACTCGCATTTCACTCAGAAAAACGAGGAGTTACAGGGTACATATACGTTAGTAGGTTGTGGAAGAAGGAAGAGTCTGAACCTATTCCGCCCAACTCAACTAATTATGACAACGCCTGGGCGGACTTAGCCATAACGCCCAAATCCGGAGTTCAACACCGGGGTCTGGATTGCGTTAGTATCACAACGGATAGGAAAGGATAATGGTCGATATCTCACTCTGGTAATTACTCGCTTCAGCGCGAGTCCTCGCGCTTGGGCGAATTGCTCCCACACTTCGGGCGGGGTACGACTCCGTCCATCGTATCCGACATAAATTTTTCCTAAGACAATTCTCGGTTCACTCAGACTTGGCTATAACCCGCTCAATCAGACTGTCTCTGCGTATCTATTAAAGCATAATTATGAAACAAGGCAGCACATAGCATCACACACACCAAAACCATACATCCATATATATACATAAAAGTGCATGTCAATATTTACAATACAAAATCGGACTTCTCCTTGCCCGTAAAGTTCTATTCATCCCCAAAACATTAACATCCGGTATGAGCCAGTCCGGGCTTAATCTAACAACGCCTTAATTAAACCTTCCAAATGCATCAGCACTCCGCCCAGCATTCCAGCTCTGCTTCTGATCCTCCTCACGAGAGACATTCACTGAAAATGGCCACTGCAGGGGTGAGCTTTTACATGTAAAATGATACTCACAGACTCGGTATCAGCGTCAGTACACGCTCCTGCTATCACTCAACCTTTCTCAAGTAACCAAATTCATACAGTTCAAACAACATTCATGACACACATAATTCACAGAGTTTATTCCATATCTAAATATATATTCATGCATTCAAAATCATACACATGCACATACATAGATTTATACATCACCACAATCAGCCTTATTTCTATATGCATGCCTGCGGATCCGACTCGGGTAAAGACTCTCAGTTACGGTCCCCTTTTCTTTTGGCCCCTCGTCCCTCAGCTCTTACCAGGTGGCACCGGCCTCCCCACGGCGTCTCGAGACTCTCTTCTCTAGCTCCAACGGCTACCACGAGCTCTATTGGGATCTAGCCAGGGTTGGTAACTGGAAGTCGTTTCCCTTGGGGTTCTTGACCTTCCATGGGTCACCCCACTCTTACTCATGCAACTAACACATTCATTATTACACATCATCGCACCATGAACACCTTACCGTAGTCATTAAGTAAGAACGGATATCCCCCACTACTCGTAATCATTCAGTCAGTCACACCAGCGCATGTTACAATCGGTCATCAGACTAACAACATTGAGCAATCCAATTAAGAACATGCACATACATACTTTTCATAGTGACAACAAAATAGATCCATCATTATCATCCACGAACAGGCTACACCATCGCCACGAAGATCACTATCAGAATCTCAAATCATGCAATCAGTTTTAGTAATTGTGAATACATGCACACATGCACAGCATCAGTTCTAATGATTATAAATACATGCACACACACACACCCGCACTCAGCAATACGTTCATCCGGTACCGTTCTTAGACCATGCATTCGACATGCAAGCGCCCCCTACCTTTAGAAGAACCTCAGAAACCTTTTTGTTCTCGTTGTTGGGTCCGATGTCCTTCTCCTGGTTCGTCCGGTCTTCCTTGGCTTGTCGTATCCTGCGCCTGATTCTGGGATGGAGTGTGGTCCGTTCTCCAGTACTGCAACCAAGACCTCCAGGAGCGAAGAGTAAGATAGAAGAAGAAGAAAGATGAAGACGAAGAGAGGAGGTAGAGGATGAAGTGACGGAGGAGGGAGTCTGAAGAAGGAGTAAGTGTGTTTTTCCGCCAAAGGCTCACGCTTATATATATATATATATATGTGTATGCGCACAGTAAAAGAAGAGTGGGATGGGAGAGTGCGTGTCCAGCAGTCACGTGCACTCCACCCCATCCCCTGACCACCACCATTTTTAATATTTTAATGGCTTAATCCTAAGTAGTTAAATGCAATTAATAGTTATTTCTTAGTTAAAAATCAAATCTTAATGGTTTATTCTTCATTCAGCATTAAATTTTAAAACGGGGATGTTACAATAAGGAACTAAGTGGTCTCCTGGTCATGAACCTCTCCAATTGGCGTGTGATTCACAAAATCTTGCATGCATCCTCTTTACACCCCTAGTCCCTCTTTATCACACTGACCCCAGAGGTCTCATGGTTAGACCTGGGGTTTATAATTAAATTGGGACTCCCTTCCTGGAAATCTAGCCACTTAGCTTTAATCAGATCCCTTACTTTGAATTTCAAGGTATGACAGTCCTCAGTAGAGTGCCCCGAGGCTCCAGCATGGTAATCACATCGGGCATTGGGATTATAGCCTTTTGGGTAAGGAGGAACCACCGGTTTCAGTGGGCAGGGTACTGCAAGGAAATTACGAAAAATGTGAGGTAAAAGTTCTGTGTAGGTTATAGGAATGGGGTCGAACCGGACCGGTGTTCGACTACTAGCGGGTTTTATTGTGCTTTTGTCTGGATTAAGTGGATGAGTTTGTACTAGTGGGGGATGATAGGGTTGTGGAAGGGTAGACCTAATAGCAGGCAAATGAGAATGGGAAGGTATTTGAGGGATATACGGACGAAAGTAGAGTTGGAATGGGAAAAAATTAGAGCCCTGGTTAGGGGTGGTGGTGGCCATGTAAGGTGCAGGGAGATTGGCAGGTTGAAAGGGAGTATGTGTTACTGATCTGGGTTGGGCCCTTTTTTGGTTACGGGCAGTGGAATTAGCATCCCCTTTTCTCTTCCCCTTATCTCCCGATGTAGATATTCTTGTGATAGGAGCCCCAGGCGACTGGGAGGACTGTGAAATATGGGGATTCATCATTTGTAAATCATGATCCTCTTGTTGATTATGGAATGGGGGAATTTGGTCTTTTGTCAATCCAGGAAGGTGGAGTGGGGTGGTTGGCAAATGTTGATCAATCTTGACACCCGCAGAGGGTTCCTCTTCTATGATCTTCTTTTCTAAAAGTCTGACCATCTCCGCCATTTGCTTCCTTAGCTGGTTAACTTTGTTTCTGAGGTTTTCAATTTCTTGCTCTCTTTCAGCCATGAGTCTCCTTTGAAAGTCTAACAAAGGTGTCTTTCGGTGTCGAGTGAAAGAAGAAAAAGAAATGTCAGGTGGAAACAGAAGGAAAGAGGATATCGTGGGAAGTAATCACAGACCCTGACAAGCATCCTTTAATCGTTCCTTAGAACGTATCGTTCAAAAGTACTAAGTATAGTAGACATGGAAATTAATACGGGATAGTTGTGAAGACAGAAAAATCCTTCATTCTGAAATACAATAAGAGCCTCAAGTTTAGCTATTTCTAGCTCGGGGAACCATGATCCATCTCTTAAAGGTTTGATCCCACATTAATTTCCATATCTTGGTCAAGGGTATTCGTTAAGCTCTGAATAGCCTCCGGTGAGAATAGAAAGAAAGGAGCGAAAGAGCCGTGGGAAATGACATGCTTTGCAACTCGATACTCCCCTAGTAATTTTCTTGAAAACATTCTTGTATTTAGGGGGGTTACGATTTGCTAAAACTTATGTCAAATCAAGGGTCATGTGAGCTGGATTTTCTGATCATCGACAATACAAAGAAAATTGATTTTTCTTTTGATTTCTTCTTTTGATTGATTTTTTTTTATATGTATTTTTTTGATGATTCAAAAGATCTGTAACTCAAGGCCCAAAGACTTATGCATAAAGAGAAAGAACTACTTGCCCATTAAGAGATCACTAGTTAAAAGTATGTCATTTTTTGAAAAAAAAAGTAATCCACTAAACGGGCAAGTAGTCCTCTATTTTGGATCAGAAGGAAAAGTGAGAATGAGAAAAGGTAGAAGTAAAGTTTGCCCCTTTGTGCCTTAAGGTGGGTCTTTTCTGGAGGTCTCCTAATGGCTCTAAGGTTTGTCTAACAGTGATATCTCGCATTAGGTGGCTTGTTCTAAAACTTCTAAAGGTCACTAGAGCCAAGATCATACTCACGATGTTGACCATAAATAGTAGGAAGTATACTAAGTGTGGGCACCATGAATAAGTCGAACTCTAGCTGAGATTCTCACGGTAACCAGACAGGAAGTACATCCCAAATGGCTCCACTATCAACCTCCCCTAATCTTAAGTTTTATTTGGGCCTGGGTATAGGGTCCCACTTAAAAGTGTGTGCAAATTGTGAGTGTAGTGTGTGAAAGAGGCATTCAATACCTGTACCTTACTCACCCTGCACATAGAACAAACACGGAGCAATAAAATAAAGTCGACTACCTTAGGGTTCAATGATCACACAGATATCTACAGAACATAAATAATAGAATACAAACAAAACAGAAACTAAACATTGACAAGGAGATAAAATAAAGGAAGAAGTTAAATAATTAATATGCTAATTAAAACATGCGCTATCAAATTGACTGGCTTGACTCTCTAAGTCCCTAGTGGAGTCGCCATCTGTCGCGACCGGGATCGCGGCGGCACGGCCGACCCTCGAAACGATTTTAAATAATAAACAGGGAGTCGCCACCAATGTTTTTTTAGGATAAAATACTGGAAAAACCTTTTGTTAAAGCACTGGTTATAAAAAATGAAATTCCATGATTCGGGAGTCTGATTACAAGTGAGGAAGGTATTAGCACCTCACGACTGTCCGTTATAAAAACGGTTACCTCAATTTGATAGCGCGCATTATAATTAGCCCAATAATTATTTTAACTTCTTCATGAAAAGAAAAATGTACGGAACGACAAAATAAACAAAAAATAAACAAAAATCAACACAAAATATTTACATGAGATCAACAGGACGTCTCGTCCAAATTAATCTCGCTCCGCCTTTTTTTTAAAGAGATATTTAAGAAATATGAGATTAACAGGACGTCTCGTCCAAATTAATCCCGCTCCTCCTTTTAAAGAAATACTACAAAATATGAGATTAACAAGACGTCTCATCCAAATTAATCTCGCTCCTTCTTTTTTCTTTAAAGAGATATTAAAAATATGAGATTAACAGGACGTCTCGTCCAAATTAATCTCGCTCCTCCTTTTTAAAGAGATATTAAAAAATATGAGATTAACAGGACGTCTCGTCCAAATTAACCTCGCTCCTCCTTTTGATAACAAGACAAAAATGAAAACTCTAAAAAATTAAATAAAGAAAGATGGGCCCGACAGGAACTGTTTCCCGCTCCTACGTATTCTCGAGCTTTTGAGAAATCAGGGTCACGTAGTTCTTAAAATGTTTTTTTTTAGGAAAAGATTAGGAAGATATTGATGGGCATCATTTTAGCGAAGAATCCATACAAGGCGAAGTGCTTCGCACGTGCACGGATCCTATAAAGGTGGTGTAGACGGAAGTATTTTCCGTACGACACTGACTAAGAACGATTTATTTTGCTTTTTTTTTAGTTAAACTAGAAAGAAATCATAGAAAATACTTATTTCCTTTATTATATTTTTTCTACAAAGCAAAAAAGAAAGGTAGCAGAAGCCACAAGAGAGAAATGGAGACAGTAAGTTCGGAAAAGGGAAGAAAATAAAAAGATAAGTGAAAACTGAATGGGAGAAGAGAAAACCGAGTGTAAAAAATGAAAAAAACGAGTGAAAAATAAGAAAACCGAGTGAAAAATAAGAAAAACTGAGTGAAACTATGAAAAATCCGAGTGAAAACAGGGAAAACCGAGTAAAACAGTGACAATATGAGTGAAACAGTGAAAAATCTGAGTGAAACAGTGAAAATCCGAGTGGAACAATGCAAATCTGAGTGGAACAGTGAGAATCTGAGTGAAATAGTGAAAATCTGAGTAAAACAGTGAAAATCTGAGTGGAACAGTGAGAATCTGAGTGAAACAGTGAGAATCCGAGTGGAAATAAGGGAAACTGAGTGCAAAATAGTAAATCCGAGTGAAACAGTGAGGATCTAAATGGAAATAAGAGAAACCGAGTGCAAAATACTAAATCCTAGTGAAACAGTGAGAATCTAAGTGCAAAAATAGTAAATCCGAGTGAAACAATAAGGATCTGAGTGGAAATAAGAGAAAACGAGTGCAAAATACTAAATCCGAGTGAAAAGAGGATTACCGAGTGAAAGTTGAGCAAAAACCGAGTGATGATGGTGTAGGAACGCTGGTCAGAGAGGGAAGATGAGGTTAGAGGGAGTGGGAAGGTGAGGGGATTAGGAATGAGGCGCTGTTGAGTGGAGTGTGGACGGATTGGAATAGGAGAGGAGTGGAGGATGGAAGGATTGTAGGCAGCAATGGTGAGGGATGATGGAAGGAGAAGTAGAGAAGAATTGGTGTGAGAGAGAAGAGAGCACGAAGGATTTTTGGCAGAGTTTCCTCCTCTCAATGCCCTCCCCCTTAGCTGCCCTCCCCCTTACCTATTTATAGGCTGGCCCGAGTGGAATGCCAGCTCAGGCTTCCACTTCCGAGTGGAATGCCAGCTCAGGCTTCCACTCGGTTTGGGTAGTGGGGGGACAATGGCTGGTGGGAATTTTTAATTCCCTCCAACTCCGCCCCTGTCTGCCACCCCAAGATTCCTGGATCCACTTGGGTGGTGGAATCCAGGTCAGCAAGGCGGAGATCCGAGAGAGGAGGTGAAGAACCGAGTTAAAATATTGAAATCTGAGTGTAAAATGTTGGAAATCCGAGAGAAAACGGTGTAAATTCGAGTGAAAATGGTGAAATCCGAGTGAGAATCACTCGGATCACCCTCTCAGTTAGCATTCCTCCACATTGGGAGTCAAATCCGAGTGGAAATGGGGAAATCCGAGTGAGAATCACTCGGATCACCCTCTCAGTCAGCATTCCTCCATATTGGGAGTCAAATCCGAGTGAGGATGGTGTAAATCCGAGTAAGACTGGTAGAGTTCCGAGTGAAAATGACTCGGAACCGACTGAAATGTGTGAAGTGTGACTCGGAACGGGTGAAAAGTGGCTTGGTGATGGTTTGAAGTATGCCTCAGAAATTGCTGGAAATGGGGGCTCAGAATTGATTGGCCAAAAGGGCTCGGGAAAGATTTAATCATGGCTCGGAAATTGGTGGAAATGGACTCGGTAATTGGCTTCAGGAAGGATGAGAAGAATTGGTTTGAAGAGGGCTGACTGACTAAGTTGCCACTCGGTTCCGACTAAAGTTGGCTCGGGTTTGAGTGGGAGTACTCACTCGGTCTTAACTGAAAATGTTTCACTTGGTTCTGACTGAAGAAACAACACTCGGAATTCTTTCAGTCGGGAGTATTCACTCGGAATTTCTTCAAAAGTGACACAGAAACTTCACTGCTTGAAGGATTTACTCGGATTCTTCCTTCTTTCCACTCGGAAATTGGAATTTTGGCCATTTGCACTCGGAATGGCTTGACAGATAAGGAAGCATTTTACTCGGAATTGACTCATCCTGAGTCATTTCACTCGGATTCTCTTCAACATGGCATAATCCACTCGGATTTGGTTTTTTCTCAGTCATCCCACTCGGATTCCCCCAACAGGATCCTTTTCTACTCGGAAATGCTTTATTTTGACTCGGATTTGACCATTTTTAGGTCATTCCACTCGGTTTTGATCATTTCTGAGTTATCTTACTCAGATTTCTCTTCAACAGGGGCATTTTCTACTCGGATTTGATCCCTTCTGAGTAATTTCACTCAGATTTGATCCGTTCTGAGTATTTTCACTCGGACTCACTAGTTTTTGGGCCATTCCACTCGGATTTTTGTTCAACAGGGGCATTTTCTACTCGGATTTGATCCTTTTTGAGTCATTTCACTCGGATTTCATCATTCTTTAAGTTATTTCATTCGGATTCGCTCCAATCTGAATCATTTCACTCGGATTTGCCTCCAACAGGTCTATATTCCACTCGGAAATGCTTCCATCATAGTCATCTTGCTCGGATCTGACTATTTTTGAGTTATTCTATTCAAATTTGACCATTCTGAATTAGAATTAAGTATAAAAAGAATCATTCCACTTGGACCGGACCAAAAGAGGTGTTCACAACTTATGATCTTCTTTTCAGTTTAATTTAATTCTCACATGCCTAAGTGTTTGAATGATTTTTATATATATCTTGATGCTCTGTATCTTGCATGTTGAATAACTCTTGTTTCTCTGTATATTCCTAAGATTTCATGCAAATTCTGTGTTATTGTTTTCAACTTAATGTTTTCAATAAATTGTGATACTTGTTTTTATTCTAATTTTGCCCGGGAGTGCAAAAGAATAAGTGTGGGAGTATTTGATGATGCATGATTTATCCTTAATTCTTCACTTTAAATGTGTATAATTTACTATCACTTATTGTGTAATATATTGCATTTTAACACATTTTCATCATTTGAGCTTTATTTAATATTTGATTTTAAAATGAATTAAGGATTAATTTTTAATAAATGGTGGCTTTTTCTTGTTTTGTAGTGTATGATTGAGCCTACAATTGAAAAATAATTACCATAGGTCAAATAGAAGAAGCCACGCCTCAAGAAATGGTCAAAAATACAATAAAAGCACCAGATGAGGTCTGGGAATCGATTCCTACACAAAATCACAGCCCTTAGGAATCAATTCATAAAGTTTCAAAGGCCTGGGAATCGATTCAACAGCCTGGGAATCGATTCATGTGCTTGGGAATCGATTCCCACCCCTTAGGAATCGATTCCTGCATGAAGTTTGCCTAAAATTTGCCTTGATGAATCAATTCCTACCCCTTTATAAATCGATTCATCTAGTGGAAACAGCAGATAACGCATTATGAAAGTGGAATTAGCACTGAACGATTATTAATTATACACTAACATTCCACTTGCCATTTTTAATTGTATCCGGCACCATTTCTTCTCCTATAAATAGGAAGGATTGCAAGCTTGAAAATACACCCCATTCTTTCAGAGAAACCATTCGTTCTTCCTCTTCTTCTTCTCTGTTTCTTTTTCCTCTTCCTTCAGTTCTTCATTTTCGGGTTAGGTTCTTTTTATTTTCAGTTTGTTTTAATTATGGAGGGATAAACCCCTAGATTGATTTTCTTGGAGAATATTGTAATATAATTTTAAGGTTCTTGTTATTAATATAGTATGCTTTTATTATTGTTTATTTCTTCATAATCTTACTCTGCTTATTTAATTCCATTCTGTTTAATTAAATTTGTATGCTTAATCGGTTTAATTATTCAAATGGAATAAAATAAGATTTTAAATTAAAATGGATTAAGGAAGTATGCATGATTAATGAATATTTTCATAATCACTTTTAATAATTATGGTTTGCTTAATTCCATAATTTGAGAATAGATTATGTATGTAGGCGATGTTCTTACATATGCTCAATAATTCCTAGATTTTACGATCTTGACTCATTTTGCTTAATTAGGATGCTTGATTAAAATATTTATTTTTTTAAAATGAAAGTAAAAGAATTATGAATTAAAAAAGATGCTTAGTTGATTAATTTAAATTGAGCTAAGAAATCAACAGTAATAAAAGTATACAAAATTATATTTAGTGAACCAAGGATAAATTTAATTACAATACTCCAAGAAAATCAATCACTTGTTATTTATTGTTTCAAATCTTATATTTACTTTGTTTTGATTTTTATTGTACAACCAATCAATCAACCCCCCAATTATAATTGTATGTTTGTTGAATTTTTATTTGTAAAATTTAATTTTAAACTTGATTTTCCTAAATTTTTGTGTTGATCCTTGAGAGAACGACCTAGGTTGACACCCTAGTACTACGTTAATTAATTTTAATGTATTAATTTGACAGAACCACGACTGTAATCACACGTCAGTCATCTACAAAGACACTTCGACGCTTAAGTCAGTAGACTATCAATATCAAAGTTTAAGTGTTTTGGGTTAGGTTAAACGTACCTCATATGTGGTAAATGAGTAGTAATTATAGAACTTAATTGGGTGATGATTCCATTTCTTGATGTTTGTGTCAGTACTTTTTCATAAAGTGAAGGGAAAGATGACACATGTACATACATTCCCGACACGTTTACAGACATTAATTGATGTGCCCCTAGTATGTCCCTCAACCTCTATTTGATACCGACTCATTATATGACACAGAATATCACAAATAACTTTAGGTAATCTTATTGTGTGGTTTATGTTGACACCAGACATGGTTATCTAGATACTGATATGGGTCTTGTGATATTAGCATCGGTATCAGACCAAAATTATTTGCCCCTTAGCTTGTTGAAGTGATTTGAGGGTTGCCTCAATAAGCTGATATGTATGCGTGTTAGCTGACCTAGTAAGTGCCAATGTGGTGAATTTGTTTAAAAAATTCTTACTGGTACTAGGGTACTCCACACTGTAATGTACTCTTTTTTAGGGTCGTGTGTGTGTAGGTGCGTGAGATGTTTCCCAACACATCTCTTATTAGAAGAATGTTTAATCTCACACGCTCACAAGTCATACCATTTAGGATGTAACATCTCAAAAATTTCATTATGATGTATAATCATTTTGATTTAGACCATTAATGATATTATCTATTTTATCTTAACTTTCTATATAAATTTTAGTTAGGACAACATCTTTAATTTAACCTTTTACCATGATAATTAATTTTAACTTTATACCTTAGGTAAAAGTTAATCAAATAACTTATTACCTATTTCCTTAGTTATTAATTTCTTTGGCTTTTCCAATTACTCTCATCAAATTACCACATACTCTACTCAAAATGTGTCATCTTGTACATATTTTAATTGTTAGTTAGAGTCCGAATTTGGAAATATGGTCAGCTAAAAAGTTGTTCCTCGTTGTCTTATCTTTCCAACAAGACCAAATTAGGTAAAATCCATTAAGATATGAGAGAGATATTCCCAAAATACCGAAACAATGTCAGAATTGATATTTACTTCAATCATACAAGTATGTAGGCTGCAGAAATGGTCAACAATCCAGCTCATTTTTCTCACCTAAAACCTTCATTATCACCATAATTAATGTACCTAACATCCCACTACAATCCCATTATGAAAAGCTTGTCCCCCACTTGTCATTTGCATGATTAAACCATCACTACATCTTGTTCCCAAGTCTAAATTCTTAGAACAAGCTAAAGTTAGTGAAGTCTCTCTCTTATTTTCTTTCATTTTCTCCATCAAAGTCCCTCTTAATCTGAAGCTAGGACAATAAGAGAACACTTTCAACCACTTTAGGATCCTCCATTAAGGTAAGAGGGGATAGGGTTGTGAATAAATATGGAATTGGGTAGAATTGTATGCTATTCTAGGATTTCCAGATTTATTTTCGTAACATGTTACTTAATTTTAAAGTTGAAAATGTATGAATTTGACTTTGACTTCTTCATCAAAGTTGTATATCTTTTCGTTATATGAATGTTGAGACTTGAACCAACTGATTTGGATATGTATAGCTTGAGTTATAGTCAAAATACTATAGTATGTCTGTTCTGGAATATGTACCTTCTATTTTGTGTAAATATTAAAATTTTGAGAATTATACATACATATTTAGACTTTGATGTCTTCATAAAAGTTGTAGATATTTATGTTATGGATCTATTGAAAGTGGTTTCAAGTTAAAAGGATATACGTAACTCTAGTTATACCTAAAATACTGAAGAATGTTCATGCTAAAAACCTGTTGATGTGAATCACTGTTTGTATTTTTAAAACTGGGAATTTTGTGATGAGAATTAGTGTTTAGTGTCTTCATAAAAGTTTTATAGATTTGTGTTATGAGTAATTTAGAACTGGTCTCATGCCAAAATTATTTTTGTAACTCCAAAAACATTGATTTTACCAACATATGTACGTTTTGTTACTTTCTTTAAGATAGTTTAGTATACTATGAATTTGTGATATTTCTGTTTGGATTTGAAATTTTTGGTCTTCATGAAAATTATAGATAATGGAATTATTGAAACACAGAACTTAGCCTCATTCAAAAATTATTTTTATGCCATGAGTTATAGCTAATTTACTAAAGATTGTCAAACTAGTAAATTTTTCAGCAATTAGTGATAATGAAAAATGATAACCTATTGACAATTATATGATTATGTGATGTTTCTGTTTGAAATTTAAAATTATGGTCTTCATGAATGTTGTAGATAATTTTGTTATAAAACTACAGAAAATGGAATTACTTAAAAAGGATTTGATTTACTCACGTTATGGTCTTTTTACTATTGTATGTTGCTGTTGTAAATTTCTAAAATTTACCTATGATGGTTATTATGGATGAAAATGATATTTTCCATGTGGGTAATGATTTATTTATGAATTATTGAGGGATTATTGATTATTATGGATGTCATTGAGTGTCCTATGAATGTCATATAGTATGTATATCTTTGTGATGAATAATTATGAATGACTTTAATGTATACATGAATGCCTTGTAGTTTATTGAAATATGTTGTTGAACTGTAAATCCATGATTTTGAGAATTGATATACGTGATGTGTCCTTTGAGGACTTGTGGCTTTCAAGTGATTATGGAAGTATTGATATCATGGTATGTTAAATTAATAAAGAGAATTAAAGGCATTCATGCATCATAAGCATTTGGACGCACCATGGAATTTAAGGGTTCCATGATTGCCAACCCTGGTGGGGGGTTACTCTATGATGAGTTAAAGCCTTATTTTCGTTGAGCGCCATGAAGGGTAGGGATTCATGGTTTATGCTAAGTTCTACTTGTGTACTTCGGTACTTGAACGCCATGAAGGGTAGGGATTCATGGTATATACTAAGTCCTACTGTATTTTTATGTTGATGTAGGTTTTGATAATGACACAACAAATGGAGTAATATCAAGGATGTTATCAAGCAATTAATTATCTTTGATGTGGAATGGTTGATGTTTAATTTTGATGAACAATCAAGGACTTATGTTAAAGGCATTTAAAGAAGCTCAACACAAGTGCAAATGATCAACAAAAATGCCTAAGAACCAAAGGAACCAAAGTATATGCAAAAGGGTTCCAAAAAGGGGTGAAAAATGCACTGGAATTCAAGTATCAGGTGCATGAATCGATTCAAGGTAAGTATGAATTGATTCATACGATTTCAAGTGCTCAAAATGTATTTTTATCAGGGCTGAATCGATTCAACCAAAGTGTGAATCGATTCACACGGTCACAGTGGTCCAAAATGTGCAAATCAAAGTGAATGAATCGATTCTTTCCTTGCCTGAATCGATTCAACATGCTGTCAGGAACAAAAATAACATGCAGACTCACAATTCCCTTCGGTTCACTCAATTTGAAGAGTCCTAGGCAATGTTCCATGACTTGTCCCTCTCCACATGCATGTGTTACATTGAAAATGCAATTAAATTAAATATTGGACAAACATGCTTCTTGATGCACATGCCATATTCTCTTGGAGACACTAAAAGGTTTATTGGAATTGGAATGCCAAGTTGAATGGAGACACACATGCCTAACACTTCAAGCTCCCAAGGAATTAAATATTACACATGCGATGCCTCATGGAGCCTATAAATAGAGAAGGAGTTGAAGGCAAAACTTACACCAAGCATTTGAAGCATTTCCATTTGCTTTCTTCCCCCTCCATTCTCTTGCTCTTCTACTTACTCTATTTATTCTTTGATTGGTATATTTCTTGAGAGTTAATTTGTGGGAAGATTATATTCGTGTACTTAACTTGCATATCCTCTCTTTGAGAGTTACTATCTTGTGTAAGCTTTAAACTTGTATATCCACTCTAGTGAGAGAGTTTCCTTGTACACTTAAAACACTAAACTTCATAGAAATCTTGGGTTGGGTTTCAACCTTGTAATTGTGAGATTGAGAGATTGGGTGGGGTGCCCTTGTACTTGTGAGGATTGGATTCTTGAGTGTGGGACACTAGGAAGTTGCAATTGCTCAAAGTGTATCTCTAATCTACAATAGTGGAAATCCTCTAAGTGGGTTACTTAGAGGCGAGACGTACACCGGCGTGGTGGAACTCGTATACATCGGTTTGCAAATCTTTCTTCCCTAAACTCATTTAATTTGTGCACTTAATTTGTTTGCTTAATTCCTTGCTTTATTAATTTGACTAAGTGCATGATACATTAAGTTGAAACCTTTTTAATAACGTTGTTGAACTTGGACTTAAGCATTTCTTTTGAATCAATCTTTCTAAAAGTCCTATAAATTGCTTTGTAACTAAATTGATTCATTATTCAAACTCTTTAAGTAGTTATTAGTTTGTCTTGTGTATAATTTGTTGCTTCTTGTTATCTAATTTATTATCTTAAATATACATAGTGACAAAAGAATCAATTTCAAGAGCATTCCAAAGAAAATTTTTTAATACTCAATTCACCCCCCCTCTTGAGTAATTGAGGCCACTTGGTTAACACCTACTTGTATACTTTGGTACTTATGCTAAGTCCTACTTGTGTCTCTATGAGACTTTTTACTGCAATATTCTCACTAAATCAAAATGGATCCAGCATGACATCATTTGGCTAAATTAAAGATTATTAAATGTAAATGACCTTGTTTGGTATATTCATCATATCATAATTGTTTGTTGATTGTGTTTGTGTAAATTTACTTATTTTATATTTATTCTATATTTTATCTCACTCTGATATTATTTTTATAGTGCATGCTTGACAGAATGACGAATGGTAAAATTGATGAAGCTTTTATGTTTTATTTGGTATATTATGTTTTATTGCTTGGACTTTGATTTCATTTGACTTTTAATGTATTGTAATAATATTATGTACCTCGTACTGCAATCATATGTATCGTTTCCGCTATATAAATGTATTATGTTTTATTCGTTCACGACTAGTATGCAGATAATATTCCACATTTATCAATTTTTACATGACCTTAGAATTTAAATTACGAATTTCAAAATGATTCTTTAAACGCAAAAAATGTATTCCAAAAATTTAGGTTAATTAATTAGAATTTGTAATTTGGGTTTTAGGTGTCATATGGGACAATAAGAATGATTAAAAGTTGTGATTGATCATGGCGATCTGGATAACAATGTGAGCCTTGTGATATCAATACTAGTATTAGACCCAAATCAATATATATTCTTTATAAAAGACCTACATGAAGTATGTTTATATAATAGTTATATGCCATTGGTACTATAACTAACTCGTTCATTAATTTAAAAATCATATATAAAATTTAAAAATTACGTAACACTATCCAAACTGAACTACGAAAGATTAGTCTGGTTTGGTCTAGTTTATATATTTAATTTTAACTAGGGATGGAAATGGGGCGACTGGGCTAGACTTTAAAATGTCTGAGTCTGACCTATTTCCAATTATGAAGGTTTAAGCCTGACCTATTAACCCGTCATAGACTTTTTTTTAAGGTCTATTCTGACCCGTTTAAAAGTCTATTTAAATAGTCTGTTTACAATTAGACTTTCAAAATACCAACATCCACCTAAAAAGCTTATCAAACTACATAGGCTGACGAGACTATCATTATAAACGAGCTTATCATTATAAACATACATATCTATATAAAATGCACTTGATTTTAAATTCAGCAAGACAAATACAACTTCTTATACAAAGCAAAGGTAATTAAATCCAAAATAAACTTTACTTTATTCAAATTGAAAAATAAAGTTTTATATTATAAAAATATTATAACTGTAATATTAATTTATATTATATAAATATGTAATATATATTATTTTAATATTATAAATGTATATAAATAATTAATAGTTAGGCCAATTAGATGGATCGATCTATTGGGCTTCAAAGGCTTTTTAATAAACGAATAACCTGACTTGTTTACTTAAAAAGACATTTTTAAAAGTCTGGGTCTAACCTTCTAACCCGACAAACCTAGTTTATATAGGCTTTAAAGAGTTTGGGCCAAAGCCCCATGGATAACCTAACCTATTTTCATCTCTAAGTCTATCGAATTCAAATTGCATTAATAATTCATATTTCATTATAAGTAAAAATTAAAATGAACCACACTGAGCACAATCTCAACATAAAAAACTATAATTCAAATCTTAAAGTGGACACCAATCACAAAAGTCAAATTGATTTATCTTCAAATCCGAAAAGAGTAATAAAACTAAAAAATAGTCCAACCTCTTAAAATATGTTGTTAAACATAGTCTTAAATTTCAATAAAAAATATTTTTAACAAATAGATCTATTAAAGATCTTTGTTGATAAAAGTAATCTATTTTAAAATTTAATTGAAATATTCTTACATTATAATCTAATCATAAATTATTATAACCTCAACATAACTTGTTGATTTCTTTTACCAACTAAATATTTTCAAAGTTATATTTTACAAAATTTTCTAATAAATGTTTCCTAAGTAAGATGTGAAAATCTTAGTTTCTTAAATAGAGGGAAAATTTTAGTTATACTCAGAATATTTCTTTAAAATTTTTAATGGTGTATTTAGTTGACATGTTTTTTAAGAAAAATATTTTTTTTAAGAATATAGGGAAAATGGAAAACTTATATAAAACTGAAAATCGAGTTTGCTATTTTTTTAAAGAAAAACAAAAAAGTTTTTAAAAAAGTTTTCTAAGAAAACTAAAAAGTGGAAAAAATTTTCAAGAATTTTTCTTATTTCAGGAAATGAAAATTTTGGAAAACAAACAAAAGCTTTTTCAGAAAACTAGAATAATTTTCTGTAATTAAACGTAGTATTCCAAATTTTTTCAAATGAGAATAATAAAAAACACGATATTCCAAATTCTTTTAAAATGTGAAACAAATAAGAAATAAAATAAAAAACTAATTACATTTGAATACGTTTTTCACTTTTTTGAACTGAAAAATCGAAAGCGAAAACACTTTCACAATTGTTCATACTTTTCCAAAAAAATAAAAAATTTCAAGAACTTCTTGAAAACTAAAAATATAAAAGCTGAAGAAATAATGTCCCAACTAAACACACCCTAAATATTTCAAACATATTTTAACTTTCTTAATAATTATAATTCCTAAAACATAAGATTCTCTGAATGCATAATTCTAAAAAAATTTAAATCTTTCCGGATAGCAAATGCCCCATAAGTACATCTTTAGTACGATATTATCAATTTTCAACATTTAAATATTTCATAAAACTTATTAAAAAAACCTATGAGAATAAACTTTAAAAGAGATTAATTAGCTAAAGCCTAACGCTGTTCGATTATTAGTTAATTGACTTATTGAGCCTTTTTTTAGTGAATATATCGGTTAATATTCAGCTCATTATCGAATGAATAGTTATCTAAATAGTCGTAATCATATAATATTTTTTTTTTGAAAAAATGTCTTTAATGGTCTTTTTAACAAGATTTTTATGTCACCGTAGGTAGTGTTTTTGACATGAATATTTAAGTAGTGACAATGTGATTGGAACTCTAAATCCTTTTCTCATCTCTTAACTACTGTTCCAAAGGACAAAAGAAAACAAGTTTTTCTTAATAAAAAATTAGAATCATTTATTAATATTTTTCATACTTGTCCTTTGCCATTATTGAAACTTTCAATTTTTTTTATCAAGACCTGATAGACTTAGAACTTCTTAAAGTATTAGTATATTAATTTACGGGTCTTCAAACTTTAAAGGATCCTAAAAGAAAAGGAGGGGAAGAATATTTGTTTGTTTTCTTTTGAAGATGTCCACCAGCTATATTTGTATTATGTATAGAGATGTTCAGTTATGCACCATAAAATATTGATGCTCAGTTAGATTTCTAAATATTAATCTTAATATTTTCGTTTCTTATATTTTATTGTTAAAATTGTTCTATTAGAGATCTTCCCTGTGATTTGTGTAACAAATGGGGTTGGGAAATTAATTAACCAAAATCTTCTTTGGCGGTGTTTAGTTTTTAGGTGGGATTGATCAAATTTTACCAACCCAAAAAAAAGTTTTACAATTAAATAGAGTTTTAATTATCTTTTGAATTACGTGAATAATCAATATTAACCTTTATATTTTTTTATTTTTATAACTCTATTTTTCTAACTAGATACTAGACAGACCCTTTATTTGGATAGTTTAGAATCGATTGCAAGAATGTTTGAGGTTTACGTCAGGAGGAATATCTCAAATTAATAATTTCCCCAAGCCCCATATTTCATGCTTTTGTATATTTATTAATTTTATTTCTAAATTGTGCAGATTGGTGAGTTGCTTGGGCTTGTAATTGGGTCTACAATACTCTTGAATGTGATCATTGCAGGGTATAATTAAATTAATTAACCTACCTGAATCCCAGTTAAATACTACAAAACCAGCACATTGGGCATTTTTTTTAATGTAAGTTGTTGTTTAACAGGCCAGTGACAGGAGCATCAATGAACCCAGTTAGAAGCCTAGGAAACGCTATTACATACGTGAATACAGAGGAATATGGATATACTTGTTGTCACCTATTTAGGGGCAGTGGCTGGAGCATGGGTTTACAACATCGTAAGATACACTGACAAGCCATTGACTGAGATCACAAAGAGTGTTTCTTTCCTTAAAGGTGTTGGGCGCGGGTGATAATAACCTTTTGCCGCCACGCTACTTGTCTTTGGTAGAAATAAGAAAACAACATATTTATGTAAGCTATCGCTAAAACAACTATAATATTACTGAAAATCCCGACTCGAAAAAGACAGGTTCGAAAACCGGGGAAAATTTTTCACGTTCAGAATAGGAGTCGGGACAAAATAAAAGCAAACCTGAAGTCGAGGGAAACAGAAAACCGAGTCAGGGTGCCACTCGCTTGGCAAGTCCCTGAATTGGTTAAGTGAAACCAGCAGAAGTCACTTGAGCGGGCTCTTACTCGCTAGAGCGAGTTTCATCACTCGGTATTTCTTTATTTGAAATTGGGACCTCCGTTCACTCGGGAACGGTCCCCTCGGGTCATACCTCACTCGGAATTCTCACTCAAAGTCAGACCCTTATTCTGGAAGGTCTCCTCACAGACATGATTCACTCGGAACCCTTTTAATCTTCACCCAGAAAATGATTCTCTCAGTTAATTCCACTCGGAATCTTTAAACCTTCCTTCACCCAGAAGTATTTCCCCTTCGGTTATGCTTCACTCAGAATTAATTTAATCTCGCTTCACTCAGAGACACTTCAACCTCAATTCGCTCGGAAGTGTCTTACACATTCTTTACTCAGGAGTATTTTACTAGGTTAAGTCTTACTCGGAGGTTTTATAACCTTATCCACTCGGAAGAGGTTTTATAGGGTATGTCTCACTCGGGAGAGTTCCATCGGCTAAGTTTCACTTAGAAAACACCTTGACCTTCCTTCCCTCGGAAGTAATCCCATAGGCCAAGTCTCTCTCTCGGAGATACTCTAATCTTTCCTTCACTCGAAAGGGTTTCCTAGGTTAAGTCTCACTCAGAAACACTTTAACCTCTTTTCCCTCGGAAGTGATCTCCTTAATCAAGTTCCACTCGGAAATACTCTAACCTCTCCTCACTCAGAAGAATTCACTAGGTTAAGTCTTACTCGGACTTATTTAAACCTTATCCACTCGGGAGAGGTTTTCTAGGATAGGTTTCACTCAGGATTATCTTGACCATTCTTCCCTCAGAAGTAGTTCTCCCTCGGTCAATTCTCACTCAGGAGTATTAAACCTTTCTTCCCTCGGAAGAGGTTTTCCCAGCTATGTTTCACTTGGAGACATCATGACTATTCTTCCCTCGGAAGTAGTCCTTTCGAACACATCTCTCCCAGAACCATTTTAAGCCTTCACCACTCGGAAAAGGCTCACTCGCTAAAGCCTCACTCGGAAACGACTCTCCCAACTATATCCCATTTGGAAACTTATTGTCTTAACATTATTCTTTCGACACCACCTCCTAAACGATTCAGGTAACATCATAACAATGAATATATATATATATATATATATATATATATATATATACTTGTCCATAACTCAGATAGTCAATCCATATAAATAAATATGTTCAGACAAACGGATTACATAAGAGCCGGCCAAGGCTATATCATATCTATATACATTATGTACACTACACATGTACAATACTCTTCACACAGCTGATGTTCACTCGTCATTCTCCATCCCGACCTATATCCACTGAAAATATAGCTACAGTAGGGTGAGCATTTTACATATTAAATGACAGTTATTGACTCGGATTAATCCTCAAATTCTCAATCATACAATATCATATCTCAATCAACAATAACATACACTGCCATTCAATATGAATACTCACATAACATCATCCAATCGGGATTTATTCAATTCTTTCAGGGCTATATAATTCACGTTATTCTCAATAACACATATACACAACCATACAATCACAGTGCACTCGGCAACAGTATCAGTGTACACATATTTAGTCAGTCGGATCCGATTGTTTATTATTAAGTTTTATGTTGCAACATAGGCCCTCAGCCTTTTGTTCAGCTCCCAGCTGATCCAGCCGTTTTACTGGTACCAAACCGTTTGCCCTCTCATGTAAGACAGTCACTCTCAGCGACAATAGAAGTGTTACGGGCAGCCCCGAGTCCCACTCGATAGGCTTGCCTTGAGTCCCACTCAAGGTCTTTCATTGTATCTCATACATATTCATTTGATTACCATTTCGATATTAAGCGTCTCACGCTATATGCTCTCAGCATTTTCAATGGTGAATCACATGCATATGGTTTTAATCATCAAGCATCTCACGCTATATGCACTCGGCATTCTCATCATCATATCTCATACATATTCATTTGATTACCATTTCGATAATAAGCGTCTCACGCTATATGCTCTCAGCATTTTCAATGGTGAATCACATGCATATGGTTTTAATCATCAAGCGTCTCACGCTATATGCACTCGGCATTCTCATTATCATATCTCATACATATTCATTTGATTACCATTTCGATAATAAGCGTCTCACGCTATTTGCTCTCAACATTTTCAATGGTGAATCATATGCATATGGTTTTAATCATCAAGCGTCTCACGCTATATGCACTCAGCATTCTCATTATCACATCCCATACATATTCATTTGATTACCATTTCGATAATAAGCATCTCACGCTATATGCTCTCAGCATTTTCAATGGTGAATCACATGCATATGGTTTTAATCATCAAGCGTCCCACGCTATATGCACTCGGCATTCTCATTTCAATCAACATGCTTCACATGCAATTCCATATACAATCATATAGTAAGCGTCTTACGCTATAAGCACTCGACATACTCATTACAATCAACATGCATCATATGCAGTTTGATATACAATCAAGGACGAAAATCACATAACACTCTATAACTCATAAATATCACACATCCGGGCATTTCTCATGTTATCAAACAAACAGAACACACTGATTATCACTTTTCAAGGTTATATATAACAAACAACATAACAATTTCACTCGGAATCTGTCCATAAACCATTCATTTGAAATGTAAAGCACCCCCTACCTGGAATAAGAGATTCCAGAAGCTCCTCGAGCTTTCAACTCCGATCGGTTGCTCTCCGATCGCTCCTTCAGTCACTCTTTCTCAACTAAATGACCTTCGATTCCAGTCTTCAAACTCTGCACTCAGCTCTAGAGAAACTCTGAGCCGTTCTCTCTTTCGAACAGCTCTGCCTCACCAACAGTAGAGGATTCTAACATCCTTCGAGTGGAAGAAGAAGAAAAAGAAGAAGAAGAAGAGGACTGGGTGGACTACAGAAGAACAGGAATGGCAACTCTGCATGAATAAACAGAGAAATGCTCCACTCTCTTTTTACTTTTCTCAGCTCAGCATGAATGGAAGAGAGAGAGAGAGAGACCGAATCACTTATACCTATCCAGAGGGCACATGCGTAACTTTCTATGGCATTTTTATTTAATATGCTATTAGCCTTAATGTGCCCACTAACTCTCGGTTAGGATGTTACAATTACCATTTAATTGCATGTTTTTTTTTCCAGAACACGACTCTTTCATATGGATATGGCTAACATGAATTTGGGATTATGTTATGATACCCAATGCTTTCTAATTTTATATCATTATAATGATTAGAATGAGGCAATTCATTCTCTAACTCTCCCGTAAAATTCTAGGCATGTAAATATTTTCATCCAACAATGCTTCAATGTGAACGAGATCACATTCTAGTGCTTCTTCTGAATTATTAATACTCTTATCATGCTTTACCTATAAAAGAAAAATACACAATTGCCATAGAGAAACTATTTAAAATTGAGACACTTTTTTTTTACTTCATTTTTCCTATCGTATGATCATACAAGTAAGAAGCTTTTTTTATTATAATTAAACAAAAATGGACAAAATACCTAAATTTCTTGGATCTCAACCACAACATTCAGCAGTCTACTGTATGATAGATCCAACAAACCACTGCCTTGAAATGATCTTCTATGGTTACCTCTCACAATAGCCCTATAGCCATAGTACCAGACAAATTGTAATCACATCAATTAATTAAAAGGATTAAACACACATAGTAAATACTACACTTGATCTTAGCCACAAGATTGATAACAGTGTAAGCAAACAATACTAGTTACCCCGTTCACATTACAAATATCAGAAAAATGCACCAGAATCTTTACTATACGTTATCGAATCACCAACAATTCTCTTCTACCCTTCCAACTGTGGAATTTGTTCAGGATTTGCATTGCAGGGACATGAACAGGCTCATCATGTGGTCTAGGTTTCTATTGTTTCGTATTCATTGTTACAAGAGATTAAGTGAAACAACATTTTCATCACCATTTTCCTTTAGTTGTTTTCTTTGGAACGGTTGCATTCTGTGTAACACCCTGGAGCCAACTTGCAAATCCCAAGATAATTACCGTCTCCATATAAAATCTCATGAATAACTTATTTTCCCGCATGGTAATTATCAAGAGATTCAAAACCTGATTCCAGAGGTTACTGATACAATATCAGAGTACGCAACCTTTTACATAATTAACTGCTTATTATTATACATAATATCAGAGTTCCATACGTATTATATTTTACAACAGGCACCTAGATCTTATAAAATATAAAGATGTACAGTACCAACAACATAGTATACATGTAATACAGCCACAGTAGACATGCAAGCAAGCATCAGCATCAAAAGTCTTCATAATTCATCCACATCAAGCATTATCCACTTTGTCATATATCTCCCTGGTTAACCACTAAAAGGGTTGCCACAAGTAACAGAAAGAGTGAGATAAAATACTAAATAAATAAAAATCAAATTAGAACAACCACAACCACAAGTAGGATGCTATACGATGCAGATTCCAAACAAGTGTTTTGTATTATATTACGTTCTTTTATATGAATGAAAATGCATGATGGATCTATTCTGGTGGGAACAACTGCAGTGATTTCCAACAATAACATTTTTACGGATATCCAACCGATACCGCGCCCCATAATGCAACACCACATCGGATAACAATATCATAATATCAATAACAAGTGTTGCGGGACCCCCCTTAAGGACACACTGCTTAGCCCTTAAGACGGCCGTGGTATAAAACCACCGCAGAGGTCTGTGCTCAACAGAGCGCGTTCCCCCACCGGGAACCCCCTCAAAGAACCCCTCTGCGGATTCTTTGAACGGCCAATGCATATGATACATGAATGCATTAAATTATCAAATTCCTTTATAATTACTTTTAATAATAAAATTATTATAACAATCAATTAGGCATGGTTTATTTGTAATTTAAAGAATATGGAAACACATTTTCCATACTATTTTTATCATAATTCAATCATATGGAAATACATTTCCCATAATATTCATATCATATTTCAAACATATGAAAACATATTTTCCATAATATTTCATATTTCAAAGAATATGGAAACATATTTTCCATGTTATAATAATCGTTTAATATCATATTCCAAACCATTTGCATCCATTTCACAATTTAATTCAAATTGAATTAAAATATAACTATATGAGTTTCTAAACAATTAAACAAGTAATTCTAACTTAATTTCTATGTATTTAATATCCTATCCCCTCTTTCTTACCTCAAGTGATCCTTATGCTAAACTCCTTTGTATTTCTTCAAATCTTCAAGTTTGCGTAATCTCTTCTTATGCGAAAATTAAAGAATGAAGGTTTTGAGAGCTTGAAGAGGGAGATGAAAGGTTATAGGATCTGTGAGGTTTTTGGTCTAAGGAAATGTGGGAGGTTGGGGCTCTATTTATAGACTTTCAATGGCAGTACTGTAGCAAATTACTGTAGCAAATTACTGTAGCAGCTCGAAATTGACATGAGGCGGTGGAAAATTGGAGAATTCTCACGAATTCTCTACATTCTACAATATTTTTCATGTGACGTTTACTGTAGCATTTTACTGTAGCATTTTACTGTAGCAGATTTTTATTTTATTTTATTATTCTATTCTACATTCCATTCTCGTTTATTTCTGTTTTAAGTCAAACTGAAAATATCCTTGTATTCATATTTAAATTTCCTATTTTCTAGGTTTCAGTTCTTATTTCTCTGAGAAATTTTAATTTTTTCAATATTTAATTTACTGCTTAAAAAAATTGGGCTGTTACATTCTGAAAACTTGATGAATTAGGAGGCATTATACACTGCAGCTACTGAATCTTGTTTAGGTCAAGCCAAAGAAAATAATGCATGTAATATTCAATCATGATCGTTGATTATTGATTGAAAAAACTTACACCAAATTAAAAGCATGGAGTGGAAATATTGGAGCATTCATATTGCTTTTAGGCATTGTATATAGAGGCATTATTGTATATATTAAGGTTGAAATGTTGTTGGACTGCTTATGATGATTATTATTGTGGTTGATGCATTTGTGTTTATGTAAATATGTTAAATGACAATGTTAATAATGATGAATTATAATGATTGTTTGATTAAATGAAAGGTATGATGATTATGTGATTTTTGTAGGGACTGAATAAGTATTGTTAAAGGTTGAGGTTAAATCCAGTTTAATATTTGTCATTTAATATATATATATATATATGTTTGTGTGTGTATAGTTTTTGATATTAAGTGTCTTGGCCGGCCCTTTTAATTGATGTATGTATTTATATAGTGGAATTAGGTATTTGATAACCTTACTAAAAGTTTAGTATGTGTTTTGATATATGTATATGGATATTAATGACAAAGTATATATGTTCATACACAAAAATTATTTAAAGAATCATATAGTGACATATATGTATTTTGGGGCTTCTAAGCGATTAGACTCGTTTGTAAATATCAAAAAAATTACTCTAAACTTTATTAAATAAGTTTACTTTTTTACATTTAACAACTAGTAATTTTATCAAATATATTTAAATTTAATCCATTAATCTATCAGCTTTAAATTTTTTAATTTGCAAGTAACTTATATGTTAATTTTATTAAAAGAACCTATAACAAAATTTCCCTTTAATGCCGCATGTAGAAACTCTGCATCTTTCAAAATAGGGATTCGTAGTACATAAGTTGTTAGAAGGATCATGTTCTTCTTTCATTATTCCCTTCCTTTCATTTTCTTCATATATAGAGAATAATTAAGATGAGGATTAATGGGTAATTATCGAGAAAACATATTTTTTTATGTTTGTCTTTTGCTAAGCTCCTTTCGACATTTCTTCTTGAAAGCTGTGACAACTGATTGATTACAAATGGAAACCAGGACGGATCCAAAAATCAAATGTGCTCTGTGGCAATATTTTCATATACATTAATTCTATCAAGTTTTAATATAAATAAATCTATAGTAAAATATTATCATCTTCAAAATATTCTTATTTTATATGATTTTTCAGTTCTTTTATCTTTATTTTTAAAATAAATTCAAGAAAATTAAAATGAATTTCACTAACATTTTATAAAGAAATTTTTATTTGCATTAAATATCAAAATAGTATACAAAAGAATTTGTGGGGGCTCTAGCCCGTAAAGATACCACATGTTGTTTTATAAATTGAATCGAGATTGACAGGAAGAAAGAAAATGTCCTTTGCCTTCATTTTAAATGTTTTAAACTATCTAAAATATTAATATTAATTATTAAATATTTTTAAAATTTTATTTTCACAATGAAATGAATGAATTACTCAAAGGTACATGATGGTGTAGGTCAGCATGTGACCCAAAAAAACGTGCCACGATAATAGATAATAATAAAGTCATTTATATTAAATGAGAGAGAATGGGAAGAAAAAGAAAAGAAAAGAGGAAAAAACCTAAACTTTGAATGGAACATAGCAGGAAAAGAGATAAAAAAAAATTTCTAACATTTTACTTTAGATTTTGTAAAAAAGAAAAAGATGATAAATTTATAATTAAACATAATAATAGGGAATAAAAATGAAAAAATATAAAATAACTTTTGTTTTTGTTTCCCAGTCTTTTTTATAATAGTATTGTATTACATCATTTTAAATTCATTAAAAAATAAAGTTATTCCATGTGAATGTACTAAATTCAATGATTGTTCTTGCTATACTTTTAATTTATGTTAATTAATAAGAGTATGGGTTAAAAAATTATTAATGTACATTATAAACTAATGAGTCTTATAAAAAGGATTATAAAAAAGCTCAAAAACAAGTCCTTATAAAAAGTATCAGAGAAATTTTTTTTATTTTTACTTTTACTTAATTACAAAATCGCTACATTATTTTCAATTTCTAAATGTTTCTAAAAGAAACACATGTTCTTTTTACAAAAGAAACATGTTTTTCTTTTTATTTTCTTTCAACAAATACGTTTTTGGTTTGAAAAGATATTTCCTCTTTCAATTTTTTCATTTTTAATTACAAAATTGTGATATTATTTTTTGTTTAGAAAAGTTTTTACTAGAAATTGTGAAACATAATAAAAAATTATTTTAGTGCTTCAATTTTAAAAAAACAAAATTAAAAATTAAAAATTAGTTAATATAAATAAATAAATCCCTAAACAAAAATAATTTTATCAAACCAAACAGAATATTCTAAGTGTTTATTTGGCAAGAAAGTTAAAATGTTATTGAAAGCTAGTAAAGGCTAATAAGTTAGTTGATTGTATTAGAAGTGTTTGATAAAACTAATTGTTTCAGTAGCTGAAAAATATAAAATGACATAAAAGGACACATTTAATTATTTAAACAAAACTTATGTTGTATATGTAAACTTTTTTAAATATTTTAATTAATATCAAGATTAATAAAATAATATTTAAGGTTTTTTATAACAAAAAATTTATGAAATGTATAAGTAAAATATATTTCAAATATGATAATTCATATAAGTATTCTTCATAGAAGTCATTTTACAAGTTTTGATAAAATAATTATTTACAATAATAATAATAATAAATAATGTAAATATCTCTAATAAAGTAACAATGTTGTTGTGAATGTCTTACATCCCAGTAGATTTCTTAATAAATAAAATAAAAACTTAAAAAGAGATACTTTGTTTTAGATTTTCAAAAAGTAAAATAAGAATTTAATCTTCAAAAAATAAAATAAAGGTTAGTAGTAGGAATTATTAAAAATATAGAGGGACAATAAAGTAAAAAAGGATTTCAGCTAGTAGTTAAAATTAAAAACATTATTTGAAGTAATATTTTAAAAAAACACTACCAACTAACTAAAAAGTAATATTTGAGCTATCCACTCAAACACTTCTAATTTACATTTTGTAACATTTCAACTATTAATTTTAATTTTCAGCTAATTGAAATGTTTTACCAAAAATTTGGTAAATCAAATTATAATTCTATTTCATATCACATATTTATTTTATCAAACTCAAATTATAATCTAAAAGTTATATAACAATTTACAAATTTGCTAATAGCTTAATTTGTAGTCAACTTTTGTTTTTATTTTATCACATTGATTAATTATTTTAAATATACACCTAAATATTACAAATAAGTTCATATTTTTATTTTTAACTTTATCACAAAATAATCAGTTACTTTAAACAAATATGTTGAGTAATAATTTAAAACTTTTTGTTTATCTAAATGTCTATTAAACAAAATAGTTATACATCATAAATGAACTTATGTTAATAGCTATATAGTTTTTTAAAATGTTACATGAAGCAACAATTAAACTTATAAATTCTAAACTTATTGTATTTATTAATATTTTTTATAAAAACCACTTTTATATTTTAAAAGAAAACATGTCCTCTATGTCATTTTAACAACTAGTTTTTTTTTAGAAAATATAATTATATTCTTTTAAAATTATCTTTACCTAATATAGTCACACATATACAATAATAATCAATTATAGTAATTATAAATGGTTATATTCATACAATAATAATCAATTATAGTAATTATAAATGGTTATATTCATAATTACCTATTAAAATAATTCATAAAAATACTCTAATCGAAACCTATTCCAATTGTTTTGTTAGGTAGTGATGATTTGTATTTTTGCAGAGCAAACTTTATCTGAAAATTAGTCAAAAATACAATACAATACAATACAATGTGCAAGAGTCAACAATTTATCTTGCATTTGCAGAAGTTTCTAAACTTGAGTTCGCTCACACCATGTTCCATTCATAATACTCTCAACTATTCACAAGCTTCTACTTTAAATTCATTGAGTTTTATTTAAATAGATTTTAAATGTCAATTTAATCTTGTGTGTGCTAGAGGATGTTATAAGGGTGACTAGTAATATACGTTAATTTAAATATCTTCATAACCAATTAAGTTAATTTTATTTAGGCTGTTAGCCTTTCTCTTTTACGAAAGTCATAACCGCGTGGCCTGAGAAGAAAAGGAAATGACTTTTTTTTAGGGTCAACAAAAAAGCAAAAAAGAAATTTTGGTGCCCTCTTTCATATGAGACCTATTGGCTATTCATGATTCTATCTGAATGTTCTTAGTTGGTTCAGCCTACAATGCATTGTCAGGGACAAATTAAGCACTTCAAATGTCCAAATAGCCATTTAGGAACAGTGACTAATATCAACACAGATGCCATATACTGATATTTGTATTTGTTAATCATTCAAGATCCTCTTATATTGGTATATAATATGAAAATATAATCTTCGGAGAGACGTATACAAAATTAATTTTCATTCTAATGTAATTACTTTACTTTTTTACCTTTACCACATTAAATCATTGAAATCTAGCAATGATGTATAAGGTTAATATTATCCGTTTTACATGAAAAGTATTGAGAATAAGGATTAAACTCTAATTCTCACATTTTCGATTCGGTAAAGGTATAAGTTCAATAGAACTATGATCAAACCAGAGATTGAGTTGTGGTTCAACTAATAACTATAAAAGACTGACCTAAATCATTCACCTAGTCTTTTCACGATTTAACTGGTTGGATCGTCTAATTCAATCCACTTTTGATAACAATGCATATTTCTCCCTTTCTTTTATTGTTATTTTAAAGAATAGAAAAAATAAATTACTTTTTTTATTCCTTATCTTTCACTCTTATTTGAATTCTATTATTTGTTTCTCTCCAAGTGGATCTTTTAATCATGCTAAATATTTTTAATTAATTATGGTGTTAATAGATTTTTTTATGATATTTCAAATTAATCCTCATAATTTTTTATTTTAAAATTAGTCCCTATATTAAAAAATCATTTGATGGACCTACAACATTGATGTGTCTAACTTTCCTCGTCTCATTTTCTCGCCTCTAACTATATCCTCTCCCATCACTCCTTGTTCTCCCTCACCCAAAGTTTTTCCCTCATCATCTCTACCATCTTTTTCCTTGTCTCTTACCCTTTATGAATCACGCTCACTCTCTTTATAGTAGAATTGTGACGTGAATATTTTTACAGTCGTGATTCCGTTAAATTAGTACATTAAAATTAATTAATGTAGTACTAGGGTGTCAACCTAGGTCGTTCTCTCAAGGATCAACACAAAAATTTAGGAAAAATCAAGTTTAAAATTAATTTTTACAAACAGAATTTTAACAAACATACAAATACAATTAGGGGGGTTTGAATGATTTTGTTGTCACAATTAAAATTTAAACAAATTAAATATAGGATTCAAAATAATAAATAACAAGTGATTGATTTTCTTGGAGTATTGTAAATAAATTTATCCTTGGTTCGCTAAAGATAATTTGTATACTTTCATTACTGTTAATTTCTTAGCTCAATTTGAATTAATCAACTAAGCGTCTTTTTCAATTCATAATTCCTTTACTTTCCTTTAAAAATAAATATTTTAATCAAGCATCCTAATTAAGCAAAAGGAGTCAAGATCGTAAAATCTAGGAATTATTGAGCATATGTAAAAACATCGCCTACATACATAATCTATTCTCATATTATGGAATTAAGCAAACCATAATTATTAAAAGTGATTATGAAAATATTCATTAAGCATGCATATTTTCCTAATCCATTCTAATTTAAAACCTTATTTTATTCCATTTGAATAATTAAACCAATTAAGCATACAAATTTAATTAAACAGAATAGAATTAAATAAGCAGAGTAAGATTATGAAGAAATAACAATAATAAAAGCATACTATATTAAAAATAATGACCTCAAAATTACATTACAATATTCTCCAAGAAAATTAATCTAGGGGTTTTAGCCCTCCATAATAAGAATAAACTGAAAATAAAAAGAACCTAACCCGGAAATGAAGAACTAAGTGAAGAAGAAACAGAGAAGAGGAAGAGGAAGAACGAATAGCTTCTGAAGGAATTAATGTGTTCTGATGCCTTTGAAAACCTTCTCATGGTGCTTATTTATAGCAATCCAAAAGCAAGCCAATGCCATAAACAATTGTAATGGAGGTTGTACTCATCAATTAACAAGTCCTTTGTGCTCCATTATCATCTTCAGTGCTCCATTATCATCTTTAGTGCCTTGCCCACCATCCAGAAGCTTGAAAACGTGATCCTGGGCCAATAATTCACTCATGAATTGATTCAATGGTGAAATGAATCGATTCATGTGTTCCAAATGCAATTCTGGCCTAAAAATTAACGTATGAATCGATTCAAATGTGGGAAGAATCAAATCAACCCTTTAAAACCTGAATGAATCGATTCAAAATGCTGATGAAACGATTCAAAATGCTGATGAATCGATTCAAGCTTCAAAAATTCACATTCTGGGTGCATTAAACCGTATGAATCGATTCAAGTGGGGGATGAATCGATTCATCCACCTGATTCTCCATTCTTTGTGTATTTTTCCACCCTTTTTGAGATCCTTTTGCATATTCCTTGATTCCCTTGATCCTTAGGCACTTTGATCTTCATTTTGGATTAGAATTCTTGAGTTCTTGGATCCATTTTCTTTTGGCACATATTAAAAATCAAATATTACATAAAGCTCAAATGATGAAAATATGTTAAAATGCAATATATTACACACTAAGTGATGGCAAATTATACACATTGAAAGTGAAGAATTAAAGATAAATCATGCATCATCAAATACTCCCACACTTATTCTTTTGCACTCCCGGGCAAAATCAAAATAAAAACAAGTATCACAATTTATTGAAAACATTAAGTTGAAAATAACACACAGAATTGGCATGAAATCTTAGGAATATACAGAAAAAACAAGAGTTATTCAACATGCAAGATACAGAGCATCAAGATATATATAAAAATCATTCAAACACTTAGGCATGTGAAAATTAAATTAAACTGAAAAGAATATCATAAGTGATAGAACCTCACAAGACATACTCTCAACTCTCAAGTGTTTAAGGTTTGTGCATACTCTTTAAACATTTCCTGAAAAACAGACAGTCTAAAAATTTGGCAAGTTTCTCAATTCCACAATCAACTTAAATGCATGTATAGATCAACAGGGCTTTGTAGGGTTGTAATGTGGCCAAGATTAAAATGGATGGAAAATTATTTTTTTATTATTTTTTTAAAATACCAAAAAGAATGATGAAGCAATTAATTTAACTGGCAAATAGTGAGGGTAAAACATTTATTGTATGATATTAGGTCGCAATCATAATATATATATATATATATATTTTTAATTTTTTATTTTTTTTAATTTTTTTTTCATTAATGAGATTGCATAACACTTGTAACAAGAGTTGTAATTCCTTTTTGCACACCCCCACACTTATTCGAATGCCTGTTTTTGACTTGATTCCAAAGCTCCAATATATTCCTTAAGGTAGGTATATTTTTGGTTTTTCATCCATGGCTTATTTGAGCTGCAACAAGGAAACAATTAAATAGGCTCAAAATGGCTAGCAAGAGATAATTTATTCATGGTAGGTTTATATGGCTTAGTGGCTCAATTGAATAAAATGCCTGTATCATTTCAAATACATTCATATGAGTTTCAAGTATCATCAAGAAACAAGACAAAAATTAGGATGTAAGCTTTCAGGAATTAATCACACATGAAAGAATTTAGATGGCGTAAAGTGATCCATCAAATTTTAAGGCTCAAAAATCTCACAAGGTATAATTCTATCATATATGATCATCTATCAATTATCATGTCATTCTCATCATACCAAAATTGCTTGAGTTCAAATTATAACATATCATTAAGCTCATATCAGACATGAAAGAATTCACCTGTTACTCATGCATATCTTAAAATTCCAATAAAACATGCCATTTTAAAACAAAAACACACACAAAATCTTTTATTTTTAATTCCTTTTTTTTAACATAGTCACACAAAATTAATCACATAGTCACACAAAATTAATCACACAACAACAAAACAATATACAACAATATTCCCACCTCCACACTTAAATCATACATTGTCCTCAATGTAAGACAGAGCATACAAAATAGACAATATAATGAAAAAGTAAAAGGATGGGTAAGAAAAACTCCCTCAAGGGGGGTCAAGAAGTGGTTCCCCCAAAGCATGTTCCTCCATTGTAACATCCACAAGTGAAGGATTTTCATGAAATGGCTTCAAACGTTGTCCATTAACCTTGAAGCTTTTATTGGAGTTTTCACTTTTTATTTCCACAGCTCCATGGGGAAATACATTAGTAACAATGAAAGGTCCTTCCCATTTGGAGCATAATTTTCCGGCCATCAGTTTCAATCGGGAATTAAACAGTAGCACTTTCTGTCCAACAGTAAAATCCTTTCTAGCTATTGAGCTATCATGGAATCTCTTTGTTTTCTCCTTATAGAACCTCGAGTTCTCATAAGCTGACAAACGGATCTCATCAAGCTCATTCAGTTATAATTTTCTTTCTTTACCTGCTTGATCAAGTGCTAAGTTGCAAGCTTTTATAGCCCAATAAGCACGATGCTCAATCTCCACTAGAAGATGACATGCCTTACCAAAAACAATTCTATAGGGAGACATTCCTATAGGTGCTTTAAAAGTTGTTCTATGTGCCCAAAGAGCATCATCCAGTTTCCTGCTCCAATCCTTTTTATTAGGCTGTACTATCTTTTCCAGGATTTTTTTGATTTCTCTGTTAGAGACTTCTGCTTGTCCATTGGTTTGGGGGTGATATGGAGTAGAGACTCTATGAACAACCCCATACTTCTTGAGCATAGCTTGCATGGTCCTGTTGCAGAAGTGTGTTCCTTGATCACTAATGATTGCTCTCGGGATGCCAAACCTACAAAAAATTTGAGATCTAACAAAATCCACAACAACTCGAGCATCATTAGTTCTGGTGGCTTTAGCTTCCACCCATTTAGAAACATAATCTACAGCCAATAAAATGTAAGTAAAACCAAAGGATGGAGGAAATGGACCCATAAAATCAATGCCCCAAACATCAAATACTTCACAAAACAACATAGGTTGTTGAGGCATCTGTTGTCTCCATGTGGTAGCATTACTAGCTCTTTGGCATTTCTCACAGGTGTTATAAATTCTCCATGCATCCTTAAAAATTGTGGGCCAATATAAACCAGAATCCAACATTTTCCTTGCTGTTCTTTGTGGACCAAAATGCCCACCAACTGGTGAAGCATGGCAGAATCGAAGAACTGATTCTATTTCATGATCGGGAATGCATCTTCGAATCACCTGATCATTACACAATTTCCACAAATACGGGTCATCCCAAATATAATACTTTGCATCACTTTTTAATTTTGAAATTTGGTTTCTGGATGCACATGGTGGAAAAACAGAAGCAATAAGATAATTTACAATGTTAGCAAACCAAGGTGTATCAAAAGAGTTAGAAATACTCATGAGGTGTTCATCGGGAAAATAGTCCTGAATAGGTGCCGAATCAGGAGCATTCTCAATTCTACTTAAATGGTCTGCCACAAGGTTTTGTGTTCCACTTCTGTCACGAATTTCCAAGTCAAACTCTTGGAGCAAAAGCATCCAACGAATTAATCTTGGCTTGGACTCACCTTTCTTTAACAAGTACTTCAGAGCTGCATGGTCAGTAAAGACAGCTACTCGAGAACCGAGTAGGTAAGATCTGAACTTATCTAATGCAAAAACAATGGCCAAGAGCTCTTTTTCAGTGGTAGTGTAATTTACCTGGGCAGCATCTAAAGTTTTAGATGCATAGTAGATGACCCTAGGCTACTTGTCAATCTTTTGACCAAGGACAGCTCCCAATGCATAATTAGAGGCATCACACATCAACTCAAGTGGGGCTGTCCAAACAGGTGCTTGAATTATTAGGGTTGTGATCAATGCTTGCTTGAGGCAATTAAAAGCCTCTTTACACTTTTCATCAAATTCAAATGCCACATCTTTTTAAAGCAGACTGGATAGTGGCCTAGCCTTCTTGCTGAAATCCTTTATGAATCTTCTGTAGAATCCTGCATGACCAAGAAAAGAACGAACCTCTCGAACACAAGAGGGGTAAGGCAAATATGATATAACTTCTATTTTGGCAGGATCTACCTCAATTCCTTTCTCAGAGATTACATGCCCTAAAACTATTCCTTGTTTTACCATAAAATGACATTTTTCATAGTTCAAGACAAGGTTAGTTTCAATACATCTGTTCAAAACTTTATCCAAACTATCAAGGCATGCATTAAATAAAGATCCATAGACAGTAAAATCATCCATAAACACCTCTATGCAATTTTCAATGAAATCATGAAAAATGCTTATCATGCATCTTTGGAAAGTTCCAGGAGCATTGCATAGGCCAAATGGCATTCTCCTATAAGCAAATGTGCCAAAGGGACAGGTGATGTGGTCTTTTCTTGTTCCTCAGGTGCAATGTGAATCTGAAAATATCCAGAGAATCCATCAAGAAAACAGTAGTGAGACTTACCTGCGAGACGCTCAAGCATTTGATCAATGAAGGGTAAAGGGAAATGGTCCTTCTTTGTTGCCTGGTTTAGTCTCCTGTAATCAATACAAACTCTTCAACTATTTTGCACTCTAGTTGGGATCAATTCATCCTTTTCATTTTTCACAACTGTGATCCTTGTTTTCTTAGGAACCACTTATATCAGACTCACCCATCGACTATCAGAGATAGCATAAATGATTCCTGCTTGTAGAAGCTTGGTAATCTCCCTCTTAACCACATCAAGGATTACAGGGTTGAGTCTTCTCTGGGGCTGTCTTACTACTTTAGTATTTTCCTCCAGAAATATTCTATGCATGCACATGGATGGACTAATTCCAGGAATGTCTGCCAATGTCCATCCTATAGCTTTCTTATGTCTTTTCAATACCTGCAACAATTTTTCTTCTTGCTTTTCATCAAGAGAAGTGGAAATTATCACCGGGAGCTGTTCATTATCCCCTAAGTATACATATTTTAGGTTCTCAGGTAGGGGTTTCAATTCTAACTTGGGTGCCTACAAAACAGATGGAACTAACAAAGTAGATTTTGATTCTGCTGCTTGCACCTCAAAAATTTTGTTAGAATTTTCTTGAAATCCTGCATTCAGCTCCTTATGGTTAACAGATATATCTAAAGACTCTGAATCAGAAATTATGTATTTATCAATTTCAGCACAAATATCATAACTTCCAGAATCATTGCATGCAAAACATTTGTTTGAATCATCTATGCATTCCAAATCAACATTAGAAAAATGTTCAAAAACTAGTTCATCAATAATGTCAATTTGGAAAATAGAATGATTTTCAGATGGGTATTTCATGGCATCAAGAATATTAAATTGAACTCTCGTGTCACCAAATTCCATAGAGAGAGTTCCAGAATGAACATCTATTTTGGTTCGAGCTGTTTTCAAAAATGGTCTTCCCAGAATGATAGGAACAGGAATTTCAGGCATACCTTCTTCCATATCAAGTACAAAAAAGTCAGCAGGGAAAACAAGTTATTCTACCTGAACCAAAACATCCTCTATAACTCTAGCAGGGTAAGCAGTGCTCCTATTGGCTAGCTGAATTACTACACCAGTAGGTTGTAAATTTCCAAGAGACAATGATTTGAAAACAGACATAGGCATAACATTTATTGAAGCTCCTAAATCTAACATGCAATTTTCAAATTTGTTATTGCCTATGATACAAGGTATAGAAAATGTACCTGGATCTTTGCATTTCTCAGGAATATTTGAAATTTCCTTACCAAGCAGTGCAGATACATTCCTTCCCATGCTTATCCTTTCATTCCCTTTGAATCTCCTCTTGTGAGTACACAACTCCTTCAGAAATTTGGCATACTTGGGAATTTGCTTGATTGTATCAAGAAGAGGTATATTCACTTCCACTTTCCTGAAAGTATCCAAAATTTCTTTGTTCACTTCTTCCATCTTCTTACTTGGAATTGCTTTTGGTGGGAAAGGAAGAGGGATATGAGGTGGAATTCGGGGTGGTTGTATCTCAGATTTGCTTGAAGAGGGTACATCATTCTCAACTATTTCAGGCTCAGTTGTTTGTTTTTCAGGTTCCTTAGGTATGGGTACTTCAAGGTTCTTACCTGATCTTAACTGAATTGCACTCACATTTCTTGGATTTGTAGCTGGTTGAGATGGTAATTTGTCAGAGTTTTGAGATTGTAACTGGCTTAATGATGAAGCCAATTGCCCAATTTGGTTGCTTAAACTCTGGATGGTAGCATCATTCCTCTATTGATACTCTAAGTTCTGTGTAGCCATTTGTTTCACCAGATCTTCCAAAGAAGGGCCACTTGTGGATGATTGAGGTGTAGGTCTTTGGACGGTTGGTGCATTGTTTTGAAATGGAGGTTGGGGATGGGGATTTTGTTGTTGGTTGCCCCATCTCAAATTTGGATGGTTCCTCCAACCTGGATTGTATCTGTTGGTGGAAAGGTCATGGTTTTGTTGTTGTGGTGGTGGTGGAGGTCTATCATGGTAGATGTTAGCTGCATAGGCTTGGGGACTATTATTATCCTTTTCTTGTAGAGAAGGACAACAATCAGTGGGGTGCTCTTGTGAAGAGCAAATGCCATATACTTTAGCAGTCATGGATTTTTAATTTACTGCCAATTATGTGACCAGAGTGGTGAGAGCATCAAGTTTGCTCTCCAATTTAATTCCAGATAAACTAGAATTAGAATCAAACATGGGTTTGAAAGAATCATTTCTCACACCAAATTGTTGAGAGTTAGATGCCATCTTCTCAATCAGGTTTCTTGCTTCAGCAGTAGTCATATCTCCTAAAGCTCCTCCACTTGCCGCATCAATCATGTTGCGATCAACGTGATGCAGACCTTCATAGAAGTACTGAAGAAGAAGTTGTTCAAAAATTTGGTGGTGAGGGCAACTTGCACAGAGTTTTTTAAATCTCTCCCAATACTCATAAAGACTTTCTCCAGAGAGTTGCCTAATGCCAGATATGTCTTTACGGATTGCAGTTGCTCTAGAGGCAGGAAAGAATTTTTCTAAGAACATTTTCTTTAAGTCATTCCAACTTGTGATTGATCTTGGAGCAAGGTAGCACAACCAATCCTTAGCAACACCCTCTAAAGAATGAGGAAACGCTTTAAGATAGACATGGTCTTCTTGAACGTTTTGGGGTTTCATTGTGGAGCACACAATGTGGAATTCTTTGAGGTGTTTGTGCGGATCTTCACCCGCAAGACCATGAAACTTAGGCAACAAGTGTATAAGTCCGGTCTTAAGAATAAAAGGGACATCCTCATCAGGATATTGAATACACAAATTTTCGTATGTGAATTCAGGTGCAGCTAGTTCTCTAAGAGTTCTTTCACGAGGTTCACCCATATTAGAAAAACTAGCAGTAGTACTTTTAGCAGATTCAGAAAAAATACTATCACTATCAATATCAACAAAGTTATTATTAAATCTAGCTTCTCTAATTAACCTATGAAAAGTTCTATCAATTTCAGGATCAAATGAATATAAATGCTCAAAAGTTCTTCTAGTCATACATAACATACAACAAGATAATTGATCATTATGAGCAATAAATCATAAGAATCCCAAATCATGAAAAAGAAATAAAATAACACAAACAAACAAAAAAAATTTTATTTTTTTTATTTATACAAAAAAAATTAATCTAAAACAAGAATTTTTTCTAAAGATCGTTGATCCCCGGCTGCGGCGCTAAAATTTGACGTGAATATTTTTACAGTCGTGATTCCGTCAAATTAGTACATTAAAATTAATTAATGTAGTACTAGGGTGTCAACCTAGGTCGTTCTCTCAAGGATCAACACAAAAATTTAGGAAAAATCAAGTTTAAAATTAATTTTTACAAACAGAATTTTAACAAACATACAAATACAATTGGGGGGGTTTTGATTGATTTTGTTGTCACAATTAAAATTTAAACAAAGTAAATATAGGATTTAAAACAATAAATAACAAGCGATTGATTTTCTTAGAGTATTGTAAATAAATTTATCCTTGGTTCACTAAAGATAATTTGTATACTTTTATTACTGTTAATTTCTTAGCTCAATTTGAATTAATCAACTAAGCGTCTTTTTCAATTCATAATTCCTTTACTTTCATTTAAAAATGAATATTTTAATCAAGCATCCTAATTAAGCAAAAGGAGTCAAGATCGTAAACTAGGAATTATTGAGCATATGTAAAAACATCACCTACATACATAATCTATTCTCATATTATGGAATTAAGCAAACCATAATTATTAAAAGTGATTATGAAAATATTCATTAAGCATGCATATTTCCTTAATCCATTCTAATTTAAAACCTTATTTTATTCCATTTGAATAATTAAACCGATTAAGCATACAAATTTAATTAAACAGAATGGAATTAAATAAGCAGAGTAAGATTATGAAGAAATAACAATAATAAAAGCATACTATATTAAAAATAATGACCTCAAAATTACATTACAATATTCTCCAAGAAAATCAATCTAGGGGTTTTAGCCCTCCATAGTAAGAATAAACTGAAAATAAAAAGAACCTAACCCGGAAATGAGAACTAAGTGAAGAAGAAACAGAGAAGAGGAAGAGGAAGAACGAATAGCTTCTGAAGGAATTAATGTGTTCCGATGCCTTTGAAAACCTTCTCATGGTGCCTATTTATAGCAATCCTAAAGCAAGCCAATGCCATAAACAATTGTAATGGAGGTTGTACTCATCAATTAACAAGTCCTTTGTGCTCCATTATCATCTTCAGTGCTCCATTATCATCTTCAGTGCCTTGCCCACCATCCAGAAGCTTGAAAACGTGATCCTGGGCCAATAATTCACTCATGAATCGATTCAATGGTGAAATGAATCGATTCATGCGTTCCAAATGCAATTCTGGCCTAAATATTAACGTATGAATCGATTCAAATGTGGGAAGAATTGATTCAACCCTTTAAAACCCGAATGAATCGATTCAAAATGCTGATGAATCGATTCAAGCTTCAAAAATTCACATCCTGGGTGCATTAAACCGTATGAATCGATTCAAGTGGGGGCTGAATCGATTCATCCACCTAATTCTCCATTCTTTATGTATTTTTCCATCCTTTTTGAGATCCTTTTGCATATTCCTTGATTCCCTTGATCCTTAGGCACTTTGATCTTCATTTTGGATTGGAATTCTTGAGTTCTTGGATCCATTTTCTTTTGGCACGTATTAAAAGTCAAATATTACATAAAGCTCAAATGATGAAAATGTGTTAAAATGCAATATATTACACACTAAGTGATGGCAAATTATACACATTTAAAGTGAAGAATTAAAGATAAATCATGCATCATCAAATTGGGTACAATGTTTTAATTCGTCACAATTACTTGTTACTATAGTTGAAAGAAAGTGAGATAGGAGAATGAAAAGATATATATATATATATATATATATATATATATATAGTGAAAATAGGTGAAAGGTGAGTAATAAAAAGTAAGACTAGTGAAAGGAGAATGAGAGGTAAGGGAAATAAGTTGGGGTGGTAAAAAGGGAAGAGGTTGAAAGTAGAGCTAGGTATATATGCCAAAGCCTATTGGCTAGTTCGTTAATATGTGGAAGTAGGTTAGGGTAAAGAAAAAATATGTCTATTTAAAATCAATTGTTTTGCTCGATTCATTTAACCTATGAAAAATAGGTTTTGGCCTGCATGCTAGAGATTATTTTTTGGACTCTTACATTAATTACCTACTACCAAATTTCAATATTTGGATTTTTGTATGCTTGTGTTGAATTTTAATATTTAGACTACTTAAATATATACATTATTCGTTAAATGGTCTAATTCAATTAATTGAGTCGAGTATATGAGTTGTTGTAACCCTCTAATGAAATGTGTTTGAATAAAATGAATTTTTTTATTATCTTTTACATTTTAATATTTTATTTTGATTTTTAAGTTAATTTATATTCTTATGAAAATTGGCTCATTAGTTTGCGCCTTATGCAAGTTTAAATAGGTTAAACATTTTTCAATGCATTTAAAATTTAAGCCCAAAACAGGCTAGATTTACCCATTCCTCCAACTCTAGTTGAGGGTGAATAGGGGAGGGGGATGTGGTTGGCAAGTGGAATATTTAACATTAAATACACTAACACCAGGAGCTTTTTTCTTCTTATTTTCATATTCTTTCATTAAATGTTTCTCTTTTTTTGTTGAGACATGAAACTAGGTCTTCCCTTTACACTAGTCCAATAACAATGATTGACAAAACAATATTAGAATACTTAACATCAAAATATAACACTGCAACAAATTTAAACATAAATGATTAAATTGGTAAAAAAAATCTTAAAAGATCAAAACGAGAATTAGCCGGTTACCCACATAATTGTTTTTGCACTTTTGGTTGAAAAGAAATCAAAAAAATGACAGCCTATTAAAAAAATTCTTTTTAAGTTTCACAATTCACTAACATAAACATCTGCTTCTTCATATGTATCTCTCTCTTTTACCACCATTCCAAAGAATTAAAAGAACACTTAAAAGACCTAAAATACATTACGATGTTTATAATTTAATTAATACCTCTAAATAACTAATTAATTATATATGTTATGTCAAGTATGAGGTACCAAACTTAAGTATCGTATGTTTTACATTAGTTTAATAAGGATCCAGTATTATTTTCTTAAATCTAGTGGAGAACTTAGGGTATTATAATATTTTGTTCAACACACACACACACACCAGTATCTCGTGCTAAGGGGTTAAATAGGGTGTTATCTACAAAGACACTTCGACGCTTAAGTCAGTACACTATCAATATCAAAGTTTAAGCATTTTGGGTTAGGTAAAACGTACCTCATATATGGTAAATGAGTAGAGTTTCTTTTTATTTTCTTTCAATTAAAAAAAAATACGTTTTTGTTTTGAAAAGATATTTCCTCTTTCAATTTTTTCATTTTTAATTACAAACTTTAGAAAAGTTTTTACTAGAAATTGTGAAACATAATAAAAAATTATTTTAGTGCTTCATATTTTAAAAAAAAAATTAAAAATTAAAAATTAGTTAATATAAATAAATAAATAAACAAAAAATAATTTTATCAAACCCAACAGAATATTCTAAGTGTTTATTTGGCAAGAAAGTTAAAATGTTACTGAAAGCTAGTAAAGGCTAATAAGTTAGTTGATTGTATTAGAAGTGATTGATAAAACTAATTGTTTCAGTAGCTGAAAAATATAAAATGACATAAAAGGACACACTTAATTATTTAAACAAAACTTATGTTGTATATGTAAACTTTTTTAAATATTTTAATTAATATCAATATTAATAAAATAATATTTAAGATTTTTTTATAACAAAAATTTATGAAATGTATAAGTAAAATATATTTCAAATATGATAATTCATATAAGTATTCTTCATAGAAATCATTTTACAAGTTTTGATAAAATAATTATTTACAATAATAATAATAATAAATAATGTAAATATCTCTAATAAAGTAACAATGTTGTTGTGAATGTCTTACATCCCAGTAGATTTCTTAATAAATAAAATAAAAACTTAGAAAGAGACATTTTGTTTTAGGTTTTCAAAAAGTAAAATAAGAATTTAATCTTCTAAAAATAAAATAAAGGTTAGTAGTAGGAATTATTAAAAATATAGAGGGACAATAAATTAAAAAAGGATTTCAGCTAGTAGTTAAAATTAAAAAACATTATTTGAAGTAATATTAAAAAAAACACTTCAACTAACTAAAAAAGTAATATTTGGGCTATCCACTCAAACACTTCTAATTTACATTTTGTAACATTTTAACTATTAATTTTTATTTTCAGCTAATTGAAATGTTTTTACCAAAAATTTGGTGTAGTTTTAAAAATCAAATTATAATTCTATTTTATATCACATATTTATTTTATCAAACTCAAATTATAATCTAAAAGTTATATATTAATTTACAAATTTGCTAATAGTTTATTTTGTAGTTAACTTTTGTTTTTATTTTATCTCATTGATTAATTATTTTAAATATACACCTAAATATTACAAATAAGTTCATATTTTTATTTTTAACTTTATCACAAAATAATCAGTTACTTTAAACAAATATGTTGAGTACTAATTTAAAACTTTTTGTTTATCTAAATGTCTGTTAAACAAAATACTCATACATCATAAATGAACTTATGTTAATAGCTATATAGTTTTTTAAAATTTTACATGAAGCAACAATTAAACTTATAAATTCTAAACTTATTGTATTTATTAATATTTTTTTTATAAAAACCACTTTTATATTTTAAAAGAAAACATGTCCTCTATGTCATTTTAACAACTAGTTTTTTTTTTGAGAAAATATAATTATATTTGTAACGCCCTAGAGTCAACTTGCAAATCCAAAGATAATTACCGTCACCATATAAAACCCCATGGATAACTTATTTTTTACCTAATAATTATCAAAAGATTCACAACCTGATTCCAGAGGTTACTAATACAATATCAGAGTGCGTAACCTTTTCATAATTGACTTCTTATTATTATACATAATGTAACGCCCTGGAGTCAATTTACAAATCCCAAGATAATTACCGTTACCATTTAAAATCTCATGGATAACTTATTTTTCACCTGGTAATTATCAAGAGATTCACAACCTGATTCCAGAGGTTACTAATACAATATCAGAGTGCGCAACCTTTTCATAATTGACTTCTTAGTATTATACATAACATCAGAGTTTTATACATATTATATTTTACAACAGGCACCTAGATCTTATAAAATATAAAGATGTAAAGTACCAAAACATAGCATACATATAATACAGCAGTAGTAGTCACGCAAGCAAGCATCATCATCAAAAGCCTTCATAATTCATCCATATTCAGCAACATCCACTTTGTCACATGTCTGGTTAACCACTAAAGTGTTGCCACAAGTAACAGAAAGAGTGAGATAAAATATCAAATAAATAGAAATCAAATTAGAACATACACAATCACAAGTAGGATGCTTTGCGATGCAGATGCCAAACAAGTATTTTGTATTATACTTATGTTATTATATTCCGTTCTTTTATATGAATGAAAATGCATGATGGATCCATTCTGGTGGGAACATCTGCAGTGATTTCTAACAATAACATTTTTACGGATATCCAACCGATACCGCGCCTCATAATGCAACACCACATCGGATAACAAGTTTGCGGGACCCCCCTTAAGGACACACTGCTTAGTCCTTAAGAAGGTCATGGTATAAAACCACCACAGAGGTCTGTTGCTCAACAGAGCGTGTTCCCCCACCGGGAACCCCCTCAAAGAACCCCTCTGCGGATTCTTTGAACGGCCAATGCATATGATGCATGAATACATTAAATTATTAAATTCCTTTATAACTAATTGTAACAATAAAATTATTATAACAATCAATTAAGCATACTTTGTTTGTAATTCAAAGAATATGGAAACACATTTTCCATATTATTTATATCATAATTTAATCATATGGAAACATATTTTCCATAATTTTTTATATCATATTTCAAATATATGGAAACATATTTTCCATAACATTTAATAATTCAAAGAATATGGAAACATATTTTCCACGTTATAGTAATTGTTTAATATCATATTCCAAACCATTTGACATCAATTTCTTAATTTAATTCAAATTAAATTAAAATCTAACTATATGAGTTTCTAAATAATTAAGCAAGCAATTCTAACTTAATTTCTATGTATTTAATATCTTATCCCCTCTTTCTTACCTCAATTGAAGATCCTTAAGCTTTTCTTATGCTAAACTCCCTTGTATTTCCTCAAATCTTCAAGTTTACGTAATTTCTTCTTATGCAAAATTAAAGAGCTTGAGTATGGCAATGAAGGTTTTGAAAACTTAAAGAGGGAGATGAAAGGTTATAGGATTAGTGAGGTTTTTGGTTTGAAGAAATTTGGAAGGTTGGAGCCTTATTTACAGGCTTCCAATGGCGGTTACTGTAGCAAATTACTGTAGCAGATCGAAGTGAAATGAGACGGTGGGAAGAATGGAGAACTCTCATGAAGTTACAAGATTTTTCATGTGACGTTTTACTGTAGTATTTTACTATAACATTTTACTGTATAAGATTTTTATTTTATTTTATTATTTTATTTTATTCTACGTTCCATTTTCGTTTAATTCCGTTTTAAGTCAGACTAAAAATATCCTTGTATTAAATTTCCTATTTTCTAGGATTCATTTCTTATTTTTCTGAGAAACTTTAATTTTTTCATTGTTTAGTTACCGCTTCAAATTTAATTAAAAATTTGGGCTGTTACAATATTCTTTTAAAATTATCTATACCTAATATAGTCACACATATACAATAATAATCAATTATAGTAATTATAAGTGGTTATATTTATAATTACTTATTAAAATAATTCATAAAAATACTCTAATCGAAACCTATTCCAATTATTTTGTTAGGTAGTGATGATTTGTATTTTTACAGAGCAAACTTTATCTGAAAATTAGTCAAAAATACAATACAATACAATATAATGTGCAAGAATCAACAATTTATCTTGCATTTGCAGAAGTTTCTAAACTTGAGTTCGCTCACACCATGTTCCATTCATAATACTCTCAACTATTCACAAGCTTCTACTTTAAATTCATTAAGTTTTATTTAAATAGATTTTAAATATCAATTTAATCTTGTGTGTGCTAGAGGATGTTATAAGGGTGACTAGTAATATACGTTAATTTAAATATCTTCATAACCAATTAAGTTAATTTTATTTAGGCTGTTAGCCTTTCTTTTTTACGAAGTCATAACCGCGTGGCCTGAGAAGAAAAGGAAACGACTTTTTTTTTAGGGTCAACAAAAAAAAGAACTTTTGGTGCCCTTGTTCATATGAGACCTATTGGCTATTCATGATTCTATCTGAATGTTCTTAGTTGGTTTAGCCTACAATGCATTATCAGGGACAAATTAACCACTTCAAATGTTCAAATAGCCATTTAGGAACAGTGACTAATATCAACACAGATGCCATATACTGATATTTATATTTGTTAATCATTCAAGATCCTCTTATATTGGTATATAATATGAAAATATAATCTTCAGAGAGACATATACAAAATTAATTTTCATTCTAGTGTAATTACTTTACTTTTTTACCTTTACCACATTAAATCATTGAAATCCAGCAATGATGTATAAGATTAATATTATCCGTTTTACATGAAAAGTATTGAGAATAAGGATTAAACTCTAATTCTCACATTTTCGATTCGGTAAAGGTATAAGTTCAATAGAACTATGATCAAACCAGAGATTGAGTTGTGGTTCAACTAATAACCATAAAAGACTTACCTAAATCATTCACCTAGTCTTTTCATGGTTTAACTGGTTGGATCATCTAATTCAATCCAGTTTTGATAACAATGCACATTTCTCCCTTTCTTTTATTGTTATTTTAAAGAATAAAAAAAATAAATTACTTTTTTTATTCCTTATCTTTCACTCTTATTTGAATTCTATTATTTGTTTCGTTCCAAGTGGATCTTTTAATCATGCTAAATATTTTTAATTAGTTATGGTGTTAATAGATTTTTTTATGATATTTCAAATTAATCCTCATAATTTTTTTATTTTAAAATTAGTCCCTATATTAAAAAATCATTTGATAGACCTATAATATTGATGTGTCTAACTTTCTTCATCTCATTTTCTTGCCCCCAACTATATCCTCTCCCATTACTCCTTGTTCTCTTTCCACCACGACATTTCACCCAACGTTTTTCCCTCATCATCTCTACCATCTTTTTCCTTGTCTCTCACCGTTTATCAATCACGCTCACTCTCTTTATAGTAGAATTGGGTACAATTTTTTAATTCATCACAATTACTTATTAATGTAGTTGAAAGAAAGTGAGATAGGAGAATGAAAAGATATATATATGGTGAAAATAGGTAAAAGGTGAGTAATAAAAAGTAAGACTGGTGAAAGGAGAATAAGAGGTGAGGGAAATAAGTTAGGGTGGTAAAAAAGGAAGAGGTTGAAAGTAGAGCTAGGTATATATGCCAAATCCTATTGGCTAGTTCGTTAATATGTAGAAGTAGGTTAGGTTTAAAATCAATTGTTTTGCTCGATTCATTCAACCTATGAAAAATAGGTTTTGGCCTGCATGCTAGAGATTATTTTTTGGACTCTTACATTAATTACCTACTACCAAATTTCAATATTTGGATTTTCGTATGCTTGTGTTGAATTTTAATATTTAGACTACTTAAATATATACATTATTCGTTAAATGGTCTAATTCAATTGATTGAGTCGAGTATGTGAGTTGTTGTAACCCTCTAATGAAATGTGTTTGAATAAAATGAATTTTTCATTATCTTTTACATTTTAATATTTTATTTTGATTTTTAAGTTAATTTATATTCTTATGAAAATTGGCTCATTAGTTTGCGCCTTATGCAAGTTTAAATAGGTTAAACATTTTTCAATGCATTTAAAATTTCAGCCCAAAACAGGATAGATTTACCCATCCCCCCAACTCTAGTTGAGGGTGAATAGGGGAGGGGGGATGTGGTTGGCAAGTGGAATATTTAACATTAAATACACTAACACCAGGAACTTTTTTCTTCTCATTTTCATATTCTTTCATTAAATGTTTCTCTTTTTTTGTTGAGACATGAAACTAGGTCTTCCCTTTACACTAGTAAAATAACAATGATTGACAAAACAATATTAGAATACTTAACATCAAAATATAACACTGTAACAAATTTAAACATAAATGATTAAATTGGTAAAAAAAATCTTAAAAGATCAAAACGAGAATTAGTCGGTTACCCACATAATTGTTTTTGCACTTTTGGTGGAAAAGAAATCAAAAAAATGACAGCCTATTAAAAAAATTCTTTTTAAGTTTCACAATTCACTAACATAAACTTCCGCTTCTTCATACGTATCTCTCTCTTTTACCACCATTCCAAAGAATTAAAAGAACACTCAAAAGACCTAAAATACATTACAATGTTTATAATTTAATTAATACCTCTAAATAATTAATTAATTATATATGTTATGTTAAGTATGAGGTACCAAACTTAAGTATCGTATGTTTTACATCAGTTTAATAAGGATCCAGTATTATTTTCTTAAATCTAGTGGAGAACTTAGGGTATTGTAATATTTTGTTGAACACACACACACCAGTATCTCGTGCTAAGGGGTTAAATAGGGTGTCGTTGATGATGCATGATTTATCCTTAATTCTTCACTTTAAATGTGTATAAGTTGCTATCACTGTGTAATATATTTAATATTTGCATTTTAATATTTTTATCATTGTGTAATATATTGCATTTTAACACATTTTCATCATTTGAGCTTTATTTAATATTTGATTTTAAAATGAATTAAGGATTAATTTTTAATAAATGTTGGCTTTTTCTTGCAATTGAAAAATAATTACCACAGGTCAAACGGAAGAAGCCACGCCTCAAGAAATGGTAAAAAATTCAAGAAAGGCACCAGAATAGGTCTGGGAATCGATTCACCAACCTGGGAATCGATTCCTACACAAAATCACAGCCAGGTCGATTCATGCACCTTGGGAATCAATTCATATAGCTGGGAATCGATTCCCACCCCCTTAGGAATCGACTCATAAAGTTTCAAAGGCCTGGGAATCGATTCAACATCCTAGGAATCGATTCATGTGCTTGGGAATCGATTCCCACCCCTTAGGAATCGATTCCTGCGTGAAGTTTGCCTAAAATTTACCTTGATGAATCGATTCCTACCCCTTTATAAATCGATTCATCTAGTGGAAACAGCAGATAACGCATTATGAAAGTGGAATCAGCACTGAACGATTATTAATTACGCACTAACATTCCACTTGCCATTTTTAATTGTATCCGGCACCATTTCTTCTCCTATAAATAGGAAGGATTGCAAGCTTGAAAATACACCCCATTCTTTCAGAGAAACCATTCGTTCTTCCTCTTCTTCTTCTCCGTTTCTTTTTCCTCTTCCTTCAGTTCTTCATTTCCGGGTTAGGTTCTTTTTATTTTCAGTTTGTTTTAATTATAGAGGGCTAAAACCCCTAGATTGATTTTCTTGGAGAATATTGTAATATAATTTTAAGGTTCTTGTTATTAATATAGTATGCTTTTATTATTGTTTATTTCTTCATAATCTTACTCTGCTTATTTAATTCCATTCTGTTTAATTAAATTTATATGCTTAATCGGTTTAATTATTCAAATGGAATAAAATAAGATTTTAAATTAAAATGGATTAAGGAAGTATGCATGCTTAACGAATATTTTCATAATCACTTTTAATAATTATGGTTTGCTTAATTCCATAATTTGAGAATAGATTATGTATGTAGGCGATGTTCTTACATATGCTTAATAATTCCTAGATTTTATGATCTTGACTCCTTTTGCTTAATTAGGATGCTTGATTAAAATATTCATTTTTTAAATGAAAGTAAAGAAATTATTAATTAAAAAAGACGCTTAGTTGATTAAGTCAAATTGAGCTAAGAAATCAACAATAATGAAAGTATACAAAATTATCTTTAGTGAACTAAGGATAAATTTAATTACAATACTCCAAGAAAATCAATCGCTTGTTATTTATTGTTTTAAATCTTATATTTACTTTGTTTTGATTTTTGTTGTAACAACCAATCAATCAACCCCCCCCCAATTGTAATTGTATGTTTGTTGAATTTTTGTTTGTAAAGATTAATTTTAAACTTGATTTTCCTAAATTTTTGTGTTGATCCTTGAGAGAACGAGCTAGGTTGACACCCTAGTACTACATTAATTAATTTTAATGTACTAATTTGACGGAACCACGACTGTAATCACACGTCAAATTTTGGCGCCGCAGCCAGGGATCAACGATCTTTAGGAAAATTCTTGTTTTAAATTAATTTTTTTGTATAAATTGAAAAATTAAAAAAATAATAATAAAAACAAATTTCTTTTGTTTGTTTATTTTGTTCCTTTTATGATTTAGGATTCTTATGATTTATTGCTCATGATCATCAAATATTTTGTTGTATGCTATGTATGACTAGAAGAACTTTTGAGCATTTATATTCATTTGATCCTGAAATTGATAGAACTTTTCATAGATTAATTAGAGAAGCTAGATTTAATAATAACTTTGTGGATATTGATAGTGATAGTATCTCATCTAAATCTGCTGAAAGTACTACTGCTAGTTTTTCTGATATGGCTGAACCCCGTGAAAGAACTCTTAGAGAACTAGCTGCACCTGAATTCACATACGAAAGTTTGTGTATTCAATATCCTGAAGAGGATGTCCCTTTTATGCTTAAGACCGGACTTATACACTTGTTTCCTAAGTTTCATGGTCTTGACTCTCTCACCACTCTCATCCTAGTTCATCTGGAATTAAATTGGAGAGCAAACTTGACTCTCTCACCACTCTGGTCACATAATTGGCAGTAAATCAAAAATCCATGACTGCTAAAGTGTGTGGCATCTGCTCTTCACAAGAGCACCCCACTGATTGTTGTCCTTCTTTACAAGAAAAGGATAATAATAGTCCCCAAGCCTATACAGCTAACATCTACCATGATAGACCTCCACAACAACAACAACAACAAAACCATGACCTTTCCACCAACAGATACAATCCAGATTGGAGGAACCATCCAAACTTGAGATGGAGTAACCAACAACAAAATCCATAACCTTTATTTTAAAACAATGCACAACCTTCCAAAGACCTATACCTCAACCATCCATAAGTGGCCCTTCTTTGGAAGAACTAGTGAAACAAATGGCTGTACAGAACTTAGAATATCAACAGAGGAATGATGCTACCATCCAGAGTTTAAGCAACTAAATTGGACAACTGGCTTCATCATTGAGCCAGTTACAATCTCAAAACTCTAACAAATTACCATCTCAACCAGTTATAAATCCAAGAAATGTGACTGTAATTCAGTTAAGATCAGGTAAGAACCTTGAAGTACCCATACCCAAGGAACCTGAGAAACAAACAATTGAGCCTGCAATAATTGAGAATGATGTACCCTCTTCAAGCACAAGCAAGTCTGAGATGCAACCACCCCAAATCCCACCTCATATCCCTCTTTCTTTCCCACCAAAAGCAATTCCAAGCAAAAAAATAGAAGAAGTGGATAAAGAAATTTTGGACACTTTCAGGAAAGTGGTAGTGAATATACCTCTTCTTGATGCAATCAAGCAAATTCCCAAGTATGCCAAATTTCTGAAAGAACTGTGTACTCACAAGAGGAGACTCAAGGGAAATGAAAGAATAAGCATGGGAAGAAATATATCCGCATTGCTTGGTAAGGAAGTTCCAAATATTCATGCGAAATGCAAAGATCCAGGTACGTTCTCTATACCCTGTATCATAGGCAATAACAAATTTGAAAATTGCATGTTAGATTTAGGAGCTTCAATAAATGTTATGCCTATGTCTATTTTCAAATCTTTGTCTCTTGGAAATTTACAACCTACTGGTGTAGTGATTCAACTAGCCAATAAAAGTACTGCTTACCCTACTGGAGTCATAGAGGATGTTTTGGTTCAGGTAGAACAACTTGTTTTCCCTGCTGACTTTTTTGTACTTGATATGGAAGAAGGTATGCCTCAGATTCCTGTTCCTATAATTTTGGGAAGACCATTTTTAAAAACAGCCCGAACTAAAATAGATGTTCATTCTGGAACTCTTTCAGAGTTTAATTCAATATTCTTAATGCCATGAAATACCCATCTGAAAATCATTCTGTTTTCCAAATTGACATTATTGATGAGCTAGTTTTTGAACATTTTTCTAATGTTGATTTGGAATTCATAGATGATTCAAATAATTGTTTTGCATGCAATGATTCTGAAAGTTATGATATTTGTGCTGAAATTGATAAATACATAATTTCTGATTCAGAGTTTTTAGATATACCTATTAAACATAAGGAGCTGAATGCAAGATTTCAAGAAAACACTTAACAAAATTTTTGAAGTGCAAGCAACGGAATCCAAATCTACCTTGTTAGTTCCATCTATTTTGTAGGCACCTAAGTTAGAATTGAAGCCTCTACCTGAGAATTTCCACTTAGGGGATGATGAACAGCTCCCGGTGATAAACAGCTCCCGGTGATAATTTCCAACGGAATCCAAATCTACCTATGTATACTTAGGGGATGATGAACAGCTCCCGGTGATAATTTCCACTTCTCTTGATGAAAATCAAGAAGAAAAGTTGTTGCAGGTATTGAAAAGACACAAGAAGGCTATAGGCTAGACATTGGCAGACATTCCTGGAATTAGCCCATCCATGTGCATGCATAGGATATTTCTGGAGGAAAATGCTAAAGCAGTAAGACAACCTCAAAGGAGACTCAACCCTGTAATCCTTGATGTGGTTAAGAAGGAGATTACCAAGCTTCTACAAGCAGGAATCATTTATCCTATCTCTGATAGCCAATGGGTGAGTCCGATTCAAGTGGTTCCCAAGAAAACAGGGATCACAGTTGTGAAAAATGAGAAGGATGAATTGATCCCCACTAGAGTGCAAAATAGTTGGAGAGTCTGTATTGACTACAGGAGACTAAACCAAGCAACAAAGAAGGACCATTTCCCTTTACCCTTCATTGATAAAATGCTTGAGCGTCTCCCAGGTAAATCTCACTACTGTTTTCTTGATGGATTCTCTGGATGTTTTCATATTCAAATTGCACCGGAAGATCAAGAAAAGACCACATTCACCAGTCCCTTTGGCACATTTGCTTATAGGAGAATGCCATTTGGCCTATGCAATGCTCCTGGAACTTTTAAAAGATGCATGATAAGTATTTTTCATGATTTCATTGAAGATTGCATAGAGGTGTTTATGGATGATTTTACTTTTTATGGATCTTCATTTAATGCATGCCTTGATAGTTTGGATAAAATTTTAAACAGGTGTATTGAAACTAACCTTGTCTTGAACTATCAAAAATGTCATTTTATGGTAAAACAAGGAATAGTTTTAGGGCATGTAATCTCTGAGAAAGGAATTGAGGTAGATCCTGCCAAGATAGAAGTTATATCACATTTGCCTTACCCCTCTTGTGTTCGAGAGGTTCGTTCTTTTCTTGGCCATGTAGGTTTCTACAGAAGATTCATAAAGAATTTTAGCAAGAAGGCTAAACTACTATCCAGTCTGCTTCAAAAGGATGTGGTATTTAAGTTTGATGAAAAGTGTAAGGAGGCTTTTAATTGCCTCAAGCAAGCATTGACCACTACCCCAATAATTCAAGCACCTGTTTGGACAGCCCCATTTGAGTTGATGTGTGATGCCTCTAATTATGCATTGGGAGCTATCCTTGGTCAAAAGATTGACAAGCAGCCTAGGGTCATCTACTACGCATCTAAAACATTAGATGCCGCCCAGGTAAATTACACCACTACTGAAAAAGAGCTCTTGGCCATTGTTTTTGCATTAGATAAGTTCAGATCTTACCTACTCGGTTCTCGAGTAGTTGTCTTTACTGACCATGCAGCTCTGAAATACTTGTTGAAGAAAGGTGAGTCCAAGCCAAGATTAATTCGTTGGATGCTTTTGCTCCAAGAGTTTGACATGGAAATTCATGACAGAAGTGGAACACAAAATCTTATGGCAGACCATTTAAGCAGAATTGAGAATGCTCCTGATTCGGCACCTATTTCGGACCATTTTCCCAATGAACACCTCATGAGTATTTCTAACTCTTTTGATACACCTTGGTTTGCTAACATTGTAAATTATCTTGTTACTTCTGTTCTCCCACCATATGCATCCAAAAACCAAATTTCAAAATTAAAAAGTGATGCAAAGTATTATATATGGGATGACCCGTGTAACGCCCCGGCCACTTTTCAGGAATGAACGACTCTCTCTACAGACCAACACGAGACCTTTCCAATGTGCTTTTGTCCTCACTCACACATTTCCTAAGAACTTCCTAGGAGGTCACCCATCCCAGAATTACTCCAATGCTTAACTTTGGAGTTCTTAAGTGATAGGCCACCGAAAAGGCTAATGCATTTGTTGGTATAGGTAGTACGAATTCATTTCTTTAAGCTATCCTCGACTGTATAGTCCCATACCTATACAGTCTTTGAATCCCTCTCATTCTGGTATATATTTAGTTCGTTCATATGTCCCTCCCACTAGAAGCCTACCAGGAGCCGCTCCTTATCCGTGCTATGCACCGATGATCACTCCCCGCCCTCAACAGTGATCGGGATGTCACATGCCCACCAGCTTCCGCCTGGTTCGTCTCCGAACCATACCGTACTAAGAGAGGCTAGGCTCTGATACCACTGTAATGCCCTGGTCGCTTTTTAGGAATGAATGACTCTCCACACAGACCAACATGAGACCTTTTCCAATTTGCTTTTGTCCTCACTCACACATTTCCTAAGAACTTCCTAGGAGGTCACCCATCCCAGAATTACTCCAAGTTAAGCACGCTTAACTTTGGAGTTCTTAAGTGATAGGCCACTGAAAAGGCTAATGCATTTGTTGGTATAGGTAGTACAAATTTATTTCTTTAAGCTATCCTTGACTGTATAGTCCATACCTATACAGTCTTTGGATCCCTCTCATTCTAGTGTATATTTGGTTTGTTCATATGTCCCTCCCACTAGAAGCCTTCCAGGAACCGCTCCTTGTCCGTGCCTATGCACCGACGATCACTCCCCGCCCTCAACAATGATCGGGATGTCACAACCCGTACTTGTGGAAATTATGTAATGATTAGGTAATTCGAAGATGCATTCCCGATCATGAGATAGAATCGGTTCTTCGATTCTGCCATGCTTCACCAGTTGGTGGACATTTTGGTCCACAAAGAACAGCAAGGGAAGGTATTGGACTCTGGTTTATACTGGCCCACAATTTTTAAAGATTCATGGAGAACTTGTAACACTTGTAAGGAATACCAAAGAGCTGGTAATGCTATCACGTGGAGACAATATATGCCTAAGTAACCTATGTTGTTTTGTGAAGTATTTGATGTTTGGGGCATTGATTTTATGGGTCCATTTCCTCCATCCTTTGGTTTTACTTACATTTTATTGGCTGTAGATTATGTTTCTAAATGGGTGGAAGCTAAAGCCACCAGGACTAATGATGCTCGAGTTGTTATGGATTTTGTTAGATCTCAAATTTTTTGCAGGTTTGGCATCCCGAGAGCAATCATTAGTGATCAAGGAACACACTTCTGCAACAGGACCATGCAAGTTATGCTCAGAAAGTATGGGGTTATTCATAGAGTCTCTACTTCATATCACCCCCAAACCAATGGACAAGCAGAAGTCTCTAACAGAGAAATAAAAAGAATCCTGGAAAAGATAGTACAGCCTAACAGAAAGGATTGGAGCAAGAAACTGGATGATGCTCTTTGGGCACATAGAACAGCTTTTAAGGCACCTATAGGAATGTCTCCCTATAGAATTGTTTTTGGTAAGGCATGTCATCTTCCAGTGGAGATTGAGCATTGTGCTTATTGGGCTGTAAAAGTTTCCAACTTAGCACTTGCTCAAGCAGGTGAGGAAAGAAAATTACAACTGAATGAGCCTGATGAGATCCATTTGGTAGCTTATGAGAACTCGAAGTTCTATAAGGAGAAAGTAAAGAAATTCCATAATAGCTCAATAGCTAGAAAGGATTTTGCTGCTGGACAGAAAGTGCCATTGTTTAATTCCTGGTTAAAACTAATGGTCAGAAAATTACGCTCCAAATGGGAATGACCTTTCATTGTTACTAATGTATTTCCCCATGGAGCTGTTGAAATAAAAAGTGAAAACTCCAATAAAAGCTTCAAGGTTAATGGACAACGTTTGAAGCCATTTTATAAAAATCCTTCATTTGTGGATGTTACAATGGAGGAACATACTTTGGGGGAACCACTTCTTGATCCCCCTTGAGGGAGTTTTTCTTACCCATCTCTTTACTTTTTCATTCTGTTGTCTATTTTGTATGCTCTGTCTTACATTGAGGACAATGTATGATTTAAGTGTGGGGGTGGGATTATTCTTGTATGATATTTTGGGATTATTTTTGTGTGTTCCTGATTTTGTGATTATCTTTGTGTGACTAGTTTTGAAAATAAAAATAAAAATAAAATAAAATAAAAGATTATGTGTTTTGTTTTAAAATGGCATGTTTTATTGGAATTTTAAGATATGCATGAGTAACAGGTAAATTCTTTCATGATTGATATGAGCCTAATGATATGTTATAATTTAAACTCAAGTATTTTTGGTATGTTGAGAATGACATGATAATTGAAAGATGATCATATATGATGGAATTATACCTTGTGAGAATCTTGAGCCTTAAAAAATTTGATGGATCACTTTACACCATCTGAATTCTTTCATGTGTGATTTATTCCTGAATACTTACATCTCAATCTTTGTCTTATTTCTTGATGATACTTGAAACTCATATACATGTATTTGAAAGGACACAGACATTTTGTTCAATTAAGCCACTTTGAGCCTACTTAACCATTTCTTTGTTGCAGCTCAAGTAAGCCATAAAAAAACCAAAAATATACATACCTTAAGGAATATATTGGAGCTTTAGAATCAAGTCAAAAAACAAGCATTCAAATAAGTGTGGGAGTGTTCAAAAAGGAGCCGTAACTCTTGTCTCAAGTGTTAAGCAATCATATAAAAAAATGATGATGAATGAATAAAAAGAAATATTTTGATGATTGCGACCAAAAGAAATTGGAACACAAAATGTTATATCCTCATGCTTACCTGTAAAATTATTTGCTCCTTATTCTTTTTGGTACTAGCCACAAATTCTAAAATTTTACCACCCATTTTAACCTTGGGCACATTACAACCTTAGAAAGCCCTGTTGATCTATACATGCATTTGTGTTGATTGTGGAATTGAGAAACTTGCCAAATTTTTACACTGTCTGTTTTTCAGGAAAATGTTTTGAGAGTATAGACAAACCTTAAACACTTGAGAATTGAGAGTATGTCTTGTGAGGTTCTGTCACTTATGATCTTCTTTTTAGTTTAATTTAATTCTCACATGCCTAAGTGTTTGAATGATTTTTATATATATCTTGATGCTCTGTATCTTGCATGTTGCATAACTCTTGTTTCTCTGTATATTCCTAAGATTTCATGCAAATTCTGTGTTATTATTTTCAACTTAATGTTTTCAATAAATTGTGATACTTGTTTTTGTTCTAATTTTGCCCGGGAGTACAAAAGAATAAGTGTGGGAGTATTTGATGATGCATGATTTATCCTTAATTCTTCACTTTAAATGTGTATAATTTACTATCACTTATTGTGTAATATATTACATTTTAACACATTTTCATCATTTGAGCTTTATTTAATATTTGATTTTAAAATGAATTAAGGATTAATTTTTAATAAATGGTGGCTTTTTCTTGTTTTGTAGTGTATGATTGAGCCTGCAATTGAACAATAATTACCATAGGTCAAATAGAAGAAGCCACGCCTCAAGAAATGGTCAAAAATACAAGAAAAGCACCAGAACAGGTCTGGGAATCGATTCCTACACAAAATCACAGCCAGGAATCGATTCATGCACCCCGGGAATCGATCCATATAGCTGGGAATCGATTCCCACCCCCTTAGGAATCGATTCATAAAGTTTCAAAGGCCTGGGAATCGATTCAACAGCCTGGGAATCGATTCATGTGCTTGGGAATCGATTACTGCGTGAAGTTTGCCCAAAATTTACCTTGATGAATCGATTCCTACCCCTTTATAAATCGATTCATCTAGTGGAAACAACAGATAACGCATTATGAAAGTGGAATCAGCACTGAACGATTATTAATTACGCACTAACATTCCACTTGCCATTTTTAATTGTATCCGGCACCATTTCTTCTCCTATAAATAGGAAGGATTGCAAGCTTAAAAATACACCCCATTCTTTCAGAGAAACCATTCGTTCTTCCTCTTCTTCTTCTCCGTTTCTTTTTCCTCTTCCTTTAGTTCTTCATTTCTGGGTTAGGTTCTTTTTATTTTCAGTTTGTTTTAATTATGGAGGGCTAAAACCCCTAGATTGATTTTCTTGGAGAATATTGTAATATAATTTTAAGGTTCTTGTTATTAATATAGTATGCTTTTATTATTGTTTATTTCTTCATAATCTTACTCTGCTTATTTAATTCCATTCTGTTTAATTAAATTTGTATGCTTAATCGGTTTAATTATTCAAATGGAATAAAATAAGATTTTAAATTAAAATGGATTAAGGAAGTATGCATGCTTAATGAATATTTTCATAATCACTTTTAATAATTATGGTTTGCTTAATTCCATAATTTGAGAATAGATTATGTATGTAGGCGATGTTCTTACATATGCTCAATAATTCCTAGATTTTATGATCTTGACTCATTTTGCTTAATTAGGATGCTTGATTAAAATATTAATTTTTTAAAAAATGAAAGTAAAGGAATTATGAATTAAAAAAGACGCTTAGTTGATTAATTTAAATTGAGCTAAGAAATCAACAGTAATGAAAGTATACAAAATTATCTTTAGTGAACCAAGGATAAATTTAATTACAATACTCCAAGAAAATCAATCGCTTGTTATTTATTGTTTCAAATCTTATATTTACTTTGTTTTGATTTTTATTGTACAACCAATCAATCAACCCCCCCAATTGTAATTGTATGTTTGTTGAATTTTTGTTTGTAAAATTTAATTTTAAACTTGATTTTCCTAAATTTTTGTGTTGATCCTTGAGAGAACGACGTAGGTTGACACCCTAATACTATGTTAATTAATTTTAATGTACTAATTTGACAGAACCATGACTGTAATCACACGTCAGTTATCTACAAAGACACTTCGACGCTTAAGTCAGTACACTATCAATATCAAAGTTTAAGTGTTTTGGGTTAGGTTAAATGTACCTCATATGTGGTAAATGAGTAGTAATTATAGAACTTGGGTGATGATTCCATTTCTTGATGTTTGTGTCAGTACTTTTTCATAAAGTGAAGGGAAAGATGACACATGTACATACATTCCCGACACATTTACAGACATTAATTGATGTGCCCCTAGTATGTCCCTCAACCTCTATTTGATATCGACTCATTATATGACACCGAATATCACAAATAACTTTAAGTAATCTTATTGTGTGGTTTATGTTGACACCAGACATGGTTATCTAGATACTGATATGGGTTTTGTGATATTAGCATCGGTATCAGACCAAAATTATTTGCCCCTTAGCTTGTTGAAGTGATTTGAGGGTTGCCTCAATAAGCTGATATGTTTGCGTGTTAGCTAACCTAGTAAGTGCCAATGTGGTGAATTTGTTTAAAAAATTCTTACTGGTACGAGGGTACTCCACACTGTAATGTACTCTTTTTTAGGGTCGTGTGTGTAGGTGCCTGAGATGTTTCCCAACACATCTCTTATTAGAAGAATGTTTAATCTCACACGCTCACAACTCATACCATTTGGGATGTAACATCTCAAAAATTTCATTATCATGTATAATCATTTTGATTTAGACCATTAATGATATTATCTATTTTATCTCAGCTTTCTACATAAATTTTGGTTAGGACAACATCTTTAATTTAACCTTTTACCATGGTAATTAATTTTAACTTTATACCTTAGGTAAAAGTTAATCAAATAACTTATTACCTATTTCCTTAGTTATTAATTTCTTTGGCTTTTCCAATTACTCTCATCAAATTACCACATACTCTACTCAATATGTGTCATCTTGTACATATTTTAATTGTTAGTTAGAGTCCGAATTTGGAAATATGGTCAGCTAAAAAGTTGTTCCTCGTTGTCTTATCTTTCTAACAAGACCAAATTAGGTAAAATCCATTAAGATATGAGAGAGATATTCCCAAAATACCGAAACAATGTCAGAATTGATATTTACTTCAATCATACAAGCTACATTATGTAGGCTGCGGAAATGGTCAACAATCCAGCTCATTTTTCTCACCTAAAACCTTCATTATCACCACAATTAATGTACCTAACATCCCACTACAATCCCATTATGAAAAGTTTGTCCCCCACTTGTCATTTGCATGATTAAACCATCACTACATCTTGTTCCCAAGTCTAAATTCTTAGAACAAGCTAAAGTTAGTGAAGTCTCTCTCTTATTTTCTTTCATTTTCTCCATCAAAGTCCCTCTTAATCTGAAGCTAGGACAATAAGAGAACACTTTCAACCACTTTAGGATCCTCCATTAAGGTAAGAGGGGATAGGGTTGTGAATAAATATGGAATTGGGTAGAATTGTATGCTATTCTAGGATTTCCAGATTTATTTTCGTAACATGTTACTTAATTTTAAAGTTGAAAATGTATGAATTTTGTAACACCCTGGAGCCAACTTGTAAATCTCAAGATAATTACCCTTACCATATAAAATCTCTTAGATAACTTATTTTTCACCTGGTAATTATCAAGAGATTCACAACCTGATTCCAGAGGTTACTGATACAATATCAGAGTACGCAACCTTTACATAATTAACTTCTTATTATTATACATAATATCAGAGTTCCATACATATTATATTTTACAACAGGCACCTAGATCTTATAAAATATAAAGACATAAAGTACCAAAACATAGCATATACATAATACAACAATAGTAGTCATGCAAGCAAGCATCATCATCAAAAACCTTCATAATTCATCCATATTCAGCAACATCCACTTTGTCACATGTCCTCCTGGTTAATCACTAAAGGGTTGCCACAAGTAATAGAAAGAGTGAGATAAAATACTAAATAAATAGAAATCAAATTAGAACAACCACAACCACAAGTAGGATGCTATGCGATGCAGATGCCAAACAAGTGTTTTGTATTATATTACGTTCTTTTATATGAATGAAAATGCATGATGGATCCATTCTGGTGGGAACATCTGCAGTGATTTCCAACAATAACATTTTTACGGATATCCAACCGATACCGCGCCCCATAATGCAACACCAACATCGGATAACAATATCATAATATCAATGACAAGTGTTGCGGGACCCCCCTTAAGGACACACTGCTTAGCCCTTAAGACGGCCGTGGTATAAAACCACCGCAGAGGTCTGTGCTCAACAGAGCGCGTTCCCCCACCGGGAACCCCCTCAAAGAACCCCTCTGCGGATTCTTTGAACGGCCAATGCATATGATGCATGAATGCATTAAATTATCAAATTCCTTTATAATTACTTTTAACAATAACAATCAATTAGGCATGCTTTATTTGTAATTCAAAGGATATGGAAACACATTTTCCATACTATTTTTATCATAATTCAATCATATGGAAACACATTTCCCATAATATTCATATCATATTTCAAACATATGAAAACATATTTTCCATAATATTTCATATTTCAAAGAATATGGAAACATATTTTCCATGTTATAGTAATTGTTTAATATCCTATTCTAAACCATTTGCATCCATTTCACAATTTAATTCAAATTCAATTAAAATATAACTATATGAGTTTCTAAACAATTAAGCAAACAATTCTAACTTAATTTCCATGTATTCAATATCTTATCCCCTCTTTCTTACCTCAAGTGAAGATCGTTAAACTTTCCTTATGCTAAACTCCTTTGTATTTCTTCAAATCTTCAAGTTTGCGTAATTTCTCCTTATGCGAAAATTAAAGAAAGAAGGTTTTGAAGAGGGAGATGAAAGGTTATAGGATCAGTGAGGTTTTTGGTCTCAGGAAATGTGGGAGGTTGGGGCTCTATTTATAGGCTTTCTATGTCGGTTACTGTAGCAAATTACTGTAGCAAATCACTGTAGCATCTCGAAATTGACATGAGGCGGTGGAAAATTGGAGAATTCTCACGAATTCTCTACATTCTACAACATTTTTCATGTGACCACTAGTGGAAAAAATGGATATAACAACGGGGATATATTCACGGGTAGAAGAGGATCAGTGATAAAAACATGCGCGGTGGCATTTTTGAAATTATAAGGTGAACGTTTTAAACAGAGAAAACTATATATCCACGGTTAACATCATAACCGTGAACGTAACCATCAATATATATTCACGGTTGAGGAGTCAACCGTGGATATATAGTACCTGAAATATATATCGACGGTTTTAGTCACAACCGTGAATATATATTGATGGGTACGTTCACAGTTATGATGTTAACCGTGGATATATATAGATGTCAATATTCACGGTTGTATTTCCAACCGTGGATATATAGTTCAGGTTTTAGGGTTTAATCACTGGGTACTCTATGTCCACGGTTGTTTCTATAACTGTGAATATAGATTTAATATTTATCCACGGTTGGTATCGTAACCGTGGATATATAGTTAACATTTATCCACGGTTGTTTGTTAAACCGTGAATATATGTGTAATATATTCACGGTTTCAAGGGGAACCGTGAATATACATCCTTTCTGAAACTTCAAAAGCCGCGCCTTTCACTCTTTTTTCACTTTCTCTTCTTCTTCGCGCTGGTCGTCGTCTTCATCCTTTCTGAAACTTCCCTGGTTGTTCTTTGCTGTTCGTGTTCACTTGCTTGTTCCCTCTTTCGTTCGTGTCATCTTCGCACCATTTTCAAGTAAGTGCTTCGTTGCCCTTCGTTCATCATTGCCTCTGCTGGTTGTATGTATAATGTACCCGTTCTATTTTCTTCTGGCTGTATGTGTATAGTTACTTAGTTGTTAGGCAGGAACCTTTCAATAGTTTTTCCAAGTTCTTGAAGTCATTGTTGGTTCACATGAAATCTGATTCCATATGGTAGGATAAGTTTGGCATCAGTTTGTTACTAATGATTTAGGGAGCATTAGGGGAGATGTTGCTTGGGTTTTTCTGTTTAAGTAAGTTCATTTTCTTTCTCTGCTTGGTTTTAAGTTATACTATGTATTCCAGCTATCAGATCAGGTAGTGCAGGTTACTACTGTTGTACATTGATGGATATGTTAAGCCTTAGATATTCTGAAACACGTGATCCCCAACCAGAGCCCCTATATAATATGCTTGGATATGTTAAGCCTTAGGATTTTTCTGAGTGGGAAAGGATTCTACAGTTTAATCAGGTCTATTATAATTTTAAATTACTTAAGAGACAAGGATAAAAACAACCACAACAAAGAATAGAAGGAAAAAGAAAATCTCTTAAAACAATATGACCCCAGATTTATAAAGGCACCAATTTTCTGCCAACTAAATAATATGACCCCAGATTTATAAAGGCACCAATTTTCTGCCAACCACATCCTCTAACAGTTCCTGAATTATAGTTCACAAAGTGAAAAACAAAATATCATTTGCATTTTACACTAACTAAACTAATTAACATACGATACGTCAAAACATTTTCTTACGACATATTATTAAGAGTTCGAATCATGTCATGTATGTGTATAGAAAATCTTTATGTTATTACAAACATTATATTTTAGCATGAAAGTTGTTGTGCATATGAGTGAACCGTAGTTCCCCGTTTGAGATTCGACACAAATGGTCATTAAATCAATTAATGTCATCGTTTGTGTTGAATCTTGAATTGTCCGTTTGGACAGTTTGGGATGAACAATTATTTTTTATACGTCATTGTTAGTATGTACAAGTTAGGAGTTATTTTAAAATTTGATAAAATTTCGGTAACTTGTATTTTGTGTTGTTCTCTGGGTGCATATTTGGTTGTGGTTGAATTTGATTTGACCACTCTCATTTTGTGTACTTAGAGACCAATGCGAAATGCTGCCGAAATTTCATCAAATTTTAAAATAAGTCCTAACCTGTATATATGAATGACGTATAAAAATAATTGTCATGCTGAATGGGTATAGGACCACCACCTTTGTATAAAAAGTGAGGTTGATCATAGCACCTTGTAAACAGTTGGTATGGATCGGAGTTGGATTTCTGCGTCACGCCTAAGTCTGGAGTACGAGGGGGGAGTTGAATCATTTATAGAATTCGTAGCGAGGAATGCAGTGGGGGTGAATGGAAAGTATTTTTGCCCTTGTGTTAAATGCTTCAACCTGCGTCGGGTAGACTTGGAAGAGGTGCGAGAACATCTACTGTGTGACGGTTTTCTACGTAGTTATACGCGTTGGATATGGCATGGTGAAGATGTGGTGGTGCCAAGTAACAGCTCTCAGACTAAAAATCGAAGCCCGATGCATGACAACAATGTCGACATGGATGACCGACTCGAGGATATGATCCGTGATGTAGGGGTAGAAGGTTTTAAGAAAGCTCATGTATATACAACTCTGTGTCAGGACTCTGAGCAGCCGTTGTATCCAAACTGCGTCAATTTCACGAGGTTATCAGCTGTTTTACGGTTGTTTAATTTGAAGGCCATAAACGGGTGGACGGATAAAAGTTTCACTGACTTACTGAAGTTGTTGAAAGAAATACTCCCAGCTGGAAACACCTTGCCGAAAAGTAACTATGAGGCCAAAAAGGTGTTGTGTCCTATGGGTTTGGAGTATGAGAAAATACATGCATGCCCAAATGATTGTGTATTATTCCGGGGTGAATTAGAAATGCTGCATCGATGTCCTAGATGTGGGGTGTCACGGTATAAGAAGAAAGAGGCGGATTCTGATGAGGTATGCACTAAAGGGTCTCCTGCAAAGGTGTTGTGGTATCTACCTATAGTTCCAAGACTAAAGCGTCTGTTTGCCAATGCAGATGATGCAAAACTTATGAGATGGCATGCTGATGAGAGGGTTGTTGATGGACTACTTAGGCATCTGGCCGATGGGTCGCAATGGAAGAAAATGGATAGGATTTTTCCAGAGTTTGCCAATGAACCAAGAAATGTTAGGCTTGCACTAGCCACAGACGGCATGAACCCGTTTGGTAACCTGAGCACAACCCATAGTTCGTGGCCTGTTTTGTTGTTTGTTTACAACTTGCCGCCATGGTTGTGCATGAAGCGAAAATATGTGATGTTATCAATGATGATTTCTGGTCCACGACAACCAGGGAACGACATTGATGTATATTTAACTCCATTGGTTGAAGACCTCAAAAGGTTGTGGGAAGACGGGGTTGAAGTGTTTGATGGGTTTACCGGGCGATCATTCAAATTGCGTGCCATGTTATTTTGCACAATCAATGACTTTCCAGCGTATGGTAACTTATCTGGGTACAGTGTGAAGGGTCATAAAGCTTGTCCAGTATGTGAGGAGGGGACTAGTTCTGTGCGGTTGCATCATGGCAGGAAAAATGTTTATCTTCGACATCGAAGGTTTCTTAAAGCGAATCATCCGTTTCGAAGGTTGAAGAAGTCGTTTAACGGTGCCCAAGATTTTGAAATGGCTCCTCCACCACTATCTGGTCGCCAGGCATATGAAAAGGTGAAGGACGTCAACGTGCAATTTGGTAAGTGTGAAAAACAGCACCCGACACAAAACAACTGGAAGAAAAGGTCAGTGTTTTTTGACCTGCCATATTGGAGGGAGCTTGATGTAAGACACTGCATTGATGTAATGCATGTGGAGAAGAATGTCTGCAACAGTTTAGTTGGTACACTCTTAAACATACCCGGGAAGACTAAGGATGGCCTAAACTCGCGTATGGACTTAGAGTTGATGGGTATACGTCAAGATTTGCATCCACAATCAAAGGGCAAAAGAACATATTTGCCTCCAGCATGTCATACGTTATCAAGAAAAGAAAAGCAAAGTCTGTGTGAATCGTTACGAAGTATGAAAGTTCCGTCTGGTTATGGCTCCAACATCAAGTCTTGTGTTTCCATGAAAGATTTAAAGTTAATTGGGTTGAAGTCACACGATTGTCACATGTTGATGCAGCAGTTTCTGCCTATCGCCATTCGTGACATTCTTCCTAAAAATGTGAGAAATGTCATAACAAGGTTGTGTATGTTTTTCAATTCCATATGTTGCAAGGTAATCGTGCCCGGCGAATTGGATGTGTTGGAACAGGAAGCATCACTTATATTATGTCAGCTTGAAATGTATTTCCCGCCCTCTTTTTTTGACATAATGGTCCACTTAATCATCCATTTGGTGAGAGAGGTCCGTTGTTGTGGTCCAGTGTTCCTCCATTGGATGTATCCTGTTGAGCGATATATGAAGATATTGAAAGGGTATATGAAGAACCAACGTCGTCCCGAAGCTTCAATTGTGGAAAGATATATTGCAGAGAAAGCAATTGAGTTTTGCACTGAATACATGTCACATGCTGCAAGCATTGGTATTCCAACGACCCGTCATGAAGGGAGATTGGATGGGAAAGGAACGATTGGAAAAAAAGTGAAGAGCATGCCACGTGCTGATGTCCTTCAGGCACACTTGTATATTTTAAACAACACGGACGACGTGCAACCGTATCTAGCCACACACAAGGAGCTAGTCAAGAAAACCAACCCTAAAATGACTGAAAAGTGGTTGTTGAATGAACACAACAAGAGCTTCATGCAGTGGTTCCAAAAGACCGTCCTGAAAGATGCATCTGCATCCTCGACATTACATCGACTAGCACAGGGCCCGAACTTTGATGTCCTCACCTTTTGTGGGTATGACATAAACAACTATTCGTTTTATACAAGGACACAGGATGAAAAGAGTACAAATCAAAACAGTGGAGTGATGGTTGTGGCTCAGTCAATGCATTTCTCAACTGCAAAGGACAACAACCCTGTGATGGCGGAGTCATGCTACTTTGGTGTGATTGAAGATATATGGGAAGTTGATTACGGTCCCTTCACCGTTCCTGTGTTTAAATGCAAATGGGTTGACAATAAGAACGGTGTCACAACTGATGATTTAGGAGTTACGTTGGTGGACCTCAACAAGATCGGGCATAAGGAAGAACCATTCATAATGGCAACGCAGGTGAAGCAAGTTTTTTATGTGGCTGACCCAGCTGACAAACGGTGGTCAATTGTTATCCAAGGTAGACACATTGGAGACCCCAATCTTGATATTGTGGACATTCCATCAACTACAACACGTATTCCAACATCTATCGTGGAACATGACATAGATGATGTAGTTGCCAGTCGTCATGACCACCATGAGGGCTTGTGGGAAAATATTTCATCTTAATAGGGTATTAATCTTGTTGGTGATTCATTTCATTACATGTTATATTAGTTATTCGTTGTTTTAAATGTTATATTAAATATTTGACAGTTTTTTTCCTTGTTTGGACAGATACTCATGGCTGACCAGGATGGACGATCCAGGTCCGACTCACAGGCCAGTGGTTCCTCTGCTCGGAAGAGTAGAGGTGTTACCCGGATGCCAGACATCGCACGTAGGCGTCACCGGGGAGAGAGGCCAGTTGTTGACATGGATGTCAACACCGGCAGATTTAGTGGACCGCATGCCACGAAGCTTAGCAGTTATCTGGGGGTTGTCGTACGGTCGAAGGTGTCCATCATTATCCCCGACTGGGATAGTGTCGAGGAGGTGGTGAAGAACCAGCTATGGAGTGATGTTCTGGTAACTTATGTATTATTTAAGTTTTATTTTAGTGTATTATTTCATGTAACTCTTAATAAGGACTCCTTTATGGACTAACTCCTTTCATGTAGGATTCTTTTGAGATACCATCTTCCGACATAGCGAGGAGGAAGGTCCTCGGTATCATGGCTGAGCGATGGAGGTCGTTCAAATCCATACTCACCACGAGGTATATTGAACTTTAAATTCTTAATCAACGCTTCACCAAATTGTGCCAATCCTTAGTTTAAATGTACCTTTCATTGTAGGTATGTATTCGGGGACGACCAAGGAAAGTTCCCTGGAGAGAAGTATCCATTCATCGATCAGGAGACCTGGGATGCTTTTGTTACATCTAGACATTCTGCCGAGTTTCAGGTACATTGGTTTTTAGATGATTAAATAATATGTATAATTTATACGGCTAACTGTGAATATTTTTTTTCTTGTTGTAGGAGACCAGAAAGAAAGCCAAGGAGACTAGGAAGCTAAATGACTGCCCACACACACTGTCACGTGGCGGTTACCGTAGGTTGGAGGAGCGGCTGGCACAGGAGAGGCTGAGTCAGTGTCAGACTGACACTGGTATTGTGGATCCCCCTTCCCCACCTGCGCGCCACGACAAATGGAAGCGGGCTAGGATCAAGAAGAGTGGGGAATACACTTCCTCACAGGCTCAGGAGGTTGCCTCACGTATAGTAAGTATTCCCCTTTATATCAGTGTCTGTTTTTCAGTTTACGTGAAGGAAGTGAATACTAACTTGTTTGGTTTCAGGATTCCTTGGTTGAGCAATCAACCCAAGGGTCTTTCGTAGCCCATGGACGGGAGGATATATTGACTACCGCCATTGGCAGGCCAGAGCACCCAGGAAGAGTGCGTGCTGTTGGTCGAGGTGTAGGTCAGTGCTAACTAACTCTATGCATTCATTTTGTTATCTGTTAAACAATTATGGGCTAATCATTCACATTTTACAGGCCTCCGCGCCTATTACGGTGCTCCCGACCCTGCCCCATCCCTTGAGCAAATAGTGGAGCAAAAGGTGGCTGTTGTGAAGGCTGAGTACCAGGAGGAGATATCTAGGCTCCACCAGGAGATGGCCCGATTCAGGGAGGAGATGAAGGCCTCACTCAGCCACCACCAGGAGACTACTACACCAGCCAGCGACCCACAGGTTAGATTCTTTATTTATTTTCCTCAATTTTATTGTTTGTAATCACTTTCATTGTTGAATAACTTCTGCCTGATGTGTAAATATGTAGGTACGGAAGGTTAGCACTAAGGGGTCGTGCGCTGCGGCTGACCCTGACGATGACGGGGTCGAGCCACCAGACACCCGTCAATGTGACCTGTTCATTGACGGGTCGGAGGAGCCAGTTGCCACTGGTATGGTGCACAACTTAGGCCCTGTGGTTCACCATCAGACATTACCTGATGGTATGTCCAGGGTCTCGGTTGTGCTCGTCCTCGAGGAGGATGCTGCTGTGCCAGTGGCAACTCAGGAGGTGAAGACCGTCGGTCAGGCGTTGGGCCACTTTCTGATGTGGCCCAACAGACTTCTGGTGATTGCCCCTGGACAGGTAAAAACCCTAAACACTAACTAGCTTTATTTCCTTGTCAATTATGGTACAAAATGTGATGGTTGTCAATTGTTCAACAGGAACAGCCATTGAAGAAGCCAGACCCGGCCAAGGATCCCGTCCGGATGCTATGGCGCATCGGGTATGAGGAAGATAACGACACTGTTCAGGTCCCATGGCAGCCACTAGTGTTCGGCCATCCCAGTGATTTTCCAGTTTACGTTACAAGTTCTGACATTTGTGACATTATTACGGGGACGTCGATGCTGAACGGCTCCATCTTGCAGTTGTGGGAGCTGTAAGTATATCCTTGTGTTGTCCAATTTTTTCATTATACAAGTTATTTGTCGCTAACCATGTCTTACCTTGTTTAGGTATCTGGCAAAACTCTCAGTGGACTTGGGTTTCCAAGGAACTTACGGTTTCTTAGAGCCCTCTGTCATACAGAGGCAAGGAAACACCTCGCAGAACACCCAGACATACATCCAGAATTGGATGTTTGAGTCTGAGAAGTCTATATACATGGGCCCCTATCATAAAGGGTAATACTCTATTCCATAATTATTGTTATGATATTTTGCATTTTGAAGTCTCAGTTATCACTCGTAACTGCAGGGCTCACTGGACGCTTCTGGTGATCTGTCCGAAGGACTATCTTGCTTTGTACTTTGATAGTTTGCACAAAACAGCTCCACAAGACCTGAGAGATATAGTAGACCGGTAAGTTCATCCCTAAACAATAACCACAAATTCAATTACATCATTTTTAGAACTATACAATTCTAACTTATCTTGTGTTTTGTTTGACGCAGGGCGGTGGTTGGATACAATGTACTGATTGGAAACAAGCACAAAGGAAGAACAGTTGTATGGGTGTACCCAAAAGTAAGTCAATCGTATTCATTCAAATCTTCAGTACATGTTTTTTAAGTTCCGAATTCACTTATTCCATACTATATGTCCATTGTAGTCTTACAGGCAGAAGGGTACCTTTGAGTGTGGCTATTTCGTCATGCACACTATGCTGACCATTGTCCAACATCATTTAGTAGATGGATGGACAGAGGTAATTCTCATCACCGTGTCAATTTCTCCAATTTCATCAATTTCATGTAATAAATAAAGCTTTTGTTCTAATTGTTTTGTGCATTGTTTGCAGCACTTTAATGACCGGTCATATTTCCCAAAGGAACTTGTGGATGATGTTAGAAGGCAATGGGCCTCACACTTCCATGAACTTAGGCAAAGCTAGATATAGGATATTTATTCTTTTATATATGTATGTAGTAGGATTTAGGGTTTACTTTTATTAGATTACATTCAACTTAATTGTATATACTTTTATTTTTTAGGTTGTTATGAATTGATATAGAAAATAAATTGTTATATATATATATACATACGATTCTTTCGGCATAGTGTTTCTGTGGCATACTGTATACTGTACTGGCTTGTCTGAATGCAGGGTTGGGCAACGATAAAACAGAGTGCATATTAAAAAAAAAAACCTCAGCATTTATTCACGGTTATGGCAACAACCGTGAATAAAGACAAGATTTTTCCACGGTTACTACCTTAACCGTGGATATAGATACATTTTTATCCACGGTTGTCCATCACAACCGTGAATATAAGTAGTTTGTAACTGAAACTAAACCATACTTATATTCACGGTTATGATGGGCAACCGTGGATATAGATACATTTTATCCACGGTTGTCCATCACAACCGTGAATATAAGTATGGTTTAGTTTCAGTTACAATCTACTTATATTCACGGTTTTGATGGACAACCGTGGATAAAATGTATCTATATCCACGGTTATTCTCGATAACCGTGAATATAAATAGTAAGTTATGTTCACAGTTGTTCTTAACCGTGGTTAGATGTGATTTATTACCACGGTTGTTAACCGTGGTTAAAGACCATCATCTACTACCACGGCTTCAACAACCACGGTTCTTTAACCGTGAATAAAGGCCTTTTTTAACCGTGATTATATCCTTTTTTTCCACTAGTGGACGTTACTGTAGCATTTTACTGTAGCATTTTACTGTAGCATTTTACTGTAGTATTTTACTGTAGCAGATTTTTATTTTATTTTATTATTCTATTCTACATTCCATTCTTGTTTATTTTCGTTTTAAGTCAAACTGAAAATATCCTTGTATTCATATTTAAATTTCCTATTTTCTAGGTTTCGGTTCTTATTTCTCTGGGAAATTTTAATTTTTCACTATTTAATTTACTGCTTAAAAAATTGGGCTGTTACACTCTCCCCCCGCTATAAAAATTTCGTCCTCGAAATTTTAACGTACCTTGTTAAAATAATTCAGGATATTGACTCCTCATCTCATCTTCTCGTTCCCAAGTCATGCTTACTTCATCTCCTTGTTGCCAAGCTACTTTTGGTATAGTACCACTACATTCAGTTACTGAGTATCTAATATACTCAGAGTTCTAACAATTTTACATTATCTAACTAGTAATTATACTAAACAGAAACATACAAAGAGCACACATAACATACAAACACACAAATTTCAAACAAATAGAAATCAAGGTTCACACACTTCAAGCTATCTTATGTTAATCTCTAGTCACTTCCTAAGGTTTTCTTTATATTTTATAAACCATTGCTCTGATACCACTTCAGTTGTAACACCCTGGAGCCAACTTGCAAATCTCAAGATAATTACCCTTACCATATAAAATCTCTTAGATAACTTATTTTTCACCTGGTAATTATCAAGAGATTCACAACCTGATTCCAGAGGTTACTGATACAATATCAGAGTACGCAACCTTTACATAATTAACTTCTTATTATTATACATAATATCAGAGTTCCATACATATTATATTTTACAACAGGCACCTAGATCTTATAAAATATAAAGACATAAAGTACCAAAACATAGCATATACATAATACAACAATAGTAGTCATGCAAGCAAGCATCATCATCAAAAACCTTCATAATTCATCCATATTCAGCAACATCCACTTTGTCACATGTCCTCCTGGTTAATCACTAAAGGGTTGCCACAAGTAATAGAAAGAGTGAGATAAAATACTAAATAAATAGAAATCAAATTAGAACAACCACAACCACAAGTAGGATGCTATGCGATGCAGATGCCAAACAAGTGTTTTGTATTATATTACGTTCTTTTATATGAATGAAAATGCATGATGGATCCATTCTGGTGGGAACATCTGCAGTGATTTCCAACAATAACATTTTTACGGATATCCAACCGATACCGCGCCCCATAATGCAACACCAACATCGGATAACAATATCATAATATCAATGACAAGTGTTGCGGGACCCCCCTTAAGGACACACTGCTTAGCCCTTAAGACGGCCGTGGTATAAAACCACCGCAGAGGTCTGTGCTCAACAGAGCGCGTTCCCCCACCGGGAACCCCCTCAAAGAACCCCTCTGCGGATTCTTTGAACGGCCAATGCATATGATGCATGAATGCATTAAATTATCAAATTCCTTTATAATTACTTTTAACAATAACAATCAATTAGGCATGCTTTATTTGTAATTCAAAGGATATGGAAACACATTTTCCATACTATTTTTATCATAATTCAATCATATGGAAACACATTTCCCATAATATTCATATCATATTTCAAACATATGAAAACATATTTTCCATAATATTTCATATTTCAAAGAATATGGAAACATATTTTCCATGTTATAGTAATTGTTTAATATCCTATTCTAAACCATTTGCATCCATTTCACAATTTAATTCAAATTCAATTAAAATATAACTATATGAGTTTCTAAACAATTAAGCAAACAATTCTAACTTAATTTCCATGTATTCAATATCTTATCCCCTCTTTCTTACCTCAAGTGAAGATCGTTAAACTTTCCTTATGCTAAACTCCTTTGTATTTCTTCAAATCTTCAAGTTTGCGTAATTTCTCCTTATGCGAAAATTAAAGAAAGAAGGTTTTGAAGAGGGAGATGAAAGGTTATAGGATCAGTGAGGTTTTTGGTCTCAGGAAATGTGGGAGGTTGGGGCTCTATTTATAGGCTTTCTATGTCGGTTACTGTAGCAAATTACTGTAGCAAATCACTGTAGCATCTCGAAATTGACATGAGGCGGTGGAAAATTGGAGAATTCTCACGAATTCTCTACATTCTACAACATTTTTCATGTGACGTTACTGTAGCATTTTACTGTAGCATTTTACTGTAGCATTTTACTGTAGTATTTTACTGTAGCAGATTTTTATTTTATTTTATTATTCTATTCTACATTCCATTCTTGTTTATTTTCGTTTTAAGTCAAACTGAAAATATCCTTGTATTCATATTTAAATTTCCTATTTTCTAGGTTTCGGTTCTTATTTCTCTGGGAAATTTTAATTTTTCACTATTTAATTTACTGCTTAAAAAATTGGGCTGTTACAAATTTGACTTTGACTTCTTCATCAAAGTTGTATATCTTTTTGTTATGTGAATGTTGAGACTTGAACCAACTGATTTGGATATGTATAGCATGAGTTATAGTCAAAATACTATAGTATGTCTGTTCTGGAATATGTACCTTCTATTTTGTGTAAATATTAAAATTCTGGGAATTATACATACATATTTAGACTTTGATGTCTTCATAAAAGTTGTAGATATTTATGTTATGGATCTATTGAAAGTGGTTTCAAGTTAAAAGGATATACGTAACTCTAATTATACCTAAAATACAGAAGAATGTTCATGCTAAAAATCTGTTGATGTGAATCACTGTTTGTATTTTTAAAACTGGGAATTTTGTGATGAGAATTAGTGTTTAGTGTCTTCATAAAAGTTTTATAGATTTGTGTTATGAGTAATTTAGAACTGGTCTCATGCCAAAATTATTTTTGTAGCTCCAGAAACGTTGATTTTACCAACATATATACGTTTTGTTACTTTCTTTGAGATAGTTTAGTATACTATGAATTTGTGATATTTCTATTTGGATTTGGAATTTTTGGTCTTCATGAAAATTATAGATAATGGAATTATTGAAACACAGAACTTAGCCTCATTCAAAAATTATTTTTATGCCATGAGTTATAGCTAATTTACTAAAGATTGTCAAACTAGTAAATTTTTCAGCAATTAGTGATAATGAAAAATGATAACCTATTGACAATTATGTGATTATGTGATGTTTCTGTTTGAAATTTAAAATTATGGTCTTCATGAATGTTGTAGATAATTTTGTTATGAAACTACAGAAAATGAAATTACTTAAAAAGGATTTGATTTACTCACGTTATGGTCTTTTTACTATTGTATGTTGCTGTTGTAAATTTCTAAAATTTACCTATGATGGTTATTATGGATGAAAATGATATTTTCCATGTGGGTAATGATTTATTTATGAATTATTGAGGGATTATTGATTATTATGGATGTCATTGAGTGTCCTATAAATGTCATATAGTATGTATATCTTTGTGATAAATAATTATGAATGACTAAATTAATGTATACATGAATGCCTTGTAGTTTATTGAAATATGTTGTTGAACTGTAAATCCATGATTTTGAGAATTGATATATGTGATGTGTCCTTTGAGGACTTGTGGCTTTCAAGTGATTATGGAAGTATTGATATCATGGTATGTTAAATTAATAAAGAGAATTAATGACATTCATGCATCATAAGCATTTGGACGCACCATGGAATTTAAGGGTTCCATGATTGCCAACCCTGGTGGGGGGTTAGTCTATGATGAGTTAAAGCCTTATTTTCGTTGAGCGCCATGAAGGGTAGGGATTCATGGTTTATGCTAAGTTCTACTTGTGTACTTCGGTACTTGAACGCCATGAAGGGTAGGGATTCATGGTATATACTAAGTCCTACTTGTATACTTTGGTACTTATGCTAAGTCCTACTTGTGTCTCTATGAGACTTTTTACTGCAATATTCCCACTAAATCAAAATGGATCCAGCATGACATCATTTGGCTAAATTAAAGATTATTAAATGTAAATGACCTTGTTTGGTATATTCATCATATCATAATTGTTTGTTGATTGTGTTTGTGTAAATTTACTTATTTTATATTTATTCTATATTTTATCTCACTCTGATATTATTTTTATAGTGCATGCTTCACAGAATGATGAATGGTGAAATTGATGAAGCTTTTATGTTTTATTTGGTATATTATGTTTTATTGCTTGGACTTTGACTTCATTTGACTTTTAATGTATTGTAATAATATTATGTACCTCGTACTGCAATCATATGTATCGTTTCCGCTATATAAATGTATTATGTTTTATTCGTTCACGACTAGTATGCATGATAATATTCCGCATTTATCAATTTTTACATGACCTTAGAATTTAAATTACGAATTTCAAAATGATTCTTTAAACGTGAAAAATTTATTCCAAAAATTTAGGTTAATTAATTGGAATTTGTAATTTGGGTTTTAGGTGTCACATGGGACAATAAGAATGATTAAAAGTTGTGATTGATCATGGCGATCTAGATAACAATGTGAGCCTTGTGATATCAATACTAGTATTAGACCCAAATCAATATATATTCTTTATAAAAGACCTACATGAAGTATGTTTATATAATAGTTATATGCCATTGGTACTATAACTAACTCGTTCATTAATTTAAAAATCATATATAAAATTTAAAAATTACGTAACACTATCCAAACTGAACTACGAAAGATTAGTCTGGTTTGGTCTAGTTTATATATTTAATTTTAACTAGGGATGGAAATAGGGCGACCGGGCTAGACTTTAAAATGTCTGAGTCTGACCTATTTCCAATTATGAAGGTTTAAGCCTGACCTATTAACCCGTCATAGACTTTTTTTTAAGGTCTGTTCTGACCCGTTTAAAAGTCTATTTAAATAGTCTGTTTATAATTAGACTTTCAAAATACCACCAACCACCTAAAAAGCTTATCAAACTACATAGGCTGACGAGACTATCATTATAAACGAGCTTATCATTATAAACATACCTATCTATATAAAATGCACTTGATTTTAAATTCAGCAAGACAAATACAACTTCTTATACAAAGCAAAGGTAATTAAATCCAAAATAAACTTTACTTTATTCAAATTGAAAAATAAAGTTTTATATTATAAAAAATATTATAATATATAAATATGTAATATATATTATTTTAATATTATAAATGTATATAAATAATTAATAGTTAGGCCAATTAGATGGACCGATCTATTGGGCTTCAAAGGCTTTTTAATAAACGAATAACCTGACTTGTTTACTTAAAAAGACATTTTTAAAAGTCTGGGTCTAACCTTCTAACCTGACAAACCTAGTTTATATAGGCTTTAAAGAGTTTGGGCCAAAGCCCCATGGATAACCTAACCTATTTTCATCTCTAAGTCTATCGAATTCAAATTGCATTAATAATTCATATTTCATTATAAGTAAAAATTAAAATGAACCACACTGAACACAATCTCAACATAAAAAACTATAATTCAAATCTTAAAGTGGACACTAATCACAAAAGTCAAATTGATTTATCTTCAAATCCGAAAAGAGTAATAAAACTAAAAAATAGTCCAACCTCTTAAAATATGTTGTTAAACATAGTCTTAAATTTCAATAAAAAATATTTTTAACAAATAGATCTATTAAAGATCTTTGTTGATAAAAGTAATCTATTTTAAAATTTAATTGAAATATTCTTACATTATAATCTAATCATAAATTATTATAACCTCAACATAACTTGTTGATTTCTTTTACTAACTAAATATTTTCAAAGTTATATTTTACAAAATTTTCTAATAAATGTTTCCTAAGTAAGATGTGAAAATCTTAGTTTCTTAAATAGAGGGAAAATTTTAGTTATACTCAGAATATTTCTTTAAAATTTTTAATGGTGTATTTAGTTGACATGTTTTTTAAGAAAAATATTTTTTTAAGAATATAGGGAAAATAGAAAACTTATATAAAACTGAAAATCGAGTTTGCTATTTTTTTAAAGAAAAACAAAAAAGTTTTTAAAAAAGTTTTCCAAGAAAATTAAAAAGTGGAAAAAATTTTCAAGAATTTTTCTTATTTCAGGAAAAGAAAATTTTGGAAAACAAACAAAAGCTTTTTCAGAAAACTAGAATAATTTTCTGTAATTAAATGTAGTATTCCAAATTTTTTCAAATGAGAATAAGAAAAAACACGATATTCCAAATTTTTTTAAAATGTGAAACAAATAGAAATAAAATAAAAAACTAATTACATTTGAATACGTTTTTCACTTTTTTGAACTGAAAAATCGAAAGCAAAAACACTTTCACAATTGTTCATACTTTTCCAAAAAAATAAAAAATTTCAAGAACTTCTTGAAAACTAAAAATAGAAAAACTGAAGAAATAATGTCCCAACTAAACACACCCTAAATATTTCAAACATATTTTAACTTTCTTAATAATTGTAATTCCTAAAACATAAGATTCTCTGAATGCATAATTCTAAAAAAATTTAAATCTTTCCGGATAGCAAATGCCCCATAAGTACATCTTTAGTACGATATTATCAATTTTCAACATTTAAATATTTCATAAAACTTATTAAAAAAACCTATGAGAATAAACTTTAAAAGAGATTAATTAGCTAAAGCCTAACGCTGTTTGATTATTAGTTAATTGACTTATTGAGCCTTTTTTTAGTGAATATATCGGTTAATATTCAGCTCATTATCGAATGAATAGTTATCTAAATAGTCGTAATCATATAATATTTTTTTTTGAAAAAATGTCTTTAATGGTCTTTTTAACAAGATTTTTATGTCACCGTAGGTAGTGTTTTTGACATGAATATTTAAGTAGTGACAATGTGATTCGAACTCTAAATCCTTTTCTCATCTCTTAACTACTGTTCCAAAGGACAAAAGAAAACAAGTTTTTCTTAATAAAAAATTAGAATCATTTATTAATATTTTTCATATTTGTCCTTTGCCATTATTGAAACTTTCAATTTTTTTTATCAAGACCTGATAGACTTAGAACTTCTTAAAGTATTAGTATATTAATTTACGGGTCTTCAAACTTTAAAGGATCTTAAAAGAAAAGGATGGGAAGGAATATTTGTTTGTTTTCTTTTGAAGATGTCCACCAGCTATATTTGTATTATGTATAGAGATGTTCAGTTATGCACCATAAAATATTGATGCTCAGTAAGATTTCTAAATATTAATCTTAATATTTTCGTTTCTCATATTTTATTGTTAAAATTGTTCTATTAGAGATCTTCCCTGTGATTTGTGTAACAAATGGGGTTGGGAAATTAATTAACCAAAATCTTCTTTGGCGGTGTTTAGTTTTTAGGTGGGATTGATCAAATTTTACCAACCCAAAAAAAAGTTTTACAATTAAATAAAGTTTTAATTATCTTTTGAATTACGTGAATAATCAATATTAACCTTTATATTTTTTTATTTTTATAACTCTATTTTTCTAACTAGATACTAGACAGACCCTTTATTTGGATAGTTTAGAATCGATTGCAAGAATGCTTGAGGTTTACGTCAAGAGGAATATCTCAAATTAATAATTTCCCCAAGCCCTATATTTCATGCTTTTGTATATTTATTAATTTTATTTCTAAATTGTGCAGATTTGTGAGTTGGTTGGGCTTGCAATTGGGTCTACAATACTCTTGAATGTGATCATTGCAGGGTATAATTAAATTAATTAACCTACCTGAATCCCAGTTAAATACTACAAAACCAGCACAGTGGGCATTTTTTTTTAATGTAAGTTGTTGTTTAACAGGCCAGTGACAGGAGCATCAATGAACCCAGTTAGAAGCCTAGGAAACGCTATTACATACGGTGAATACAGAGGAATATGGATATACTTGTTGTCACCTACTTTAGGGGTAGTGGCTGGAGCATGGGTTTACAACATCGTAAGATACACCGACAAGCCATTGACTGAGATCACAAAGAGTGTCTCTTTCCTCAAAGGTGTTCGGCGCGGGTGACAATAACCTTTTGCCGCCACGCTACTTGTCTTTGGTAGAAATAAGAAAACAACATATTTATGTAAGCTATCGCTAAAACAACTATAATATTACTGAAACATCCCGACTCGAAACAGACAGGTTCGAAAACTGGGGAAAATTTTTCACGTTCAGAATAGGAGTCGGGACAAAATAAAAGCAAACCCGAAGTCGAGGGAAACAGAAAACCGAGTCAGGGTGCCACTCGCTTGGTAAGTCCCTGAATTGGTTAAGTGAAACCAGCAGAAGTCGCTTGAGCGGGCTCTTACTCGCTAGAGCGAGTTCCATCACTCGGTATTTCTTCATTCGAAATTGGGACCTCCGTTCACTCGGGAACGGTCCCCTCGGGTCATACCTCACTCAGAATTCTCACTCAAAGTCAGACCCTTATTCTGGAAGGTCTCCTCACAGACATGATTCACTCGGAACCCTTTTAATCTTCACCTAGAAAATGATTCTCTCAGTTAATTCTGTAACACCCTGGAGCCAACTTGCAAATCCCAAGATAATTACCGTCACCATATAAAATTTCTTAGATAACTTATTTTTCCATATGGTAATTATCAAGAGATTCACAACCTGATTCCAAGGGTTACTGATATAATATCAGAGTACGCAACCCTTTACATAATTAACTTGTTTATTATTATACATAACATAAGAGTTTCATACATATTATATTTTACAACAGGCACCTAGATCTTATAAAATATAAAGACGTACAGTACCAACAACATAGTATACACATAATACAGCCACAGTAGACATGCAAGCAAACATCATCATCAAAAGCCTTCATAATTCATCCAAATTAGGCAGCTTCCACTTTGTCACATATCTTCCTGGTTAATCACTAAAAGGGGTTGCCACAAGTAACAGAAAGAGTGAGATAAAATACCAAATAAATAGAAATCAAATTAGAACAACCACAACCACAAGTAGGATGCTATGTGATGCAGATGCCAAACAAGTGTTTTGTATTATATTACGTTCCTTTTTATGAAAATGCATGATGGATCCATTCTGGTGGGAACATCTGCAGTGATTTCCAACAATAACATTTTTACGGATATCCAACCGATACCGCGCCCCATAATGCAACACCACATCGGATAACAACATCATAATATCAATAACAAGTGTTGCGGGACCCCCCTTAAGGACACACTGCTTAGCCCTTAAGACGGCCGTGGTATAAAACCACCGCAGAGGTCTGTGCTCAACAGAGCGCGTTCCCCCACCGGGAACCCCCTCAAAGAACCCCTCTGCGGATTCTTTGAACGGCCAATGCATATGATGCATGAATGCATTACATTATCAAATTCCTTTATAACTAATTTTAACAATAAAATTATTATAACAATCAATTAAGCATACTTTATTTATAACTCAAGAATATGGAAAACACATTTTCCATATTATTTATATCATAATTCAATCATACAGAAACATATTTCCCATAATATTCATATCATATTTCAAACATATGAAAACATATTTTCCATAATATTTCATATTTCAAAGAATATGGAAACATATCTTCCATGTTATGGTAATTGTTTAATATCATATTCCAAACCATTTGCATCTATTTCACAATTTAGTTCAAATTAAATTAAAGTATAACTATATGAGTTTCTAAATAATTAAGCAAGCAATTCTAACTTAATTTCTATGTATTTAATATCCTATCCCCTCTTTCTTACCTCAAGTGAAGATCGTTAAACTTTTCTTATGCTAAACTCCTTTGTATTTCTTCAAATCTTCAAGTTTGCGTAATTTCTCCTTATGCGAAGATTAAAGAAAGAAGGTTTTGAGAGCTTGAAGAGGGAGATGAAAGGTTATAGGATTAGTGAGGTTCTTGGTCTGAGGAAATGTGGGAGGTCAGGGCTCTATTTATAGGCTTTCAATGGCGGTTACTGTAGCAAATCACTGTAGCAAATCACTGTAGCAGTTCGAAATTGACATGAGGCGGTGGAAATTTGGAGAATTCTCACGAATTCTCTACATTCTGCAACATTTTTCATGTGACGTTACTGTAGCATTTTACTGTAGCATTTTACTGTAGCATTTTACTGTAGCATTTTACTGTAGCAGATTTTTATTTTATTTTATTATTCTATTCTTCATTCCATTCTCGTTTATTTCCGTTTTAAGTCAGACTGAAAATATCCTTGTATTCATAATTAAATTACCTATTTTCTATGATTCATTTCTTATTTCTTTGAGAAACTTTAATTTTTTTTCACTGTTTAATTACTGCTTAAAAATTGGGCTGTTACACTCTTCCCCCGTTATAAAAATTTCGTCCTCGAAATTTAAACGTACCTTGTTAGAATAATTCAGGATATTGACTTCTCATCTCATCTTCTCGTTCCCAAGTCATGCTTACTTCATCTCCTTGTTGCCAAGCCACTTTCACCAATGAGATCTCCTTGCCTCTTAGTCGCTTGATGTCTCTGTCCATTATCTTTACTGGTGTTACTGGAATTGTAAGGTTTTCTTTAACTTCTATATCATCAGTCTCGATCACATGGTCTGGGTCAGGTACATACTTTCGTAATTGTGAGACATGGAACACATTATGAAGATTGGAAAGGTGAGGCGGCAATGCGATCTGGTATGCGACTTTACCAATTCTTTTCAGGATCTCATATGGTCCTATATACCTTGGAGTAAGCTTCTTGCTTTTCAACACTCTTCCGACTCCTTTGTTAGGTGATACTTTTAAGAATACATAATCTCCAACTTGGAATTCTAATGGCTTCCTTCTTTGATCATAATATGATTTCTGCCAATCCTGTGCAATTTTCATCCTTTCTCTAATCATCTGAATTTGCTCTGTTGTTTGCCGGACAATTTCTGGTCCAAGAGTCAGGTGCTCACCTGTCTCTAACCAACAAATTGGTGTCCTGCACTTCCTACCATACAATGCTTCATATGGTGCCATCCCAATGCTTGAGTGATGACTGTTATTATATGTGAATTCGATTAGTGGAAGGTAATGTTCCCAGCTTCCACCATGTTCTAATACACATGCTCTTAGTAAATCCTCCAGACTTTGGATAGTCCTCTCTGACTGTCCATCAGTCTGTGGATGATAGGCAGAGCTTAACTTCAGTCTAGTACCAAGCTCTTTATGTAAGCTTCCCCAAAATCGAGAAGTAAATCTAGGATCTCTATCAGATACTATGCTTGATGGTACTCCATGTAATCTTACTATTTCTTTTATATACACCTGAGCCAATTTCTCAAGTGAATACTTCATATTGATTGGAAGAAAATGGGCTGATTTTGTTAATCTATCGACTATCACCCAGATAGCATCATTGCCTCTTTGTGTTCTAGGCAAGCCTGACACAAAGTCCATGGCAATGTCATCCCATTTCCATATAGGGATTTCTAGTGGTTGTAATCTACCAGATGGTTTTTGATGTTCAACTTTACTTTTCTGACATATTAAGCAAGATGAAACATACTCAGCTATCTCTTTTTTCATCCTCTTCCACCAGAAATCCTTTCTTAAGTCTTGATACATCTTCGTAGATCCAGGATGAATACTAAGCATGCTTTTGTGGGCTTCATCTAGAATCATCTTCTTTAGTTCTGCATCCTCTGGGACACATATTCTTCCTTTCATCCTCCATACTCCATTTGAACCTTCTTGTAATCCCAGATCTTTTCCATTATGTTGTGTCTCGATCATTTCTTGGAGACATACATCCGATCTTTGTTTTTCACCCACCATTTTTAGAAAATCATTAGTGATTTTTAGAACTCCAACCACCATATTTACTGAAGATTTCTCCTCAACTGCTATGTTTAAGTCTCTAAATTGCTCAATCATTTCTAATTCTTTTATCATTAAAGCTGCCATATGAATAGCTTTTCTACTAAGCGCGTCAGCAACCACGTTGGCTTTCCCCGGATGGTACTTCAATTCAAAGTCATAGTCCTTGAGAAATTCCATCCATCGGCGTTGTCTCATGTTTAATTCTTTTTGGTCAAACAGGTATTTGAGACTCTTATGGTCACTATAAATTTCGAACTTTGCACCATATAAATAGTGCCTCCAAATTTTTAAAGCAAAGACAATGGCCGCCAATTCTAAGTCATGAGTAGGGTAATTAAGTTCGTGTGGTCGTAATTGCCTTGAAGCATAAGCAATTACTTTTCTTTGTTGCATTAGTACACAACCAAGTCCCAACTTTGAAGCGTCACAATAAACTTCAAAGTTTTCTTGGGGGTTTGGTAAAGCTAGAACTGGTGCAGTTGTTAATCTTTTCTTTAATTCTTGGAAACTTGCTTCGCATTCAGGAGTCCAAATGAAAGGTTTGTTTTTACAGGTTAATCGAGTCATTGGTAGGGAAATTCGGGAGAATCCTTCAATAAATCTTCGGTAGTAGCCCGCGAGTCCTAAGAAACTCCTGATTTCGGTGACAGTCTTTGGCCTTTCCCAAGCTATTACAGCTTCAATCTTCGCAGGGTTGACTGACACTCCATTCTTAGATATCACATGGCCTAAGATTTTTACTTCATTAAGCCAAAACTCACATTTGGATAGTTTGGCATATAGCTGCTTCTCCTTTAGTATTTGTAGCACTAAGTATAAATGCTCCTCGTGCTCTTCCTTGGTTTTGGAATAGATGAGAATATCATCTATAAAGACAATGACAAATTGATCAAGGTATGGGTGGAATATCCGGTTCATATAGTCCATGAACACGGCTGGAGCATTAGTTACACCAAAAGGCATAACTAAATATTCATAATGGCCATAGCGTGTTCTAAAGGCTGTCTTTGGAATATCTTCTTTCTTTACGCGAATTTGATGGTATCCCGATCTCAGGTCTATCTTGGAGAACACAGTAGCTCCTCGTAGTTGATCAATGAGGTCATCGATCCTTGGTAACGGGTATTTATTCTTAACCGTCACTTTGTTCAGTTGGCGATAATCGACGCAAAGTCTCATACTATCGTCCTTCTTCTTGACCAGTAGTACAGGTGCTCCCCAAGGAGATACGCTGGGTCGTATGAATTGCTTTTCTAATAACTCATCTACTTGCTTCTTTAGTTCAGTCAGTTCCATTGGAGACATTCTATAGGGTGCTCTAGCAATGGGTTCTGCTCCAGGAATTAGGTCAATAGAGAATTCTATCTCTCGTTCAGGAGGTAATCCTGGGACATCCTCGGGGAATACTTCTGAGAATTCATAGACTACTGGTATTTTACTTACATCAGGAATAACTTTCCCTTCTGTAAGTGCAAATACCATGAATAATTGGGCTTCATTGTTCAAGGAATATCCTATAGGGTTTTGTAAGGTATCATACTCCTGACACTCCATGTTGTCAGGTGGAAAGATCACGGTTTTATTACGGCAATCCACAAGGACATGGTTAGCAGATAGCCAATCCATCCCCAGAATGATTTCCAAGTCCTTTAATGGTAAGCATACTAGGTTCACGTTAAAATTTCTACCTCCAATATGTATAGAACAGCCTTCACACACATTAGCTGTCCTAAGATGGTTACCAGTAGGAGTAGAGACAAGCAAATCATATTGCATAGATTTCATAGGTAAATTCAGACGCCTAACACATTCTTCAGCAATGAAAGAATGTGTCGCACCAGAATCAAATAAGACAGATAAGGTAGTGTCGTTAAGAATGCACTCACTTTGTACTAAGTCGTCTGCTTGTGATGCCTCTGATCCACTAATTGCAAATACTCTGCCAGCTGCAGGTGATTTGTTCTGATTATTCACTAGCTGTCCACTTTCTCGTCCTCGACTAGCTGTGCCTTTGACATTAAGTCCTCCGCGACCATTGGTATTACGTCCATTTCGAATGTTGGCTCCTCCTCTGTTGGCTCCATTGTTGTTGTTCTCAGTTTTAACATTCATAGTGTCAGTGCCTTGGTGAAGTTGTGGGCAGTTAGGACGAATGTGTCCCTTCTGGTTGCATTGGAAACAGGTAACATCTGTCTGTGTGCAATCACGTGTTCTATGATTTCCTCCACACTTATAGCAGTTCTATGTGATTGGTTGGTTCACGCGTCCTTCAGATGACGAAGTTGATCCTCCTCGAAATCGATTCTGGTTAAATGCTCCTCGCCTTTTAAAGTTCACTAGTTGAGGTCTCAATTGTTTACTGCTTTTCTCCTGCTCAATCCTAGCCTGATGGTTTTCTTCAAAGATTCTGCATTTGTTGATTAAAGTAGGAAAACTCCTAATCTCCTGATGTCCTATGGCTTCTTTAATTTCTGGCCTCAAGCCATTTTCAAATTTGACGCATTTAGAAGTCTCGGTTCCAGGCTGTTGGAAAGGAGGATAGAACGATGACAGTTCCTCGAATTTGGTAGTGTATTCTCCGACAGACATATTCCCTTGCTTTAATTCTAAAAATTCTAATTCCTTTTTGCTCCTAACACTGGCAGGGAAATATTTCTCGAAAAAGGTTTCTTTAAAATTCTCCCAGTTAAGTAGCCTACCAGCTTCCAGTAACCTATCGCGAGCAAAGATCCACCAATTTTCTGCTTCCCCTACCATCATATAGGTAGCGTATTCTACCTTCTGGACTTCAGTGCAAGGTAAGGATCGGAAAATATGTTCCATTTCCTTAATCCACAAGTAAGCCGCCTCTGGATTATAGTCTCCTTTGAATTGGGTAGGTTTCCTTTTCAGGAAACGGTCAAGTCCATGGGTTCCCTCGGCTAACCTTTGCTGTTCCTGTCTTTCAAGGATCTCAGCAAATCGATTGAATGTAGCAGCCATGGCATCATCGTTCTGACGTCTAGCCATTTCTTATCCTACATGTACGAGTACCACTGCATTCAGTTACTGAGTATCTAATATACTCAGAGTTCTAACAATTTTTATGGTATCTAACTAGTAATTATACTAAACAGAAACATACAAAAAGCACACATAACACACAAGCACACAAATTTCAAACAAATAGCAATCAAGTTTCATGCACTTCAAGCTATCTTATGTTATTCTCTAATTAATTCCTAAGGTTTTCTTTATATTTTATAAACCTTTGCTCTGATACCACTTCAGTTGTAACACCCTGGAGCCAACTTGCAAATCCCAAGATAATTACCGTCACCATATAAAATTTCTTAGATAACTTATTTTTCCATATGGTAATTATCAAGAGATTCACAACCTGATTCCAAGGGTTACTGATATAATATCAGAGTACGCAACCCTTTACATAATTAACTTGTTTATTATTATACATAACATAAGAGTTTCATACATATTATATTTTACAACAGGCACCTAGATCTTATAAAATATAAAGACGTACAGTACCAACAACATAGTATACACATAATACAGCCACAGTAGACATGCAAGCAAACATCATCATCAAAAGCCTTCATAATTCATCCAAATTAGGCAGCTTCCACTTTGTCACATATCTTCCTGGTTAATCACTAAAAGGGGTTGCCACAAGTAACAGAAAGAGTGAGATAAAATACCAAATAAATAGAAATCAAATTAGAACAACCACAACCACAAGTAGGATGCTATGTGATGCAAATGCCAAACAAGTGTTTTGTATTATATTACGTTCCTTTTTATGAAAATGCATGATGGATCTATTCTGGTGGGAACATCTGTAGTGATTTCCAACAATAACATTTTTACGGATATCCAACCGATACCGCGCCCCATAATGCAACACCACATCGGATAACAACATCATAATATCAATAACAAGTGTTGCGGGACCCCCCTTAAGGACACACTGCTTAGCCCTTAAGACGGCCGTGGTATAAAACCACCGCAGAGGTCTGTGCTCAACAGAGCGCGTTCCCCCACCAGGAACCCCCTCAAAGAACCCCTCTGCGGATTCTTTGAACGGCCAATGCATATGATGCATGAATGCATTACATTATCAAATTCCTTTATAACTAATTTTAACAATAAAATTATTATAACAATCAATTAAGCATACTTTATTTATAACTCAAGAATATGGAAAACACATTTTCTATATTATTTATATCATAATTCAATCATACAGAAACACATTTCCCATAATATTCATATCATATTTCAAACATATGAAAACATATTTTCCATAATATTTCATATTTCAAAGAATATGGAAACATATCTTCCATGTTATGGTAATTGTTTAATATCATATTCCAAACCATTTGCATCCATTTCACAATTTAGTTCAAATTAAATTAAAGTATAACTATATGAGTTTCTAAATAATTAAGCAAGCAATTCTAACTTAATTTCTATGTATTTAATATCCTATCCCCTCTTTCTTACCTCAAGTGAAGATCGTTAAACTTTCCTTATGCTAAACTCCTTTGTATTTCTTCAAATCTTCAAGTTTGCGTAATTTCTCCTTATGCGAAGATTAAAGAAAGAAGGTTTTGAGAGCTTGAAGAGGGAGATGAAAGGTTATAGGATTAGTGAGGTTCTTGGTCTGAGGAAATGTGGGAGGTCAGGGCTCTATTTATAGGCTTTCAATGGCGGTTACTGTAGCAAATCACTGTAGCAAATCACTGTAGCAGTTCGAAATTGACATGAGGCGGTGGAAATTTGGAGAATTCTCACGAATTCTCTACATTCTGCAACATTTTTCATGTGACGTTACTGTAGCATTTTACTGTAGCATTTTACTGTAGCATTTTACTGTAGCATTTTACTGTAGCAGATTTTTATTTTATTTTATTATTCTATTCTTCATTCCATTCTCGTTTATTTCCGTTTTAAGTCAGACTGAAAATATCCTTGTATTCATAATTAAATTACCTATTTTCTATGATTCATTTCTTATTTCTTTGAGAAACTTTAATTTTTTTTCACTGTTTAATTACTGGTTAAAAATTGGGCTGTTACAAATTCCACTCGGAATCTTTAAACCTTCCTTCACCCGGAAGTATTTCCCCTTCGGTTATGCTTCACTCAGAATTAATTTAATCTCGCTTCACTCGGAGACACTTCAACCTCAATTCGCTCGGAAGTGTCTTACACATTCTTTACTCGGGAATATTTTACTAGGTTAAGTCTTACTCGGAGGTTTTATAACCTTATCCACTCGGAAGAGGTTTTATAGGGTATGTCTCACTCGGGAGAGTTCCATCGGCTAAGTTTCGCTCAAAAAACACCTTGACCTTCCTTCCCTCCGAAGTAATCCCATAGGCCAAGTCTCTCTCTCGGAGATACTCTAACCTTTCCTTCACTCGGAAGGGTTTCCTAGGTTAAGTCTCACTCAAAAACACTTTAACCTCTCTTCCCTCGGAAGTGATCTCCTTAATCAAGTTCCACTCGGAAATACTCTAACCTCTTTTCACTCGGAAGAGTTCACAAGGTTAAGTCTTACTCGGACTTATTTAAACCTTATCCACTCGGGAGAGGTTTTCTAGGATAGGTTTCACTCAGGATTATCTTGACCATTTTTCCCTCAGAAGTGGTTCTCCCTCGCTCAATTCTCACTCGGGAGTATTAAACCTTTGTTCCCTCGGAAGAGGTTCTCCCAGCTATGTTTCACTCGGAGACATCATGACTATTCTTCCCTCGGAAGTAGTCCCTTCGAACACATCTCTCCCGGAACCATTTTAAGCCTTCACCACTCGGAAAAGGCTCACTCGCTAAAGCCTCACTCAGAAACGGCTCTCCCAACTATGTCCCATTTGGAAACTTATTGTCTTAACATTATTCTTTCGACACCACCTCCTAAACGATTCAGGTAACATCATAACAATGAATATATATATATATATATATATATATACTTGTCCATAACTCAGATAGTCAATCCATATAAATAAATATGTTCAGACAAACGGATTACATAAGAGCCGGCCAAGGCTATATCATATCTATATACATTATGTACACTACACATGTACAATACTCTTCACACAGCTGATGTTCACTCGTCATTCTCCATCCCGACCTATATCCACTGAAAATATAGCCACAGTAGGGGTGAGTATTTTACATATTAAATGACAGTTATTGACTCGGATTAATCCTCAAATTCTCAATTATACAATATCATATCTCAATCAACAATAACATACACTGCCATTCAATATGAATACTCACACAACATCATCCAATCGGGATTTATTCAATTCTTTCAGGGCTATATAATTCATGTTATTCTCAATAACACATATACACAACCATACAATCATAGTCCACTCGGCAACAGTATCAGTGTACACATATTTAGTCAGTCGGATCCGATTGTTTATTATTAAGTTTTATGTTGCAATATAGGCCCTCAGCCTTTTGTTCAGCTCCCAGCTGATCCAGCCGTTTTACTGGTACCAAACCGTTTGCCCTCTCATGTAAGACAGTCACTCTCAGCGACAATAGAAGTGTTACGGGTAGCCCCGAGTCCCACTCGATAGGCTTGCCTTGAGTCCCACTCAAGGTCTTTCATTGTATCTCATACATATTCATTTGATTACCATTTCGATATTAAGCGTCTCACGCTATATGCTCTCAGCATTTTCAATGGTGAATCACATGCATATGGTTTTAATCATCAAGCGTCTCACGCTATATGCACTCAGCATTCTCATTATCATATCTCATGCATATTCATTTGATTACCATTTCGATAATAAGTGTCTCACGCTATATGCTCTCAGCATTTTCAATGGTGAATCACATGCATATGGTTTTAATCATCAAGCATCTCACGCTATATGCACTCGGCATTCTCATTATCATATCTCATACATATTCATTTGATTACCATTTCGATAATAAGCGTCTCATGCTATTTGCTCTTAGCATTTTCAATGGTGAATCATATGCATATGGTTTTAATCATCAAGCATCTTACGCTATATGCACTCAGCATTCTCATTATCACATCTCATACATATTCATTTGATTACCATTTCGATAATAAGCATCTCACGCTATATGCTCTCAGCATTTTCAATGGTGAATCACATGCATATGGTTTTAATCATCAAGCGTCCCATGCTATATGCACTCGGCATTCTCATTTCAATCAATACGCTTCACATGCAATTCCATATACAATCATATAGTAAGCGTCTCACGCTATAAGCACTCGACATACTCATTACAATCAACATGCATCACATGCAGTTCGATATACAATCAAGGACGGAAATCACATAACACTCCATAACTCATAAATATCACACATCCGGGCATTTCTCATGTTATCAAACAAACAGAACACATTGATCATCACTTTTCAAGGTTATATATAACAAACAACATAACAATTTCACCCGGAATCTATCCATAAACCATTCATTTGGAATGTAAAGCACCCCCTACCTGGAATAAGAGATTCCAGAAGCTCCTCGAGCTTTCAACTCCGATCGGTTGCTCTCTGATCGCTCCTTCAGTCACTCTTTCTCAACTAAATGACCTTCGATTCCAGTCTTCAAACTCTGCACTCAGCTCTAGAGAAACTCTGAGCCGTTCTCTCTTTCGAACAGCTCCGCCTCACCAACAGTGGAGGATTCTAACATCCTTCGAGTGGAAGAAGAAGAAGAAGAAGAAGAAGAAGAGGACTGGGTGGACTTCAGAAGAACAGGAACGACAACTCTGCATGCACAAACAGAGAAATGCTCCACTCTCTTTTTACTTTTCTCAGCTCAGCATGAATGGAAGAGAGAGAGTGAGAGAGATCGAATCACTTATACCTGTCCAGAGGGCACATGCATAACTTTCTATGGCATTTTTATTTAATCTGCTATTAGCCTTAATGTGCCCACTAATTCTCGGTCAGGATGTTACAATTACCATTTAATTCCATGTTTTTTTTCCAGAACATGACTCTTTCATATGGATATGGCTAACATGAATTTGGGATTATGTTATGATACCCAATGCTTTCTAATTTTATATCATTATAATGATTAGAATGAGGCAATTCATTCTCTAACTCTCCCGTAAAATTCTAGGCATGTAAATATTTTCATCCAACAATGCTTCAATGTGAACAAGATCGCATTCTAGTGCTTCTTCTGTATTGTTAATACTCTTAGCATGCTTTACCTACAAAAGAAAAATACACAATTGCCATAGAGAAACTATTTAAAATTGAGACATTTTTTTTTACTTCATTTTTCCTATCGTATGATCATACAAGTAAGAAGCTTTTTTTATTATAATTAAACAAAAATGGACAAAATACCTAAATTTCTTGGATCTCAACCACAACATTCAGCAGTCTACTATATGATAGATCCAACAAACCACTGCCTTGAAATGATCTTCTATGGTTACCTCTCACGAAAGCCCTATAGCCATAGTACCAGACAAATTGTAATCACATCAATTAATTAAAAGGATTAAACACACTTAGTAAATACTACACTTGATCTTAGCCACAAGATTGATAATAGTGTAAGCAAACAATACTAGTTACCCCGTTCACATTACAAATATCAGAAAAGAATGTGTAACACCCTGGAGCTAACTTGCAAATCTCAAGATAATTACCCTCACCATATAAAATCTCTTAGATAACTTATTTTTCGCCTAGTAATTATCAAGAGATTCACAACCTGATTCCAGAGGTTACTGATACAATATCAGAGTATGCAACCTTTACATAATTAACTTCTTATTATTATACATAACATCAGAGTTCCATACATATTATATTTTACAACAGGCACCTAGATCTTATAAAATATAAAGATGTAAAGTACCAAAACATAGCATATATATAATACAGCAATAGTAGTCATGCAAGCAAGCATCATCATTAAAAGCCTTCATAATTCATCCATATTCAGCAACATCCACTTTGTCACATGTCCTCCTGGTTAACCACTAAAAGGTTACCACAAGTAATAGAAAGAGTGAGATAAAATATCAAATAAATAAAAATTAAATCAGAACAAACACAATCACAAGTAGGATGCTATGCGATGCAAATGCCAAACAAGTATTTTATATTATACTGATATTATTATATTCTGTTCTTTTATATAAATGAAAATGCATGATGGATCCATTCTGGTGGGAACATCTGCAGTGATTTCCAACAATAATATTTTTACGGATATCCAACCGATACCGCGCCCCATAATGCAACACCACATCGGATAACTATATCATAATATCAATAACAAGTGTTGCGGGACCCCCCTTAAGGACACACTGCTTAGCCCTTAAGACGGTCGTGGTATAAAAACCACCGCAGAGGTCTGTGCTCAACAGAGCGCGTTCCCCCACCGGGAACCCCCTCAAAGAACCCCTCTGCGGATTCTTTGAACGGCCAATGCATATGATGCATGAATGCATTAACACTACAATAGAAATTGAGAAAGGAAACGCTACTATTGTCTACAGTTGGGCGGAACCGCAGACATTAGTGCACAAAAAGCTTCTATTGTATGTGGTTAAGGGTGTAAACACAGACAATACCATTGTCTGTGGTTAGAAGTGTGAACCGCAGACTATAGTCCTAAAATTCCTCTCGCGCGTTGCTGATCCTATAGCTGCGTGAGTTAAAAAACTAATTTAATGAAAGGACAAAAGCACTGATCCAATAGTGTTGCATAACTTAATATTATTTTATTGAAAGGACAAAAGCAAGCTAACGTTTCTTTTCTCCCTCCGTGCCTTTTCCCTTTATGCTTCTAGAATAACCTGTTCCAACTTTCACTCCCCTGCGTTAAACTCCTGTGCTGCACGTTAGAAGAACAAAAAAATTTTGTGGTCCCTCTTCTTGGTCCTTCTTCTTTGTGCGTTAGTGTTGCTGTTGGAGGAAAAAATTTTGTGGTCCCTCTTCTTCATGCGTTGGTGTTGCTGTTGGTGGAAAAAAATTTGTGGTCCCTCTTCTTGGTCCCTTTCTTTATGCGTTAGTGCATCCCCTGTTGGGCTGTGATTCTCTTCAAGTTATTTTTTTATTTTTTTTATCTCCCTCTGTTTTAGCTTTTCTACAAATGCTGTAAATAAGTGTTAGTTATTGTAAATGCTGAAGCTTGCTTGATTTTCCATCAAATATAATTAATCAAACATGTTTAGGTTCACAATATTTTGATCTATGCTTAAGCAACATGCTTTTTCATGCTGAAAATAATTATTATTCATTTCACTGTGTATTAGAGTTCTCTTGCAGCTTCATCTAAAATTAGTGACATTTGGAAATTTAGTGGTTTAGTAATTTTCCTGTTGTAAGAATAAATTAACAAAACTGGAGCTTTAATATTCAGTAATTAGTTGAGAAAATAAAAGTATGAAAATAAAAAAATTTAATAATTAATAAAATCAGTAAAATAGAAAAATTAATAATATTAATTCTTTCCATAATTTAAAATAATTAAAATTTTATTGACGAATTTTTTTAACTTTCTCCAATCTATGCTTACTTCAACAAACAATTAGAGGTGTAAAAATTTAATGGTATTCCTTCGGTTTGAAAGAAAAAAAGAACAAATAAATAAAGTGTATAAAATCCATAATGGTCATAATCCTAATTACATTTATTAGTTCTCATAAAATTAGGTAAAAAAATTATAGAGAATTATTTTTATATTGATTATTAAAATAATCAATGTAAATTGATCAACTATTAATTAACTTAACTATGTAATATAAAATTAAATAAGTGTAATAATTTAGCTTTCCCTTTCAAGTTTCATAGATTTTATTTATTGTAGTTGGATATGGTAATAACTAGTAAATACAATGTTTATTCTATATTAAGTTAATTGTACATAAATTATTGATTAAGAATGGATAGGCGTTGGGTGTATGCTAATCGTTTGTCTCAAGAGTATGAGGATGGAGTGAATGAATTCATTAGCTTTGTAATTAAACATGCCAAAGACCTCAACCGTATTCCTTGCCCATGCTGGTGTTGTTCGAATGTGAGGCGGGTTAATGTTAATGAATTAAAAGATCATCCTATGTGTAACGGAATTGCTACAAGTTATACATGTTGGACAAAGCATGGTGAGCTAAGAGCTGGGTGTAGTGAAAGTTTAGGAAGTACTGTGAACTTGACAGCCATGGATACTGACACAGATAACATGTACATGGGCGATGATGTTGAAGAGATTGCAAAGGTTCTTGAGGATGATCTTCGAGATTGTCCTGAGATGTTTGACAGTTTAAGAAATGATGCAAAGAAGCCATTGTATACTAGTTGCTTGAAATTCACAAGGCTGTCAGCGGTGTTCAAGTTATATAACTTGAAAGCAGGAAATGGTTGGAGTGATAAAAGTTTCACAGCTTTGCTTTCTCTTCTGAAAGATATGCTTCCAGATGATAATGTGCTCCCAGGAAGAGCTTATGAGGCAAAACAAATATTATGCTCTATCGGGTTGAGTTACCAGAAAATACATGCATGTCCCAATGATTGCATTTTGTTTTGAAATGAATATGCATCATACTCCAGCTGCCCTAAATGTGATTCCTTGCGATATAAGAAGGAAAATTCTTCTCCTGCTAAAGTTGTATGGTATTTTCCTATAATACCGAGATTCAGGCGTATGTTTCATGATGTAGAAGATGCAAGACACTTGACATGGCATGCTAATGAAAGGATTAGGGACGGGAAACTTAGGCATCCTGCAGATTCTCCTCAATGGAGAAAAATTGATGATGACTACCCAGAATTTGGCAATGAACCCATAAACCTACGACTTGCATTATCAACTGATGGAATCAATCCACATGGAGTTCAAAGCAGCACCCATAATACATGGCCTGTGATTTTAATGATTTATAATCTACCTCCATGGTTATGTATGAAGCAAAAATATTTAATGTTGTCGATGCTAATTTCTGGACCTAAACAACCTGGAAATGATATTGATGTGTATCTGGCCCCTTTAGTTGAAGATTTAAAAATGTTATGGGACCATGGTGTTGAGGTGTATGATGAATATCGAGGTGAGAGTTTTACTCTACGAGCAATGTTGTTTGGTACAATCAATGATTTTCCTGCCTATGGCAATCTATCTGGGTATAGCATAAAAGGCCAATGTGGATGTCCTATATGTGAAGAAGATACAGATTACATCTGACTGAGTCATTGTATAAAGAATGTATTTCTTGGGCACCGTAGATTCTTACCATTGGGACATCATTACCGGGGATGGAGAAAGGCATTTAATGGAAACATAGAAGAACGTAGAGCCCTTTTAGGCTTAACAGGTGATCAAGTATTTGACAAGATGAAAGATTTACAAGCTAATTTTGGTAAACCTTTTGCCAAGAACCTTCCTACTAGTGGGTGGAAGAAAAGGTCTATATTGTTTGACTTGCCTTATTGGAAATCATTATATGTGAGACATTTTCTTGATGTGATGCATATTGAAAAGAATGTTTGTGAAAGTATCATTAGTACACTTCTGAACATTCAAGGAAAGACCAAAGATGGCATCAAAGCAAGACTTGACATGGTATGTATGGGAATAAGAAAAGAATTGAGGCCACAAAAAAAGGGAAAGCGAACGTATCTACCCCCAGCAGCATATACACTATCTTGAAAGGAGAAAATAACATTTCTCCAATTTCTTAGTGCGGTTAAAGTTCCAGAAGGGTACTCTTCAAATATCAAGAGTCTTGTATCAATGAAGGATCTCAAGTTAAAAGGTCTAAAATCCTATGATTGTCATATTCTAATGGAGAGTTTGATCCCGATAGCTATACGCTCGGTTTTGCCTGAAAAGGTTCGTGATGCAATAACAAAGTTATGTTTCTTCTTCAAGGCGATTTGTAGCAAGTTGACCCTGGGACATTACCGACTCTACAGAATAAAATTGTTACAACATTATGTGAGTTAGAAATGTATTTTCCACCCTCTTTTTTTGATGTCATGATTCATCTAACGGTTCATTTGGTTAGAAAGACACAATTATATGGCCCGGCTTACATGAGATGGATGTATCCCATTGAACGTTACATGAAGATTTTGAAAGGATATGTAAAGAATCAAAGTCGGCCAGAAGGTTGTATTGTTGAACGATATATAGTTGAGGAGGCAGTTGAGTTTTGCACATCTTACTTGTCTAATGTTGATTTCATAGGGGTACCAAGGTCTCGTCACACAGGAAGGTTAAATGGTCATGGTTTGACTGGGGCACAAATCATAGATGTTCCAATAATAGAATGGGAACAAGCACATTTATATATTCTGCATAACTCTACAGAGGTTGATCCATATGTTGAAATGCACAAGGAGATTCTCAAATCTAGGTATCCAAGTAGGAATGAAAATTGGATATTAAAACAACACAATCAAACTTTTGTACCATGGTTTAAAGATCATATTTCAATGGAATTGGGAGAAAGAGATGCTTCAGTATCAGAGAGAATCAGATGGATATCTAAAGGACCACAAATACAGGCCTTTTCATATAGTTCTTACATGATTAATGGGTATACATTTTATACAAAGGAGCATGATGAACGGAGTACACAACAAAATAATGGTGTGAGTCTTGTTGCTCAATCATTGCATATCTCAGGTGCTAAAGACAAAAATCCAATATATGCAAGTATGTCATACTTTGGGGTTATTGAACACATATGGGAGTTGGATTATGTAATGTTTAAAGAGGTGGTATTTTGTTGTAAGTGGGTTGACAACAACCATGGTGTTCGAGTGGACGGATCAGGCTTCATACAAGTTGATCTAAATAAAGAAGGATACAAAGATGATCGATTTATTTTGGCATCACAAGCTAAACAGGTGTTCTATGTCCCAGACCCTTCAGACAAAAGGTGTTCAATTGTTCTTTTATCAAAGGAAAACATGAATAAAAATGTTGAAGAAGGTGCCTTAAACAATGATGTTGAGGATAATCCTTTCTTGGGAATGTCACAATCACAAGGCAGTGATCCAATGGTAGAAGATAACATGTATTTAAGAAATGATCATACAGATGGAATATGGATAAATATATTGCATCATGGTACAAGGAAAAGAAAGAGGATAACCTAAATATGTATGACTTTTTCTTTCATTGTGTTCATGTTTACTATCTCCATTTATTATATTTATGTAAACATAACTCACCATGTGTATGTATGATTTTACAGATCCATGGCATCTAACACTAAGGATGCAAATAAAGATGCTAGTAAAAATAAGAAAATAGGATGTGGATGTAGCATGTTGAAGAACATTATGAAGGCTACAAAAGAAGGACAAAAACTATCGGTAACAACAAATTACTTGGTTTTATTTTTTACACTTGAAATACACTTACTTACTTGTCTTGTTTGTAGGTTGGATGGAATCTTAAGGGCTAGCCTATAAATCCCAGCAAAACTAGTTTTGTAAATTACATTGTCCATGTCACCCGGAATAATGTGCCGATCTCATATGATAAATGGGAAAATGTACCTGATGAAATCAAGAGAACTATTTGGGATTCAGTGAGGGTAAGCTTATCATGTCTTGGATTTTTGAACACTATCTAACCCCTTAACTAACCTTAATATCATTTGTTTCTAGCAAGCCTTTGATGTGGATGTACTTTCTAAGGCCGCTCAAGCGGCTAGATCATTTAGAACAAAAGTAAAGAAACGTGCAGTTCATGAAGATGGTGAGCTTAGTTCAAAAATTCCAGAAAAATATTCTAGAATGATAGATGAGGATGTTTGGAATGATTTTATGACTCATTGTGAAACTGAAGAATTCAAGGTAATAAAAGTTATGTTCCTTTCCATTTACTTTCTTCAAATTCAAGATACCTAGTCTAACATGTTAATAAAATTACATTGTGTTTAATTAGAAACTAAGTAAAGAAAATACTGAAAGAGCGAGGTCAATGCAATATAGGTTCAGAAAATCTGCTAAAGGATATGCTATTTTGGAACAAGAGATGGTATGTATGACTGATTAGTATTTTGTTAGCAATAACTTTTGTAACCTTAAATTATATGATAGTACATTACAAATAATGTTTGTAGTTAGCTGAGTCAAGTTCAGACGGGACTACTTCTATACCTCGTCATTTATTATGGAAAGCTGGCCGAGTTAACAAAGGTGACATAATTGATGATGAGAGTGTTCTGAAAGTATGGGAAGAATGTGTAAGTGTCATAATTGACTAGCTATATTTTTGTTAGGTAGTTGCACACCAATACCAGTTTGGGCAACCTACTAGGCTATCAAGTGGAAAAGGTAGTTGCACACCAATACCAGTTTCGGGCAAACTACCTCCATCGAGTGGTAAGGATAGTTGGACACCAATTTCAATGTCAAAGTTACCTAAGGTATATTAAAAAATGTATGTATTATTATCTAACTATTGTGTACAAGCATGACCTTAATGTTTATTAATAATTATTCTTACTTGATTTTAGGGTGAACATAAATGTTTATTACATTTGTCAACTCCATGCCATCGAATGGTTGCTAAAGGTAAAGTGTATAATTTGTCGGGGGAGACTCTCCATAATAACACAATGTTGGAAAATCATGCAAGAGTGTTAATTGACATAGTGGAAGAAGCTGAACGTCATACTACACTTCCTGTGCCTAATGAAAATGATTGTTTGGTAACTCTGACTGATGCATTAGGTACTTTTATGTCTTGGCCTATTCATCTTATACAGATACTTAATCAGGTATCCTTTAATTGTTAAATTTTACTTTGATAGTTTATTTTGTTTAGTGTAATTTAGCTAATTCATTATGTTCACATGGAAATTTTAGACACCAACAACATCCAAGAATAAGGGAAAAAACGTAAGCCATGTAGCAAAATCAGTAACTTTCCCATTGAAACAATTGTCTCCCAGTCCACTAGTTTCCAGCAATAGTGCCAAAGCAGTTCCTTATTGCAAATTTCTAGAGTTTTATGTGAAATCCCATCCAGAGGGGGTCCAATTTTCTCTTCACATGCCTATTGAAATATTCAATGTTGAATTCGAAGACCAAATTGGCACTGAATGCATTAAGGAGATTCTTGATCATGATTTGTTAAGTGCTACTAGTATTTGTGTTTATATGAGGTATTTAATAATTGTAACAATTACTTTACTATTGCCTTGTTATGTTTTAAAAAACTTACTTTGGTATTTGTGTTTATATCAGGTTTCTATATGATCAGTACTTGCATGGAAATTCAATAAAAAAGTTTTCTTTTCTATCTCCACACATGTTGTCTCAATACAACAAAGACCGCCCTTTTCAATATATAGCTGATGCTCTTTGTTCATTTCGTGAGCAAGATAAATTGATTATTGCACCATATAATACAGGGTGAGGTCATCATCACTTGTTGACAATAACCTTTCTTAATGATTTATCTTAACTAATATATACTTGTTGGAAAAACATACAGGGGACATTGGGTATTGATTGCCATTAACGTGTTGGAGGAAATTGTGTGAATTATTTGGATAGTCTTCATGGTAATTTCAATGAATACCCAGAAATGAGAGACTTGTTTAATGCGTGAGTATATTATTTATCTAGTGGAGATTTTCATGAGTGTATCTAATGATAGAATTTATTAACATATGTTTTTTGTTCTAATAAATTTTGTTAGAGGTATATGTATTTATCGTGCATTTCGAGGAATCCCAATACCTAAATTCAAGACTCAAATGAAATGGTGCAAGGTGGAGGTATATGTTTTCATCTTTTACCTTTTACAGTTCATCAATCCAATAAGTGCTTTTAATGGGATAATTTTTTCTAAGTGCAGTGCCCTCATCAAAAGAATAATATAGACTGTGGATATTATGTAATGAGATTCATGAAAGAGATTATGCAAATGAGACAAACAAAGATTCCAAAGACAGTATGACTCTAACCATGTGTATTACACTCCCATTATAATTTCATTTTCTTGATGTCTATGTGTATGTGTAATTTAATTTTAATCTCCACAACTGCTTAAATGTTTGCACTTGCAGTATTTTGATGAGTATCAGTGTACCAGCTACAACATTGAACAATTGGATGAAGTAAAGGAGGATTGGTCTTCATATGTTTTCAACATATTTTTAAATTAGGTTAATTTCTAAATTTCATAATTTATTAGTTCCTTTGTTCATATTTGCTAACTTTACCTTATATGTATTAATCTGTTTATGTTTTTGTCAATTAGGAAACAAAGTAACTCATCCTTTACAGTCAAAGTCCCACATGAACAATGCCAGCAATAGATAGTACCACCATGTGTTTTTGGGTTGTACATGTTATATGAATCATGCAAACAGTTGATTGTACTCACCTATTTTTTGGACAGCACATGTCGCATGAATCATGCTAGTAGTAGATATATAGAACTCACACTTAACATGCTATATTTTGGTGTAGGATAATACTAGATCTATGCGTTAGTCATTGGTATTGCTAACTAATGATGGTTGACAATTTACTATGATATCATGTGCAGGAATTAAAATTATTTTTAGATTAGAATACACTATAATGATAGATGTGGGCTTGATCAAATTTATAAGTGGATGTATTCCTTTTTAGGTATTAATATTGTTATATTTCATTTTTGAGAATTAATGATGGAAATTAGTATATATTTGTATTTAATATAGGTGTCTGAAACTATAAATATTAGTTGGTGAATTATGTTTTAGGTATCACTTAATGTTACAATGTTCATTGGTAATTATCATGTGCAAGAATTAGTATGGAGGTATGTAATTAATATAGGTACATGAAGCTAAACCCATTTTAAAAAATTGTTGGTTGATGTTTAACTTTTTTAGGTATTGTTGTATCTGTAATTTTAAAAATGTTAGAGTAAACATTAGTTTATTAATTAATACAGGTTTAGTAAATTAAAAATTAAAAATTAAAAATAAAAAAAATAACTATTGTCTGCGGTTATAGAAATAAACGCAGACATTGTGAGAGTATAGACTATTGTCTGCGGTTCAGCGTCACAACCGCAGACAATGTTTTCTTACAAATTGTGTATTGTCTGCGGTTCCTCGTACCAACCGCTGACATTGTTTGCTTATTCTCTGCGGTTCCTTATCCCAACCGCTGACATTGTTTGACTATTGTCAGCGGTTCCGCGTTACAACCGCTGACAATACATAACTAATGTCAGCGGTTTAAGCGCTGACGTTGTTTTTTGTGCTATTAATAGCGCCATTATTTTCTGCGTTTGTGCCGCTGACAATAGCTATTACGGAACCGCTGACAAAGGTCTTTTTTGTAGTAGTGTAAATTATCAAATTAATTTTAACAATAAAATTATTATAACAATCAATTAGGCATGCTTTATTTGTAATTTAAAGAATACGGAAACACATTTTCCATACTATTTTTATCATAATTCAATCATATGGAAACACATTTCCCATAATATTCATATCATATTTCAAACATATGAAAACATATTTCCATAATATTTCATATTTCAAAGAATATGGAAACATATTTTCCATGTTTTAATAATTGTTTAATACCATATTCCAAACCATTTGCATCTATTTCACAATTTAATTCAAAATAAAATTAAAATATAACTATATGAGTTTCTAAATAATTAAACAAGTAATTCTAACTTAATTTCTATGTATTTAATATCCTATCCCCTCTTTTTCACCTCAAGTGAAGATCGTTAAACTTTCCTTATGCTAAACTCCTTTGTATTTCTTCAAATCTTCAAGTTTGCGTAATCTCTTCTTATGCGAAAATTAAAGAATGAAGGTTTTGAGAGCTTGAAGAGGGAGATGAAAGGTTATAGGATCAGTGAGGTTTTTGGTCTGATGAAATGTGGGAGGTTGGGGCTCTATTTATAGGCTTTCAATGTCGGTTACTGTAGTAAATTACTGTAGCAAATCACTGTAGCATCTCGAAATTGACATGAGGCGGTGGAAAATTGGAGAATTCTCACGAATTCTCTACATTCTACAACATTTTTCATGTGACGTTACTGTAGCATTTTACTGTAGCAGATTTTTATTTTATTTTACTATTCTATTCTACATTCTATTCTCGTTTATTTCCGTTTTAAGTCAAACTGAAAATATCCTTGTATTCATAATTAAATTTCCTATTTTCTAGGTTTCATTTCTTATTTCTCTGAGAAATTTTAATTTTTTCACTATTTAATTTACTGCTTAAAAAAATTGGGCTATTACAGAATGCACCAGAATCTTTACTATACATTGTCAAATCACCAACAATTCTCTTCTACCCTTCCAACTGTGGAATTTGTTCAGAATTTGCATTGCAGCGGCATGAACAGGCTCATCATGTGGTCTAGGTTTCTATTGTTTCGTATTCATTGTTACAAGAGATTAAGTGAAACAACATTTTCATCACCGTTTTCCTTTAGTTGTTTTCTTTGGAACGGTTGAATTCTGAAAACTTGATGAATTGGGAGGCATTATACACTGCAGCTACTGAATCTTGTTGAGGTCAAGCCAAAGAAAATAATGCATGTAATATTCAATCATGATCGTTGATTGTTGATTGAAAAAACTTACACCAAATTAAAAGCATGGAGTGAAAATATTGGAGCATTCATATTGATTTTAGGCATTGTATATAGAGGCATTATTGTATATATTAAGGTTGAAATGTTGTTGGACTGCTTATGATGATTATTATTGTGGTTGATGCATTTGTGTTGGTTGATGCATTTGTGTTTATGTAAATATGTTAAATGACAATGTTAATAATGATGAATTGTGATGATTGTTTGATTAAATGAAAGGTATGATGATTATGTGATTTTTGTAGGGACTGAATAAGTATTGTTAAAGGTTGAGGTTAAATCCAGTTTAATATTTGTCATTTAATATATATATATATATATGTTTGTGTGTGTATAGTTTTTGATATTAGGTGTCTTGGCCGGCCCTTTTAATTGATGTATGTATTTATATAGTGGAATTTGGTATTTGATAACCTTACTGAAAGTTTAGTATGTGTTTTGATATATGTATATGGATATTAATGACAAAGTATATATGTTCATACACAAAAATTATTTAAAGAATCATATAGTGACATATATGTATTTTGGGGCTTCTAAGTGATTAGACTCGTTTGTAAATATTAAAAAAATTACTCTAAACTTTATTAAATAAGTTTACTTTTTTACATTTAACAACTAGTAATTTTATCAAATATATTTAAATTTAATCCATTAATCTATCAGCTTTAAATTTTTTAATTTTCAAGTAACTTATATGTTAATTTTATTAAAAGAACCTATAACAAAATTTCCCTTTAATGCCGCATGTAGAAACTCTGCATCTTTCAAAATAGGGATTCGTAGTACATAAGTTGTTAGAAGGATCATGTTCTTCTTTCATTATTCCCTTCCTTTCATTTTCTTCATATATAGAGAATAATTAAGATGGGGATTAATGGGTAATTATCGAGAAAACATATTTTTTTATGTTTGTCTTTTGCTAAGCTCCTTTCGACATTTCTTCTTGAAAGCTGTGACAACTGATTGATTACAAATGGAAACCAGGACGGATCCAAAAATCAAATGTGCTCTGTGGTAATATTTTCATATACATTAATTCTATCGAGTTTTAATATAAATAAATCCATAGTAAAATATTATCATCTTCAAAATATTCTTATTTTATATGATTTTTCAGTTCTTTTATCTTTATTTTTAAAATAAATTCAAGAAAATTAAAATGAATTTCACTAACATTTTATAAAGAAATTTTTATTTGCATTAAAGATCAAAATAGTATACAAAAGAATTTGTAGGGGCTCTAGCCCGTAAAGATACCACATGTTGTTTTATAAATTGAATCGAGATTGGCAGGAAGAAAGAAAATATCCTTTGCCTTCATTTTAAATGTTTCGAACTATCTAAAATATTAATATTAATTATTAAATATTTTTAAAATTTTATTTTCACAATGAAATGAATGAATTACTAAAGGGTACATGATGGTGTAGGTCAGCATGTGACCCAAAAAAACGTGCCACGATAATAGATAATAATAAAGTCATTTATATTAAATGAGAGAGAATGGGAAGAAAAAGAAAAGAGAAGAGGAAAAAACCTAAAAAACTTTGAATGGAACATAGCAAGAAAAGAGATAAAAAAAATCTTTCTAACATTTTACTTTAGATTTTTTAAAAAAGAAAAAGATGATAAATTTATAATTAAAAATAATAATAGGGAATAAAAATGAAAAAATATAAAATAACTTTTGTTTTTGTTTCCCAGTCTTTTTTATAATAGTATTGTATTACATCATTTTAAATTCATTAAAAAATAAAGTTATTCCATGTGAATTTACTAAATTCAATGATTGTTCTTGCTATACTTTTAATTTATGTTAATTAATAAGAGTATGGGTTAAAAACTTATTAATGTACATTATAAACTAATGAGTCTTATAAAAAGGATTATAAAAAAACTCAAAAACAAGTCCTTATAAAAAGTATCAGAGAAAGTTTTTTTTATTTTTACTTTTAATTAATTACAAAATCGCTACATTATTTTCAATTTCTAAATGTTTCTAAAAGAAACACATGTTCTTTTTACAAAAGAAACATGTTTTTCTTTTTATTTTCTTTCAACAAATACGTTTTTGGTTTGAAAAGATATTTCCTCTTTCAATTTTTTCATTTTTAATTACAAAATTGTGATATTATTTTTTGTTTAGAAAAGTTTTTACTAGACATTGTGAAACATAATAAAAAATTATTTTAGTGCTTCAATTTTAAAAATACAAAATTAAAAATTAAAAATTAGTTAATATAAATAAATAAATCCCTAAAAAAAAATAATTTTATCAAACCAAACAGAATATTCTAAGTGTTTATTTGGCAAGAAAGTTAAAATGTTATTGAAAGCTAGTAAAGGCTAATAAGTTAGTTAATTGTATTAGAAGTGTTTGATAAAACTAATTGTTTCAGTAGCTGAAAAATATAAAATGACATAAAAGGACACATTTAATTATTTAAACACAACTTATGTTGTATATGTAAACTTTTTTAAATATTTTAATTAATATCAAGATTAATAAAATAATATTTAAGGTTTTTTATAACAAAAAATTTATGAAATGTATAAGTAAAATATATTTCAAATATGATAATTCATATAAGTATTCTTCATAGAAGTCATTTTACAAGTTTTGATAAAATAATTATTTACAATAATAAAAATAATAAATAATATAAATATCTCTAATAAAGTAACTGTAACGCCCCCGCCGCTTTTCAGGAATGAACGACTCTCCCCACAGACCAACACAAGACCTTTCCAGTGTGTTTTGTCCTCAATCACACACTTCCCGAAAACTTCCCAGGAGGTCACCCATCCCAGAATTACTCCAAGTTAAGCACGTTTAACTTTGGAGTCCTTAAGTGATAGGCCACCGAAAAGGCTAATGCATTTGTTGGTATAAGTAGTACAAATTCATTCCTTTAAGCTATCCTCGACTGTATAGTCCCATACCTATACAGTCTTTGGATCCCTCTCATTCTGGTATGTATTCGGTTCGTTCATGTGTCCCTCCCACTGGAAGCCTGCTAGGAGACGCTCCTTGTCCCTGCCTATGCATTGGCGATCACTCACCGCCCTCAACAGCGCCGGGATGTCACATGCCCACCAGCTTCCGCCTGGTTCTTCCCCGAACCATACCATACTAAGAGAGGCTAGGCTCTGATACCACTTCAGTTGTAACACCCTGGAGCCAACTTGCAAATCTCAAGATAATTACCCTTACCATATAAAATCTCTTAGATAACTTATTTTTCACCTGGTAATTATCAAGAGATTCACAACCTGATTCCAGAGGTTACTGATACAATATCAGAGTACACAACCTTTACATAATTAACTTCTTATTATTATACATAACAACAGAGTTCCATACATATTATATTTTATAACAGACACCTAGATCTTATAAAATATAAAGATTTAAAGTACCAAAACATAGCATACACATAATACAGCCATAGTAGCCATGCAAGCAAGCATCATCATCAAAAGTCTTCATAATTCATCCACATCAAGCATCATCCACTTTGTTACATGTCTTCCTGGTTAACCACTAAAGGGTTGCCACAAGTAACAGAAAGAGTTAGATAAAATATCAAATAAATAGAAATTAATTTAGAACATACACAATCACAAGTTGGATGCTATGCGATGCAGATGCCAAACAAGTATTTTGTATTATATTTATATTAATATTTCCATTCTCTATATGAATGAAAATGCATGATGGATCCATTCTGGTGGGAACATCTACAGTGATTTCCAACAATAACATTTTTACGGATATCTAACCGATATCGCGCCCCATAATGCAACACCAACATCGGATAACAACATCATAATATCAATAACAAGTGTTGCGGGACCCCCCTTAAGGACACACTGCTTAGCCCTTAAGACGGCCGTGGTATAAAACCACCGCAGAGGTCTGTTGCTCAACAGAGCGCGTTCCCCCACCGAGAACCCCCTCAAAGAACCCCCCTGCGGATTCTTTGAACGGCCAATGCATATGATGCATGAATGCATTAAATTATCAAATTCCTTTATATAATTAACAATAAAATTATTATATCAATCAAATAAGCATACTTTATTTGTAATTCAAAGAATATGAAAACACATTTTTCATATTATTTATATCATAATTCATTCATATGGAAACACATTTTCCATAATATCATAATTCAAATATATGAAAACATATTTTCTATAATATTTAATAATTCAAAGAATATGGAAATACATTTTCCATGTTATAGTAATTATTTAATATCATATTCCAAAGAATATGGAAAATTATATTTTCTATGATATAAAATTATACCACTAAAACAAGAGTTTTCTCCTTTTAAATGTTTAAATAAACTTTTAAATTTAATTTAATTAATTATATTTATTTTATTTCAAAATAAAGTCTCTAAAATAATAAAAATCCAATAATAATAAAAATTCTGATTTTCATAAAAAATTATTATTTTTAAGTTTTTAATCATATTTACGAAAATGCCACTGGTCTTATTTACGAAAATACCATCGTTCTAATTTATTTACAAAAATGCCACCGCTTCTAATATATTTACAAAAATGCCACCGCACGTTTTTATTTACGAAAATGCCACCGCTTCCAGTTTTTAACACCGCCTAAAAACGTCCGCTGTTAAAGGGGTCTGTTATGCAGAACGAAAACAGCAGCTCTGTTCTTGCTGTTTTTGCTGTATTTTCACTTTTAATTACAAAATTAAACATACCAATTGATTCCAAATCATCATACAACATCAGAAACATATCATATATCAAATTCTAAACCAATTAGCATTAATTTCACAATTTAAATCAAATTAAATTAAAATCTAACTATATGAGTTTCTAAACAATTAACAATTAAACAAGCAATTCTAACTTAATTTCTAAGTATTTAATATCATATCCCCTCTTTCTTACCTTAATTGAAGATCCCTAAGCTTTCTTTGTGCTAAGCTTCCTTGTATTTTCTTGAATCTTCAAGTTTGAGTAATTTCTTCTTATGCAAAATTAGAGAGCTTGAGTATGGCAATGGAGGTTTTGAAAGCTTGAAGAGGGAGATGAAAGGTTATGGAATTGGTAGTGTTTTTGATTTGAAGAGATTTGGAAGAATGGAGCCTTATTTATAGGCTTCCAATGGCGGTGGAAATGAAAGGCGGTGCGAGGAAGAAGAGATGAGAGCTTTCGGGAGAGAAGATTTTTATTTATTTTATTTTAATTAATTAATGGGTCCCTTAATAATTTCTACATTTTATTATCACATTTTATTTCTGTTTAGTCTCATTTTAAATCTGATTTATGAAATAAAAATATCCCTGTAACCGGAATAAAATTTCCTATTTTCTAATATTTATTTCTTATTTTTCTAAGAAACTTTAATTTTTCACTGTTTGATTACCGATTCAAATTTAATTAAAATTGGGCTGTTACAGTAACAATGTTGTTGTGAATGTCTTACATCCCAGTAGATTTCTTAATAAATAAAATAAAAACTTAAAAAGAGACATTTTGTTTTAGGTTTTCAAAAAGTAAAATAAGAATTTAATCTTCAAAAAATAAAATAAAGGTTAGTAGTAGGAATTATTAAAAATATAGAGGGACAATAAAGTAAAAAAGGATTTCAGCTAGTAGTTAAAATTAAAAACATTATTTGAAGTAATATTTTAAAAAAACACTACCAACTAACTAAAAAGTAATATTTGGGCTATCCACTCAAACACTTCTAATTTACATTTTGTAACATTTCAACTATTAATTTTAATTTTCAGCTAATTGAAATATTTTACCAAAAATTTGGTAAATCAAATTATAATTCTATTTCATATCACATATTTATTTTATCAAACTCAAATTATAATCTAAAAGTTATATAACAATTTACAAATTTGCTGATAGTTTAATTTGTAGTTAACTTTTGTTTTTATTTTATCACATTGATTAATTATTTTAAATATACACCTAAATATTACAAATAAGTTCATATTTTTATTTTTAACTTTATCACAAAATAATCAGTTACTTTAAACAAATATGTTGAGTAATAATTTAAAACTTTTTGTTTATCTAAATGTCTATTAAACAAAATAGTTATACATCATAAATGAACTTATGTTAATAGCTATATAGTTTTTTAAAATGTTACATGAAGCAACAATTAAACTTATAAATTCTAAACTTATTGTATTTATTAATATTTTTTATAAAAACCACTTTTATATTTTAAAAGAAAACATGTCCTCTATGTCATTTTAACAACTAGTTTTTTTTTAGAAAATATAATTATATTCTTTTAAAATTATCTTTACCTAATATAGTCACACATATACAATAATAATCAATTATAGTAATTATAAATGGTTATATTCATACAATAATAATCAATTATAGTAATTATAAATTGTTATATTCATAATTACCTATTAAAATAATTCATAAAAATACTCTAATCGAAACCTATTCCAATTGTTTTGTTAGGTAGTGATGATTTGTATATTTGCAGAGCAAACTTTATCTAAAAATTAGTCAAAAATACAATACAATACAATACAATGTGCAAGAGTCAACAATTTATCTTGCATTTGCAGAAGTTTCTAAACTTGAGTTCGCTCACACCATGTTCCATTCATAATACTCTTAACTATTCACAAGCTTCTACTTTAAATTCATTGAGTTTTATTTAAATAGATTTTAAATGTCAATTTAATCTTGTGTGTGCTAGAGGATGTTATAAGGGTGACTAGTAATATACGTTAATTTAAATATCTTCATAACCAATTAAGTTAATTTTATTTAGGCTGTTAGCCTTTCTCTTTTACGAAGTCATAACCGCGTGGCCTGAGAAGAAAAGGAAATGACTTTCTTTTAGGGTCAACAAAAAAGCAAAAAAGAACTTTTGGTGCCCTCTTTCATATGAGACCTATTGGCTATTCATGATTCTATCTGAATGTTCTTAGTTGGTTCAGCCTACAATGCATTGTCAGGGACAAATTAACCACTTCAAATGTTCAAATAGCCATTTAGGAACAGTGACTAATATCAACACAGATGCCATATACTGATATTTGTATTTGTTAATCATTCAAGATCCTCTTATATTGGTATATAATATTAAAATATAATCTTCAGAGAGACGTATACAAAATTAATATTCATTCTAATGTAATTACTTTACTTTTTTACCTTTACCACATTAAATCATTGAAATCTAGCAATGATGTATAAGGTTAATATTATCCGTTTTACATGAAAAGTATTGAGAATAAGGATTAAACTCTAATTCTTACATTTTTGATTTGGTAAAGGTATAAGTTCAATAGAACTATGATCAAACCAGAGATTGAGTTGTGGTTCAACTAATAACCATAAAAGACTGACCTAAATCATTCACCTAGTCTTTTCACGATTCAACTGGTTAGATCGTCTAATTCAATCCACTTTTGATAACAATGCATATTTCTCCCTTTCTTTTATTGTTATTTTAAAGAATAGAAAAAATAAATTACTTTTTTTATTCCTTATCTTTCACTCTTATTTGAATTCTATTATTTGTTTCTCTCCAAGTGGATCTTTTAATCATGCTAAATATTTTTAATTAGTTATGGTGTTAATAGATTTTTTTATGATATTTCAAATTAATCCTCATAATTTTTTTATTTTAAAATTAGTCCCTATATTAAAAAATCATTTAATGGACCTACAACATTGATGTGTCTAACTTTCTTCGTCTCATTTTCTCGCCTCTAACTATATCCTCTCCCATCATTCCTTGTTCTCCTTCCACCACGACATTTTTCTCCCTCACCCAACGTTTTTCCCTCATCATCTCTACCATCTTTTTCCTTGTCTCTTACCCTTTATGAATCACGCTCACTGTCTTTATAGTAGAATTGGGTACAATGTTTTAATTCGTCACAATTACTTGTTACTGTAGTTGAAAGAAAGTGAGATAGGAGAATGAGAAGATATATATATATATATATATATATATATGGTGAAAATAGGTGAAAGGTGAGTAATAAAAAGTAAGACTAGTGAAAGGAGAATGAGAGGTGAGGGAAATAAGTTGGGGTGGTAAAAAGGGAATAGGTTGAAAGTAGAGCTAGGTATATATGCCAAAGCCTATTGGCTAGTTCGTTAATATGTGGAAGTAGGTTAGGGTAAAGAAAAAATATGTCTATTTAAAATCAATTGTTTTGCTCGATTCATTTAACCTATGAAAAATAGGTTTTGGCCTGCATGCTAGAGATTATTTTTGGACTCTTACATTAATTACCTACTACCAAATTTCAATATTTGGATTTTTGTATGCTTGTGTTGAATTTTAATATTTAGACTACTTAAATATGTACATTATTCGTTATATGGTCTAATTCAATTAATTGAGTCGAGTATGTGAGTTGTTCTAACCCTCTAATGAAATGTGTTTGAATAAAATGAATTTTTCATTATCTTTTACATTTTAATATTTTATTTTGATTCTTAAGTTAATTTATATTCTTATGAAAATTGGCTCATTAGTTTGCGCCTTATGCAAGTTTAAATAGGTTAAACATTTTTCAATGCATTTAAAATTTAAGCCCAAAACAGGCTAGATTTACCCATTCCTCCAACTCTAGTTGAGGGTGAATAGGGGAGGGGGGATGTGGTTGGCAAGTGGAATATTAAACATTAAATACACTAACACCAGGAACTTTTTTCTTCTCATTTTCATATTCTTTCATTAAATGTTTCTCTTTTTTGTTGAGACATGAAACTAGGTCTTCCCTTTACACTAGTCCAATAACAATGATTGACAAAACAATATTAGAATACTTAACATCAAAATATAACACTGCAACAAATTTAAACATAAATGATTAAATTGGTAAAAAACAAATCTTAAAAGATCAAAATGAGAATTAGCCGGTTACCCACATAATTGTTTTTGCACTTTTGGTGGAAAAGAAATCAAAAAAATGACAGCCTATTAAAAAAATTCTTTTTAAGTTTCACAATTCACTAACATAAACATCTGCTTCTTCATACGTATCTCTCTCTTTTACCACCATTCCAAAGAATTAAAAGAACACTTAAAAGACCTAAAATACATTACGATGTTTATAATTTAATTAATACCTCTAAATAACTAATTAATTATATATGTTATGTCAAGTATGAGGTACCAAACTTAAGTATCGTATGTTTTACATTAGTTTAATAAGGATCCAGTATTATTTTCTTAAATCTAGTGGAGAACTTAGGGTATTGTAATATTTTGTTCAACACACACACCAGTATCTCGTGCTAAGGGGTTAAATAGGGTGTCATCTACAAAGACACTTCGACGCTTAAGTCAGTACACTATCAATATCAAAGTTTAAGCGTTTTGGGTTAGGTTAAACGTACCTCATATGTGGTAAATGAGTAGTTTTTCTTTTTATTTTCTTTCAATTAAAAAAAATACATTTTTGTTTTGAAAAGATATTTCCTCTTTCAATTTTTTTATTTTTAATTACAAACTTTAGAAAAGTTTTTACTAGAAATTATGAAACATAATAAAAAATTATTTTAGTGCTTCACATTTTAAAAAAACAAAATTAAAAATTAAAAATTAGTTAATATAAATAAATAAATAAATAAATAAACAAAAAATAATTTTATCAAACCAAACAGAATATTCTAAGTGTTTATTTGGCAAGAAAGTTTAAATGTTACTGAAAGCTAGTAAAGGCTAATAAGTTAGTTGATTGTATTAGAAGTGATTGATAAAACTAATTGTTTCAGTAGCTGAAAAATATAAAATGACATAAAAGGACACACTTAATTATTTATACAAAACTTATGTTGTATATATAAACTTTTTTAAATATTTTAATTAATATCAAGATTAATAAAATAATATTTAAGATTTTTTTATAACAAAAATTTATGAAATGTATAAGTAAAATATATTTCAAATATGATAATTCATATAAGTATTCTTCATAGAAGTCATTTTACAAGTTTTGATAAAATAATTATTTACAATAATAATAATAATAAATAATGTAAATATCTCTAATAAAGTAACAATGTTGTTGTGAATGTCTTACATCCCAGTAGATTTCTTAATAAATAAAATAAAAACTTAAAAAGAGACATTTTGTTTTAGGTTTTCAAAAAGTAAAATAAGAATTTAATCTTCTAAAAATAAAATAAAGGTTAGTAGTAGGAATTATTAAAAATATAGAGGGACAATAAAGTAAAAAAGGATTTTAGCTAGTAGTTAAAATTCAAAAACATTATTTGAAGTAATATTAAAAAAAACACTTCAACTAACTAAAAAAGTAATATTTGGGCTATCCACTCAAACACTTCTAATTTACATTTTGTAACATTTTAACTATTAATTTTTATTTTCAGCTAATTGAAATATTTTACCAAAAATTTGGTGTAGTTTTAAAAATCAAATTATAATTCTATTTCATATCACATATTTATTTTATCAAACTCAAATTATAATCTAAAAGTTATATATTAATTTACAAATTTGCTAATAGTTTATTTTGTAGTTAACTTTTGTTTTTATTTTATCTCATTGATTGATTATTTTAAATATACACCTAAATATTACAAATAAGTTCATATTTTTATTTTTAATTTTATCACAAAATAATCATTTACTTTAAACAAATATGTTGAGTACTAATTTAAAACTTTTTGTTTATCTAAATGTCTGTTAAACAAAATACTCATACATCATAAATGAACTTATGTTAATAGCTACATAGTTTTTTAAAATTTTACATGAAGCAACAATTAAACTTATAAATTCTAAACTTATTGTATTTATTAATATTTTTTTATAAAAACCACTTTTATATTTTAAAAGAAAACATGTCCTCTATGTCATTTTAACAACTAGTTTTTTTTGAGAAAATATAATTATATTTGTAACGCCCTAGAGTCAACTTGCAAATTTAAAGATAATTACCGTCACCATATAAAACCCCATGGATAACTTATTTTTTACCTGGTAATTATCAAGAGATTCACAACCTGATTCCAAAGGTTACTAATACAATATCAGAGTGCGCAACCTTTTCATAATTGACTTCTTATTATTATACATAATGTAACGCCCTGGAGTCAATTTACAAATCACAAGATAATTACCGTTACCATTTAAAATCTCATGGATAACTTATTTTTCACCTGGTAATTATCAAGAGATTCACAACCTGATTCCAGAGGTTACTAATACAATATCAGAGTGTGCAACCTTTTCATAAATGACTTCTTAGTATTATACATAACATCAGAGTTTTATACATATTATATTTTACAACAGGCACCTAGATCTTATAAAATATAAAGATGTAAAGTACCAAAACATAGCATACATATAATACAACAATAGTAGTCACGCAAGCAAGCATCATCATCAAAAGCCTTCATAATTCATCCATATTCAGCAACATCCACTTTGTCACATGTCTTGTTAACCACTAAAGGGTTACCACAAGTAACAGAAAGAGTGAGATAAAATATCAAATAAATAGAAATCAAATTAGAACATACACAATCACAAGTAGGATGTTTTGCGATGCAGATTCCAAACAAGTATTTTGTATTATACTTATGTTATTATATTCTGTTCTTTTATATGAATGAAAATGCATGATGGATCCATTCTAGTGGGAACATCTACAGTGATTTCTAACAATAACATTTTTACGGATATCCAACCGATACCGCGCCTCATAATGCAACACCACATCGGATAACAATATCATAATATCAATAACAAGTGTTGCGGGACCCCCCTTAAGGACACACTGCTTAGTCCTTAAGAAGGTCATGGTATAAAACCACCGCAGAGGTCTGTTGCTCAACAGAGCGCGTTCCCCCACCGGGAACCCCCTCAAAGAACCCCTCTGCGGATTCTTTGAACGGCCAATGCATATAATGCATGAATGCATTAAATTATTAAATTCCTTTATAACTAATTGTAACAATCAAATTATTATAACAATCAATTAAGCATACTTTGTTTGTAATTCAAAGAATATGGAAACACATTTTCCATATTATTTATATCATAATTTAATCATATGGAAACATATTTTCCATAATTTTTTATATCATATTTTAAATATATGGAAACATATTTTCCATAACATTTAATAATTCAAAGAATATGGAAACATATTTTCCATGTTATAGTAATTGTTTAATATCATATTCCAAACCATTTGACATCAATTTCTTAATTTAATTCAAATTAAATTAAAATCTAACTATATGAGTTTCTAAACAATTAAGCAAGCAATTCTAACTTAATTTCTATGTATTTAATATCTTATCTCCTCTTTCTTACCTCAATTGAAGATCCTTAAGCTTTTCTTATGCTAAACTCCCTTGTATTTCCTCAAATCTTCAAGTTTGCGTAATTTCTTCTTATGCAAAATTAAAGAGCTTGAGTATGGCAATGAAGGTTTTGAAAACTTAAAGAGGGAGATGAAAGGTTATAGGATTAGTGAGGTTTTTGGTTTGAAGAAATTTGGAAGGTTGGAGCCTTATTTATAGGCTTCCAATGGCGGTTACTGTAGCAAATTACTGTAGCAGATCGAAGTGAAATGAGGCGGTGGGAAGAATGGAGAACTCTCATGAAGTTACAAGATTTTTCATGTGATGTTTTACTGTAGCATTTTACTGTAGCATTTTACTGTAGAAGATTTTTATTTTATTTTATTATATTATTTTATTCTACATTTCATTTTCGTTTAATTCCGTTTTAAGTCAGACTAAAAATATCCTTGTATTAAATTTCCTATTTTCTAGGATTCATTTCTTATTTTTCTAAGAAACTTTAATTTTTTCACTGTTTAGTTACCGCTTCAAATTTAATTAAAAATTTGGGCTGTTACAATATTCTTTTAAAATTATCTATACCTAATATAGTCACACATATACAATAATAATCAATTATAGTAATTATAAATGGTTATATTTATAATTACTTATTAAAATAATTCATAAAAATACTCTAATCGAAACCTATTCCAATTGTTTTGTTAGGTAGTGATGATTTGTATTTTTGCAGAGCAAACTTTATCTGAAAATTAGTCAAAAATATAATACAATACAATACAATGTGCAAGAGTCAACAATTTATCTTGCATTTGCAGAAGTTTCTAAACTTGAGTTCGCTCACACCATGTTCCATTCATAATACTCTCAACTATTCACAAGCTTCTACTTTAAATTCATTGAGTTTTATTTAAATAGATTTTAAATGTCAATTTAATCTTGTGTGTGCTAGAGGATGTTATAAGGGTGACTAGTAATATACATTAATTTAAGTATCTTCATAACCAATTAAGTTAATTTTATTTAGGCTGTTAGCCTTTCTTTTTTATGAAGTCATAACCACGTGGCCTGAGAAGAAAAGGAAATGACTTTTTTTTAGGGTCAACAAAAAAACAAAAAAGAACTTTTGGTGCCCTTGTTCATATGAGACCTATTGGCTATTCATGATTCTATCTGATTGTTCTTAGTTGGTTCAGCCTACAATGCATTATCAGGGACAAATTAACCACTTCAAATGTTCAAATAGCCATTTAGGAACAGTGACTAATATCAACACAGATGCCATATACTGATATTTGTATTTGTTAATCATTCAAGATCCTCTTATATTGGTATATAATATGAAAATATAATCTTCAGAGAGACATATACAAAATTAATTTTCATTCTATTGTAATTACTTTACTTTTTTACCTTTACCACATTAAATCATTGAATCTAGCAATGATGTATAAGGTTAATATTATCCGTTTTACATGAAAAGTATTGAGAATAAGGATTGAACTCTAATTCTCACATTTTCGATTCGGTAAAGGTATAAATTCAATAGAACTATGATCAAACTAGAGATTGAGTTGTGGTTCAAGTAATAACCATAAAAGACTGACCTAAATCATTCACCTAGTCTTTTCACGGTTCAACTGGTTGGATCGTCTAATTGAATCCAGTTTTGATAACAATGCACATTTCTCCCTTTCTTTTATTGTTATTTTAGAGAATAGAAAAAATAAATTACTTTTTTTATTCCTTATCTTTCACTCTTATTTGAATTCTATTATTTGTTTCGTTCCAAGTGGATCTTTTAATCATGCTAAATATTTTTAATTAGTTATGGTGTTAATAGATTTTTTTATGATATTTCAAATTAATCCTTATAATTTTTTTATTTTAAAATTAGTCCCTATATTAAAAAATCATTTGATAGACCTATAATATTGATGTGTCTAACTTTCTTTGTCTCATTTTCTTGCCTCCAACTATATCCTCTCCCATCACTCCTTGTTCTCCTTCCACCACGACATTTCACCCAACGTTTTTCCCTCATCATCTCTACCATCTTTTTCCTTGTCTCTCACCCTTTATCAATCACGCTCACTCTCTTTATAGAAGAATTAGGTAAAATTTTTTAATTCATCATAATTACTTATTAATGTAGTTGAAAGAAAGTGAGATAGGAGAATGAAAAGATATATATATGGTGAAAATAGGTAAAAGGTGAGTAATAAAAAGTAAGACTGGTGAAAGGAGAATAAGAGGTGAGGGAAATAAGTTAGGGGTGGTAAAAAAGGAAGAGGTTGAAAGTAGAGCTAGGTATATATGCCAAAGCCTATTGGCTAGTCCGTTAATATGTGGAAGTAGGTTAGGGTAAAGAAAAAATATGTCTATTTAAAATCAATTGTTTTGCTCGATTCATTCAACCTATGAAAAATAGGTTTTGGCCTACATGCTAGAGATTATTTTTTGGACTCTTACATTAATTACCTACTACCAAATTTCAATATTTGGATTTTCGTATGCTTGTGTTGAATTTTAATATTTAGACTACTTAAATATATACATTATTCGTTAAATGGTCTAATTCAATTGATTGAGTCGAGTATGTGAGTTGTTGTACCCCTCTAATGAAATGTGTTTGAATAAAATGAATTTTTCATTATCTTTTACATTTTAATATTTTATTTTGATTTTTAAGTTAATTTATATTCTTATGAAAATTGGCTCATTAGTTTGCGCCTTATGCAAGTTTAAATAGGTTAAACATTTTTCAATGCATTTAAAATTTCAGCCCAAAACAGGCTAGATTTACCCATTCCCCCAACTCTAGTTGAGGGTGAATAGGGGAGGGGGGATGTGGTTGGCAAGTGGAATATTTAACATTAAATACACTAACACCAGGAACTTTTTTCTTCTCATTTTCATATTCTTTCATTAAATGTTTCTCTTTTTTTGTTGAGACATAAAACTGGGTCTTCCCTTTACACTAGTCCAATAACAATGATTGACAAAACAATATTAGAATACTTAACATCAAAATATATCACTGCAACAAATTTAAACATATTTGATTTTAAAATGAATTTAAACTCAACATTTACCAATTCATCATTTGAGCTTTATTTAATATTTGATTTTAAAATGAATTAAGGATTAATTTTTAATAAATGTTGGCTTTTTCTTGCAATTGAAAAATAATTACCACAGGTCAAACGGAAGAAGCCACGCCTCAAGAAATGGTAAAAAGTTCAAGAAAGGCACCAGAATAGGTCTGGGAATCGATTCACCAACCTGGGAATCGATTCCTACACAAAATCACAGCAAGGTCGATTCATGCACCTTGGGAATCGATTCATATAGCTGGGAATCGATTCCCACCCCCTTAGGAATCGATTCATAAAGTTTCAAAGGCCTAGGAATCGATTCAACAGCCTGGGAATCGATTCATGTGCTTGGGAATCGATTCCCACCCCTTAGGAATCGATTCCTGCGTGAAGTTTGCCCAAAATTTACCTTGATGAATCGATTCCTACCCCTTTATAAATCGATTCATCTAGTGGAAACAACAGATAACGCATTATGAAAGTGGAATCAGCACTGAACGATTATTAATTACGCACTAACATTCCACTTGCCATTTTTAATTGTATCCGGCACCATTTCTTCTCCCATAAATAGGAAGGATTGCAAGCTTGAAAATACACCCCATTCTTTCAGAGAAACCATTCGTTTTTCCTCTTCTTCTTCTCCGTTTCTTTTTCCTCTTCCTTTAGTTCTTCATTTTCGGGTTAGGTTCTTTTTATTTTCAGTTTGTTTTAATTATGGAGGGCTAAAACCCCTAGATTGATTTTCTTGGAGAATATTGTAATATAATTTTAAGGTTCTTGTTATTAATATAGTATGCTTTTATTATTGTTTATTTCTTCATAATCTTACTCTGCTTATTTAATTCCATTCTGTTTAATTAAATTTATATGCTTAATCGGTTTAATTATTCAAATGGAATAAATAAGATTTTAAATTAAAATGGATTAAGGAAGTATGCATGCTTAACGAATATTTTCATAATCACTTTTAATAATTATGGTTTGCTTAATTCCATAATTTGGGAATAGATTATGTATGTAGACGATGTTCTTAAATATGCTTAATAATTCCTAGATTTTACGATCTTGACTCCTTTTGCTTAATTAGGATGCTTGATTAAAATATTTATTTTTTTAAAATGAAAGTAAAGTAATTATGAATTAAAAAAGACGCTTAGTTGATTAATTCAAATTGAGCTAAGAAATCAACAGTAATAAAAGTATACAAAATTATCTTTAATGAACCAAGGATGAATTTAATTACAATACTCCAAGAAAATCAATCGCTTGTTATTTATTGTTGTAAATCTTATATTTACTTTGTTTTGATTTTTATTGTAACAACCAATCAATCAACCCCCCAATTGTAATTGTATGTTTGTTGAATTTTTGTTTGTAAAAATTAATTTTAAACTTGATTTTCCTAAATTTTTGTGTTGATCCTTGAGAGAACGACCTAGGTTGACACCCTAGTACTACCTTAATTAATTTTAATGTACTAATTTGACGGAACCACGACTGTAATCACACGTCAAATTTTGGCGCCGCAGCCGGGGATCAACGATCTTTAGGAAAATTCTTGTTTTAAATTAATTTTTTTGTATAAATTGAAAAATTAAAAAAATAATAATAAAAAAAATTTATTTTGTTCCTTTTATGATTTAGGATTCTTATGATTTATTCCTCATGATCATCAAATATTTTGTTGTATGCTATGTATGACTATAAGAACTTTTGAGCATTTATATTCATTTGATCCTGAAATTGATAGAACTTTTCATAGATTAATTAGAGAAGCTAGATTTAATAATAACTTTGTGGATATTGATAGTGATAGTTTCTCATCTAAATCTGCTAAAAGTACTACTGCTAGTTTTTCTAATATGGCTGAACCCCGTGAAAGAACTCTTAGAGAACTAGCTGCACCTGAATTCACATACGAAAGTTTGTGTATTCAATATCCTGAAGAGGATGTCCCTTTTATGCTTAAGACCGGACTTATACACTTGTTGCCTAAGTTTCATGGTCTTGCGGGTGAAGATCCGTATAAACACCTCAAAGAATTCCACATTGTGTACTCCACAATGAAACCTCAAAATGTTTAAGAAGACCATGTCTATCTTAAAGCGTTTCCTTATTCTTTAGAGGGTGTTGCTAAGCATTGGCTGTACTACCTTGCTCCAAGATTAATTACAAGTTGGAATGACTTTAAGAAAATGTTCTTGGAAAAGTTCTTTCCTGCTTCTAGAACAACTATAATCTGTAAAGACATATCTGGCATTAGGCAACTATCTGGAGAAAGTCTTTATGAGTATTGGGAGAGATTCAAGAAACTCTATGCAAGTTGCCCTCACCACCAAATTTCTGAACAACTTCTTCTTCAGTACTTTTATGAAGGTCTACACCACGTTGATGCGGCAAGTGGAGGAGCTTTAGGAGATATGACTGCTGCTGAAGCAAGGAACTTGATTGAAAAGATGACATCCAACTCTCAACAATTTGGTATGAGAAATGATTCTTTCAAACCCATGTATGATTCAAATTCTAGTTCATCTGGAATTAAATTGGAGAGCAAACTTGACTCTCTCACCACTCTGGTCACACAATTGGCAGTAAATCAAAAATCCATGACTGCTAAAGTGTGTGGCATATGCTCTTCACAAGAGCACCCCACTGATTGTTGTCCTTCTTTACAAGAAAAGGATAATAATAGTCCCCAAGCCTATGCAGCTAACATCTACCATGATAGACCTCCACCACCACAACAACAACAAAACCATGACCTTTCCACCAACAGATACAATCCAGATTGGAGGAATCATCCAAACTTAAGATGGAGTAACCAACAACAAAATCCCCAACCTTTATTTTAAAGCAATGCATAACCTTCCAAAGACCTACACCTCAACCATCCATAAGTGGCCCTTCTTTGGAAGAACTGGTGAAACAAATGGCTGCACAGAACTTAGAATATCAATAGAGGAATGATGCTACCATCCAGAGTTTAAGCAACCAAATTGGGCAACTGGCTTCATCATTGAGCCAGCTACAATCTCAAAACTCTAACAAATTACCATCTCAACCAGCTGCAAATCCAAGAAATATGAGTGCAATTCAGTTAAGATCAGGTAAGAACCTTGAAGTACCCATACCCAAGGAACCTGAGAAACAAACAACTGAGCCTGCAATAGTTGAGAATGATGTACCCTCTTCAAGCACAAGCAAGTTTGAGATGCAACCACCCTAAATCCCACCTCATATCCCTCTTTCTTTCCCACCAAAAGCAATTCCAAGCAAGAAAATAGAAGAAGTGGATAAAGAAATTTTGGACACTTTCAGGAAAGTGGTAGTGAATATACCTTTTCTTGATGCAATCAAGCAAATTCCTAAGTATGCCAAATTTCTGAAAGAACTGTGTACTCACAAGAGGAGACTCAAGGGAAATGAAAGAATAAGCATGGGAAGAAATATATCCACATTGTTTGGTAAGGAAGTTCCAAATATTCCTGTGAAATGCAAAGATCCAGGTACGTTCTCTATACCCTGTATCATAGGCAATAACAAATTTGAAAATTACATGTTAGATTTAGGAGCTTCAATAAATGTTATGCCTATGTCTATTTTCAAATCTTTGTCTCTTGGAAATTTACAACCTACTGGTGTAGTGATTCAACTAGCCAATAGAAGTACTGCTTACACTGCTGGAGTCATAGAGGATGTTTTGGTTCAGGTAGAACAACTTGTTTTCCCTGCTGACTTTTTTGTACTCGATATGGAAGAAGGTATGCCTCAGATTCCTGTTTCTATAATTTTGGGAAGACCATTTTTGAAAACAGCCCGAACCAAAATAGATATTCATTCTAGAACTCTCTCAGAGTTTAATTCAATATTCTTAATGCCATGAAATACCCATCTGAAAATCATTCTGTTTTCCAAATTGACATTATTGATGAACTAGTTTTTAAACATTTTTCTAATATTGATTTGGAATGCATAGATGATTCAAACAATTGTTTTGCATGCAATGATTCTGAAAGTTGTGATATTTATGCTGAAATTGATAAATACATAATTTCTGATTCAGAGTTTTTAGATATACCTATTAAACATAAGGAGCTGAATGCAGGATTTCAAGAAAACACTTAACAAAATTTTTGAAGTGCAAGCAACGGAATCCAAATCTACCTTGTTAGTTCTATCTGTTTTGTAGGCACCTAAGTTAGAATTGAAGCCTCTACCTGAGAATTTCCACTTAGGGGATGATGAACAGCTCCCGGTGATAAACAGCTCCCGGTGATAATTTCCAACGGAATCCAAATCTACCTATGTATACTTAGGGGATGATGAACAGCTCCCGGTGATAATTTCCACTTCTCTTGATGAAAATCAAGAAGAAAAATTGTTGCAGGTATTGAAAAGACACAAGAAGGCTATAGGCTAGACATTGGCAGATATTCCTGGAATTAGCCCATCCATGTGCATGCATAGGATATTTCTGGAGGAAAATGCTAAAGCAGTAAGACAACCTCAAAGGAGACTCAACCCTGTAATCCTTGATGTGGTTAAGAAGGAGATTACAAAGCTTCTACAAGCAGGAATCATTTATCCTATCTCTGATAGCCAATGGGTGAGTCCGATTCAAGTGGTTCCTAAGAAAACAGGGATCACAGTTGTGAAAAATGAGAAGGATGAATTGATCCCCACCAGAGTGCAAAATAGTTGGAGAGTTTGTATTGACTACAGGAGACTAAACCAAGCAACAAAGAAGGACCATTTCCCTTTACCCTTCATTGATCAAATGCTTGACTGTCTCCCAAGTAAATCTCACTACTGTTTTCTTGATGGATTCTCTAGATGTTTTTAGATTCAAAATGCACCGGAAGATCAAGAAAAGACCACATTCACCTGTCCCTTTGTCACATTTTCTTATAGGAGAATGGCATTTGGCCTATGCAATGCTCCTGGAACTTTTAAAAGATGCATGATAAGTATTTTTCATGATTTCATTGAAAATTGCATAGAGGTGTTTATGGATGATTTTACTGTTTATGGATCTTCATTTAATGCATGCCTTAATAGTTTGGATAAAATTTTAAACAGATGTATTGAAACTAACCTTGTCTTGAACTATCAAAAATGTCATTTTATGGTAAAACAAGGAGTAGTTTTAGGGCATGTAATCTCTGAGAAAGGAATTGAGGTAGATCCTGCCAAGATAGAAGTTATATCATATTTGCCTTACCCCTCTTGTGTTCGAGAGGTTTGTGTATTTGCATGTGATAACAGGTTTTGATAATGACAAAGAAAACAAGCAATGCGAAGTCTTCGAAGAATCAAAAACAATTAGAGGTATCATATAAAAGAAGAAAACGGTTTCACAAAGGTTCAAGAAATCAAGAAACCAATAAACCAAGACATAGGAAAGCAACTATGCATCACAAGTTTCAAATGGATGACCAACAGGCATGAAAAATCTCAAAATGCAAAGCCTGAATCGATTCAAGCACGAGTGAATCGATTCGCAGCCCTGGAAGTCACAAAAATAGGAAACAGAATGGGTCGAATCGATTCACCATGACCCTGAATCGATTCGAACACCTGGGAGTCACTTTAATTGAAGACAGAATGTCTTGAATCGATTCAAAGAAGCCTCGAATCGATTCACACGTATCAGAAACTCCAAACTGTAGAAACAGAATGACTCGAATCGATTCAGACAATGCTCAAATCGATTCACACGAATCTGAAACTTAAATCTGCACGCATCAGAATGCTTCGAATCGATTCAAGGCACTACGAATCGATTCGAGAAGTGGGGAAACACCACTAAAAAGACAGATTTAAGTGGGAAACATGGAACCAATCTTATAATACGCAGAGACAAGCTGGAGCCATCATCTTGCAACGGCTAGGAACCCTCAATACTGCACAAATGAGCCTATATAATGAAAAGGAACCCAAGCACAACAAGTAGAACCAAGCAGCTACAATCCTTTTGCTTTCTCTTGTGCCTTGTAAGCCCTATTTCTTGTATCTTGAAATACATTTGTATATCCTCTCATCTTGAGAGTTAGAATTTTGTGAGAGCTTTCATTTATGTATCTACTCTATTAAGAGAGTGTATTGATTGTAAACACAAACACCAAACACAAGTTATTCACTCTAGGTTGAGTGGTTCTCCACTCTAGGTTGAGTGGTCACAAAGGTTGGGGTTCAACCTTTGGGTATTGAGAGATTGTGAGATTGGGTGGGTTGCCCTCTGCTTGTGAGAATTGAGTTCTTGAGTGTGGGACACTAGGAAGCTGCAATTGCTCAAAGCTTGTATCTCAAATCTTCAATAGTGAAATCCTCTAAGTGGGTTGCTTAGAGGCGAGACGTACACCGGATTGGGTGGAACTCGTTATATCGGTTTGCAAGCTTCTCTTCCTTACTCTTTTACTTTCATATACTGCATATTAATTGATTGGTGTTGATTGTTTGAGAAGAGCACACTTAAACCTGCTTAATTTGTTATACTTCAAATACTGCACACCAAGTGTTTGCTAAATTGCCCCAGCAATATTTTCTTTTGTAGTACATTGCATATCATCCTTTACTTGCTTTCACTTGCATACTCTCATAAACTTGGTTATAGAAATCATTTTCAAAGGTATTCCAAGCAAAAGTTTTATAACTCAATTCACCCCCCCTCTTGAGTATTGAGGCCACTTGAACAACAAGTGGTATCAGAGCTTGACTCTTGGTAGATCAAGCTTAACAGCTTCAAGAGACTAGATGGCCTCAAGTTCTCAAAATATTTTTCCCGAGGGTGGCGCGATAAATAGACCTCCCGCTTTCAATGGGGAAGGGTATACGTTTTGGAAAGAAAGAATGAAAATCTTCATTCAATCAATTGACTTGAGAATATGGAATGCCATTGAAAATGGTCCTTATATACCAATGCATACTATAGATAGTAAAAATGTTGAGAAACCTATAGATGAATGGACAAGTGAGGAAGAAAAGAAAGTTCAATATGGCTACAAAGCCAAAAATCTAATTACTATGGCTTTAGGTCAAGATGAATTTTTTAGAATAATGACATGCCAAACTGCTAAAGAAATGTGGGATACTCTACAAGTAACTCACGAAGGTACTAATGATGTAAAGGACTCCAAAATTAGTACTCTTACTAGTCAATATGAGTGCTTTAGATTAAACTCTCATGAATCAATTGTTGATATGCAAAAAAGATTCACTCTCATCATTAATCAACTCATTACACTTGGAAAGACTTATACTAACAAAGAGCTCATTCATAAAGTGTTGAAAAGTCTTAACAGAGAATGGCAACCGCTAGTTACCGCCATCAAACAATCTCCTAGCATAAACGAAATGTCTCTTGCCACACTATTTGGTAAGTTACAGGAACAGGAACAAGAGCTGAAAGAATTAAAGATGGCGGAAGAGGAAGAAAAATCTTCCAAGAAAAAGGGTCTCGCTCTCAAGGCTACTTCCACAAATGAAGAAGAAGAATCCGGAAGTGAACTTGATGAAGAAGAAGAATTCGGACTATTTGTGAAACGCTTCGGGAAATTCATGAAAGGCAAACGCCTTCAAAGAAGCTTCAAAAACCCAAGTAAGAAACCTATCACTAAAGAAAATTCTTCCTCACCCAATTGTTTTGAATGTGGCAAGGAAGGGCACTTCAAAGCGGATTGCCCAAATTTTAAGAAGAAGGGAAAAGAGAAAAGAGGAAGAAGGAGAGCATATATAGCATGGGATGAAAATGAGGTAAGCAGCTCGGATGACTCAGAAAATGAAGAAGCAAACCTTTGCCTCATGGCCAATCATCAAGAAGAAAATGATGAGGTAAACTTCCATGACTTAGATAAGAATGAATTACTTGATGCTCTAGAGGAATTGTATGATAAATTTACAAAAGTCTCAAACAGACTTAAGTTGTCTAGAAAAACTAGTGACACTCTAGAGATGCACCTTATGGAAGTTTGCAAAGAGAATGAATGTTTAAAAGAAGAATTGGAAAACGCTCAAACATGTTCCAAAAGTAAACCTTGTGATTTTGCTAAGAAATGTGTTGATCTAGAAAATAAAGTCCTAGATCTAAACAAAATCTTAGAGAGGTTTACAAATGGTAGAGATAATCTGAATGTACTACTTGGAAATCAAAGATGCATGTTTGACAAAACTGGCTTAGGGTACAATTCTGTTAAAAAGGAAAAGCATTACCAAAACTTCTTTGTACCCCCTATGAGATCATCTTCGCCCTTTATGAAATGCAATCATTGTGGACTCAAGGGTCATAACTCTTCAAATTGTAGTGTTAGGAAACTAGGACCAAAGGTCTTAAGAAAGGTGTGGGTTCCCAAAGGAACATCCCCACAAGCTAACCTAAAAGGACCCAACATAAAATGGGTACCTAGTTCTCTAAATTGATTTTGTTTTGTAGGCATGCTTCAAGGCAAGCAACACTCATTGGTACTTGGATAGTGGGTGTTCAAAGCATATGACGGGAGACATAAGTAAATTTACAACATTCACTCCCAAACGAAAAGGAAGTGTCACCTATGGAGACAACACTAAAGGAAGAATCCTAGGCATTGGAAATATTGGTAAGAATTCTTCCACATCCATAAATGACGTATTGTATGTTGAAGGCCTCAAGCATAATCTACTTAGCATAAGTCAATTATGTGACAAAGGATATAGAGTCTTATTTGAATCCAATTGTTGTATAATTGAAAATAAGCTAAACAAAGAGGTCAAATTTGTTGGAAAAAGAATTGATAACATTTACATGATTGATGTGGATAGTTTGTCTACAAATGATGAACAATGCTTCATTTCTAAAGAGGATGAAACTTGGGTATGGCATAGAAGAATAGCTCATATACATGTAGACCACTTGAACAAACTTGTTTCTAAAGATTTAGTAATTGGTTTACCAAAGCTTAAGTTTGAAAATAGATTTTGTGATGCATGTCAAAAGGGAAAACAAGTAAAGGCATCTTTTCAATCCAAAAACATTATTTCTACTCAAAGGCCTTTACAACTTTTGCACATGGATTTATTTGGACCATCCAAAATCAAAAGCTTTGGAGGAAATTACTATGGTCTAGTTATAGTAGACGACTATTCAAGATATACATGGACATTGTTTCTTGCTCACAAAAATGAAGCATATCATGCATTCAAGAAACTTGCAAAGATTATCCAAAATAAGCAAAACTCAAAAATTGCATCCATTAGAACCGATCATGGGGGAGAGTTTGAAAATCAATCTTTCGAAAAGTTTTACGAAAAACATGGTATCAATCACAACTTTTCAGCTCCTAGAACTCCACAACAAAATGGAGTAGTTGAAAGAAAGAATAGATCTTTAGTGGAGCTTGCTAGAACCATGCTGAATGAAAACAATATTGCAAAACACTTTTGGGCCGACGTGGTAAACACCGCATGTTATGTTATGAATAGATGTTTAATAAGGCCTATTTTAAAGAAAACTCCCTATGAGCTTTACAAGGGTAGAAAACCCAACATTGCATACTTTCATATTTTTGGATGCAAGTGTTTTGTGCTCAACAATGGAAAGAATAATCTAGGAAAGTTTGATGCAAAATTTGATGAGGCAATATTCCTAGGATATTCTCAATCAAGTAAATCTTATAGAATTTTCAACAAACGAACAAATACCATCGAAGAATCTATTCATGTTAAGTTTGATGAAAATAGCCATAACCCTCCAAGAAAGGAAGATGTTGATGATCTTGTAGGTACTTTCCAAGAAATGAACTTGGAAGACAAAGAAGAAGTCAACAATGATGGAGGTGGAACACAAATTGAGAGACAATAAGATTGGGTAATCTTGAAGGATCATCCCTTGGATAAAATCATTGGAGAAATAACCAAAGGGGTAAGTACTCGAAACGCCATTAGAAATGCATGCAATCACTTGGCTTTTGTATCCCAAATTGAACCCAAAAATATTGATGAAGCCATTATTGATGAGCATTGGATGTTGGCCATGCAAGAAGAGTTAAATCAATTTGAAAGAAACAAAGTTTGGGAACTTGTGCCAAGACCCAATGACCATCTAATAATAGGCACCAAATGGGTTTTTAGAAATAAGTTAGATGAAAATGGCATAATAACAAGAAACAAAGCTAGACTAGTTGCAAAGGGATACAATCAAGAAGAAGGAATAGATTATGAAGAAACGTATGCTCCCGTAGCTAGGTTAGAAGCCATTAGGTTATTGCTAGCTTTTGCATGCTGTATGGATTTCAAACTTTATCAAATGGATGTCAAAAGTGCATTTTTAAACGGCTTCATTCAAGAAGAAGTTTATGTAGATCAACCTCCCGGTTTTGAAAATCATAAATTTCCAAACCATGTCTTTAAATTGAGAAAAGCTTTATATGGTTTGAAACAAGCTCCAAGAGCTTGGTATGAAAGACTAAGCAAATTCCTTTTAGAACACAACTTTGAAAGAGGAAAGGTTGATACTACATTGTTTATAAAATGCAAAAATAATGACATTCTCTTGGTACAAATCTATGTGGATGACATAATATTTGGTGCTACTAATGAAAATCTTTGTCAAGAGTTTGCCAAGATTATACAGAATGAGTTTGAAATGTCCTTGATGGGAGAACTCACCTTCTTCCTTGGACTACAAATAAAACAAGCCATTGATGGAACGTTCATTAGCCAAACTAAGTACTGTAAGGAACTACTTAAAAGGTTTGGAATGGACAAGGCAAACGAGATAGCTACACCCATGAGCACATCCTGCTATCTAGACAAAGACGAAAAGGGTAAGGACATTGAAATAACCAAATATCGAGGTATGATTGGATCCTTACTATATTTAACCGCTAGTAGGCCCGATATTATGTTTGCGGTATGCATGTGTGCTAGATATCAAGCATGTCCTAAAGAATCACATTTAACTGCCGTAAAAAGAATTTTGAAATATCTTGTGGGTACTCAAAATGTTGGTTTGTGGTATCCCAAAGGCGTTGAATGTAATCTTTTAGGATATTCCGACTCTGACTTTGCTGGCTGTAAACTTGATAGAAAAAGCACTAGTGGCACATGTCATTTACTTGGTAGCTCCCTTGTTTCTTGGCATAGCAAGAAGCAAGCAAGTGTTGCATTATCGACGGCTGAAGCAGAGTATGTAGCCGCCGGTAGTTGTTGTGCTCAAATTCTTTGGATGAGACAACAACTTCTTGATTTTGGCATTATTTTGAACAAATTACCCATCAAATGTGATAATACTAGTGCCATTAACATCTCGAAAAATCCGGTAATGCACTCTAGAACCAAGCACATTGAGATTAGACACCACTTTATCAGAGACCATGTGTTAAAAGGGGATTGTGTACTTGAACATGTTGAAACTTCTAAGCAACTAGCAGATATTTTCACAAAACCCTTGGCTAGAGAGCAATTTATTCACATTAGAAGAGAATTAGGCATTCTTGATATGACTAATTGTGTTTGAATGATCTCTTAATCTTCTGTATTGATTGCTTGATAACTTTTATTAAGGAGAAAGAACCCCATGGAAATGTAGATTTGATGATCCTATATGAAATTCCTCATGCCCTGAATAAATTGGAATGGATAGAAAAGAAATTTAGAGTGAAACAGCCCTTCGAATCGATTCAGCATCCCCTCGAATCGATTCAAAGACCTGATGGCTCAAAATTCCTCAAAACAGCAACGTTCGAATCGATTCACACTCCCCTTGAATCGATTCAAAACACCTGTTGGTTCATATTCCTTCAAACAGAGAGGTTCGAATCGATTCAGCTCATCCTCGAATCGATTCACGCACCTGACTCTCCCATTTCTCCTAAGTCAGTAACACTCGAATCGATTCACCCATCCCTCGAATCGATTCACGCGATAGTTTTTGCATAATAAAGATGATTCAAGCCACTTAATCACGCATTCCCTCATTTCACTCTCCCACTATCTCCCACTCTCTCTTCTCAAACCTCTCAACTCCCTCTCTCAAAACCTTCCATTCAACTCCTCCATCTTCAACAGCTTCCTCCTCCCAACCTCGCAAGAAGCAACGTGCAAACATTGCTGCAACCACCATGCCTCAACACTCTGATTTATCCAGATTCTTTACCACCCAAAAGGAACTACAAAGGTACCAATCCTCCTTTTCTGAGAAAAATATCATTTCCCCTCATTGGCTTGATCTCCCATTTTTTGAGACGTCTGGACTTCCTCTACTCACCACTTTGCATCAACAAGAGCTTGTTGGTTTCATGGCTCTTGAGGAAGTAGCAATATACCCCGAATTGATTCGTGTATTTTACTCCACTCTACGCCTTCTGTAACAACCCGAATTTTTTAAAATAAGTAGATAAATTAGGAAAATAAATGTTGGATAACTACATGCGGGCTAATTAATATCCCAAAATTCTTGAAATGACTTAAATAAGACTTTTCAAAACTGTTGATGAATTATGGTGGTCAGATGAGTTGAAAACTGACCCGGATAAAATATGAGTGTCGGACCAAGTATCTTCGATTGAGATGCCATTGGTCAGGGCTGTAGATAAAATTATTGGGAATCCGAATATATCTTCAGAATAAATTTTAGATGATATATTGAGCCCAAACCAAGAGCCTGTATGTTATAAAACGGTAAAGTTTTAATGAGAGGTTAAGATTTTAAAATGAAACTTTCCTCTCTCTTTGATATTTCCGTTGGCCTCTTCTCCTTTCTTCTATTCTCTTCTTTTCATTCTCCTTCTCCACTTCTTCTTCTCCAAAACCGTTTCCTTTCTCTCTCCCTCCATAAATTATTTTTCACTCAAGGTTTGAGAATTAATGGAATTATGAGGCAAGAATGGCTCATGGAGGCAAAGCTTGGCTCATCTCCCCTCCTTCACTCTCAATTTTCATTTTGGAGCTTAAGTTTGGAGAAGGAGGTATATTTTGATCACCCAAGGTTTTTATTAATAGTTTTTGAATTATAGAGGTATTATTGTATGTATTGGGGTGTTGTTTTGGTGGATGATGGTATATTGAAACCAAATCCTAGGTGGGGAAGCCATTGAGGATTGCTATTGGTGTTGATAATGAATGAAATATATTATTGCTAGTCTTGAGATGTTGGAAATAAGGCATGAAGGTAGTTAGAATTGATGATTATGGATTTTGGGAAGATTAGGATTGATTAATTGTAGTGATGATGGGGTTTTGATGGAACCCTAATTTTTATAAAGTGAGGATGTGTACAATATGAGTAGGAAATATGTTTTATGGCAATAGAGAATGATATTAATGATAAAAGATGGTTAATTATGATGATTAATGTGTAAGTTGTTGTTTATAGTGATGGATAAGTATAGTAATGTCAAATTTTATAGGAAGAAGCTCATGGGTGAGTGTTGTTAGGAATTGTGCAAGAATGAATGTTGATATTAAGGTCATAGTGTGGTGATGGATCAATTATCTGGAAGAGTAGTTGATAAAGTCTTAGACTATAGCATGTACCATTTAGAATATATGGATGAGATGATGATGTTGTTAGGTTTTGGTAGTTTTTAAGACCTAGAGGATCTTGGTTTTGGGAAAGGAATTCCCGAAGCCTAACCCAAGTATGTAAAGAGGTGTTTTGACACATTTAGAACTTGTTACCAACCTCTAACCGATGTTTGTGATTGTTCAAAAAAAATTAATTATGATGAAAGCCTTGTGATGGCTTATGATTAAATGAATGCATATGTGTGTTATGTAGATCATGTTCCGGGTGATGGTGCGGAATGATCAGAGCAATTGGATTTCGGCTCTTTCCTCGAGGTAGGAGAGGAGTTATATATTCAAATTGCATGAGTAGATTTATAGTGATTGTTGTATGTTTTACACTCATGCTTGCCTTGCCATGTATATATGTATATTGAATTAATATGGAAGGCAATTTGTTGATTATGAGGATGGTATATGAAAATAGGAGATGTATACCTTTGTGTGTGATGTTGATAAGTTAAACTTTAATTAGTTATTGAGAAAATATGAATGTAAGAGTATTGATTACTAAGAATAGTATGTGTAATGAAAAGGAGTTAGTTTTAATATGGTAAATGGATTAGAATGGAAATTGTTGGGTATAAACATATAGGACAAGTTTTAAATACCCATGGTGAGGTATATGAAGTATGAAATTGAGTTAGTTTGGTCTGGAATAGATTTTGGTATGTTGAGTTACAAAATTTCCAGTTTTCTGCGCATATACTGATAATCTCGCTTAAGCGAGATGGATTCTCGCCCAAGCGACAATCCCCTGTATCAGTATTATGGCCTCTGGCCCATTCTCGCTCAGGCGAGTAAGTTACTCGCTCAAGCGAGTTGAATATGAATTGAGCATGAGAGACACTGGGCAAATCTCGCTCAAGCGGGCGTGGCCGCGCTTGAGCGAGCGTGAGAGAATTTGGTTCTGTGGGGAATTCGCTTAAGCGAGCGATGGGGCATGCTGGATCTCGCCCAAGCGAGCGAGTATGAAATTTGGATACTGGAAGAATTCCGCTTGAGCGAGAGTGACACGCTCAAGCGAGATAATGACCTGATGCTCCTTACTTCTTCGCTTAAGAAGAATTTTTGGGCGCTCAAGCGACCCACTTTAATCTCGCTCAGGCGAGAGTGTGTCTCGCTCGAGCGAGTGGGCGTGAAAACGCTGCTGGATGATATTCGCCTACGCGAGGAGGCTCGCCCAAGCGAGCTATGTGATACTCGCCCAAGCGAGTGGGGGTCTCGCTTGAGCGAGTGACCCCTGATGAAAATTTTTATTTTCTTTCTTAATTTGATGGTGATGACACAACTAAAAAAACCCTAAACAGCTATCTCAAATTAGCGACCACAGTATCCCGTCGCTAATTAGCGACCGTATTAGCGACCGCAGTGTAACGAAAAGGGACCAAGAAGATGTTAGCGACTCATGTAGCGACCGAGTCCTGTATCGGTCGCTAAAAATTATAAACACCGTCGCTAGCAGCGTCGCTATTTTGGAGCTCCACCTTGTTTTCCTTTCCCGCCAGGTTTTTCTGTTGGCGCCAAATCGTAGCGACGGTGAATACCGTCGCTAACACTCCCCTAACTATAGCGACGGACTTAATGCGTCGCTATAGTTTGTTCTAGCGACGGCAATACGGAACCGTCGCTATGATTTTGGCATTCCCTCCAATTTATTTGTTTTAATAATGGAAGGTAGCGACGGGATCAGCCTACCGTCGCCACGTTTCAGTATTTTAGTGACGGTGTATCGTGCCGTCGCTATCTTTTATGGTCTTCCCTCCATAATTTTGCTTTTTAAAAAGGAAAGTAGTGACGGTGTGGATGATACCGTCGCTAATAAGTTTAGGATTAGGGACGGATAGGTTTGCCGTCACTACTACTCGGGAGTAGTGACGGATATTTGTTGTCGTCGCTAATATTGAGGGGTTTAGGGACGGAACTTGTTGCCGTCGCTAACTGTCAGTAATACTCGATTTTGGAGGTGCCCCCCAAATCAGTTGCCCTAAGTTTCCCTCCCCAAATCCGTCACCCTCTGTCTCTGTGTCTCCTCTCCTCCGTCGTTCCTCCCTCTCCTCCGTCGTTCGTCGGCACCCATTCCCTCCGTTCCTTCCAGAAACCGTCCCTCCCTCCCTCCCTCCCTTCCCCGGCTCATTCCCTCCGTACGAGGTCTCTCCTCCGTCGTTCCCTCCCTCCCTCCCTGTGTCTCCTCCGTCGTTCCCTCCGTCCCTCTCTCTGTCGGCACCCATTCCTTGGTTCACCGGTGGCTACACTCCCCTCTCCCCTTCGTCGACAGGTTAGTTCATTTTGTTGCTTGCCAAATGTTGCTTATGATTGTTTTGTCTGGTTCACCGGTGGCTACACTGAAAATTTGCATGGTGTGTTACTTTTCGTTTGAGTTGGATTTGGTGGTTGCCTTTTAGTCTGCTCCTGGCAGAACCAGATTTTTAGTTTTCTTGTTATAACAGGCATTTTGCTTGGTCTGGCTGTAAAAGATTGGTGAATAGCAGAATTTTCTTGCTAGTTCCAAGCTGTATTTGTTATTTTTGAACTAAAACAGTAGAGCACAGCACATGGGTCTATGCAGTCCAGTTCATATTTTAGCTCTTTTTTTTTATAAATATAATTTTAAGATGGATATTTTTTTCATAACACTTGTAATGTTCATAATCATTCATTGCTTGACCTGAATAGTCTCACCATACAAAGCAAATTTGGGAAATGCTTCTACCTTGAATGTGGTCAAACTGGTTTTTGAATTCAGAGTTATTACTTGATTCTTCTCAGTTAGGATTTTATTTTACCCTTTTTTGGTAAACAATCACACTGCTTTTTGAATGAAGAAGCTGTTGCTCTTATTAGTAGTGTTTCAATGAATCAGTGTCTATGAGTAGTAGCATTAAATCTTATTGCATACTGAATTTAAACCTGATTTGCTTTACTGAAATTTTGTTTCATTAGTTGTTTCACAATAAACTAGCTATGAATTAATAGTGTTTTAATGAATCAATGTCTATGAGTTGCATAAATCTTATTGTATAGCAAGTTTAAACCCGATCTGCTTTACTGAAATTTTTTGTTTCATTAGTTGTTTCACAATATACTAGCTATGAAGCTTCACTTATTCATCTGTGTAGAAGGTTGCTCCACCTGAAGAGTTAAAGAGCTCCGCCAAGCGACCTGATCTAAAGGCCATAACCAAGGCAAGTAAAAATTAAATGATTTAAAATTTAATGATATTTTTCTGTGATGATCTAATATAGGATTTTGCTTTTCTGGTATTTGTTAATTACATTGCAATGAATTTACATTATCAATGTTTTGTTATCATCTTGATTGATGCCTAATATTGTGCTAATTCAGTTTAATATTTGGTTAATTATGAATTGTCTCTTCGAGAAGTGTAATGGACTAATTTATGAGAAATAACATCAAACAAGTTTGAAATAAAATTGTTGGATTTTTAATAATGCATACAACAACAATAACAATAGCCTTATAACACTAAATGATGCTGGCTAAATGGTTAAATAATGCCATTAAGCTCGGCTAAAATCAAATTTTTTTGATGTTTGTTTATAGGGATTTCGCTTTCATATGATGATGATCCATGTAGCCGACCTCACTTAGTGAGATAAGACTTTGTTATTGTTGTTTACATGGGGGTCTTTTTTGATAAGTTTCTTTAATGTTCTTTGCCTCAACCCCTTTTCATTGGGCTAAAAATCATACAGTGCAATTGTTGCACCAGTGTCTCCAAAGGCCTTTTGCGTCTGGTTAACTTATTTTAATGGCTTCATCCACTTTTTGTCAACGTCTTTGCAATAGATGTCATTTCACAACATTTCCTTGTTTACAATTATTTTTTATCTTGTCCTCTTCCTTATTACCATTCGTCCATCTTAACATTCTCATTTATGCTACTCTTACTTTGTTTCTTGTGTTATCCCTTTACATCCCAATATTCACTATGTTCTGTAATTGGTCATATAACAGTCAGATAAAAGTTTTCATTGAGCTTGTTAGGTATTTTACCATCACAAATAACACCTGATTCCTTTCTCTATTTTTAATAATGATGATAGTCTTAAATTTATTAATCTGGTGCCTTGATTTGATTAATTGATTTAATTGCATGAATTAGTTGAGAAATTACATTTAGAAAATACATATATGGCAAAATTGGAAGACGAAGATCATCAAGGAATAATTTATGGGATAGATAGTGATGATGAAGGACCAACAGCTAGAATGGAGACTAAACCTACGCCTCCACAAACACCTAAAAGACCAAGAACTCCAGAACCAGAATACTCGGAATTTGGTCAAACTAGTAATCCCAATAGAACTAATAGTAATAATAGAAATTATCAAGACTATATTTATAGTCGAGGATATGTAGAAAAAAATGGTAAAATTAATAAGAGTATTCCAACTACTATTCTTAATATGTGTCAAATTAGTTATTTAAGTTGATATAAACTTAGTCAGTTGTAAAGCTAAAAGTTATTACATTCTTATCTATTACATCTTTAGAAACTTCATTATGGAAACCAGTTGAATGTTGGGAACTTTGATTAACACTGTTAACAATCAACTTTGTCATGCAGACCAATACACTTTACGCGTGGTCTGTGTTTGGCTCTCATCAGCGTTGTCTCCATCGCTATCTCTCTTTCGACGGTAATCCCCTAACGCTAACTTATCCGGCTATGTGTGTTGTATGTGTTGAAGTGTATGTATGTTGATTGTTGTTTGTTTGTGGAGAGCTGAGCTCATTAGGCAGTGATTGTGTGTGCTGATAACCTTTTCTTTTATGCATGTGTAATGTTGTTTGTTAGTGGAGAGCAGAGCTCATTAGGCATTGGTTTTGTGTGCTGATAACATGATTTACGATGCATGTGTAATGTTGTTTGTTAGTGGAGAGCAGAGCTCATTAGCCGTTGATGACATATATTGATAACATGATTTTGTGTTCATAACTGTGAATATCATATACAATGCGTATGATATGTTTATTTATCTATACTGGGAAGTTTTCTATATGTAACAGGCCATTTGTAAATTTGGGAAATGTCTAGTTTACAGGGGAGACTCTGCCAAAATTTCGGCAGGCTCCCTTTATTAGGGAACTTAAAAAATGAAACACAACGTTAATAATGTAGGGTTTAGTCGTGTGTGTACCCATTAGATTCCCGTTCAAGTTTCAAAACAACCGGTCGATGTACCGTGTTGAATGTTGGATCTTGAATTGTCCCGGTTTGGACAGTTTGGTATGAATTTGTAACCTGTAGGGCGTAACCCATCAATGTTGTATGTGGTCTATCTTGAGAATTTGAATGAATGTTGGTATGAAATTTCGGTTATGGTGTTTCATATTGTCCCCAGGGTGCATGTCTGCGTGTGGTGTTTCATACCGTACGTATCTCTGTGTACTCGGGGACCAATGCGAAATGCTGGCGAAATTTCAAATGAACATTCATTCAACTCAAGATAGACCACATACAATTATGGGATGGGTTACGGATGGTTGCATATTCATCCCGAATGGGATAGGGCCCCACCAATTTGCAACATCAAAGAGATAGAGTGATTCACAACCGATAGTTAAATAAAAATTTAAACGTGTAAGGTAACAGAAATCGTGCTTGTTAGATATTGTAAATGGAGGTACCGGTAAATCGGCGATGGATGTACAACCGACTAGATAGCAATCGGCGAGTGACTGAGGAGTTTATGATGGGGCTATTGGAGTTCATTCCGTTCGCTACGGCAAACACGCCTGCATTTGAAGCAACTCAAAAGATTCGTTGTCCGTGCTCAAAGTGCAAATGCATGAGTTTTGAATACGCGGATGATGTCATGTGCCACCTAACTGAGAAAGGGTTCATGGAAACATACCACTGCTGGTACAACCATGGTGAGCAGTTACCGCGTAGACCATCAGATGACACCCTGCAACAGTCTTACTACGAGGTTGGAGGAAACAGGGATACGTACAACAACATAGAACAAATGGTGATGGATCATGTTGGACCCTCCACCGGGCGTATGCTGGAACATAATGACCAAGCAGGTCATGGGGACTCTAACAATGTAGAGGAGGATCCTAATCCGGAGGTGAAGAGATTTTATGATTTGTTGGCGGTGGCTCAGACTCCATTGTGGGACGGGTGCAACAGTCACACTGAGTTATCCGCCTCCCTAGCTGCTTTAAGCCTAAAGGCAGATTATAATCTTTCTGGAGGTTGTTTTGATAGGATGGTCAATCTGATGGGTTCCACCATGCCTAGTAATCACAGAATGCCAGCAAACCTGTACCGTGCTAAGAAACAAGTGGCAAACTTGGGGTTGGGTTGTGTGAAGATAGAGTGTTGTGTTGGTGGATGTATGCTGTTCAGAAATGAGTTTGCAGACGAGAGTGTCACAAAATGTCTGCATTGTAATGAGGAACGCTACAAGACCGTTAAAAGGAGAGGGAAGGTAACCCGGACGGCCAGGAAGAAAATGTGGTACTTCCCTATAACACCGCGTTTTCAACGCCTGTATGCCTCATTGTCCACGGCAAAACACATGCGTTGGCATGCTTTGAACCGAACACAAGAGGGGTTTCTTTGCCATCCTTCCGACGGGAAAGCATGGAAGTGTTTGGATGAGCTATATCCGGACTTTTCTGGCGAGCCGCGAAATGTAAGACTTGGCTTATGTACTGATGGGTTTAACCCTTTCGGTCAATACGGAAGGGCTTACTCTTGTTGGCCAGTCATCCTGACCCCATACAATCTGCCGCCTGATATGTGTATGAAGAGGGAGGTCATGTTTCTATCTATACTGGTTCCAGGACCCAAAAATCCAAAGGCGAACATAGACGTGTTTTTGCAACCGTTGGTTGAAGAGTTATCACAGTTATGGGATGTCGGGGTAATGACATACGATGTGTCTTTGAAGAACAACTTTATGATGCGTGCTGTTTTGATGTGGACTATTAACGACTTCCCGGCCTATGGTATGCTTTCTGGATGGTCCACGTCTGGGAAGCTTGCTTGCCCTGTATGCATGGAACATACCGGGGGGGAATCACTCCCTGTTAGTGGCAAGACAAGTTTCTTTGACTGTCATAGAAAGTTTCTACCGTTGGAGCACCCGTTTAGGAGGAACAAAACCGCTTTTAAGAAGAACAAGGTTGTTAATGAACCTCCACCCCGTAGGCTATCTGGTGCACGGGTTTGGCAGAGGGTCGAAGAGTATCCTTACATCTGGGACAAGAGTGTTAAGGAGTTTGCGGGTTACGGTAAGGAACACCACTGGGTGAAGCAGAGTGTGTTGTGGGATTTGCCATATTGGAAAGACTTGTTGTTAAGACACAACATTGATGTGATGCACACTGAACGTAATGTTTTCATGAATATTTTTGACACTGTTATGGACATCAAAGGGAGAACAAAGGACAACGAGAAGAGTCGTCTAGACCTTCCGATTTGGTGTTCCAGAAAGGAGTTGGAGTTGAGGGATGCGGGACGTGGAAGAATGTTTAAACCCCATGCAAAATATGCTTTAACTAGACCACAACAGATTGCTGTATGTATTTGGATGAATGGGTTGACCCTGCCTGACGGATTCGCTTCTAACTTGAGTAGATGTGTCGACGTGAAGGAGGGCAGGGTGTTTGGCATGAAAAGTCATGATTGCCATGTGTTTATGCAACAACTACTCCCGTACGCGTTTCATGCCTTACCGAAGCCTATTTGGAAACCGTTAGTGGAGTTGAGTCACTTCTTTAAGGAGTTGACGGCTACTTCGTTGAGTGTGGAGAAACTTGTGAAGATGGAAGAAACTATCCCGGTATTGATTTGTAAGTTGGAGCAGATTTTCCCACCAAGTTTTTTTGACTCCATGGAGCATTTGCCTATCCATCTACCGTACGAGGCCTTGGTTGGTGGCCCAGTGCAGTATCGTTGGATGTATCCATTCGAAAGGTGAATGCTTGGTGAACTCTTTAATTTACTTGCAAATCATGCTTATAATAGTATTTTCTAACTTAACACCACCTTGTTAATGATGTTGAAGATTCTTACGCTCTTTAAAAGATAAAGTGTCGAACAAAGCCTGCGTTGAAGCTTCAATTTGTGAGGCATACTTAGTCGAAGAAATGACAACCTTTGCTTCTTTCTATTTTCCAACGGAGATAGAAACTAGAATGAGTAGATTTCCCCGCAATCTTGGTGTAGCCAGCCGCACAGGGTTTGATGAACAAACGTCGATTTTCAACTATCCTGGTCACCCGGGGGGCAGGCTCACAAAATGTTACATTGATGAGAAAGATCGAAAGGCGGCTCACTTGTACATTCTTCTCAATTGCCCAGAAGTGGAACCCTTTATTGAGTAAGTCATAGAAGTTATATTATACATTCTTAACGTAGCTTTTATATTAAACTTATTTGTTTCTTTCAATAGCTTATACACAAATATGCTAAAACTTGAGCAAAATGATTTAACTGATGACCAAATTCATAGTGAGGTGTCATCCAAGTTCGTTGGTTGGTTCGCGCAACATGTAAGACCCGTATACCAAGTGTTTTTAAGCCTATTTGCTTCTAACTCCCGTCAATATGGTAACAATGACCTACTTCTTATGTTGTACATAGATACAAGACCCTAACAACCATATTGAAGATTCTTTACTCCAAGCCCTTTCTTGGGGGCCGGTGAAGACTGTTAAAAAATGGCCTATTTACTACGTAAATGGCTACAAGTTTAATATTCTTCAATGGAGTGAAGGGATGCGCACCCATAACTACGGGGTTTGTGTTAAAGGCACCGCCGGTCAGTTGGAAGAAGACTTTTATGGAGTGCTGACGGAGATTGTTGAAGTTTCATTCTCTGGACGACTAAGAAGAGATATTGTTCTATTCAAATGTGATTGGTTCGACAACACAATCGGTGTTGGAACAAAGGTTGACAACAACTACGGCTTAGTTGAGGTCAAGAAGAATGGTAGATATAAAGGGTTTGATCCCTTCATTTTTGCCCAACAAGCTGAGCAGGTTTATTACACCGACTTCCCGGGAGGACATCGGGACTGGTATGCAGTAATCAAGGCCAAGGCCCGAAGTCAGATCACTGACAATGTCTCCGAGGAGGTCGATGACGCTTATCAGCTTGCACCACACGAGCTCAACGATACGAATTTGTTGTTCAACATTGATCCAGTCATAATGGACGAGACACTCGCCACTACGGGGGGTGAACACATTGACAAAGACCTTGTCTCTCGATCAAAACGGTCTAGGGCTGATTTGGATACTGATGAACTTGTTCAAACAGATAACCTCAGTGACACTGAAACTGAGGGGGAATTTGAAACTGAAACAGACACAGAGTATGTAGTTGTTAAACATATATACATAGGTTTATATATATCCTGAGACTAACCTTTCTTTTCATGATTTTATCCACAGATGACGGGACGTCGACTGCCCTTCAGTAGGGGTGGTGGGTCCAGGACCCCGGCTTCCCGTCTGGGGATGCAAACCCCAGGGCAGCAGACCACTCCATCACCACCACAGCGGACCACTCCATCCCCATTACAGCAGACCACTCCATCACCACCACCACAGCAGACCACTCCATCACCACTCCAGCAGACCACTCCATCACCACCACCACAGCAGACAACCCCATCACCCCTACAGCTGACCACCCCAGAGCAGACTCCTGGAGTTGATGGCTTGGAGGACCATGGCCATCAGGCGACCCCACCTCCGGCATCCCCTCTGCCTATGTTGGTACCCGTGCCGGCCGGAGACGAGTAAGTGACTAAATTTCATATACTTTTATGTTATTTGTATGATACTTTATATTAGGGTTTAGTTGAAAGACTTGTTGGTTTATTGGATGTTACTTTAATTAGTACTTGTATAGATTGAATTGTACTGGGCACTCTTCTGTTTGTAACAGGGTAACTATTTAAACTTGGAAATGTTACATTTACAGGGGAGACTCTGCCGAAATTTTGGGTGTCTCCCTAGATTGTGTGTTGTTTTATTCCTAACATAATTGTTGTCATTACAGCTTTGTTGATAGTAGTCGCACTACCAAAGCGATTACTAAGGTTTTGAAGGCCCAGTGGGATGGTCCATATATATCTTGGACAGATGCTGGGAAGGTTGTGCAAGATAGGTGGTTTGACACCTTCTCGGTAAGTTCCTAGCTCATTTATTGTGACTTGATTTGTAAAATAGACCCGTTATTAATTTTGATTTCTCAATTCATTTTACAGCGTGATTACCAGTGGGCGGAGGGTATGATTGATGAGATTAGGAAGGTCTTTGCCACAAAGACCTCCAAAATCATCAAGAGTACCCTTTGGAAGGTGAGGGACAAGGGTGAGCGCCCTCGTTGGATCCCGGAGGACCATTGGGACGGGATGGTCCAGAAGTGGGGCGGGGTCCCATTCCAGCAGGCGAGTGCTCGGAATAGGGCCAACAGAGCCGCCGATGCTGCAGCCTCGGTTTACACTGGGGGTAGCATTTCAACCCTCGAGCACAAGAAAAGATTTGTAAGTATATTTATGTTAAACATTTCTATTATGATTCGTCTTACATGTTTACAAATAATAATCTCAATGTTTTTTGTCCACCACAGGAGCAGAGGGAGCACCGGGAGCCTTCTTTGTTTGAGGTCATGCAAATGACCAAGAAGAACAAAGTCGGTGCATGGGTAAACCAGAAGACTACGGAGCTAGCGGTATTTACTTTTAACTGACACATGCTTTTAATTTACTTACAAATCAGCTTACTAATCCTATCGTTGTTTTTGAATTTACAGGAGGCGTATCAGGCCAGGAGGGCCGAGAAGGAGGCGGACCTGGTGGCTTCCACTCTTGAAGGGGAGGTTCCTCCCACCCTATCTTGTTCTGACGACAACGCCATCTATATGGAGGCTGTTGGCGGTGTGAACAAGAAAGGGAGGGTGTTTGGATTGGGTGGCGTTGGCACGCAGCTGGCGAAAAAGGGGAAGACCCCTTCCTCTTCGTCTTCCTCTGGTCTTCCGACTGAGGTCGTTCAGGTAATTCAAAACCTGAACGATGAGCTACACGAGGAGCGACGTCAGAGGCAGTTGCTGTTGGAGCGGCACGAGGGGGACCGACAGAAGGCCGAGGCGGACCGACAGCGGGCCGAGGAGCAGCACGCCGAGACTCGTCGGCAACTTGCTCAGCAGCAGGAGCTACTGATGCAGTTGATGGCGAGGCTACCTCCCCCCACTTCCCAGGCGCCCCCACCACCACCCCAGGATCCCCCACCACCTTGATTGTAGTTCTTTTATTTATACACATTGTATATTTGATTTTTAGTTATGTTATATTTTTATTCAGTATTTATTTTGTCATTCTTTATATATTATGTCAATATTTATTGGTAATTACATTCAAATCACAAAGCCTTATTCTACCTATCATTAATAATTCAACCTATTTGATAAATTAATTTAATTATAAAATTTTATCAGCCAATACAAAATATTAAGATATTTTTAAAGTTAAATTAACAAAACCAGTCAATATTGAATTAATTTTTAAAAAATATAAAAATTCCCGTTAGCGACGGGACATGTCCGTCGCTGACGTTTTAACACTAGCGACGGATGCTGTGGTCGCTATATCACAATGACTAGCGACGGACGTTGTGGTCGCTAACTGACAACAACTAGCGACGGACATTGGCGTCGCTACATCGCAACCTCTAGCGACGGATACTGTGGTCGCTACATCACAATCAGTAGCGACGGAATAACTTGGTCGCTGTATCACTTCCTATAGCGACGGCAGACGGTGGTCGCTGGTGGCTGTTAGTAGCGACGGGTATTCGAGGTCGCTGTATGACAACACTTAGCGACGGCTGGAGTTATTGGGGCAGAGACGATTTTAGCGACGGCCCTACGCCGTCGATATTGTAGCGACGACAGTTATGTGGTCGCTGATGTGTTTTCGACGAGGGTTTTAGCGACGTCCTCTTGCCCGTCTGCGATGCCGTCGCTAAAACCATTAGCGACGGGAATTCCATTGATTAGCGACCAATTACTTCCGTCGCTAACAGTTGTTTTTTTAGTGGTGTGAGCTCTTCCCCTTATATTATAAGATGCCTGAGGGATTGAAAGGGGTATATAAAGAAGACAATTATATAGTGTTGTTGTACAATAATTAAATTATTGAGATGACATGATTATACCATGATACATACAATGAGAAACACAAATCTCGGTTACTAAGGATGATGGAATACGTAAGAATGTTTCGGATAATTTCCTTGTGTACAGAATGATCGTATTATTGATGATTTTATAGTAAAAACTATTGTGGTTGAATATGGACATTGATCCATTATATGTTATGGAACACAAAAATGTGTTGCGTTTGGATGTGAGGTCAAGAATGTGAGTATATAGGATATATGTAAATAATGAATAAATCTTGGATAATTCCGAGTGTAGATTAAGGTGATGATGGTTGCTATATCTTTGTTATCCATGTGTGGATTAATAATATGTATGTTGCTATGTCCTTAAATTCCTTTTGCGAGTTGATATGAAATGATGTTATGGCCATTGAAATGCCTATTTATATGAAATGATCTTGTGGCCATTGAGATGCCCATTTGTATGAACAATGTGCCTTGAGGGGCTTTAATATGATTATGAATGATTATTAAGATGCCAAATAATATACCCTAATTGAGAGGGTGAGAAATCATTGTAAGATTGTTGAGCACATGCATTATTGCATTGTTATATTTATGACATAGCATGGCATAAATATGCATTATATTGTCGAATTTATCACCTTGCGGGGTGCCAAGAGGGGTGTATCCCCGAGTGATGATGGTATTGTGATAATTATTGAGAATTGAATCACCTTGCGGGGTGCCACGAAGGGTGAAGCCCTGAGTGATGATGATGTGATATTGTACCGGTGGTTGCGATCACCGAGATTGTGAAATGTGAAAGGCCCTGTGGGGACCAGTATATGATGATGAGCCAGTGGTTGCGATCACTTGGTATATGATATGATAAAGGGCTTGCGAGCGCCTATGATGCCCATGGTTGCGATCATGAGGCGGGAGTACCCCTTGCGAGGCGGGAAACCTATGTGAATTGTTGAACGTGGTTGCGATCACGAGAAAATCTATTGATATGATAAAGGGCTTGCGAGCACCTATGATGCCCATGGTTGTGATCATGAGGCGGGAGTACCCCTTGCGAGGCGGGAAACCTATGTGGATTATTGAACGTGGTTGCGATCACGAGAAAGCTCCTTGCGAGGCTGCTTTAGGGAGTACCCCTTGCGAGGCGGGAAACCAATGATTATGAATGTTTGATTATGGTGGTTGCGATCACCCATTATGATTATGAATGTTTGGTTATGGTGGTTGCGATCACCCATTATGATTATGAATGTTTGGTTATGGTGGTTACGATCACCCATTATGATTATGAATGTTTGATTATGGTGGTTGCGATCACCCTTTGATATAGAATTGAATTATTGTTTATTTTTAAATAGGATGACCATGAGTGATGAAAAACCCCTTGCAAGGATGTAATGACTAAATGATAAATAAATTGATGATGATAATAATTGAGGATGCCCTTGATGGTAAGTGGCAAAGCAATTGTATAGGTGACTGTGTATATGCTTGTGTTTATTTATGATATAAATTATAGTTTATGAAGTCTGTATGCCTAACATAATAATGAAATGATGAATAGGTAATAATTAAATGATTTTGGTAGCAAAGCACACATGATGTTTGTATGCATATACACATGATCACAATATTTGTTATTCGTCATTTTGAATGTATAACTCACTCTTCCATGTGGTCTCCTTTTTAGCATTGTGATGCAGGTTGTCATGGGAGGAATTCGGATTTTGAATCAAAGCTTAGTGAAGGTAGTAGTGATAGGGGTAGTGCCTTGGCCGGCATCATTTGTAGATTATTATGTATTGGAATTATGTAATGTAAAGGTTACTTATGATAGTATAGATGTTTTAATGAATTTGAACATGTATAGATTGATCCCTTCAGAATTGATAGATAATAAATATATATGGAGAATATAAGAGATGATTTGATGCATATTAGAAAGGTTAATACTAGACGGTGCTCTTAAACGTTGAGATAGTCGGGAGAAGATTCCCGTATGTACAGGTTCATATATACATGATTAGGCCCTAGGCTTAGCATGCTTATATGACTAATTGTAGAAAGATAATAGTCGTCTAATAGACGTATGATATGCAATTGCATGCTAGCCTAGCCTTTTCTCATATCGTCATATATGGGACTAGGCGTGTGCCCGGTATACATATTCTTCCGCTGTAAACTCTATTAATTTTGTATACCGTTATGGGCAATTTATCTATCGATCCAGCTTTAGTTTATTTAATTGTACGCTTCGGTTTTCTGTGATTCGAGTCTCGGTGTGACACCGATATTATTTTGAAACGTGAAAACTTTACCCACATTTTTATTAATCATTATGACGATCACATCGGGATTCGAGTACGGTAAATCGGGGTGTTACACCTTCAAGATGCTCGCTACATTGCCAAAGTGAAAGGTAAAACTATCATTCTTGATAATGAAGTTATGAATCAAGTTGGCTTACTCCCTCTTAGCAATGCTTCCTTCCATGGCAAAGAACCTCCTCTTGCATGGAATTATAATCCATTGGAGGCAAGATCCTTCTTTAATCTTGCAGGTCCCTCTAGCACGGTTGGCACTTTAAGTCTTCATCACCGCCTCCTACATTTTGTCCTTGTCAAAATTCTCCTTCCTTCCGGTGGAAATTATGCAAGGCTCAATGAGGCCCAAATCTTGCTGCTCTGGGCAATTGTCAATGAAAAGGACATCAATTGGATTGACTTGATTAGGCATCATATGATTGAAGCCCAAAACCTCGCTCATCTTCCATACGCAATATTCATTACCAAATTGCTCCACCACTTCAAAGTGGATTTGAAAAATAAAATCAAAGAAATGGTTGGTCCCAAAGCACCTATTGGCAAATCTCATCTCACCAAGATGAATATTGTGGAGTACCATGGCAGGTGGTAGTTTCTTAGACGTCCACGTCACGAAGCTGAAGATGACGCTTCTTCTCCTCCTCCACCCGCTCCTACTGATGATCTGTTCACCAGACTCACTGCCCACCTGGACCAGCGCCTCAACTCTATGGAAGCCAACATCAATGCCCGACTAGACAAAATTGAAGCAAATATGGAAGAACGGTATACCGAGCTAGTCACCCAGATTTCTAGCATCCACTTCCCACAGCCTTGATTGACTTCTATTTTCTTTGTTTAAATTTCACGTTAAGACTTGGTTGTTTTTTCTGCCATTTTACTCTGGTTTATGACTATTTTGGTTAATTATTTACACTATTAGCTTGCCTTTGATGGTTAAGTTTCAACTGCGTTGCCTGCGATTATTACTCAATTTACTGCATATTCTCAACTGTTTGTTTTTGATAATGACAAAGGGGGAGAGATATACAATACATGTGAGATAAATGTGTATGTAATTTTTTCTTTTTCAACGCTTGAAAAAATTTGATGGTTTTATTGAAAAACAAAGGGGGAGACATATCTCCTTAAAAGAAATAATTGTTTAAACAAACATAGACATTATTTTTCATAACTTGTTATTGTTTTTAAGCACCCCAAGAGATGGCCATTGATTGTCATCATCAAAAAGGGGGAGAATGTATTTGCATGTGATAACAGGTTTTGATAATGACAAAGGAAACAAGCAATGCGAAGTCTTCGAAGAATCAAAAACAATTAGAGGTATCATATAAAAGAAGAAAACGGTTTCACAAAGGTTCAAGAAATCAAGAAACCAATAAACCAAGACATAGGAAAGCAACTATGCATCACAAGTTTCAAATGGATGACCAACAGGCATGAAAAATCTCAAAATGCAAAGCCTGAATCGATTCAAGCACGAGTGAATCGATTCACAGCCCTGGAAGTCACAAAAATAGGAAACAGAATGGGTCGAATCGATTCACCATGACCCTGAATCGATTCGAACACCTAGGAGTCACTTTAATTGAAGACAGAATGTCTTGAATCGATTCAAAGAAGCCTCGAATCGATTCACACGTATCAGAAACTCCAAACTGCAGAAACAGAATGACTCGAATCGATTCAGACAATGCTCGAATCGATTCACACGAATCTGAAACTTAAATCTGCACGCATCAGAATGCTTTGAATCGATTCAAGGCACTACGAATCGATTCGAGAAGTGGGAAACACCACTAAAAAGACAGATTTAAGTGGGAAACATGGAACCAATCTTATAATACGCAAAGATAAGCTGGAGCCATCATCTTGCAACGGCTAGGAACCCTCAATACTGCACAAATGAGTCTATATAATGAAGAGGAACCCAAGCACAATAAGTAGAACCAAGCAGCTACAATCCTTTGCTTTCTCTTGTGCCTTGTAAGCCCTATTTCTTGTATCTTGAAATACATTTGTATATCCTCTCATCTTGAGAGTTAGAATTTTGTGAAAGCTTTCATTTGTGTATCTACTCTATTAAGAGAGTGTATTGATTGTAAACACAAACACCAAACACAAGTTATTTACTCTAGGTTGAGTGGTTGTTCACTCTAGGTTGAGTGGTCACAAAGGTTGGGGTTCAACCTTTGGGTATTGAGAGATTGTGAGATTGGGTGGGTTGCCCTCTGCTTGTGAGAATTGAGTTCTTGAGTGTGGGACACTAGGAAGCTGCAATTGCTCAAAGCTTGTATCTCAAATCTTCAATAGTGAAATCCTCTGAGTGGGTTGCTTAGAGGCGAGACGTACACCGGATTGGGTGGAACTCGTTATATCGGTTTGCAAGCTTCTCTTCCTTACTCTTTTACTTTCATATACTGCATATTAATTGATTGGTGTTGATTGTTTGAGAAGAGCACACTTAAACCTGCTTAATTTGTTATACTTCAAATACTGCACACCAAGTGTTTGCTAAATTGCCCCAGCAATATTTTCTTTTGTAGTACATTGCATATCATCCTTTACTTGCTTTCACTTGCATACTCTTATAAACTTGGTTATAGAAATCATTTTCAAAGGTATTCCAAGCAAAAGTTTTATAACTCAATTCACCCCCCCTCTTGAGTATTGAGGCCACTTGAACAACAGTTCGTTCTTTTCTTGGCCATGCAGGTTTCTACAGAAGATTCATAAAGAATTTTAGCAAGAAGGCTAAACTACTATCCAGTCTGCTTCAAAAGGATGTGGTATTTAAGTTTGATGAAAAGTGTAAGGAGGCTTTTAATTGCCTCAAGCAAGCATTGACGACTACCCCAATAATTCTAGCACCTATTTGGACAGCCCCATTTGAGTTGATGTGTGATGCCTCTAATTATGCATTGGGAGCTATCCTTGGTCAAAAGATTGACAAGCAGCCTAGGGTCATCTACTATGCATCTAAAACTTTAGATGCCGCCCAGGTAAATTACACCACTACTGAAAAAGAGCTCTTGGCCATTGTTTTTACATTAGATAAGTTCAGATCTTACCTACTCGGTTCTCGAGTAGTTGTCTTTACTGACCATGCAGCTCTGAAATACTTGTTGAAGAAAGGTGAGTCCAAGCCAAGATTAATTCGTTGGATGCTTTTGCTCCAAGAGTTTGACATAGAAATTCATGACAGAAGTGGAACACAAAATCTTATGGCAGACCATTTAAGCAGAATTGAGAATGCTCCTGATTCGGCACCTATTTGGGACCATTTTCCCAATGAACACCTCATGAGTATTTCTAACTCTTTTGATACACCTTGGTTTGCTAACATTGTAAATTATCTTGTTGCTTCTATTTTTCCACCATATGCATCCAAAAACCAAATTTCAAAATTAAAAAGTGATGCAAAGTATTATATATAGGATGACCCGTGTAACGCCCCGGCCATTTTTCAGGAATGAACGACTCTCTCTACAGACCAACACGAGACCTTTTCAATGTGCTTTTGTCGTCACTCACACATTTCCTAAGAACTTCCCAGGAGGTTACCCATCCCAGAATTACTCTAAGTTAAGCACGCTTAACTTTGGAGTTCTTAAGTGATAGGCCACCAAAAAGGCTAATGCATTTGTTGGTATAGGTAGTACGAATTCATTTCTTTTAGCTATTCTCGACTGTATAGTCCCATACCTATACCGTTTTTGGATCCTCTCATTTTGGTGTATATTTGGTTCGTTCATATGTCCCTCCCACTGGAAGCCTTCCAGGAGCCGCTTCTTGTCCGTGCCTAAGCACCGACGATCACTCCCCGCCCTCAACAGTGATCGGGATGTCACAACCCGTATTTGTGGAAATTATGTAATGATCAGGTAATTCGAAGATGCATTCCCGATCATCGGTTCTTTGATTCTGCCATGCTTCACCAGTTGGTGGACATTTTGGTCCACAAAGAACAGCAAGGAAGGTATTGGACTCTGGTTTATACTGGCCCATAATTTTTAAAGATGCATGGAGAACTTGTGACACTTGTGAGGAATACCAAAGAATTGGTAATGCTATCACGTGGAGACAACAAATGCCTAAGCAACCTATGTTGTTTTGTGAAGTATTTGATGTTTGGGGCATTGATTTTATGGGTCCATTTCCTCCATCCTTTGGTTTTACTTACATTTTATTGGCTGTAGATTATGTTTCTAAATGGGTGGAAGCTAAAGCCACCAGGACTAATGATGCTCGAGTTGTTATGGATTTTGTTAGATCTCAAATTTTTTGCAGGTTTGGAATCCCGAGAGCAATCATTAGTGATCAAGGAACACACTTCTGCAACAGGACCATGCAAGTTATGCTCATAAAGTATGGGGTTATTCATAGAGTCTCTACTCCATATCACCCCCAAACCAATGGACAAGCAGAAGTCTCTAACAGAGAAATCAAAAGAATCCTGGAAAAGATAGTACAGCCTAATAGAAAGGATTGGAGCAAGAAACTGGATGATGCTCTTTGGGCACATAGAACAGCTTTTAAGGCACCTATAGGAATGTCTCCCTATAGAATTGTTTTTGGTAAGGCATGTCATCTTCCAGTGGAGATTGAGCATCGTGTTTATTGGGCTATAAAAGCTTGCAACTTAGCACTTGCTCAAGCAGGTGAGGAAAGAAAATTACAACTGAATGAGCTTGATGAGATCCGTTTGGCAGCTTATGAGAACTCGAAGTTCTATAAGAAGAAAATAAAGAAATTCCATAATAGCTCAATAGCTAGAAAGGATTTTGCTGCTGGACAGAAAGTGCCACTGTTTAATTCCTGGTTAAAACTAATGGTCGGAAAATTACGCTCCAAATGGGAATGACCTTTCATTGTTACTAATGTATTTCCCCATGGAGCTATTGAAATAAAAAGTGAAAACTCCAATAAAAGCTTCAAGGTTAATGGACAATGTTTGAAGCCATTTCATGAAAATCCTTCATTTGTGGATGTTACAATGGAGGAACATACTTTGGGGGAACCACTTCTTGATCCCCCTTGAGGGAGTTTTTCTTACCCATCTCTTTACTTTTTCATTCTGTTGTCTATTTTGTATGCTCTGTCTTACATTGAGGACAATGTATGATTTAAGTGTGGGGGTGGGATTATTCTTGTATGATATTTTGGGATTATTTTTGTGTGTTCCTGTTTTTGTGATTATCTTTGTGTGACTAGTTTTGAAAATAAAAATAAAATAAAATAAAATAAAATAAAATAAAAGATTATGTGTTTTGTTTTAAAATGGCATGTTTTATTGGAATTTTAAGATATGCATGAGTAACAGGTAAATTCTTTCATGATTGATATGAGCCTAATGATATGTTATAATTTGAACTCAAGTATTTTTGGTATGTTGAGAATGACATGATAATTGAAAGATGATCATATATGATGGAATTATACCTTGTGAGAATCTTGAGCCTTAAAAAATTTGATGGATCACTTTACACCATCTGAATTCTTTCATGTGTGATTTATTCCTGAATACTTACATCTTAATCTTTGTCTTATTTCTTGATGATACTTGAAACTCATATACATGTATTTGAAAGGACACAGGCATTTTGTTCAATTAAGCCACTTTGAGCCTACTTAACCATTTCTTTGTTGCAGCTCAAGTAAGCCATAAAAAAAACCAAAAATATACATACCTTAAGGAATATATTGGAGCTTTGGAATCAAGTCAAAAAACAAGCATTCAATTAAGTGTGGGAGTGTTCAAAAAGGAGCTGTAACTCTTGTCTCAAGTGTTAAGCAATCGTATAAAAAAATGATGATGAATGAATAAAAAGAAATATTTTGATGATTACGACCAAAAGAAATTAGAACACAAAATGTTATATCCTCATGCTTACCTGTAAAATTATTTGCTCCTTATTCTTTTTGGTACTAGCCACAAATTCTAAAATTTTACCACCCATTTTAACCTTGGCCATATTACAACCTTAGAAAGCCCTGTTGATCTATACATGCATTTGTGTTGATTGTGGAATTGAGAAACTTGCCAAATTTTTACACTGTCTGTTTTTCAGGAAAATGTTTTGAGAGTATAGACAAACCTTAAACACTTGAGAATTGAGAGTATGTCTTGTGAGGTTCTGTTACTTATGATCTTCTTTTCAGTTTAATTTAATTCTCACATGCCTAAGTGTTTGAATGATTTTTATATATATCTTGATGCTCTGTATCTTGCATGTTGAATAACTCTTATTTCTCTGTATATTCCTAAGATTTCATGCAAATTCTGTGTTATTGTTTTCAACTTAATGTTTTCAATAAATTGTGATACTTTTTTTTTCTAATTTTGCCCGGGAGTGCAAAAGAATAAGTGTGGGAGTATTTGATGATGCATGATTTATCCTTAATTCTTCACTTTAAATGTGTATAATTTACTATCACTTATTGTGTAATATATTGCATTTTAACACATTTTCATCATTTGAGCTTTATTTAATATTTGATTTTAAAATGAATTAAGGATTAATTTTTAATAAATGGTGGCTTTTTCTTGTTTTGTAGTGTATGATTGAGCCTGCAATTGAAAAATAATTACCATAGGTCAAATAAAAGAAGCCACGCCTCAAGAAATGGTCAAAAATACAAGAAAAGCACCAGAACAGGTCTGGGAATTGATTCCTACACAAAATCACAGCCAGGAATCGATTCATGCACCCTGGGAATCGATCCATATAGTTGGGAATCGATTCCCACCCCCTTAGGAATCGATTCAAAAAGTTTCAAAGGACTGGGAATCGATTCAACAGCCTGGGAATCGATTCATATGCTTGGGAATCGATTCCCACCCCTTAGGAATCGATTCCTACGTGAAGTTTGCCTAAACTTTGCCTTGATGAATCGATTCCTACCCCTTTATAAATCGATTCATCTAGTGGAAACAACAGATAACGCATTATGAAAGTGGAATTAGCATTGAACGATTATTAATTGCGTACTAACATTCCACTTGCCATTTTTAATTGTATCCGGCACCATTTCTTCCCCTATAAATAGGAAGGATTGCAAGCTTGAAAATACACCCCATTGTTTCAGAGAAACCATTCGTTCTTCCTCTTCTTCTTCTCCGTTTCTTTTTCTTCTTCCTTCAGTTCTTCATTTCCGGGTTAGGTTCTTTTTATTTTCAGTTTGTTTCAATTATGGAGGGCTAAAACCCCTAGATTGATTTTCTTGGAGAATATTGTAATATAATTTTAAGGTTCTTGTTATTAATATAGTATGCTTTTATTATTGTTTATTTCTTCATAATCTTACTTTGCTTATTTAATTCCATTCTGTTTAATTAAATTTGTATGCTTAATCGGTTTAATTATTCAAATGGAATAAAATAAGATTTTAAATTAAAATGGATTAAGGGAGTATGCATGCTTAATGAATATTTTCATAATCACTTTTAATAATTATAGTTTGCTTAATTCCATAATTTGAGAATAGATTATGTATGTAGGCGATGTTCTTACATATGCTCAATAATTCCTAGATTTTACGATCTTGACTCATTTTGCTTAATTAGGATGCTTGATTAAAATATTCATTTTTTAATATGAAAGTAAAGGAATTATGAATTAAAAAAGACGCTTAGTTGATTAATTTAAATTGAGCTAAGAAATCAACAGTAATGAAAGTATACAAAATTATCTTTAGTGAACCAAGGATAAATTTAATTACAATACTCCAAGAAAATCAATCGCTTATTATTTATTGTTTCAAATCTTATATTTACTTTGTTTTGATTTTTATTGTACAACCAATCAATCAACCCCCCCAATTGTAATTATATTTTTGTTGAATTTTTGTTTGTAAAATTTAATTTTAAACTTGATTTTCCTAAATTTTTGTGTTGATCCTTGAGAGAACGACCTAGGTTGACACCCTAGTACTACGTTACTTAATTTTAATGTACTAATTTGACGGAACCACGACTGTAATCACACGTCAGTCATCTACAAAGACACTTCGATGCTTAAGTCAGTACACTATCAATATCAAAGTTTAAGCGTTTTGGGTTAGGTTAAACGTACCTCATATGTGGTAAATGAGTAGAAATTATAGAACTTGGGTGATGATTCCATTTCTTGATGTTTGTGTCAGTACTTTTTCATAAAGTGAAGGGAAAGATGACACATGTACATACATTCCCGACACATTTACAGACATTAATTGATGTGCCCCTAGTATGTCCCTCAACCTCTATTTGATACCGACTTATTATATGACACCGAATATCACAAATAACTTTAGGTAATCTTATTGTGTGGTTTATGTTGACACCAGACATGGTTATCTAGATACTGATATGGGTCTAGTGATATTAGCATCGGTATCAGACCAAAATTATTTGCCCCTTAGCTTGTTGAAGTGATTTGAGGGTTGCCTCAATAAGCTGATATGTTTGCGTGTTAGCTGACCTAGTAAGTGCCAATGTGGTGAATTTGTTTAAAAAATTCTTACTGGTACGAGGGTACTCCACACTGTAATGTACTCTTTTTTAGGGTCGTGTGTGTGTAGGTGCGTGAGATGTTTCCCAACACATCTCTTATTAGAAGAATGTTTAATCTCACACGCTCACAAGTTATACCATTTGGGATGTAACATCTCAAAAATTTCATTATCATGTATAATCATTTTGATTTAGACCATTAATGATATTATCTATTTTATCTCAACTTTCTACATAAATTTTGGTTAGGACAACATCTTTAATTTAACCTTTTACCATGGTAATTAATTTTAACTTTATACTTTAGGTAAAAGTTAATCAAATAACTTATTACCTATTTCCTTAGTTATTAATTTCTTTAGCTTTTCCAATTACTCTCATCAAATTACCACACACTCTACTCAAAATGTGTCATTTTGTACATATTTTAATTGTTAGTTAGAGTCCGAATTTGGAAATATGGTCAGCTAAAAAGTTGTTCCTTGTTGTCTTATCTTTCCAACAAGACCAAATTAGGTAAAATCCATTAAGATATGAGAGAGATATTCCCAAAATACTGAAACAATGTCAGAATTAATATTTACTTCAATCATACAAGCTACATTATGTAGGCTGCGGAAATGGTTAACAATCCAGCTCATTTTTCTCACCTAAAACCTTCATTATCACCACAATTAATGTACCTAACATCCCACTACAATCCCATTATGAAAAGCTTGTTTCCCACTTGTCATTTGCATGATTAAACCATCACTACATCTTGTTCCCAAGTCTAAATTCTTAGAACAAGCTAAAGTTAGTGAAGTCTCTCTCTTATTTTCTTTCATTTTCTCCATCAAAGTCCCTCTTAATCTGAAGCTAGGACAATAAGAGAACACTTTCAACCACTTTAGGATCCTCCATTAAGGTAAGAGGGGATAGGGTTGTGAATAAATATGGAATTGGGTAGAATTGTATGCTATTCTAGGATTTCCAGATTTATTTTCGTAACATGTTACTTAATTTTAAAGTTGAAAATGTATGAATTTGACTTTGACTTCTTCATAAAAGTTGTAGTATGTGAATGTTGAGACTTGAACCAACTGATTTAGATATGTATAGCATGAGTTATAGTCAAAATACTATAGTATGTCTATTCTGGAATATGTACCTTCTATTTTGTGTAAATATTAAAATTATGGGAATTATACATACATATTTAGACTTTGATGTCTTCATAAAAGTTGTATATATTTATGTGATGGATTTATAGAAAGTGGTTTCAAGTTAAAAGGATATACGTAACTCTAGTTATACCTAAAATACAGAAGAATGTTCATGCTGAAAACCTGTTGATGTGAATCACTATTTGTATTTTTAAAACCGGGAATTTTGTGATGAGAATTAGTGTTTAGTGTCTTCATAAAAGTTTTATAGATTTGTGTTATGAGTAATTTAGAACTGGTCTCATGCCAAAATTATTTTTGTAGCTCTAGAAACGTTGATTTTACCAACATATATACGTTTTGTTACTTTCTTTGAGATAGTTTAGTATACTATGAATTTGTGATATTTCTGTTTGGATTTGAAATTTTTGGTCTTCATGAAAATTATAGATAATGGAATTATTGAAACACAGAACTTAGCCTCATTCAAAAATTATTTTTATGCCATGAGTTATAGCTAATTTACTAAAGATTGTCAAACTAGTAAATTTTTCAGCAATTAGTGATAATGAAAAATGATAACCTATTGACTATTATGTGATTATGTGATGTTTCTGTTTGAAACTTAAAATTATGGTCTTCATGAATGTTGTAGATAATTTTGTTATGGAACTACAGAGAATGGAATTACTTAAAAAGGATTTGATTTACTCACGTTATGGTCTTTTTACTAATGTATGTTACTGTTGTAAATTTCTGAAATTTACCTATGATGGTTATTATGGATGAAAATGATATTTTCCATATGGGTAATGATTTATTTATGAATTATTGAGGGATTATTGATTATTATGGATGTTATTGAGTGTCCTATGAATGTCATATAGTATGTATATCTTTGTGATGAATAATTATGAATGACTAAATTAATGTATACATGAATGCCTTGTAGTTTATTAAAATATGTTGTTGAACTGTAAATCCATGATTTTGAGAATTGATATATGTGATGTGTCCTTTAAGGACTTGTGGCTTTCAAGTGATTATGGAAGTATTGATATCGGTATGTTAAATTGATAAAGAGAATTAAAGGCATTCATGCATCATAAGCATTTGGACGCACCATGGAATTTAAGGGTTCCATGATTGCCGACCCTGGTGGGGGGTTACTCTATGATGAGTTAAAGCCTTATTTTCGTTGAGCGCCATGAAGGGTAGGGATTCATGGTTTATGCTAAGTCCTACTTGTGTACTTTGGTACTTGAACGCCATGAAGGGTAGGGATTCATGGTATATACTAAGTCCTACTTGTATACTTTGGTACTTGAGCGCTACGAAGGGTAGGGATTCGTGGCATTATGCTAAGTCCTACTTGTGTCTCTATCAGACTTTTTACTACAGTATTCCCACTAAATCAAAATGGATCCAGCATGACATCATTTGGCTAAATTAAAGATTATTAAATGTAAATGACCTTGTTTGGTATATTCATCATATCATAATTGTTTGTTGATTGTGTTTGTGTAAATTTACTTATTTTATATTTATTCTATATTTTATCTCACTCTTACATTATTTTTATAGTGCATGCTTCACAGAATGACGAGTGGTGAAATTGATGAAGCTTTTATGTTTTATTGCTTGGACTTTGACTTTATTTGACTTTTAATGTATTATAATAATATTATGTACCTCGTACTGCAATCATATCTATCGTTTCCGCTATATAAATGTATTATGTTTTATTCGTTCACGACTAGTATGCATGATAATATTATGCATTTATCAATTTTTACATGACCTTAAAATTTAAATTATGAATTTCAAAATGATTCTTTAAACGCGAAAAATTTATTTCAAAAATTTGGGTTAATTAATTGGAATTTGTAATTTGGGTTTTGGGTGTCACATGGGACAAGAAGAATGATTAGAAGTTGTGATTGATCATGGCGATCTAGATAACAATGTGAGCCTTGTGATATCAATACTAGTATTAGACCCAAATCAATATATATTCTTTATAAAAGACCTACATGAAGTATGTTTATATAATAGTTATATGCCATTAGTACTATAACTAACTCGTTCATTAATTTAAAAATCATATATAAAATTTAAAAATTATGTAACACTATCCAAACTGAACTACGAAAGATTAGTCTGGTTTAGTCTAGTTTATATATTTAATTTTAACTACGGATGGAAATGGGGCAGACCGGGCTAGACTTTAAAATGCCTGAGTCTGAAATATTTCCAATTATGAAGGTCTAAGCCTGACCTATTAACCCGTCATAGACTTTTTTTTAAGGCCTGGTCTGACCCATTTAAAAGCCTATTACTAATAATAATAATAAATAATAATAATAATAATAATAAATAATGTAAATATCTCTAATAAAGTAACAATGTTGTTGTGAATGTCTTACATCCCAGTAGATTTCTTAATAAATAAAATAAAAACTTAAAAAGAGACATTTTGTTTTAGGTTTTCAAAAAGTAAAATAAGAACTTAATCTTCTAAAAATAAAATAAAGGTTAGTAGTAGGAATTATTAAAAATATAGAGGGACAATAAAAGTAAAAAAGGATTTCAGCTAGTAGTTAAAATTAAAAAACATTATTTGAAGTAATATTTAAAAAAAACACTACCAACTAACTAAAAAGAAATATTTGGGCTATCCACTCAAACACTTCTAATTTACATTTTGTAACATTAAAACTATTAATTTTAATTTTTAGCTAATTGAAATGTTTTACCAAAAATTTGGTACAGTTTTAAAATCAAATTATAATTCTATTTCATATCACATATTTATTTTATCAAACTCAAATTATAATCTAAAAGTTATGTAATAATTTATAAATTTGCTAATAGTTTATTTTATAGTTAACTTTTGTTTTTATTTTATCTCATTGATTAATTATTTTAAATATACACCTAAATATTACAAATAAGTTCATATTTTTATTTTTAACTTTATGACAAAATAATCAGTAACTTTAAACAAATATGTTGAGTACTAATTTAAAATTTTTTTTTATCTAAATGTCTGTTAAACAAAATAGTCATACATCATAAATGAACTTATGTTAATAGCTATATAGTTTTTTAAAATGTTACATGAAGCAAAAATTAAACTTATAAATTCTAAACTTATTGTATTTATTAAGATTTTTTATAAAAACCACTTTTATATTTTAAAAGAAAACATGTCCTCTATGTCATTTTAACAACTAGTTTTTTTTGAGAAAATATAATTATATTCTTTTAAAATTATCTTTACCTAATATAGTCACACATATACAATAATAATCAATTATAATAATTACAAATGGTTATATTTATAATTACTTATTGAAATAATTCATAAAAATACTCTAATGGAAACCTATTCCAATTGTTTTGTTAAGTAGTGATGATTTGTATTTTTACATAGCAAACTTTATCTGAAAATTAGTCAAAAATACAATACAATACAATAGAATGTGCAAGAGTCAACAATTTATCTTGCATTTGTAGAAGTTTCTAAACTTGAGTTCGCTCACACCATGTTCCATTCATAATACTCTCAACTATTCACAAGCTTCTACTTTAAATTCATTGAGTTTTATTTAAATAGATTTTAAATGTCAATTTAATCTTGTGTGTGCTAGAGGATGTTATAAGGGTGACTAGTAATATACGTTAATTTAAATATCTTCATAACCAATTATGTTAATTTTATTTAGGCTGTTAGCCTTTCTCTTTTACGAAAGTCATAACCGCGTGGCCTGAGAAGAAATGGAAACGACTTTTTTTTAGGGTCAACAAAAAAACAAAAAAGAACTTTTGGTGCCCTCTTTCATATGAGACCTATTGGCTATTCATGATTCTATCTGAATGTTCTTAGTTGGTTTAGCCTACAATGCATTGTCAGGGACAAATTAACCACTTCAAATGTTCAAATAGCCATTTAGGAACAGTGACTAATATCAACACAGATGCCATCTACTGATATTTGTATTTGTTAATCATTCAAGATCCTCTTATATTGGTATATAATATGAAAATATAATCTTCGGAGAGACGTATACAAAATTAATTTTCATTCTAATGTAATTACTTTACTTTTTTACCTTTACCACATTAAATCATTGAAATCTAGCAATGATGTATAAGGTTAATATTATCCGTTTTACATGAAAAGTATTAAGAATAAGGATTGAACTCTAATTCTCACATTTTCGATTCGGTAAAGGTATAAGTTCAATAGAACTATGATCAAACCAGAGATTGAGTTATGGTTCAACTAATAACCATAAAAGACTGACCTAAATTATTCACCTAGTCTTTTCACGATTCAACTGGTTGGATCGTCTAATTCAATCCAGTTTTGATAACAATTCACATTTCTCCCTTTCTTTTATTGTTATTTTAAAGAATAGAAAAAATAAATTACTTTTTTTATTCCTTATCTTTCACTCTTATTTGAATTCTATTATTTGTTTCCCTCCAAGTGGATCTTTTAATCATGCTAAATATTTTTAATTAGTTATGGTGTTAATAGATTTTTTTATGATATTTCAAATTAATCCTCATAATTTTTTTATTTTAAAATTAGTCCCTATATTAAAAAATCATTTGATGGACCTACAACATTGATGTGTCTAACTTTCTTTGTCTCATTTTCTCGCCTCTAACTATATCCTCTCCCATCGCTCCTTGTTCTCCTTCCACCACGACATTTTTCTCCTTCACCCAACGTTTTTCCCTCATCATCTCTACCATCTTTTTCCTTGTCTCTTACCCTTTATCAATCACGCTCACTCTCTTTATAGTAGAATTAGGTACAATGTTTTAATTCATCACAATTACTTGTTAATGTAGTTGAAAGAAAGTGAGATAGGAGAATGAAAAGATATATATATGGTGAAAATAGGTGAAAGGTGAGTAATAAAAAGTAAGACTGGTGAAAGGAGAATGAGAGGTGAGGGAAATAAGTTAGGGTGGTAAAAAGGGAAGAGGTTGAAAGTAGAGCTAGGTATATATGCCAAAGCCTATTGGCTAGTTCGTTAATATGTGGAAGTAGGTTAGGGTAAAGAAAAAATATGTCTATTTAAAATCAATTGTTTTGCTCGATTCATTTAACCTATGAAAAATAGGTTTTGGCCTGCATGCCAGAGATTATTTTTTGGACTCTTACATTAATTACCTACTACCAAATTTCAATATTTGGATTTTCATATGCTTGTGTTGAATTTAAATATTTAGACTACTTAAATATATACATTATTCGTTAAATGGTCTAATTCAATTGATTGAGTTGAGTATGTGAGTTGTTGTAACCCTCTAATGAAATGTGTTTGAATAAAATGAATTTTTCATTATCTTTTATGTTTTAATATTTTATTTTGAATTTTAAGTTAATTTATATTCTTATGAAAATTGGCTCATTAGTTTGCGCCTTATGAAAGTTTAAATAGGTTAATCATTTTTCAATGCATTTAAAATTTAAGCCCAATACAGGCTAGATTTACCCATTCCTCCAACTCTAGTTGAGGGTGAATAGGGGAGGGGGATGTGGTTGGCAAGTGGAATATTTAACATTAAATACACTAACACCAAGAACTTTTTTCTTCTCATTTTCATATTCTTTCATTAAATGTTTCTCTTTTTTTGTTGAGACATAAAACTAGGTCTTCCCTTTACACTTGTCCAATAACAATGATTGACAAAACAATATTAGAATACTTAACGTCAAAATATAACACTGCAACAAATTTAAACATAAATGATTAAATTGGTAAAAAAAATCTTAAAAGATCAAAACGAGAATTAGTGGGTTACCCACATAATTGTTTTTGCACTTTTGGTGGAAAAGAAATCAAAAAAATGACAGCCTATTAAAAAAATTCTTTTTAAGTTTCACAATTCACTAACATAAACACCCACTTCTTCATACGTATCTGTTTCTTTTACCACCATTCCAAAGAATTAAAAGAACACTTAAAAGACCTAAAATACATTATGATGTTTATAATTTAATTAATACCTCTAAATAACTAATTAATTATATATGTTATGTCAAGTATGAGGTACTAAACTTAAGTATCGTATGTTTTACATCAGTTTAATAAGGATCCAGTATTATTTTATTAAATCTAGTGGAGAACTTAGGGAATTGTAATATTTTGTTCAACACATACACACACACACACCAGTATCTCGTGCTAAGGGGTTTGTAACACCCCAAATTTTATAAAAATGAATAAATGACGAGAATAAATAATAAATAATTGTGTATGAGTGGATTTGTGTCCCAAAAATATTGGAATAATTAAAATTAGGATTTATTGTGGATATTTATGATTTATTGAGATTTAAGGAGATAAAATTTTACATGAATAGAATATGGGTGTCGAACTAAGTATCTCCGATTGAGATGCCGTTGGTTAGGGCTGTTAAGAATATTATTGGGAGTCCGAATATATCTTCAGAATAATTTTTGGAATTAGTATCGAGCCCGAACTGTGAGCCTGTTTGTTATAAAACGATGAACCTTTAGTGGAGAATTAAAAATTAAAACCAAAAGCCTATTATTCTCTTCTTATTTTCGTTGGGTTCTTGCCCTTATTTAGAAAATGACACTTCTTCTTCTTCTTCTCTTATCTCCCTTCTCCATTTCCTCTTTTCTTCTCTTCGAAAACCTGAGCCGTGTGGAGTCTTCTTCTCCTCCACCATTTTTGTTTTCATGGAAGCTTGAAGGAGAAGCTTGTGGCTAGAATTCCTCTCCCCTTTTCTCCTCCATTTTCGTGTTTTCTCTTCTTCCTTGGGAGCTCATGGCCAACTTTTGGGTGAGGTAAGTTCCTCACCATTCTTTATGAGTTTATGCCCTAGACTTTGGGTTCTTGGTTTTTGGGGGAGTATTTATGGCTTATGGGTTATTGGGAGAGTATTAATATGGAACCCTAGAATGGGTTGTCATAAATGTTAATATTGGTGGTAATAAATGAAAAGGATGAATGCATAGTTAGAAGGTGATGAGGAATAGATAGATATTAATGAGTGTTGTTGGGTTTTAGTGAAACCCTAACTTTAATAAATTGGGGAAAATGTGAAATATGAGTAGAATTTAGGTTTAATGATATTGGAGAATGATATTAATGAAGAATGATGGCCATTGGTGGTGATTAATGAGTATTGGTAATGGTTGTTGGGTTTTGGATGGAAACCCTAGCCCTAAGAATTTGGGGACATGGATGTAATGTAGTTTGAAAGGTTAAATTAAATGTAATGGGTGATATTTAATATGTGTGTTGTTGATTATAATGATGAATAATGGTGAACATTGGAGATAACCCTTAATGGTGGAATTAATGGGATTGCCTTATAGAATGGATGAGATGATGATGATGTTGGGTTTAGTTAGCCTTAAGATCTAGAGGATCTTGGCTTTGGGAAAGGAATTCCCGAAGCCTAACACAATTGTAAAAGTTGACATTTATCAAGTTTAGGACTTGGGGTTAAGCTTTATGATAAGCTAGCAAGTGTTTGAAATTATGATGGTTGTTAATTATGTGAATATATTTGCATATGGTATGTAGATCTATTCTGGGTGATGCAATGGAGCATTCGGAGCATTGGAACCGTTTCGGCTCTTCCCTTGAGGTAGAAGAGGAGTTAACATTCAAATTGCATGAGTAAATTGAAAGTGATTTGATGTATGTGTTAAATACTCATGCCTGCCTTGCCATATAGTTATTGAGATGTTTGGAATGGCAAGTTGATGATTATTGCAGATAATGTATGAGAATATGTTTGTTAAAAATGATAAGCATGATTTTAATGTGAATAATAAGTTTGGAATGTAAATCTATAAGTATAAATGTGTGAATAGGTTGTATATGCCTTTTTGATGTGTAAGAAACGTAGGATATGTCCAAATTTGGCTTATAACGAGAAATTCCGAGTGAGAATGCTTAGAACGAGTTGTATATGACTCACATATTGTATATGATGTGTTGGAAATGAGTGACTTGGCCTAAAATGTGATATCATGTGTTGAGCTGTGAGAATTTTGTCTTTTCTTTATGTCCTGGTATTCTCGCTTAAGCAAGAAGGGATCTCGCTCAGGCGAGGATCCCCAGTATCGGTATTATAGGTTCTGGACCAATCTCACCCAGGCGAGCGAGCTTTCCGCTCAAGCAAGACAAGTGAATGGTGAATGGGTGAGATTCTGGATGAATTCCGTCCGAGTGGGAATTTTAGAAAACGATTTCATGATGTGGTGAATTTTCAAGTGAAGTTTCGAGTGAGCTATGTCCTAGACAGGACCTTCCGAGTAAGGAAGTGAATATAATTTTGAATAAGAGGTCTTCGAGTGTGATATTCCGGGCAGTGGAGTTCCGAGTGGGAATTCCCGAGTTTAGTGTAACTCGTTCCGAGTGGAGTCCCTTCGAGTGTGTAATTTTTGAGGAGGATGGCACCGATTAGGGGTATTTGGTGTGAGTCTATCCAGAAGTACTCTGGAATAACTTCACCCGAGCAAAAGACTTGGTGCTAGAAAGCCTTGCTCGAATGATAAAGAAAAGAAGTCAGTTTTTGGAATTAATTTGCCGAGTGAAGGACTGATTAAAAGACGAGTCAGTGTTGAAATAATTGCCGAGTGAAGGACCGATTAGGTGATGAGACGGCTTTATAGTGATCTATCGATTGAAGGATCGAGCGAGAGATGGTCAGTTTTTAGAAACATTTAGCCGAGTGATAGACCGAGTGAGTGTGGAGTCAGTATGGAATGATTTAGCCGAGTAAAAGACAGAATATGAAAGGAATCGGCTCTAGAATAAGTTCACCGAGTGAAACCGAGTGTTGGGAAGCCTCGCTGAGTGAGCTAGTGTTGAAGGGAAGGACGACCTCTGGTCAGATTTCGCCCAAGCGAGTGGATTCCTCGCTCAAGCGAGCGAATATGGAAATGGCTACTGGAGTAATTTCGCCCGGGCGAGTGGCTGGGTGTGTGGTGTATCGCCCAAGCGAGCAACCTGGAAATTAGATACTGGCTTGTTTTCGCCCGAGCGAGCTGAGGCGCTCAAGCGAGATGGACTGTCTCGCTCAAGCGAATGTGGGTCTCGCTTGAGCGAGTGAACCCCCTGATGGAATTTTCCTCTTCCCTTCTCGGTTCTGATTCTGTTGGCCCTCCTTACCCTCGGTCCTAATGGTATTGGGCCCTTTATCCTTAAAATGTAAGATGATTAAGGGTATGTTTAAAGATATATATTAATGGCATAATAAGGTGGTATTGAATAGTGATTAAAATGTCGAGAAAACTTGTTTATGCCTTTAATATACATAATGAGAAAACACAAATATGACTACCAAGATGGAATATAACAGAATGGCAAATAGGATATAATGATGGGGTTATGAGATACACCCGAAAATGACTATAAAATTAAGGAGAGAACGGTTATATGACATAGCACTGGTTATAAACCGGTGAACCGGGAATGTCGTCGGTAAGATGTGGTAATGAATGATGTTGTGAGTATTCCCTTGAGAAATAGGGCGAATATTATTCTTATAAATCATGATATGCCCTCGTGGGTGTAAAGCAAGTGAGATCTTGTATATGTGGTTTGAGTGTAATAATGAAATGCCATTGATGCCACACCGATTTATGTATAAATAAAGTAATGGCAATGAATAATATTGAGAAAATCCATAAGATGATTAGGTGGTAATAATGATGAATATGCCTCGAATAATTCTATGTGTGGGTTAATATAATGATGTTTGCAATGCCTTTTGATATTCATGTGTGGATTGTTATGAATGATATTTGTGGCTATTGAATGCCAATTATATGAATGATATGCCTTGAGGGGCTTGTAAATAATTACATGATTATTAAAAATGCTAAATTAAAATATACCGCTGATTGAGAGGGTGAGATATCCTTGCGAGGTTGATGGGCATATGCATTATTGCATTTTGCATTCATGGCATGGCATAGCATCGTTATTATGTGGTTGCGATCACAATGATGAAAGATCCTGTGGGATTCTATGAAGGGAGTACCCCTTGCGAGGCGGGAAACCAATGTGATGTTGATATGATATTGTGCCGGTGGTTACAATCACCTGGTTGCGGAATGTGAAAGGCCCTGCGGGGACCAATGTATGATGATGAACCAATGGTTGCGATCACTTGGTATTTGATATGATAAAGGGCTTGCGAGCACCTATGATGCCCATGGTTGCGATCATGTGGTGGGAGTACCCCTTACGAGGTGGGAAACCTATGAGAATTGTTGAATGTGGTTGCGATCACGAGAAAGCACCTTGCGAGGCTGCTATAGGGAGTACCCCTTACGAAGCGGGAAACCAATATTGGTGCATTACATGCTAACAGTCGGCAAACATCAATCATCATCACAGTAGAATGCATATTATCAATAGATTTCCGGCCCATACAGAGCATACACCCAGCCCATACACCTATTCTAGTGTAAATCTCATGGTAATAATCATCAAATGCCAACCACACACCATAAAATGGTAGAAAAACAGTCGGTTCCTAGTCCAAACCGAACAAAAATCTCATCTTTAATCTTATTCATCATAATTTATTGGCCATAATTCAGATTTAAGCCTAATAATTCACTACACATACTGAGATATACAACTCCGAGTAACAATTCTATTAATAATTCACTCGGTTTTCAACCATAAAACCGAGACAGCACCTAAACCAAACAGGTACCCGACCATATAAATTCTCACCCAGTTTTCCAATCTCTTAGGTATCCATCTTACTAATATTTGATCCGCCACGATCATGCCCAAACAACTGGGTTACATGCCTATTGGCCTAACATCAATTAATCCTTCACTCGGCTTTGACACATTAAAACCGAGACATAATTCCAATATAACATATACCTGATTTCACATTTATTCATTCATGATCATATTCAAATTTTTAATCTAGGGACAGCAACTAATCAATTACGTCAAATACCATATAGGATTCACGTGCCAAGGGTATAAAACATCCTTCACAAATGGCACAAGCAATTACACAATTTAAATTCCTCACAACTGACTCAACATTACCTTACATCCTCTCTCGGCCAACTCAAGCTGAGAAACACCACAAGAAATGATGACCACTCGGTCATACAGCACATAACCTCTTACACTCAGTAAGCAAACCTTGGCCATGGACCTTTTGGTCTGCTCTGATACCAGAATGTGACACCCTAATTTTAGGGGAAAAATTTTCACGAATTAATTAGAAAATATCCTGGATCCATAATAAAAACACTCCCTTATATGAAGATAAGAGAGCTGGCCCCATGGCCAAGCAGAAAAAGACAGGGAAGGCAAGGGAATTAAAACCATTCACACGGAATCACCAACAGCGCCTGAGCGAACCACAATACAGCGTGCACTCGCTCAAGCGAGATCCAAATCCGCTTGAGCGAGACCGATCAACTCGCTCGGGCGAACCACCATTCGCTTAAGCGAATCCGACCCCAAGCCCGACAACACACACTCGCTGGAGCGAAGCCTTCATTCGCTGAAGCGAGAAGCCACACTTAGCATTCCCATCACTCGGTATTTGAGACAATCATTCATTCGATAAACAATCAGGTCCAGTCGGAATTCATGCCTAAGTCCTCTCGGAATTTAATATCTTAGTCCACTCAGCATCATGGGGTTCCGCCACTCACGAACTACCCCAACAGTCACCTCACTCGGCAACCCATAACTCAGTCTCTCAATTTTTATCCACAGTGTCAACATAAAGATCCACTCGGGAAATGAAGGTGATTCAGTTGGATTCCATAAAACTTCCTCACTCAGGTTATCTCCCAGTCAAACACCACTCGGTGTAATTCAACCTCAAGTCACTCGGAAAACATCAACCATTAACACTCGGCATAACAGAGCTCCCTTACTCAGAGAGTACATAGGCTTCCTCTCAGCCATAAATCACTCGGTTAACACTTATATTTCTCTTCACTCGGGGAAAATCACAACATCAAGTCACACCCGGACTCATTCCATAACTTAGCCACTCAAATTACATATTACCCTATTCACTCGGAATAGGTCCCCATATTCACTCGGGATACATTCATAATTCATACACTTAGAATATAATCAATCTGAGTCATTACAATAACACTCCTCTTGGAAGAGGATCACTTGGATTTCCACTCGGATTACTCAAATCATTCCCCACTCGGGGTTCACCATATATTCTTCACTTGGAATCCACAAGAGCCATTATCACACAGTAAAAGGCTCACACATGAGTTACACTCGGATATGGAGTCCCATACATAAGACTCACTCGGAAAAACAACTAAACCACATATATTCCACTCAGGATTCATTGACTTAGTGATATTCATACATCATCATTTCCTAGTCGGTAGGAAGCATCAAATCAACATAAATCACTTGTATGGATATTTTCTCTAATTCCAAATCCGACTACTATTACAGCTATACACTTCCACCATTTCATAACCATGTTATCAACATAACATATATGTATATATACACGCATACACTCGGATTCTTATCTTTATACTTTCCATTCACCAACACATTCAATCGGTATGCATATAATACCATCACTCGAAGTATATATATATATTAACATGCACTCGGATCCCAATACATATATTTCATATTCATGATTATGTTCATCCACTCGGATTCCATACAAATGTAATAATATTCATCATACAACATTGTTGTGAGCCAGCCAAGGCTTAAATACAACAAAAGACACTCGGATTATAATTTTACATACACAGCCTTATCATAAACACCCAACACTCGGGTTAAGGCCCTTATATAATTCCAATCCGACCTGCAACACTGAAAAATGGTGTAGGGGTGAGCATTACATATTAAATGACAGATATTGGCTCGGATTAATCATGGAATCCGTATTACAATTATACATATATATCATCAGTCATTCAACATACACTGCCATTCAACATAAGCAATCACAAACATCTTCCGATCGGGTTTCTTACCCATTTCACTCGGCTATAAAGCCTAATTCACTCTTCTACCAGGATACTGATCCACTCGGATTTCAATACTGATCCACTCGGATTTCACTCACTCCGAGCCCTGCTCAAGGAGTGTGCCTGAGCCCAGCTTCAGGACTTAGCCATATTCCATGGAATGTCATCTGATTGCTGATCGGTATATATACATGCTACAAGCATTCCAGTGGCGAATCGGATGCATATGGTCACATTCACTCGGAGTCCAACTCCAATGCACTTGGCATCTGCCTTGGGTCCAACCCAAGGACTTCCATTAAGCATCATATGCTCATGCTCCAAGCATGGCCTCGAGTCCAACTCGGAGGTCTTTTAGGATTAATCTCAGAATCCTCAATAGCATCCCACGCTTAGTGCTCTAGGCACTGCCCGAGTCCAACCCGGGTCTTATATCACATCAACACAATCAAGTTCATTAAACGCATATTCATCTGATTGCCCACTCGGTATATAGCATTCAGCATTATATGCACACGGCAATTCAACAACAATCAGATGAATCAGTCAATATCACATCCACACAGCAATCACTATGCCATTCACTCAGCAATCACTATGCCATCCACTCGGGTTATCATCTATTCACAAGCCTCATAGACTGTTTTATGGGATACACTCGGACTCAGCATTTTCTAAGCCTCACACCATTGTATATGAAATTTCCACTCAGAAATCAACTCTGTTAATCATCCCATGCCAATATTTCACTCGATATTAGTTATAACAGCCCGCAATCATCCATTCATCATAAACATATGCATCAATACGCATTACATCCATCTAAATGTATAATTTCACATAGGAATTAGTAGAGGGCCACACCATGCACTCAACATCAATATAACATGCATCTCAAGCATCATAACAAATTCATTATCATAAACATCAACATATACTGCATGGACGGACATCAATCACATCAAAACAAACATAAACATCGTACATATCCGGGCCACTAATCACTCAGAAATCAACAAAAACAACACACATCAAATGTCACGCATCATAGTGAGGGAGTTTCACCTGGAAACCCATCCAGAAATCCATGCATTTGAGATGCAAAGCCCCCTTACCTGGATGAAGCCTCCAGGAGTCACATGGGTCACTCGGCCCAGCCACAGCAGCACTCTGCTCGGCTTTCCAGCAGTGGGAAGAACCACACAGCTTCCCAGCCAACCAGTATCAGTCCTCAGCCTTTCGCTCAAGCCACACATGTACTCGCTTGAGCGAAAATGGTCCAGTGACCATTTCTTCAATGGCTCGCTCAAGCGTAACCATTCTCGCTTGAGCGAGATACGTCCATAAGCTCCTCAACACTCCATGCTCCATTCTGTTCTGCCTCCTAGTCAATGGAGAAGCTTCCAAGCTCCATCCAACCATGACTTCTTCCTCGCAACGTCACAGCCTCAACACAATGGACCATCTTCCATAACAAGGCACCACACAGCTGTAGGCTCCAACCTAGCCCAAACAGCCTTATCAACTAGAGGAAGAAGAAGCACAACCAGGAGGACAAAAGAGGGATCCTGAACCCAGCCTCCACGCACAGCACCATGCTGTTCCTCATCACCACGCAGCCGCAGGAAGGATTCTCAACCTTCAAGGCACCCAGTACCACACTGGACTACACCACCATGCAGCTCTACTCGGTTCTACACCATACGTGAGTGGAAGGAGAAGAAGTTGAAGGAGAAGATGAAGATGAAGCAGCAGAGAAGGAGGAAGCAAGAGCTTCATAGAGTTTTAGAGAGAAGGAGAAGCATTTCTCTCATCAGAACATGCACCAACGAGGAAAATAAAGAGAGTGAGGAGGAAAACCAAAACTGAAGCCTTATCAACACACCTCCATCATCTCACTTTCCCACTTAGCCCCATCATCACGCTGCTCTGCCACAGCTCCTCAAACAACCATCACTTCTTCATTTAATGCAAGTCCTTTAGCATTTAATGCTAATTCTCTCAGCACTCATTACACACATCCGACGTGGACAAGAGAGAGAAAACCGGACCCATTAACCACCAAAGGCATATATTATTTATATTATTATAACACAATAAATTGCCTAATTGGTAATTAATCCTTAATTAACCATTAATCCCATCAATCCATAACCTTAATCTGAATTTATAATTATTTAAAAATCTGGGATGTTACAGACTTGGTATGATGGAATGCCAATGATGAATGTAACCCTTGATGATTGATGAATAATAATGTTGAATTTGGGGTATAATTGAAATTGATTATGGTATATGATTTTATGAAGTGATCTTGGGCTAAATTGTGTGCCCTTGAGATTATGGTCTTTGGAATAATTATGGATGACAATATGATTTAGAGATGACATGTGTGATTGTGAGTCGGTGAATAAAAATTTGATCATGTCATTACCCCTATTTTATTTTAGGGTGCTATATTGATGATGAAAAACACATAGTAATGTTATACTACATGAAATGTTGGCCCAATTCATGGATTTTGGTTGTAATCTATGAGGAGAATTCCTAATGTGAAAAGCTTATGGTATGGATAAGAAGCCTACTTGATAAGAGTTTGGTGAATCTTTTAAGGCTCAAATTGATTTATAGCCAGCAAATATGTAAGCGAGACAAGAATTTTAGGCTATTTAAGCATGGTTTTGGATGGATGAAACCCAAGGATGGGGTTTTTACTTTGTGATGGTTGAAAATTCATGGTTGGTACACCGATTGATGGTGAAGTTAATTAAGATTTGATGATTGATATGGCATGATGGATGCCAAATTAACTATATAATGACGATGAGATATGAAATTGTTAGTTGTGGACTGGTGAGAATTGTCACCAAGTCTTATATAGACTGGTATTGCTTAAATGTGTGAGACCAATATGAGCAATGGGAATACGAAGTACTGGTCCCGATATGGTCTTACATGCCATAGGCATTGTGGCAACATGCACTTATGCACCGACTTTATGTGTTTGTGGTAATCACTATGGGATTGGGACGTCTTCCTGTATGTCGGATGCAGCAACACATAAGCCGGGCAGGTGTAGGGATTGTAGCTGCTTATGGTTAATGTATTGAACCTATCTGGACGTACCGAGTATGAACATGTGAGCTCTGTTAGGTGAGTTGTGATTGATGACATATGACACGATTGGAAAGGAAATTTTATATTAAGAATGATGAACATGACTTGATGGACTTTAGGAAGTCCAATGTTATTCTATGGTGTTATTGAAACTTGTTGATGTGTGGCCTGACGTATGGCCTGGGGACATGTATATCGATGTTGAATTTTAAGGACGAAATTCTTTTTAGGTGGGGTGGATTGTAACACCCCGAATTTTATAAAAATGAATAAATGACGAGAATAAATAATAAATAATTGTGTATGAGTGGATTTGTGTCCCAAAAATATTAGAATAATTAAAATTAGGATTTATTGTGATATTTATGATTTATTGAGATTTAAGGAGATAAAAGTTTACCCGAATAAAATATGGGTGTCGGACCAAGTATCTCTGCTTGAGATGCCGTTGGTCAGGGCTATTAAGAATATTATTGGGAGTCCGAATATATCTTCAGAATAATTTTTGGAATTAGTATCGAGCCTGAACTGTGAGCCTGTTTGTTATAAAACGTTGAACCTTTAAAGGAGAATTAAAAATTAAAACCCAAAGCCTATTATTCTCTTCTTATTTTCGTTGCGTTCTTGCCCTCATTTTGAAAATGACACTTCTTCTTCTTCTTCTCTTATCTCCCTTCTCCATTTCCTCTTTCTTCTCTTCGAAAACCTAAGCCGTGTGGAGTCTTCTTCTCCTCCACCATTTTCGTTTTCATGGAGGCTTGAAGGAGAAGCTTATGGCAGGAATTCCTCTCCCCTTTTCTCCTCCATTTTCGTGTTTTCTCTTCTTCCTTGGGAGCTCATGACCAACTCTTGGGTGAGGTAAGTTCCTCACCATTCTTTATGAGTTTATGCCCTAGACTTTGAGTTCTTAGTTTTTGGGGGAGTATTTATGGCTTATGGGTTGTTGGGAGAGTATTAATGTGGAACCCTAGAATGGTTTATCATAAATGTTAATATTGGTGGTAATAAATGAAGAGGATGAATACATAGTTTTAAGGTGATGAGGAATAAATAGATATTAATGAGTGTTGTTGGGTTTTAGTGAAACCCTAACTTTAATAAATTAGGGGAAATATGAAATATGAGTAGAATGTAGGTTTATTGATATTTGAGAATGATATTAATGAAGAATGATGGCCATTGGTGGTGATTAATGAGTATTGGTAATGGTTATTGGGTTTTGGATGGAAACCCTAGCCCTATGAATTTAGGGACAAGGATATAATGTAATTTAAAAGGTTAAATTAAATGTAATGGGTGATATTTAATATGTGTGTTGTTGATTATAATGGTGAACATTAGAGATAACCCTTAATGGTGGAATTAATGGGATTGCCTTATGGAATGGATAAGATGATGATGATGTTGGGTTTAGTTAGCCTTAAGATCTACAGGATCTTGGCTTTGGGAAAGGAATTCCTGAAGTCTAACACAATTGTAAAAGTTGACATTTATCAAGTTTAGGACTTGGGGTTAAGCTTTATGATAAGCTAGCAAGTGTTTGAAATTATAATGTTTGTTAATTATGTGAATATATTTGCATATGGTATGTAGATCGTATTCCGGGTGATGCAATGAAGCATTCGGAGCATTGGAACTGTTTCGGCTCTTCCCTTAAGGTAGGAGAGGAGTTAACATTCAAATTGCATGAATAAATTGAGAGTGATTTGATGTATGTGTTAAATACTCATGCCTGCCTTGCCATATAGTTTTTGAGATGTTTGGAATGGCAAGTTGATGATTATTACAGATAATGTATGAGAATATGTCTGTTAAAAATGATAAGCATGATTTTAATATGAATAACAAGTTTGGAATGTAAATCTATAAGTATGAATGTGTGAACAGGTTGTATATGCCTTTTTGATGTGTAAGAAACGTAGGATATGTCCAAATTTGGCTTATAACGAGAAATTCTGAGTGAGAATGCCTAGAACGAGTTGTATATGACTCACATATTGTATATGATGTGTTGGAAGTGAGTGACTTGGCCTAAAATGTGATATCATAAGTTGAGCTGTGAGAATTTCGTCTTCTGTTTATGTCCTGGTATTCTCGCTCAAGCGAGAAGGGATCTCGCTCAGGCGAGGATCCCCTGTATCAGTATTATAGGTTCTGGACCAATCTCGCCCAGGCGAGCGAGCTTTCCGCTCAAGTGAGACGAGTGAATGGTGAATGGGTGAGATTCTGGATGAATTCCGTCTGAGTGGGAATTTTAGAAAACGATTTCATGATGTGGTAAATTTCTGAGTGAAATTCCGAGTGAGCTATGTCCTAGACAGGACCTTCCGAGGGAGGAAGTGAATATAATTTTGAATAAGAGGTCTTCGAGTGTGATATTCTGGGCAGTGGAGTTCCGAGTGGGAATTCCCAAGTTCAGTGTAACTCGTTCCGAGTGGAGTCCCTTCGAGTGTGTAATTAACGAGGAGGATGGCACCGATTGGGGGTATTCGGTGTGAGTTTGTCCAGAAGTACTCTAGAATAACTTCACCCGAGTGAAAGACTTGGTGCTAGAAAGCCTTGCTCGAATGATAAAGAAAGGAAGTCAGTTTTTGGAATTAATTTGCCGAGTGAAGGACCGATCAGAAGATGAGTTAGTGTTGAAATAATTGCCGAGTGAAGGACCGATTAGGTGATGAGACGGTTTTACAGTGATCTGCAGAGTGAAGGATCGAGCGAGAGATGGTCAATTTTTGGAAACATTTAGCCGAGTGACAGATCGAGCGAGTATGGAGTCGGCCTGGAATAATTTAGCCGAGTGAAAGACAAAATGTGAAAGGAATCGGCTCTGGAATAAGTTCACCGAGTGAAACCGAGTGTTGGGAAGCCTCACCGAGTGAGCTAGTGTTGAAGGGCAGGACGACCTCTGGTCGGATTTCACCCAAGTGAGTGGATTCCTCGCTCAAGCAAGCGAATGTGGAAATGGCTACTGGAGTAATTTCGCCCGAGCGACTGGCCGGGTGTGTGGTGTATCGCCCAAGCGAGCAACCTGGAAATTAGATATTGGCTTGTTTTCGCCCGAGCGAGCTAAGGCGCTCAAGCGAGATGGGCTGTCTCGCTCAAGCGAATGTAGGCCTCGCTTGAGCGAGTGACCCCCCTGATGGAATTTTCCTCTTCCCTTCTTAGTTCTGATTGTGTTGGCCCTCCTTACCCTCGGTCCTAATGGTATTGGGCCCTTTATCCTTAAAACGTAAGATGATTAAGGGTATGTTTAAAGATATATATTAATGGCATAATAAGGTGGTATTGAATAGTGATTAAAATGTCGAGAAAACTTGTTAATGCCTTTAATATACATAATGAGAAAACACAAATGTGACCACCAGGACGGAATATAACAGAATGGCAAATAGGATATAATGATGGGGTTGTGAGATACACCCAAAAATGACTATGAAATTAAGGAGAGAACGGTTATATGACATAGCACTGGTTATAAACTGGTGAACTGGGAATGTCGTCGGTAAGATGTGGTAATGAATGATGTTGTGAGTATTCCCTTGAGAAATAGGTTAAATATTATTCTTATAAATCGTGATATGCCCTTGTGGGTGTAAAGCAAGTGAGATCTTGTATATGTGGTTTCAGTGTAATAATGAAATGCCATTGAGGCCACACCGATTTATGTATAAATGAAGTAATGGCAATGAATAATATTGAGAAAATCCGTAAGATGATTATGTGGTAATAATGATGAATATGCCTCGAATAATTCTATGTGTGGATTAATATAATGATGTTTGCTATGCCTTTTGATATTCATGTGTGGATTGTTATGAATGATGTTTGTGGTTGTTGAATGCCAATTATATGAATGATATGCCTTGAGGGGCTTGTAAATAATTACATGATTATTGAAAATGCCAAATTTAAATATACCCCTGATTGAGAGGGTGAGATATCCTTGCGAGGTTGATGGGCATATGCATTATTGCATTTTGTATTCATGGCATGGCATAGCATCGTTATTATGTGGTTGCGATCACAATGATGAAAGATCCTGCGGGATTCTATGAAGGGAGTACCCCTTGCGAGGCGGGAAACCAATGTGATGTTGATATGATATTGTGCCGGTGGTTACAATCACCTGGTTGCGGAATGTGAAAGGCCCTGCGGGGACCAATGTATGATGATGAACCAGTGGTTGTGATCACTTGGTATTTGATATGATAAAGGGCTTGCGAGCACCTATGATGCCCATGGTTGCGATCATGTGGCGGGAGTACCCCTTACGAGGTGGGAAACCTATGAGAATTGTTGAACGTGGTTGCGATCACGAGAAAGCACCTTGCGAGGCTGCTATAGGGAGTACCCCTTACGAGGCGGGAAACCAATAATTATGAATGATTGATTAAGGTGGTTGCGATCACCCGTGTTATAAAATCGGATCCATTGCATATGTAGTAAACAGTTAACATGTGCATTAGCCATAAGAGCATGGCATATGAGATGGGATGACCACGAGTGTTGAGAAACCCCTTGCGAGGAGGTATTGAGTGAAGCCTTAATGAATTAATGATGATAATGATTTTGAGTGCCCTTGTTGATAAGTGGCAAATGATTGTGTATGTGATTGTGTATATGTTATGCTTGTTTATAATATGAATTGCGATTCGTCAGGCTTGAATGCCTACTATAATAATGAGATAATGAATGAATGATAATTTGATGAATTTTATAGCAAAGCACACATGATGTCGGTATGAATATACATATGATCACAATATACATATTATTCGTCATTTTGAATGTATAACTCACTCTCCCATGTGGTCTCCTTTTTAGCCTTGTGATGCAGGTTGCCATGGGATAAGTTCAGATTTTTAGTCAAAGCCTTGTGAAGGTAAATAGTGGTAATGGAAGTGCCTTGGCCGGCATCATTTATAGGTTCTTATATAATGAATGAACTGTTTATGAGAATATAGATAATTTAGAGATTTTGGATATATATAAAGTTAATTCTTTGAATTCGTGAAAGGTGAATATATATATAGAATGTAAGAGGATTTGATGTATATTAGAAGGATTGAAATTGAGTGATGTTCATTGATGATTGTGATAGTTGGGGAAAGACCCCCAGATGTATATGTATATGTATATACCATTTTATCTTAGGCGGTGCATGCGTATGTTGTATGTGTATGAATGCAATATAGTAATAGATGTATGCTTGGTATTTTGCATGCTTAGCCTAGCCTTTTCTCATATCGTCATATATAGGACTAGGCGTATGCCCGGTATACACATTCTTCCGCTGTATACTCTATTATTTTTGTATACCATTGTGGGCAATTTATTTACCGATCCAGGTATAGGTTACTAAGTGCCTGTTTGGTTATTTCCGTAAACCTCCGTTCATTGAGGGAACCTCCGTTGAGCTCCGTTCCTGAAACACAGTGGTGTTTGGCTGACACAGAAGCTCCGTTCCGTCAACCCAACCTCCGTTCCCAAGCCCCTAACCTCCGTTCGCGTGAAGCTGGCTCTCCACTCCCTCAACTGAACTTGGTTTTGTGAAAGGACAAAAGAACCCTTCGTTTTAGCGCATAAAACAAAGGAGGCAAGCTTCGATCTCTACTTTCGTCTCTCCCCTTTCGTTTTCTATTCTCCTCTTCTGTTGGTTGTGTTTGGGTTTGCTGTTGATTTTGGAGGGTTTGGGTGTTGGTTGTGTTTTTTTTGGAAGGGGTAGGTTGCGGGTTTGGGGGAAGAGGGTTACAGGTTGGGGGTTGGGTGGCCGTGGGGAGGGTGAGGGTTACGATTTGGTGGTGGGATGGTGGTAGGGTGGTGGGTGTTGGCTGATGGTGGGAGATAGGTGGGGGGGGGGTTACGAGTGTTGGGTTGAGTTGGGTTGGGTGGTCGTAGGAAGGGTGGTGGGCTGTTGGTGGTGTGGTGGGTATTGGCTGATGGTGAAGGGATGGATGCTGATGGGGTGAGGGTAGGAAGAAGATGGTGCATGGGTGTGGTTATTTGAAGTGGTGTATTGTATTTTAAAAAAAAAATCAGAATTTTGTTTTAAATTAATTATGTACTGTGTAATGTAATTATTCTGAGTTTAATTTTTATATTTGTTGTTTAATTATATAATTTAAAGTTGTTTATATTTATTAATAATATAATAATGTATTATTTAATTTAAGTCATTACCATAAATAAATATGCTAATGCAGTTTTACACCACAAAAGCTTACCTATTTGCTTGGTATTAAATCTGGACAGAAGGGGACATCTCTAGAAATAGGCTACCTAGTTGTGCATCATTTAATTTAACATGGTTCTAATCATTTTTTAACTTACGGACTAAATTTATATTTTAAAATTTCAGATATTAAAACAAATGACTTATATATAATCTAATTTGTTAAAAAATAATCTAATTTTTTAAAAAATACATTCTAATTATATATAATATCATCTAATTTATTAAAATGTAACTTTATTTTTTTAAAAAACAATAAGATATTCTTAACAAAAATTTTTATTTTGTTAAAAAAATAATCCAATTATATATATATATATATATAAATTTTGATATAATATCTATTTATATTATTAATATATATACATATTTAATATATTATTAACTAATACCCTTTTTGGTAATTTTCATCAAACCACCATTTACCCAACCTAACTTTTTCTCCAACCAAACACAAGCACTACTTCTCAATCCACTTTTACCCAACCCAACTTTTATACAACCAAACACAACTCCGTTTACAAAACTTCAGTTTTCTCAACCCCAGTTTATAAAACCCCAATTTTCTCAACCAGGTTATCCCAACTGGGTAACCAAACGAACCTTAAATCTCACTCGTTGGTTTTCTGTGGTTCGAGTCTTGATGTAGTCGCGATGGTATTTTGAGACTACTTCTGAAACGCAAAAAATTTACTCATGTTTTTATTATTTAATTAATGCTGATTACATCAGGATTCGAGTACAGAAAATTAGGGGTGTCATAATCTGGTATCAGAGTATATTTTGCTCTGAATTAGCGTTATTGGTTACTACCAGAGCATGGCTGCTCTGTGAGGATTGGATATTATGGATGATTGGAGCATCATTGCTCAATGGTGAGATACTTATGATGATCTTTGGAACGGGATGCTCATTATTGGCATATGGTTGTTTTGTATAGGTTTAAGAATGATAATTATCTAGAGGATGATGACATGTTTGGGTATTGATTGCCCTATATGGAATATAAACGACTAATTGCCCAAGAATTATGAATTGATTATAAGGGCATTATTGCTTATTGAAGATTATTGTGAATCATTAAAGTTGAGTTGTGAGTGATGCTATTTAAGGACTTTTATGAGATTGTGATTCATAAGACGTGGTTGCTGTTTATTGGGAGTATACCCTTTTTCATTGAGGTTGTATGATGTACATGTGAAGCCTAGTTTCTCATTGATGATCATGAATGAATTATGTAATTGAATATGAGTGAATGAATTTCCTCAATATGTGATGGATGTATTTATTGTGTAAGACCGGCCAAGTTCCTTACCCTTTTACCATCAAATGACGAATATGTTGTTATTGTGCATTGATGTTGATATATATAATGCAAATTGAATTGATAATGGATCTATGTTGAATATTAATCATGGACATGAAATATTGAGTTATGAATATGAAGTACAAGATATAAAACGATATGATGATGAATTTGTACCATGTGTGATCAGGGATATAATATGTTAATTATGTATTGATTTAAGGATGGACCTATGTCGTATGTTGATTACGGATAGGAAGTATTGAGAAAGAAATTGATATGGTAGTAGACCATATGTGTTGAGAACTTGATGTGTGAATACACCTTGAATATAAATTGTCGGTTAGGTCTCTTATATGCATTGTGCCTGTGGCGTCTAGCCAAGGAATGCTTGTTAAATAAAAATGGAACTCATATGTTTGAGTTGATTAGATGGATGATATTGAATAATTCCCCAGTATGGGTATGTTTGAATCTAAATGATTGGTTGTGCCATTTGTGAAGGATGGATTTTATATCCTTTGGCACAAGAATCCTATATGTTATATGATACAAGTGATTTGTTGTATCTCCCTAGACTGGGACATGGATATGTGACAAGATTATGACTGTGAAATTATATTAGCGCATGATCAGGGTTATGTCTCGGTTTTGTGTGTGAAAATCGAGTGAATAATTGATTTGATTTTAATCCACTAGGTGTGATGACCTAGATTGACTTGGTATGATCTTGTATGATCAATTGTCGTAGAGAATTAATTTAATAGACCCTATGGTGGTCTAGGTTCTATGTTGTTTATATGAGTCATACCTAATGATGTTGTGTGGTATGTGAGAACTCCACAATGGGTACTAGGTAACCCTTAGACTTCCTAAGCCTAGTGATTGATCGAACCTTATTAATGGTTCACTCATAACAAAATTAATTATGAAATATGATGTTGAAGCTAGGGCCGGTATGTGATGGAATGCCAATGATGAATGTAACCCCTGATGATTGATGAATAATAATGTTGAATTTGGGTTATGATTGAAATTGATTATGGTATATGATTTTATGCATTCATCCTCTTCATTTATTACCTTTATTGAAATTGATGAACATGACTTGATGGACTTTAGGAAGTCCAATGTTATTCTATGGTGTTATTGAACCTTGTTGATGTGTGGCCTGACATATGGCCTTGGGACATGTATATCGATGCTGAATTTCGAGGACGAAATTCTTTTTAGGTGGGGTGGATTGTAACACCCTGAATTTTATAAAAATGAATAAATGACGAGAATAAATAATAAATAATTATGTATGAGTGGATTTGTGTCCCTAAAATATTAGAATAATTAAAATTAGGATTTATTGTGGATATTTATGATTTATTGAGATTTAAGGAGATAAAATTTTACCCCAATAGAATATGGGTGTCGGACCAAGTATCTCCGGTTGAGATGCCGTTAGTCAGGGCTGTTAAGAATATTATTGGGAGTCCGCATATATCTTTGGAATAATTTTTAGAATCTGTATCGAGCCCGAACTGTGAGCCTGTTTGTTATAAAATGATAAACCTTTAGTGGAGAATTAAAATTAAAACCAAAAGCCTATTATTCTCTTCTTATTTTCGTTCGGTTCTTGCCCTCATTTGGAAAATGACATTTCTTCTTCTTCTTCTCTTATCTCCCTTCTCCATTTCCTCTTTTCTTCTCTTCGGAAACCTAACCCGTGTGGAGTCTTCTTCTCCTCCACCATTTTCATTTTCATGGAAGCTTGAAGGAGAAGCTTGTGGCTGGAATTCCTCTCCCCTTTTCTCCTCCATTTTTATGTTTTCTCTTCTTCCTTGGGAGCTCATGGCCAACTCTTGGGTGAGGTAAGTTCCTCAACATTCTTTATGAGTTTATGCCCTAGACTTTGGGTTCTTGGTTTTTGGGGGAGTATTTATGGCTTATGGGTTGTTGGGAGAGTATTAATGTGGAACCCTAGAACGGGTTGTCATAAATGTTAATATTGGTGGTAATAAATGAAGAGGATGAATGCATAGATGGAAGGTGATGAGGAATAGATAGATATTAATGAGTGTTGTTGGGTTTTAGTGAAACCCTAACTTTAATAAATTGGAGAAAATGTGAAATATGAGTAGAATGTAGGTTTAATGATATTGAAGAATGATATTAATGAAGAAAGATGGCCATTGGTGGTGATTAATAAGCATTGGTAATGGTTATTGGGTTTTGGATGGAAACCCTAGCCCTAAGAATTTGGGGACATGGATATAATGTAGTTTAAAAGGTTAAATTAAATATAATAGGTGATATTTAATATGTGTGTTGTTGATTATAATGATGAATAATGGTGAACATTAGAGATAACCCTTAATGATGGAATTAATGGGATTGCCTTATGGAATGGATGAGATGATGATGATGTTGGGTTTAGTTAGCCTTAAGATCTAGAGGATCTTGGCTTTGGGAAAGGAATTCCCGAAGCCTAACACAATTGCAAAAGTTGCATTTATCAAGTTTAGGACTTGGGGTTAAGCTTTATGATAAGCTAGCAAGTGTTTGAAATTATGATGGTTGTTAATTATGTGAATATATTTGCATATGGTATGTAGATCGTATTCCAGGTGATGCAATGGAGCATTCGGAGCATTGGAACCGTTTCGGCTCTTCCCTTGAGGTAGGATAGGAGTTAACATTCAAATTGCATGAGTAAATTGAGAGTGATTTGATGTGTGTGTTAAATACTCATGCCTGCCTTGCCATATAGTTATTGAGATGTTTGGAATGGCAAGTTGATGATTATTGCAGATAATGTATGAGAATATGTTTGTTAAAAATGATAAGCATGATTTTAATGTGAATAATAAGTTTGGAATGTAAATCTATAAGTATGAATGTGTGAACAGGTTGTATATGCCTTTTTGATGTGTAAGAAACGTAGGATATGTCCAAATTTGGCTTATAACAAGAAATTCTGAGTGAGAATGCTTAGAACGAGTTGTATATGACTCACATATTGTATATGATGTGTTGGAAGTGAGTGACTTGGCCTAAAATGTGATATCATATGTTGAGCTGTGAGAATTTCGTCTTCTGTTTATGTCCTGGTATTCTCGCTTAACCGAGAAGGGATCTCGCTCAGGCGAGGATCCCCTATATCAGTATTATAGGTTCTGGACCAATCTCGCCCAGGCGAGCGAGCTTTCCGCTCAAGCGAGACGAGTGAATGGTGAATGTGTGAGATTCTGGATGAATTCCGTCCGAGTGGGAATTTTAGAAAACGATTTCATGATGTGGTGAATTTTTGAGTGAAATTTTGAGTGAGCTATGTCCTAGACAAGACCTTCCGAGTGAGGAAGTGATATAATTTTGAATAAGAGGTCTTCGAGTGTGATATTCCAGGCTGTGGAGTTCCGAGTGGGAATTCCCGAGTTCAGTGTAACTCGTTCCGAGTGGAGTCCCTTCGAGTGTGTAATTTCTGAGGAGGATGGCACTGATTGGGGGTATTCGGTGTGAGTCTGTCCAGAAGTACACTGGAATAACTTCACCTGAGAGAAAGACTTGGTGCTAGAAAGCCTTGCTCGAATGATAAAGAAAGGAAGTCAGTTTTTGGAATTAATTTGCCGAGTGAAGGACCAATCAGAAGATGAGTCGGTGTTGAAATAATTACTGAGTGAAGGACCGATTAGGTGATGAGACGGTTTTATAGTGATCTGCAGAGTGAAGGATCGAGCGTGAGATGGTCAGTTTTTGGAAACATTTAGCCGAGTGACAGACCGAGCGAGTATGGAGTCGGTCTGGAATGATTTAGCCTAGTGAAAGACAGAATGTGCGAGGAATCGGCTCTGGAATAAGTTCACCGAGTGAAACCGAATGCTGGGAAGCCTCGTTGAGTGAGCTAGTGTTGAAGGGCAGGACGACCTCTGGTCGGATTTCACCCAAGTGAGTGGATTCCTCGCTCAAGCGAGCGAATGTGGAAATGGCTACTGGAGTAATTTCGCCCGAGCAAGTGGCCGGGTGTGTAGTGTATCGCCCAAGCGAGCAACCTGGAAATTAGATACTGGCTTGTTTTCGCCCGAGCGAGCTGAGGCGCTCAAGCGAATGTGGGCCTCGCTTGAGCGAGTGACCCCCCTGATGGAATTTTCCTTTTCCCTTCTCGGTTCTAATTGTCTTGGCCCTCCTTACCCTCGGTCCTAATGGTATTGGGCCCTTTATCCTTAAAATGTAAGATGATTAAGGGTATGTTTAAAGATATATATTAATGGCATAATAAGGTGGTATTGAATAGTGATTAAAATGTCGAGAAAACTTGTTAATGCCTTTAATATACATAATGAGAAAACACAAATGTGACCACCAGGACGGAATATAACAGAATGGCAAATAGGATATAATGATGGGGTTGTGAGATACACCCAAAAATGACTATGAAATTAAGGAGAGAACGGTTATATGACATAGCACTGGTTATAAACCGGTGAACCGGGAATGTCATCGGTAAGATGTGGTAATGAATGATGTTGTGAGTATTCCCTTGAGAAATAGGGCAAATATTATTCTTATAAATCGTGATATGCCCTCATGGGTGAAAAGCAAGTGAGATCTTTTATATGTGGTTTGAGTGTAATAATGAAATGTCGTTGATGCCACACCGATTTATGTATAAATGAAGTAATGGCAATGAATAATATTGAGAAAATCCATAAGATGATTATATGGTAATAATGATGAATATGCCTCGAATAATTCTATGTGTGGATTAATATAATGATGTTTGCTATGCCTTTTGATATTCATGTGTGGATTGTTATGAATGATGTTTGTGGCTATTGAATGCCAATTATATGAATGATATGCCTTGAGGGGCTTGTAAATAATTACATGATTATTGAAAATGCCAAATTTAAATATACCCCTGATTGAGAGGGTGAGATATCCTTGCTAGGTTGATGGGCATATGCATTATTGCATTTTGCATTCATGGCATGGCATAGCATCGTTATTATGTGGTTGCGATCACAATGATGAAAGATCCTGTGGGATTCTGTGAAGGGAGTACCCCTTGCGAGGCGGGAAACCAATGTGATGTTGATATGATATTGTGCCGGTGGTTACGATCACCTGGTTGCGGAATGTGAAAGGCCCTGCGAGGACCAATGTATGATGTTGAACCAGTGGTTGTGATCACTTGGTATTTGATATGATAAAGGGCTTGCGAGCACCTATGATGCCCATGGTTGCGATCATGAGGCGGGAGTACCCCTTGCGAGGCGGGAAACCTATGAGAATTGTTGAACGTGGTTGTGATCACGAGAAAGCACCTTGCGAGGCTGCTAGAGGGAGTACCCTTTGCGAGGCGGGAAACCAATAATTATGAATGATTGATTAAGGTGGTTGCGATCACCCGTGTTATAAAATCGGATCCGTTGCATATGCATTAAATAGTTAACATGTGCATTAGCCTTAAGAGCATGGCATATGAGATGGGATGACCACGAGTGTTGAGAAACCCCTTACGAGGAGGTATTGAGTGAAGCCTTAATGAATTAATGATGATAATGATTTTGAGTGCCCTTGTTGATAAGTGGCAAGTGATTGTGTATGTGATTGTGTGTATGTTGTGCTTGTTTATAATATGAATTGCGATTCGTGAGACTTGTATGCCTACTATAATAATGAGATAATGAATGAATGATAATTTGATGAATTTTATAGCAAAGCACACATGATGTCAGTATGCATATACACATGATCACAATATACATATTATTCATCATTTTGAATGTATAACTCACTCTTCCATGTGGTCTCCTTTTTAGCCTTGTGATGCAGGTTGCCATGGGATGAGTTCAGATTTTTAGTCAAAGCCTTGGTGAAGGTAAATAGTGGTAATGGAAGTGCCTTGGCCGACATCATTTATAGGTTCTTATGTAATGAATGAACTGTTTATGAGAATTTAGATAATTTAGAGATTTTGGATATATATAAAGTTAATCCTTTGAATTGGTGGAAGGTGAATATATATGTAGAATGTAAGAGGATTTGATGATTATTAGAAGGATTGAAATTAAGTGATGTTCATTCATGATTGTGATAGTTGGGGAAAGACCCCCAGATATATATGTATATGTATTTACCATTTTATCTTAGGCGGTGCATGCGTATGTTGTATGTGTATGAATGCAATATAGTAATAGATGTATGCTTGGTATTTTGCATGCTTAGCCTAGCCTTTTCTCATATCGTCATATATAGGACTAGCGTATGCCCGGTATACACATTCTTCCGCTGTATACTCTATTATTTTTGTATACCGTTGTGGGCAATTTATTTACCGATCTAGGTATAGGTTACTAAATCTCACTCGTTGGTTTTCTGTGGTTCGAGTCTTGATGTAGTCGCAATGGTATTTTGAGACTACTTCTGAAACGCGAAAAATTTACTCATGTTTTTATTATCTAATTGATGACAATTACATCGGGATTCGAGTACAGAAAATCAGGGGTGTTATAGGGTTAAATAGGTGTGAACATCTCTTTTGGTCCAGTCCAAGTGGAATGAATCTTTTCTATACTGAATTCCAATTTAGAGTGGTCAAATTCGAATAGAATGGCTCCAAAATAATTAGAACCGAGCAAAATAACTCAGAATGAAGCTTTTCCAAGTGGAATATTGCCCTGTTGGAGGCAAATCCGAGTGGAATGACTCAAAAATGATCAAATTCGGGCAGAATGACTTAGATTGGAGCAAATCCGAATAGAATAACTCAAAAATGATCAAATCCGAGTGAAATGACTCGGATTGGAGCATTGCCGAGTGGAGTATGTCCCTGTTGAAGAGAAATCCGAGTGAAATGACTCAAAAAAGATCAAATCCGAGTAGAATTACTCAGAATGAGTCAGTTCCGAGTGAAATGCTTCCCTGTTGAAGGTGAATTCGAGTGGAAGGCTCCCTGTCAAAGCCATTCTGAGTGATACTCTATTGAAGGATGAATGCTGAGAAGGATTGCTCTTTGACTGCAATAAATCCGAGTGAGAGCTTTCTAATTGCAACAAATCCGAGTGAAATATAGCCCTATTGAAGTTAAATCCGAATAAAAGTTTCTAATTGATACTGATCTGAGTGAAAGCAAGTCTGAGTGAATTAAAATCCGACTCGGGGTGTATTCTGAGTAGTCAGATTCTGACTGGAAGAAGAGTACGACTCAGTCTATCTTCTGAGAGGAAAGGGAACCGAGTCCGAGTGAATATTTGCCGGGTGAGCCATTTCACAATCATTTCCGTGTCCTTTTCAGTCAGATTTCTGAGCCAATCTTCACTCATCCTTCAAATAAGGGCCGATTAAACCATTTGCCTAATACCAAGTTATCACTCTTCAAACCAATTCTGAGTCGTCCTTCTTCAAACAATCAATTCCGAGCCCATTTCCATCAATTTCCGAGCCATACTTAAACCTTTCCCGAGCCCTTTTGGCCAATCAATTCCGAGCCCATTTTCACCCAAATCTGACTCACCACTCTCACCCAGATTCTGAGTCATCCTTTACACATTTCCGAGTCAATTCTTGGTCAGTTCTTGGTTAGTTCTGAGTCACTTTTTACCAATTTCGTGTCCTCCCTCATCAAGCCAATTCCGAGTGACACTTTCCACCCCTTCCCGAGTCATCTTTCACCCATCTCCGAGTCATTCTTTAACCGTTACCGAGTCACTCTTTACCCATTTCAGTCGATTCTGAGTTACTTGTCACTCGGTTCCGATTGAATATTTCACAGCAGCCTCACACCGAGCAAAACCTATACTCGGCCTTTCATAGGAGGACTCTTCCTAGAAGAATTCTCACTCGGAAAGGAGTATTTTCACTTGGCTTTCTATTGGAAATGCTTCATTCCACTCGGAATTGACTCCCAATGTGGATGAACGCTGACTGAGAGACTAATCCGAGTCACTCTCTCTCGGATTTCCATCATTCCACTCGGAATTGACTCCAAATGTGGGTGAACGCTGACTGAGAGACTAATCTGAGTCACTCTCTCGGATTTCCACCATTCTCTCTCGGATTTCCATCATTCTACTCGGAATTGACTCCCAATGTGGGTGAACGCTGACTGGGAGACTAATCCGAGTCACTCTCTCTCGGATTTCCATCATTCTCTCTCGGATTTCCACCATCCTCTCGGATTTCCACCATTCTCTCTCGGATTTCCTCTCGGCTCCCCCTTTTCGCCCGTGCTGACTTGGATTCCACCACCCAAGTGGATCCAGGAATCCTGGAGGTGGCTGACAGACAGGGGCGGAAGTGGGGGAATTAAAAATTCCCACCAGCCGTTGTCCCCCACTACTAGGCCTGAGTGGAAGCCTGAGCTGGCCTTCCACTCGGAGTGGAAGCCTGAGCTGGCCTTCCACTCGAAGTGGAAGCCTGAGCTGGCCTTCCACTCAGAAAAGCCTATAAATAGACGAATGTTGAAGCTTTGGGAGAGGCATTCATTCAAAGGAGAAGCTTTCACTTGAGAGGGGGAAGCATTGGAGAAGAAAGAGAGCTTTTTTAAAAAAAAAAACTCCACTGTCCATCTCCTCAAAAACCACGCAGCACTCCTTTTCCTCCACCAACGCAAAGCCCCTCACCATCAGAACACCGTCCCACACTCTCTCCTCAAACCAACAGCTTTAACCCTTTTCTCTTCACGGTACAACCCCTCTCCTCACGAACATCACTCGGGTTCTTAACCTTCACCTGGTATTCTACTTTTCACTCGGTATTTTCCATTTTGCACTCGGTTTTTTACCATTTCCACTCGGTTTTTACCATTTCCACTCAGTTTTTTCCTATTTCCACTCGGTTTTTTCCATTTTTCACTCGGTTTTCTCTTCTCCCACTCAGTTTTTGCTTATTTTTCCCTCTCCTCTCCGAACTTACTGTTCCCCTTTCTCTCTTGTAGCTTCTACTACCTTCCCTCTTTTGCTTCGTAATAAAAATAATAAAAGGGAAATAAATGTTCCCTATGTTTTCTTTCAAGTCTAAATAAAAATAAAAAAAAATCATTCTTAAGTCAGTGTCGTACGGAAAATACTTCCGTCTACACAACCTCTATAAAATCCGTACACGTGCGAAGAACTTCGTCTTGTATGAGTTCATCACTAAAATGATACTCACCAAAATTTCCCTAATTTTTTCCTAAAAAAACATTTAAAGAACTACGTGACCCTAATTTCTCGAAAGCTCGAGAATACGTAGGAGCGGGAAATAGTTCCTGTCGGGCCCATCTTTCTTTAGTTAATTTTTTAGAGTTTCCATTTTTGTCTTGCTATCAAAAGAAGGAGCGAGATTAATTTGGACGAGACGTCCTGTTAATCTCATATTTTTGTAGTATTTCTTTAAAAGAAGGAGCGAGGTTAATTTGGACGAGACATTCTGTTAATCTTATATCTTTTTTTAAATATTTTTTTTAAAAAAAAGGCGGAGCGAGATTAATTTGGATGAGACGTCCTGTTGATCTCATGTAAATATTTTGTGTTTATTTTTTTGTTTATTTTTGTATATTTTGTCATCTCGTATATTTTCTTTTCATGAAGAAGTTAAAATAATTACTGGGCTAATTATAATGCACGCTATCAAATTGAGGTAACCATTTTTATAATGGACAGTTGTGAGGTGCTAATACCTTCCTCACCTGTAATCAGACTCCCGAATCATGGAATTTCATTTTTATAACCAGTGCTTTAATGAAAGGTTTTTCTAGTATTTTATCCTAAAAAATATTGGTGGCGACTCCCTGTTTATTTTTAAAATCGTTTCGAGGGTCGGCCGTGTCGCCGCGATCCCGGTCGCAACAGATGGCGACTCCGTTGGGGAAAGTTAGAGAGTCAAGCCAGTCAATTTGATAGCGCATGTTTTAATTAGCATATTAATTATTTAACTTCTTTTTTTTATTTTATTCTCTTGTCAATATTTAGTTTCTGTTTTGTTTGTATTCTATCATTTATGTTCTGTAAATATCTATGTGATCATTGAACCCTAGGGTAGTCGACTTTATTTTGTTGCTCTGTGTTTGTTCTATGTGTAGGATGAGTAAGGTACAGGTATTGAATGCCTCTTTCACTCACTACACTCACAATTTGCACACACTTTTGAGTGGGACCCTATACCCGGGCCCAAATAAAACTTAAGATTAGGGGAGGTTGATAGTGGAGCCATTTAGGATGTACTTCCTGTCTGGTTACCGTGAGAATCTCAGCTAGAGTTCGACTTATTCATGGTACCCACACTTAGTATACTTCCTACTATTTGTGGTCAACATCATGAGTAGGATCTTGGCTCTAGTGACCTTTAGAAGTTTTAGAACAAGCCACCTAATGCGAGGTATCACTGATAGATGAACCTTAGAACCATTAGGAGACCTCCAGAAAAACCCACCTCAAGGCACAAAAGAGGCAAACTTTACTTTTACCTTTTCTCATTCTCACTCTCTTTTCTGATCCAAAATAGAGGACTACTTGCCCATTTAGTGGGTTACTTTTTTTCAAAAAAAAAATGACATACTTTTAACTAGTGATCTTTTAACGGGCAAGTAGTTCTTTCTCTTTATGCACAAGTCTTTGGGCCCTGAGTTACAGATCTTTCGAATCATAAAAAAAAAGGGCAAAAAAAATACATATCAAAAAAAAGAGAAGAAATCAAAAGAAAAATCAATTTTCTTTATATTGTTGATGATCAGAAAATCCGTAGCTCACATGACCCTTGATTTGACATAAGTTGTAGTAAATTGTAACCCCCATAAATACAAAAATGTTTTCAAGAAAATTACTAGGGGAGTATCGATTTGCAAAGCACGTCATTTCCCTATGACTCTTTCTCTCCTTTCTTTCTATTCTCACCGGAGGCTATACAGAGCTTAACGAATACCCTTGACCAAGATATGGAAATTAATGTGGGATCAAACCTTTAAGAGATGGATCATGGTTCCCCGAACTAGAAATAGCTAAACTTGAGGCTCTTATTGCATTTCAGAATGAAGGATTTTTCTGTCTTCACAACTATCCCGTATTAATTTCCATGTTTACCGTACCTAGTACTTTTGAACGATACGTTTTGAGGAACGGTCAAAGGATGCTCGTCAAAACCTCCCATGACACTCTCCTTTCTTCTGTTTCCACCTGACATTTCTTTTTCTTCTTTCACCTGACACCGAAAGACACTCTTACTAGACTTTCAAAGGAGACTCATGGCTGAAAGAGAGCAAGAAATTGAAAACCTCAGGAACGAAGTTAACCAGCTAAGGAAGCAAGTGGCAGAGATGGCCAAACTTTTAGATAAGAAGATCATAGAGGAGGAACCCTCTGCGGGTGTCAAGGATGATCAACATTTGCCAACCATCCCACTCCTCCACCTTCCTAGACTGACAAAAGACCAAATTCCCCCATTCCATAACCAACAAGAGGATCATGATTTACAAACGATGAACCCCCATATTTCACAGTCCTCCTAGTCGCCTGGGGCTCCTATCACAAGAATGTCTGCATCGGGAGATAAGGGGAAGAGAAAAGAGGATGCTAATTCAACTTCCCGCAACCAAAAAAGGGCCCAACCCAGACCAATAACACATACTTCCTTTCAACCTGCCAATCTCCTTACACCTTATATGGCCACCACCACCCCTAACCAGGGCTCTAATCTTTTCCCATTCCAACTCTACTTTCGTCCGTATATCCCTCAAACACCTTCCCATTCTCATTTGCCTGCTATTAAGTCCTCCCTTCCACAACCCTATCATCCCCCACTAGTACAGACTCAGCCACCTAATCTAGACCAAAGCACAATAAAATCCACTGGTAGTCGAACACCGGTCCGGTTCGACCCCATTCCTATAACCTACACAGAACTTTTACCTCACCTTTTTTGTAATTCCCTTGCAGTACCCTACCCACTGAAACCGGTGGTTCCTCCTTACCCCAAAGGTTATAATCCTAATGCCCGATGTGATTACCATGCTGGAGCCTCGGGGCATTCTACTGAGGACTGTCATACCTTGAAATTCAAAGTGAGGGATCTGATTAAAGCCAAGTGGCTAGATTTCCAGGAAGGGAGTCCCAATATAATCATAAACCCCCGGTCTAACCATGAGACTTCTGGGGTCAGTGTGGTAAAGAGGGACTAGGGGTGTAAAGAGGATGCATGCAAGTTTTTGTGAATCGCACGCCAACTGGAGAGGTTCATGACCAAGAGACCACCTAGTTCCTTATGACTTTAAACTTCTGTTTCTATGACATTTCAACCCAAATGCTATGCCTAAGGCTTTGGGATATTGTTATGTAATAAGGGCAAAAACATGTTTTTATCATTTTAAGTTTCTCTCAATAAATACGTGTCGAATTTCAAAATGCCTTTTCTTGCTTTCCTTATTGCCACCTTGAATCCTTTTCCCTTTATTTGCTTCTTTTTTCTCATTCACCATGAAAAACCAAATAAATGCCGGTCTGAAAATGATCCTTCTGAGAACAATGAGATCCTAATTCCATTTCATAACTTTGACCACCCAGTCGATTGCGCTGACAAAAAGGGTAACAAAGACGGAAGTTCCTTGGCCAAATTGAGTAGGATGTTTGGATAAGGGTCACCTAGCTCTGCCCAAAGGCAAGGTCAGCACACAGAATGAAGAGGACTCACAAACAACGAAAGACGTTACAAGCTCAGTCTGGTGATACAAAAGTCTACATGAATGAAGATAGTGCCAGACTCCATAAATGGCATATCTACCCTTCAAAGAAATGTTAGCATTGATCGACATGGATAACAAAAGCTTGCTAAGATGGTCAAGAAATACTCTCCAAAAAAAAACAAAAAACAAAAAACAAAAAAAACAAAAAAACAAAAAAAAGCGAAAAAACAAAGAAATGATATAAAAAAGTCAAGGTTGGTGCCTTACGCATATACCAATTAGGGCGAGCTGATTCATTGATCAAATTATCACTTTTCCACATGGGGGCATAAATGTTATCAAGCTAAGAACACGGTAAAAAACAATGTTTCATCTGTGTCGTAATCAAAACCCCGACTTTAAGGGAATATAACTATTCCCACACCAGTGTAACCAAGGGATTGGTCTACTGTGATACCATTAATATCATATTTCTTTACCACATTGGTTAGGGGATAAAATAGCTAGACCATAACAAAGGTACCAAAAGGGTCATTCAAAAAAAAAAACAACAACAACAACAACAAAAAAATGATGAAAAAAAAGACAATAACAAAAAAGAGATGAAATAATAAACAAAAAGAAAAAGACTCGAAACGAGCCCCTCATTGGTACCGAAAAGGGCACGCCTTTGTTTCCTTGGATACATGGTGTTAGGGGCAAATTTTCCTATCTAAAATAACATCTATTCCCCCACAGGATGAGACCAAATTGAGAAAGATCAAATAAGCTCATTGGCAATCAGCTTAAACCTTTGTTGTGAGGGACACAACCTTAAAAATAAACAAAAAAAAGAAAAAAAAAGAAAAAAGAGAGACGTCACATGGAGAGAGAAGCTCGCTAGGCTGAAAACCTGGAAGGGCAGCCTAGGCAAAAGTTAGAGCGACCTGGTAAGCTGAAAACCTGAATAAGCGGCTCAGGCAATCAATTGGGATCAAGATTTTGGCCAAGTAATCGTAGTCCGACTACCTTTTCAGAAGCAGAGTCAAGTGGTGAATTCAGAGTCATGATGTGGGATTGAGATATGCTTTGTTCTCAGTAGTTCACTGGAAGATCCGTAAAATCATTCCTACTCTACCCAATTATTAATATTTCCCATACGTCTTCACTTGCTTTTTTTGGTTTCCTTTTTTCCACACTTACCCGACTTGTAAATACAATCTCACCTATTTTTGACATGTATTTATTGTGATTTTCCATGATTTGATGAGACATATGTTTTCCCTTAATATATAAATGAAAAGGTAATGAAAATTTAAAGTCATGAGGACAAGATGTTCCTGTTACTTGATCTCGCCTCAAGCAAACATTATGAAGACTAGGCCTGACACGTTTCCAAAGCTAGGGTTGTTTTATCTGCTCTGTTTCAGTCATGAGTCACTTCGAATCTCTAAGGATTGTGTTTTTGCAGTAAGTCTTTTCAAGTTCCAATTTGTTTTGCACCACTAACCTTTCTTGCAGGATAATGTAATAAGTAGATGTGTCAAGCTTCAACCGCCAAAACTGGCACTTTCCAGGTGTATGTCCATCAGTCTCCAAAGCTCACTCTTGCCTTTACTCATTAAAGTAGGTCATCCTCGAGTTTCTTCTCATAACCCACCCAAATCATTGGACAAAACACCCTTCTATGGCCAAACATGACACCTTTCTGAGTTTCCATTTTGCTTTGAGATTTCCATGAAGTCCATCAATACCTTATAGTCGAAGCCGGCGTCTTCTCAAGGTTTCTGTCTTGTTCATGAAGCATGTTAGGGGTCACATCTCCAAGAAATCAACTTGGTATATTCTAGAACCTGGTTAAGTTGGACGGGACGCCCTATTAACCCCCAAATATTTCAAACCTGGGACTTTACCCCCCAAGTTTATCATTCCTCACCTCCAGATCTTTTGTCGGCCAAGGGGCAGTGTCCTGAAGGTTTAAACTAAGGCATCCCCCTAGATTTCTTCTGTCCTGGTCAAGGAGTAGTTTCCCCTATGACTCTTTTAATTGTGTCAAACTGGGGCGTCGTCCCCTATAACTTTTCTCTTTCAGTCCAGCGGCAGTATTCCTAAAACTTTCAGTCTTTCTAAACTGGTGCATCTCCCTAGATTTTTCTTCTATTCGAGAAGCAACACCCCTAGCTTCTCCAGTATCTCCAAAACTGGGGCATCACCCTAAATCTTTTCAGCCAAAGGCCAGTCCCTGAAGTCCTCCCAATTTTCCAAACTGGGGCATCTCCCCACGTCTCTATTCTCTTTCTGTCAAGGAGAAGCACCCCTAATTCCTTCAGGCAAATTTTCTGAAAATGGGCATCACCCTAGGTCTCCCCTCTTTCAGTCAAGGGGTAGTTCTCCAAAAATCCTTTCAATCATACTCTAACTGAAGCATCTCCCTAGATTTCTCTTCCCTAAGAGACAATACACTGAACTCCCAAGCAACTCAAATTGGGGCATCCCCCAGATTTCTCTCCTCTGGTGGACCCACCATTCATCCCCAAAAGGAACGCAGACTGAGAATTCCTCTCGAGGAAAAGCCACCAAATGGACTTTAAAAAAAAAACCTTCTAATCAGATTTAGGAAAACCTGTTTATACCCAACAGAATTACCTTTCCGATAGAACCACAGAGATCAAAGGCCACGCCTTTCTTCCCCAAGAGGAAAACACTTTCCCCAGTGAAGTTACCCTCATTAAAATGTCCCAAACTGGGACATCCATCAGATTTTTCTCCTCCGATGGGCCTGCCATGCATTCCCCAATGGAACCATAATCGCCAATGCCAGCACCTTTCAAGGTTTCTTCTTCCGTCAGGCGCCTTCAAAGTCTCATCCTTAACTGTTAAAGTCGTTATCTCTCAATTTCTCTTCCCCAGTAGAACTACACTTCCCAGACAAATTAAACTAGGGCATATCCCCAGATTTCTTTTGTTCTAGCCATTCCCCAAGATTCCTTCAAACCATCTCAAAGTGGGGTATCACCCCAGGTTCACCCTCTTTCAATCAAAAAGTAATTCCCCAAGATTCCTTCTCAACCATCTCAAACTGGGGGTATCACCCCAGGATCACTCTCTTTCAGTCAAAGAGAAATTCTCTCAATCATGTCAAACTGGGACATCACCCCGAGCCTTTAGGACCAGTGAGTTAATTTGGACGAGACGTCCTGTTAGCTCCCCCAACCTTTACATTTCCTGCCAACAGTGAGTTAATTCGGACGAAACGTCCTGTTAGCTCCCCCAAATCCTTTATCTTCCAGCCGCCTATCAAGGCATCCTTTATCTTCCAGCCTCCTATCAAGGCATCCTTTATCTTCCAGCTGCCTATCAAGGCATCCTTTATTTTCCAGCATCCTTTATTTTCCAGCCGCCTATCAAGGCATCCTTTATCTTCCAGCCGCCTATCAAGGCATCCTTTATTTTCCAGCCGCCTATCAAGGCATCCTTTATTTTCCAGCCGCCTATCAAGGCATCCTTTATCTTCCAGCCACCTATCAAGGCATCCTTTATCTTCCAGCCGCTATCAAGGCATCCTTTATCTTGCAGCCACCTATCAAGGCATCCTTTATCTTCCAGCCGCCTATCAAGGCATCCTTTATCTTCCAGCCACCTATCAAGGCATCCTTTATCTTCCAGCCGCCTATCAAGGCATCCTTTATTTTCCAGCCGCCTATCAAGGCATCCTTTATCTTCCAGCCACCTATCAAGGCATCCTTTATCTTCCAGCCGCCTATCAAGGCATCTTTTATCTTCCAGCCGCCTATCAAGGCATCCTTTACTTTCCAGTCGCCTATTAAGGCATCCTTTATTTTCCTGTCCGCCTATTCAGGCACCCCTTTACTTTCCGCCCGCCTATGCAGGCACCCTTTACCTTCCAGTCTACCGGGGGTCAATCCTGATCTTCTCACTTCCTGTCCATTTGAAGACAATTTTTCCCGGTCAATTCAGAGTTCAAAAAAAAAAAGAAAAAGAAAAAGAGAGAGAAGAGAAGAAGAGAAACAGAAGTGGAGAATGCTCGTTTTTAAGAAAAAGAGGTCACACTGACTCGTGATTGCACACACCATCAGTCGCCATATCAATCAAGAGGTCCCACTTGGCCCCTACATCGGTGTTCATATCTTTACTTCCTTTTCACTTCAAAAACACAGAAGCTTCGTATTTCTTTTGTGAAAAAAAAAGTAAAGAGGGGCATCTGTGAATACCTCTTTTGGTCTAGTCCAAGTGGAATGAATCTTTTCTATACTGAATTCCAAATCAGAGTGGTCAAATTTGAATAGAATGGCTCCAAAATAATCAGAACCGAGCAAAATAACTCAGAATGAAGCTTTTCCAAGTGGAATATTACCCTGTTGGAGGTAAATCCGAGTGGAATGACTCAAAAATGATCAAATCCGGGCAGAATGACTCAAATTGGAGCAAATCCGAATAGAATAACTCAAAAATGATCAAATCCGAGTGAAATGACTCAGATTGGAGCATTGCCGAGTGGAGTATGTCCCTGTTAAAGAGAAATCCGAGTGAAATGACTCAAAAAGGATCAAATCCGAGTAGAATTACTCAGAATGAGTCAGTTCTGAGTGAAATGCTTCCCTGTTGAAGGTGAATCCGAGTGGAAGGCTCCCTGTCAAAGCCATTCCGAGTGATACTCTGTTGAAGGATGAATGTTGAGAAGGATTGCTCTTTGACTGCAATAAATCCGAGTGAGAGCTTTCTAATTGCAACAAATCCGAGTGAAATATAGCCCTATTGAAGTTAAATCCGAATGAAAGTTTCTAATTGATACTGATCTGAGTGAAAGCAAGTCTGAGTGAATTAAAATCCGACTCGGGGTGTATTCTGAGTAGTCAGATTCTGACTGGAAGAAGAGTACGACTTAGTCTATCTTCTGAGAGGAAAGAGAACAGAGTCCGAGTGAATATTTGCCGAGTGAGCCATTTCACAATCATTTACGTGTCCTTTTCAGTCAGATTTCCGAGCCAATCTTCGCTCATCCTTCAAATAAGGGCCGATTGAACCATTTGCCCTATACCGAGTTATCACTCTTCAAACCAATTCTGAGTCGTCCTTCTTCAAACAATCAATTCCGAGCCCATTTCCATCAATTTTCGAGCCATACTTAAACCTTTCCTGAGCCCTTTTGGCCAATCAATTCTGAGCCCATTTTCACCCAAATCTGACTCACCACTCTCACCCAGATTTCGAGTCATCCTTTACACATTTCCGAGTCAATTCTTGGTCAGTTCTTGCTTAGTTCTGACTCACTTTTTACCAATTCCATGTCCTCCCTCATCAAGCCAATTCCGAGTGACACTTTTCACCCGTTCCCGAGTCATCTTTCACCCATCTCCGAGTCATTCTTTAACCGTTACCGAGTCATTCTTTACCCATTTTAGTCGGTTCTGAGTTACTTGTCACTCGGTTCCGATTGAATGTTTCACAGCAGCCTCACACCGAGCAAAACCTATACTCGGCCTTTCATAGGAGGACTCTTCCTATAAGAATTCTCAATCGAAAAGGAGTATTTTCACTTGGCTTTCTATTGGAAATGCTTCATTCCACTCGGAATTGACTCCCAATGTGGATGAACGCTGACTGAGAGACTAATCCGAGTCACTCTCTCTCGGATTTCCATCATTCCACTCGGAATTGACTCCAAATGTGGGTGAACGCTGACTGAGAGACTAATCCGAGTCACTCTCTCTCGGATTTCCACCATTCTCTCTCGGATTTCCACCATCCTCTCGGATTTCCACCATTCTCTCTTGGATTTCCTCTCGGCTCCCCCTTTTCGCCCATGCTGACTTGGATTCCACCACCCAAGTGGATCCAGGAATCCTGGAGGTGGCTGGCAGACAGGGGCGGAAGTGGGGGAATTAAAAATTTCCACCAGCCGTTGTCCCCCACTACTAGGCCTGAGTGGAAGCTTGAGCTGGCCTTCCACTCGGAGTGGAAGCCTGAGCTGGCCTTCTACTCAGAAAAGCCTATAAATAAACGAATGTTGAAGCTTTGGGAGAGGCATTCATTCAAAGGAGAAGCTTTCACTTGAGAGGGGGAAGCATTGGAGAAGAAAGAGAGCTTTTTAAAAAAAGAAACTCCACTGTCCCTCTCCTCAAAAACCACGCAGCCTTCCTTTTCCTCCACCAACACAAAGCCCCTCACCATCAGAACACCGTCCCACACTCTCTCCTCAAACCAACAGCTTTAATCCCTTTTCTCTTCACGGTACAGCCCCTCTCCTCACCAACATCACTCAGGTTCTCAACCTTCACCCGGTATTCTATTTTTCACTCGGTATTTTCCATTTTGCACTCGGTTTTTTACCATTTCCACTCGGTTTTTACCATTTCCACTCGGTTTTTACCATTTCCACTCAGTTTTTTCCTATTTCCACTCGGTTTTTTCCATTTTTCACTTGGTTTTCTCTTCTCCCGCTCAGTTTTCGCTCATTTTTCCCTCTCCTCTCCAAACTTACTGTTCCCTTTTCTCTCTTGTAGCTTCTACTACCTTCCCTCTTTTGCTTCGTAATAAAAATAATAAAAGGGAAATAAATGTTCCCTATGTTTTCTTTCAAGTCTAAATAAAAATAAATAAATAAATAAATCATTCTTAAGTCAGTGTCGTACAGAAAATACTTTCGTCTACACAACCTCTATAAAATCCGTACACGTGCGAAGAACTTCGTCTTGTATGAGTTCATCACTAAAATGATACTCACCAAAATTTCCCTAATCTTTTCCTAAAAAAAACATTAAAAGAACTACGTGACCCTGATTTCTTGAAAGCTCGAGAATACGTAGGAGCAAGAAATAGTTCCTGTCGGGCCCATCTTTTTTTAGTTAATTTTTTAGAGTTTCCATTTTTGTCTTGCTATCAAAAGAAGGAGCGAGATTAATTTGGACGAGACGTCCTGTTAATCTCATATTTTTGTAGTATTTCTTTAAAAGAAGGAGCAAGGTTAATTTGGACGAGACGTTCTGTTAATCTTATATCTTTTTTTTAAATATTTTTTTTTAAAAAAAAGGCGGAGCGAGATTAATTTGGACGAGACGTCCTGTTGATCTCATGTAAATATTTTGTGTTTATTTTTTTTGTTTATTTTTGTATATTTTGTCATCTCGTATATTTTCTTTTCATGAAGAAGTTAAAATAATTATTGGGCTAATTATAATGCACGCTATCAAATTGAGGTAACCGTTTTTATAACAGACAGTTGTGAGGTGCTAATACCTTCCTCACCTGTAATCAGACTCCCGAATCATGGAATTTCATTTTTATAACCAGTGCTTTAATGAAAGGTTTTTCCGATATTTTATCCTAAAAAATATTGGTGGCGACTCCCTGTTTATTTTTAAAATCGTTTCGAGGGTCGGCCGTGCCGCCGCGATCCCGGTCGCGACAATAGGGTGTCATCTATAAAGACACTTCGACGCTTAAATCAGTACACTATCAATATCAAAGTTTAAGCGTTTTGGGTTAGGTTAAACGTACCTCATATGTGGTAAATGAGTTGTTTTTCTTTTTATTTTCTTTCAATTAAGAAAAGAAATACGTTTTTGGTTTGAAAAGATATTTCCTCTTTCAATTTTTTCATTTTTAGTTATAAACTTGTGATATTATTTTTTGTTTAGAAAAGTTTTTACTAGAAATTGTGAAACATAATAAAAAATTATTTTAGTGCTTCACATTTTAAAAAAACAAAATTAAAAATTAAAAATTAGTTAATATAAATAAATAAATAAACAAAAAATAATTTTATCAAACCAAACAGAATATTCTAAGTGTTTATTTGGCAAGAAAGTTAAAATGTTACTGAAAGCTAGTAAAGGCTAATAAGTTAGTTGATTGTATTAGAAGTGTTTGATAAAACTAATTGTTTCAGTAGCTGAAAAATATAAAATGACATAAAAGGACACACTTAATTATTTAAACAAAACTTATGTTGTATATATAAACTTTTTTAAATATTTTAATTAATATCAAGATTAATAAAATAATATTTAAGGTTTTTTCATAACAAAAAATTTATGAAATGTATAAGTAAAATATATTTCAAATATGATAATTCATATAAGTATTCTTCATAGAAGTCATTTTACAAGTTTTGATAAAATAATTATTTACAATAATAATAATAATAATAATAAATAATGTAAATATCTCTAATAAAGTAACAATGTTGTTGTGAATGTCTTACATCCCATGAGATTTCTTAATAAATAAAATAAAAACTTAAAAAGAGACATTTTGTTTTAGGTTTTCCAAAAGTAAAATAAGAATTTAATCTTCTAAAAATAAAATAAAGGTTAGTAGTAGGAATTATTAAAAATATAAAGGGACAATAAAGTAAAAAAGGATTTCAGCTAGTAGTTAAAATTAAAAAACATTATTTGAAGTAATATTAAAAAAAAACACTACCAACTAACTAAAAAAGTAATATTTGGGCTATCCACTCAAACACTTCTAATTTACATTTTGTAACATTTCAACTATTAATTTTAATTTTTAGCTAATTGAAATGTTTTACCAAAAATTTGGTGTAGTTTTAAAAATCAAATTATAATTCTATTTTATATCACATATTTATTTTATCAAACTCAAATTATAATCTAAAAGTTATATAATAATTTACAAATTTGCTAATAGTTTATTTTGTAGTTAACTTTTGTTTTTATTTTATCTCATTGATTAATTATTTTAAATATACACCTAAATATTACAAATAAGTTCGTATTTTTATTTTTAACTTTATCCTAAAATAATTAGTTACTTTAAACAAATATGTTGAGTACTAATTTAAAACTTTTTGTTTATCTAAATGTCTGTTAAACAAAATACTCATACATCATAAATGAACTTATGTTAATAGCTATATAGTTTTTTAAAATTTTACATGAAGCAACAATTAAACTTATATATTCTAAACTTATTGTATTTATTAATATTTTTTTTATAAAAACCACTTTTATATTTTAAAAGAAAACATGTCCTCTATGTCATTTTAACAACTAGTTTTTTTTTGGAAAATATAATTATATTTGTAACGCCCTGGAGTCAACTTGCAAATCCCAAGATAATTACCGTCACCATATAAAATCCCATGGATAACTTATTTTTTACCTGGTAATTATCAAGAGATTCACAACCTGATTCCAGAGGTTATTAATACAATATCAGAGTGCACAACCTTTTCATAATTGACTTCTTATTATTATACATAATGTAACGCCCTGGAGTCAATTTGCAAATCCCAAGATAATTACCGTCACCATTTAAAATCTCATGGATAACTTATTTTTCACCTGGTAATTATCAAGAGATTCATAACCTGATTCCAGAGGTTACTAATACAATATCAGAGTATGCAACCTTTTCATAATTGACTTCTTATTATTATACATAACATAAGAGTTTTATACATATTATATTTTACAACAGGCACCTAGATCTTATAAAATATAAAGATGTAAAGTACCAAAACATAGCATACACATAATACAGCAATAGTAGTCACACAAGCAAGCATCATCATCAAAAGCCTTCATAATTCATCCATATTCAGTAACATCCACTTTATCACATGTCTTCCTGGTTAACCACTAAAGGGTTACCACAAGTAATAGAAAAAGTGAGATAAAATATCAAATAAATAGAAATTAAATTAGAACATACACAATCACAAGTAGGATGCTATGCGATGCAGATGCCAAACAAGTATTTTGTATTATACTTATGTTATTATATTCCGTTCTTTTATATGAATGAAAATGTATGATGGATCCATTCTGGTGGGAACATCTGCAGTGATTTCCAACAATAACATTTTTACGGATATCCAACCGATACCGCGCCCCATAATGCAACACCACATCGGATAACAATATCATAATATCAATAACAAGTGTTGTAGGACCCCCCTTAAGGACACACTACTTAGCCATTAAGACGGCCGTGGTATAAAACCACCGCAGAGGTCTATTACTCAACAGAGGGCGTTCCCCCACCGGGAACCCCCTCAAAGAACCCCTTTACGGATTCTTTGAACGGCCAATGTATATGATGCATGAATACATTAAATTATCAAATTCCTTTATAATTAATTGTAACAAAAAAATTATTATAACAATCAATTAAGCATACTTTGTTTGTAATTCAAAGAATATGGAAACACATTTTCCATATTATTTATATCAAAATTCAATCATATGGAAACATATTTTCCATAATTTTTATATCATATTTCAAACATATGGAAACATATTTTCCATAACATGTAATAATTCAAAGAATATGAAAACACATTTTCCACGTTATAGTAATTGTTTAATATCATATTCCAAACCATTTGGCATCAATTTCACAATTTAATTCAAATTAAATTAAAATCTAACTATATAAGTTTCTAAACAATTAAGCAAGCAATTCTAACTTAATTTCTATGTATTTAATATCCTATCCCCTCTTTCTTACCTCAAGTGAAGATCGTTAAGCTTTCCTTATGCTAAACTCCCTTGTATTTCTTCAAATCTTCAAGTTTGCATAATTTCTTCTTATGCGAAAATTAAAGAGTTTAAGTATGACAATGAAGGTTTTGAGAGCTTGAAGAGGGAGATGAAAGGTTGTAGGATTAGTGAGGTTTTTGGTTTGAGGAAATTTGGAAGGTTGGAGCCCTATTTATAGGCTTTCAATAGTGGTACTGTAGTAAATTACTGTAGCAAATAACTGTAGCAAATTACTGTAGCAGCTTGAAATGACATGAGGTGGTGGAAAAATGGAGAACTCTCATGAATTCTCTACATTTCACAAGATTTTTCATGTGATGTTTTACTGTAGCATTTTACTTAGAAGATTTTTATTTTATTTTATTATTCTATTCTACGTTCCATTCTCGTTTAATTCTATTTTAAGTCAGACTAAAAATATCCGTGTATTCATAATTAAATTTTCTATTTTCTAGGATTCATTTCTTATTTCTCTGAGAAACTTTAATTTTTCACTGTTTATTTACCACTTAAAAATTGGGCTGTTACACATAACATTAGAGTTTTATACATATTATATTTTACAACAGGCACCTAGATCTTATAAAATATAAAGATGTAAAGTACCAAAACATAGCATATACATAATACAGCAATAGTAGTCACGCAAGCAAGCATCATCATCAAAAGCCTTCATAATTCATCCATATTCAGCAACATCCACTTTGTCACATATCTGGTTAACCACTAAAGTGTTGCCACAAGTAACAGAAAGAGTGAGATAAAATATCAAATAAATAGAAATCAAATTAGAACATACACAATCACAAGTAGGATGCTTTACGATGCAGATGCCAAACAAGTATTTTGTATTATACTTATGTTATTATATTCCGTTCTTTTATATGAATGAAAATGCATGATGCATCCATTCTGGTGGGAACATCTGCAGTGATTTCTAACAATAACATTTTTACGGATATCCAACCGATACCGCACCCTATAATGCAACATCACAACGGATAACAATATCATAATACCAATAACAAGTATTGTGGGACCCCCTTAAGGACACACTGCTTAGTCCTTAAGAAGGCAGAGGTCTGTTGCTCAACAGAGCACGTTCCCCCACCTTGAACCCCCTCAAAGAACCCCTCTGCAGATTCTTTGAACGGCCAATGCATATGATGCATGAATGCATTAAATTATTAAATTCCTTTATAATTAATTGTAACAATAAAATTATTATAACAATCAATTAAGCATACTTTGTTTGTAATTCAAAGAATATGGAAACACATTTTTCATATTATTTATATCATAATTTAATCATATGGAAACATATTTTCCATAATTTTTTATATCATATTTCAAATATATGGAAACATATTTTCCATAACATTTAATAATTCAAAGAATATGGAAACACATTTTCCACGTTATAGTAGTTGTTTAATATCATATTCCAAACCATTTGGCATCAATTTTACAATTTAATTCAAATTAAATTAAAATCTAACTATATGAGTTTCTAAACAATTAAGCAAATAATTCTAACTTAATTTCTATGTATTTAATATCATATTCCCTCTTTCTTACCTCAATTGAAGGTCCTTAGGCTTTTGTTATGCTAAACTCCCTTGTATTTCCTCAAATCTTCAAGTTTGCATAATTTCTTCTTATGCAAAATTAAAGAGCTTGAGTATGGCAATGAAGGTTTTGAAAACTTAAAGAGGGAGATGAAAGGTTATAGGATTAGTGAGGTTTTTGGTTTGAAGAAATTTGGAAGGTTGGAGCCTTATTTATAGGCTTCCAATGACGATTACTGTAGCAAATCACTGTAGCAGATCGAAGTGAAATGAGGCGGTGGGAAGAATGGAGAACTCTCATGAAGTTACAAGATTTTTCATGTGACGTTTTACTGTAGCATTTTACTGTAGTATTTTACTGTAGAAGATTTTTATTTTATTTTATTATTTTATTTTATTCTACATTCCATTTTCATTTAATTCCATTTTAAGTCAGACTAAAAATATCCTTGTATTAAATTTCCTATTTTCTAGGATTCATTTCTTATTTTTCTGAGAAACTTTAATTTTTTCACTGTTTAATTACCGCTTTAAATTTAATTAAACATTTGGGCTGTTACACTCTCCCCCCGTTATAAAAATTTCCTCCTCAAAATTTAAACGTACCTTGTTAGAATAATTCAGGGTATTGACTTCTCATCTCATCTTCTCGTTCGTAAGTCATGCTTATTTCATCTCCTTGTTGCCAAGCTACTTTCACCAATGAGATCTCCTTGCCTCTTAAAGTTCACTAATTGAGGTCTCAATTGTTTACTGCTTTTCTCCTGCTCAATCCTAGCCCGATGGTTCTCTTCAAAGATTCTACATTTGTTGATTAAAGTAGGAAAACTCCTAATCTCCTAATGTCCTATGGCTTCTTTAATTTCTGGCCTTAAGCCATTTTCAAATTTGACGCATTTGGAAGCCTCAGTTCCTGGCTATTGGAAATGAGGATAGAACAATGATAATTCCTCAAATTTGGTAGCATATTCTCTGACAGACATATTCCCTTGCTTTAATTCTAAAATTTCTAATTCCTTTTTGCTTCTAACACTAGCAGGGAAATATTTCTCGAGAAAGCTTTCTTTAAAATTCTCCCAGTTGAGTAGCCTACCGGCTTCCAGTAACCTATCACGAGCGAAGATCCACCAATTCTCTGCTTCCCCTACCATCATATAGGTAGCATATTCTACCTTCTGGGCTTCAGTGCAAGGTAAGGATCGAAAGATACGTTACATTTCTTTAATCCACAGGTAAGCCACCTCTGGATTATAGTTTCCTTTAAATTGGGTAGGTTTCCTTTTCAGGAAACGGTCAAGTCCATGGGTTCCTTCAGCTAACCTTTGCTATTCTTGTCTTTCAAGGATCTCAGCAAATCAATTGAATGCAGCAGCCATGGCATCATTGTTCTGATGTCTAGCCATTTCTTATCCTACAGGTACGAGTACCACTGCATTCAGTTATTGAGTATCTAATATACTCAGAGTTCTAATCATTTTTATGTTATCTAACTAGTAATTATACTAAACAAAAACATACAAAGAGCACACATTACACACAAGCACACAAATTTTAAACAAATAGCAATCAAGGTTTACACACTTCAAGCTATCTTTCTTTAATTTCTAGTTGCTTCCTAAGGTTTTCTTTATATTTTATATACCATTGCTCTGATACCACTTCAGTTGTAACGCCCTGGAGTCAACTTACAAATTCCAAGATAATTACCGTCACCATATAAAATCTTATGGATAACTTATTTTTCACCTGGTAATTATCAAGAGATTCACAACCTGATTCCAGAGGTTACTAATACAATATCAGAGTGTGCAACCTTTTCATAATTGACTTCTTATTATTATACATAACATAAGAGTTTTATACATATTATATTTTACAACAGGCGCCTAGATCTTATAAAATATAAAGATGTAAAGTACCAAAATATAGCATATACATAATACAGCAATAGTAGTCATGTAAGCAAGCATCATCATCAAAAGCCTTCATAATTCATCCATATTCAGCAACATCCACTTTGTCACATGTCTTCCTGGTTAACCACTAAAGGGTTGCCACAAGTAACAGAAAGAGTGAGATAAAATATCAAATAAATAGAAATTAAATTAGAACATACACAATCACAAGTAGGATACTATGCAATGCAGATGCCAAACAAGTATTTTGTATTATACTTATGTTATTATATTCTGTTATTTTATATGAATGAAAATACATGATGGATCCATTTTGGTGGGAACATCTGCAGTGATTTCCAACAATAACATTATTACGGATATCCAACCGATACCGCGCCCCATAATGCAACACCACATCGAATAACAATATCATAATATCATTAACAAGTGTTGCGAGACCCCCCTTAAGGACACACTGCTTAGTCCTTAAGAAGGTCGTGGTATAAAACCACCGCAGAGGTCTGTTGCTCAACAGAGCGCGTTCCCCCACCGGGAACCCCCTCAAAGAACCCCTCTGCAGATTCTTTGAACGGCCAATGCATATGATGCATGAATGCATTAAATTATTAAATTCCTTTATAATTAATTGTAACAATAAAATTATTATAACAATCAATTAAGCATACTTTGTTTGTAATTCAAAGAATATGGAAACACATTTTCCATATTATTTATATCATAATTTAATCATATGGAAACACATTTTCTATAATTTTTTATATCATATTTCAAATATATGGAAACATATTTTCCATAACATTTAATAATTCAAAGAATATGGAAACACATTTTCCACGTTATAGTAATTGTTTAATATCATATTCCAAATCATTTGACATCAATTTCATAATTTAATTCAAATTAAATTAAAATCTAACTATATGAGTTTCTAAACAATTATTAAGCAAGCAATTCTAACTTAATTTCTATGTATTTAATATCTTATCCTCTCTTTCTTACCTCAATTGAAGATCCTTAAGCTTTTCTTATGCTAAACTCCCTTGTATTTCCTCAAATCTTCAAGTTTGCGTAATTTCTTCTTATGCAAAATTAAAGAGCTTAAGTATGGCAATGAAGGTTTTGAAAACTTAAAGAGGGAGATGAAAGGTTATAGGATTAGTGAGGTTTTTGGTTTGAAGAAATTTGAAAGGTTGGAGCCTTATTTATAGGCTTCCAATGGCGGTTATTGTTGCAAATTACTGTAGCAGATCGAAGTGAAATGAGGCGGTGGGAAGAATGGAGAACTCTCATGAAGTTACAAGATTTTTCATGTGACGTTTTACTGTAGCATTTTACTGTAGAAGATTTTTATTTTATTTTATTATTTTATTTTATTCTACGTTCCATTTTCATTTAATTCCGTTTTAAGTCAGACTAAAAATATCCTTGTATTAAATTTCCTATTTGCTAGGATTCATTTCTTATTTTTCTAAGAAACTTTAATTTTTTTACTGTTTAGTTACTGATTCAAATTTAATTAAAAATTTGGGCTGTTACAATATTCTTTTAAAATTATCTTTACCTAATATAGTCACACATATACAATAATAATCAATTATAGTAATTATAAATGGTTATATTTATAATTACTTATTAAAATAATTCATAAAAATACTCTAATCGAAACCTATTCCAATTGTTTTGTTAGGTAGTGATGATTTGTATTTTTGCAGAGCAAACTTTATCTGAAAATTAGTCAAAAATACAATACAATACAATACAATGTGCAAGAGTCAACAATTTATCTTGCATTTGTAGAAGTTTCTAAACTTGAGTTCGCTCACACCATGTTCCATTCATAATACTCTCAACTATTCACAAGCTTCTACTTTAAATTCATTGAGTTTTATTTAAATAGATTTTAAATGTCAATTTAATCTTGTGTGTGCTAGAGGATGTTATAAGGGTGACTAGTAATATACGTTAATTTAAATATCTTCATAACTAATTAAGTTAATTTTATTTAGGCTGTTAGCCTTTCTTTTTTACGAAGTCATAACCGCGTGGCCTGAGAAGAAAAGGAAACGACTTTTTTTTAGGGTCAACAAAAAAAACAAAAAAGAACTTTTGGTGCCCTCTTTCATATGAGACCTATTGGCTATTTATGATTCTATCTGAATGTTCTTAGTTGGTTTTAGCCTACAATGCAATATCAGGGACAAATTAACCACTTCAAATGTTCAAATAGCCATTTAGGAACAGTGACTAATATCAACACAGATGCCATATACTGATATTTGTATTTGTTAATCATTCAAGATCCTCTTATATTGGTATATAATATGAAAATATAATCTTCGGAGAGACATATACAAAATTAATTTTCATTCTAGTGTAATTACTTTACTTTTTTACCTTTACCACATTAAATCATTGAAATCTAGCAATGATGTATAAGGTTAATATTATCCGTTTTACATGAAAAGTATTGAGAATAAGGATTGAACTCTAATTCTCACATTTTCGATTCGGTAAAGGTATAAGTTGTAACACCCCCTTATATACACGAGACATATATCTATTCTTCTTGCTCTTTTTTTAAAAGAAAGATATACATATTTATCACTTCTTATCTTGTGTATACAAGGACGTATATACATCTGATTTTCTTTGAATTTTGAAAGTAAAAAGTTTCAAATTATTCATAATGATAAAATGAACTTTCAGAAAATCATAAGTGATCAAAGATTACAGTATCATATCCAAAGAATAAGGTTTATTAAAGTTTAACCTTTACATTAATTTACAATCATCCAACTTAATATTGTATTAAGGTAAACTAAAACTAAAAATTTAATACCTCTACTTCGACTGTAACCAATTATTTCCTTATCTTCAAACCATGTAATTTTGAATCCTATTCTTGTCACATCTCTTCTCCTATCTGATTGAGGATGAAACCAATTTACCCTCTTGTAATTTCATCCTTTCATCTTGAACTGCTAGCTATATATCATATAACATATATTTTGGACACAAAATTCAAACAAGAAGGAGTGAGAAACAGAATATAATACTTTACAGATAAGACATAAGCATAAGGGTTTTCACAATCTAATATATATAATAATTTCAATCATAATCATATACATAATCAATTATGAATGTAGAGTTTTCATAACATAACAATTATATTTTTATCGACAACCACCCACATAGAATGTCACAATCACATGAATATCATGCAATGTTTTAATACTATTATCTCATTCATTCTATGCATGTGGGCCCTTAAAGTTTTAGTTTGCACTGGGCCAACCAGGAGTTTACATTGTTCCATAAATTCCAGATAATAATAACATAAATGCCTTCATGGCATATGAATAGCTCAACTGGCGTGGAAACACTTAGAGACTAGTCAGACTGATAAAGTTTTTATTATGAAAGTACCGGACACTAGGGAGCGACCCCAGGTCACCTGAAGCACCCTGTCACACCCTCTCATCCCAAGGCTCGCAATTAAGCCTCCTCTAATGTATCCTCGATTTCTAAAATCTGTCCCCAGGCAATATCACATCTCATTTCTCTTTAATGATTCATGATGCATGAACTACTCTCATATTTAGTTGGTTAAGACTTTTAGAAACTCAATTATTAAATACCATAAAGGTTCACAAAATCATCACAATAAACTGTACATTCCCATTAGTTCTTCTTTGAACTTCTGTTATACTAAAATAATTTAGTACAGTCTTCAAATTCAGATCTTACCAAAATTGAGTTTCCAAGCCTTAAATATCTCAAAACTTTCTCTTAAAAATCTTCACATATTTACATAATCTTTCTCAATTTGAATCTTAACTAGATTGAGTTTTAGAAATCTTGACAAAATATTCTTTAGTTATTTCGTTAGGGAAAACCAAAATAATTTACTTTAAACTTCTAATTTCTAAAGAAAATAATTTAAAATCATTAACTAAGAATACTTAAAACTATAAAAAATTTCTTTATTTCAAGAATTAATTATCTCAACCTCTGATTTTCATAAAATAGCTTCTTTTTAATACTAGATTTTACTATAGAGATTAAAAATAAAGTTAGTGAAAATTATTTCTAAGAAGAAATAAAAGACTAAAATAATTATAAAATACTTTCTCTTGTAATAAAAATTTAAAGAGAAAGATAAAAAAATTCTTACTGAGTTTTAACTTTTTGTAATGCTTGCTATATGCTCAAACTTCATATCACAAGGTCATCAATCATTCATCAACCATAATCAAGTATAGTAATCTCATCAATCACAATCAAATATCATCAATCATAATTGCATATTATTAATCACAGTCTAATATTATAAATCATAATATCATTATTCGAAATCAAATACAATTAATTATAATCAAGTCAAATCAACTAAATATCGCTCATAAATATAATTCAAATTTTAATGATTATTTAATTAGTAGATTTGATTTTGAGTCCTTATAGTCCATTCCTCGTACAGATCTATATAAGTCCATATATATAATCCAGTCTTCGCATACGTATAGTTCAGTCTAGACAGGTCATAATAGTCCAAGTTCTTGCACAGGTTTAGTTCGATCCATATAGGATATAAAAGTCCAAGTCCTTGCATAGGTTTAGTCCAGTCCGTGTAAGTTATAATAATTTAGATCCATGCATAGATATTTCAGAATAAGTTACACAATATATTAAATTTATTATAAATTTTAAGTTGAGAAGTTATTACTTTAAAATAATAATATTATTAAATTTAAAAAGAGTAGGGGACTCCTCCCATTATTCTTATGTCTTTCATATTATATTCTTATCTCACTCCCCCTTACCTCGTGTATACCGATTCGTTATTGAAAATCCGTACGCGCCTCGTCTCCGAGTTCTAAAACATACCAATTTCATTTTAATATAATTACAAGATGAAAATTAACATTACTACTTAAAATAAAAATGGTAAATTTTGAATAGTGAATAGTGAATAGTAACAATGAATAGTAACAGTAAATAGTAAAACGTGAATAGTAATAGTAAATAGTAAATCGTGAATAATAATGGTAAATAGTAAAACATGAACAATAAAGGTAAATAGTAACAATAAATAGTAATTTACTATTTGAATAGTAATTTACTATTGAAATAGTAATTTACTATTGAAATAGTATTTTACTATGTAGAATAGTAACTTAAAATAATATTATTTCCAGTATATTGATAGATTTCTAAAAACGATATCAAAAATAACCCTAAAAAATATAAAAGAGATGTATTCGTACCTTAGAATTTTAATAGAACCTTCTTCCAAAAAATTTATTTCTCTCTCTTACTTCCACTACTATCTCACTAACACTACTATATTAAGAAAACTTAATTTGAAATTATGAATTCTAAAGAAGAATTCCTTCGGTATTTATAGGAAAAAAATTTACTATGCATTCTATTATTTTAATATAAAAGTACTGTGCGTTTTTTAAAATTTAAAAACCTGGTTACTGTGTGTAACATCCCAATTTAAAAATTAATTACCGAATGAGATTAAGTCACTAAACTAAAAATAATTGCACAAGCATGAACTACTTGTTAATTAATTTTAATTTAAGAAATGAATGGCTGATTGATTGTGATTTGTGTGTGTGGCACGTGAAGAACTGCTGCTTCACGTTCTCCCATTCCACTCTCTCATTTCTTCACATGTATATATATGATCAGAAGCCCATTACTGTCCATTCACTCCGATTCCTCAAGACTTCCTCTTCCTCTACTTCTCTTCTTCTTCGTTCTTCTTCTCCTCTGTTCTCTGTTTCGTAAACTCGTGACAGCGGTGTTGCAGAGGATTCAGAGTTTCCTCAGTTGGTGAAAGACGATCGTTGGAGTGGAAAAAGAACAGCTTCTATTCCCAAGCTGATTAAAGGGTGCGACTGTGTTTGAGGAGGACTGAACGAGTGAGAGTGGTGGACGAAGCAAACAGGGCAGCGGACCAACGCCAAAACAGAGGAACTTCTTGGAATCTCTTTAGTCGGTAAGAGGTATCTTATATCTTAAATGCGTGGGTTATGGACGGGTTCCGGGTGTTAATGACTTGTTGATTCTGTGTTTTACTTGGTATGTTTTGATTGCGTAAAAGATATGTGATGCCCGGATGCACGATGACTAGGAATTGAGTGTTGCATGTCTAATTCTGTCCATGAAATGCATGTTAATAATCTTGAGAGTATTGAATGATTGCATGAAGAGAATGTGCTAAAGTATTGTTGATGATTACCGTATGATCTATGTGACATGCAGGTTACTATGAATCTAAATGCTGACTGCATGTGAGGAAAGATTAACTTGTTGAATTATGATAATGTTTAATACTGATTGCATGTGATGCATGTATTATCGAGTGAAAGGTTATGTGTGTGAAATCTGTGTTGTATAATTATTCCGCGCGTGGTGCATGAGATGCATTAAATGCTGAGAGCATGTAGTGTGGGACACTACCATTGAATCGATTATTAAAAGCATGGGATGCTGTTAAGACCTTGAGTGGGACTTAAGGCAAGCCGACTGAGTGGGACTCAGGGCTACCTGTAGCACCGCCGTTGACGCTGAGAGTGTTGGTGTTACAAGTGAGGGCAAACGGTTTGGTACCAGTAAAACGGCCAAGTCAGCTGGGAGCTGAATAAAAGGCTGGGAGCCTACGTTGCAACGATAAAAACTGATAACACGCGAAGTGGATCCGAGTGCATGAATCTATGTACATGTTCATCTGATGCTGATTAGAACCTGATTGTATGTGTATGTGTTAATGTTACTGAGAATGATATGTGCATATAGCCGAGAGATAACTGGGTAGATTCTGATCGGAAGATGTCTTATGTGTGTTCGATTAATTGGCACTGAGTATGTCATTGATTGTTGCTATGTATATATGTGTCGCAACCTGGATCGCGACGGCGCGGCGAGAAAGAAAGAATGTGTGGAATGAAACAGGGAGTCGCCACCAACGTTTTTATCCATAGGAAAAAACATTGGGAAAAAACTAAGTTCAGTAAAGCACTGGTTAAAAAATTGAAATCCAAGTTCAGGAGTCGGTTACGAGTAGGGAAGGTATTAGCACCCTACATCGCCTATCAAAGACAGTACCAAGATTGAAAGCACAATATAAATAGCCTTAAATAAAACATGGTTTCTTCCCTTTTACTGTTGTATTTTTTTATTTAAAAAAGACAGAATTGAGTGAGAGAACTGTACAAACATAGAATGTCGAAGCGAGGTCAATGGAACGTTTCATCCGAATTAAACTCGACTTTGATATGAGACAGAGAGGTGAAGAGAATGCTAATAAGGCGTCACGCCTAAATTAGACATTCTCGGATAAAAACAGGGATAGGAAAGAGATAAGCGGGACGTCTCGTCCTAAGTATCCCTTCCCTATGAATTATAGCGAGGCTTGAGCAAAAACTAGGGGGAAACCAACAAGACGTCACGTCTAAATTGATTTTCACGGAGGTGACCAAAAAAGGACATTTATGAAAGAAACATAAGAGTAAGGAAATAAATCAGCAAAAAAAAGAAATAAGAAAGATGGGCCCGACAGGAGTTAAAGTCCTGCTCCTACGTATTCTTGAATTATCAAGAAATCAGGGTTACGTAGTTCTGAGTATTATTATTTTTAGGAAGAAATCTGAGAGATGTTGATGAATGTCATTGAAGTGGAAGACTCATGCAAAGCGAAATTCTTCGCACGTGCACGAATCCTAAAAGGGTTGTGTAGACGGGAGTGCTCCCGTACGACACTATTTTTTTACAAAATCACTTATTTTTATTATATGTACTTGTTAGGGAAAAGGATAAAAATATTAACAGTGTAAACTATGGCACACAGACAACCATAACCAACAAACAGCGAACTCACGGGAAAGTAAAAGACTGAAAGTAAAGGAGATAAAGAACAGGGTGGAACCAGTGTGATGGGCTCGGAACCAGTGTGGGGGTCAAACGCAGTGACGGTGTCTGACTGATTTCGGACTTGTACGCTGACAGGAACAATGGACCGGAGTTGGATCCAAATCTTGAAAACTGAAGGACACGACCGGTGTTGTGGGAAGTTGATCCGAGGTGAGTGACTGGATGCTGCGCAAAGACGATGTGGAAGAGCAATAAAGGCAGTAACAGGGCAAGGCAGTGAAGAACTAGAACGGGGTGGATTCTGTGTGAGTACGGGGTAGGGGCGATGGACGGGGCAACAGCTTTGAGTACTAAGAATTTTCAAGCTTCCCAAAGCTAAGGGGTTTATATTGGTGATTATGACAGGTTATTGGTTTCCAGTGGGGAAGGGTCTTCAGAAGGTCTCAAAGAAATCAGAGAGAATTTTGAGAAAAGCTTCCTTGTGAACCAGCCTCTCAAAAACGTAACCCCCGTAGCTTCTTTGGCTGGGGCATTTATAGGGCCTTGAGGTCATGGGCTGAGGGTTTGGGACAGCCAAAATTCCCACTCACCCATACGCGTAGTGGTGTGCAAACCTGGCCATTAACTGTTCGTGGGGAGCAGGATTTTAGCATGGCATTTTTTAATTGTCCACTTTCGCCTCCCTGTCTGCCATTTTTGGGGAGTGCGATTCCAGGTCATCGTGCACAAACTTCGGACCTCGTCCATCCGTTGTCAAATCTGTGACATCGGTTAGCAAAGATATCGGTTGGACGGAGTCTCCCATTGATCCGATGTGGTATCTTAAGAACCTTTACCTATGTCTAACACCAGTTGAGCCTTTCAATGTAATCACAGGGGCGGTGTTCTCCCTCCTAGTCCGGGTCCATTACCAGCCGGTGTGCCTATTTTTGATCTGATCCCTTTCCTTGGGGCCGGACTGGCCTGTTACTCTGCACGACATCGGTCCAGTGTTAATTTAGGCTTGGTCCGGTGTTACCAGTTTTAAGGCTGGGTCCGGTGTTATAACAATTTAGGCCAGACCGAAAGAGGTGTTCACAGATGCCCCTCTTTACTCTCTTTCACAAGAGAAATGTAAATTTCCGAGGTGAAATAGGAGTAAAGATATGAACACCGATGTAGGGGCTAAATAGGACCTAAATCCGGTGTGGGGCTCAATGATGTGGCCATTTAAACAGCCGACGTGTCCTACATGTGGTCCACGTCACGAGGTGACTAAGCATCCCACATGTCGTCAGCTAACTGGTTCTTTTCAAAATTCAAATTTCGTGCCATTGGACCGGAATGCCAAAAGTCGGCCCTTTTTAATGGGCCTTGGGCCGGAATGCGGAAGGTTCTGGATCCTCGCCCCTCCCCCTATAAAAGAAACTTTGGGGATCCATCACTTTCACTCCTTTCTTGATATTGAAGTGCTGTCTCTCCGACGTTCAACCTCTCCGGTGTTCAAAGTTCTCCTCCAGCGTTAAAGCTTTTCTCCGGTGTTACGTCCTGGCTCGTACTAAGAGAACTGCACGCATCGCCTCAGCAGGTAGCCATCATCTCCTTCATTTTAATTCGTAGATAAGTCATGGGGGACACCGGTTTGAGTAATGACTCCATTGAGGTCCTATCTGGTCCTCCTTCAATTACATCCCGGCGTCAGCCGGGTAGAGTTTCGAGCCGAGGTCTGAGTCACCAAAGTGGGGCAACCTCGGGCGCTTCACATCGGTTCGTCTCATCGGGACACCGTTTCTCCGCATTGCCTTTGTGGGAAACTGAGGGGTTTGACACATCGTCAGACTCTTCGTTTAACTTTGGCACTGCTAGTGAAGGGGGAAGCAGTGCCGATCTATATCTTACTGATGATGTGGCCTTTTACAGCTGTATTCCCTTCCTTCGCCATACCGTCCGAATGGCTTCTGAAAATTCCTCCACCGGCGTCGCTGTGATCACCGACCCTGTTGAGACAAATGTCTTGGCACACCGGATCGACTGGCTAGCTGAGAAGGCCAGGGATCCTTACTTCTGGGTTCATGAAGACCCAAAGACAATTGTTTCCCGGTATGCTGAAGATGCTGCCGACGTCACCATCGAAGATGTCGTTGTTCATGCTGATGTTGAGCATGAAAATGACTTTACTGTATTCTGCCCCCAAACCTCGGACAGGATCTGCCATCAACCGGGGTCAAGGAATCTCTTCATGTATGAGATGGTCTTCTCCAAGATTGGCGTCCGCTTCCTATTGACGGAGTTTGAGATGGGGGTACTCCGGTTTCTTGACTGCTCTCCCAGCCAACTTCCTCCCAATGGCTGGGGTTTGGTAAGGGCCTTGGAAGTACTTGGGGAGTACTTCCACTTCGTCCCCACAGTGGCCCTCTTTTTCACTTATTGCAGGGTGATGCGCCGGGGTAACTCTGGAGGGGGTCTAGGCTTCATCAACCTCCGCTGCGACACAAAGGTGGTTAACTTCAAAAGTTACACCGAATCGGCCAAGACGGACGGGGTCAGTTTCAAACACTCCTACGTCAAAGTCGAGGTCAATGCTGGTAGGCCGGTGTTCTGGGAGAATTCTGATTTTTCCAGAACGTTTTACACCGGTTGGACTCATGAACACTTTCTCCTGACAAGCAATGCCTACATCGCCAGTGAGAGTACCTTGTCAACTGAGTCTAAGAAAGTCCTGGATGCTCTGAAGGGTTATTCGGTCATTGCCAAGTTCTCCTGCAAGAGGCTTTTGGGGACGGAGTCGGGCCGGGATGCTTACCTTGGTAGATATTGTTTACTTTCCTCCCTTTTATTATTTATTTATTTTTTTGATATATTCACACCGGTACTAACATCGTTCTTCCTTTTTAGGCGAGATGGCTCGGATAGACATCCTCAGGAAACTGAGGGAGGCTGCCGAAGCTCGGAACGCCGCTGCTGCTGCACAGGAGAACAGGGTGACTCCTCAACGCACACCGGCCAAGATGGTGAGCATACTAGCAGAAAATGTTGAGGCGATGACTCTGGGGCCAGCTGAAAGGGTCCCAGTTAAAAGGAAGTCCAACCTCGGCTCATCCTCCAAGCCGAAAAAACACAAGGCTCCAAAGGTTGTGGCCGAGATAGAGGTGCCAACGGAGGAGGAGGCTGGTCCTGTAAATATTTCCCCAGTCCGGTCTCAGCCTGAGGACATCGTTGTCAACTCCCGCCTCTCGGACTTTCTGGAGTATGTTGAAGGGACACCGGCTCGGGTCCACATCCCCTTTAAGCTCAAAGCCGATCTTCCTACTCCTGAGGCTCAATCTGCTGCCGAAGCAGCCATTTTCAATTTGGTTGAGGCAGCCGGGGTCCTCAGCTCTTTGGGCCGCTCTTACTATTCCAGTGTCGAGGCTAAGGAATGCCTAGATCGGATGAAGAAAGCTGAGGGAGTTGAGGCTCAGACTGCTTTGACCCAGAAGGAGCAGGAACTGGTCAAAAGCAAGGAGGACCTATCCGAACTCACTGCTGCCTACACATCGGCTGCCAAGAGGGCAGATACTACTGAAGCTAAGGCTAAGGCTTCAGAGGACGCTCTTCAAGCTCTCCGGACCGAACTAGATAAGGCCAAGGCTGCGAAAGCCGAGGTGGACAAGAAAAACAAGGAGCTATTCGAGAAGCTTGCCGATGTGAAGGAGGAGCAGGCAAAGGAACGGATGGAAGCCGAAGAGCAGATGGCTGAATTTTCGGTATTGGCCGATGTCGCCTTTAGTTCCGCTGTTCGTCAGGTTATACACCGGAATTCCGCTGTACAACTTAATCTGAATGGCATAGGTGTCTACTATGAATTTCATGGTGGCCATTTATATGCTATGGACCGGGGTCAGGCTTCGGAACCTGAGGATATTCCTTATGAGCCGATGCCTCTCCCCGAAGGCCAAAGCATGGAACTAAGGACGGTGTCGGAAGAATCCGAGAGGACAGCTTCTGCTAGACCGGACTCTCCAGCATCCAACTCTTAGGATTTTTCTCTTCCTCTTTTTTTTCCTTTTTCTTAGCCTTGTTCCGGGATGGGCTCCGGAGTTTTAACTTTTGTAATGGCCTCAGTGCCCCCATTAATACAATGCAATTTTCCCATATCTGCTTGTCTTATTTTTTAAATATCTCCAAGTATTTCTCTTATGTGACCGGTGTAGGGTAACAACTTGAAGTAACACCGTCTGATCAACAATTTGTACTTAGAATTAGGACTTCATTTCTTTTTGCCAGTTTTAATTCGAACACCATCCTTTGCAAAGCATGGAACCTCGGATAATAGCCACCCCATCCACAACGATTACCTTTTGAATCTCCGGTGTAATGGGTATGATATAGGCCTTAGTAACTTCAACCCTGAAACCAATTCTGTCCGAAGTAGATTTCCTGATAACGTTTGTTGCTTCCCCAAAGTAGTAACCAGTGTGACCATCGGGACACCGTCTCTTATAACCACAGGGCCTACTTTGTTTGACTTTGAGAGCCATGACACCGTCTTTGGGGTCACCATATTCCGTAATAGAGTGAACCTCTACCTAGCGTCCATATCGGATCAACACCGTCTCTTTTTTTTTTTTTGGAGAATCAAGAGAGCTATTTTTTTTTTAAAGTGGTGCGCCGTCCCTTGGGTGACAGGAAGGCGAGAGTGGGGAGTTGCCCCTTTACTGAAAATAAAACATGGGGTGTGGCCCTTGGTTTGCAAAAAGGTAAAAGGTGGGGAGTTGTCCCTTGACTGACAGGAAAAATAAATGTAGGGTGTGGCCCTTGGTTTGCAGAAAGGTAAAAGGTGGGGGGTTGCCCCTTGACTGACAGGAAAAATAAATGTGGGGTGTGGCCCTTGGTTTGCAGAAAGGTAAAAGATGGGGGATTGCCCCTCGACTGACAGGAAAAATAACCGCGGGGTGTGGCCCTTGGTTTGCAGAAAGGTAAAAGGTGGGGGATTGCCCCTTGACTGACAGGAAAAATAAATGTGGGGTGTGGCCCTTGGTTTGCAGAAAGGTAAAAGGTGGGGGATTGCCCCTTGACTAACAGGGGGGGATTTCCCCTTGACTAACAGGAAGATAAATGTGGGGTGTGGCCCTTGGTTTGCAGAAAGGTAAAAGGTGGGGGATTGCCCCTTGACTGACAGAAAAATAAATGTGGGGTGTGGCCCTTGGTTTACAGAAAGGTAACAGGTGGGGGATTGCCCCTTGACTGACAGGAAGATAAATGTGGGGTGTGGCCTTTGGTTTGCAGAAAGGTAAAAGATGGGGGATTGCCCCTTGACTGACAGAAAAATAAATGTGGGGTGTGGCCCTTGTTTGGGGTGGTTTAGAGGGGTCTTGGAGGGAATTGTTTCTTCGCTAGAGGAAAAAATCTGGGGTCTATTGGGGATACATGGTGGGCTTACTAGGGGAAAGAAATCTGGAGATGATCCAGTTCAAGCTGTCTTGGATGATTCGGGGAACTACCCCTTGATTGAGAAAATAAAGTTTGGGATTTGGGGAAGAGATCTTGAGAAGCGCCAACTTTGGCGATTGATTTCACTGGGGATGAGAATTCGAGAGGTGCTGATTTTGGAATTGAGTGGGAGACTTTGAAGTTTGCCAACTTTGGCGAAAGAGGCTTAGCACGGTGCCTGCTTTGGAGATTGGAGAGGAGACTTTGAGGAGTGCCGACTTTGGCGATCTAAGGATGGAGTTTCGAGAAGTGCCAACTTTGGCGAGGAAGGTTTCACTGGGAGGAGAGAACCTGATAAGTGCCAGCTTTGGCATTTGGGGTTCCCTTAGGGATGAGAATTTGAGGCTCCAAATGAAACTGCTTGTTATAACAACCTGCAGAAAAGGGATAAGCATAGCAATGGTAAAGTAAGAAATCTAAGAAAGCTCCACATGGAACCGTGATCTCTTGAGGCAACTCATGACCGAACAGAACGAACGAAGTAACTCTAACTTCAAAGAGTGTGTCAGGGTTCAAGTCTTCATAATAATCCCCTGAGGTGAGATTGAGCAATAGGATCATCTTGCCCCACAACTTTAAATAATTATATTTTCATTTTATTTGATAAAGGGAAAACACATGCCTTATCTGATTCATGAAATTCACGATATAAACACGTATCAAAAAAAAGAGGTGAAATTTATTTACGAGTTGAGCAAGTACATGGAGAGGGAAGTAGGGAAAACAAAAGAAGTCTAATACACAAGTTGATAAGTGAGGAAACAGGGAAAACTCACTGATCTCTTGGTGAACTCCTGAGGATAACGCACATCTTAAACCCCATATCATGACTTCAAGCTCCCCCTTCGACTCTGCTTCTAAGAAAGCGATTCAGTCGTGACTTATGTGCCCCAGTTTGGACTCGTACTTTTTGCATGGGAAGTCTCAGTCATACTGTCAGGATTTTGGCCCTAATTTTTGCCTGAGCCGCCTTTTCAGGTTTTCAGCTTAGCGAGCGCCCTTTTTTTTTTTTTTAAGAAAAGTATTTCTTGACTGCATCCGTATTTATGGGCATTGGCAAGTCTTTACCGTCCATGGTTGTGAGTATCAAGGCTCCTCCAGAAAAGGCTTTCTTCACTACATACGGACCTTCATAGTTAGGTGTCCATTTGCCCCGGTTGTCTTTTTGGATTGGCAAAACTTTCTTGAGGACTAAGTCTCCTTCCTGAAATTGTCGAGGTCGTACTTTCTTTTCAAACGCTCGTTTCATACGCCTCTGATACAACTGTCCATGGCATAGGGCATCCAGTCTCTTCCCCTCTATCAGGTTCAATTGGTCATATCGAGCTTGGACCCATTCAGCCTCTTTTAGTTCCGCCTCCATTATCACCCTAAGGGATGGAATCTCTACTTCAAAAGGCAGGACTGCTTCCATACCATAAACCAGTGAAAAAGGGGTCGCGCCTGTTGAAGTTCGAACTGAGGTGCGATACCCGTGTAGAGCAAAAGAGAGCATGTCGCTCCAATCTTTGTAAGTTAGGACCATTTTCTGTATAATCTTCTTGATATTCTTGTTGGCCGCCTCGACTGCCCCGTTCATTTTCGGCCGATAAGGAGAGGAATTGTGATGACGAATCTTAAAGCTTTCATACAGTTCTTTCATCATCTTGTTGTTCAAATTTGTGCCATTGTCAGTAATGATCTGGCTCGGCAAGCCATACCGACATATTAATTCTCGCTTGACAAATTTGACTATAACGCTCCTTGTCATATTGGTATATGAAGCTACCTCCACCCACTTGGTGAAATAATCAATGGCAACCAAAATGAAACGATGACCGTTTGAGGCTTTTGGCTCAATGGGTCCAATAACATCCATGCCCCACATCGAGAAGGGCCACGGCACCGATAAGACATTCAAGGATGATGGGGGCGCATGAAGATGGTCAGCGTATATCTGACATTTGTGACATTTTTGAACATAAGAGAAACAGTCGGCCTCCATGGTTATCCAATAGTATCCAGCTCTCAAGATCTTCCTCGCCATGGTATGTCCATTGGTATGATCTTGCTTGCTTCAACAGCATCGACGCAACGGAGGAGGATAAAGTCATGATTTCTCTTGTAAAGCACATCACCATTCAAAAAGAAACCCATTGCAAGCCGTCTCAAGGTCCTCTTATCATTCTCTGTGGTACCCTCAGGGTATTCCTGAGTCTGTACATATTTTTTGATATCATAGTACCATGGTTTCCCATCCGACTCTTCTTCTATTGCTTGACAGTATGCGGGCTTGTTGTGCCTTTCTACCTCAATGAGAGGCATATCACAGTCATTGCTCAATTTAAACATTGAGGCAAGGGTGGCCAAAGCGTCAGCCATTTGATTGTCATCTCGGGAGACATGGTGAAAAGAGATATCATCAAATTCCTTGATTAGTTCCATGATATGAGCTTGATAAGGGACTAACTTGCTATCCCTAGTCTCCCATTCACCTTTCAGTTGGTGAATGACCAAGGCGAAATCCCCGTAGACTTCTAACTTCTTCACTTTTGCATCTAATGCTGCTTGGATCCCCAGAGAGCATGCCTCATATTCGGCGATGTTGTTAGTACAGTCAAAACAAAGCCTAGCGCATACAGGGATGAATTCTTGATCTGGTGAAATTAGGATGGCACCAATCCCATGCCCCAGTGCATTAGAAGCTCCATCAAATCTCAAAATCCATTTGTCTTTCTGGGTATCTTCTTCATTGAACAATGCCAAGATATCCTCGTCCAGGAATTCAAAGTGCATGGGTTGGTAGTCACTTATAGGTTGATGGGCTAAGTATTCAGCCAAAGCGCTCCCTTTTACGGCTTTCTGAGTGACATAGATTATGTCGTATTCAGTTAATAGAACCTGTCATCGAGCGATTCTTCCTGTTAAGGCCGGTTTTTCAAAGATATACTTGACAGGATCTATTTTGGAAACAAGCCAAGTAGTGTGGCTTAACATATATTGCCTTAAACGTCGGGCTGCCCATGCTAATGCATAACAAGTTCTCTCTAAAGCCGAATATCTCATTTCACAGTCAGTGAACTTTTTGCTCAAGTAGTAAATGGCATGCTCTTTCTTTCCAGTCTCATCATGCTGCCCCAATACACAACCCATAGATTCATCTAACACTGTCAGGTACAAGATCAGGGGCCTTCCAGGGGTCGGCGGTACCAAGATTGGTGGCTCCCGTAAATACTGCTTTATCTTTTCAAAAGCCACTTGACAATCTTCATTCCATTGCGTCGGTTGATTCTTACGGAGTAACTTAAAGATCGGCTTACAAGTTGCTGTCAGCTGTGAGATAAACCGAGCAATGTAGTTCAACCTTCCTAAGAATCCTCTGACTTCTTTTTCTGTACAGGGAGGAGGCATTTCGAGAATCGCTTTGACCTTGTCAGGGTCTACCTCTATTCCTTTCTTGCTTACAATGAACCCTAACAGTTTGCCTGATCTTGCGCCAAAAGTACACTTGGTCGGATTCAACCTGAGCTTATACTTCCTTAATCTTTCAAAAAGCTTTCTCAGATCAACAATATGCTCTTCGTCAGTTTTAGACTTAGCAATGATATCATCCACATAAACCTCTATCTCCTTATGCATCATGTCATGGAAAAGGGTCACCATTGCCCTTTGGTAGGTTGCCCCAGCATTTTTCAGACCGAAAGACATCACTTTGTAACAGAAGGTGCCCCATAAAGTGGTAAACGTGGTTTTCTCCATGTCTTCGGGTTCCATCCTAATCTGATTATACCCAGAGAAACCATCCATGAACGAGAAGATTGTATGTTGGGCTGTGTTATCCACCAGGACATCAATCTGTGGCAGAGGAAAATCGTCTTTGGGGCTAGCCCTATTTAAGTCCCGATAGTCTACACACATTCGTACCTTTCCATCTTTCTTCGGGACAGGGACGATATTTGCTACCCATTGAGGGTATTTTGCCACTGCTAAGAATCCGGCATCGAACTACTTTTTAACTTCTTCTTTGATTTTCAAGAGTATTTCGGGCTTCATCCTGCGCAATTTTTGCTTTATCGGGGGACAGTCTGGCTTTAGTGGCAATTTATGCTCAACAATGCTAGTATCCAGGCCGGGCATGTCTTGGTAAGACCAAGCGAAGATGTCACAGAACTCTATTAACAGTTTGATTAGTTCTTGCCTCCGCTCCTTATTCAAGAAGGTACCAATCTTGACTTCTTTCTTATCCTCCTTATTCCCCAAATTAATAATCTCAACTATCTCCAAATAAGGCCGAATTTCTCTGTCCTCTTGTTCCAATAACCTTGTTAATTCAGGCGAAGGATCATAAACTTCCTCATATCCCTCATCAGCATAGTCAACCGGGTGGTCAAAGTCATGAAATGGGATTGCAAGCTCATTATTCTCAAGAGGATCATCTTTAGATCTGCGTTTATTCAGGTTATTACGGTGAATAATAAAAATGAATAAGTAAAGGATAAAGGAATCAATGCGAAGATAGGGAAAGCAAGAAGGAATGGAATTCAATACACATTTATTTATGAAGACTGAAAATGATAAAAAACATGTGTTTGCCCTTATTATAGAAAAATGCCCCAAAGCCTTAGGCATAGCAATGAGGCCAACAATTCATTAAAGTTTTTGTCAATTACTTTGATAGAACATTTAAAGTTGTGGGTAGCTCGATGGCTTCCCAGTTACAAAGATCTCTGCCTGATGAGCATGGGATCACAAAGCCTCCACCTTCATAGGGATCATCTTCAATAGCAGTTATATGATCAGGGGGTACCAAACCAGCACTTCGGAAGCTCTGGTAGAGGTCACATAGGGGGACTTTAGCGATGCGGGGCTCTCGACCCTCTAAACGGGCAATCCTTCTCTCTTTCTTTTCTTCTACTACTCTTCTCCTGTCAGCAGCTGAAGGCTGGTATCCCAAACCATACCTGTCTTTATTGTCTGGCAGATGCAGCGGTTCCATTCTTCCCTTTAAACCATGCCCCAAGCCTTTCCCAGGTTGATATCCCCCTTGTAGCATCATTTTGGCCATCATAAGGGATGCATTCGGCATATGGGCTTTCATTCCCACACTTCTTTCCCCAACATACGTGGTATTTACAATCTCCAGCGCTTGAAATGAAGTTTCAAGTGCTTCTTCTACAGCCTCGATGTAGGGGGTAGATAGGGATTTACTGACCAGAAAATCTTCTTCACCAGAAACGATAATTAGTTTATTATCAATAATAAACTTTAGTTTTTGGTGCAAGGTAGAGGGAACCACTCCAGCTGGGTGGATCCAGGGACGGCCCAACAAACAGCTATAGGCAGGCATAATGTCCATCATTTGGAAGAGGACCTGGAAAGTACATGGCCCTACTTGAATTGGAAGCTCAATTTCACCTATCACCTCCCTCCTAGTGCCATCGAATGCCCTTACCACCATAGAGCTCGGTTTCATATAGGTTCCATCAAAAGGGAGCCTGGCCAATGTAGATTTTGGCATGACATTTAGTGACGACCCATTGTCGACCAGCACCTTTGCCAATATGTGATCTCGACACTTCACTGAGATATGGAGGGCTTTGTTATGCCCCATTCCCTCCGCGGGTATCTCATCATCTGTGAATGTCAGATAATTATTAGCAGCGATGTGCCCCACTATTCCTTGGAACTTATCAACGGTGATATCGTGAGTGACGTGAGCCTCATTAAGCACTTTCATCAAAATTTTTCGGTGGGGCTCAGAATTCAGCAAAAGTGATAAAAGAGAAATCTTCGTAGGGGTATTGTTCAACTGGTCTATCACCTGGTACTCACTCTGGCGAATAAATTTCAAAAACTCTTGAGCTTCCTCATCAGTCACAGCTCTTTTGACTTCCTCATCAATGCCCCCTTTGACTATCTTGGCTTTTCCACTACCACTAGTTCCACTCCCTGGAGTCGGTTCTTTCCTTGATTCCGGTGGATAGTAAACTCGACCCTCCGGGTCACCCCTCCTATCCCTGATATGTTTGATAGAAATGAGTCATTCATTTTTGGGCTTTCAGCTATTACCTCCACATTATATCTCCACAGAACAGCGTGAGAATCTTTGAATGCAAAAGGAGCGGGTGTCTGGATTATGACAGGTTGATGCGTAGGGCTTATAGTCTTTGAGGTGTTCTTGGTGTAGTAAATTACCAACGGTTTAGGAACGGACATTCCTGTTTCCCCATGTACCATGTTTACCTCATCAGAGACATTCGCCACAAGCTCTTCACCTCCTTCCACAGCATTAATCTCAGGACCTTGATGGTTGGGCAAGGGATTTGTAGTCACATTTGGCATTCCTTCCTTAAAATTTAACCAATTGGCTTTGATCAAATCTCGCACTCTATATTTCAAGGCCATACAATTTTCCGTGGAGTGCCCAGGTGCCCCAGCATGATAATCACACCGGGCGTTGGGATCGTATCCCCTAGGGTATGGAGGTTCCACTGGCCTAGAAGGACAAGGGACTGCAAGGGAGTATTGAATAAGGTGAGGTAGAAGTTCAGTGTATATCATAGGAATAGGGTCAAATTGGACTGGTGTCCGGTCATTGTTTGGTCTCCTTTGGTTTTGGTTGGGATTAGGTGGTTGCGGCCATTGTTGTAGAGGATTGTACTGGGCTGGCTGTGGATTCGGTGCCCTGGCAATGGGCGGACGGACGTGGGGTTGTGGAGATGCGGGATAGGGAATCTGGTTATGGGTAGCGGCTGCCATATGGGGGTATGGAGCATGAGGAAAGTGATTGGTATGTTGAAAAGTGGTAGAGCCGAATAGTCTGGGCTGAGCTCTGCCCTGGTTATAAGAGACAGAGTTGGTTTCCCCATCTCTCTTTCTTACCTCACCTAGTGCTGATCTTTTTGCAGTGGGTGCCCCAAATGGGTTTTTGGAAATCTTCCCTGTCCTTAGACCACTCTCTATTCTTTCTCCAATAATTACAATGTCAGAGAAATTGGATGAAACACTGCTGATCATCTTATCGTAGAAAGGTGATTGGAGAGTGTCAATAAACATGGCTACTACCTCTTTTTCAGAAAGTGGAGGATCTACTTGCGCGGCTATCTCACGCCAGCGCTGCGCATACTCCTTGAATGTCTCATTATCCTTCTTTGTCATGTTTTGGAGTTGAATTCTATCAGGCGCCATGTCTAAGTTATACTTGTACTGCTTCAAAAAGGCATCCGCCAGATCTTTCCAACAGCGAATACGAGTTCGCTCCAAATGAGTGTACCAAGTGAGTGCAGCCCCAGCTAGGCTGTCTTGAAAGCAGTGTATCAACAGCTTGTCATCAGAGGCATGGGAAGCCATCTTTCGGCAATACATCGTAAGATGATTTCGAGGGCAAGTCATTCCTCGATATCTGTCAAAGTCTGGCATTTTGAACTTTGGTGGAATAATGACGTCCGGGACTAAACAGAGTTCAGAAGCACTTGTTAAGCCAAGGCCTTCCACACCTTCTACAATTCGTAATCGCTCTTCCAGGATCTCTATTTTCCCTCTTTGCTGGGACTCAATGGTTGTGCCATGATCAACAACCGGATTCAACGTCTGGGTGACATCTCGCGGGTTGGCAGCGTAAGGATTCAGGTATCCATACGGGTAGCCGTAGTATGGGTAGTAGGGTGTTGTCGAATGAGGTTGGTTCACCAGATTAGTGTTTTGTGTCGGCCCCTGTGGTTGGGCTGTTGCTTGGGTAATGGGAACTAGTTGAGCTGTTTGGGCGGTTTGAGTTTGGGTTGCTTGAGCCAGAATGGTTTGAGTTTGAGTGATTTGAGCTTGAGCTTGGGCGGTTTGAGGACCTAAGGCTTGGTTGGCTGGTGGCATGGGTGTTTGGATAGGGTTTGGAATTTGGAAGTTTGTCCATTGTAGGGCATTGCCATCTTGGGAATTGATTAATAGAGGAGGGAAATATCCTGGAGGCAGGCCGTACGGTGGAAAGGGTACAGGGCTACCGTCTGAGCCAATGAAAACGTGTGGTGGCGTATAGCCATGAGGCCTGGTGTGGGAATCAGTAGGCTGATTGGGATTCCCAACATCAATAGTGAGGGGAACTGCCGTGGGATTTATAACCTGGCTTGATGTCGGACCCTCGTTTCCCGCAGAAGGTCCCCCTTCAGTGACCCCTTTTTCCAAGAGCTTCGTTAGTTCTGCAATCTGTTCCCTTAGCTGATTATTCTCATTCTTGAGGTTCTCATTCGTTTGTTCTGTCTCAGCCATAAGCTTCCTCTGTAGTCGGGTTCCGTAAGGGTGCGTCCTCGTGTTGCCTTTAGAAAGGAACACAAAAATTTAGAAAAGATAAGTAAATTAAAAAAATTAAGTGAAATGAGATTACACGGGAAGCAATGTTGGAACTTGATGAATCCTTCGACTGTTCCTCAGAACGTCACGTTCAAAAGTACTAAGTAAAGCATTGAATGGAAATTAACATGAGATAGTTGTGAAGACAAAGGAATCCATTATCTCGAAAAGAGTACATTATTGCCATAAAGTGCTGAGTTACAAAGTGGGAAAATAAATCAGTCATTCCTAGCTCGGGCAATCGTTTCCCTCATTTTACAAATCTGTCCTCTGCAGTAATCTAGGAACGTTGCAATTTCTCTAGGAGTATTGACAGGGTTGGCAATTCCTTCCGCTTGTTTGAGTAAAAACGGGAGATCTTCTAGAGTCCCGTTAGCCAGGTACGCCAGCTTAGCAAAGCGATCCATCCATAAGTGAACAGTTTCATTTTGTTCAGCTTCCAAGAGGCGTATGGTCTCTTGACAATCTTGTTCAATGTTCATGGCGCGTTATCGCTCCCTATTTATCTCCTGCTCACAAGCTTTTACCACTTCATTGAGCTGTTGTTCCAATTTGTGGACTTGTGTCTGTAGGAGCTCCTTTTGCACCATGATATTCCGCTCATTTTCTTTTGATTGTGCCAACATATCCTTCAGAAGATGTTTCTCAGCCAGGATGGTATCACTTTGCTTGTTTTTCATTTTTAGTTAAGAATTGGCCGCTTGAAGACATTGGTCTTGCTTTATCATGTAGTTTTCATCAATCTTTCGTTTCTTCCTAATCTCCTCAACGGCTTGCTTGTTCTCCAGGTTCTCCCTTTTCTGAAGGGTGTATTCTTGCTGACATCTCGATAAGTCTTCCTCTAACTTCTTGTTCTTGGTAGCTAACTCTTCTATTTTGGTCTTTAGCGCCTTGGTTGCTTCATCCTCCGCAACAAGTGATGGAGCAGGAGGATTTCCCTGGAGATGAAGGGGACTTTTGAAGGGTAATTTAACAATAGAGACCCTATTCAGGATCCACTCATAATATTCTTCTCTGACAGCATGGCTTCGGGCCCCCAGCTCTCTTCCCTTTCGGTGGACTTTCTTCCATGCATTCGCTATATCCCGAATGACAAAGACATAGCTTCCCTTCGAGTAATATGAGATGAAAGGAGTAAGAGACTCTTCATCAGGTGGTCCAAGCAAAGGATAAGCTAGCTGACGCTTGGCTATGATGGGATTATAGTTGATACATCCTTGCGTACCAATAAGGGGAACATTTGGGTAATTTCCACAGTGATGAACAATTGATTCAACTTCCAACCATTGGGGATACCATCTAACTTTCTCAGCTGTGAGCCCTACAAGGGGATTGGCCCACTCACGCCCACTTTCCACTGCTAATTGACATAGCTTCAGATCAGAAACAGGACATTCGGCCTTATAGACTTGGTGGAAAACATGCGATGTAAGCCATACATACAAAACAGGTAAACAACAAACAACCCTTTTTCCACCTTGTGTATGGCAGAAATCCATAGTGCAGTACACGTTTGCCAATACAGCCGTGACAGGATTCTCAAGCCTGTGCTTACGGGCTAGGAATACGGCAATAGCATCATAATCCACATAGTTATCAATGTTGGGGAACAAAACAATACCATAGATGGTAATAGCTAGAGCATCCATGAAGGCTTCCCAATCTTCCTTTTCTGCCAGGACCTGCATATGTTTCTCGAGAAATTCCCGAGTGAATCCGGGGATCTGATTTCTATTTAGTTGTACATCCCTTAAGGTGTCGGGACGGATCTTCAGAACACGGGCGATGGAAGCAATAGTTGCATGATGGTCAAGATGACGATAAGGTATCTGTCCTCCCAAAGGCATCCCTAAGATTTGTTCAAATTCTTCAATAGATGGGGCCAACTGAAAGTCTCTAAATGTGAAACATCTGAGAGGTGGGTCATAGAATTGTGCTAAGGCAGTGATTGCCTCAGTTTGCACTTCCACTTCTAACAACTTCAGAATCCTCCCATACTTTCTTGTAAAAGCCATTTTCTGTGTCAGGTTCAATTTTCTCCCCATTGTTTGTAGACTACCCATGTCAATTTTCTTAGCCTTAAGGTGTAATACTTTCCTCAACTCGGTTACATTTGTGTCACAACTATCAGATCTCATGTTAATTTCCATATTGCTCAAAGGTACTCGCTAAGTTCCAAACAGCTTCCTGCAAGAGCAAAGAAAGAGGAAAAAAAGAAATCAGTTTCTGTCATGTTTTGTGAACCACTACTTCTTTATTAATTCATTGGAAAACACTTTCAGTTTGAGAAGTAGCGGTCGGCAAAACTCATGTGAAACTAAAGTCGCATGGGTTATGGATCTTCCTAACGTCATCAATATCCGCTTGAATAGAATTTTGTTTTTATTTTTGTTTTGACGATTGGGAAGATCTATAACCCAGGACTCATAAGTACACAAAAAGAGATGGAACTGCTTACCTGTTAAAGGATTACTAGTTTTTTTTTTAGAAAGAAAAATGATTCACTTTTTTTTGGAATAAAGTAACCTTTTGAACATGTAAGCAGCTCATCAATTTTGGATTTAAAGGGAAAGCGAGAATGAGATAAGGTATAGTAAAGCCTGCCCCTTTTGTGCCTTAAGCCAGGTTTTTCTGAAAGTCTTTTCTGGGACCTATAGCTTATCTAACAGTGGATTTCTCACATTGGGTAGCTTCCGCTAGACACCTAGAAGGTCACCAGAGCCAAGATCCTAATCATGACAGGGACACAAGCAGTGAGGAATTCACTAAGTACGTATATCATGAGAGGTCGAACTCTGGTTGAGGTTCTCATGAATACCGGATAGGAAGTACATCCCATACGATTCCGTTACCAACCTCTCCTAACTTAAGCTTCACTTGGGGCCCGGGTATAGGGCGCCACTCATAGGTGTGTGTAAATAATTGTGAGTGTAGTGTGTGGAAGGGCAGTCCATACCTTATACCTTACCCATTCTGCACAAAGAACAAACACAGAGCAAATATACAAAGTGGTCTACCCTAGGGTTCAATGTTTGCGGAAAAGTAACATGGTCTCCTACCCTAGGGTTCAATAAACATGCAAAATATAGACAACGAAACAAATAACAAGACGATTAAAACAAGAACAAACATTCACAACAATCAATAGAAAATAAGAAAATGGGAAGAAATCCGAGATAACAAAGGCTATATAAAAAGAACATGCGATTTCAATCAAACTGGCCTGACTCTCTTAAGTGTCCCCAGCGGAGTCGCCATCTGTCGCAACCTGGATCGCGACGGCGCGGCGAGAAAGAAAGAATGTGTGGAATGAAACAGGGAGTCGCCACCAACGTTTTTATCCATAGGAAAAAACATTGGGAAAAAACTAAGTTCAGTAAAGCACTGGTTAAAAAATTGAAATCCAAGTTCGGGAGTCGGTTACGAGTAGGGAAGGTATTAGCACCCTACATCGCCTATCAAAGACAGTACCAAGATTGAAAGCACAATATAAATAGCCTTAAATAAAACATGGTTTCTTCCCTTTTACTGTTGTATTTTTTTATTTAAAAAAGACAGAATTGAGTGAGAGAACTGTACAAACATAGAATGTCGAAGCGAGGTCAATGGAACGTTTCATCCGAATTAAACTCGACTTCGATATGAGACAGAGAGGCGAAGAGAATGCTAATAAGGCGTCACGCCTAAATTAGACATTCTCGGATAAAAACAGGGATAGGAAAGAGATAAGCGGGACGTCTCGTCCTAAGTATCCCTTCCCTATGAATTATGGCGAGGCTTGAGCAAAAACTAGGGGGAAACCAACAAGACGTCACGTCTAAATTGATTTTCACGGAGGTGACCAAAAAAGGACATTTATGAAAGAAACATAAGAGTAAGGAAATAAATCAGCAAAAAAAAGAAATAAGAAAGATGGGCCCGACAGGAGTTAAAGTCCTGCTCCTACGTATTCTTGAATTATCAAGAAATCAGGGTTACGTAGTTCTGAGTATTATTATTTTTAGGAAGAAATCTGAGAGATGTTGATGAATGTCATTGAAGTGGAAGACTCATGCAAAGCGAAATTCTTCGCACGTGCACGAATCCTAAAAGGGTTGTGTAGACGGGAGTGCTCCCGTACGACACTATTTTTTTACAAAATCACTTATTTTTATTATATGTACTTGTTAGGGAAAAGGATAAAAATATTAACAGTGTAAACTATGGCACACAGACAACCATAACCAACAAACAGCGAACTCACGGGAAAGTAAAAGACTGAAAGTAAAGGAGATAAAGAACAGGGTGGAACCGGTGTGATGGGCTCGGAACCGGTGTGGGGGTCAAACGCAGTGACGGTGTCTGACTGATTTCGGACTTGCACGCTGACAGGAACAATGGACCGAAGTTGGATCCAAATCTTGAAAACTGAAGGACACGACCGGTTTGTGGGAAGTTGATCCGAGGTGAGTGACTGGATGCTGCGTAAAGACGATGTGGAAGAGCAATGAAGGCAGTAACAGGGCAAGGCAGTGAAGAACTAGAACGGGGTGGATTCTGTGTGAGGACGGTGTGAGTACGGGGTAGGGGCGATGGATGGGGCAACAACTTTGAGTACTAAGAATTTTCAAGCTTCCCAAAGCTAAGGGGTTTATATTGGTGATTATGACAGGTTATTGGTTTCCAGTGGGGAAGGGTCTTCAGAAGGTCTCAAAGAAATCAGAGAGAATTTTGAGAAAAGCTTCCTTGCGAACCAGCCTCTCAAAAACACAACCCCCGTAGCTTCTTTGGCTGGGGCATTTATAGGGCCTTGAGGTCATGGGCTGAGGGTTTGGGACAGCCAAAATTCCCACTCACCCATACGCGTAGTGGTGTGCAAACCTGGCCATTAACTGTTCATGGGGAGCAGGATTTTAGCATGGCATTTTTTAATTGTCCACTTTCGCCTCCCTGTCTGCCATTTTTGGGGAGTGCGATTCCAGGTCATCGTGCACAAACTTCTGACCTCGTCCATCCGTTGTCAAATCTGTAACATCGGTTAGCAAAGATATCGGTTGGACGGAGTCTCCCATTGATCCGATGTGGTATCTTAAGAACCTTTACCTATGTCTAACACCGGTTGAGCCTTTCAATGTAATCACAGGGGCGGTGTTCTCCCTCCTAGTCCAGGTCCACTACCAGCCGGTGTGCCTATTTTTGATCTGATCCCTTTCCTTGGGGCCGGACTGGCCTGTTACTCCGCACGACATCGGTCCGGTGTTAATTTAGGCTTGGTCCGGTGTTACCAGTTTTAAGGCTGGGTCCGGTGTTATAACAATTTAGGCCAGACCGAAAGAGGTGTTCACAATATGTATATTGTTGCATGATGAGGAATAATCCGAGTCAGTATCTATCATTTAATATTTAAGATACTCATCCCTACTGTGGCTATATTTCAGTGAACATCACACGAGACGGTGAATAATGAAGGAGCTTTAGTGTGATGTAGACTACATTCCCGAGTGATATCTGACCGTGAGGAGTACCCCGGGTGAGGAAGGAAGTATAAATCCTGAGTGAAGGGATTGTGGGAGTCAACTTCTGAGTGAGTCATAGTTGTGACCCCCTAAGAATGAAATAGGGTGTGAGTGAGAGAATGCACGAGTGAATCGTGAGCATAAGACTTTCCCGAGTGAATCTAGACTCTGATTCCGAGTGAAGGAAAACCCGAGTGGAGTTACTCGCCTCAGCGACTAAGCGTTCGCTCCAGTGAGTGTGAGTGAAGGGAAGGTCTCTGATTAGTTTCGCTTAAGCTATGCGTGCTTCGCCCCAGCGTGTTGGGTTGTCTCGCTCAAGCGATGTTAAGTCTTGCTCGAGTGAGTGAACGCTGTTGGGTTCGTTCAAACTTGTATCTTCCGATGTTTGCTTTGTGATCGGCTTTTGCTTTCCTTTCCCTTTCTTTGCTCTGATTGCCACCTTCCTTAATCCTCAATTGCTTATTTTGCCCTTGAACACCCTTGATCTTTGGAAAAAATTTTCCCTGGTCTCGGTTATTCTCAAATTAAAGCGGGTTGTTTCATTTTGGTATCAGAGCGGACTTAAAAGGTCCAAGGCCAAGGTATGCTTACTCCTAGTAAGCGGTGATGTACATTATGACAGGTCGTCGTAAATTGGTTGTAATATCTGAGGGCTTTGATGCCTAATTAAGTATAATTTGTGTGGCCATGTGCTTATGAGGTGTTGTTTTAAGGGTAGAAGATTGTTCCTATCCTGGTCTGATTAATTACATGATGTTTAAGAATTGTATGATAATGTGTTATAGTTGATGATTGTGGATTGAAATCTGATCGGTAGTAAGTAATTCTGTAAACTTATCCTTGAAAGGGGTGTTGATTTCAGGATAAGTCATGGCGAATCGTCATAGCATGGAAGCCATAGCCACGGCATTCTAATGTTTCGCTGACGTATTCGAGAGGCAGAGCCAGCCTCGAACTGAAGATGGTCAAGTATTGGATTGCTTCCTGAAGAGGAAGCCGAGTAAGTTTCAAGGGGGATTTAATCCCGAAGCAGCTTATAAATGGATTCAAGATTTAGAGAGAGTTTTTGGGGGCCTTCACTGTACTGAGGCCCAGAATGTAGAGTGCGCAGTGTACATGCTGCGGGACGAAGCGGAAAATTGGTAGAAGATCACCAAAACCGATTGATTGACGCTGGCATCCAACTGGTTTGGGAGAATTTTAAGACGTGCTCCCTGGAGAAATATTTCCCTGACACAGTAAGGAGTCGGAAAGAACTGGAATTTATGGAACTGAAGCAGGGTTCCATGTCTGTAGAGGAATATGTTGCCAAATATGAAAAGTTGTGTTTGTTTTATCCGCCTTTCCAACAACCTGGAACTGAGAGTTCCACATGCATTAAGTTTGAGAGCGGACTAAGGTCAGATATTAAGAGAGCGTTCAGGCACCAAGAAATTAGAAGCTTTCCTGTATTGGTGAATAAATGCAGAATTTTTAAAGAAGATGACAAGGCCCACTCAGGCCAGAGCAGCAAGGCAGACCCTTCCTTGAAGCCCTAGCAATATCGCTTCAAGAGACCGAATAACGCTGGTAGAAGCAGACCCTTCTCCAGGTTTAGGGGTCAGAGTCAGCAAGGAGGACGTCCAGTTCATAGTATGGGAGATGGCAAGTGTTTTAAGTGTGGAGGAAACCATTACGCTTGGGATTGCAGCAACGATGATGGAACGGTATGCTACCATTGTAATGAGAGAAGGCACATTTGCCCTGACTGCCCTCAATTACATCAAGCAAACGCCAATGTGCACCATGGAGGCTTCCGAGGGAGAGGCCGTGGAAATGGTGGTCGTGGGACTGGGGGCAGAGGCAATGGAACTCGAGGAAACATGACAATTGTGCCAAACGATAGGAGAAGAAATGCCGACCAACCAACTACTGGGAGAGTTTACGCCATCAACGCCGAGGAAGCTGCACAAGCGAATGACTTGGTGCAAAGTAAGTGCTCGCTCGGTAGATATACACTTAATGTAGTTTTATATTCTAGAGCTACCCACTCCTTTATAAAAAGGATTATAAAAAAACTCAAAAACAAGTCCTTATAAAAAGTATCAGAGAAAGTTTTTTTTATTTTTACTTTTAATTAATTACAAAATCGCAACATTATTTTCAATTTCTAAATGTTTCTAAAAGAAACACATGTTTTTTTACAAAAGAAACATGTTTTTCTTTTTATTTTCTTTCAACAAATACATTTTTGGTTTGAAAAGATATTTCCTCTTTCAATTTTTTCATTTTTAATTACAAACTTGTGATATTATTTTTTGTTTAGAAAAGTTTTTACTAGAATTGTGAAACATAATAAAAAATTATTTTAGTGCTTCACATTTTAAAAAAACAAAATTAAAAATTAAAAATTAGTTAATATAAATAAATAAACCCTAAACAAAAAATAATTTTCTCAAACCAAACAGAATATTCTAAGTGTTTATTTGGCAAGAAAGTTAAAATGTTATTGAAAGCTAGTAAAGGCTAATAAGTTAGTTGATTGTATTAGAAGTGTTTGATAAAACTAATTGTTTCAGTAGCTCAAAAATATAAAATGACATAAAAGGACACATTTAATTATTTAAACAAAACTTCTGTTGTATATATAAACTTTTTTAAATATTTTAATTAATGTCAAGATTAATAAAATAATATTTAAGTTTTTTTATAACAAAAAATTTATGAAATGTATAAGTAAAATATATTTCAAATATGATAATTCATATAAGTATTCTTCATAGAAGTCATTTTACAAGTTTTGATAAAATAATTATTTCGAATAATAATAATAATAAATAATGTAAATATCTCTAATAAAGTAACAATGTTGTTGTGAATGTCTTACATCCCAGTAGATTTCTTAATAAATAAAATAAAAACTTAAAAAGAGAGATTTTGTTTTAGGTTTTCAAAAAGTAAAATAAGAATTTAATCTTCAAAAATAAAATAAAGGTTAGTAGTAGGAATTATTAAAAATATAGAGGGACAATAAAGCAAAAAAGGATTTCAGCTAGTAGTTAAAATTAAAAAATATTATTTGAAGTAATATTTAAAAAAACACTACCAACTAACTAAAAGGTAATATTTGGGCTATCCACTCAAACACTTCTAATTTACATTTTATAACATTTCAACTATTAATTTTAATTTTCAGCTAATTGAAATGTTTTACCAAAAATTTGGTAAATCAAATTATAATTCTATTTCATATCACATTTATTTTATCAAACTCAAATTATAATCTAAAAGTTATATAATAATTTACAAATTTGTTAATAGTTTATTTTGTAGTTAACTTTTGTTTTTATTTTATCACATTGATTAATTATTTTAAATATACACCTAAATATTACAAATAAGTTCATATTTTTATTTTTAACTTTATCACAAAATAACCAGTAACTTTAAACAAATATGTTGAGTACTAATTTAAAACTTTTTGTTTATCTAAATGTCTGTTAAACAAAATAGTCATACATCATAAATGAACTTATGTTAATAGCTATATAGTTTTTTAAAATGTTACATGAAGCAACAATTAAACTTATAAATTCTAAACTTATTGTATTTATTAATATTTTTTTATAAAAACCACTTTTATATTTTAAAAGAAAACATGTCCTCTATGTCATTTTAACAACTAGTTTTTTTTGAGAAAATATAATTATATTCTTTTAAAATTATCTTTACCTAATATAGTCACACATATACAATAATAATCAATTATAGTAATTATAAATGGTTATATTTATAATTACTTATTAAAATAATTCATAAAAATACTCTAATGGAACCCTATTCCAATTGTTTTGTTAGGTAGTGATGATTTGTATTTTTTGTAACACCCTGGAGACAACTTGCAAATCTCAAGATAATTACCCTCACCATATAAAATTTCTTAGATAACTTATTTTTCGCCTAGTAATTATCAAGAGATTCACAACCTGATTCCAGAGGTTACTGATACAATATCAGAGTACGCAACCTTTACGTAATTAACTTCTTATTATTATGCATAACATCAGAATTCCATACATATTATATTTTACAACAGGCACCTAGATCTTATAAAATATAAAGATGTAAAGTACCAAAACATAGCATATACATAATACAGCAATAGTAGTCATGCAAGCAAGCATCATCATTAAAAGCCTTCATAATTCATCCATATTCAGCAACATCCACTTTGTCACATGTCCTCCTGGTTAACCACTAAAGGGTTGCCACAAGTAACAGAAAGAGTGAGATAAAATACCAAATAAATAGAAATTAAATCAGAACAAACACAATCACAAGTAGGATGCTATGCGATGCAAATGCCAAACAAGTATTTTATATTATACTGATATTATTATATTCCATTCTTTTATATAAATGAAAATGCATGATGGATCCATTCTGGTGGGAACATCTGCAGTGATTTCCAACAATAATATTTTTACAGATATCCAACCGATACCGCGCCCCATAATGCAACACCACATCGGATAATAATATCATAATATCAATAACAAGTGTTGCGGGACCCCCCTTAAGGACACACTGCTTAGCCCTTAAGACGGCCGTGGTATAAAACCACCACAGAGGTCTATGCTCAACAAAGCGCGTTCCCCCACCTGGAACCCCCTCAAAGAACCCCTCTGCGGATTCTTTGAACAGCCAATGCATATGATGCATGAATGCATTACATTATCAAATTCCTTTATAACTAATTTTAACAATAAAATTATTATAACAATCAATTAAGCATACTTTATTTATAACTCAAGAATATGGAAACACATTTTCCATATTATTTATATCATAATTCAATCATACGGAAACACATTTCCCATAATATTCATATCATATTTCAAACATAGGAAAACATATTTTCCATAATATTTCATATTTTAAAGAATATGGAAACATATTTTCCATGTTATAATAATCGTTTAACATCATATTCCAAACCATTTGCATCCATTTCACAATTTAATTCAAATTAAATTAAAATATAACTATATGAGTTTCTAAACAATTAAACAAGTAATTCTAACTTAATTTCTATGTATCTAATATCCTATCCCCTTTTTCTTACCTCAAGTGAAGATCGTTAAACTTTCCTTATGCTAAACTCCTTTGTATTTCTTCAAATCTTCAAGTTTGCGTAATCTCTTCTTATGCGAAAATTAAAGAATGAAGGTTTTGAGAGCTTGAAGAGGGAGATGAAAGGTTATAGGATCAGTGGGGTTTTTGGTCTGAGGAAATATGGGAGGTTGGGGCTCTATTTATAGGCTTTCAATGTCGGTTACTATAGCAAATTACTGTAGCAAATTTGACATGAGGCGGTGGAAAATTGGAGAATTTTCACGAATTCTCTACATTCTACAACATTTTTCATGTGATGTTACTGTAGCATTTTACTGTAGCAGATTTTTATTTTATTTTACTATTCTATTCTACATTCTATTCTCGTTTATTTCCGTTTTAAGTCATACTGAAAATATCCTTGTATTCATAATTAAATTTCCTATTTTCTAGGTTTCATTTCTTATTTCTCTGAGAAATTTTAATTTTTTCACTATTTAATTTACTGCTTAAAAAATTGGGCTGTTACATTTTTACATAGCAAACTTTATCTGAAAATTAGTCAAAAATACAATACAATACAATAGAATGTGCAAGAGTCAACAATTTATCTTGCATTTGCAGAAGTTTCTAAACTTGAGTTCGCTCACACCATGTTCCATTCATAATACTCTCAACTATTCATAAGCTTCTACTTTAAATTCATTGATTTTTATTAAAATAGATTTTAAATGTCAATTTAATCTTGTGTGTGCTAGAGGATGTTATAAGGGTGACTAGTAATATACGTTAATTTAAATATCTTCATAACCAACTAAGTTAATTTTATTTAGGCTGTTAGCCTTTCTCTTTTACGAAAGTCATAACCGCGTGGCTTGAGAAGAAAAGGAAATGACTTTTTTTTAGGGCCAACAAAAAAAACAAAAAGAACTTTTGGTGCCCTCTTTAATATGAGACCTATTGGTTATTCATGATTCTATCTGAATGTTCTTTGTTGGTTCATCCTACAATGCATTGTCAGGGACAAATTAACCACTTTAAATGTTCAAATAGCCATTTAGGAACAGTGACTAATATCAACACAGATGCCATATACTGATATTTGTATTTGTTAATCATTCAAGATCCTCTTATATTGGTATATAATATGAAAATATAATCTTCGGAGAGACGTATACAAAATTAATTTTCATTCTAATGTAATCACTTTACTTTTTTACCTTTACCACATTAAATCATTGAAATCTAGCAATGATGTATAAGGTTAATATTATCTGTTTTACATGAAAAGTATTGAGAATAAGGATTGAACTCTAATTCTCATATTTTTGATTCGGTAAAGGTATAAGTTCAATAGAACTATGATCAAACCAGAGATTGAGTTGTGGTTCAACTAATAACCATAAAAGACTGACCTAAATCATTCACTTAGTCTTTTCACGATTCAACTGGTTGGATCGTCTAATTCAATCAAGTTTTGATAACAATGCACATTTCTCCCTTTCTTTTATTGTTATTTTAAAGAATAGAAAAAATAAATTACTTTTTTTATTCCTTATCTTTCACTCTTATTTGAATTCTATTATTTGTTTCTCTCCAAGTGGATCTTTTAATCATGCTAAATATGTTTAATTAGTTATGGTGTTAATAGATTTTTTTATGATATTTCAAATTAATCCTCATAATTTTTTTATTTTAAAATTAGTCTCTATATTAAAAAATCATTTGATGGACCTATAACATTGATGTGTCTAACTTTCTTTGTCTTATTTTCTCTCCTCCAACTATATCCTCTCCCATCACTCCTTGTTCTCCTTCCACCACGACATTTTTCTCCCTCACCCAAAGTTTTTCCCTCATCATCTCTACCATCTTTTTCCTTGTCTCTTACCCTTTATCAATCACGCTCACTCTCTTTATAGTAGAATTGGGTACAATGTTTTAATTCGTCATAATTTCTTGTTAATGTAGTTGAAAGAAAGTAAGATAGGAGAATGAAAAGATATATATATATATATATATAGTGAAAATAGGTGAAAGGTGAGTAATAAAAAGTAAGACTGGTGAAAGGAGAATGAGAGGTGAGGGAAATAAGTTGGGGTGGTAAAAAGGGAAGAGGTTGAAAGTAGAGCTAGGTATATATGCCAAAGCCTATTGGCTAGTTCGTTAATATGTGGAAGTAGGTTAGGGTAAAGAAAAAATATGTCTATTTAAAATCAATTGTTTTGCTCGATTCATTTAACCTATGAAAAATAGGTTTTGGCCTGCATGCTAGAGATTATTTTTTGGACTCTTACATTAATTACCTACTACCAAATTTCAATATTTCGATTTTTGTATGCTTTTGTTGAATTTAAATATTTAGACTACTTAAATATATACATTATTCGTTAAATGGTCTAATTCAATTGATTGAGTCAAGTATGTGAGTTGTTGTAACCCTCTAATAAAATGTGTTTGAATAAAATGAATTTTTCATTATCTTTTACGTTTTAATATTTTATTTTGATTTTTAAGTTAATTTATATTATTATGAAAATTGGCTCATTAGTTTGCGCCTTATGTAAGTTTAAATAGGTTAAACATTTTTCAATGCATTTAAAATTTAAGCCCAAAACAGGCTAGATTTACCCATTCCTCCAACTCTAGTTGAGGCTGAATAGGGGAGGGGGGATGTGGTTGGCAAGTGGAATATTTAACATTAAATACACTAACACCAAGAACTTTTTTCTTCTCATTTTCATATTCTTTCATTAAATGTTTCTCTTTTTTTGTTAAGACATGAAACTAGGTCTTCCCTTTACACTAGTCCAATAACAATGATTGACAAAACAATATTAGAATACTTAACATCAAAATATAACACTGCAACAAATTTAAACATAAATGATTAAATTGGTAAAAAAAATCTTAAAAGATCAAAACGAGAATTAGCGGGTTACCCACATAATTGTTTTTGCACTTTTGGTGGAAAAGAACTAAAAAAATGACAGCCTATTAAAAAAATTCTTTTTAAGTTTCACAATTCACTAACATAAACATCCGCTTCTTCATACGTATCTCTCTCTTTTACCACCATTCCAAAGAATTAAAAGAACACTTAAAGGACCTAAAATACATTACGATGTTTATAATTTAATTAATACCTCTAAATAACTAATTAATTATATATGTTATGTCAAGTATGAGGTAACAAACTTAAGTATCGTATGTTTTACATCAGTTTAATAAGGATCCAGTATTATTTTCTTAAATCTAGTGGAGAATTTAGGGTATTGTAATATTTTGTTCAACACATACACACACCAGTATCTCGTGCTAAGGGGTTAAATAGGGTGTCATCTACAAAGACACTTCGACGCTTAAGTCAGTACACTATCAATATCAATGTTTAAGCGTTTTGGGTTTAGATTAAACGTACCTCATATGTGGTAAATGGGTAGTTTTTCTTTTTATTTTCTTTCAATTAAAAAAAGGAATATGTTTTTGGTTTGAAAAGATATTTCCTCTTTCAATTTTTTCATTTTTAATTACAAGCTTTTGATATTATTTTTTGTTTAGAAAATTTTTTACTAGAAATTGTGATACATAATAAAAAATTATTTTAGTGCTTCACATTTTAAAAAAACAAAATTAAAAATTAGTTAATATAAATAAATTAATCCCTAAACAAAAAATAATTTTATCAAACCAAACAGAATATTCTAAGTGTTTATTTGGCAAGAAAGTTAAAATGTTATTGAAAGCTAGTAAAGGCTAATAAGTTAGTTGATTGTATTAGAAGTGTTTGATAAAACTAATTGTTTCAGTAGCTGAGAAATATAAAATGACATAAAAGGACACATTTAATTATTTAAACAAAACTTATGTTGTATATATAAACTTTTTTAAATATTTTAATTAATATCAAGATTAATAAAATAATATTTAAGGTTTTTTATAACAAAAAATTTATGAAACGTATAAGTAAAATATATTTCAAATATGATAATTCATATAAGTATTCTTCATATAAGTCATTTTACAAGTTTTGATAAAATAATTATTTACAATAATAATAATAATAAATAATGTAAATATCACTAATAAAGTAACAATGTTGTTGTGAATGTCTTACATCCCAGTAGATTTCTTAATAAATAAAATAAAAACTTAAAAAGAGACATTTTGTTTTAGGTTTTCAAAAATAAAGGTTAGTAGTAGGAATTATTAAAAATATAGAGGGACAATAAAGTAAAAAAGGATTTCAGCTAGTAGTTAAAATTAAAAAATATTATTTGAAGTAATATTTAAAAAAAACACTACCAACTAACTAAAAGGTAATATTTGGGCTATCCACTCAAACACTTCTAATTTACATTTTGTAACATTTCAACTATTAATTTTAATTTTCAGCTAATTGAAATGTTTTACCAAAAATTTGGTAAATCAAATTATAATTCTATTTCATATCACATTTATTTTATCAAACTCAAATTATAATCTAAAAGTTATATAATAATTTACAAATTTGCTAATAGTTTATTTTGTAGTTAACTTTTGTTTTTATTTTATCACATTGATTAATTATTTTAAATATACACCTAAATATTACAAATAAGTTCGTATTTTTATTTTTAACTTTATCACAAAATAATCAGTAACTTTAAACAAATATGTTGAGTACTAATTTAAAACTTTTTGTTTATCTAAATGTCTGTTAAACAAAATAGTCATACATCATAAATGAACTTATGTTAATAGCTATATAGTTTTTAAAATGTTACATGAAGCAACAATTAAACTTATAAATTCTAAACTTATTGTATTTATTAATATTTTTTATAAAAACCACTTTTATATTTTAAAAGAAAACATGTCCTCTATGTCATTTTAACAACTAGTTTTTTTTTTAGAAAATATAATTATATTCTTTTAAAATTATCTTTACCTAATATAGTCACACATATACAATAATAATCAATTATAGTAATTATAAATGGTTATATTCATAATTACCTGTTAAAATAATTCATAAAAATACTCTAATCGAAACCTATTCCAAATGTTTTGTTAGGTAGTGATGATTTATATTTTTGCAGAGCAAACTTTATCTGAAAATTAGTCAAAAATACAATATAATGTGCAAGAGTCAACAATTTATCTTGCATTTGCAGAAGTTTCTAAACTTGTGATATATGTTGTTGAACTGTAAATCCATGATTTTGAGAATTGATTATGGAAGTATTGATATCATGGTATGTTAAATTGATAAAGAGAATTAAAGGCATTCATGCATCATAAGCATTTGGACGCACCATGGAATTTAAGGGTTCCATGATTGCCGACCCTGGTGGGGGGTTACTCTATGATGAGTTAAAGCCTTATTTTCGTTGAGCGCCATGAAGGGTAGGGATTCATGGTTTATGCTAAGTTCTACTTGTGTACTTTGGTACTTGAACGCCATGAAGGGTAGGGATTCATGGTATATACTAAGTCCTACTTGTATACTTTGGTACTTGAGCGCTACGAAGGGTAGGGATTCGTGGCATTATGCTAAGTCCTACTTGTGTCTCTATCAGACTTTTTACTGCAGTATTCCCACTAAATCAAAATGGATCCAGCATGACATCATTTGGCTAAATTAAAGATTATTAAATGTAAATGACCTTGTTTAGTATATTCATCATATCATAATTGTTTGTTGATTGTGTTTGTGTAAATTTACTTATTTTATATTTATTCTATATTTTATCTCACTCTTACATTATTTTTATAGTGCATGCTTCACAGAATGACGAGTGGTGAAATTGATGAAGCTTTTATGTTTTATTGTTAGGACTTTGACTTTATTTGACTTTTAATGTATTATAATAATATTATGTACCTCGTACTGAAATCATATCTATCGTTTCCGCTATATAAATGTATTATGTTTTATTCATTCATGACTAGTATGCATGATAATATTATGCATTTATCAATTTTTACATGACCTTAGAATTTAAATTACGAATTTCAAAATGATTCTTTAAACACGAAAAATTTATTCCAAAAATTTGGGTTAATTAATTAGAATTTATAATTTGGGTTTTAGGTGTCACATGGGACAAGAAGAATGATTAAAAGTTGTGATTGATCATGGCGATCTAGATAACAATGTGAGCCTTGTGATATCAATACTAGTATTAGACCCAAATCAATATATATTCTTTATAAAAGACCTACATGAAGTATGTTTATATAATATTTATATGCCATTAGTACTATAACTAACTCGTTCATTAATTTAAAAATCATATATAAAATTTAAAAATTATGTAACACTATCCAAACTGAACTACGAAAGATTAGTCTGGTTTAGTCTAGTTTATATATTTAATTTTAACTACGGATGGAAATGGGGCAGACCGGGCTAGACTTTAAAATGCCTGAGTCTGAAATATTTCCAATTATAAAGGTCTAAGCCTGACCTATTAACCCGTCATAGACTTTTTTTTAAGGCCTGGTCTGACCCATTTAAAAGCCTATTACTAATAATAATAATAATAATAATAATAAATAATAATAATAATAATAAATAATGTAAATATCTCTAATAAAGTAACAATGTTGTTGTGAATGTCTTACATCCTAGTAGATTTCTTAATAAATAAAATAAAAACTTAAAAAGAGACATTTTGTTTTAGGTTTTCAAAAAGTAAAATAAGAACTTAATCTTCTAAAAATAAAATAAAGGTTAGTAGTAGGAATTATTAAAAATATAGAGGGACAATAAAAGTAAAAAAGGATTTCAGCTAGTAGTTAAAATTAAAAAACATTATTTGAAGTAATATTTAAAAAAAACACTACCAACTAACTAAAAAGAAATATTTGGGCTATCCACTCAAACACTTCTAATTTAAATTTTATAACATTTCAACTATTAATTTTAATTTTTAGCTAATTGAAATATTTTACCAAAAATTTGGTACAGTTTTAAAAATCAAATTATAATTCTATTTCATATCACATATTTATTTTATCAAACTCAAATTATAATCTAAAAGTTATATAATAATTTACAAATTTGCTAATAGTTTATTTTATAGTTAACTTTTGTTTTTATTTTATCTCATTGATTAATTATTTTAAATATACACCTAAATATTACAAATAAGTTCATATTTTTATTTTTAACTTTATGACAAAATAATCAGTAACTTTAAACAAATATGTTAAGTACTAATTTAAAACTTTTTGTTTATCTAAATGTTTGTTAAACAAAATAGTCATACATCATAAATGAACTTATGTTAATAGCTATATAGTTTTTTAAAATGTTACATGAAGCAACAATTAAACTTATAAATTCTAAACTTATTGTATTTATTAATATTTTTTATAAAAACCACTTTTATATTTTAAAAAGAAAACATGTCCTCTATGTCATTTTAACAACTAGTTTTTTTTGAGAAAATATAATTATATTCTTTTAAAATTATCTTTACCTAATATAGTCACACATATACAATAATAATCAATTATAGCAATTATAAATGGTTATATTTATAATTACTTATTAAAATAATTCATAAAAATACTCTAATGGAAACCTATTCCAATTGTTTTGTTAGGTAGTGATGATTTGTATTTTTACATAGCAAACTTTATCTGAAAATTAGTCAAAAATACAATACAATACAATAGAATGTGCAAGAGTCAACAATTTATCTTGCATTTGCAGAAGTTTCTAAACTTGAGTTCGCTCACACCATGTTCCATTCATAGTACTCTCAACTATTCACAAGCTTCTACTTTAAATTCATTGAGTTTTATTTAAATAGATTTTAAATGTCAATTTAATCTTGTGTGTGCTAGAGGATGTTATAAGGTGACTAGTAATATACGTTAATTTAAATATCTTCATAACTAATTAAGTTAATTTTATTTAGGCTGTTAGCCTTTCTCTTTTACGAAAGTCATAACCGCGTGGCCTGAGAAGAAAAGGAAACGACTTTTTTTTAGGGTCAACAAAAAAACAAAAAAGAACTTTTGGTGCCCTCTTTCATATGAGACCTATTGGCTATTCATGATTCTATCTGAATGTTCTTAGTTGGTTTAGCCTACAATGCATTGTCAGGGACAAATTAACCACTTCAAATGTTCAAATAGCCATTTAGGAACAGTGACTAATATCAACACAGATGCCATATACTGATATTTGTATTTGTTAATCATTCAAGATCCTCTTATATTGGTATATAATATGAAAATATAATCTTCGGAGAGACGTATACAAAATTAATGTTCATTCTAATGTAATTACTTTACTTTTTTACCTTTACCACATTAAATCATTGAAATCTAGCAATGATGTATAAGGTTAATATTATCCGTTTTACATGAAAGGTATTAAGAATAACGATTGAACTCTAATTCTCACATTTTCGATTCGGTGAAGGTATAAGTTCAACAGAACTATGATCAAACCAGAGATTGAGTTGTGGTTCAACTAATAACCATAAAATACTGACCTAAATCATTCACCTAGTCTTTTCACGATTCAACTGGTTGGATCGTCTAATTTAATCCAGTTTTGATAACAATGCACATTTCTCCCTTTCTTTTATTGTTATTTTAAAGAATAGAAAAAATAAATTACTTTTTTTATTCCTTATCTTTCACTCTTAATTGAATTCTATTATTTGTTTCTCTCCAAGTGGATCTTTTAATCATGCTAAATATTTTTAATTAGTTATGGTGTTAATAGATTTTTTTATGATATTTCAAATTAATCCTCATAATTTTTTTATTTTAAAATTAGTCCCTATATTAAAAAATTATTTGATGGACCTACAACATTGATGTGTCTAACTTTCTTTGTCTCATTTTCTCGCCTCTAACTATATCCTCTCCCATCACTCCTTGTTCTCCTTCCACCATGACAATTTTCTCCCTCACCCAACGTTTTTCCCTCATCATCTCTACCATCTTTTTCCTTGTCTCTTACCCTTTATCAATCACGCTCACTCTCTTTATAGTAGAATTAGGTACAATGTTTTAATTCGTCACAATTACTTGTTAATGTAGTTGAAAGAAAGTGAGATAGGAGAATGAAAATATATATATGGTGAAAATAGGTGAAAGATGAGTAATAAAAAGTAAGACTGGTGAAAGGAGAATGATAGGTGAGGGAAATAAGTTGGGGTGGTAAAAAGGGAAGAGGTTGAAAGTAGAGCTAGGTATATATGCCAAAGCCTATTGGCTAGTTTGTTAATATGTGGAAGTAGGTTAGGGTAAAGAAAAAATATGTCTATTTAAAATCAATTATTTTGCTCGATTCATTTAACCTATGAAAAATAGGTTTTGGCCTGCATGCTAGAGATTATTTTTTGGACTCTTACATTAATTACCTACTACCAAATTTCAATATTTGGATTTTCGTATGCTTGTGTTGAATTTAAATATTTAGACTACTTAAATATATACATTATTCGTTAAATGGTCTAATTCAATTGATTGAGTCGAGTATGTGAGTTGTTGTAACCCTCTAATGAAATGTGTTTGAATAAATTGAATTTTTCATTATCTTTTATGTTTTAATATTTTATTTTGAATTTTAAGTTAATTTATATTCTTATGAAAATTGGCTCATTAGTTTACGCCTTATGCAAGTTTAAATAGGTTAAACATTTTTCAATGCATTTAAAATTTAAGCCCAATACAGGCTAGATTTACCCATTCCTCCAACTCTAGTTGAGGGTGAATAGGGGAGGGGGATGTGGTTGGCAAGTGGAATATTTAACATTAAATACACTAACACCAGGAAATTTTTTCTTCTCATTTTCATATTCTTTCATTAAATGTTTCTCTTTTTTTGTTGAGACATGAAACTAGGTCTTCCCTTTACACTTGTCCAATAATAATGATTGACAAAACAATATTAGAATACTTAACATCAAAATATAACACTGCAACAAATTTAAACATAAATGATTAAATTGGTAAAAAAAATCTTAAAAGATCAAAAAGAGAATTAGTGGGCTACCCACATAATTGTTTTTACACTTTTGGTGGAAAAGAAATCAAAAAAATGACAGCCTATTAAAAAAATTCTTTTTAAGTTTCACAATTCACTAACATAAACATCCGCTTCTTCATACGTATCTCTCTCTTTTACCACCATTCCAAAGAATTAAAAGAACACTTAGAAGACCTAAAATACATTATGATGTTTATAATTTAATTAATACCTCTAAATAACTAATTAATTATATATGTTATGTCAAGTATAAGGTACTAAAATTAAGTATCGTATGTTTTACATCAGTTTAATAAGGATCCAGTATTATTTTCTTAAATCTAGTGGAGAACTTAGGGTATTGTAATATTTTGTTCAACACACACACACCAGTATCTCGTGCTAAGGGGTTTGTAACACCCCGAATTTTATAAAAATGAATAAATGACGAGAATAAATAATAAATAATTGTGTATGAGTGGATTTGTGTCCCAAAAATATTGGAATAATTAAAATTGGGATTTATTGTGGATATTTATGATTTATTGAGATTTAAGGAGATAAAATTTTACCCGAATAGAATATGGGTGTCGGACTAAGTATCTATGATTGAGATGCCGTTGGTTAGGGCTGTTAAGAATATTATTGGGAGTCCGAATATATCTTCGGAATAATTTTTGGAATTAGTATCGAGCCCGAACTATGAGCCTGTTTGTTATAAAATGATGAACCTTTAGTGGAGAATTAAAAATTAAAACCAAAAGCCTATTATTCTCTTCTTATTTTCGTTGGGTTCTTGCCCTTATTTGGAAAATGACACTTCTTCTTCTTCTCTTATCTCCCTTCTCCATTTCCTCTTTTCTTCTCTTCGAAAACCTAACCCGTGTGGAGTCTTCTTCTCCTCCACCATTTTTGTTTTCATGGAAGCTTGAAGGAGAAGCTTGTGGCTAGAATTCCTCTCCCCTTTTCTCCTCCATTTTCGTGTTTTCTCTTCTTCCTTGGGAGCTCATGGCCAACTCTTGGGTGAGGTAAGTTCCTCGCCATTCTTTATGAGTTTATGCCCTAGACTTTGGATTCTTGGTTTTTGGGGGAGTATTTATGGCTTATGGGTTGTTGGGAGAGTATTAATATGGAACCCTAGAATGGGTTGTCATAAATGTTAATATTGGTGGTAATAAATGAAAAGGATGAATGCATAGTTAGAAGGTGATGAGGAATAGATACATATTAATGAGTGTTGTTGGGTTTTAGTGAAACCCTAACTTTAATAAATTGGGGAAAATGTGAAATATGAGTAGAATGTAGGTTTAATGATATTGGAGAATGATATTAATGAAGAATGATGGCCATTGGTGGTGATTAATGAGTATTAGTAATGGTTGTGCTGTTTTGGATGGAAACCCCAGCCCTAAGAATTTGGGGACATGGATATAATGTAGTTTGAAAGGTTAAATTAAATGTAATGGGTGATATTTAATATATGTGTTGTTGATTATAATGATGAATAATGGTGAATATTGGAGATAACCCTTAATGGTGGAATTAATGGGATTGCCTTATGGAATGGATGAGATGATGATGATGTTGGGTTTAGTTAGCCTTAAGATCTAGAGGATCTTGGCTTTGGGAAAGGAATTCCCGAAGCCTAACACAATTGTAAAAGTTGACATTTATCAAGTTTAGGACTTGGGGTTAAGCTTTATGATAAGCTAGCAAGTGTTTGAAATTATGATGGTTGTTAATTATGTGAATATATTTGCATATGGTATGTAGATCGTATTCTGGGTGATGCAATAAAGCATTCGGAGCATTGGAACAGTTTCTACTCTTCCCTTGAGGTAGGAGAGGAGTTAAAATTCAAATTGCATGAGTAAATTGAAAGGGATTTGATGTATGTGTTAAATACTCATACCTACCTTGCCATATAGTTATTGAGATGTTTGGAATGGCAAGTTGATGATTATTGCAGATAATGTATGAGAATATATTTGTTAAAAATGATAAGCATGATTTTAATGTGAATAATAAGTTTGGAATGTAAATCTATAAGTATGAATGTGTGAACAAGTTGTATATGCCTTTTTGATGTGTAAGAAACGTAGGATATGTCCAAATTTGGCTTATAACGAGAAATTATGAGTGAGAATGCTTAGAACGAGTTGTATATGACTCACATATTGTATATGATGTGTTGGAAATGAGTGACTTGGCCTAAAATATGATATCATGTGTTGAGCTGTGAGAATTTCATCTTCTGTTTATGTCTTGGTATTCTTGCTCAAGCGAGAAGGGATCTCGCTCAGGCGAGGATCCCCAATATCAATATTATAGGTTCTGGACCAATCTCACCCAGGCGAGTGAGCTTTCCGCTCAAGCGAGACGAGTGAATGGTGAATGGGTGAGATTCTGGACGAATTCTGTCCGAGTGGGAATTTTAGAAAACGATTTCATGATGTGGTGAATTTCCGAGTGAAATTTCGAGTGAGCTATATCCTAGACAGGACCTTCCGAGTGAGGAAGTGAATATAATTTTGAATAAGAGGTCTTCGAGTGTGATATTCCGGGCAGTGGAGTTCCGAGTAGGAATTCCCGAGTTCAGTGTAACTCGTTCCGAGTGGAGTCCCTTCGAGTGTGTAATTTTTGAGGAGGATGGCACCGATTAGGGGTATTCGGTGTGAGTCTATCCAGAAGTACTCTAGAATAACTTCACCAGAGCAAAAGACTTGGTGCTAGAAAGCCTTGCTCGAATGATAAAGAAAGGAAGTCAGTTTTTGGAATTAATTTACCGAGTGAAGGACTGATCAGAAGATGAGTCGGTATTGAAATAATTACCGAGTGAAGGACCGATTAGGTGATGAGACGGCTATGTAGTGATCTGCCGATTGAAGGATCGAGCGAGAGATGGTCAGTTTTTGGAAACATTTAGCCGAGTGACAGACCGAGCGAGTGTGGAGTCGGTCTGGAATGATTTAGCCAAGTGAAAGACAGAATGTGAAAGGAATCGGCTCTGGAATAAGTTCACCGAGTGAAACCGAGTGTTAGGAAGCCTCGCTGAGTGAGCTAGTGTTGAAGGGCAGGACGAACTCTAGTCAGATTTCGCCCAAGCGAGTGGATTCCTCGCTCAAGCGAGCGAATGTGGAAATGGCTACTGGAGTAATTTCGCCCGGGCGAGTGGCCGGGTGTGTGGTGTATCGCCCAAGCGAGCAACCTGGAAATTAGATACTGGCTTGCTTTCGCCCGAGCGAGCTGAGACGCTCAAGCGAGATGGACTGTCTCGCTCAAGCGAATGTGGGCCTCGCTTGAGCGAGTGACCCCCCTGATGGAATTTTCCTCTTCCCTTCTCGGTTCTGATTGTCTTGGCCCTCCTTACCCTCGGTCCTAATGGTATTGGGCCCTTTAGCCTTAAAATGTAAGATGATTAAGGGTATGTTTAAAGATATATATTAATGGCATAATAAGGTGGTATTGAATAGTGATTAAAATGTCGAGAAAACTTGTTAATGCCTTTAATATACATAATGAGAAAACACAAATGTGACTACCAGGATGGAATATAACACAATGGCAAATAGGATATAATGATGGGGTTGTGAGATACACCCGAAAATGACTATGAAATTGAGGAGAGAACGGTTATATGACATAGCACTGGTTATAAACCGGTGAATCGGGAATGTCGTCGATAAGATGTGGTAATGAATGATGTTGTGAGTATTCCCTTGAGAAATAAGGCGAATATTATTCTTATATATCGTGATATGCCCTCGTGGGTGTAAAGCAAGTGAGATCTTGTATATGTGGTTTGAGTGTAATAATGAAATGCCGTTGATGCCACACCGATTTATGTATAAATGAAGTAATGGCAATGAATAATATTGAGAAAATCCATAAGATGATTATGTGGTAATAATGATGAATATGCCTCGAATAATTCTATGTGTGGATTAATATAATGATGTTTGCAATGCCTTTTGATATTCATGTGTGGATTGTTATGAATGATGTTTGTGGCTATTGAATGCCAATTATATGAATGATATGCCTTAAGGGGCTTGTAAATAATTACATGATTATTGAAAATGCCATATTAAAATATACCGCTGATTGAGAGGGTGAGATATCCTTGCGAGGTTGATGGGCATATGCATTATTGCATTTTGCATTCATGGCATGGCATAGCATTGTTATTATGTGGTTGCGATCACAATGATGAAAGATCCTGCGGGATTCTATGAAGGGAGTACCCCTTGCGAGGCGGGAAACCAATGTGATGTCGATATGATATTGTGCCGGTGGTTGCGATCACCTGGTTGCAGAATGTGAAAGGCCCTGCGGGGACCAATGTATGATGATGAACCAGTGGTTGCGATCATTTGGTATTTGATATGATAAAGGGCTTGCGAGCACCTATGATGCCCATGGTTGCAATCATGAGGCGGGAGTACCCCTTGCGAGGTGGGAAACCAATAATTATGAATGATTGATTAAGGTGGTTGCGATTACCCGTGTTATAAAATCGGATCTGTTGCATATGCATTAAACAGTTAACATGTGCATTAGCCATAAGAGCATGGCATATGAGATGGGATGACCATGAGTGTTGAGAAACCCCTTGTGAGGAGGTATTGAGTGAAGCCTTAATGAACTAATGATGATAATGATTTTGAGTGCCCTTGTTGATAAGTGGCAAGTGATTGTGTATATGATTGTGTATATGTTATGCTTGTTTATAATATGAATTACGATTCGTAAGGCTTGTATGTCTACTATAATAATGAGATAATAAATGAATGATAATTTGATGAATTTTATAGCAAAGCACACTTGATGTCGGTATGCATATACACATGATCACAATATACATATTATTCGTCATTTTGAATGTATAACTCACTCTCCCATGTGGTCTCCTTTCTAGCCTTGTGATACAGGTTGCCATGGGATGAGTTCAGATTTTTAGTCAAAGCCTTGGTGAAGGTAAATAGTGGTAATGGAAGTGCCTTGGCCGACATCATTTATAGGTTCTTATGTAATGAATGAACTGTTTATGAGAATATAGATAATTTAGAGATTTTGGATATATATAAAGTTAATCCTTTGAACTGGTGGAAGGTGAATATATATGTAGAATATAAGAGGATTTGATGTATATTAGAAGGATTGAAATTGAGTGATGTTCATTGATGATTGTGATAGTTGGGGAAAGACCCCCAGATGTATATGTATATGTATATACCATTTTATCTTAGGCGGTGCATGCGTATGTTGTATATGCATGAATGCAATATAGTAATAGATGTATTCTTGGTATTTTGCATGCTTAGCCTAGCCTTTTCTCATATCGTCATATATGGGACTAGGCGTATGCCCGGTATACACATTCTTCCGCTGTATACTCTATTCTTTTCGTATACCATTGTGGGCAATTTATTTACCGAAAATCCAGTATAGGTTACTAAATCCCACTCGTTGGTTTTTTGTGGTTCGAGTCTTGATGTAGTCGCGATGGTATTTTGAGACCACTTTTGAAACATGAAAAATTTACTCATGTTTTTATTATTTAATTGATGTTGATTACATCAGGATTCGAGTACAGAAAATTAGGGGTGTTATAATCTGGTATCAGAGCATATTTTGCTCTGAATTAGAGTTATTGGTTACTACCAAAGCATGGCTGCTCTGTGAGGATTGGATATTATGGATGATTGGAGCATCATTGCTCAATGGTGAGATACTTATGATGATCTTTGGAGCGGGATGCTCATTATTAGCATATGGTTGTTTTGTATAGGTTTAAGAATGATAATTATCTAGAGGATGATGACATGTTTGGGTATTGATTGCCCTATATAGAATATAAACGACTAATTGCCTAAGAATTATGAATTGATTATAAGGGCATTATTGCTTATTGAAGATTATTGTGAATCATTAAAGTTGAGTTGTGAGTGATGCTGTTTAAGGACTTTTATGAGATTGTGATTCATAAGACGTGGTTGCTGTTTATTGGGAGTATACCCTTTTTCATTGAGGTTGTATGATGTACATGTGAAGCCTAGTTGCTCATTGATGATCATGAATGAATTATGGGATTGAATATGAGTGAATGAATTTCCTCAATATGTGATGGATGTATTTATTGTGTAAGACCGGCCAAGTTCCTTACCCTATTACTATCAAATGAGGAATATGTTGTTATTGTGCATTGATGTTGATATATATAATGCAAATTGAATTGATAATGGATCTATGTTGAATATTAATCATGGACATGAAATATTGAGTTATAAATATGAAGTACAAGATATAAAACGATATGATGATGAATTTGTACCATGTGTGATCAGGGATATAATATGTTAATTATGTATTGATTTAAGGATGGACCTATACCGTATGTTGATTACGGATAGGAAGTATTGAGAAAGAAATTGATATGGTAGTAGACCATATGTGTTGAGACCTTGATGTGTGAATACACCTTGAATATAAATTGTCGGTTAGGTCTCTTATATGCATTGTGCCTGTGGCGTCGAGCCAAGGAATGCTTGTTAAATAAAAATGGAACTCATATGTTTGAGTTGATTAGATGGATGATATTGAATAATTCCCTAGTATGGGTATGTTCGAATCTAAATGATTGGTTGTGCCATTTGTGAAGGATGGATTTTATATCCTTTGGCACAAGAATCCTATATGTTATATGATACAAGTGATTTTTTGTATCTCCCTAGACTGGGACATGGATATGTGACAAGATTATGACTGTGAAATTATATTGGCGCATGATCAGGGTTATGTCTCGGTTTTGTGTGTGAAAACCGAGTGAATAATTGATTTGATTTTGACCCACTAGGTGTGATGACCTAGATTGACTTGGTATGATCTTGTATGATCAATTGTCGTAGAGAATTAATTTAATAGACCTTATGGTGGTCTAGGTTCTATGTTGTTTATGTGAGTCATACCTAATGATGTTGTGTGGTATGTGAGAACTTCACAATGGGTACTAGGTAACCCTTAGACTTCCTAAGCCTAGTGATTGATCGAACCTTATGAATGGTTGACTCATAACAAAATTAATTGTGAAATATGATATTAAAGCTAGGGCCGGTATGTGATGGAATGCCAATGATGAATGTAACCCCTGATGATTGATGAATAATAATGTTGAATTTGGGGTATAATTGAAATTAATTATAGTATATGATTTTACGAAGTGATCTTGGGCTAAATTGTGTGCCCTTGAGATTATGGTCATTAGAATAATTATGGATGACAATATGATTTTGAGATGACATGTGTGATTGTGAGTCGGTGAATAAAAATTTGATCATGTCATTACCCCTATTTTATTTGTAGGGTGCTATATTGATGATGGAAAACACATAATAATGTTATACTACATGAAATGTTGGCCCAATTCATGGATTTTGATTGTAATCTGTGAGGAGAATCCCTAGTGTGAAAAGCTTATGGTATGAATAAGAATCCTACTTGATAAAAGTTTAATGAATCTTTTAAGGCTCGAATTGATTTATAGCCAACAAATATGTAAGCGAGACAAGAATTTTAGGCTATTTGAGCATGGTTTTGGATGGATGAAACCCAAGGATGGGGTATTTACTTTGTGATGAATGAAAATTCATGGTTGGTACACTGATTGATGGTGAAGTTAATTAAGATTTGATGATTGATATGGCATAATGGATGCCAAATTAACTATATAATGACGATGAGATATGAAATTGTTAGTTGTGGACTGGTGAGAATTGTCACGAAGACTTATATAGATTGGTATCGCTTGAATGTGTGAGACCAATATGACTAATGGGAATACGAAGTACTGGTCCCGATATGGACATACATGCCATAGGCATTGTGGCAACATGCACTTATGCACCGACTTTATGTGTTTGTGGTAATCACTACGGGATTGGGACGCCTTCCTATATGTCGCATGTAGCAACACATAAGCCGGGTAGGTGTAGGGATTGTAGCTGCTTATGGTGAATATATTGAACCTATCTGGACGTACCGAGTATGAACATGTGAGCTCTGTTGGGTGAGTTGTGATTGATGACATATGACACGGTTAGAAAGGAAATTTTATGTTAAGAATAATAATGTGATGATGAACATGACTTGATGGAATTTAGGAAGTCCAATGTTATTCTATGGTGTTATTGAACCTTGTTGATGTGTGGCCTGACGTATGGCCTTGGGACATGTATATCGATGCTGAATTTCGAGGACGAAATTCTTTTTAGGTGGGGTGGATTGTAACACCCTGAATTTTATAAAAATGAATAAATGACGAGAATAAATAATAAATAATTGTGTATGAGTGGATTTGTGTCCCAAAAATATTGGAATAATTAAAATTGGGATTTATTGTGGATATTTATGATTTATTGAGATTTAAGGAGATAAAATTTTACCCGAATAGAATATGGGTGTCAGACCAAGTATCTCCGATTGAGATGCCGTTGGTCAGGGCTGTTAAGAATATTATTGGGAGTCTGAATATATCTTCGGAATAATTTTTGGAATTAGTATCGAGCCCGAACTGTGAGCCTGTTTGTTATAAAACGATGAACCTTTAGTGGAGAATTAAAAATTAAAACCAAAAGCCTATTATTCTCTTCTTATTTTCGTTGGGTTCTTGCCCTCATTTGGAAAATGACATTTCTTCTTCTTCTTCTCTTATCTCCCTTCTCCATTTCCTCTTTTGTTCTCTTTGAAAACCTAACCCCTGTGGAGTCTTCTTCTCCTCCACCATTTTCGTTTTCATGGAAGCTTGAAGGAGAAGCTTGTGGCTGGAATTCCTCTCCCCTTTTCTCCTCTATTTTCGTGTTTTCTCTTCTTCCTTAGGAGCTCATGGCCAACTCTTGGGTGAGGTAAGTTCCTCACCATTCTTTATGAGTTTATGCCCTAGACTTTGGGTTCTTGGTTTTTGGGGGAGTATTTATGGCTTATGGGTTGTTGGAAGAGTATTAATGTGGAACCCTAGAACGGGTTGTCATAAATATTAATATTGGTGGTAATAAATGAAGAGGATGAATGCATAGTTGGAAGGTGATAAGGAATAGATAGATATTAATGAGTGTTGTTGGGTTTTAGTGAAACCCTAACTTAATAAATTGGGAAAAATATGAAATATGAGTAGAATGTAGGTTTAATGATATTGGAGAATGATATTAATGAAGAATGATGGCCATTGGTGGTGATTAATAAGCATTGGTAATGGTTATTGGGTTTTGGATGGAAATCCTAGCCCTAAGAATTTGGGGACATGGATATAATGTAGTTTAAAAGGTTAAATTAAATGTAATGGGTGATATTTAATATGTGTGTTGTTGATTATAATGATGAATAATGGTGAACATTAGAGATAACCCTTAATGGTGGAATTAATGGGATTGCCTTATGGAATGGATGAGATGATGATGATGTTGGGTTTAGTTAGCCTTAAGATCTAGAAGATCTTGGCTTTGGGAAAGGAATTCCCGAATCCTAACACAATTGCAAAAGTTGCATTTATCAAGTTTAGGACTTGGGGTTAAGCTTTATGATAAGCTAGCAAGTGTTTGAAATTATGATGGTTGTTAATTATGTGAATATATTTGCGTATGATATGTAGATCGTATTCCGGGTGATGCAATGGAGCATTCAGAGCATTGGAACCGTTTTGGCTCTTCCCTTGAGGTAGGAGAGGAGTTAACATTCAAATTGCATGAGTAAATTGAGAGTGATTTGATGTGTGTGTTAAATACTCATGCCTGCCTTACCATATAGTTATTGAGATGTTTGGAATGGCAAGTTGATGATTATTGCAGATAATGTATGAGAATATGTTTGTTAAAAATGATAAGCATGATTTTAATATGAATAATAAGTTTGGAATGTAAATCTATAAGTATGAATGTGTGAACAGGTTGTATATGCCTTTTTGATGTGGAAGAGACGTAGGATATGTTCAAATTTGGCTTATAACGAGAAATTCTGAGTGAGAATGCTTAGAACAAGTTGTATATGACTCACGTATTGTATATGATGTGTTGGAAATGAGTGACTTGGCCTAAAATATGATATCATATGTTGAGCTGTGAGAATTTCGTCTTCTGTTTATGTCCTGGTATTCTCGCTCAAGCGAGAAGGGATCTCGCTCAGGCGAGGATCCCCTATATCAGTATTATAGGTTCTGGACCAATCTCACCCAGGCGAGCGAGCTTTCCGCTCAAGCGAGATGAGTGAATGGTGAATATGTGAGATTCTGGATGAATTCCATCCGAGTGGGAATTTTAGAAAACGATTTCATGATGTGGTGAATTTTCGAGTGAAATTCCGAGTGAGCTATGTCCTAGACAGGACCTTCCGAGTGAGGAAGTGATATAATTTTGAATAAGAGGTCTTCGAGTGTGATATTCCAGGCAGTGGAGTTCCGAGTGGGAATTCCCGAGTTCAGTGTAACTCGTTCCGAGTGGAGTCCCTTTGAGTGTGTAATTTTCGAGGAGGATGGCACCGATTGGGGGTATTCAGTGTGAGTCTGTCCAGAAGTACTCTGGAATAACTTCACCTGAGTGAAAGACTTGGTGCTAGAAAGCCTTGCTCGAATGATAAAAAAAGAAGTCAGTTTTTGAAATTAATTTGCCGAGTAAAGGACCGATCAGAAGATGAGTCGGTGTTGAAATAATTACCGAGTGAAGGACCGATTAGGTGATAAGACGGTTTTGTAGTGATCTGACGAGTGAAGGATCGAGCGAGAGATGGTCAATTTTTGGAAACATTTAGCCGAGTGACAGACCGAGTGAGTATAGAGTCGGTCTGGAATGATTTAGCCTAGTGATAGACAGAATGTGAAAGGAATCGGCTCTAGAATAAGTTCACCAAGTGAAATCGAGTGTTAGGAAGCCTCGTTAAGTGAGCTAGTGTTGAAGGGCAGGACGACCTCTGGTCGGATTTTGCCCAAGTGATTGGATTCCTCGCTCAAGCGAGCGAATGCGGAAATGGCTACTGCAGTAATTTCGCCCTAGCAAGTGGCTGGGTGTGTGGTGTATCGCCCAAGCGATCAACCTGGAAATTAGATACTGGCTTGTTTTCGCCCGAGCGAGCTGAGGCGTTCAAGCGAGATGGGCTGTCTCGCTCAAGCGAAAATGGGCCTCGCTTGAGCGAGTGACCCCCCTGATGGAATTTTCCTCTTCCCTTCTCGGTTCTTATTGTCTTGGCCCTCCTTACCCTCGGTCCTAATGGTATTGGGCCCTTTATCCTTAAAACATAAGATGATTAAGGGTATGTTTAAAGATATATATAAATGGCATAATAAGGTGGTATTGAATAGTGATTAAAATGTCGAGAAAACTTGTTAATGCCTTTAATATACATAATGAGAAAACACAAATGTGACCACCAGGACGGAATATAATAGAATGGCAAATAGGATATAATGATGGGGTTATGAGATACACCCAAAAATGACTATGAAATTAAGGAGAGAACGGTTATATGACATAGCACTGGTTATAAACCGGTGAACTGGGAATGTCGTCGGTAAGATGTGGTAATGAATGATGTTGTGAGTATTCCCTTGAGAAATAGGGCAAATATTATGCTTATAAATCGTGATATGCCCTCGTGGGTGTAAAGCAAGTGAGATCTTGTGTATGTGGTTTGAGTGTAATAATGAAATGCCGTTGATGCCACACTGATTTATGTATAAATGAAGTAATGGCAATGAATAATATTGAGAAAATCCATAAGATGATTATATGGTAATAATGATGAATATGCCTCGAATAATTCTATGTGTGGATTAATATAATGATGTTTGCTATGCCTTTTGATATTCATGTGTGGATTGTTATGAATGATGTTTGTTGCTATTGAATGCCAATTATATGAATGATATGCCTTGAGGGGCTTGTAAATAATTACATGATTATTGAAAATGCCAAATTAAAATATACCCCTGATTGAGAGGGTGAGATATCCTTGCGAGGTTGATGGGCATATGCATTATTGCATTTTGCATTCATGGCATGGCATAGCATCGTTATTATGTGGTTGCGATCACAATGATGAAAGATCCTACAGGATTCTATGAAGGGAGTACCCCTTGCAAAGCGGGAAACCAATGTGTTGTTGATATGATATTGTGCCGGTGGTTGCGATCACCTGGTTGCGGAATGTGAAAGGCCCTTCGGGGACCAATGTATGATGATGAATCAGTGGTTGCGATCACTTGGTATTTGATATGATAAAGGGTTTGCGAGCACCTATGATGCCCATGGTTGCGATCATGTGGCGGGAGTACCCCTTACGAGGCGGGAAACCTATAAGAATTGTTGAACGTGGTTGCGATCATGAGAAAGCACCTTGCGAGGCTGCTATAGGGAGTACCCCTTGCGAGGCGGGAAACCAATAATTATGAATGATTGATTAAGGTGGTTGCGATCACCCGTGTTATAAAATCGGATCCGTTGCATATGCAGTAAACAGTTAACATGTGCATTAGCCATAAGAGCATGGCATATGAGATGGGATGACCACAGGTGTTGAGAAACCCCTTGCAAGGAGGTATTGAGTGAAGCCTTAATGAATTAATGATGATAGTGATTTTGAGTGCCCATGTTGATAAGTGGCAAATGATTGTGTATGTGATTGTGTATATGTTGTGCTTGTTTATAATATGAATTGTGATTCGTCAGGCTTGTATGCCTACTATAATAATGAGATAATGAATGAATGATAATTTGATGAATTTTATAGCAAAACACACATGATGTCGGTATGCATATACACATGATCATAATATACATATTATTCGTCATTTTGAATGCATAACTCACTCTCCCATATGGTCTCCTTTTTAGCCTTGTGATGCAGGTTGCCATGGGATAAGTTCAGATTTTTAGTCAAAGCCTTGTGAAGGTAAATAGTGGTAATGGAAGTGCCTTGGCCGACATCATTTATAGGTTCTTATGTAATGAATGAACTATTTATGAGAATATAGATAATTTAGAGATATTGGATATATATAAAGTTAATCCTTTGAATTGGTGGAAGTTGAATATATATGTAGAATGTAAGAGGATTTGATGTATATTAGAAGGATTGAAATTAAGTGATGTGTGTTTGAATATGTAAATAGGTCCAAGGATGTGCAAAGATTTTGATAATGACAAGCACTCTTGAAGAAACCTATGCAAAAACAAAGATATGGAAACAGGGACTAAGTAACAGCGAAGATAATCGATTAGGTCATCTAAGCTAATCGATTAGGAGCTTTCTGTTTTGAAAGAAATTGCATCAGGATGAAAGCTAATCGATTAGGGAAGCTAAACAATCGATTAGGTACTCACTGGAATTAAGGTAATCGATTATACACTTGAAGCTAATCGATTACAACAATCAGAAATGGGACAAAAGGCATCAGATATGAAATCTAATCGATTAAGGAAGCAATATAATCGATTAGGAAGTCACTGGATTTAAGGTAATCGATTGCAAGACATTCTAATCGATTAGGCAGATGAAAAATCAAATTAAATGCATCAGGTACAGATGCTAATCGATTAGAGGAAGTGAAATAATCGATTAGTGAGTCTCTGACTTGAAGATAATCGATTACAACGCGAGGGTGTAATCGATTACGCTAGTGGAAAAACAGATTTAAGTGGGAAACCAGGTCATGTCTCCACCATTCTTCAAACTTCCACTAAGTGCAACGGCTATGATGAACTAGGGCACTCCTCAACAGCTATCTTGGCTCTATAAATTGAAGAGGAACACAAGCACAAAGATATAACCAAGAAGCAACAAATCCTTAGCTCTATCTTGTGCTTTGTAAGCCTATTTCTTGTATCTTGAAATACATTTGTATATCCTCTCATCTTGAGAGTTAGATTTTGGGAGAGCTTTTCATTTGTATATCTACTCTATTGAGAGAGTGTATTGATTGTAAACAAACACCAAACACAAGTTATTCACTCTAGGTTGAGTGGTTGTTCACTCTAGGTTGAGTGGTTACAAAGGTTGAGGATTCAACCTTTGGGATATTGTGAGACTGAGAGATTGGGTGGGTTACCCTTGTACTTGTGAGGATTGGGTTCTTGAGTGTGGGACACTAGGAAGCCGCAATTGCTCAAAGTTGTATCTCTAGTCTACAATAGTGGAAAATCCTCTAAGTGGGTTGCTTAGAGGCGAGACGTACACCGGATTGGGTGGAACTCGTTACATCGGTTTGCAAGCTTCTCTTCCTTACTCTTTTACTTTCATATACTGCATATTTGTTGATTGGTATTGTTTGGTTGAGAAAAGCATACTTGAACTTGCTTAATTTGTTATACCTTAGATATTGCACACCAAGTGTTTGGTAAATTGCTTCAGCAATATTTCTCATTGTAGTGCATTGCTTGTTATCCTCCATTCTATCTCACTTGCATAATCTCATAAACTTGGTGATAAAAATCAGTTTCAAAGGCATTCCACTCAAAAGTTTTAAATCTCAATTCACCCCCCCCTCTTGAGTATTGAGGCCACTTGAACAACAAGTGGTATCAGAGCTTGACTCTTGGTAGATCAAGCTTAACAGCTTCAAGAGACTAGATGGCCTCAAGTTCTCAAAATGTTTTTCCCGAGGGTGGTGCGATAAACAGACCTCCCGCTTTCAATGGGGAAGGGTATACCTTTTGGAAAGAGAGAATGAAAATCTTCATTCAATCAATTGACTTGAGAATTTGGAATGCCATTGAAAATGGCCCTTTTATACCAATGCATGTTGTAGACAGTAAGAATATTGAAAAACCCATAGATGAATGGACAAGCGAGGAAGAAAAGAAAGTTCAATGTGGCTACAAGGCCAAAAATCTTATTACTATGGCTTTAGGTCAAGATGAATTTTTTAGAATCATGACTTGCCAAACTGCTAAAGGGATGTGGGATACTCTACGAGTAACTCACGAAGGTACCAACGATGTAAAGGACTCAAAGATTAGTACTCTTACTAGTCAATATGAGTGCTTTAGATTAAACTCTCATGAATCGATTGTTGATATGCAAAAAAGATTTACTCTCATCATTAATCAACTCATTACACTTGGAAAGACTTACACTAACAAAGAGCTCATTCATAAAGTGTTGAAAAGTCTTAACAGAGAATGGCAACCGCTAGTTACTGCCATCAAACAATCTCCTAGCATAAACGAAATGTCTCTTGCCACTCTATTTGGTAAGTTGCAGGAACAGGAACAAGAGCTGAAGGAATTAAAGATGGCGGAAGAGGAAGAAAAATCTTCCAAGAAAAAGGGTCTTGCTCTCAAGGCTACTTCCATAAATGAAGTAGAAGAATCCGAAAGTGAACTTGATGAAGAAGAAGAATTTGGACTATTTGTGAAACGCTTCGGGAAATTCATGAAAGGCAAACGCATTCAAAGAAGCTTCAAAAACCCAGGTAAGAAACCTATCACTAAAGAAAATTCTTCCTCACCCAATTGTTTTGAATGTGGCAAGGAAGGGCACTTCAAAGCAGATTGCCCAAATCTTAAGAAGAAGGGAAAAGAGAAAAGAGGAAGAAGGAGAGCATATATAGCATGGGATGAAAATGAGGTAAGCAGCTCGAATGACTCAGAGAATGAAGAAGCAAACCTTTGCCTCATGGCCAATCACCATGAAGAAGATGATGAGGTAAACTTCCATGACTTAGATAAGGATGAATTACTTGATGCTCTAGAGGAATTGTATGATAAATTTACAAAAGTCTCCAATAGACTTAAGGTATCTAGAAAAACTAGTGACACTCTAGAGATGCACCTTATGGAGATTTGCAAAGAGAATGAATGCTTAAAAGAAGAATTGAAAAACGCTCAAACATGTTCCAATAGTAAACCATGTGATTTTGCAAAGAAGTGCATTGTGTTAGAAACCAAGGTTGAAGACCTAAATAGGACACTAGAGAAGTTCACTAATGGAAGAGATAATTTGAATATCCTACTTGGGCAACAAAAATGCATGTTTAGTAAAACCGGTTTAGGATATGACAAAGAACATAGTAATCACAAAATGGAGAAGCACTATAAAAACTTCTTTGCACCACCAAGCAAATCCTCCTCACCTTTTATGAAATGCAATCATTGTGGTTCCAAAGGACATAGTGCTTATAAGTGTAGTGTTAGGAAACTAGGACCAAAGGTCTTAAGAAAGGTGTGGGTTCCCAAAGGGACATTACCACAAACTAACCTTAAAGGACCCAACATAAAATGGGTACCTAGTTCTCTAAACTGATTTTGTTTTGTAGGTATGCTTCAAGGCAAGCAACACCCATTGGTACTTGGATAGTGGGTGTTCAAAGCATATGACGGGAGACATAAGCAAATTCACATCATTCACTCCCAAACGAAAAGGAAGCGTCACCTATGGAGACAACACTAAAGGAAGAATCCTAGGCATTGGAAATATTGCCATAACCCTCCGAGAAAGGAAGATGTTGATGATCTTGTAGGTACTTTCCAAGAAATGAACTTGGGAGACAAAGAAGAAGTCAACAATGACGAAGGTGCAACACAAATTGAGAGACAACAAGATTGGGTAACCTTGAAGGATCATCCCTTGGACAAAATCATTGGAGAAATAACCAAAGGGGTAAGTACTCGAAACGCCATTAGAAATGCATGCAATCACTTGGCCTTTGTATCCCAAATTGAACCCAAAAATATTGATGAAGCCATTATTGATGAGCATTGGATGTTGGCCATGCAAGAAGAGTTAAATCAATTTGAAAGAAACAAAGTTTGGGAACTTGTGCCAAGACCCAATGACCATCTAATAATAGGCACCAAGTGGGTTTTTAGAAATAAGTTAGATGAAAATGGCATAATAACAAGAAACAAAGCTAGACTAGTTGCAAAGGGATACAATCAAGAAGAGGGAATAGATTATGAAGAAACGTATGCTCCCGTAGCTAGGTTAGAAGCCATTAGGTTATTGCTAGCTTTTGCATGTTGTATGGATTTCAAACTTTATCAAATGGATGTCAAAAGTGCTTTTTTAAACGGCTTCATTCAAGAAGAAGTTTATGTAGATCAACCTCCCGGCTTTGAAAATCACAAATTTCCAAACCATGTCTTCAAATTGAGAAAAGCTTTATATGGTTTGAAACAAGCTCCAAGAGCTTGGTATGAAAGACTAAGCAAATTCCTTTTAGAACACAATTTTGAAAGAGGAAAGGTTGATACTACATTGTTTATAAAACGCAAAAATAATGACATTCTTTTGGTACAAATTTATGTTGATGACATAATATTTGGTGCTACTAATGAGAATCTTTGTCAAGAGTTTGCCAAGATCATGCAGAATGAATTTGAAATGTCCTTGATGGGAGAACTCACTTTCTTCCTTGGACTACAAATCAAGCAAACCAATGAAGGCACATTCATAAACCAATCTAAGTACTGCAAAGAACTACTCAGAAAATTCAATATGGATAAAGCAAATGATATAGCCACACCCATGGGCACTTCATGCTATTTGGACAAGGATGAGAAAGGTAAGGATGTTAAACTCACAAAATACAGAGGTATGATAGGATCCTTACTTTACTTAACCGCTAGTAGACCGGATATCATGTTTGCTGTGTGTATGTGTGCTAGATACCAAGCTTGTCCTAAGGAATCTCATCTCACTGCAGTAAAAAGGATAATGAAATATCTAGTTGGGACTCAAGATGTTGGTTTATGGTACCCCAAAGGGGCTGAATGTACTTTAGTTGGTTACTCTGATTCGGACTTTGCAGGATGTAAGCTTGATAGGAAAAGTACTAGCGGAACATGTCACTTGCTTGGTAGTTCTCTTGTTTCTTGGCATAGCAAGAAACAAGTAAGTGTTGCGCTATCAACAGCTGAGGCAGAATATGTTGCAGCTGGTAGTTGTTGTGCTCAAATCCTTTAGATGAGACAACAACTTCTAGATTTTGGAGTTGTATTAAACCATGTGCCTCTTAAATGCGATAATACAAGTGCCATTAACATCTCCAAGAATCCAGTTATGTACTCTAGAACCAAGCACATTGAGATTAGACATCACTTTATTAGAGATCATGTGTTAAAAGGGGATTGTGTACTTGAACATGTTGAAACTTCTAGGCAACTAGCTGATATTTTCACAAAACCCTTGGCTAGAGAACAATTCATTCACATAAGAAGAGAGTTAGGCATTCTTGATATGTCCAGTTGTGTTTGAATGATAGGATATTTTGATAAGAACTATGTTGAATGGCATGATGCATGGTATATATCACATTTCATGATTGGAACTTTGCTGTATGTAAAATTTGAAGTTTTTGACTCAATAATCGATTACATGGCTACTCACAATCGATTACTATGCTTCTGTTTCCATTATAATCGATTAGTACTTACTATAATCGATTACAATCATTCTGTTTCTAAGATAATCGATTATCATTGATCCACAATCGATTACAAAGCTTCTGTTTCAGGTTCAAAATGTTTCCTCTTCTTCATAATCGATTACCTCATTGCTCCAATCGATTAGGACGATTCTGTTTCTAAACTAATCGATTACCCTAAGCCTCTAATCGATTACCCACTGTATGAAACGTTTGAAATTCCCCAGAAACAATGACCTAATCGATTACCACCTGTCTCGTAATCGATTAGCACGCGTTCTGAAGAGTCAAAACTGCAATTTCCTAGGCACACTCGAACCACTCCCTCTCTTAACTCACTTCACTCCTTTCTAAACTCTCTTTCCTCCTTCCTAAACCTAATTCTCACCTATAAATACCCCTTCCTTCATCTTCTCATCTCACACTACCTCCTTCCTCTCAAACCTCTCCAAAACTCTCTCCCACTCATCTCTCTTCATCTTCCTCTTTGCCTTTTCAACCATGTCTACCTCTAGAAATGTCAAGAGAGCTAGGTCCTCTGCTGCTCAAGCCCATAACCCCCTTGACTTCTCAAGGTTCTTCTCTTCTCCTAGAGAACTTCAAAACTTCATGAAGAACTTTTCTGAAAGGGAGATTATGACCCCTCACTACACCATTGCCGACACCTTTGACAACCCAAGCCTAACCTTCACCCAAAGCCTCCACCACTACAACCTCTTCCCTTTCCTCTCCCTCAAAGAAGAAGAATACTATCCTGAACTCATGAGGGTATTCTACTGTAACCTTCGCCTTGTAAATGGAATGGTTGAATCCAAGGTAAAGAACACAACCATCAAGCTATCCAATGCCCAATTTGCGGAAATTTCCAAACTGCCTCTCAACAACGCTGACTTTGATGGAGGCGAACCTGAGGATGAATGGGGTTTTAATCCCATCACTGCCCGCCGCTCTTTGTGGAAACCAGATCCTCCTATGAGCAACCACAAGCTGGTAGGCCACTTGACCATGAACAACCGCCTGCTCCACTTTTTCTTGGTCAAGATGATTGTTCCCCGTGGTGGGAACTATGCTCTGGTTGAAGAGGATGATGTCCTCCTAATGTGGGCAATGCTGAACCACAAGGAGATCAACTGGGTTCAGTTGATCAACTTTCATATGCGCCATGCGAAGGATCAGCAAAAGCTCCCCTATGGTATCCTCCTCACCAAAATTTTCAAATTCTGTGGAGTAGATTTTGCAGGGGAACTCTCTGAGAAAGTGCCCTCAAGAGCTTGCATTGGCATTTCCCACCTCAACAAAATGGGCATGGTCTGCATTGCTGGAATGTGGATTCTCAGGAGTGATCGAGAACATGGTGCCAATCCCTTTGCTGAAGAATATTAGGTGTTCATATCTTGTTCAAATGTGTTAGATGCTCTGATATATGCTCTGATATGTGTTCACATCTTGTTTATCTCTTATTTAAAATTTGGATAAAAATATCTGTTTAACAAACTCCTTTTGATAGGGGGAGAGTTATAGATAAGAGATAAGAGATAAGAGATAAAAAGAGATAAGACATTTGCTGCTGATTACTCTGATTTTTTTTAAATTGGTCATCTGCTATTTGAATAAGAGAAAATGTAGCAGAGTTGTTTTTGCAAAGAGATAAATTTAGAGATAAGTTTAAAATTGTTTAAACTAACAACCCTCAAGATATGAACATAGTTGTCATCATCAAAAAGGGGGAGAATGTGTTTGAATATGTAAACAGGTCCAAGGATGTGCAAAGATTTTGATAATGAGAAGCACTCTTGAAGAAACCTATGCAAAAACAAAGATATGGAAACAGGGACTAAGTAACAGCGAAGATAATCGATTAGGTCATCTAAGCTAATCGATTAGGAGCTTTCTGTTTTGAAAGAAATTGCATCAGGATGAAAGCTAATCGATTAGGGAAGCTAAACAATCAATTAGGTACTCACTGGAATTAAGGTAATCGATTATACACTTGAAGCTAATCGATTACAACAATCAGAAATGGGACAAAAGGCATCAGATATGACATCTAATCGATTAAGGAAGCAATATAATCGATTAGGAAGTCACTGGATTTAAGGTAATCGATTGCAAGACATTCTAATCGATTAGGCAGATGCGAAATCAAATTAAATGCATCAGGTACAGATGCTAATCGATTAGAGGAAGTGAAATAATTGATTAGTGAGTCTCTAACTTGAAGATAATCGATTACAACGCGAGGGTGTAATCGATTACGCTAATGGAAAAACAGATTTAAGTGGGAAACCAGGTCATGTCTCCACCATTCTTCAAACTTCCACTAAGTGCAACGGCTATGATGAACTAGGGCACTCCTCAACAGCTATCTTGGCTCTATAAATTGAAGAGGAACACAAGCACAAAGATATAACCAAGAAGCAACAAATCCTTAGCTCTATCTTGTGCTTTGTAAGCCTATTTCTTGTATCTTGAAATACATTTGTATATCCTCTCATCTTGAGAGTTAGATTTTGGGAGAGCTTTTCATTTGTATATCTACTCTATTGAGAGAGTGTATTGATTGTAAACAAACACCAAACACAAGTTATTCACTCTAGGTTGAGTGGTTGTTCACTCTAGGTTGAGTGGTTACAAAGGTTGAGGATTCAACCTTTGGGATATTGTGAGACTGAGAGATTGGGTGGGTTGCCCTTGTACTTGTGAGGATTGGGTTCTTGAGTGTGGGACACTAGGAAGCCGCAATTGCTCAAAGTTGTATCTCTAGTCTACAATAGTGGAAAATCCTCTAAGTGGGTTGCTTAGAGGCGAGACGTACACCGGATTGGGTGGAACTCGTTACATCGGTTTGCAAGCTTCTCTTCCTTACTCTTTTACTTTCATATACTGCATATTTGTTGATTGGTATTGTTTGGTTGAGAAAAGCATACTTGAACTTGCTTAATTTGTTATACCTTAGATATTGCACACCAAGTGTTTGGTAAATTGCTTCAGCAATATTTCTCATTGTAGTGCATTGCTTGTTATCCTCCATTCTATCTCACTTGCATAATCTCATAAACTTGGTGATAAAAATCAGTTTCAAAGGCATTCCACTCAAAAGTTTTAAATCTCAATTCACCCCCCCTCTTGAGTATTGAGGCCACTTGAACAACATGATGTTCATTGATGATTGTGATAGTTGGGGAAAGACCCCCAGATGTATATGTATATGTATTTACCATTTTATCTTAGGCGGTGCATGCGTATGTTGTATGTGCATGAATGCAATATAGTAATAGATGTATGCTTGGTATTTTGCATGCTTAGCCTAGCCTTTTCTCATATCGTCATATATGGGACTAGGCGTATGCCCGGTATACACATTCTTCCGCTGTATACTCTATTATTTTCATATACCTTTGTGGGCAATTTATTTACCGTTCCAGGTATAGGTTACTAAATCTCACTCGTTGGTTTTCTGTGGTTCGAGTCTTGATGTAGTCGCAATGGTATTTTGAGACTACTTTTGAAACATGAAAAATTTACTCATGTTTTTATTATTTAATTGATGACGATTACATCGGGATTCGAGTACAGAAAATCAGGGGTGTTATAGGGTTAAATAGGGTGTCATCTACAAAGACACTTCGACGCTTAAGTCAGTACACTATCAATATCAAAGTTTAAGCGTTTTGGGTTAGGTTAAACGTACCTCATATGTGGTAAATGAGTTGTTTTTCTTTTTATTTTCTTTCAATTAAGAAAAGAAATACGTTTTTGGTTTGAAAAGATATTTCCTCTTTCAATTTTTTCATTTTTAATTATAAACTTGTGATATTATTTTTTGTTTAGAAAAGTTTTTACTAGAAATTGTGAAACATAATAAAAAATTATTTTAGTGCTTCACATTTTAAAAAAACAAAATTAAAAATTAAAAATTAGTTGATATAAATAAATAAATAAATAAATAAACAAAAAATAATTTTATCAAACCAAACAGAATATTCTAAGTGTTTATTTGGCAAGAAAGTTAAAATGTTACTGAAAGCTAGTAAAGGCTAATAAGTTAGTTGATTGTATTAGAAGTGATTGATAAAACTAATTGTTTCAGTAGCTGAAAAATATAAAATGACATAAAAGGACACACTTAATTATTTAAACAAAACTTATGTTGTATATATAAAATTTTTTAAATATTTTAATTAATATCAAGATTAATAAAATAATATTTAAGGCTTTTTTATAACAAAAAATTTATGAAATGTATAAGTAAAATATATTTCAAATATGATAATTCATATAAGTATTCTTCATAGAAGTCATTTTACAAGTTTTGATAAAATAATTATTTACAATAATAATAACAATAAATCATGTAAATATCTCTAATAAAGTAACAATGTTGTTGTGAATATCTTACATCCCAGTAGATTTCTTAATAAATAAAAAAAAACTTAAAAAGAGATATTTTGTTTTAGGTTTTCAAAAAGTAAAATAAGAATTTAATCTTCTAAAAATAAAATAAAGGTTAGTAGTAGGAATTATTAAAAATATAAAGGGACAATAAAGTAAAAAAGGATTTCAGCTAGTAGTTAAAATTAAAAAACATTATTTGAAGTAATATTAAAAAAACACTACCAACTAACTAAAAAAGTAATATTTGGGCTATCCACTCAAACACTTCTAATTTACATTTTGTAACATTTCAACTATTAATTTTAATTTTCAGCTAATTGAAATGTTTTACCAAAAATTTGGTGTAGTTTTAAAAATCAAATTATAATTCTATTTCATATCACATATTTATTTTATCAAACTCAAATTATAATCTAAAAGTTATATAATAATTTACAAATTTGCTAATAGTTTATTTTGTAGTTAACTTTTGTTTTTATTTTATCTCATTGATTAATTATTTTAAATATACACCTAAATATTACAAATAAGTTCATATTTTTATTTTTAACTTTATCACAAAATAATCTGTTACTTTAAACAAATATGTTGAGTACTAATTTAAAACTTTTTATTTATCTAAATGTCTGTTAAACAAAATACTCATACATCATAAATGAACTTATGTTAATAGCTATATAGTTTTTTAAAATTTTACATGAAGCAACAATTAAACTTATATATTCTAAACTTATTGTATTTATTAATATTTTTTTATAAAAACCACTTTTATATTTTAAAAGAAAACATGTCCTCTGTGTCATTTTAACAACTAGTTTTTTTTGAGAGAATATAATTATATCTGTAACGCCCTAGAGTCAACTTGCAAATCCCAAGATAATTACTGTCACCATATAAAATCTCATGGATAACTTATTTTTTACCTGGTAATTATCAAGAGATTCACAACCTGATTCCAGAGGTTACTAATACAATATCAGAGTGCACAACCTTTTCATAATTGACTTCTTATTATTATACATAATGTAACGCCCTGGAGTCAATTTGCAAATCCCAAAATAATTACCGTCACCATTTAAAATCTCATGGATAACTTATTTTTCACCTGGTAAATATCAAGAGATTCACAACCTGATTCCAGAGGTTACTAATACAATATCAGAGTACGCAACCTTTTCATAATTGACTTCTTATTATTATACATAACATAAGAGTTTTATACATATTATATTTTACAACAGGCACCTAGATCTTATAAAATATAAAGATGTAAAGTACCAAAACATAGCATACACATAATACAGCAATAGTAGTCACACAAGCAAGCATCATCATCAAAAGCCTTTATAATTCATCCATATTCAGTAACATCCACTTTATCACATGTCTTCCTGGTTAACCACTAAAGGGTTACCATAAGTAATAGAAAAAGTAAGATAAAATATCAAATAAATAGAAATTAAATTAGAACATACACAATCACAAGTAGGATGCTATGCGATGTAGATGCCAAACAAGTATTTTGTATTATACTTATGTTATTAAATTCCGTTCTTTTATATGAATGAAAATGTATGATGGATCCATTCTGGTGGGAACATCTACAGTGATTTCCAACAATAACATTTTTACGGATATCCAACCGATACCATGCCCCATAATGCAAGACCACATCTAATAACAATATCATAATATCAATAACAAGTGTTGTAGGACCTCCTTTAAGGACACACTGCTTAGCCCTTAAGACGGCCGTGGTATAAAACCACCGCAGAGGTCTGTTACTCAACAGAGCGCGTTCCCCCACCGGGAACTCCCTCAAAGAACCCCTCTACGGATTCTTTGAACGGCCAATGCATGTGATGCATGAATGCATTAAATTATCAAATTCCTTTATAATTAATTGTAACAAAAAAATTATTATAACAATTAATTAAGCATACTTTGTTTGTAATTCAAATAATATGGAAACACATTTTCCATATTATTTATATCATAATTCAATCATATGGAAACACATTTTCCATAATTTTTATATCATATTTCAAACATATGGAAACATATTTTCCATAACATTTAATAATTCAAAGAATATAAAAACATATTTTCCATGTTATAGTAATTGTTTCATATCATATTCCAAACCATTTGGCATCAATTTCACAATTTAATTCAAATTAAATTAAAATCTAACTATATGAGTTTCTAAACAATTAAGCAAGCAATTCTAACTTAATTTCTATGTATTTAATATCTTATCCCCTCTTTCTTACCTCAAGTGAAGATCGTTAAGCTTTCCTTATGCTAAACTCCCTTGTATTTCTTCAAATCTTCAAGTTTGCGTAATTTCTTCTTATGCAAAAATTAAAGAGTTTAAGTATGACAATGAAGGTTTTGAGAGCTTGAAGAGGGAGATGAAAGGTTGTAGGATTAGTGAGGTTTTTGGTTTGAGGAAATTTGGAAGGTTGGAGCCCTATTTATAGGCTTTCAATGGTGGTACTGTAGCAAATTACTGTAACAAATAACTGTAGCAAATTACTGTAGCAGCTTGAAATGACATGAGGTGGTGGAAAAATGGAGAACTCTCATGAATTCTCTACATTTCACAAGATTTTTCATGTGATGTTTTACTGTAGCATTTTACTATAGCATTTTACTGTAGAAGATTTTTATTTTATTTTATTTTATTATTCTATTCTACGTTCCATTCTCGTTTAATTCCATTTTAAGTCAGACTAAAAATATCCTTGTATTCATAATTAAATTTTCTATTTTCTAGGATTCATTTCTTATTTCTCTGAGAAACTTTAATTTTTCACTGTTTAATTACCATTTAAAAATTGGGCTGCTACACATAACATTAGAGTTTTATACATATTACATTTTACAACAGGCACCTAGATCTTATAAAATATAAAGATGTAAAGTACCAAAACATAGCATATACATAATACAGCAATAGTAGTCACGCAAGCAAGCATCATCATCAAAAGCCTTCATAATTCATCCATATTCAGCAACATCCACTTTGTCACATGTCTGGTTAACCACTAAAGGGTTGCCACAAGTAACAGAAAGAGTGAGATAAAATATCAAATAAATAGAAATCAAATTAGAACATACACAATCACAAGTAGGATGCTTTCCGATGCAGATGCCAAACAAGTATTTTGTATTATACTTATGTTATTATATTCCGTTCTTTTATATGAATGAAAATGCATGATGCATCTATTCTGGTGGGAACATCTGCAGTGATTTCTAACAATAACATTTTTACGGATATCCAACCGATACCGCACCCCATAATGCAACACCACATCGGATAACAATATCATAATACCAATAACAAGTGTTGTGGGACCCCCCTTAAGGACACACTGCTTAGTCCTTAAGAAGGTCATGGTATAAAACCACCGTAGAGGTCTGTTGCTCAACAAAGCACGTTCCCTCACCTTGAACCCCCTCAAAGAACCCCTTTGCAGATTCTTTGAACGGCCAATGCATATGATGCATGAATGCATTAAATTATTAAATTCTTTTATAATTAATTGTAACAAAAAATTATTATAACAATCAATTGAGCATACTTTGTTTGTAATTCAAAGAATATGGAAACACATTTTCCATATTATTTATATCATAATTTAATCATATGGAAACATATTTTCCATAATTTTTTATATCATATTTCAAATATATGGAAACATATTTTCCATAACATTTAATAATTCAAAGAATATGGAAACATATTTTCCATGTTATAGTAGTTGTTTAATATCATATTCCAAACCATTTGGCATCAATTTTACAATTTAATTCAAATTAAATTAAAATCTAACTATATGAGTTTCTAAACAATTAAGCAAGTAATTCTAACTTAATTTCTATGTATTTAATATCCTATCCCCTCTTTCTTACCTCAATTGAAGATCCTTAGGCTTTTCTTATGCTAAACTCCCTTGTATTTCCTCAAATCTTCAAGTTTGTGTAATTTCTTCTTATGCAAAATTAAAGAGCTTGAGTATGGCAATGAAGGTTTTGAAAACTTAAAGAGGGAGATGAAAGGTTATAGGATTAGTGAGGTTTTTGGTTTGAAGAAATTTGGAAGGTTGGAGCCTTATTTATAGGCTTCCAATGGCGATTACTGTAGCAAATCACTGTAGCAGATCAAAGTGAAATGAGGCGGTGGGAAGAATGGAGAACTCTCACGAAGTTACAAGATTTTTCATGTGACGTTTTTCTGTAGCATTTTACTGTAGAAGATTTTTATTTTATTTTATTATTTTATTTTATTCTACGTTCCATTTTCGTTTAATTCCATTTTAAGTCAGACTAAAAATATCCTTGTATTAAATTTCCTATTTTCTAGGATTCATTTCTTATTTTTCTGAGAAACTTTAATTTTTTCACTGTTTAATTACCGCTTCAAATTTAATTAAACATTTGGGCTGTTACACTCTCCCCCCGTTATAAAAATTTCCTCCTCAAAATTTAAACGTACCTTGTTAGAATAATTCAGGGTATTGACTTCTCATCTCATCTTCTCGTTCGCAAGTCATGCTTATTTCATCTCCTTGTTGCCAAGCTACTTTCACCAATGAGATCTCCTTACCTCTTAAAGTTCACTAATTAAGGTCTCAATTGTTTACTGCTTTTCTCCTGCTCGATCCTAGCCCGATGGTTCTCTTTAAAGATTCTACATTTGTTGATTAAAGTAGGAAAACTCCTAATCTCCTGATGTCCTATGGCTTCTTTAATTTCTGACCTTAAGCCATTTTCAAATTTGACGCATTTGGAAGCCTCAGTTCCTGGCTATTGGAAATGAGGATAGAACAATGATAATTCCTCAAATTTGGTAGTGTATTCTTTGACAGACATATTCCCTTGCTTTAATTCTAAAATTTCTAATTCCTTTTTGCTTCTAACACTAGCAGGGAAATATTTCTCGAGAAAGCTTTCTTTAAAATTCTCCCAGTTAAGTAGCCTACCGGCTTCCAGTAACCTATCACGAATGAAGATCCACCAATTCTCTGCTTCCCCTACCATCATATAGGTAGCATATTCTACCTTCTGGGCTTCAGTGCAAGGTAAGGATCGAAAGATAAGTTCCATTTCTTTAATCCACAGGTAAGCTACCTCTGGATTATAGTTTCCTTTAAATTGGGTAGGTTTCCTTTTCAGGAAACGGTCAAGTCCATGGGTTCCTTCAGCTAACCTTTGTTGTTCCTGTCTTTCAAGGATCTCAGCAAATCGATTAAATGCAGCAGCCATGGCATCATTGTTCTGATGTCTAGCCATTTCTTATCCTACAGGTACGAGTACCACTGCATTCAGTTATTGAGTATCTAATATACTTAGAGTTCTAACAATTTTTATGTTATCTAACTAGTAATTATACTAAACAGAAACATACAAAGAGCACACATTACACACAAGCACACAAATTTCAAACAAATAGCAATCAAGGTTTACACACTTCAAGCTATCTTTCTTTAATTTTTAGTTACTTCCTAAGGTTTTCTTTATATTTTATATACCATTGCTCTGATACCACTTCAGTTGTAACACCCTGGAGTCAACTTGCAAATTCCAAGATAATTACCGTCACCATATAAAATCTTATGGATAACTTATTTTTCACCTGGTAATTATCAAGAGATTCACAACCTGATTCCAGAGGTTACTAATACAATATCAGAGTGCGTAACCTTTTCATAATTGACTTCTTATTATTATACATAACATAAGAGTTTTATACATATTATATTTTACAACAGGTGCCTAGATCTTATAAAATATAAAGATGTAAAGTACCAAAATATAGCATATACATAATACAACAATAGTAGTCACGCAAGCAAGCATCATCATCAAAAGCCTTCATAATTCATCCATATTCAGCAACATCCACTTTGTCACATGTCTTCCTGGTTAACCACTAAAGGGTTGCCACAAGTAACAGAAAGAGTGAGATAAAATATCAAATAAATAGAAATCAAATTAGAACATACACAATCACAAGTAGGATGCTATGCGATGCAGATGCCAAACAAGTATTTTTGTATTATACTTATGTTATTATATTCCGTTCTTTTATATGAATGAAAATGCATGATGGATCCATTCTGGTGGGAACATCTGCAGTGATTTCCAACAATAACATTTTTACGGATATCCAACCGATACCGCGCCCCATAATGCAACACCACATCGAATAACAATATCATAATATCAATAACAAGTGTTGCGAGACCCCCCTTAAGGACACACTGCTTAGTCCTTAAGAAGGTCGTGGTATAAAACCACCGCAGAGGTCTGTTGCTCAACAGAGCGCATTCCCCCACCGGGAACCCCCTCAAAGAACCCCTCTGTAGATTCTTTGAATGGCCAATGCATATGATGCATGAATGCATTAAATTATTAAATTCCTTTATAATTAATTGTAACAATAAAATTATTATAACAATCAATTAAGCATACTTTGTTTGTAATTCAAAGAATATGGAAACACATTTTCCATATTATTTATATCATAATTTAATCATATGGAAACACATTTTCTATAATTTTTTATATCATATTTCAAATATATGGAAACATATTTTCCATAACATTTAATAATTCAAAGAATATGGAAACACATTTTCCATGTTATAGTAATTGTTTAATATCATATTCCAAACCATTTGACATCAATTTAACAATTTAATTCAAATTAAATTAAAATCCAACTATATGAGTTTCTAAACAATTAAGAAAGCAATTCTAACTTAATTTCTATGTATTTAATATCTTATCCCCTCTTTCTTACCTCAATTGAAGATCCTTAAGCTTTTCTTATGCTAAACTCCCTTGTATTTCCTCAAATCTTCAAGTTTGCGTAATTTCTTCTTATGCAAAATTAAAGAGCTTGAGTATGGCAATGAAGGTTTTGAAAACTTAAAAAAGGAGATGAAAGGTTATAGGATTAGTGAGGTTTTTGGTTTGAAGAAATTTGGAAGGTTAGTGCCTTATTTATAGGCTTCCAATGGCGGTTACTGTAGCAAATTACTGTAGCAGATCGAAGTGAAATGAGGCGGTGGGAAGAATGGAGAACTCTCATGAAGTTACAAGATTTTTCATGTGACGTTTTACTGTAGCATTTTACTGTAGAAGATTTTTATTTTATTTTATTATTTTATTTTATTCTACGTTCCATTTTCGTTTAATTCCATTTTAAGTCAGACTAAAAATATCCTTGTATTAAATTTCCTATTTTCTAGGATTCATTTCTTAGTTTTCTGAGAAACTTTAATTTTTTTACTGTTTAGTTACCGATTCAAATTTAATTAAAAATTTGGGCTGTTACAATATTCTTTTAAAATTATCTTTACCTAATATAGTCACACATATACAATAATAATCAATTATAGTAATTATAAATGGTTATATTTATAATTACTTATTAAAATAATTCATAAAAATACTCTAATCGAAACCTATTCCAATTGTTTTGTTAGGTAGTGATGATTTGTATTTTTGCAGAGCAAACTTTATCTAAAAATTAGTCAAAAATACAATACAATACAATACAATGTACAAGAGGCAACAATTTATCCTACATTTGCAGAAGTTTCTAAACTTGAGTTCACTCACACCATGTTCCATTCATAATACTCTCAACTATTCACAAGCTTCTACTTTAAATTCATTGAGTTTTATTTAAATAGATTTTAAATGTCAATTTTGTAACAGCCCAATTTTTTAAGCAGTAAATTAAATAGTGAAAAATTAAAATTTCCCAAAGAAATAAGAACTGAAACCTAGAAAATAGGAAATTTAAATATGAATACAAGGATATTTTTAGTTTGACTTAAAACGAAAATAAACAAGAATGGAATGTAGAATAGAATAATAAAATAAAATAAAAATCTGCTACAGTAAAATACTACAGTAAAATGCTACAGTAACGTCACATGAAAAATGTTGTAGAATGTAGAGAATTCGTGAGAATTCTCTAATTTTCCACCGCCTCATGTCAATTTCGAGATGCTATAGTGATTTGCTACAGTGATTTGCTACAGTATTTTGCTACAGTAATTTGCTACAGTAACCGACATTGAAAGCCTATAAATAGAGCCCCAACCTCCCACATTTCCTTAGACCAAAAACCTCACTGATCCTATAACCTTTCATCTCCCTCTTCAAGCTCTCAAAACCTTCTTTCTTTAATTTTCGCATAAGGAAAAATTACGCAAACTTGAAGATTTGAAGAAATACAAAGGAGTTTAGCATAAGAAAAGTTTAACGATCTTCACTTGAGGTAAGAAAGAGGGGATAAGATATTGAATACATGGAAATTAAGTTAGAATTGTTTGCTTAATTGTTTAGAAACTCATATAGTTATATTTTAATTGAATTTGAATTAAATTGTGAAATGGATGCAAATGGTTTAGAATAGGATATTAAACAATTACTATAACATGGAAAATATGTTTCCATATTCTTTGAAATATGAAATATTATGGAAAATATGTTTTCATATGTTTGAAATATGATATGAATATTATGGGAAATGTGTTTCCATATGATTGAATTATGATAAAAATAGTATGGAAAATGTGTTTCCATATCCTTTGAATTACAAATAAAGCATGCCTAATTGATTGTTATTGTTAAAAGTAATTATAAAGGAATTTGATAATTTAATGCATTCATGCATCATATGCATTGGCGGTTCAAAGAATCCGCAGAGGGGTTCTTTGAGGGGGTTCCCGGTGGGGGAACGCGCTCTGTTGAGCACAGACCTCTACGGTGGTTTTATACCACGACCGTCTTAAGGGCTAAGCAGTGTGTCCTTAAGGGGGTCCCGCAACACTTGTTATTGATATTATGATATTGTTATCCGATGTTGGTGTTGCATTATGGGGCGCGGTATCGGTTGGATATCCGTAAAAATGTTATTGTTGGAAATCACTGCAGATGTTCCCACCAGAATGGATCCATCATGCATTTTCATTAAAAAGAATAGAATATAATAATATCAGTATAAAACAAAAGACTTGTTTGGCATTTGCATCGCATAGCATCCTACTTGTGATTGTGTTTGTTCTGATTTAATTTCTATTTATTTGATATTTTATCTCACTCTTTCTATTACTTGTGGCAACCCTTTAGTGGTTAACCAGGAGGACATGTGACAAAGTGGATGTTGCTGAATATGGATGAATTATGAAGGTTTTTGATGATGATGCTTGCTTGTATGACTACTATTGCTGTATTATGTATATGCTATGTTTTGGTACTTTACGTCTTTATATTCTATAAGATCTAGGTGCCTGTTGTAAAATATAATATGTATGGAACTCTGATGTTATGTATAATAATAAGAAGTTAATTATGTAAAGGTTGCGTACTCTGATATTGTATCAGTAACCTCTGGAATCAGGTTGTGAATCTCATGATAATTACCAGGTGAAAAATAAGTTATCTAAGAGATTTTATATGGTAAGGGTAATTATCTTGAGATTTGCAAGTTGGCTCTAGGGTGTTACAACTGAAGTGGTATCAGAGTAATGGTTTATAAAATATAAAGAAAACCTTAGGAAGTGACTAGAGATTAACATAAGATAGCTTGAAGTGTGTGAACCTTGATTTCTATTTGTTTGAAATTTGTGTGTTTGTATGTTATGTGTGCTCTTTGTATGTTTCTGTTTAGTATAATTACTAGTTAGATAATGTAAAATTGTTAGAACTCTGAGTATATTAGATACTCAGTAACTGAATGTAGTGGTACTATACCAAAAGTAGCTTGGCAACAAGGAGATGAAGTAAGCATGACTTAGGAACGAGAAGATGAGATGAGGAGTCAATATCCTGAATTATTTTAACAAGGTACGTTTAAATTTCGAGGACGAAATTTTTATAGCGGGGGGAGAGTGTAACAGCCCAATTTTTTAAGCAGTAAATTAAATAGTGAAAAATTAAAATTTCCCAGAGAAATAAGAACTGAAACCTAGAAAATAGGAAATTTAAATATGAATACAAGGATATTTTTAGTTTGACTTAAAACGAAAATAAACAAGAATGGAATGTAGAATAGAATAATAAAATAAAATAAAAATCTGCTACAGTAAAATACTATAGTAAAATGCTACAGTAAAATGCTACAGTAACGTCACATGAAAAATGTTGTAGAATGTAGAGAATTCGTGAGAATTCTCCAATTTTCCACCACCTCATGTCAATTTCGAGATGCTATAGTGATTTGATATAGTGATTTGCTACAGTATTTTGCTACAGTAATTTGCTACAGTAACTGACATTGAAAGCCTATAAATAGAGCCCCAACCTCCCACATTTCCTCAGACCAAAAACCTCACTGATCCTATAACCTTTCATCTCCCTCTTCAAGCTCTCAAAACCTTCTTTCTTTAATTTTTGCATAACGAAAAATTACGCAAACTTGAAGATTTGAAGAAATACAAAGGAGTTTAGCATAAGAAAAGTTTAACGATCTTCACTTGAGGTAAGAAAGAGGGGATAAGATATTGAATACATGGAAATTAAGTTAGAATTGTTTGCTTAATTGTTTAGAAACTCATATAGTTATATTTTAATTGAATTTGAATTAAATTGTGAAATGGATGCAAATGGTTTAGAATAGGATATTAAACAATTACTATAACATGGAAAATATGTTTCCATATTCTTTGAAATATGAAATATTATGGAAAATATATTTTCATATGTTTGAAATATGATATGAATATTATGGGAAATGTGTTTCCATATGATTGAATTATGATAAAAATAGTATGGAAAATGTGTTTCCATATCCTTTGAATTACAAATAAAGCATGCCTAATTGATTGTTATTGTTAAAAGTAATTATAAAGGAATTTGATAATTTAATGCATTCATGCATCATATGTATTGGCCGTTCAAAGAATCCGCAGAGGGGTTCTTTGAGGGGGTTCCCGGTGGGGGAACGCGCTCTGTTGAGCACAGACCTCTGCGGTGGTTTTATACCACGACCGTCTTAAGGGCTAAGCAGTGTGTCCTTAAGGGGGGTCCCGCAACACTTGTTATTGATATTATGATATTGTTATCCGATGTTGGTGTTGCATTATGGGGCGCGGTATCGGTTGGATATCCGTAAAAATGTTATTGTTGGAAATCACTGCAGATGTTCCCACCAGAATGGATCCATCATGCATTTTCATTAAAAAGAATAGAATATAATAATATCAGTATAAAACAAAATACTTGTTTGGAATTTGCATCGCATAGCATCCTACTTGTGATTGTGTTTATTCTGATTTAATTTCTATTTATTTGATATTTTATCTCACTCTTTCTATTACTTGTGGCAACCCTTTAGTGGTTAACCAGGAGGACATGTGACAAAGTGGATGTTGCTGAATATGGATGAATTATGAAGGTTTTTGATGATGATGCTTGCTTGCATGACTACTATTGTTGTATTATGTATGTGCTATGTTTTGGTACTTTACGTCTTTATATTCTATAAGATCTAGGTGCCTGTTGTAAAATATAATATGTATGGAACTCTGATGTTATGTATAATAATAAGAAGTTAATTATGTAAAGGTTGCGTACTCTGATATTGTATCAGTAACCTCTGGAATCAGGTTGTGAATCTCATGATAATTACCAGGTGAAAAATAAGTTATCTAAGAGATTTTATATGGTAAGGGTAATTATCTTGAGATTTGCAAGTTGGCTCTAGGGTGTTACAACTGAAGTGGTATCAGAGTAATGGTTTATAAAATATAAAGAAAACCTTAGGAAGTGACTAGAGATTAACATAAGATAGCTTGAAGTGTGTGAACCTTGATTTCTATTTGTTTGAAATTTGTGTGTTTGTATGTTATGTGTGCTCTTTGTATGTTTCTGTTTAGTATAATTACTAGTTAGATAATGTAAAATTGTTAGAACTCTGAGTATATTAGATACTCAGTAACTGAATGTAGTGGTACTATACCAAAAGTAGCTTGGCAACAAGGAGATGAAGTAAGCATGACTTAGGAACGAGAAGATGAGATGAGGAGTCAATATCCTGAATTATTTTAACAAGGTACGTTTAAATTTCGAGGACGAAATTTTTATAGCGGGGGGAGAGTGTAACAGCCCAATTTTTTAAGCAGTAAATTAAATAGTGAAAAATTAAAATTTCCCAGAGAAATAAGAACTGAAACCTAGAAAATAGGAAATTTAAATATGAATACAAGGATATTTTTAGTTTGACTTAAAACGAAAATAAACAAGAATGGAATGTAGAATAGAATAATAAAATAAAATAAAAATCTGCTACAGTAAAATACTATAGTAAAATGCTACAGTAAAATGCTACAGTAACGTCACATGAAAAATGTTGTAGAATGTAGAGAATTCGTGAGAATTCTCCAATTTTCCACCACCTCATGTCAATTTCGAGATGCTATAGTGATTTGATATAGTGATTTGCTACAGTATTTTGCTACAGTAATTTGCTACAGTAACTGACATTGAAAGCCTATAAATAGAGCCCCAACCTCCCACATTTCCTCAGACCAAAAACCTCACTGATCCTATAACCTTTCATCTCCCTCTTCAAGCTCTCAAAACCTTCTTTCTTTAATTTTTGCATAACGAAAAATTACGCAAACTTGAAGATTTGAAGAAATACAAAGGAGTTTAGCATAAGAAAAGTTTAACGATCTTCACTTGAGGTAAGAAAGAGGGGATAAGATATTGAATACATGGAAATTAAGTTAGAATTGTTTGCTTAATTGTTTAGAAACTCATATAGTTATATTTTAATTGAATTTGAATTAAATTGTGAAATGGATGCAAATGGTTTAGAATAGGATATTAAACAATTACTATAACATGGAAAATATGTTTCCATATTCTTTGAAATATGAAATATTATGGAAAATATATTTTCATATGTTTGAAATATGATATGAATATTATGGGAAATGTGTTTCCATATGATTGAATTATGATAAAAATAGTATGGAAAATGTGTTTCCATATCCTTTGAATTACAAATAAAGCATGCCTAATTGATTGTTATTGTTAAAAGTAATTATAAAGGAATTTGATAATTTAATGCATTCATGCATCATATGTATTGGCCGTTCAAAGAATCCGCAGAGGGGTTCTTTGAGGGGGTTCCCGGTGGGGGAACGCGCTCTGTTGAGCACAGACCTCTGCGGTGGTTTTATACCACGACCGTCTTAAGGGCTAAGCAGTGTGTCCTTAAGGGGGGTCCCGCAACACTTGTTATTGATATTATGATATTGTTATCCGATGTTGGTGTTGCATTATGGGGCGCGGTATCGGTTGGATATCCGTAAAAATGTTATTGTTGGAAATCACTGCAGATGTTCCCACCAGAATGGATCCATCATGCATTTTCATTAAAAAGAATAGAATATAATAATATCAGTATAAAACAAAATACTTGTTTGGAATTTGCATCGCATAGCATCCTACTTGTGATTGTGTTTATTCTGATTTAATTTCTATTTATTTGATATTTTATCTCACTCTTTCTATTACTTGTGGCAACCCTTTAGTGGTTAACCAGGAGGACATGTGACAAAGTGGATGTTGCTGAATATGGATGAATTATGAAGGTTTTTGATGATGATGCTTGCTTGCATGACTACTATTGTTGTATTATGTATGTGCTATGTTTTGGTACTTTACGTCTTTATATTCTATAAGATCTAGGTGCCTGTTGTAAAATATAATATGTATGGAACTCTGATGTTATGTATAATAATAAGAAGTTAATTATGTAAAGGTTGCGTACTCTGATATTGTATCAGTAACCTCTGGAATCAGGTTGTGAATCTCATGATAATTACCAGGTGAAAAATAAGTTATCTAAGAGATTTTATATGGTAAGGGTAATTATCTTGAGATTTGCAAGTTGGCTCCAGGGTGTTACAAATTTAATCTTGTGTGTGCTAGAGGATGTTATAAGGGTGACTAGTAATATACGTTAATTTATATATCTTCATAACTAATTAAGTTAATTTTATTTAGGCTGTTAGCCTTTCTTTTTTACGAAGTCATAACCGCGTGGCCTGAGAAGAAAAGGAAACGACTTTTTTTTAGGGTCAACAAAAAAACAAAAAAGAACTTTTGGTGCCCTCTTTCATATGAGACCTATTGGCTATTTATGATTCTATGTGAATGTTCTTAGTTGGTTCAGCCTACAATGCATTATCAGGGACAAATTAACCACTTCAAATGTTCAAATAGCCATTTAGGAACAGTGACTAATATCAACACAGATGCCATATACTGATATTTGTATTTGTTAATCATTCAAGATCCTCTTATATTGGTATATAATATGAAAATATAATCTTCGGAGAGACGTATACAAATTTAATTTTCATTCTAGTGTAATTACTTTACTTTTTTACCTTTACCACATTAAATCATTGAAATCTAGCAATGATGTATAAGGTTAATATTATCCGTTTTACATGAAAAGTATTAAGAATAAGGATTGAACTCTAATTCTCACATTTTTGATTCGGTAAAGGTATAAGTTGTAACACCCCCTTATATACACGAGAAATATATCTATTCTTCTTGCTCTTTTTTTTTAAGAAAGATATACATATTTATCACTTCTTATCTCGTGTATACAAGGACATATATACATCTGATTTTCTTTGAATTTTGAAAGTAAAAAGTTTCAAATTATTCATAATGATAAAATGAACTTTCAAAAAATCATAAGTGATCAAAGATTACAGTATCATATCCAAAGAATAAGGTTTATTAAAGTTTAACCTTTACATTGATTTACAATCATCCAACTTAATATTGTATTAAGGTAAACTAAAACTAAAAATTTAATACCTCTACTTCGACTGTAACCAATTATTTCCTTATCTTTAAACCATGTAATTTTGAATCCTATTCTTGTCACATCTCTTCTCCTATCCGATTGAGGATGAAACCAATTTACCCTCTTGTAATTTCATCCTTTCATCTTGAACTGCTAGCTATATATCATATAACATATATTTTGGACACAAAATTCAAACAAGAAGGAGTGAGAAATAGAATATAATACTTTACAGATAAGACATAAGCATAAGGGTTTTCACAATCTAATATAATAATTTCAATCATAATCATATACATAATCAATTATGAATGTAGAGTTTTCATAACATAACAATTATATTTTTATCCACAACCACCCACATAGAATGTCACAATCACATGAATGTCATACAATGTTTTAATACTATCATCTCATTCATTCTATGCATGTGGGCCCTTAAAATTTTAGTTTGCACTGGGCCAACCAGGAGTTTACACTGTTCCATAAATTCCAGATAATAATAACATAAATGCCTTCATGGCATATGAACAGCTCAACTGGTGTGGAAACACTTAGAGACTATTCAGAATGAGAAAGTTTTTATTGTGAAAGTACCCGACACTAGGGAGCGACCCCAGGTCACCTGAAGTACCCTGTCACACCCTCTCATCCCAAGGCTCGCAATTAAGCCTCCTCTAATGTATCCTCGGTTTCTATAATCCGTCCCCAGGCAATATCACATCTCATTTCTCTTTAATGATTCATGATGCATGAACTACTCCCATATTTAGTTGGTTAAGACTTTTAGAAACTCAATTATTAAATACTATAAAGGTTCACAAAATCATCACAATAAACTGTACATTCCCATTAGTTCTTCTTTGAACTTTTGTTATACTGAAATAATTTAGTATAGTCTTCAAATTTAGATCTTACCAAAATTGAGTTTCCAAGCCTCAAATATCTCAAAACTTTCTCTTAAAAATCTTCACATATTTACATAATCTTTCTCAATTTGAATCTTAACTAGATTGAGTTTTAGAAATCTCGACAAAATATTCTTTAGTTATTTCGTTAGGGAAAACCAAAATAATTTACTTTAAACTTCTAATTTCTAAAGAAAATAATTTAAAATCATTAACTAAGAATACTTAAAACTATAAAAATTTTCTTTAATTCAAGAATTAATTATCTCAACCTCTGATTTTCATAAAATAGCTTCTTTTTAATACTAGATTTTATTATAGAGATTAAAAATAAAGTTAGTGAAAATTATTTCTAAGAAGAAATAAAAGACTAAAATAATTATAAAATACTTTCTCTTGTAATAAAAATTTAAAGAGAAAGATAAGAAAATTCTTACTGAGTTTTAACTTTCTGTCATGCTTGCTATATGCTCAAACTTCATATCACAAGGTCATCAATCATTCATCAACCACAATCAAGTATAGTAATCTCATCAATCACAATCAAATATCATCAATCATAATTGCATATTATTAATCACAGTCTAATATTATAAATCACAATATCATTATTCGAAATCAAATACAATTAATTATAATCAAGTCAAAACAACTAAATATCGCTCATAAATATAATTCAAATTTTAATGGTTATTTAATTAGTAGATTTGATTTTGAGTCCTTATAGTCCATTCCTCGCACAGGTCTATATAAGTCCATATATATAATCCAGTCTTCACATAGATATAGTTCAGTCTAGACAGGTCATAATAGTCCAAGTCCTTGCATAGGTTTAGTTTGATCCATATAGGATATAAAAGTCCAAGTCCTTGCATAGGTTTAGTCCAGTCCGTGTAAGTTATAATAATTTAGATCCATGCATAGATATTTCAGAATAAGTTACACAATATATTAAATTTATTATAAATTTTAAGTTGAGAAGTTATTACTTTAAAATAATAATATTATTAAATTTAAAAAGAGTAGGGGACTCCTCCTATTATTCTTATGTCTTTCATATTATATTCTTATCTCACTCCCCCTTACCTCGTGTATACCGATTCGTTATTGAAAATCTGTGCGCGCCTCGTCTCCAAGTTCTAAAACATACCAATTTCATTTTAATATAATTACAAGATGAAAATTAACATTACTACTTAAAATTAACATTACAAGTGAGGGCAAACGGTTTGGTACCAGTAAAACGGCCAAGTCATCTGGGAGTTGAATAAGAGGATGGGAGCCTACGTAGCAACGATAAAAACCGATAACACGCGAAGCGGATCCGAGTGTATGAATCTGTGTACATGTTCATCTGATGCTGATTGAAACCTGATTGTATGTGTATGTGTTAATGTTACTGAGAATGATATGTGCATATAGCCGAGAGATAACTGGGTAAATTCTGATCGGAAGATGTCTTATGTGTGTTCGATTAATTGGCACTGAGTATGTCATTGATTGTTGCTATGTATATATGTATATTGTTGCATGATGAGGAATAATCTGAGTCAGTATCTATCATTTAAAATTTAAGATACTCATCCCAACTGTGGCTATATTTCAGTGAACATCACACGAGACGGTGAATGATGAAGGAGCTTTAGTGTGATGTAGACTATATTCCCGAGTGATATCTGACCGTGAGGTGTACCCCGGGTGAGGAAGGAAGTATAAATCCCGAGTGAAGGGATTGTGGGAGTCAAATTCCGAGTGAGTCATAGTTGTGACCCCTTAAGAATGAAATAGGGTGTGAGTGAGAGAATGCACGAGTGAATCGTGAGCATAAGACTTTCCCGAGTGAATCTAGACTCTGATTCCGAGTGAAGGAAAACCCGAGTGGAGTTACTCGCCTCAGCGACTAAGCGTTCGGTCCAGCGAGTGTGAGTGAAGGGAAGGTCTTTGATTAGTTTCGCTTAAGCTATGCGTGCTTCGCCCCAGCGTGTTGGGTTGTCTCGCTCAAGCGATGTTAAGTCTCGTTCGAGCGAGTGAGCGCTGTTGGGTTTGTTCAAACTTGTATCTTCCGCTGTTTGCTTTGTGATCGGCTTTTGCTTTCCTTTCCTTTTCTTTGCTCTGATTGCTACCTTCCTTAATCCTCAATTGCTTATTTTGCCCTTGAACACCCTTGATCTTTGGAAAAAATTTTCCCTGGTCTCGATTATTCTCAAATTAAAGCGGGTTGTTTCATTTTTGTATCAGAGCAGACTTAAAAGGTCCAAGGCCAAGGTATGCTTACTCCTAGTAAGCGGTGATGTACATTATGACAAGTCGTCGTAAATTGGTTGTAATATCTGAGGGCTTTGATGCCTAATTAAGTATAATTTGTGTGGCCATGTGCTTATGAGGTGTTGTTTTGAGGGTAGAAGATTGTTCCTATCCTGGTCCGATTAATTACATGATGTTTAAGAATTGTATGATAATGTGTTATAGTTGATGATTGTGGGTTGAAATTTGATCGGTAGTAAGTAATTCTATAAAGTTATCCTTGAAAAGGGTGTTGATTTTAGGATAAGTCATGGCGAATCGTCATAGCATGGAAGCCATAGCCACGACATTCCAACGTTTTGCTGAAGTATTCGAGAGGTAGAGCCAGCCTCGAACTAAAGATGGTCAAGTATTGGATCGCTTCCTGAAGAGGAAGCCGAGTGAGTTTCAAGGGGGATTTAATCCCGAAGCAGCTTATAAATGGATTCAAGATTTAGAGAAAGTTTTTGGGGGCCTTCACTGTACTGAGGCCCAGAAAGTAGAGTGCGCAGTGTACATGCTGCGGGACGAAGCAGAAAATTGGTGGAAGATCACCAAAAACCGATTGATTGACGCTGGCATCCAATTGGTCTGGGAGAATTTTAAGATGTGCTTCCTGGAGAAATATTTCCCCGACATAGTAAGGAGTCGGAAAGAACTGGGAATTTATGGAACTGAAGCAGGGTTCCATGTCTGTAGAGGAATATGCTGCCAAATATGAAGAGTTGTGTTTGTTTTATCCGCCTTTCCAACAACCTAGAACCGAAAGTTCCAAATGCGTTAAGTTCGAGAGCGGACTAAGGTCAGATATTAAGAGAGCGTTCAGGCACCAAGAAATTAGAAGCTTTCCTGTATTGGTGAATAAATGCAGAATTTTTGAAGAAGATGACACGGCCCACTCAGGCCAGAGCAGCAAGGCAGACCCTTCCTTGAAGCCCCAGTAATCTCGCTTTAAGAGACCGAATAACGCTGGTAGAAGCAGACCCTTCTCCAGGTTTAGGGGTCGGAGTCAGCAAAGAGGACGTCCAATTCATAGTATGGGAGATGGCAAGTGTTTTAAGTATGGAGGAAACCATTACGCTTGGGATTGCAGCAATGATGATGGAACGGTATGCTACCATTGTAAAGAGAGAGGGCACATTCGCCATGACTGCCCTCAATTACATCAAGCAAACGCCAATGTGCACCATGGAGGCTTCCGAGGGAGAGGCCGTGGAAATGGTGGTCGTGGGACTGGGGGCAGATGCAATGGAACTCGAGGAAACATGACAATTGCCCCAAACGACAGGAGAAAAAATACCGACCAACCAGCTACTGGGAGAGTTTACGCCATCAACGCTGAGGAAGCTGCACAAGCGAATGACTTGGTGCAAAGTAAGTGCTCGCTCGGTAGATATACACTTAATGTAGTTTTTGATTCTGGAGCTACCCACTCCTTTATAGCTGACGATTGTATGAGACGTTTAAAATTGCCGACTGTGTATATGAATCGGACTTTGGAGGTAGCCAATCCGACCGACGCTAAAGTGTTGACATCAATGATGTGTAAAGATGTAACCTTTACGTTGGGCGATCGGAGTTTCACCTTCGATTTAGTATGTGTGCCTCTGAAAGACCTTGACATTGTATTGGGCATGGATTGGCTTTCAGCCATCAAGGTATTGGTGGACTGTCGAAACTGAAGAGTAATTTTTCCGAGGCAGATCAATGATGACTACGCGGTACAAGGTATAGCTCAGTTATTTATGATGCTTTGTTTGACTGAGGGAGAGAGTAGAGCCCGAGTGAAGGATATTCCGACTGTTTGTGAATTTCCCAAGGTGTTTCCGGAAGATATGCCAGGTGTTCCTCCAAATAGAGAAGTTGAATTCTCTATAGACTTAATTCCTGGAGCCGAGCCGGTCTCCAGTACACCCTATAGGATGTCCCCAACAAAATTGGCTGAGTTGAAAAAGCAAGTGGATGACTTACTTGGCAAACAGTTCATTCGACCGAGTGTATCACCATGGGGCACACTGGTGTTACTTGTTAAAAAGAAGAATGGCAGCATGAGGCTATGTATAGACTACCGACAGCTAAACAAGCTTACGATTAAGAACCGATACCCGTTGCCCAAGATTGATGACTTAATTGACCAACTGCGTGGTGCTTCAGTTTTCTCAAAAATCGATTTACGCTCGGGATACCACCAGATCCGGGTGAAGGACTCGGATATTCCCAAGACTGCCTTCAGGACCCGGTACGACCACTACGAGTATGTAGTTATGCCGTTTGGTGTGACAAACTCCCCTGCTGTATTCATGAATTACATGAACAGCATCTTCCACCCATATTTAGACCGATTCGTAGTCGTTTTTATTGACGATATCTTAGTCTATTCCAAGACCCCTGAGGAGCATGAAGAATACCTCCGTTCGGTACTTCAAATATTGAAGGAGAAATAGCTGTTTGCCAAACTTTCAAAGTGTGATTTCTGGATGGATAAGATCCACTTTCTCGGGCATGTAATTTCCATGGAAGGCGTCTCGGTAGATCCTTCAAAGGTGGCAGCTGTAATGGCATGGGAGAGACCCAAGTCGGTCTCGGAGATAAGAAGCTTCATGGGCTTAGCTGGCTATTATAGAAGGTTTATTGAAGGTTTTCCTAAGCTTGCTTTGCCACTGACCAAGTTGACTCGGAAAAATGTCCCTTTCGTGTGGAGTTCCAAGTGTGAGAGCAGTTTCTGAGAGTTAAAGACTAAGTTGACAACCGCTCCAGTGTTGGCATTGCCAAATTTACAAGAGAGCTTCATGGTCTATTGTGATGCGTCGGGACTCGGCCTGGGGTGTGTGCTAATGTAGAAGGACCGAGTGATAGCTTATGCCTCTCGGTAATTGAGGCCACACGAGCAGCATTATCCGACCCATGACTTGGAATTGGCAGCTGTGGTATTCGCATTAAAGATATGGAGGCATTACTTGTACGGTTCCAAATTTAAGGTGTACAGTGACCACAAAAGCCTCAAATACTTATTCGACAAGAAAGAACTGAACATGAGGCAGAGGAGATGGACGGAGTTTTTAAAGGATTACGACTTCGAGCTGAAGTATCATCCGGGTAAAGCGAACGTTGTAGCCGACGTATTGAGTCGGAAATCCCTCCATGTGGCAGTGATGATGGTGAAGGAGGTGGAGTTATTGGAGCAATTTCGAGACATGAATTTGCATGTTGACATCCCTTCGGCTCAGAAGATAACGCTCGGTACGTTGAAGATTGCCAATGAGTTCCTGAAACTGGTAATTGAACAGCAAAAGTCAGATCCCTACTTGGCTGAGATGAAGGAGACTCAGGCCAAGGGTAAGGACTTGTCTCTGACCGAGGGATCGAACGGAATTTTCCGAGTGAAGAATAGGATATATGTGCCGGGTGAAGGTGAGTTAAGGAGGATGGTGCTTGATGAAGCCCACAAGAGCCTGTTAAGTATCCACCCGGGTACTACGAAGATGTACCACGATCTAAGACTACAATTTTGGTGGCCCGGATTAAAGAGGAATGTAGCAGAATATGTGGCTCGGTGTGTCACCTGTCAAAAGTCGAAGGTCGAACACCAGAAACCGTATGGTGCGTTGCAACCCCTTGAGATCCCCGTATGGAAATGGGACTCAATTGCTATAAACTTTATAATGGGATTACCTAAAACCCGAGCGGGTTATGATGCCATTTGGGTCATTGTTGACCGATTGACGAACACTGCACACTTCTTGCCTGTGAACATGAGATATCCGTTACAAAAGTTAGCCCAAATTTATATTTGTGAAATTGTCCGACTGCATGGTGTGCCGACTTCTATCGTGTCGGATAGGGATCCTAGATTCACGTCCCAGTTTTGGACAAGCCTGCACAAAGAATTAGGCACGAAACTTTGGCTAAGTTCCGCCTACCATCCCCAGTCGGATGGACAATCCGAGCGAACAATACAAAGTTTGGAGGACTTACTGAGGGCGTGTGTGTTGGAGCATGGTGGTTGTTGGGAGCTGTACCTTCCCCTGATCGAATTTACATACAATAATAGCCACCACAGCAGTATTGGCATGGCACCCTATGAAGCACTGTATGGTCAAAAATGCCGAACCCCACTCTGTTGGTCGGAAACTGGTGAAAGTTTACTATTGGGGCCGAAAATTGTGAAACAGACTTTAGAACAGATCCAAGTAATTAGGGAAAAGATGAAGGCGTCTCAGGACAGGCAGAAAAGTTATCATCACAAATGGACTAAGCCACTTAAGTTTTCGGTCGGCGATAGGGTGTTCCTAAAGATTTCACCGGGTAAAGGAGTCGGACAAGCCTTGAAGAGTAAGAAATTGAACCCCCGATACATTAGACCCTATAAAGTATTGGAGCGGGTCAGTTCTGTGGCATACCGGATAGCATTACTGAGTCACCTATCCCGATTGTATAACGTGTTCCATGTATCTCAACTAAAGAAGTATCTACCCGATTCCACTCATGAAATGCCGAATGATGAAGTAGAAATCAAGGAGGATTTGACCACAGTAGCAGTACCGACTAGAATTATGGACCGGTCGGTAAAACGCTTGAGGAGCAAGGAGGTACAACTAGTTGAAGTAGCATGGCAGCAGAACGGGTGTACTTCTTACACTTGGGAGCACGAGGACGCCATGAGGCAGCAATACCCCGAGTTATTTGTCTAAGGTAAGATACCGTTTGAATTTCGAGGATGAAATTCTTTGAGAGGCAGAGAATTGTAACATCCCGATTTAAAAATTAATTACCGAATGAGATTAAGTCACTAAACTAAAAATAATTACACAAGCATGAACTACTTGTTAATTAATTTTAATTTAAGAAATTAATGGCTGATTGATTGTGATTTATGTGTGTGGCACGTGAAGAACTGCTGCTTCACGTTCTCCCATCCCACTCTCTCATTTCTTCGCGTGTATATATATGATCAGAAGCCCACTGCTGTCCATTCACTCTGATTCCTCAAGACTTCCTCTTCCTTTACTTCTCTTCTTCTTCGTTCTTCTTCTCCTCTATTCTCTGTTCTGTAAACTCGCGACAGTATCTATCATTTAATATTTAAGATACTCACCCCTACTGTGGCTATATTTCAGTGAACATCACACAAGACGGTGAATGATGAAGGAGCTTTAGTGTGATGTAGACTACATTCTCGAGTGATATCTGACTGTGAGGAGTACCCCGGGTGAGGAAGGAAGTATAAATCCCGAGTGAAGGGATTGTGGGAGTCAACTTCCGAGTGAGTCATAGTTGTGACCCCCTAAGAATGAAATAGGGTGTGAGTGAGAGAATGCACGAGTGAATCATGAGCATAAGACTTTCCCGAGTGAATCTAGACTCTGATTCTGAGTGAAGGAAAACCTGAATGGAGTTACTCGCCTCAACGACAAAGCGTTCGCTCCAGCGAGTGTGAGTGAAGGGAAGGTCTCTGATTAGTTTCGCTTAAGCTATGCATGCTTCGCCCCAGCGTGTTGGGTTGTCTCGCTCAAGCGATGTTAAGTCTCTCTCGAGCGAGTGAGCGTTGTTGGGTTCGTTCAAACTTGTATCTTCCGCTGTTTGATTTGTGATCGGCTTTTGCTTTCCTTTCCCTTTCTTTGCTCTGATTTCTACTTTCCTTAATCCTCAATTGCTTATTTTGCCCTTGAACCCTTGATCTTTAGAAAAAATTTTCCCTGGTCTCGGTTATTCTCAAATTAAAGCGGGTTGTTTCATTTTTGTATCAGAGCAGACTTAAAAGGTCCAAGGCCAAGGTATGCTTACTCCTAGTAAGCGGTGATGTACATTATGACAAGTCGTCGTAAATTTGTTGTAATATCTGAGGGCTTTGATGCCTAATTAAGTATAATTTGTGTGGCCATGTGCTTATGAGGTGTTGTTTTGAGGGTAGAAGATTGTTCCTATCCTGGTCTGATTAATTACATGATGTTTAAGAATTGTATGATAATGTGTTATAGTTGATGATTGTGGGTTGAAATCCGATCGGTAGTAAGTAATTCTGTAAACTTATCCTTGAAAAGGGTGTTGATTTCAGGATAGTCATGGCGAATCGTCATAGCATGGAAGCCATAGCCACGGCATTCCAACATTTCGCTGACGTATTCGAGAGGCAGAGCCAGCCTCGAACTAAAGATGGTCAAGTATTGGATCGCTTCCTGAAGAGGAAGCCGAGTGAGTTTCAAGGGGGATTTAATCCCGAAGCAGCTTATAAATGGATTCAAGATTTAGAGAGAGTTTTTGGGGGCCTTCACTATACTGAGGCCCAGAAAGTAGAGTGTGTAGTGTACATGCTGGGGGATGAAGCGGAAAATTGGTGGAAGATCACCAAAAACCGATACATTGACGCTGGCATCCAACTGGTCTGGGAGAATTTTAAGACGTGCTTCCTGGAGAAATATTTCCCCGACACAGTAAGGAGTCGGAAAGAACTAGAATTTACGGAACTGAAGCAGGGTTCCATGTCTGTAGAGGAATATGCTGCCAAATATGAAGAGTTGTGTTTGTTTTATCCGCCCTTCCAACAACCTGGAATTGAGAGTTCCAAATGCATTAAGTTCGAGAGCGGACTAAGGTCAGATATTAAGAGAGCGTTCAGGCACGAAGAAATTAGAAGCTTTCCTGTATTGGTGAATAAATGCAGAATTTTTGAAGAAGATGACAAGGCCCACTCAGGCCAGAGCAGCAAGGCAGACCCTTCCTTGAATCCCCAGTAATCTCGCTTCAAGAGACCGAATAATGTTGGTAGAAGCAGACCCTTCTCCAGGTTTAGTGGTCGGAGTCAGCAAGGAGGACGTCCAGTTCATAGTATGGGAGATGGCAAGTGTTTTAAGTGTGGAGGAAACCATTACGCTTGGGATTACAGCAACGATGATGGAACGGTATGCTACCATTGTAATGAGAGAGGGCACATTCGCCATGACTGCCCTCAATTACATCAAGCAAACGCCAATGTGCACCATGGAGGCTTCCGAGGGAGAGGCCGTGGAAATGGTGGTCGTGGGACTGGGGGAAGAGGCAATGGAACTCGAGGAAACTTGACAATTGCCCCAAACGACAGGAGAAGAAATGCCGACCAACCAGCTACTGGGAGAGTTTACGCCATCAACGCTGAGGAAGCTGCACAAGCGAATGACTTGGTGTAAAGTAAGTGCTCGCTCGGTAGATATACACTTAATGTAGTTTTTGATTCTGGAGCTACCCACTCCTTTATAGCTGACGATTGTGTGAGACATTTAAAATTGCCAGCTGTGTATATGAATCGGACTTTGGAGGTAGCCAATCCGACCGGCGCTAAAGTGTTGACATCAATGATGTGTAAAGATGTAACCTTTACGTTGGGCGATCGGAGTTTCACCTTCGATTTAGTATGTGTGCCTCTGAAAGACCTTGACATTGTACTGGGCATGGATTGGCTTTCAGCCAACAAGGTATTGGTGGACTGTCGAAACCGAAGAGTAATTTTTCCGAGGCAGATCAATGATGACTGCGCGGTACAAGGTATAGCTCAGTTATTTATGATGCTTTGTTTGACTGACGGAGAGAGTAGAGCCTGAGTGAAGGATATTCTGACTGTTTGTCAATTTCCTGAGGTGTTTCCGGAGGATGTGCCGGGTGTCCCTCCAAACAGAGAAGTTGAATTCTCTATAGACTTAATTCCTGGAGCCGAGCCAGTCTCCAGTGCACCCTATAGGATGTCCCCAACAAAATTGGCTGAGTTGAAAAAGCAAGTGGATGACTTACTCGGCAAACAGTTCATTCAACCGAGTGTATCACCATGGGGCGCACCGGTGTTACTTGTTAAAAAGAAGGATGGCAGCATGAGGCTATGTATAGACTACCGACAGCTAAACAAGCTTACGATTAAGAACCGATACCCGTTGCCCAAGATTGACGAATTAATTGACCAACTGCGTGGTGCTTTAGTTTTCTCAAAAATCGATTTACGCTCAGGATACCACCAGATCTGGGTGAAGGACTCGGATATTCCCAAGACTGCCTTAGGACCCGGTATGACCACTACGAGTATGTAGTTATGCCGTTTGGTGTGACAAACGCCCCTGCTGTATTCATGAATTACATGAACAGCATCTTCCACCCATATTTAGACCGATTCGTAGTTATTTTTATTGACGATATCTTAGTCTATTCCAAGACCCCTGAGGAGCATGAGGAACACCTCCGTTCGTTACTTCAAATATTGAAGGAGAAACAGCTGTTTGCCAAACTTTCAAAGTGTGATTTCTAGATGGATAAGATCCACTTTCTCGGGCATGTAATTTCCATGGAAGGCATCTCGGTAGATCCTTCAAAGGTGGCAGCTGTAATGGCATGGGAGAGACCCAAGTTGGTCTCGGAGATAAGAAGCTTCATGGGCTTAGCTGGCTATTATAGAAGGTTTATTGAAGGTTTTTCTAAGCTTGCTTTGCCACTGACCAAGTTGACTCGGAAAAATGTCCCTTTTGTGTGGAGTTCCGAGTGTGAGAGCAGTTTCTGAGAGTTAAAGACTAAGTTGACAACCACTCCAGTGTTGGCATTGCCAAATTTACAAGAGAGCTTTGTGGTCTATTGTGATGCGTCGGGACTCGGCCTGGGGTGTGTGCTAATGCAGAAGGACCGAGTGATAGCTTATGCCTCTCGGCAATTGAGGCCACACGAGCAGCATTATCTGACCCATGACTTGGAATTGGCAGTTGTGGTATTCGCATTAAAGATATGGAGGCATTACTTGTACGGTTCCAAATTTGAGGTGTACAGCGACCACAAGAGCCTCAAATACTTATTCGACCAGAAAGAACTGAACATGAGGCAGAGGAGATGGACGGAGTTTTTAAAGGATTACAACTTCAAGCTGAAGTATCATCCAGGTAAGGCGAATGTTGTAGCCGACGTATTGAGTCGGAAATCCCTCTATGTGGCAGTGATGATGGTGAAGGAGGTGGAGTTATTGGAGAAATTCCGAGACATGAATTTGCATGTTGACGTCCCTTCGTCTCAGAAGATAATGCTCGGTACATTGAAGATTGCCAATGAGTTCCTAAAACTGGTAATTGAACAGCAAAAGTTAGATCCCTACTTGGCTGAGATGAAGGAGACTCAGGCCAAGGGTAAGGACTTGTCTCTGACCGAGGGATCGGATGGAATTTTCCGAGTGAAGAATAGGATATATGTGTCGGGTGAAGGTGAGTTAAGGAGGATGGTGCTTGATAAAGCCCACAAGAGCCTATTAATTATCCACCCGGGTACTACGAAGATGTACCACGATCTAAGACTACAACTCTGGTGGCCCGGATTAAAGAGGAATGTAGCGGAATATGTGGCTCGGTGTGTCACCTGTCAAAAGTCAAAGGTCGAACACCAGAAACCGTATGGTGCGTTGCAACCCCTTGAGATCCCCGTATAGAAATGGGACTCAATTGCTATAGACTTTGTAATGGGATTACCTAAAACCCGAGCGGGTTATGATGCCATTTGGGTCATTGTTGACCGATTGACAAAAACTGCACACTTCCTGCCTGTGAACATGAGATATCCATTACAGAAGTTAGCCCAAATTTATATCCGCGAAATTGTTCGACTGCATGGTGTGCCGACTTCTATCGTGTCGGATAGAGATCCTAGATTCACGTCCCGGTTTTGGACAAGCCTGCACAAAGAATTAGGCATGAAACTTTTGCTATGTTCCGCCTACCATCCCCAGTCAGATGGACAATCCGAGCGAACAATACAAAGTTTGGAGGACTTACTGAGGGCGTGTGTGTTGGAACACGGTGGTTGTTGGGAGCAGTACCTTCCCCTGATCGAATTTTCATACAATAATAGCCACCACAGCAGTATTGGCATGGCACCCTATGAAGCACTGTATGGTCGAAAATGCCGAACCCCACTCTGTTGGTCGGAAACTGGTGAAAGTTTACTATTGGGGCCGGAAATTGTGAAACAGACTTTAGAACAGATCCAAGTAATTAGGGAAAAGATGAAGGCGTCTCAGGACAGGCAGAAAAGCTATCATGACAAACGGATTAAGCCACTTAAGTTTTTGGTCGGTGATAGGGTGTTCCTAAAGATTTCACCGAGTAAAGGAGTCGGACGAGCCTTGAAGAGTAAGAAATTGAACCCCCGATACATTGGACCCTATGAAGTATTGGAGCGGGTCAGTTCTGTGGCATACCGGATAGCATTACCGACTCACCTATCCCGATTGCATAACGTGTTCCATGTGTCTCAACTAAAGAAGTATCTACCCGATTCCACTCATGAAATGCCAGATGATGAAGTGGAAATCAAGGAGGATTTGACCACAGTAGCAGTACTCGCCTCCAACTATATCCTCTCCCATCACTCCTTGTTCTCCTTCCACCATGACATTTTTCTCCCTCACCCAACATTTTTCCCTCATCATCTCTACCATCTTTTTCCTTGTCTCTCACCCTTTATCAATCACGCTCACTCTTTTTATAGTAGAATTAGGTACAATGTTTTAATTCATCACAATTACTTGTTAATGTAGTTGAAAGAAGTGAGATAGGAGAATGAAAAGATATATATATGGTGAAAATAGGTGAAAGGTGAGTAATAAAAAGTAAGACTGGTGAAAAGAGAATGAGAGGTAAGGGAAATAAGTTGGGGTGGTAAAAAGGAAAGAGGTTGAAAGTAGAGCTAGGTATATATGCCAAAGCCTATTGGCTGGTTCGTTAATATATGGAAGTAGGTTAGGGTAAAGAAAAAATATGTCTACTTAAAATCATTTGTTTTGCTCGATTCATTTAACCTATGAAAAATAGGTTTTGGCCTGCATGCTAAAGATTATTTTTTGGACTCTTACATTAATTACCTACTACCAAATTTCAATATTTGGATTTTTGTATGCTTGTGTTGAATTTTAATATTTAGACTACTTAAATATATACATTATTCGTTAAATGGTCTAATTCAATTGATTGAGTCGAGTATGTGAGTTGTTGTAACCCTCTAATGAAATGTGTTTGAATAAAATGAATTTTTCATTATCTTTTATGTTTTAATATTTTATTTTGATTTTTAAGTTAATTTATATTCTTATGAAAATTGGCTCATTAGTTTGCGCCTTATGCAAGTTTAAATAGGTTAAACATTTTTCAATGCATTTAAAATTTAAGCCCAAAACAGGCTAGATTTACCCATTCCCCCAACTCTAGTTGAGGGTGAATAGGGGAGGGGGATGTGATTGGCAAGTGGAATATTTAACATTAAATACACTAACACCAGGAACTTTTTTCTTCTCATTTTTATATTCTTTCATTAAATGTTTCTCTTTTTTTGTTGAGACATGAAACTAGGTCTTCCCTTTACACTAGTCCAATAACAATGATTGACAAAACAATATTAGAATACTTAACATCAAAATATAACACTGCAACAAATTTAAACATAAATGATTAAATTGGTAAAAAAAATCTTAAAAGATCAAAACGATAATTAGCCGGTTACCCACATAATTGTTTTTGCACTTTTGGTGGAAAAGAAATCAAAAAAATGACAGCCTATTAAAAAAATTCTTTTTAAGTTTCACAATTCACTAACATAATTTTCTGCTTCTTCATACGTATCTCTCTCTTTTACCACCATTCCAAAGAATTAAAAGAACACTTAAAAGACCTAAAATACATTACAATGTGTATAATTTAATTAATACCTCCAAATCACTAATTAATTATATATGTTATGTTAAGTATGAGGTACCAAACTTAAGTATCGTATGTTTTACATCAGTTTAATAAGGATCCAGTATTATTTTCTTAAATCTAGTGGAGAACTTAGGGTATTGTAATATTTTGTTCAACACACACACACCAGTATCTCGTGCTAAGGGGTTAAATAGGGTGTCATTGATGATGCATGATTTATCCTTAATTCTTCACTTTAAATGTGTATAATTTACTATCACTTATTGTGTAATATATTGCATTTTAACACATTTTCATCATTTGAGCTTTATTTAATATTTGATTTTAAAATGAATTAAGGATTATTTTTTAATAAATGTTGGCTTTTTCTAGTTTTGTAGTGTATGATTGAGCCTGCAATTGAAAAATAATTACCATAGGTCAAACGAAAGAAGCCACGCCTCAAGAAATGGTAAAAAATACAAGAAAAGCACCAAAACAAGTCTAGGAATCGATTCCAACACAAAATCACAGCCAGGAATTGATTCATGCACCCTGGGAATCGATTCATATAGCTGGGAATCGATTCCCACCCCCTTAGGAATCGATTCATGAAGTTTCAAAGGCCTGGGAATCGATTCAAGTGCTTGGGAATCGATTCCCACCCCTTAGGAATCGATTCCTGCGTGAAGTTTGCCCAAAATTTTCCTTGATGAATCGATTCCTACCCCTTTATAAATCGATTCATCTAGTAGAAACAGCAGATAACGCATTATGAAAGTGGAATCAGCACTGAACGATTATTAATTACGCACTAACATTCCACTTGCCATTTTTAATTGTATCCGGCATCATTTCTTCTCCTATAAATAGGAAGGATTGCAAGCTTGAGAATACACCCCATTCTTTTAGAGAAACCATTCGTTCTTCCTCTTCTTCTTCTCCGTTTCTTTTTCCTCTTCCTTCAGTTCTTCATTTCCGGGTTAGGTTCTTTTTATTTTCAGTTTGTTTTAATTATGGAGGGCTAAAACCCCTAGATTAATTTTCTTGGAGAATATTGTAATATAATTTTGAGGTTCTTGTTATTAATATAGTATGCTTTTATTATTGTTTATTTCTTCATAATCTTACTTTGCTTATTTAATTCTATTCTGTTTAATTAAATTTGTATGCTTAATCGGTTTAATTATTCAAATGGAATAAAATAAGATTTTAAATTAAAATGGATTAAGGAAGTATGCATGCTTAATGAATATTTTCATAATCACTTTTAATAATTATGGTTTGCTTAATTCCATAATTTGAGAATAGATTATGTATGTAGGCGATGTTCTTACATATGCTCAATAATTCCTAGATTTTACGATCTTGACTCCTTTTGCTTAATTAGGATGCTTGATTAAAATATTCATTTTTTTAAATGAAAGTAAAGGAATTATGAATTAAAAAAGACGCTTAGATGATTAATTCAAATTGAGCTAAGAAATCAACAGTAATGAAAGTACACAAAATTATCTTTAGTGAACCAAGGATAAATTTAATTACAATACTCCAAGAAAATCAATCGCTTGTTATTTATTGTTTTAAATCTTATATTTACTTTGTTTTGATTTTTATTGTAACAACCAATCAATCAACCCCCCCAATTGTAATTGTATGTTTGTTGAATTTTTGTTTGTAAAAATTAATTTTAAACTTGATTTTCCTAAATTTTTGTGTTGATCCTTGAGAGAACGACCTAGGTTGACACCTTAGTACTACATTAATTAATTTTAATGTACTAATTTAATGAAACCATGACTGTAATCACACGTCAAATTTTGGCGCCGCAGCCGGGGATCAACGATCTTTAGGAAAATTCTTGTTTTAAATTAATTTTTATATAAATTGAAAAATTAAAAAAAATAATAATAATAAAAATTTCTTTTGTTTGTTTATTTTGTTCCTTTTATGATTTAGGATTCTTATGATTTATTGCTCATGATCATCAAATATTTTGTTGTATGCTATGTATGACTGGAAGAACTTTTGAGCATTTATATTCATTTGATCCTGAAACTGATAGAACTTTTCATAGATTAATTAGAGAAGCTAGATTTAATAATAAATTTGTGGATATTGATAGTGATAGTATCTCATCTAAATCTGCTGAAAATACTACTGCTAGTTTTTCTGATATGGCTGAACCCCGTGAACGAACTCTTAGAGAACTAGCTGCACCTGAATTCATATACGAAAGTTTGTGTATTCAATATCCTGAAGAGGATGTCCCTTTTATGCTTAAGACCGGACTTACACACTTGTTGCCTAAGTTTCATGGTCTTGCGAGTGAAGATCCGCACAAACACCTCAAAGAATTCGACATTGTGTGCTCCACAATGAAACCCCAAAACGTTCAAGAAGACCATGTCTATCTTAAAGTGTTTCCTCATTCTTTAGAGGGTGTTGCTAAGGATTGGTTGTACTACCTTGCTCCAAGATCAATTACAAGTTGGAATGACTTAAAGAAAATGTTCTTGGAAAAGTTCTTTCCTGCCTCTAGAACAACTGCAATCCATAAGGATATATCTGACATTAGGCAACTATCTGGAGAAAGTCATTATGAGTATTGGGAGAGATTCAAGAAACTCTGTGCAAGTTGCCCTCACCACCAAATTTTTGAACAACTTCTTCTTCAGTACTTTTATGAAGGTCTGCACCACGTTGATCGCAACATGATTGATGCAGCAAGTGGAGGAGCTTTAGGAGATATGACTACTGCTGAAGCAAGGAACTTGATTGAAAAGATGGCATCCAACTCTCAACAATTCGGTATGAGAAATGATTCTTTCAAACCCATGTATGATTCAAATTCTAGTTCATCTGGAATTAAATTGGAGAGCAAACTTGACGCTCTCACCACTCTGGTCATACAATTGGCAGTAAATCAAAAATCATGACTGCTAAAGTGTGTGGCATCTGCTCTTCACAAGAGCACCCCACTAATTGTTGTCCTTCTCTACAATAAAAGGATAATAATAGTCCCCAAGCCTATGCAGCTAACATCTACCATGATAGACCTCCACCACAACAACAACAACAAAACCATGACCTTTCCACCAACAGATACAATCCAGATTGGAGGAACCATCCAAACTTGAGATGGGGTAACCAACAACAGAATCCCCAACCTTTATTTCAAAGCAATGCACAACCTTCTAAAGACCTACACCTCAACCATCCATAAGTGGCCCTTCTTTGGAAGAACTGGTGAAACAAATGGCTGCACAGAACTTAGAATATCAACAGAGGTATAATGCTACCATCCAGAGTTTAAGCAACCAAATTGGGCAACTGGCTTCATCATTGAGCCAGTTATAATCTCAAAACTCTGACAAATTACCATCTTAACCAGCTACAAATCCAAGAAATATGAGTGCAATTCAGTTAAGATCGGGTAAGAAACTTGAAGTACCCATACCCAAGGAACCTGAGAAACAAACAACTGAGCCTGCAATAGTTGAGAATGATATACCCTCTTCAAGCACAAGCAAGTCTGAGATGCAACCACCCCAAATCCCACCTCACATCCCTCTTCCTTTCCCACCAAAAGCAATTCCAAGCAAGAAAATAGAAGAAGTGGATAAAGAAATTTTGGACACTTTCAGGAAAGTGGAAGTGAATATACCTCTTCTTGATGCAATCAAGCAAATAGCCAAATTTCTGAAAGAACTGTGTACTCACAAGAGGAGACTCAAGGGAAATGAAAGAATAAGCATACGAAGAAATGTATCCGTATTGCTTGGTAAGGAAGTTCCAAATATTCCTAAGAAATACAAAGATCAAGGTACGTTCTCTATACCCTGTATCATAGGCAATAGCAAATTTGAAAATTGCATGTTAGATTTAGGGGCTTCAATAAATTTTATGCCTATGTCTTTTTTCAAATCTTTGTCTCTTGGAAATTTATAACCTACTGGTGTAGTGATTCAACTAGCCAATAGAAGTACTGCTTACCCTGCTGGAGTCATAGACGATGTTTTGGTTCAGGTAGAACAACTTGTTTTCCCTGCTGACTTTTTTGTACTCGATATTAAAGAAGGTATGCCTCAGATTCCTGTTCCTATAATTTTGGGAAGACCATTTTTGAAAACAGCCCGAACCAAAATAGATGTCCATTCTGGAACTCTCTCAAAGTTCAATTCAATATTCTTGATGCCATAAAATACCCATCTGAAAATCATTCTGTTTTCCAAATTGACATTATTGATGAACTAGTTTTTGAACATTTTTCTAATGTTGATTTGGAATGCATAGATGATTCAAACAATTGTTTTGCATGCAATGATTCTGGAAGTTGTGATATTTATGCTGAAATTGATAAATACATAATTTCTGATTCAGAGTTTTTAGATATACCTATTAAACATAAGGAGCTGAATGTAGGATTTCAAGAAAACTCTAACAAAATTTTTGAAGTGCAAGCAACGGAATCCAAATCTACCTTGTTAGTTCCATCTATTTTATAGGCACCTAAGTTAGAATTGAAGCCTCTACCTGAGAACCTCAAGTATGTATACTTAGGGGATGATGAACAGCTCCCGGTGATAATTTCCACTTTTCTTGATGAAAATCAAGAAGAAAAATTGTTACAGGTATTGAAAAGACAGAAGAAGGCTATAGGCTGGACATTGGCAGACATTCCTGGAATTAGCCCATCCATGTGCATGCATAGGATATTTCTGGAGGAAAATTCTAAAGCAGTAAGACAACCTCAAAGGAGACTCAACCTTGTAATCCTTGATGTGGTTAAGAAGGAGATTACCAAGCTTCTACAAGCAGGAATCATTTATCCTATCTCTGATAGCCGATGGGTGAGTCCAATTCAAGTGGTTCCTAAGAAAACAAGAATCACAGTTGTGAAGAATGAAAAGGATGAGTTGATCCCAACTAGAGTGCAAAATAGTTGGAGAGTCTGTATTGATTATAGGAGACTAAACCAGGCAACAAAAAAGGACCATTTTCCTTTACCCTTCATTGACCAAATGCTTGAGCGTCTCGCAGGTAAGTCTCACTACTGTTTTCTTGATGGATTCTTTGGATATTTTCAGATTCACATTGCACTTGAGGATCAAGAAAAGACCACATTCACCTGTCCCTTTGGCATATTTGCTTATAGGAGAATGCCATTTGGCCTATGCAATGCTCCTGGAACTTTTCAAAGATGCATGATAAGTATTTTTCATGATTTCATTGAAAATTGCATAGAGGTGTTTATGGATGATTTTACTATTTATGGATCTTCATTTAATGCATGCCTTGATAGTTTGGATAAAATTTTAAACAGATGTATTGAAACTAACCTTGTCTTGAACTATGAAAAATTTCATTTTATGGTAAAACAAGGAATAGTTTTAGGGCATGTAATCTTTGAGAAAGGAATTGAGGTAGATCCTGCCAAGATAGAAGTTATATCACATTTGCCTTACCCCTCTTGTGTTCGAGAGGTTTGTTCTTTTCTTGGCCATGCAGGTTTCTACAGAAGATTCATAAAGAATTTTAGCAAGAAGGCTAAACCACTATCCAGTCTTCTTCAAAAAGATGTGGTATTTAAGTTTGATGAAAAGTGTAAGGAGGCTTTTAATTGCCTCAAGCAAGCATTGACCACTACCCCAATAATTCAAGCACCTGTTTGGACAGCCCCATTTGAGTTGATGTGTGATGCCTCTAATTATGCATTGGGAGCTATCCTTGGTCAAAAGATTGACAAGCAGCCTAGGGTCATCTACTATGCATCACTACTACTGAAAAAGAGCTCTTGGCCATTGTTTTTGCATTAGATAAGTTCAGATCTTACCTACTCGGTTCTCGAGTAGTTGTCTTTACTGACCATGCAGCTCTGAAGTACTTGTTGAAGAAAGGTGAGTCCAAGCCAAGATTAATTCGTTGGATGCTTTTTCTCCAAGAGTTTGACATGGAAATTCATGACCGAAGTGGAACACAAAACCTTGTGGCAGACTATTTAAGCAGAATTGAGAATGCTCCTGATTCGGCACCTATTCGGGACCATTTTCCCAATGAACACCTCATGAGTATTTCTAACTCTTTTGATACACCTTGGTTTGCTAACATTGTAAATTATCTTGTTGCTTCTGTTTTTCCACCATATGCATCTAAAAACCAAATTTCAAAATTAAAAAGTGATGCAAAGTATTATATATGGGATGACCCGTGTAACGCCCCGGCCACTTTTCAAGAATGAACGACTCTCTCCACAGAACACGAGACCTTTCCAATGTGCTTTTGTCCTCACTTACACATTTCCTAAGAACTTCCCAGGAGGTCACCCATCCTAGAATTACTCTAAGTTAAGCACGCTTAACTTTGGAGTTCTTAAGTGATAGGCCACCGAAAAGGCTAATGTATTTGTTGGTATAGGTATTACGAATTCATTTCTTTAAGCTATCCTCCACTGTATAATCCCATACCTATACAGTCTTTGGATCCCTCTCATTCTGGTATATATTCAGTTCGTTCATATGTCCCTTCCACTAGAAGCCTGCCAGGAGCCGCTCCTTGTCCGTGCCTATGCACCGACGATCACTCTCCGCCCTCAACAGTGATCGGGATGTCACATGCCCACCAGCTTCCACTTGGTTTGTCCCCGAACCATACCATACTAAGAGAGGCTAGGCTCTGATACCACTGTAATACCCCGGCCGCTTTTCAAGAATGAACGACTCTCCACACAGACCAACACGAGACCTTTCCAATGTGCTTTTGTCCTCACTCATACATTTCCTAAGAACTTCCTAGGAGGTCACCCATCCCAGAATTACTCCAAGTTAAGCACGCTTAACTTTGGAGTTCTTAAGTGATAGGCCACTGAAAAGGCTAATGCATTTGTTGGTATAGGTAGTACGAATTCATTTCTTTAAGCTATCCTCGACCGTATAGTCCCATACCTATACAGTCTTTGGATCCCTCTCATTCTAGTGTATACTCGGTTCGTTCATATGTCCCTCCCACTGGAAGCCTTCCAGGAGCCGCTCCTTGTCCGTGCCTATGCACCGACGATCACTCCCCGCCCTCAACAGTGATCGGGATGTCACAACCCGTACTTGTGGAAATTATGTAATGATCAGGTAATTCAAAGATGCATTCCCGATCATGAGATAGAATCGGTTCTTCGATTCTGCCATGCTTCACCAGTTGGTGAACATTTTGGTCCACAAAGAATAGCAAGGAAGGTATTGGACTCTGCTTTATACTGGCCCATAATTTTTAAAGATGCATGGAGAACTTGTAACACTTGTGAGGAATACTAAAGAGCTGGTAATGCTATCACATGGAGACAACAGATACCTAAGCAACCTATGTTGTTTTGTGAAGTATTTGATGTTTGGGGCATTGATTTTATGGGTCTATTTCCTCCATTCTTTAGTTTTACTTACATTTTATTAGCTGTAGATTATGTTTCTAAATGGGTGGAAGCTAAAGCCACCAGGACTAATGATGCTCGAGTTGTTATGGATTTTGTTAGATCTCAAATTTTTTGCAGGTTTGGCATCCCGAGAGCAATCATTAGTGATCAAGGAACACACTTCTACAACAGGACCATGCAAGTTATGCTCAGAAAGTATGGGGTTATTCATAGAGTCTCTAATCCATATCACCCCCAAACTAATGGACAAGCAGAAGTCTCTAACAGAGAAATCAAAAGAATCCTGGAAAAGATAGTACAGCCTAATAGAAAGGATTGGAGCAAGAAACTGGATGATGCTCTTTGGGCACATAGAACAGCTTTTAAGGCACCTATAGGAATGTCTCCCTATAGAATTGTTTTTAGTAAGGTATGTCATCTTCCAGTGGACATTGAGCATCGTACTTATTGGGCTGTAAAAGCTTGCAACTTAGCACTTGATCAAGCAGGTGAGGAAAGAAAATTACAACTGAATGAGCTTGATGAGATCCGTTTGGCAGCTTATGAGAACTCGAAGTTTTATAAGGAGAAAACAAAGAAATTCCATAATAGCTTAATAGCTAGAAAGGATTTTGCTGCTGGACAGAAAGTGCTACTGTTTAATTCCTGGTTAAAACTGATGGCCAGAAAATTACGCTCCAAATGGGAATTACCTTTCATTGTTACTAATGTATTTCCCCATGGAGCTGTTGAAATAAAAAGTGAAAACTCCAATAAAAGCTTCAAGGTTAATGGACAACGTTTGAAGCCATTTCATGAAAATCCTTCACTTGTGGATGTTACAATAGAGGAACATACTTTGGGGGAACCACTTCTTGATCCCCCTTGAGGGAGTTTTTCTTACCCATCTCTTTACTTTTTCATTCTGTTGTCTATTTTGTATGCTCTGTCTTATATTGAGGACAATGTATGATTTAAGTGTGGGGGTGGGATTATTCTTGTATGATATTTTGGGATTATTTTTGTGTGTTCCTGTTTTTGTGATTATTTTTGTGTGACTTGTAATAGCCCAATTTTTAATTAAATTTGAATCGGTAATTAAACAGTGAAAAATTAAAGTTTCTTAGAAAAATAAGAAATAAATCTTAGAAAATAGGAAATTTTATTCCGGTTACGGAGATATTTTTATTTCATAAATTGGACTTAAAATGAAAACAAACAGAGTGAGAATACGACAATAAAACGTAGAATTATTAAGGAACCAGTTATTAAATTCCTTCTCTCTCTTGAAGACTCTCTGCTTCTCTCCAAGCTTCTCCACCGCCTCATTTCCACCGCCTTTCTTTGCCTATATAAATGGCCTCCTACTTCATTTTTCTTCAATTCAAATCACCCAAATCCTTCTATCCTCCATTATCTTCTAATTCAAACCTTCAAATCTTCGTTTCTATAACTCTAAGGCCATCAATGTTGGAATCCTAGAAATCATTTTCCATTGAAGATTCGAGGAGAAACAAGGAGTTTGAGCACAAACCGAGTTTGGGAATCTGAAATTAAGGTAAGAAAGAGGGGATAAAATATCGGATAGATAGAAATTAGATTAGAAAATATATCAGTATTTGACTAAATAACATTGAATATGAATAGTTAAAATTTTTATTTAAAGGAATTAAATTTTGAAATTAATATTAATACATTGAAATATGATATATAATATATTTCTAATGTTATATGATGATTTAACATCATTTGATATGCTTAAATTGCAATTGGAATGGGTAAAACGTATATAAATCACAAAAACAAGATGCTGTTTTTGTGACAGCATATGCAGAACCCTATTAGTGTAGTTCCTGTTACAACCACACTAATAGGTAGCGCACTAATAGTTTCAAAATTTCTATTTTAAGTTCTTATTGGTACTTTTGTCAATTTTCTTTATACTATACTACCTTATATGAATATATCATTATTAAAATATACTTTAATCTTAACTACTAAGACATTACAATTTATCAAAATCTAAATTTTTTAATAAAATAATATTAAAGTTATTTAATTAAATAAATGGATAAAATAACCATTTTGAAAACATGTTTCTATATTCCTTGAAATAGAGAGTATGATAAATCAATAAATACTATGGAAAATGTGTTTCCATAACCTTTGGAATAATAATTATAGTAGTTTACATGAAAAATGTTTCCTTATTGTTTGAATTATTAAATATAGTAATTAGTTGATATTATGTTTCCATATTCTTAAATATAGTATATGGATTATACTTATAAATATGATGAAATGCCGTATCTTCTTGAATTTTACAATAAATTCTTATTGTTAAAATTATGAATAAATTTATTAAAATAAATTTACTGCATTCATGCATCATATGCATTGGCCTTTCAAAGAATCCGCAGGGGGGTTCTTTGAGGGGGTTCCCGGTGGGGGAACGCGCTCTGTTGAGCACAGACCCCTGTGGTGGTTTCATACCACGGCCGTCTTAAGGGCTAAGCAGTGTGTCCTTAAGGGGGGCCCCGCAACACTTGTTATTGATATTATGGTATTGTTATCCGATGTTGGTGTTGCATTATGGGGCGCGGTATCGGTTGGATATCCGTAAAAATGTTATTGTTGGAAATCACTGCAGATGTTCCCACCAGAATGGATCCATCATGCATTTTCATTCATATAAAAGAACGGAATATAATACATAAGTATAATACAAAATACTTGTTTGGCATCGGCATCGCATAGCATCTTACTTGTGGATGTATTTGTTCTAATTTAATTTCCATTTATTTGACATTTTATCTCACTCTTTCTGTTACTTGTGGCAACCCTTTAGTGGTTAACCAGGATGATATGTGACAAAGTGGATGATGCTTGATGTGGATAAATTATGAAGGCTTTTCATGTTGATGCTTGCTTGCGTGACTACTATGGCTGTATTATGTGTATGCTACGTTTTGGTACTTTACATCTTTATATTTTATAAGATCTAGGTGCCTGTTGTAAAATATAATATGTATGAGACTCTGATATTATGTATAATAAAATAAAGTTAGTTATGTAAAAAGTTTCACACTCTGATATTGTATCAGTAACCTCTGGAATCAAGTTGTGAATCGCTTGATAATTACCAGGCGAAAAATAAATTATCCAAGAAATTTTATATGGTGACGGTAATTATCTTGGGATTTGCAAGTTGGCCCCAGGGTGTTACATGACTAGTTTTGAAAATAAATAAAAATAAAAATAAAATAAAATAAAATAAAATAAAAGATTATGTGTTTTGTTTTAAAATGGCATGTTTTATTGGAATTTTAAGATATGCATGAGTAACAGGTAAATTCTTTCATGATTGATATGAGACTAATGATATGTTATAATTTGAACTCAAGTATTTTTGGTATGTTGAGAATGACATGATAATTGAAAGATGATCATATATGATGGAATTATACCTTGTGAGAATCTTGAGCCTTAAAAATTTGATGGATCACTTTACACCATCTGAATTCTTTCATGTGTGATTTATTCCTGAATACTTACATCTCAATCTTTGTCTTATTTCTTGATGATACTTGAAACTCATATACATGTATTTGAAAGGACACAAGCATTTTGTTCAATTAAGCCACTTTGAGCCTACTTAACCATTTCTTTGTTGTAGCTCAAGTAAGCCATAAAAAAACCAAAAATATACATACCTTAAGGAATATATTGAAGCTTTGGAATCAAGTCAAAAAATAGGCATTCAAATAAGTGTGGGAATGTTCAAAAAGGAGCCATAACTCTTGTCTCAAGTGTTAAGCAATCGTATAAAAAATGATGATGAATGAATAAAAAGAAATATTTTGATGATTGCGACCAAAAGAAATTGGAACACAAAGTGTTATATCCTCATGCTTACCTGTAAAATTATTTGCTCCTTATTCTTTTTGGTACTAGCCACAAATTCTAAAATTTTACCACCCATTTTAACCTTGGCCACATTACAACCTTAGAAAGCCCTGTTGATCTATACATGCATTTGTGTTGATTGTGGAATTGAGAAACTTGCCAAATTTTTACACTGTCTATTTTTCAGGAAAATGTTTTGAGAGTATACACAAACCTTAAACACTTGAGAATTGAGAGTATGTCTTGTGAGGTTCTGTCACTTATGATCTTCTTTTCTGTTTAATTTAATTCTCACATGCCTAAGTGTTTGAATGATTTTTATATATATCTTGATGCTCTATATCTTACATGTTGAATAACTCTTGTTTCTCTGTATATTCCTAAGATTTCATGCAAATTCTGTGTTATTGTTTTCAACTTAATGTTTTCAATAAATTGTGATACTTGTTTTTATTCTGATTTTGCCCGGGAGTGCAAAAGAATAAGTGTGGGAGTATTTGATAATGCATGATTTATCCTTAATTCTTCACTTTAAATGTGTATAATTTGCTATCACTTATTGTGAAATATATTGCATTTTAACATATTTTCATCATTTGAGCTTTATTTAATATTTGATTTTAAAATGAATTAAGGATTAATTTTTAATAAATGGTGGCTTTTTCTTGTTTTATAGTGTATGATTGAGCCTGCAATTGAAAAATAATTACCATAGGTCAAATGGAAGAAGCCACGCCTCAAGAAATGGTCAAAAATACAAGAAAAGCACCAGAACAGGTCTGGGAATCGATTCCTACACAAAATCACAGCCAAGAATCGATTCATGCACCCTGGGAATCGATTCATATAGCTGGGAATCGATTCCCACCCCCTTAGGAATCGATTCATGAAGTTTCAAAGGCGTGGGAATCGATTCAACAGCCTGAGAATCGATTCATGTGCTTGGGAATCGATTCCCACCCCTTAGGAATCGATTCCTGCGTGAAGTTTGCCCAAAATTTGCCTTGATGAATCGATTCCTACCACTTTATAAATCGATTCATCTAGTGGAAATAGCAGATAACGCATTATGAAAGTGGAATCAGCACTAAACAATTATTAATTACGCACTAACATTCCACTTACCATTTTTAATTGTATCCGGCACCATTTCTTCTCCTATAAATAGGAAGGATTGCAAGATTGAAAATACACCCCATTCTTTCAGAGAAACCATTCGTTCTTCCTCTTCTTCTTCTCCGTTTCTTTTTCCTCTTCCTTCAGTTCTTCATTTCCGGGTTAGGTTCTTTTTATTTTCAGTTTGTTTTAATTATGGAGGGCTAAAACCCCTAGATTGATTTTCTTGAAGAATATTGTAATATAATTTTAAGGTTCTTGTTATTAATATAGTATGCTTTTATTATTGTTTATTTCTTCATAATCTTACTCTGCTTATTTAATTCCATTCTGTTTAATTAAATTTGTATGCTTAATCGGTTTAATTATTCAAATGGAATAAAATAAGATTTTAAATTAAAATGGATTAAGGAAGTATGCATGCTTAATGAATATTTTCATAATCACTTTTAATAATTATGGTTTGCTTAATTCCATAATTTGAGAATAGATTATGTATGTAGGCGATGTTCTTACATATGCTCAATAATTCCTAGATTTTACGATCTTGACTCCTTTTGCTTAATTAGGATGCTTGATTAAAATATTCATTTTTTTAAATGAAAGTAAAGGAATTATGAATTAAAAAAGACGCTTAATTGATTAATTCAAATTGAGCTAAGAAATCAACAGTAATGAAAGTACACAAAATTATCTTTAGTGAACCAAGGATAAATTTAATTACAATACTCCAAGAAAATCAATCGCTTGTTATTTATTGTTTCAAATCTTATATTTACTTTGTTTTGATTTTTATTGTAACAACCAATCGATCAACCCCCCCAATTGTAATTGTATGTTTGTTGAATTTTTGTTTGTAAAATTTAATTTTAAACTTGATTTTCCTAAATTTTTATGTTGATCCTTGAGAGAACGACTTAGGTTGACACCCTAGTACTACGTTAATTAATTTTAATGTACTAATTTGACGGAACCACGACTGTAATCACACGTCAGCCATCTACAAAGACACTTCGACGCTTAAGTCAGTACACTATCAATATCAAAGTTTAAGCATTTTGGGTTAGGTTAAACGTACCTCATATGTGGTAAATGAGTAGTAATTATAGAACTTGGGTGATGATTCCATTTCTTGATGTTTGTGTCAGTACTTTTTCATAAAGTGAAGGGAAAGATGACACATGTACATACATTCCTGACATATTTACAGACATTAATTGATGTGCCCCTAGTATGTCCCTCAACCTCTATTTGATACCGACTCATTATATGACATCGAATATCACAAATAACTTTAGGTAATCTTATTGTGTGGTTTATGTTGACACCAGACATGGTTATCTAGATACTGATATGGGTCTTGTGATATTAGCATTGGTATCAGACCAAAATTATTTGCCCCTTAGCTTGTTGAAGTGATTTGAGGGTTGCCTCAATAAGCTGATATATTTGCGTGTTAGCTGACCTAGTAAGTGCGAATGTGGTGAATTTGTTTAAAAAATTCTTACTGGTACGAGGGTACTCTACACTGTATTGTACTCATTTTTAGGGTCGTGTGTGTGTAGGTGCGAGAGATGTTTCCCAACACATCTCTTATTAGAAGAATGTTTAATCTCACACGCTCACAAGTCATACCATTTGGGATGTAACATCTCAAAAATTTCATTATCATGTATAATCATTTTGATTTAGACCATCAATGATATTATCGATTTTATCTCATCTTTCTACATAAATTTTGGTTAGGATAACATCTTTAATTTAACCTTTTACTATGGTAATTAATTTTAAATTTATACCTTAGGTAAAAGTTAATCAAATAACTTATTACCTATTTCCTTAGTTATTAATTTCTTTGGCTTTTCCAATTACTCTCATCAAATTACCACATACTCCACTCAAAATGTGTCATCTTGTATATATTTTAATTATTAGTTAGAGTCTGAATTTGGAAATATGGTCAACTAAAAAGTTATTTCTCGTTGTCTTATTTTTCCAACAATACCAAATTAGGTAAAATCCATTAAGATATGAGAGAGATATTCCCAAAATACTGAAACAATGTCAGAATTGATATTTACTTCAATCATACAAGCTACATTATGTAGGCTATGGAAATGGTCAACAATCCAGCTCATTTTTCTCACCTAAAACCTTCATTATCACCATAATTAATGTACCTAACATCCTACTACAATCCCATTATGAAAATCTTGTCCCCCACTTGTCATTTGCATGATTAAACCATCACTACATCTTGTTCCCAAGTCTAAATTCTTAGAACAAGCTAAAGTTAGTGAAGTCTCTCTCTCATTTTCTTTCATTTTCTCCATCAAAGTCCCTCTTAATCTGAAGCTAGGACAATAAGAGAACACTTTCAACCACTTTAGGATCCTCTATTAAGGTAAGAGGGGATAGGGTTATGAATAAATATGGAATTGGGTAGAATTGTATGCTATTCTAGGATTTCCTGATTTATTTTCGTAACATGTTACTTAATTTTAAAGTTGAAAATGTATGAATTTGACTTTGACTTCTTCATCAAAGTTGTATATCTTTTCGTTGTGTGAATGTTGAGACTTGAACCAACTGATTTGGATATTTATAGCATGAGTTATAGTCAAAATACTATACTATGTCTGTTCTGGAATATGTACCTTCTATTTTGTGTAAATATTAAAATTCTGGGAATTATACATAAATATTTAGACTTTGATGTTTTCATAAAAGTTGTAGATATTTATGTTATGGATCTATTTAAAGTAGTTTCAAGTTAAAAGGATATACGTAACTCTAGTTATACCTAAAATACAGAAGAATGTTCATGCTGAAAACCTGTTGATGTGAATCACTGTTTGTATTTTTAAAACTAGGAATTTTGTGATGAGAATTAGTGTTTAGTGTCTTCATAAAAGTTTTATAGATTTGTGTTATGAGTAATTTAGAACTAGTCTCATGCCAAAATTATTTTTGTAGCTCCAGAAATGTTTATTTTACCAACATATGTATGTTTTGTTACTTTCTTTGAGATAGTTTAGTATACTATGAATTTGTGATATTTCTGTTTGGATTTGAAATTTTTGGTCTTCATAAAATTATAGATAATGGAATTATTGAAACACAAAACTTAGCCTCATTCAAAAATTATTTTTATACCATGAGTTATAGCTAATTTACTAAAGATTATCAAACTAGTAAATTTTTCAGCAATTGGTGATAATGAAAAATGATAACCTATTGAGTATTATGTGATTATGTGATGTTTCTGTTTGAAATTTAAAATTATGGTCTTCATGAATATTGTAGATAATTTTGTTATGGAACTACAGAAAATGGAATTACTTAAAAAGGATTTGATTTACTCACGTTATGGTCTTTTTACTAATGTATGTTGTTGTTGTAAATTTCTGAAATTTACCTATGATGGTTATTATGGATGAAAATGATATTTTCCATGTGGGTAATGATTTATTTATGAATTATTGAGGGATTATTGATTATTATGGATGTTATTGAGTGTCCTATGAATGTCATATAGTATGTATATCTTTATGATGAATAATTATGAATGACCAAATTAATGTATACATGAATGCCTTGTAGTTTATTGAAATATGTTGTTGAACTGTAAATTCATGATTTTGAGAATTGATATATGTGATGTGTCCTTTGAGGACTTGTGGCTTTCAAGTGATTATGGAAGTATTGATATCATGGTATGTTAAATTAATAAAGAGAATTAAAGGCATTCATGCATCATAAGCATTTGGACGCACCATGGAATTTAAGGGTTCCATGATTGCTGACCCTAGTGGGGGATTACTCTATGATGAGTTAAAGCCTTATTTTCATTGAGCGCCATGAAGGGTAGGGATTCATGGTTTATGCTAAGTCCTACTTGTGTACTTCGGTACTTGAACGCCATGAAGGGAAGGGATTCATGGTATATACTAAGTCCTACTTGTATACTTTGGTACTTGAGCGCTACGAAGGGTAGGGATTCGTGGCATTATGCTAAGTCCTACTTGTGTCTCTATGAGACTTTTTACTACAATATTCCCACTAAATCAAAATGGATCCAGCATGACATCATTTGGCTAAATTAAAGATTATTAAATATAAATGACCTTGTTTGGTATATTCATCATATCATAATTGTTTGTTGATTGTGTTTGTGTAAATTTACTTATTTTATATTTATTCTATATTTTATCTCACTCTGATATTATTTTTATAGTGCATGCTTCACAGAATAACGAGTGGTGAAATTGATGAAGCTTTTATGTTTTATTGCTTGGACTTTGACTTTATTTGACTTTTAATGTATTGTAATAATATTATGTACCTCGTACTGCAATCATATCTATCGTTTCCGCTATATAAATGTATTATGTTTTATTTGTTCATGACTAGTATGCATGATAATATTCCGCATTTATCAATTTTTACATGACCTTAGAATTTAAATTACGAATTTCAAAATGATTCTTTAAATGCAAAAAAATTATTCCAAAAATTTGGGTTAATTAATTGGAATTTGTAATTTGGGTTTTAGGTGTCACATGGGACAAGAAGAATGATTAAAAGTTGTGATTGATCATGGCGGTCTAGATAACAATGTGAGCCTTGTGATATCAATACTAGTATTAGACCCAAATCAATATATATTCTTTATAAAAGACCTACATGAAGTATGTTTATATAATAGTTATATGCCTTGGTACTATAACTAACTCGTTCATTAATTTAAAAATCATAAATAAAATTTAAAAATTATGTAACACTATCCAAACTGAACTATGAAAGATTAGTTTGGTTTGGTCTAGTTTATATATTTAATTTTAACTAGGGATGGAAATGGGGTGACCGGGCTAGACTTTAAAATGTCTGAGTCTGACCTATTTCCAATTATGAAGGTTTAAGCCTGGCCTATTAACCCATCATAGACTTTTTTTTAAGGTTTGGTCTGACCCGTTTAAAAGTCTATTTAAATAGTCTGTATACAATTAGACTTTCAAAATACCAACAACCACCTAAAAAGCTTATCAAACTACATAGGCTGACAAGACTATTATTATAAACGAGCTTATCATTATAAACATACCTATCTATATAAATGAACCAAATGCACTTGATTTTAAATTCAGCAAGACAAATACAACTTCTTATACAAAGCAAAGGTAATTAAATCCAAAATAAACTTTACTTTATTCAAATTGTAAAATAAAGTTTTATATTATAAAAAATATTATAACTGTAATATTAATTTATATTATATAAATATGTAATATATATTATTTTTATAATATAAATGTATATAAATAATTAATAGTTAGGCCAATTAGATGGACCGATCTATTGGGCTTCAAAGGCTTTTTAATAAACGAATAACCTGACTTGTTTACTTAAAAAGACATTTTTAAAAGTCTGGGTCTAACCTTCTAACCCGACAAACCTAGTTTATATAGGCTTTAAAGAGCTTGGGCCAAGGCCCCACGGATAACCTAACCTATTTTCATCTCTAATTCTATCGAATTCAAATTGCATTAACAATTCATATTTCATTATAAGTAAAAATTAAAATGAACCACACTGAACACAATCTCAACATAAAAAACTATAATTCAAATCTTAAAGTGGACACCAATCACAAAAGTCAAATTGATTTATCTTCAAATCTGAAAAGAGTAATAAAACTAAAAAATAGTCCAACCTCTTAAAATATGTTGTTAAACATAGTCTTAAATTTCAATAAAAAATATTTTTAACAAATATATCTATTAAAGATCTTTGTTGATAAAAGTAATCTATTTTAAAATTTAATTGAAATATTCTTACATTATAATCTAATCATAAATTATTATAACCTCAACATAACTTGTTGATTTCTTTTACTAACTAAATATTTTCAAAGTTATATTTTACAAAATTTTCTAATAAATGTTTCCTAAGTAAGATGTGAAAATCTTAGTTTCTTAAATAGAGGGAAAATTTTAGTTATACTCAAAATAGTTCTTTAAAATTTTTAATGGTGTATTTAGTTGACATGTTTTTCAAGAAAAATATTTTTTTAAGAATACAGGGAAAATGGAAAACTTATATAAAACTGAAAATCGAGTTTGCTATTTTTTTAAAGAAAAACAAAAAAGTTTTTAAAAAAGTTTTCCAAGAAAACTAAAAAGTGGAAAAAATTTTCAAGAATTTTTCTTATTTCAGGAAATGAAAATTTTGGAAAACAAACAAAAGCTTTTTCAGAAAACTAGAATAATTTTCTGTAATTAAACGTAGTATTCCAAATTTTTTCAAATGAGAATAATAAAAAACATGATATTCCAAATTTTTTTAAAATGTGAAACAAAATAAAATAAAAAACTAATTACATTTGAATACGTTTTTCACTTTTTTGAACTGAAAAATCGAAAGCGAAAACACTTTCACAATTGTTCATACTTTTCCAAAAAAATAAAAAATTTCAAGAACTTCTTGAAAACTAAAAATAGAAAAGCTGAAGAAATAATGTCCCAACTAAACACACCCTAAATATTTCAAACATATTTTAACTTTCTTAATAATTATAATTCCTAAAACATAAGATTCTCTGAATGCATAATTCTAAAAAAATTTAAATCTTTCCGGATAGCAAATGCCCCATAAGTACATCTTTAGTACGATATTATCAATTTTCAACATTTAAATATTTCATAAAACTTATTAAAAAAACCTATGAGAATAAACTTTAAAAGAGATTAATTAGCTAAAGCCTAACGCTGTTCGATTATTAGTTAATTGACTTATTGAGCCTTTTTTTAGTGAATATATCGGTTAATATTCAGCTCATTATCGAATGAATAGTTATCTAAATAGTCGTAATCATATAATATTTTTTTTTTTGAAAAAATGTCTTTAATGGTCTTTTTAACAAGATTTTTATGTCACCGTAGGTAGTGTTTTTGACATGAATATTTAAGTAGTGACAATGTGATTGGAACTCTAAATCCTTTTCTCATCTCTTAACTACTGTTCCAAAGGACAGAAGAAAACAAGTTTTTCTTAATAAAAAATTAGAATCATTTATTAATATTTTTCATACTTGTCCTTTGCCATTATTGAAACTTTCAATTTTTTTTATCAAGACCTGATAGACTTAGAACTTCTTAAAGTATTAGTATATTAATTTACGGGTCTTCAAACTTTAAAGGATCTTAAAAGAAAAGGAGGGGAAGAATTTTTGTTTGTTTTCTTTTGAAGATGTCCACCAGCTATATTTGTATTATGTATAGAGATGTTCAGTTATGCACCATAAAATATTGATGCTCAGTTAGATTTCTAAATATTAATCTTAATATTTTCGTTTCTTATATTTTATTGTTAAAATTGTTCTATTAGAGATCTTCCCTGTGATTTGTGTAACAAATGGGGTTGGGAAATTAATTAACCAAAATCTTCTTTGGCGGTGTTTAGTTTTTAGGTGGGATTGATCAAATTTTACCAACCCAAAAAAAAGTTTTACAATTAAATAGAGTTTTAATTGTCTTTTGAATTACGTGAATAATCAATATTAACCTTTATATTTTTTTTATTTTTATAACTCTACTTTTCTAACTAGATACTAGACAGACCCTTTATTTGGATAGTTTAGAATCGATTGCAAGAATGTTTGAGGTTTACGTCACGAGGAATATCTCAAATTAATGATTTCACCAAGCCCCATATTTCATGCTTTTGTATATTTATTAATTTTATTTCTAAATTGTGCAGATTGGTGAGTTGGTTGGGCTTGCAATTGGGTCTACAATACTCTTGAATGTGATCATTACAGGGTATAATTAAATTAATTAACCTACCTGACTCCCAGTTAAATACTACAAAACCAGCACAATGGGCATTTTTTTTTAATGTAAGTTGTTGTTTAACAGGCCAGTGACAGGAGCATCAATGAACCCGGTTAGAAGCCTAGGAAACGCTATTACATACGGTGAATACAGAGGAATATGGATATACTTGTTGTCACCTACTTTAGGGGCAGTGGCTGGAGCATGGGTTTACAACACCGTAAGATACACCGACAAGCCATTGACTGAGATCACAAAGAGTGTCTCTTTCCTCAAAGGTGACAATAACCTTTTGCCGCCACGCTACTTGTCTTTGGTAGAAATAAGAAAACAACATATTTATGTAAGCTATCGCTAAAACAACTATAATATTACTGAAACATCCCGACTCGAAAAAGACAGGTTGGAAAACTGGGGAAAATTTTTCACGTTCAGAATAGGAGTCGGGACAAAATAAAAGCAAACCCGAAGTCGAGGGAAACAGAAAACCGAGTCAGGGTGCCACTCGCTTGGCAAGTCCCTGAATTGGTTAAGCGAAACCAGCAGAAGTCGCTTGAGCGGGCTCTTACTCGCTAGAGCGAGTTCCATCACTCGGTATTTCTTCATTCGGAATTGGGACCTCCGTTCACTCGGGAACGGTCCCCTCGGGTCATACCTCACTCGGAATTCTCACTTAAAGTCAGACCCTTATTCTAGAAGGTCTCTTCATAGACATGACTCACTCGGAACCCTTTTAATCTTCACCCGGAAAATGATTCTCTCAGTTAATTCCACTCGGAATCTTTAAACCTTCCTTCACCCGGAAGTATTTCCCCTTCGGTTATGCTTCACTCAAAATTAATTTAATCTTGCTTCACTCGGAGACACTTCAACCTCAATTCGCTCGGAAGTGTCTTACACATTCTTCACTCGGGAATATTTTACTAGGTTAAGTCTTACTCGGAGGTTTTATAACCTTATCCACTTGGAAGAGGTTTTATAGGGTATGTCTCACTCGGGAGAGTTCCATCGGCTAAGTTTCACTCAGAAAACACCTTGACCTTCCTTCCCTCGGAAGTAATCCCATAGGCCAAGTCTCTCTCTTGGAGATACTCTAACCTTTCCTTCACTGGGAAGGTTTTCCTAGGTTAAGTCTCACTCAGAAACATTTTAACCTTTCTTCCCTCGGAAGTGATCTCCTTAATCAAGTTCCACTCGGAAATACTCTAACCTCTCTTCACTCGGAAGAATTCACTAGGCTAAGTCTTACTCGGACTTATTTAAACCTTATGCACTCGGGAGAGGTTTTCTAGGATAGGTTTCACTCAGGATTATCATGACCATTCTTCCCTCGGAAGTGGTTCTCCCTCGGTCAATTCTCACTCGGGAGTATTAAACCTTTCTTCCCTCGGAAGAGGTTCTCCCAGCTATGTTTCACTTGGAGACATCATGACTATTCTTCCCTCGGAAGTAGTCCCTTCGAACACATCTCTCTAGGAACCATTTTAAGCCTTCATCACTCGGAAAAGGCTTACTCGCTAAAGCCTCACTCGGAAATGGCTCTCCCAACTATATCCTATTTGGAAACTTATTGTCTTAACATTATTCTTTCGACACCACCTCCTAGACGATTCAGGTAACATCATAACAATGAATATATATATATATATATATATATATATATATATATATATATACTTGTCCATTACTCAGATAGTCAATCCATATAAATAAATATGTTCAGATAAACGGATTACATAAGAGCCGGCCAAGGCTATATCATATCTATATACATTATGTACACTACACATGTACAATACTCTTCACACAGCTGATGTTCACTCGTCATTCTCCATCCTGACCTATATCCACTGAAAATATAGCCACAGTAGGGGTGAACATTTTACATATTAAATGACAGTTATTGACTTAGATTAATCCTTAAATTCTCAATTATACAATATCATATCTCAATCAACAATAACATACACTGCCATTCAATATGAATACTCACACAACATCATCCAATCGGGATTTATTCAATTCTTTCAGGGCTATATAATTCACGTTATTCTCAATAACGCATATACACAACCATACAATCACAGTGCACTCGGCAACAGTATCAGTGTACACATATTTAGTCAGTCGGATCCGATTGTTTATTATTAAGTTTTATGTTGCAACATAGGCCCCCAGCCTTTTGTTCAGCTCCTAGGTAATCCGGCTATTTTACTGGTACCAAACTGTTTGCCCTCTCATGTAACACAGTCACTCTCAGCAACAACGGAAGTGTTACGGGCAGCCCCGAGTCCCACTCGGTAGGCTTGCCTTGAGTCCCACCCAAGGTCTTTCATTGTATCTCATACATATTCATTTGATTACCATTTCGATATTAAGCGTCTCACGCTATATGCTCTCAGTATTTTCAATGGTGAATCACATGTATATGGTTTTAATCATCAAGCATCTCACGCTATATGCACTCGGCATTCTCATCATCATATCTCATACATATTCATTTGATTACCATTTCGATAATAAGCATCTCACGCTATATGCTCTCAGCATTTTCAATGGTGAATCACATGCATATGGTTTTACTCATCAAGCGCCTCACGCTATATGCACTCGGCATTCTCATTATCATATCTCATACGTATTCATTTGATTACTATTTCGATAATAAGCGTCTCACGCTATTTGCTCTCAGTATTTTCAATGGTGAATCACATGCATAGGGTTTTAATCATCAAGCGTCTCACACTATATGCACTCGGCATTCTCATTATCACATCTCATACATATTCATTTGATTACCATTTCGATAGTAAGCGTCTCATGCTATATACTCTCAGCATTTTCAATGGTGAATCACATGCATATGGTTTTAATCATCAAGCGTCCCATGCTATATGCACTCGACATTCTCATTTCAATCAACATGCTTCACATACAATCATATAGTAAGCGTCTCACGCTATAAGCACTCGACATACTCATTACAATCAACATGCATCACATGCATTTCGATATACAATCAAGGACAGAAATCACATAACACTCCATAACTCATAAATATCACACATCCGGGCATTTCTCATGTTATCAAACAAACAGAACACACCGATCATCACTTTTCAAGGTTATATATAACAAACAACATAACAATTTCACCCGGAATCCATCCATAAACCATTCATTTGAAATGTAAAGCACCCCCTACCTGGAATAAGAGATTCCAGAAGCTCCTCGAGCTTTCAACTCTGATCGGTTGCTCTCCGATCGCTCCTTCAGTCACTCTTTCTCAACTAAATGATGTAACAGCCCAATTTTTAAGTGGTAATTAAACAATGAAAAATTAAAGTTTCTCAGAGAAATAATAAATAAATCCTAGAAAATAGAAAATTTAATTATGAATACAAGGATATTTTTAGTCTGACTTAAAATGAAATTAAACGAGAACGGAACGTAGAATAGAATAATAAAATAAAATAAAAAATTTCTACAGTAAACTGCTATAGTAAAATGCTACAGTTGCTACAGTAAACGTCACATGAAAAACTTGCGAAATATAGAGAATTCAGGAGAGTTCTCCATTTTTCCACTGCCTCATGTCATTCCGAGCTGCTACAGTGATTTGCTATAGTGATTTGCTACAGTAATTTGCTGCAGTAACTGCCATTGAAAGCCTATAAATAGAGCCCCAACCTCCCACATTTCCTCATACCATAAACCTCACTGATCCTATAACCTTTCATCTCCCTCTTCAAGCTCTCAAAACCTTCATTCTTTAATTTTTGCATAAGAAGAAATTGCATAAACTTGAAGATTTGAAGAAATACAAGGGAGTTTAGCATAAGGAAAGTTTAACGATCTTCACTTGAGGTAAGAAAGAGGGGATAGGATATTAAATACATAGAAATTAAGTTAGAATTGCTTGTTTAATTGTTTAGAAACTCATTTAGTTAAATTTTAATTTAATTGTGAAATTGATGCTAAATGGTTTGGAATATGATATTAAACAATTATTATAACGTGGAAAATGTGTTTCCATATTCTTTGAATTATTAAATGTTTTGGAAAATATGTTTCCATATTATTGAAATATAATATAAAAATTATGGAAAATGTGTTTCCATATGATTGAATTATGATATAAATAATATGGAAAATGTGTTTCCATATTCTTTGAATTATAAACAAAGTATGCTTAATTGGTTGTTATAACAATTTTATTGTTACAATTAATTATAAAGGAATTTGATAACTTAATACATTCATGCATCATATGCATTTGCCATTCAAAGAATCCGCAGAGGGGTTCTTTGAGGGGGTTCCCAGTGGGGGAACGCGCTCTGTTGAGCAACAGACCTCTGTGGTGGTTTTATACCACGGCCGTCTTAAGGGCTAAACAGTGTGTCCTTAAGGGGGGTCACGTAACACTTGTTATTGATATTATGATATTATTATCCGATGTGGTGTTGCATTATGGGGCGCGGTATCGGTTGGATATTCGTAAAAATGTTATAGTTGGAAATCAGTGTAGATGTTCCCACCAGAATGGATCCATCATGCATTTTCATTTATATAAAGAACAGAATATAATAATATCAGTATAATACAAAATACTTGTTTGGCATCTGCATCGCATAGCATCCTACTCGTGATTGTGTTTGTTCTGATTTAATTTCTATTTATTTGATATTTTATCTCACTCTTTCTATTATTTGTGGCAACCCTTTAGTGGTTAACTAGGAAGACATGTGACAAAGTGGATGTTATTGAATATGGATGAATTATGAAGGCTTTTGATGATGATGCTTGCTTGCATGACTACTATTGTTGTATTATGTATATGTTATATTTTGGTACTTTACATCTTTATATTTTATAAGATCTAGGTGCCTGTTGTAAAATATAATATGTATGGAACTCTAATGTTATGTATAATAATAAGAAGTTAATTATGTAAAGGTTGCGTACTCTGATATTGTATCAGTAACCTCTAGAATCAGGTTATGAATCTCTTGATAATTACCGGGTGAAAAATAAGTTATCTAAGAGATTTTATATGGTGACGGTAATTATCTTGAGATTTGCAAGTTGACTCCAGGGCGTTACAAATGAACTTTAATTCCAGTCTTCAAACTCTGCACTCAGCTCTAGAGAAACTCTGATCTATTCTCTTTTTCGAACAGCTCCGCCTCACCAACAGTGGAGGATTTCTAGACTTCCAGGCACTCAACCCTGCACACTTCCCACTCGAGATTCTAACATCCTTTGAGTGGAAGAAGAAGAAGAAGAAGAAGAGGACTGGGTGGACTTCAGAAGAACGGGAACGGCAACTCTGCATGCACAAACAGAGAAATGCTCCACTCTCTTTTTACTTTTCTTAGCTCAGCATGAATGGAAGAGAGAGAGAGAGAGAGACCGAATTACTTATACCTGTCCAGAGGGCACATGCGTAACTTCTTATGGCATTTTTATTTAATCTGCTATTAGCCTTAATGTCCCACTAACTCTCGGTCAGAATGTTACAATTACCATTTAATTCTGTGTTTTTTTTTCCAGAACACGACTCTTTCATATGGATATGGCTAACATGAATTTGGGATTATGTTATGATACCCAATGCTTTCTAATTTTATATCCACTAGTGGAAAAAATAGATATAATCACGGTTAAAAAAGGCCTTTATTCACAGTTAAAGAACCGTGGTTGTTGCACCCGTGGTAGTAGATGATGGTCTTTAACCACGGTTAACAACCGTGGTAATAAATCACATCTAACCACGGTTAAGAACAACTGTGAATATAACTTACTATTTATATTCACGGTTATCGAGCATAACCGTGAATATAAGAACTGAAAGGTGTCAGTTACATCCACTTATATTCACGGTTATGATGGACAACCGTGGATATAGATATATTTTATCTACGGTTGTCCATCATAACCATGAATATAAGTATTAAAAGGTTTCAGTTACAAACTACTTATATTCACGGTTATTATGAACAACCGTGGATAAAATGCATCTATATCCACGGTTGTCCATCATAACCGTGAATATAAGTAGTTTGTAACTGAAACCTTTTAATACTTATATTCACGGTTATGATGGACAACCGTGGATAAAATATATCTATATCCACGATTATGGTAGTAACCGTGGATAAATATAGTCTATATTCACGGTTGTTGCCATAACCGTGAATAAATACTGAGGTTTTTTTTTAATATGGATTCTGTTTTATCGTTTCCCAACCCTGCATTCAGACAACCAATACAGTATACAGTATGCCACAGCAACACTATATCAAAAGAATGGTATGTATATATATAATAATTTATTTTCTATATCAATTCATAACAACCTAAAAAATGAAAGTATATACAATTAAGTTGAATGTAATCTAATAAAAGTAAACCCTAAATCCTACTAGATACATATATAAAAGAATAAAGATCCTATATCTAGCTTTGCCTAACTTCAATGAAGTGTGAGGCCCATTGCCTTCTAACATCATCTACAAGTTCCTTTGGGAAAAATGACCGGTCATTAAAGTACTGCAAACAATACACAAAACAATTAGAACAAAAGCTTTATTTATTACATGAAATTGATGAAATTGGTAGAAAAGTAGTCCAAATGATGAGACTTACATCTGTCCATCCATCTACTAAATGATGTTGGACAATGGTCAGCATAGTGTGCATGACGAAATAGCCACACTCGTAGGTACCCTTCTGCCTGTAAGACTACAATGGACATATAGTATAGAATAAGTGAATTCGCAACTTAAAAAGTATGTACTGAAGATTTGAATGAATACGATTGACTTACTTTTGGGTACACCCATAGAACTGTTTTTCCTTTGGGCTTATTTCCAATCAGTAGATTGTATCCAACCACCGCCCTACATCAAACAAAACACAAGATAAGTTAGAATTGTATAGTTCTAAAAATGATGTAATCGAATTTGTGGTTATTTTTTAGGGATGAACTTACCGGTCTACTATATCTTTCAGGTCTTGTGGAGCTGTCCGATGCAAACTATCAAAGTACAGAGCAAGATAGTCCTTCGGACAGATCACCAGAAGCGTCCAGTGAGCCCTGCAGTTACCAGTGATAAGTGAGACTTCAAAATGCAAAAATTCATGACAATAATTATGGAATAGAATATTACCCTTTATGATAGGGGTCCATGTATATAGGCTTCCCAGACTCAAACATCCAATTCTGGATGTATGTCTGGGTGTTCTGCGAGGTGTTTCCTTGCCTCTGTATGAGAGAGGGCTCTAAGAAACCGTAAGTTCCTTGGAAACCCAAGTCCACACAGAGTTTTGCCAGAAACCTAAACAAGTTAAGACATGGTTAGCGACAAATAACTTGTATAATGAAAAAATTAGACAAAACAAGGATATACTTACAGCTCCCACAACTGAAAGATGGAGCCGTTTAGCATCGACGTCCCCGAAATAATGTCACACATGTCAGAATGTGTAACGTAAACTGGAAAATCACTGGGACGGCTGAACACTAGTGGCTGCCATGGGACCTAAACAGTGTCGTCTCCTTGCTCATACCCGATGCGCCATAGCATCCGGATGGGATCCTTGGCTGGGTCTGGCTTCTTCAATGTCTGTTCCTGTTGAACAATTGACAACCATCACATTTTGTACCATAATTGACAAGGAAATAAAGCTAGTTAGTGTTTAGGGTTTTTACCTGTCCAGGGGCAATCACCAGAAGTCTGTTGGGCCATATCAGAAAGTGGCCCACCGCCTGACCGACGGTCTTCACCTCCTGAGTTGCCACTGGCACAGCAGTATCCTTCTCGAGGACGAGCACAACCGAGACCCTGGACATACCATCAGGTATTGTCTGATGGTGAACCACAGGGCCTAAGTTGTACACTATACTAGTGGCAACTGGCTCCTCTGACCTGTCAATGAACAGGTCACATTAATGGGTGTCTGGTGGCTCGACCCCCTCATCGTCAGGGTCAGCCGCAGCGCACGACCCCTTAGTGCTAACCTTCCGTACCTACATATTTACACATCAAGCAGAAGTTATTCAGCAATGAAATAAAGTGATTACAAATAATAAAACTGAGGAAATTAAATAAAGAATCTAACCTGTGGGTCGCTAGCTGGTGCAGTAGTCTCCTGGTGGTGGCTGAGTGAGGCCTTATCTCCTCCCTGAATCGGGCCATCTCCTGGTGGAGCCTAGATATCTCCTCCTGGTACTCAGCCTTCACAACAGCCACCTTTTGCTCCACCATTTGCTCAAGGGATGGGGCAGGGTCGGGAGCACCGTAATAGGTGCGGAGGCCTGTGAAATGTGAATGATTAGCCCATGATTGTTTAACAGATAACAAAATGAAAGCATAGAGTTATTTAGTACTTACCTACACCTCGACCAATAGCACGCACTCTTCCTGGGTGCTCTGGCCTGCCGATGGCGGTAGTCAAAATATCCTCCCGTCCATGGGCTACGAAAGACCCTTGGGTTGATTGCTCAACCAAGGAATCCTGAAACCAAACAAGTTAGTATTCATTTCCTTCACGTAAACTGAAAAACAGACACTGATATATAGGGAAATACTTACTATCCGTGAGGCAACCTCCTGAGCCTGTGAGGAAGTGTATTCCCCACTCTTCTTGATCCTAGCCCGCTTCCATTTGTCGTGGCGTGAAGGTGGGGAAGGGGGATCCACAATACCAGTGTCAGTCTGACACTGACTCAGCCTCTCCTGTGCCAGCCGCTCCTCCAACCTACGGTAACCCCCACGTGACAGTGTGTGTGGGCAGTCATTTAGCTTCCTAGTCTCCTTGGCTTTCTTTCTGGTCTCCTACAACAAAAAAAAAAATATTCACAGTTAGCCGTATAAATTATACATAATTTAATCATCTAAAAACCAATGTACCTGAAACTCGGCAGAATGTCTAGATGCAACAAAAGCATCCCAGGTCTCCTAATCGATGAATGGATATTTCTCTCCAGGGAACTTTCCTTGGTAGTCCCCGAATACATACCTATAATGAAAGGTACATTTAAACTAAGGATTGGTACAATTTGGTGAAGCGTTGATTAAGAATTTAAAGTTCAATATACCTCGTGGTGAGTATGGATTTGAACGACCTCCATCGCTCAGCCATAATACCGAGGACCTTCCTCCTCGCTATGTCGGAAGATGGTATGTCAAAAGAATCCTACATGAAAGGAGTTAGTCCATAAAGGAGTCCTTATTAAGAGTTACATGAAATAATACACTAAAATAAAACTTAAATAATATCTAAGTTACCAGAACATCACTCCATAGCTGGTTCTTCACCACCTCCTCGACATTATCCCAGTCGGGGATAATGATGGACACCTTCGACCGTACCACAACCCCCAGATAACTGCTAAACTTCGTGGCATGCGGTCCACTGAATCTACCGGTGTTGACATCCATCTCAACAACTAGCCTCTCTCCTCGGTGACGCCTAAGTGCGACGTCTGGCATCCGGGTAACACCTCTACTCTTCCGAGCAGAGGAACCACTGGCCTGTGAGTCGGACCTGGATCGTCCATCCTGGTCAGCCATGAGTATCTGTCCAAACAAGGAAAAAAACTGTCAAATATTTAATATAACATTTAAAACAACGAATAACTAATATAACATGTAATTCAATGAATCACCAACAAGATTAATACCCTATTAAGATGAAATATTTTCCCACAAGCCCTCATGGTGGTCATGACGGCTGGCAACTACGTCATCTATGTCATGTTCCACGATAGATGTTGGAATACGTGTTGTAGTTGATGGAATTTCCACAATATCAAGATTGGGGTCTCCAATGTGTCTACCTTGGATAACAATTGACCACCGTTTGTCAGCTGGGTCAGCCACATAAAAAACTTGCTTCACCTGCGTTGCCATTATGAATGGTTCGTCCTTATGCCCTATCTTGTTGAGGTCAACCAACGTAACTCCTAAATCATCAGTTGTGACACCATTCTTATTGTCAACCCATTTGCATTTAAACACAGGAATGGTGAAGGGACCGTAATCAACTTCCCATATATCTTCAATCACACCAAAGTAGCATGACTCAGCCATCACAGGGTTGTTGTCCTTTGAAGTTGAGAAATGCATTGACTGAGCCACAACCATCACTCCACTGTTTTGATTTGTACTCTTTTCATCCTGTGTCCTTGTATAAAACGAATAATTATTTATGTCATACCCACAAAAGGTGAGGACATCAAAGTTCGGGCCCTGTGCTAGTCGATGTAATGTCGAGGATGCATATGCATCTTTCAGGATGGTCTTTTGGAACCACTGCATGAAACTCTTGTTGTGTTCATTCAACAACCACTTTTCAGTCATTTTAGGGTTAGTTTTCTTGACTAGCTCCTTGTGTGTGGCTAGATACGGTTGCACGTCATCCGTGTTGTTTAAAATATACAAGTGTGCCTGAAGGACATCAGCACGTGGCATGCTCTTCATTTTTTTTCCAATCGTTCCTTTCCTATCCAATCTCCCTTCATGATGAGTCGTTGGAATACCAATGCTTGCAGCATGTGACATGTATTCAGTGCAAAAATCAATTGCTTCCTCTACAATATATCTTTCCACAATTGAAGCTTCAGGACGACGTTGGTTCTTCATATACCCTTTCAATATCTTCATATATCGCTCAACGGGATACATCCACCGTAAGAACACTGGACCACACCAACGGACCTCTCTCACCAAATGGATGATTAAGTGGACCATTATGTCAAAAAAAAGGGTGGGAAATACATTTCAAGCTGACATAATATAAGTGATGCTTCCTGTTCCAACACATCCAATTCGCCGGGCATGATTACCTTGCAACATATGGCATTGAAAAACATACACAACCTTGTTATGACATTTCTCACATTTTTAGGAAGAATGTCACGAATGGCGATAGGCAGAAACTGCTGCATCAACATGTGACAATCATGAGACTTCAACCCAACTAACTTCAAATCTTTCATGGAAACACAAGACTTGATGTTGGAGCCATAACCAGACGGAACTTTCACACTTCGTAACGATTCACACAGACTTTGCTTTTCTTTTCTGGATAACGTATGACATGCTGGAGTCAAATATGTTCTTTTGCCCTTTGATTGTGGATGCAAATCCTGACGTATACCCATCAACTCTAAGTCCATACATAAGTTTAGGCCATCCTTAGTCTTCCCGGGTATGTTTAAGAGTGTACCAAATAAACTGTCGTACACATTCTTCTCCACATGCATTACATCAATGCAGTGTCTTACATCAAGCTCCCTCCAATATGGCAGGTCAAAAAACACTGACCTTTTCTTTCAGTTGTTTTGTGTCGGGTGCTGTTTTTCATACTTACCAAATTGCACGTTGACGTCCTTCACCTTTTCATATGCCTGGCGACCAGATAGTGGTGGAGGAGCCATTTCAAAATCTTGGGCACCGTTAAACAACTTCTTCAACCTTCGAAACAGATGATTCGCTTTAAGAAACCTTCGATGTCGAAGATAAACATTTTTCCTGCCATGATGCAACCGCACAGAACTAGTCCCCTCCTCACATACTGGACAAGCTTTATGACCCTTCACACTGTACCCAGATAAGTTACCATACGCTGGAAAGTCATTGATTGTGCAAAATAGCATGGCACGCAATTTGAATGATCGCCCGGTAAACCCATCAAACACTTCAACCCCGTCTTCCCACAACCTTTTGAGGTCTTCAACCAATGGAGTTAAATATACATCAATGTCGTTCCCCAGTTGTCGTGGACCAGAAATCATCATTGATAACATCACATATTTTCGCTTCATGCACAACCATGGCGGCAAGTTGTAAACAAACAACAAAACAGGCCACGAACTATGGTTTGTGCTCAGGTTCCCAAACGGGTTCATGCCGTCTGTGGCTAGTGCAAGCCTAACATTTCTTGGTTCATTGGCATATTCTGGAAAAATCCTATCCATTTTCTTCCATTGTGACCCATTGGCCGGATGCCTAAGTAGTCCATCAACAACCCTCTCCTCAGCATGCCATCTCATAAGTTTTGTGTCATCTGCATTGGCAAACAGACGCTTTAGTCTTGGAACTATAGGTAGATACCACAACACCTTTGCAGGAGACCCTTTAGTGCATACCTCATCAGAATCCGCCTCTTTCTTCTTATACCGTGACACCCCACATCTAGGACATCGATGCAGCATTTCTAACTCACCCCGGAATAATACACAATCATTTGGGCATGCATGTATTTTCTCATACTTCAAACCCATAGGACACAACACCTTTTTGGCCTCATAGTTACGATTCGGCAAGGTGTTTCCAGCTGGGAGCATTTCTTTCAACAACTTCAGTAAGTCAGTGAAACTTTTATCCGTCCACCCGTTTACGGCCTTCAAATTAAACAATCGCAAAACTGCTGATAACCTCATGAAATTGAGGCAGTTTGGATACAACGGCTGCACAGAGTCCTCACACAGAGTTGTATATACATGAGCTTTCTTAAAACCTTCTACCCCTACATCACGGATCATATCCTCGAGTCGGTCATCCATGTCGGCATCGTTGTCATGCATCGAGCTTCGATTTTTAGTCTGAGAGCTGTTACTTGGCACCACCACATCTTCACCATGCCATATCCAACGCGTATAACTACGTAGAAAACCGTCACACAGTAGATGTTCTTGCACCTCTTCCAAGTCTACCCGACACAGGTTCAAGCATTTAACACAAGGGTAAAAATACTTTCCATTCACCCCCACTGCATTCCTCGCTACGAATTCTATAAATGATTCAACTCCCCCCTCGTAGTCCAGACTTAGGCGTGATGCAGTTATCCAACTCCGATCCATACCAACTGTTTACAAGGTGCTATGATCAACCTCACTTTTTATACAAAGGTGGTGGTCCTATACCCATTCAGCATGACAATTGTTTTTATACGTCATTCATATATACAGGTTAGGACTTATTTTAAAATTTGATGAAATTTTGGCAGCATTTCACATTGGTCTCTAAGTACACAAAATGAGAGTGGTCAAATCAAATTCAACCACAACCAAATATGCACCCAGAGAACAACACAAAATACAAGTTACCGAAAGTTTACCAAATTTTAAAATAACTCCTAACTTGTACATACTAACAGTGGCGTATAAAAAATAATTGTTCATCCCAAACTGTCCAAACGGACAATTCAAGATTCAACACAAACGATGACATTAATTAATTTAATGACCATTTGTGTCGAATCTCAAATGGGGAACTACGGTTCACTCATGCACATCCTCATACCAGTTAGCTAGTATGAGCCTACGAGTTCGCAACATTGACAACCATATACATACAAACATAAACAAATAACATTATATGAGAGAAAAAATAGCAACAGAAATAACATTATATAATTGTGGTATTTTCAAGTAGAACTATGGTGTTGGATGATGGATTATGGAATTTGATACATGAGGGTTGAACTTTTATTTTATGAATTATGGATATGGTGTTGGATTATGACATTTTTCAAGTTTTGTTTGGTATTGGATTTTTATTTTTTAAACATGGTGGCCCGGGTTGGGTTGGTCAAAAATCCATATTGATTCATTTTATTTTTGGGTCACTTTTTTTTGGGTCACTTTTAGTTAAGAAGAATTTTAGAGCATCTAAACTACTTCCAGGAAGGAGTAACTATTATATTTTGTGATAATGCTTCTACCATTACATTGTCTAAAAATCTAGTTCTACATGGAAGGAGTAAACACATTCATGTAAGATTTTATTTTTTGTGGGATTTATGAAACGATGGTGTTATTGAGGTAAATTATTGTAACACGGAAGAGCAATTAGCAGACATAATGACAAACCCATTTAAAGTTAAAAGTTTCCAGCATCTGTGAACTTTGGGCATGCTTGAAGAACCTAACGTAAACTGTTGCAGTGAGCATAAAGTTTAAGGGAGGGAGTGTCAACCGAGTCAGTTATTTTAGAATAAAAGATTTAGAGTTTGTTTATGTTATTGTTTTTCTGTTACCCATGTTTAAGAGTTTGTTGTTAATGTGGGGGTAGCTGCCTATTTTTCTGCTAATCAGTTGTAGAGCTCAAGCCTATAAACTTAGCTCCATTTTCATTTGAAGGGGAATATTTCAAAAGCGATTTTTGTGTACTAACAACAGGTACCAGACAAGCATTAAATCCAAACAAGTGAAATCCTATAGTAAAGCATACACATTGTTACACACACAGAGAAGGATCCACAATATTTCTAGCAAAGTAAAAGGAATAGAGACACAGATACAAGCTTTTTAACTAGAGCTAAAATAAACAAAGATAGAGACACTTTATCTCAATAATTTTGATAATATAACTACTTTTATTGACATTTACTAATGCAGGTCTCCACAACAATGAAAACACATGAAAATAGAGGCAATGTCACAGGCAATGTCAAAATAGCAGAGACAGAGTTCAGCTTCAACAATAAACACACAAACTTAGAGACAACGAAGCAAACCCATTACGATTATAAAGCATAACAACGAAGCAGAGGTTAAAAAGTGAACGAAAGAAGAAGGGCAACGAAGCACTTACCTGACAATGGTGAACGAAGAAGAAGAAGGGCACGCGAAAGAAGAAGGAAGTGAACCCAGAAGCCTACGACCAACAAAGAGGAGGACGAGGAAGAAGACGATAACCAGCGCGAAAGTAAGGAGAAAGTGAAAAAAGAGTGAAAGGCGCGGCTTTTGAAGTTTTAGAAAGGATATATATTCATGGTTCCCCTTGAAACCGTGAATATATTAAACATATATTCACGGTTTAACAAACAACCATGGATAAATGTTAACTATATATCCACGGTTACGATATCAACCGTGGATAAATATTAAATCTATATTCACAGTTATAGAAACAACCGTGGACATACAGTACCCAGTGATTAAACCCTAAAACCTGAAGTATATATCCACGGTTGGAAATACAACCGTGAATATTGACATCACTATATATCCACGGTTAACATCATAACCGTGAACGTACCCATCAATATATATTCACGGTTGTGAACACAATCATCGATATATATTTCAGGTACTATATATCCACGGTTGACTCCTCAACCGTGAATATATATTGATGGGTATGTTCACGGTTATGATGTTAACCGTGGATATATAGTTTTCTCTGATTAAAACATTCACCTTATAATTTCAAAAATGCCACCGCGTATGTTTTTATCACTGATCCTCTTCTACCCGTGAATAATATCCCGTTGTTATATCCAATTTTTGCACTAGTGATCATTATAACGATTAGAATGAGTCAATTCATTCTCTAACTCTCCCGTAAAATTCTAGGCATGTAAATATTTTCATCCAACAACGCTTCAATGTGAACGAGATCACATTCTAGTGCTTCTTCTGAATTGTTGATACTCTTAGCATGCTTTACCTGCAAAAGAAAAATACACAATTACCATAGAGAAACTATTTAAAATTGAGACACTTTATTTTACTTCATTTTTCCTATCGTATGATCATATAAGTAAGAAGCTTTTTTTTATTATAATTAAACGAAAATGGAAAAAATACCTAAATTTCTTGGATCTCAACCACAACATTCAGTAATCTACTGTATGATAGATCCAACAAACCACTGCCTTGAAATGATCTTCTATGGTTACCTCTCACGAAAGCTCTATAGCCATAGTACCAGACAAATTGTAATCACATCAATTAATTAAAAGGATTAAACACATATAGTAAATACTACACTTGATCTTAGCCAGAAGATTGATAACAGTGTAAGCAAACAATACTAGTTACCCCGTTCACATTACAAATATCAGAAAATAATGCACCAGAATCTTTACTATACGTTATCGAATCACTAACAATTCTCTTCTACCCTTCCAACTAGGGAATTTGTTCAGGATTTCCATTGCAGCGGCATGAACAGGCTCATCATGTGGTCTAGATTTCTGTTGTTTCGTATTCATTATTACAAGAGATTAAGTGAAATAGCATTTTCATCACTATTTTCCTTTAGTTGTTTTCTCTGGAACAGTTGCATTCTGAAAACTTGATGAATTGGGAGGCATTATACACTGCAGCTACTGAATCTTGTTGAGGTCAAGCCAGAGAAAATAATGCATGTAATATTCAATCATGATCGTTGATTGTTGATTAAAAAACTTGCACCAAATTAAAAGCATGGAGTGGAAATATTGGAGCATTCACATTGCTTTTAGGCATTGTATATAGAGGCATTATTGTATATATTAAGGTTGAAATGTTGTTGGACTGCTTATGATGATTATTATTATGGTTGATGCATTTGTGTTTATGTAAATATGTTAAATGACAATGTTAATAATGATGAATTATGATGATTGTTTGATTAAATGAAAGGTATGATGATTATGTGATTTTTGTAGGGACTGAATAATTATTGTTAAAGGTTGAGGTTAAATCCAGTTTAATATTTTTCATTTAATATATATATATATATATATATATATATATGTTTGTGTGTGTATAGTTTTTGATATTAGGTGTCTTGGCCGGCTCTTTTAATTGATGTATGTATTTATATAGTGGAGTTAGGTATTTGATAACCTTACTGAAAGTTTAGTATGTGTTTTGATATATGTATATGGATATTAATGACAAAGTATATATGTTCATACACAAAAATTATTTAAAGAATCATATAGTGACATATATGTATTTTGGGGCTTCTAAGCGATTAGACTCGTTTGTAAATATTAAAAAATTACTCTGAACTTTATTAAATAAGTTTACATTTTTTACATTTAACAACTAGTAATTTTATCAAATATATTTAAATTTAATCCATTAATCTATTAGCTTTAAATTTTTTAATTTTCAAGTAACTTATATGTTAATTTTATTAAAAGAACCTATAACAAAATTTCCCTTTAATGCCGCATGTAGAAATTTTGTATCTTTCAAAATATGGATTCGCAGTACATAAGTTGTTAGAAGGATCATGTTCTTCTTTCATTATTCCCTTCCTTTCATTTTCTTCATATATAGAGAATAATTAAGATGGGGATTAGTGGGTAATTATCGAGAAAACATATTTTTTTATGTTTGTCTTTTGCTAAGCTCCTTTCGACGTTTCTTCTTGAAAGCTGTGACAACTGATTGATTACAAATGGAAACCAGGACAGATCCAAAAATCAAATGTGCTCTGTGGCAATATTTTCATATACATTAATTCTATCGAGTTTTAATATAAATAAATCCATAGTAAAATATTATCATCTTCAAAATATTCTTATTTTATATGGTTTTTTAGTTCTTTTATCTTTATTTTTAAAATAAATTCAAGAAAATTAAAATGAATTTCACTAACATTTTATAAAGAAATTTTTATTTGCATTAAAGATCAAAATAGTATACAAAAGAATTTGTAGGGGCTCTAGCCCGTAAAGATACCACATGTTGTTTTATAAATTGAACCGAGATTGGCAGGAAGAAAGAAAATGTCCTTTGCCTTCATTTTAAATGTTTCGAACTATCTAAAATATTAATATTAATTATTAAATATTTTTAAAATTTTATTTTCACAATGAAATGAATGAATTACTAAAGGGTACATGATGGTGTAGGTCAGCATGTGACCCAAAAAAACGTGCCACGATAATAGATAATAATAAAGTCATTTATATTAAATGAGAGAGAATGGGAAGAAAAAGAAAAGAGAAGAGGAAAAAACCTAAACTTTGAATGGAACATAGCAGGAAAAGAGATAAAAAAATCTTTCTAACATTTTACTTTAGATTTTTTAAAAAAGAAAAAGATGATAAATTTATAATTAAAAATAATAATAGGGAATAAAAATAAAAAAATATAAAATAAATTTTGTTTTTATTTCCCAGTCTTTTTTATAATAGTATTGTATTACATCATTTTAAATTCATTAAAAAATAAAGTTATTGCATGTGAATGTACTAAATTCAATGATTGTTCTTGCTATACTTTTAATTTATGTTAATTAATAAAAGTATGGGTTAAAAAATTATTAATGTACATTATAAACTAATGAGTCTTATAAAAAGGATTATAAAAAAACTCAAAAACAAGTCCTTATAAAAAGTATCAGAGAAAGTTTTTTTTTATTTTTACTTTTAATTAATTACAAAATCGCTACATTATTTTCAATTTCTAAATGTTTCTAAGAGAAACACATGTGTTTCTTTTTATTTTCTTTCAACAAATACGTTTTTGGTTTGAAAAGATATTTCCTCTTTCAATTTTTTCATTTTTAATTACAAATTTGTGATTGTTTAGAAAAGTTTTTACTAGAAATTGTGAAACATAATAAAAAATTATTTTAGTGCTTCAATTTTAAAAAAACAAATTAAAAATTAAAAATTAAAAATTAGTTAATATAAATAAATAAATCCCTAAACAAAAAATAATTTTATCAAACCAAACAGAATATTCTAAGTGTTTATTTGGCAAGAAAGTTAAAATGTTATTGAAAGCTAGTAAAGGCTAATAAGTTAGTTAATTGTATTAGAAGTGTTTGATAAAACTAATTGTTTCAGTAGCTGAAAAATATAAATTGACATAAAAGGACACATTTAATTATTTAAACAAAACTTATGTTGTATATATAAACTTTTTTAAATATTTTAATTAATATCAAGATTAATAAAATAATATTTAAGGTTTTTTATAACAAAAAATTTATGAAATGTATAAGTAAAATATATTTCAAATATGATAATTCATATAAGTATTCTTCATAGAAGTCATTTTACAAGTTTTGATAAAATAATTATTTACAATAATAATAATAAATAATGCAAATATCTCTAATAAAGTAACAATGTTATTGTGAATGTCTTACATCCCAGTAGATTTCTTAATAAATAAAATAAAAACTTAAAAAGAGACATTTTGTTTTAGGTTTTCAAAAAGTAAAATAAGAATTTAATCTTCAAAAAATAAAATAAAGGTTAGTAGTAGGAATTGTTAAAAATATAGAGGGACAATAAAGTAAAAAAGGATTTCAGCTAGTAGTTAAAATTAAAAACATTATTTGAAGTAATATTTTAAAAAAACACTACCAACTAACTAAAAAGTAATATTTGGGCTATCCACTCAAACACTTTTAATTTACATTTTGTAACATTTCAACTATTAATTTTAATTTTCAGCTAATTGAAATGTTTTACCAAAAATTTGGTAAATCAAATTATAATTCTATTTCATATCACATTTATTTTATCAAACTCAAATTATAATCTAAAAGTTATATAATAATTTACAAATTTGCTAATAGTTTATTTTGTAGTTAACTTTTGCTTTTATTTTATCATATTAATTAATTATTTTAAATATACACCTAAGTATTACAAATAAGTTCATATTTTTATTTTTAACTTTATCACAAAATAATCAGTTACTTTAAACAAATATGTTGAGTACTAATTTAAAACTTTTTGTTTATCTAAATGTCTGTTAAACAAAATAGTCTAACATCATAAATGAACTTATGTTAATAGCTATATAGTTTTTTAAAATGTTACATGAAGCAACAATTAAACTTATAAATTCTAAACTTATTGTATTTATTAATATTTTTTATATAAACCACTTTTATATTTTAAAAGAAAACATGTCCTCTATGTCATTTTAACAACTAGTTTTTTTTTAGAAAATATAATTATATTCTTTTAAAATTATCTTTACCTAATATAGTCACACATATACAATAATAATCAATTATAGTAATTATAAATGGTTATATTCATAATTACCTATTAAAATAATTCATAAAAATACTCTAATCGAAACCTATTCCAATTGTTTTGTTAGGTAGTGATGATTTGTATTTTTGCAGAGCAAACTTTATTTGAAAATTAGTCAAAAATACAATACAATACAATACAATGTGCAAGAGTCAACAATTTATCTTGCATTTGTAGAAGTTTCTAAACTTGAGTTCGCTCACACCATGTTCCATTCATAATACTCTCAACTATTCACAAGCTTCTACTTTAAATTCATTGAGTTTTATTTAAATAGATTTTAAATGTCAATTTAATCTTGTGTGTGCTAGAGGATTTTATAAGGGTGACTAGTAATATACGTTAATTTAAATATCTTCATAACCAATTAAGTTAATTTTATTTAGGCTGTTAGCCTTTCTCTTTTACGAAAGTTATAACCGCGTGGCCTGAGAAGAAAGGGAAATGACTTTTTTTTAGGGTCAACAAAAAAACAAAAAAGAACTTTTGGTGCCCTCTTTCATATGAGACCTATTGGCTATTCATGATTCTATCTGAATGTTCTTAGTTGGTTCAGCCTGTAACACCCCGGGGCCAACTTGTAAATCTCAAGATAATTATCGTCACCATATAAAATTTCTTGGATAATGACGTGAATATTTTTACAGTCGTGGTTCCGTCAAATTAGTACATTAAAATTAATTAATGTAGTACTAGGGTGTCAACCTAGGTCGTTCTCTCAAGGATCAACACAAAAATTTAAGAAAAATCAAGTTTAAAATTAATTTATACAAACAGAATTTTAACAAACATACAAATACAATTGGGGGGGTTGATGATTTTGTTGTCACAATTAAAATTAAAACAAAGTACATTTAGGATTTAAAACAATAAATAACAAGCGTTTGATTTTCTTGGAGTATTGTAAATAAATTTATCCTTGGTTCACTAAAGATAATTTGTATACTTTCATTACTGTTAATTTCTTAGCTCAATTTGAATTAATCAACTAAGCGTCTTTTTCAATTCATAATTCCTTTACTTTCATTTAAAAATGAATATTTTAATCAGGCATCCTAATTAAGCAAAAGGAGTCAAGATCATAAAATCTAGGAATTATTGAGCATATGTAAGAACATCGCCTATATACATAATCTATTCTCAAATTATGGAATTAAGCAAATCATAATTATTAAAAGTGATTATGAAAATATTCATTAAGCATGCATATTTCCTTAATCCATTCTAATTTAAAATCTTATTTTATTCTATTTGAATAATTAAACCGATTAAGCATACAAATTTAATTAAACAGAATGGAATTAAATAAGTAGAGTAAGATTATGAAGAAATAACAATAATAAAAACATACTATATTAAAAATAATGACCTCAAAATTACATTACAATATTGTCCAAGAAAATCAATCTAGGGGTTTTAGCCCTCCATAATTAAAACAAACTGAAAATAAAAAGAACCTAACCCGGAAATGAAGAACTGACTGGAAGAAGAAATGCAAACAGAGAAGAGGAAGAAATGAAGAACGAATGGTTTCTGAAGGAATTAAGGTGTTGATTCTAATGCTGAGACCTTCTCTTGGTGCCTATTTATAGGAATTCAAAAGCAAGCCAATGCCTTAAACAATTGTAATGGAGGGTGCACTCTTCAATTAACAAGTCCATTGTGCTCCATTATCAACTTCAGTGCTCCATTATCAGTGTTTAGTGCCTTGCCCACCATCCAGAAGCTCGAAAATGTTATCCTGGGCCAATAATTCACTCATGAATCAATTCAAAAGTGAAATGAATCGATTCATGCTTTCCAAATGCAATTCTGGCCTAAAAATTAACGTATGAATCGATTCAATGGAGGGAAGAATCGATTCAACCATTTCAAACCCGAATGAATCGATTTAAAGTGCTGGTGAATCGATTCAAGCTTCAAAAATTCACATCCTGGGTGCATTAAACCGTGTGAATCGATTCAAATGGGGATGAATCGATTCATCCACCTAATTCTCCATTCTTTGTGTATTTTTCCACCCTTTTTGAGATCCTTTTGCATATTCCTTGGTTCCTTTGATCCTTAGGCACTTTGATCTTCATTTTGGATTGGAATTCTTGAGTTCGTGGATCCATTTTCTTTTGGCACTCATTAAAAATCAAATATTAAATAAAGCTCAAATGATGAAAATGTGTTAAAATGCAATATATTACACACTAAGTGATGGCAAATTATACACATTTAAAGTGAAGAATTAAAGATAAATCATGCATCATCAGATAACTTATTTTTTTTTTACCTGGTAATTATCAAGTGATTCACAACTTGATTCCAGAGGTTACTGATACAATATCAGAGTGTGAAACTTTTTACATAACTAACTTTAATTTATTATACATAATATCAGAGTCTAATACATATTATAGTTTACAACAGACACCTAGATCTTATAAAATATAAAGATGTAAAGTACCAAAACGTAGCATACACATAATACAACCATAGTAGTCACGCACGCAAGCATCAGCATCAAAAGCCTTCATAATTTATCTACATCAAGCATCATCCACTTTGTCACATATCATCGTGGTTAACCACTAAAGGGTTGCCACAAGTAACAGAAAGAGTGAGATAAAAAGTCAAATAAATAGAAATTAAATTAGAACAAACACATCCACAAGTAGGATGCTATGCGATGTAGATGCCAAACAAGTATTTTGTATTATACTTATGTTATTATATTCTGTTCTTTTATATGAATGAAAATGCATGATGGATCCATTCTGGTGGGAACATCTGCAGTGATTTCCAACAATAACATTTTTACGGATATCCAACCGATACCGTATCCCATAATGCAACACCAACATCGGATAACAATACCATAATATCAATAACAAGTATTGTGGGACCTCCCTTAAGGACACACTGCTTAGCCCTTAAGACGGTCGTGGTATAAAACCACCACAGAGGTCTGTTGCTCAACAGAGCGCGTTCCCCCACCGAGAACCCCCTCAAAGAACTCCCCTGCGGATTCTTTGAACGGCCAATGCATATGATACATGAATGCAGTAAATTTATATAAATAAATTTATTCATAATTTAACAATAAGAATTTATTATAAAATTCAAGAAGATACGATATTTCATCATCTTTACAAGTATAATCCATATACTATAATTAAAAATATGGAAACATAATATAAACTAATTACTATATTTAATAATTCAAACAATAAGGAAACATTTTTCATATAACTATTATAATTATTATTCCAAGGGTTATGGAAACACATTTTCCATAACATTTATTGATTTATCATACTCTCTATTTCAAGGAATATAGAAACATGTTTTCAAAATGGTTATTTTATCCATTTATTTAATTAAATAACTTTAATATTATTTTGTAAAAAATTTCAGATTTTGATAAATTGTAATGTCTTAGTAGTTAAGATTAAAGTAGATTTTAATAATGATATATCCATATAAGGTAGTATAGTATAAAGAAAATTGACAAAAATACCAATAAGAACTTAAAATAAAAATTCTGAAACTATTAGTGCGCAACCTATTAGTGCGGTTGTAACAGGAACCACACTAATAGGGTTCTGCATATGCTGTTACGAAAACAGCATCTTGTTTTTGTGATTTATATATGTTTTACCCATTCCAATTGCAATTTAAGCATACCAAATGATGTTAAATCATCATATAACATTAGAAATATATTATATATCATATTTCAATGTATTAATATTAATTTCAAAATTTAATTCCTTTAAATAAAAATTTTAACTATTCACATTCAATGTTATTTAGTCAAATATTGATATATTTCTAATCTAATTTCTATCTATCCGATATTTTATCCCCTCTTTCTTACCTTAATTTCAGATTCCCAAACTCGGTTTGTGCTCAAGCTCCTTGTTTCTCCTCGAAACTTCAATGGAAAATGGTTTTTAGGATTCCAAAATTGAAGGCCTTAGAGTTATAGAAACGAAGGTTTGAAGGTTTGAATTAGAAGATAATGGAGGATAAAAGGATTTGGGTGATTTTAATTGAAGAAAACTGAAGTGGAGGTTCCTTTATATAGGCAAAGAAAGGCGGTGGAATAAGGCGGCGCGAAGGAGGAAGAAGGGTCGGGAGAAATTTGATCTTTCTTCTCTTTTTTTTAATTATTATAATAATGGGTTTTTTAATAATTCTACGTTTTATTGTCATATTTTATTTTCTTTTAGTCTCATTTTAAATCCAATTTTTGAAATAAAAATATCCCTATAACCAGGATAAAATTTCCTATTTTCTAAGATTTATTTCTTATTTTTCTAAGAAACTTTAATTTTTCACTGTTTAATTATCAATTCAAATTTAATTAAAAATTGGGCTGTTACACTCTCCCCCCGTTATAAAAATTTCATCCTCGAAATTTAAACGTACTTGGTTAGAATAACTCAGGATATTGACTCCTAATCTCATCCTCTCGTTCCCAAGTCATGCTTATTTCATCTCCTTGTTGCCAAGCTACTTTCACCAATGAGATCTCCTTGCCTCTTAGTCGCTTGACGTCCCTGTCCATTATCTTCACTGGTGTTACTGGAATTGTAAGGTTTTCCTTAACTTCTATATCATCAGTCTCGATCACATGGTCTGGATCAGGTACATACTTTCGTAATTGTGAGACATGGAACACATTATGAAGATTGGAAAGATGAGGCGGCAATACGATCTGATATGCCACTTTACCAATTCTTTTCAGGATCTTATATGGTCCTATATACCTTGGAGTAAGCTTCTTACTTTTTAACACTCTTCCAACTCCCTTATTAGGCGATACTTTCAAGAATACATAATCTCTAACTTGGAATTCTAGTGGCTTCCTCCTTTGATCATAATATGACTTCTGCCGATCTTGCGTAACTTTCATCCTTTCTCTAATCATCTGAATTTGCTCTGTCGTTTGCTGAACAATTTCTGGTCCAAGAGTTAGATTCTCACTTGTCTCTAACCGACAAATTGGTGTCCTATGGTGCCATCCCAATGCTTGAGTGATAACTGTTATTATATGTGAATTTGATTAGTGGAAGGTAATATTCCCAGCTTCCACCATGTTCTAACACACACGCTCTTAGTAAATCCTCTAAACTATGGATAGTCCTCTCTGACTGTACATCAGTTTGTGGATGATAGGCAGAGCTTAACTTTAGTCTAGTACCAAGCTCTTTATGTAAACTTCCCCAGAATCGAGAAGTAAATCTAGGATCTCTATCAGATACTATGCTTGATGGTACCCCATGTAGTCTCACTATCTCCTTTATATACACATGAGCCAATTTCTCAAGTGAATGCTTCTTGTTGATTGGAAGAAAATGAGCTGATTTTGTTAATCTATCGACTATCACCCAGATAGCATCATTGCCTCTTTGTGTTTTAGGTAAGCCTGACACAAAGTCCATGGCAATGTCATCCCATTTCCATACTGGTATTTCTAGTGGTTGTAATCCACCAGATGGTTTCTGATGTTCTAATTTACTTTTCTAACATATTAAGCAAGATGAAACATACTCAGCTATCTCCTTTTTCATCCTCTTCCACCAGAAGTCCTTTCTTAAATCTTGATACATCTTCGTAGATCCAGGATGAATACTAAGTATGCTTTTGTGGTCTTCATCTAGAATCATCTTCTTCAGTTCTGCATCCTTTGGGACACATATTCTTCCTTTCATCCTCCATACTCCATCTGAACCTTCTTGTAATCCCAGATCTTTCCCATTATGTTGTGTCTCGATCATTCCTTGGAGACATACATCCAATCTTTGTTTTTCACACCCCATCTTCAGAAAATCATTAGTGATTTTTAGAACTCTGACAACCATATTTACTAAAGATTTCTCCTCAACTGCTATGTTTAAGTCTCTAAATTGTTCAATCATTTTTAATTCTTTTATCATTAAAGCTGCCATATGAATAGCTTTTCTACTAAGCGCGTCAGCAACCACGTTGGCTTTCCCCAGGTGGTACTTCAACTCAAAGTCATAGTCCTTGAGAAATTCCATCCATCGACGTTGTCTCATATTTAATTCTTTTTGATCAAATAGGTATTTGAGACTCTTATGAACACTATAAACTTCAAACTTTGCACCGTATAAGTAGTGCCTCCAAATTTTTAAAGCAAAAATAATGGCCGCTAATTCTAAGTTATGAGTAGGGTAATTAAGTTCGTGTGGTCGTAATTGCCTTAAAGCATAAGCAATTACTTTTCTTTGTTGCATTAGGACACAACCAAGTCCCAACTTTGAAGCGTCACAATAAACTTCAAAGTTTTCTTGGGGGTTTGGTAAAGCTAGAACTGGTGCAGTTGTTAATCTCTTTTTTAATTCTTGGAAACTTGCTTCGCATTCAGGAGTCCAAATGAAAGGTTTATTTTTACAGGTTAATCGAGTCATTGGTAAAGCAATTCAGGAGAATCCTTCAATAAATCTTCGGTAGTAGCTCGCAAGTCCTAAGAAACTCCTGATTTCTGTGACAGTCTTCGGCCTTTCCCAAGCTATTACAGCTTCAATCTTCACAAGGTCGACTGACACTCCATTCTTAGATATCACATGGCCTAAGAATTTTACTTCATTAAGCCAAAACTCACATTTGGATAGTTTGGCATATAGCTGCTTCTCCTTTAGTATTTGTAGTACTAAGTACAGATGCTCCTCATGCTCCTCCTTGGTTTTGGAATAGATAAGAATATCATCTATAAAGACAATGACGAATTGATCCAGGTATGGATGGAATATTTGGTTTATGTAGTCCACGAACACAGCTGGAGCATTAGTTACCCCAAAAGGCATAACTAAATATTCATAATGGCCATAGCGTGTTCTAAAGGCTGTCTTTGGAATATCTTCTTTCTTCACGCGAATTTGATGATAACCCGATCTTAAGTCTATCTTGGAGAACACAGTAGCTCCTTGTAGTTGATCAATAAGGTCATCGATCCTTGGTAACAGATATTTATTCTTAACCGTGACTTTGTTCAGTTGGCGATAATCGACACAAAGTCTCATACTACCGTCCTTCTTCTTGACTAGTAGAATTGTTTTCCTAATAACTCCTCAACTTGCTTCTTTAGTTCAATTAGTTCTACTGAAGACATTCTATAGGGTTCTCTAGCAATGGGTTCTGCTCCAGGAATTAGGTCAATAGAGAATTCTATCTCTCGTTCAGGAGGTAATCCTGGAACATCCTTAGGGAATACTTCTGAGAATTCACAGACTATTGGTATCTTACTTACATCAGGAATAACTTTTCCTTCGGTAAGTGCAAATACCATGAATAATTGGGCTTCATTGTTCAAGGAATGTTCTATAGGGTTCTGTATGGCATCATATTCCTGACACTCCATGTTGTCAGGTGGAAAGATCATTGTCTTATTACGGCAATCCATAAGAACATGATTAGCAGATAGCCAATCCATCCCCAAAATGATTTCTAAGTCCTTTAATAGTAAGCATACTAGGTTCACGTTAAAATTTCTACCTCCTATATGTATAGAACAGCCTTCACACACGTTAGCTGTCCTAAGATGGTTACCAGTAGGAGTAGAGATAAGCAAATCATATTGCATAGATTTCATAGGTAAATTTAGACGCCTAACACATTCTTCAGCAATAAAAGAATGTGTCGCACCAGAATCAAATAAAACTGATAAAGTAGTATTGTTAAGAATGCACTCACTTTGTACTAAGTCATCTGCCTGCGATGCCTCTGATCCACTAATTACAAATACTCTGCCAGCAGGTGATTTGTTCTGATTATTCACTAGTTGTCCATTTTCTCGTCCTTGACCAGCTGTGCCTTTGACATTAAGTCCTCCACGACCATTGGTATTACGTCCATCTCGAATGTTGGCTCCTCCTTTATTGGCTCCATTGTTGTTGTTCTCAGTTTTAACATTCACAGTGTTAGCGCCTTGGTGAAGTTGTGGGCAGTTGGGACGAATATGTCCCTTCTGGTTGCTTTGGAAACAGGTAACATCTGTCTGTATACAATCACGGGTTCTATGATTTCCTCTATATTTATAGCAATTCCATGTGATTGGTTAGTTCACGCGTCCTCCAGATGATGAAGATGATCCTCCTCGAAATCGATTCTGATTAAATGCTCCTCGCCTTTTAAAGTTCACTAGTTGAGGTCTCAATTGTTTACTGCTTTTCTCCTACTCGATCCTAGCCCGATGGTTCTCTTCAAAAATTCTGCACTTATTGATTAAAGTAGGAAAACTCCTAATCTCCTGATGTCCTATGGCTTCTTTAATTTCTGGCCTTAAGCCATTTTCAAATTTGACACATTTAGAAGCCTCAGTCCCTGGTTGTTGGAAAGGAGGATAGAACAATGATAGTTCCTTAAATTTGGTATTGTATTCTTCGACAGACATATTCCCTTGCTTTAATTCTAAAAATTCTAATTCCTTTTTGCTCCTAACACTAGCAGGGAAATATTTCTTGAGAAAGCTTTCTTTAAAATTCTGCCAGTTGAGTAGCCTACCAGCTTCCAGTAACCTATCGCGAGCAAAGATCCACCAATTTTATGCTTCCCCTATCATCATATAGGTAGCATATTCTACCTTCTGGGATTCAGTGCAAGGTAAGGACCGGAAGATACGTTCCATTTCTTTAATCCACAGGTAAGCCACCTCTGGATTATAATCTCCTTTAAACTGGGTAGGTTTCCTTTTCAGGAAATAGTCAAGTCCATGGGTTTCTTCAGCTAACCTTTGTTATTCCTGTCTTTCAAGGATCTCAGTAAATCGGTTGAATGCAGCAGCCATGGCATCATCGTTCTGACATCTAGCCATTTCTTATCCTACAGATACGAGTACCACTGCATTCAGTTACTGAGCATCTAATATACTCAGAGTTCTAACAATTTTTATGTTATCTAACTAGTAATTATACTAAACAAAAACATACAAAGAGCACACATAACACACAAGCACACAAATTTCAAACAAATAGCAATCAAGGTTCACATACTTTAAATTATTCTATATTAATCTCTAGTCATTTACTAAGGTTTTCTTTATATTTTATAAACCATTGCTCTGATACCACTTCAGTTGTAACACCCCGTGGTCAACTTACAAATCCCAAGATAATTACCGTCACCATATAAAATTTCTTGGATAAATTATTTTTTTTACCTGGTAATTATCAAGTGATTCACAACTTGATTCCAGAGGTTACTGATACAATATCAGAGTGCGAAACTTTTTACATAACTAACTTTATTTTATTATACATAATATCAGAGTCTAATACATATTATATTTTACAACAGACACCTAGATCTTATAAAATATAAAGATGTAAAGCACCAAAACGTAGCATACACGTAATACAGCCATAGTAGTCACGCACGCAAGCATCAGAATCAAAAGCCTTCATAATTTATCCACATCAAGCATCATCCACTTTGTCACATATCATCCTGATTAACCACTAAAGGGTTGCCACAAGTAACAGAAAGAGTGAGATAAAAAGTCAAATAAATAGAAATTAAATTAGAACAAACACATCCACAAGTAGGATGCTATGTGATGCAGATGCCAAACAAGTATTTTGTATTATACTTATGTTATTATATTTCATTCTTTTATATGAATGAAAATGCATGATGGATCCATTCTGGTGGGAACATCTGCAGTGATTTCCAACAATAACATTTTTACGGATATCCAACCGATACCGCATCCCATAATGCAACACCAACATCGGATAACAATACCATAATATCAATAACAAGTGTTGCGGGACCCCCCTTAAGGACACACTGCTTAGCCCTTAAGACGGCCGTGGTATAAAACCACCACAGAGGTCTGTTGCTCAACAGAGCGCGTTCCCCCACCGGAAACCCCCTCAAAGAACCCTCGTGCGGATTCTTTGAACGGCCAATGCATATGATGCATGAATGCAGAAAATTTATATAAATAAATTTATTCATAATTTAACAATAAGAATTTATTATAAAATTCAAGAAGATAGGATATTTCATCATCTTTACAAGTATAATCCATATACTATAATTAAAAATATGGAAACATAATATAAACTAATTACTATATTTAATAATTCAAACAATAAGAAAACATTTTTCATATAACTATTATAATTATTATTCCAAGGGTTATGGAAACACATTTTCCATAACATTTATTGATTTATCATACTCTCTATTTCAAGGAATATAGAAACATGTTTTCAAAATGGTTATTTTATCCATTTATTTAATTAAATAACTTTAATATTATTTTGTAAAAAATTTCAGATTTTGATAAATTGTAATGTCTTAGTAGTTAAGATTAAAGTAGATTTTAATAATGATATATTCATATAAGGTAGTATAGTATAAAGAAAATTGACAAAAATACCAATAAGAACTTAAAACAGAAATTCTGAAACTATTAGTGCGCTACCTATTAGTGCGGTTGCAACAGGAACCACACTAATAGGGTTCTGCATATGCTGTTACGAAAACAGCATCTTGTTTTTGTGATTTATATACGTTTTACCTATTCCAATTGCAATTTAAGCATACCAAATGATGTTAAATCATCATATAACATTAGGAATATATTATATATCATATTTCAATGTATTAATATTAATTTCAAAATTTAATTCCTTTAAATAAAAATTTTAATTATTCACATTCAATGTTATTTTGTCAAATACTGATATATTTCCAATCTAATTTCTATCTATCCGATATTTTATCCCCTCTTTCTTACCTTAATTTCAGATTCCCAAACTCGGTTTGTGCTCAAGCTCCTTGTTTCTCCTCGAAACTTCAATGGAAAATGGTTTTTAGGATTCCAAAATTGAAGGCCTTAGAGTTATAGAAACGAAGGTTTGAAGGTTTGAATTAGAAGATAATGGAGGATAGAAGGATTTAGGTGATTTTAATTGAAGAAAACTGAAGTGGAGGTTTCTTTATATAGGCAAAGAAAGGCGGTGGAATAAGGCGGTGCGAAGGAGGAAGAAGGGTCAGGAGAAATATGATCTTTCTTTTTTTTTTTTTAATTATTATAATAATGGGTTCCTTAATAATTCTACGTTTTATTGTCATATTTTATTTTCTTTTAGTCTCATTTTAAATCTGATTTTCGAAATAAAAATATCCCTATAACCAGGATAAAATTTCCTATTTTCTAAGATTTATTTCTTATTTTTCTAAGAAACTTTAATTTTTCACTGTTTAATTATCGATTCAAAATTTAATTAAAAGTTGGGCTGTTACACAGCCTGTAATGCATTGTCAGGGACAAATTAACCACTTCAAATGTTCAAATAGCCATTTAGGAATAGTGACTAATATCAACACAGAGGCCATATACTGATATTTGTATTTGTTAACTATTCATGAAATTAATAATCATTCACGATCCTCTTATATTGGTATTTAATATGAAAATATAATCTTTGGAGAGACTTATACAAAATTAATGGTCATTCTAATGTAATTACTTTACTTTTTTACCTTTACCACATTAAATCATTGAAATCTAGCAATGATGTATAAGGTTAATATTATCAGTTTTACATGAAAAGTATTGAGAATAAGGATTGAACTCTAATTCTCACATTTTCGATTCGATAAAGGTATAAGTTTAATAGAACTATGATCAAACCAGATATTGAGTTGTGGTTCAACTAGTAACCATAAAAACCTGACCTAAATCATTTACCTAGTCTTTTCATGATTCAACTGGTTGGATCGTCTAATTCAATCCAGTTTTGATAACAATGCACATTTCTCCCTTTCTTTTATTGTTATTTTAAAGAATAGAAAAAATAAATTACTTTTTTATTCCTTATCTTTCACTCTTATTTGAATTCTATTATTTGTTTCTCTCCAAGTGGATCTTTTAATCATGCTAAATATTTTTAATTAGTTATGGTGTTAATAGATTTTTTATGATATTTCAAATTAATTCTCATAATTTTTTTATTTTAAAATTAGTCCCTATATTAAAAAATCATTTGATGGACCTACAACATTGATGTGTCTAACTTTCTTCGTCTCATTTTCTCGCCTCCAACTATATCCTCTCCCATCACTCCTTGTTCTCCTTCCACCATGACATTTTTCTCCCTCACCCAACGTTTTTCCCTCATCATCTCTACCATCTTTTTCCTTGTCTCTCACCCTTTATCAATCACGCTCACTCTCTTTATAGTAGAATTGGGTACAATGTTTTAATTCGTCACAATTACTTGTTAATGTAGTTGAAAGAAAGTGAGATAGGAGAATGAAAAGATATATATATATGGTGAAAATAGGTGAAAGGTGAGTAATAAAAAGTAAGACTGGTGAAAGGAGAATGAGAGGTGAGGGAAATAAGTTGGGGTGGTAAAAAGGGAAGAGGTTGAAAGTAGAGTTAGGTATATATGCCAACGCCTATTGGGTAGTTATGGAAGTAGGTTAGGGTAAAGAAAAAATATGTCTATTTAAAATCAATTGTTTTGTTCGATTCATTTAACCTATGAAAAATAGGTTTTGGCCTGCATGCTAGAGATTATTTTTTGGACTCTTACATTAATTACCTACTACCAAATTTCAATATTTAGATTTTCGTATGCTTGTGTTGAATTTTAATATTTAGACTACTTAAATATATACATTATTCGTTAAATGGTCTAATTCAATTGATTGAGTCGAGTATGTGAGTTGTTGTAACCCTCTAATGAAATATGTTTGAATAAAATGAATTTTTCATTATCTTTTACGTTTTAATATTTTATTTTTATTTTTAAGTTAATTTATATTCTTATGAAAATTGGCTCATTAGTTTGCGCCTTATGCAAGTTTAAATAGGTTTAACATTTTTCAATGCATTTAAAATTTAAGCCCAAAAAAGGCTAGATTTACCCATTCCCCCAACTCTAGTTGAGGGTGAATAGGGGAGGGGGGATGTGGTTGGCAAGTGGAATATTTAACATTAAATACACTAACACCAGGAACTTTTTTATTCTCATTGTCATATTCTTTCATTAAATATTTCTATTTTTTTTTTAGACATGAAACTAGGTCTTCCCTTTACACTAGTCCAATAACAATGATTGACAAAACAATATTAGAATACTTAACATCAAAGTATAACATTGCAACAAATTTAAACATAAATGATTAAATTGGTAAAAAAAACTTAAAGATCAAAATGAGAATCAGCGGGTTACCCACATAATTGTTTTTGCACTTTTGGTTGAAAAGAAATCAAAAAAATTATAGTCTATTAAAAAAATTCTTTTTAAGTTTCACACATTCACTAACATAAACTTCTGCTTCTTCATACGTATCTCTCTCTTTTACCACCATTCCAAAGAATTAAAAGAACACTTAAAAGACCTAAAATACATTACGATATTTATAATTTAATTAATACCTCTAAATAACTAATTAACTATATATGTTATGTCAAGTATAAGGTACCAAACTTAAGTATCGTATGTTTTACATCAGTTTAATGAGGATCCAATATTTTCCTAAATCTAGTGGAGAACTTAGGGTATTGTAATATTTTGTTCAACACACACACCTGTATCTCATGCTAAGGGGTTAAATAGGGTGTCATCTATAAAGACACTTCGACGCTTAAGTCAGTACGCTATCAATATCAAAGTTTAAGCGTTTTGGGTTAGGTTGAACGTACCTCATATGTGGTAAATGAGTAGTAATTATAGAACTTGGGTGATGATTCCATGTCATGATGTTTGTGTCAGTACTTTTTCATAAAGTGAAGGGAAAGATGACACATGACATACATTCCCAACATATTTACAGACATTAATCAATGTGCCCCTAGTATGTCCCTTAACCTCTTTTTGATACCGACTCATTATATGACACCGAATATCACAAATAACTTTAGGTAATCTTATTGTGTGGTTTATGTTGACACCGGACATGGTTATCTAGATACTGATATGGGTCTTGTGATACTAGTATCGGTATCAGACCAAAATCATTTGCCCCTTAGCTTGTTGAAATGATTTGAGGGTTGCCTCAATAAGCTGATATGTTTGCGTGTTAGCTGACTTAGTAAGTGCCAATGTGGTGAATTTGTTTAAAAAATTCTTACTAGTACGAGGGTATTCCACACTGTAATGTACTCTTTTTTAGGGTTGTGTGTGTGGGTAGGTACGTGAGATGTTTCCCAACACATCTCTTATTAGAAGAATGTTTAATCTCACATGCCCACAAGTTATACTATTTGGGACAAGAAGAATGATTAAAAGTTATGATTGATCATGGCGATCTAGATAACAATGTGAGCCTTGTGATATCAATACTAGTATTAGACCCAAATCAATATATATTCTTTATAAAAGACCTACATGAAGTATGTTTATATAATAGTTATATGCCACTGGTACTATAACTAACACGTTCATTAATTTAAAAATTATATATAAAATTTAAAAATTACGTAACACTATGCAAACTGAACTATGAAAGATTAGTCTGGTTTGGTCTAGTTTATATATTTAATTTTAACTAGGGATGGAAATGGCCAGACCGGGTTAGACTTTAAAATGTCTGAGTCTGACCTATTTCCAATTATGAAGGTCTAAGCCTGACTTATTAACCCGTCATAGACTTTTTTTTAAGGTCTGGTTTGACCCGTTTAAAAGTCTATTTAAATAGTCTGTATACAATTAGACTTTCAAAATACCAACAACCACCTAAAAAGCTTATCAAACTACATAGGCTGACGAGACTATCATTATAAACGAGCTTATCATTATAAACATACCTATCTATATAAATGAACCAAATGCACTTGATTTTAAATTCAGCAAGACAAATACAACTTCTTTATACAAAGCAAAGGTAATTAAATCCAAAATAAACTTTACTTTATTCAAATTGTAAAATAAAATTTTATATTATAAAAAATATTATAACTGTAATATTAATTTATATTATGTAAATATGTAATATATATTATTTTTATATTATAAATGTATATAAATAATTAATAGTTAGGCTAATTAGATGGGCCGATCTATTGGACTTCAAAGGCTTTTTAATAAACGAATAACCTGACTTGTTTACTTAAAAAGACATTTTTAAAAGTCTGGGTCTAACCTTCTAACCCGACAAACCTAGTTTATATAGGCTTTAAAGAGTTTGGGCCAAGGCCCCACGGATAACCTAACCTATTTTCATCTCTAATTCTATCGAATTCAAATTGCATTTACAATTCATATTTCATTATAAGTAAAAATTAAAATGAACCACACTAAACACAATCTCAACATAAAAAACTATAATTCAAATCTTAAAGTGGACACAAATCACAAAAGTCAAATTAATTTATCTTCAAATCCGAAAAGAGTAATAAAACTAAAAAATAGTCTAACCTCTTAAAATATGTTGTTAAACATAGTCTTAAATTTCAATAAAAAATATTTTTAACAAATAGATCTATTAAAGATCTTTGTTGATAAAAGTAATCTATTTTAAAATTTAATTGAAATATTCTTACATTATAATCTAATCATAAATTATTATAACCTCAACATAACTTGTTGATTTCTTTTACTAACTAATTCGAGAGTTGTGTATAAGATAATTTCTAATTAGTTGATAATTCAGAATTCTTTGATAATGTGTGTTAAATGAAACCCTCTATTTAATTTAATACATGAGAGTCGAATCAAAAGGATTGGTCACTCGAAAAATAAAAGTATTTTGTCTCTTCATGAACCATTTTTGGGAGCCTATAAATTGTAGCAGTTAGTGTCCTTCCTTTGCAGTTGAGGAGACAGAACAGAACATAGTGTTCTTGGCGGTTTACAAAACTCAATTGTTATTCCTCGGTTGTTTCCTTGTCCTCTGTCGCAAATGGCTGATAATTCAGCGAGTGAAACCCACGAGGTGGTTTTAAACGTATCCAAGGACGCCTCAAAAACACCTGAAACCTCAGAGTCACTTGTTTCTGTTCCTTTCTTGCAGAAGGTGTCTGTCTCCTCAATCTGCATTTTCTGCATAAACTCATAACTCATCAGGAATTTCTATTTGAATATTTTTTTCTCATGTTATGAAATATGCCACTAACACTCCAACAGTGTATAGTTTGATTAGTTTCTTTTAAAACTAAACTATTAGTATTGATGATGTCATTGAAGTTGGAAAATTGAGAACATGGTTTCGTTTGTTTAATGATGGAAACAGTTGGTGGCTGAGGCGGTGGGCACGTACTTCTTGATATTTGCGGGGTGTGGTTCAATTGCAGTGAACAAGGAATACGACAATGTGGTAACACTTCCTGGGATTGGAATTGTTTGGGGGTTGACCGTGATGGTGCTTGTTTACACACTTGGTCACATCTCCGGTGGCCATTTCAATCCTGCTGTTACCATTGCTTTTGCGTCCACCAGAAGGTTCCCATTGAAGCAGGTGAACCAATCTCTTTTTCTTGAAATTGAAATTATGAAATATATAGCATAATACGTACGTACCAAATTGTTTCATGTGATGCATGTATAGGTAGCAGCTTATGTGGTGTCTCAGCTGATAGGAGGCACACTTGGAAGCGGAACTGTGAGACTAATATTCAATGGGAGGCGTAACCTATTCACAGGAACAGTCCCATCAGGGTCTGAATTGCAAGCCTTTGTGGTTGAATTCATAATCACATTTTTCCTGATGTTTGTCATTTCCGGGGTTGCCACCGATAACAGAGCGGTAATCTCTCTCACCTTACTATGCTTCAGTTGCCACATATTTTTCTTATCACATTTGCTAAATGGTAATAATTAGCTTACCGAGTACCATTCCTCAAACTTAAGTACAACAAATATATTCATGCATATCTAATCTAAAAATTATCTAATTTATGATTGTAACTAACTCTTTAGTTTATATGTTTTCAGTTCATTAACTGGGTGATAAAACTAACTCTTTTATGTTTGGTATGTTTTTTTTAGAAACATTTGTATGAAACTAAGTTTTCTATAAATATTTTCAAAGTTATATTTTACAAAATTTTCTAATAAATGTTTCCTAAGTAAGATGTGAAAATCTTAGTTTCTTAAATAGAGGGAAAATTTTAGTTATACTCAGAATATTTTTTTAAAATTTTTAATGGTGTATTTAGTTGACATGTTTTTTAAGAAAAATATTTTTTTTAAGAATACACGGGAAAATGGAAAACTTATATAAAACTGAAAATCGAGTTTGCTATTTTTTTAAAGAAAAACAAAAAAGTTTTTAAAAAAGTTTTCCAAGAAAACTAAAAAGTGGAAAATTTTTTTAAGAATTTTTCTTATTTCAGGAAATGAAAATTTTGGAAAACAAACAAAAGCTTTTTCAGAAAACTAGAATAATTTCTGTAATTAAACATAGTATTCCAATTTTTTTCAAAATGAGAATAATAAAAAACACGATATTCCAAATTTTTTTAAAATGCGAAACAAATAAGAAATAAAATAAAAAACTAATTACATTTGAATACGTTTTTCATTTTTTTGAACTGAAAAATCGAAAGCGAAAACACTTTCACAATTGTTCATACTTTTCCAAAAAAAATAAAAAATTTCAAGAACTTCTTGAAAACTAAAAATAGAAAAACTGAAGAAATAATGTCCCAACTAAACACACCCTAAATATTTCAAACATATTTTAACTTTCTTAATAATTATAATTCCTAAAACATAAGATTCTCTGAATGCATAATTCTAAAAGAATTTAAATCTTTACGGATAGCAAATGCCCCATAAGTACATCTTTAGTACGATATTATCAATTTTCAACATTTAAATATTTCATAAAACTTATTAAAGAAACCTATGAGAATAAACTTTAAAAGAGATTAATTAGCTAAAGCCTAACGCTGTTTGATTATTAATTAATTGACTTATTGAGCCTTTTTTTAGTGAATATATCGGTTAATATTCAGCTCATTATCGAATGAATAGTTATCTAAATAGTCGTAATCATATAATATTTTTTTTTGAAAAAATGTCTTTAATGGTCTTTTTAACAAGATTTTTATGTCACCGTAGGTAGTGTTTTTGACATGAATATTTAAGTAGTGACAATGTGATTGGAACTCTAAATCCTTTTCTCATCTCTTAACTACTGTTCCAAAGGACAAAAGAAAACAAGTTTTTCTTAATAAAAAATTAGAATCATTTATTAATATTTTTCATATTTGTCCTTTGCCATTATTGAAACTTTAAATTTTTTTTAAACTTCTTAAAGTATTAGTATATTAATTTACGGGTCTTCAAACTTTAAAGGATCTTAAAAGAAAAGGATGGGAAGGAATATTTGTTTGTTTTCTTTTGAAGATGTCCACCAGCTATATTTGTATTATGTATAGAGATGTTCAGTTATGCACCATAAAATATTGATGCTCAGTTAGATTTCTAAATATTAATCTTAATATTTTCGTTTCTTATATTTTATTGTTAAAATTGTTCTATTAGAGATCTTCCCTGTGATTTGTGTAACAAATGGGGTTGGGAAATTAATTAACCAAAATCTTCTTTGGCGGTGTTTAGTTTTTGGGTGGGATTGATCAAATTTGACCAACCCAAAAAAAAGCTTTACAATCAAATAAAATTTTAATTGTTTTTTGAATTACGTGAATAATCAATATTAACCTTTATTTTTTTTATTTTTATAACTCTATTTTTCTAATTAGATACTAGACAAACCCTTTATTTGGATAGTTTAGAATCGATTGCAAGAATGTTTGAGGTTTACGTCAGGAGGAATATCTCAAATTAATAATTTCCCCAAACCCCATATTTCATGCTTTTGTATATTTATTAATTTTATTTCTAAATTGTGCAGATTGGTGAGTTGGCTGGGCTTGCAATTGGGTCTACAATACTCTTGAATGTGATCATTGCAGGGTATAATTAAATTAATTAAACTACCTGAATCCCAGTTAAATACTACAAAACCAGCACAGTGGGCATTTTTTTTTAACGTAAGTTGTTGTTTAACAGGCCAGTGACAGGAGCATCGATGAACCCAGTTAGAAGCCTAGGAAACGCTATTACATACGGTGAATACAGAGGAATATGGATATACTTGTTGTCACCTACTTTAGGGGCAGTGGCTGGAGCATGGGTTTACAACATCGTAAGATACACCGACAAGCCATTGACTGAGATCACAAAGAGTGTCTCTTTCCTCAAAGGTGTTGGGCGCGGGTGACAATAACCTTTTGCCGCCACGCTACTTGTCTTTGGTAGAAATAAGAAAACAAAATATTTATGTAAGCTATCGCTAAAACAACTATAATATTACCATTTAATTCCGTGTTTTTTTTTCCAGAACTCGACTCTTTCATATGGATATGGCTAACATGAATTTGGGTTATGTTATGATACCCAATGCTTTCTAATTTTATATCATTATAACGATTAGAATGAGGCAATTCATTCTCTAACTCTCCCGTAAAATTCTAGGCATGTAAATATTTTCATCCAACAACGCTTCAATGTGAACGAGATCGCATTCTAGTGCTTCTTCTGAATTGTTGATACTCATAGCATGCTTTACCTGCAAAAGAAAAATACACAATTGCCATAGAGAAACTATTTAAAATTGAGACACTTTTTTTTTTACTTCATTTTTCCTATCGTATGATCATACAAGTAAGAAGCTTTTTTTTATTATAATTAAACGAAAATGGACAAAATACCTGAATTTCTTGGATCTCAGCCACAACATTCAGCAGTCTACTGTATGATAGATCCAACAAACCACTGCCTTGAAATGATCTTCTATATGGTTACCTCTCACGAGAGCCCTATAGCCATAGTACCAGACAAATTGTAATCACATCAATTAATTAAAAGGATTAAACAAACATAGTAATACTACACTTGATCTTAGCCAGAAGATTGATAACAGTGTAAGCAAATAATACTAGTTACCCCGTTCACATTACAAATATCAGAAAAGAATGCACCGGAATCTTTACTATACGTTGTCGAATCACCAACAATTCTCTTCTACCCTTCCAACTGTGGAATTTGTTCAGGATTTGCATTGCAGCGCATGAACAGGCTCATCATGTGGTCTAGATTTCTGTTGTTTCGTATTCATTGTTACAAGAGATTAAGTGAAACAGCATTTTCATCACCGTTTCCTTTAGTTGTTTTCTCTGGAACGGTTGCATTCTGAAAACTTGATGAATACGAGCAGCAGCTTGGGAGGCATTACACACTGCAGCTACTGAATCTTGTTGAGGTCAAGCCAAAGAAAATAATGCATGTAATATTCAATCATGATCGTTGATTGTTGATTGAAAAAACTTACACCAAATTAAAAGCATCGAGTGGAAATATTGGAGCATTCACATTGCTTTTAGGCATTGTATATAGAGGCATTATTGTATATATTAAGGTTGAAATGTTGTTGGACTGCTTATGATGATTATTGTTGTGGTTGATGTATTTGTGTTTATGTAAATATGTTAAATGACAATGTTAATAATGATGAATTGTGATGATTGTTTGATTAAATGAAAGGTATGATGATTGTAACATCCTGATCAGACATTGAGGAGCAAATTAAATTAATAGCTGAATAACTAAAAGTGGCATGGAAGTTACGCATGTGCCCCTCTTGACAATATAAGTGATTTTCGTTTCTCTCTCTTCCACTCATGCTGAGCTCATTTCTCCTTTTGTGCATGCAACGGCACCATTCCCGTTTTCATCTAAAATTCAATCAGGCTTCTTCTTCTTCATCCACTCCTCGTAGGCAGCGTTGGGGTGTCTAGGAGTCTCAAAACCCTCCATTCACTAGTGGAAAAAGGACTTTTAAGCACGGTTCTGGTGACCTTTTAAGCACGGTTCTTGTTCCCACCGTGCTTATAGATAGGGGCTTTTAAGGACGGTTCCCAACCGTGCTTGTAAGGGGGTTTTAAGCACGGTTAATAGTAACCGTGCTCGTAGGTGGAGGATTTTTAAGCACGGTTCCTTAGAACCGTGCTAGTATCTCCCTCAAATGTATCAGTATTACCTACTGTTCTAGTTGCCTAACTCTTGATTCAGCTTCCTCACACCTCTCCTCTGCAAGTCGAAGCTGTGAATACACATGTCAGAAAAGTGTGCCCAGAAAAGAATGTATATATAAAAACAAAATCAATTTTCGCAATGAAAAACTTGATATTTATAAGCGTTCAGCCGTGTTATCACTTAATAAAGACAGCAGACAGTGGTATAAGTTGATTTACATCCAATCTAATTCAAAAATATATCTAAATACATAAAGAAGCTAGTGTTTCAATATCATCATACATGAACTAAATGCTCCAACAGATAAAATCAAGAAAACAGAGGTAACACAGGATTCTTTCTTGCACAATATCACCAACACGCAGCTAGAATCTCAAATCCTGTTAAAGGAAGATAAGCATAAAGTTATACTAATTTAACATACAAAGGGAACTAATTAGGTGGACACATACAGGGCCAGATTTAAATTGTAGCAATTACTTACGCAGTCTAGCAATGGGGAAGAAGAAAACTACACGCACTTCGAGAAACACCGAAGAAGAATGCACCACCAACACACCACCACCTAGCAAAGAAGAAGAAAGGAGAACCACTTTGAAGCCTCACCACCACTTCGCAACAACAAAGACGATGTTTTGGGTACTCTGTGAAGTAGAGAAACAAGAAAGAAGATGGAAATTCTTAATGGGTTTTGGCACAATGAAAATAGAAGATGGAAAAGAAGCAAACGTTGTTTGGGTACTTGATAGAGAAAGAAGAAAGAAAAGGGAAATGGGATTCGGAATGCATTTTGGTTAGTGACGAAAAAAGAAGAGGGAAATATTTTGGGTACAGGAGAGAAGGAGGAGGGAATTCTTTTAACTTTGGGAACAGTAGAGGACGAAATGTAGCATCTATGAGCACGGTTGTGAAGCAACCGTCTTTGTAGCCCCCCCTATTAGCACGGTTGTGTGGCAACCGTCTTTGTAGCCTCCCTATTAGCACGGTTCAAGGCTAACCGTGGTTAAAATTCCTATCTACTAACACGGTTCAGACAGAACCGTGGTTAAAACTCCTATCTACCAACACGGTCAAGGAACAACCGTCCTTAATTCCTATCTACCAAGACGGTTCTCATGCAACCGTGTTTAAAAAGTTGCTGGTAATTTCAAATTTGCCACCGTGCCTTTTTTAAACACGTTTAGCTATAAACCGTTCTTATATCCTGTCTTTGTTTGCATCTTTTGCACTAGTGATTGTTGGCAAGGTCGGGACTGTTAGAGGGAGCGGACAGCTCGGGGTGTCTCCGAAGTTGAGTTCGGAGGTTAACGACTTGAATAGAAGGTCGTTTGATCGAGAAAGAGTGGTCGGAGAACGCTCGACCAATGTTTGATAACTCGAGAAGCTTCTGGAATCTCTTATTCCAGGTAGGGGGTGCTTTACATTTCAAATGAATGGTTTATGGATGGATTCCGGGTAAAAATTGTTATACTGTTTGTTTTATAACTTGAAATATGATGATTGGTGTGTCCTGGTTGTATGATAACTTGCGGAATACCCGGATATGTGATATCTATGAGTTATGGAGTGTTATGTTGATTTCCGTCCATGATTGTATATTGAATTGCATGAGATGCATGTTGATGATTGTATATTGAATTGCATGAGATGCATGTTGATGATAATGAGAATGCCGAGTGCCTATGGCGTGAGACGCTTGATGATTAAAATGGTATTGATGTATTAATGATAATAACAATATGCATGAGATGCACCATTGAAAATTCTGAGAGCATATAACGTGAGACGCTTATTATTGAAATGGTAATCAAATGTATATGCATAAGATACTATGAAAGACCTTGAGTAGGACTCAAGGCAAGCCTATTGAGTGGGACTCAGGGCTGCCCGTAACACTACCGTTGTCGCTGAGAGTGACTGTGTTACATGAGAGGGCAAACGGTTTGGTACCAGTAAAACAGCCGGATCAGCTGAGAGCCTATGTTGCAACATAAAACTTAATAATGAACAACTGGATCCGATTGATTGAATGTATGTACACTGGTTAATGTTGCTGAAAGCAATGTGATTATATGGTCATGTGTATGTATTATTGAGAATAACATGAATTATATAGCCTTGAATGAGTTGAGTAAATTCTGATTTGATGATGTTATGTGAGTAATTATACTGAATGAGAGTGTATGTTGTTGTTTGTTTGAGACATCATATGGCATAGTTAATAATTGAATGATTGATCCGAGTCAATAACTGTCATTTAACATGTATAATGCTCACCCCTACTTGTGGCTATATTTTCAGTGGATTTAGGTCGGGATGGCGAAAGATGAGAGATCATCAAGTCCGTGTGAGGAGTACTTGTACAGATGTAGTGTACATATTGTAAATAGTTGTGATATAGCCTTGGCCAGCTCCTATGTATACCGTTTTGCTTTGAATATATATATGAGTTTGCACTACCCAGGATTGGGGAACATATATGTATATATATATAATGCTATGATGTTGCTAGAAATATCCAGGGAGTATTGTTATCAGAGAAATGTCAAAGGTTAAAATATTTCTAAGTGAGATACGACCGAGAGGACCACTTTCGAGGGAAGGTAGGTCAAGATACTTCCGAGTAAAACATAGCAGAAAGAACCTCTTCCGAGTGAAGAAAGTTAGCAAATTACCGAGTGAGACATAACCGAGAGGACTACATCCGAGGGATGGAAGGTCAAGATGTTTTCGAGTGAAACATAACCGAGAGAACCTCTTCCGAGTGAAGAAAGGTTAAAATAGTTCTGAGTGAGATATGTCCGAGAGGACTACTTCCGAGGGAAGGATAGTCAAGATGTTTCCGAGTGAGACATAGCTGAGTGAACCTCTTCCGAGTGAAGGAAGGTTAAAATAGTTCCGAGTAATACATGACCGAGAGGACTACTCCCAAGGGAAGGATAGTCAAGATATTTCCGAGTGAGACATAGCTGAGAGAACCTTTTCCGAGCGAAGAAAGGTTAAAATAGTTCCGAGTGAGATATGTCCAAGAGGACTACTTCTGAGGGAAGGAAGATCAAGATGTTTCCGAGTGAGACATGACCGAAAGGACTATTTCCGAGTGAAGGGAGGCCAAGATGTTTCCGAATGAGACATAACCGAGGGAACTACTTCCGAGTGAAGGAAGGTTGAAAGGTTTCCGAGTGAGGTATGACCGAGAGAATCATTTCCGGATAAAGATTAAAATGCTTTCGAGTGAACCAGGTCCGAGATGAGATCTTCTAGGCGAAGAATAAGGATCTGACTAAGAAATTTCCGAGTGAGGCATGACCTGATGGGACCATCCCCGAGTGAAAGGGGGTTCCGATTTCGAATGAAAGAACACACCGAGCGTAGGGTTTTGCTTTAGCGAGTAGGGGCTCGCTCAAGCGACCTTTACTGGTTTCATTTAACCGAATCAGGATCTTGCCAAGCGAGTGACACCCTGACTCCGTTTTCTTTTCCCGACTCCGGATTTAAACGTGAAAAATTTCCCCGGGTTTTTCGGGCTTGTCTTTATTAAGTCGGGATGTTTCAATGATTATGTGATTTTTGTAGGGACTGAATAAGTATTGTTAAAGGTTGAGGTTAAATCCAGTTTAATATTTGTCATTTAATATATATATATATATATATATATATATATATGTGTGTGTGTGTGTGTGTTTATGTGTGTATAGTTTTTGATATTAGGTGTCTTGGCCGGCTCTTTTAATTGATGTATGTATTTATATAGTGGAATTAGGTATTTGATAACCTTACTGAAAGTTTAGTATGTGTTTTGATATATGTATATGGATATTAATGACAAAGTATATATGTTCATACACAAAAATTATTTAAAGAATCATATAGTGACATATATGTATTTTGGGGCTTCTAAGCGATTAGACTCGTTTGTAAATATTAAAAAAATTACTCTAAACTTTATTAAATAAGTTTACATTTTTTACATTTAACAACTAGTAATTTTATCAAATATATTTAAATTTAATCCATTAATCTATCAGCTTTAAATTTTTTAATTTTCAAGTAACTTATATGTTAATTTTATTAAAAGAACCTATAACAAAATTTCCCTTTAATGCCGCATGTAGAAACTCTGCATCTTTCAAAATATGGATTCGCAGTACATAAGTTGTTAGAAGGATCATGTTCTTCTTTCATTATTCCCTTCCTTTCATTTTCTTCATATATATAGAATAATTAAGATAGAGATTAGTGGGTAATTATCGAGAAAACATATTTTTTTATGTTTGTCTTTTGCTAAGCTCCTTTCGACATTTCTTCTTGAAAGTTGTCACAACTGATTGATTACAAATGGAAACCAGGACGGATCCAAAAATCAAATGTGCTCTGTGGCAATATTTTCATATACATTAATTCTATCAAGTTTTAATATAAATAAATCCATAGTAAAATATTATCATCTTCAAAATATTCTTATTTTATATGATTTTTCAGTTCTTTTATCTTTATTTTTAAAATAAATTCAAGAAAATTAAAATGAATTTCACTAACATTTTATAAAGAAATTTTTATTTGCATTAAAGATCAAAATAGTATACAAAAGAATTTGTGGGGGCTCTAGCCCGTAAAGATGTTGTTTTATAAATTGAACCGAGATTGGCAGAAAGAAAGAAAATGTCCTTTGCCTTCATTTTAAATGTTTCGAACTATCTAAAATATTAATATTAATTATTAAATATTTTTAAAATTTTATTTTCACAATGAAATGAATGAATTACTAAAGGGTACATGATGGTGTAGGTCAGCATGTGACCCAAAAAAACGTGCCACGATAATAGATAATAATAAAGTCATTTATATTAAATGAGAGAGAATGGGGAGAAAAAGAAAAGAGAAGAGGAAAAAACCTAAACTTTGAATGGAACATAGCAGGAAAAGAGATAAAAAAAAATCTTTCTAACATTTTACTTTAGATTTTTTAAAAAAGAAAAAGATGATAAATTTATAATTAAAAATAATAATAGGGAATAAAAATGAAAAAATATAAAATAACTTTTGTTTTTATTTCCCAGTCTTTTTTATGATAGTATTGTATTACATCATTTTAAATTCATTAAAAAATAAAGTTATTCCATGTGAATTTACTAAATTCAATGATTGTTCTTACAAAAATACAATACAATACAATAGAATATGCAAGAGTCAACAATTTATCTTGCATTTGCAGAAGTTTCTAAACTTGAGTTCGCTCACACCATGTTCCATTCATAATACTCTCAACTATTCACAAGCTTCTACTTTAAATTCATTGAGTTTTATTTAAATAGATTTTAAATGTCAATTTAATCTTGTGTGTGCTAGAGGATGTTATAAGGGTGACTAGTAATATACGTTAATTTAAATATCTTCATAACCAATTAAGTTAATTTTATTTAGGATGTTAGCCTTTCTCTTTTACGAAAGTCATAACCGCGTGGCCTGAGAAGAAAAGGAAATGACTTTTTTTTAGGGTCAACAAAAAAGCAAAAAAGAACTTTTGGTGCCCTCTTTCATATGAGACCTATTGGCTATTCATGATTCTATCTGAATGTTCTTAGTTGGTTCAGCCTGCAACGCATTGTCAGGGACAAATTAACCACTTCAAATGTTCAAATAGCCATTTAGGAACAGTGACTAATATCAACACAGAGGCCATATACTGATATTTGTAATTGTTAACTATTCATGAAATTAATAATCATTGAAGATCCTCTTATATTGGTAAATAATATGAAAATATAATCTTTGGAGAGACTTATACAAAATTAATTGTCATTCTAATGTAATTACTTTACTTTTTTACCTTTACCACATTAAATCATTGAAATCTAGCAATGATGTATAAGGTTAATATTATCCGTTTTACATGAAAAGTATTAAGAATAAGGATTGAACTCTAATTCTCACATTTTCGATTCGATAAAGGTATAAGTTCAATAGAACTATGATCAAACCAGAGATTGAGTTGTGGTTCAACTAGTAACCATAAAAACCTGCACTAGTGCATTTTGGCCTTTTAAACACGGTTAAAATTACCCTTTAAGCACGGTTCTAGAACCGTGCTTGTTGCCAGCGTGATTGTAGATAAGGGTTTTTTAGCACGGTTTTTAACCGTGTTTAAAAGTGACATATAAACACGGTTGTTTTGAACCGTGGTTAAATTATAGAGGGTGTTTTTGTAAAACCACATTCAGGGTTGGTGCAGGGAGCCATTATTGAATTTGTAAACAGAGAAATCAAAGGAAGCTAAAAGTGAAATTGGTCTTAGAATTATAAGAAGCTGATTATTTATTTGTGTTTAATAATGTTGAGATTTGTTTGGTCAATTCCATGATAGCATGTGCAGGTTGCCATTGTTACGTTCCTGGAAAAACAAAGCATCAAGAAAGAAAGGTTCTTCATTAATACTTGAGCTTGAGCTTGAGCTTGAGCTTGAGCTTGAGCTTGAGCTTGAGCGTGAAAGGTAAGCAAAAACAAGTCAGTTGCATCAGATTCTTCTCACGCTTGAGCGTGACACGGGGCGCTTGGGCGTGAAACATCAAAGACTTGAGCTTGAGCCTTGCGCTCAAGCGTATTGAAGCAAACAAGCATCAGGCGTGGTTAATGAATAATGAATTAATTTCAATGAAAAAGGAAATCATGCATGGCTAATGAATAATGAATTAAAATGCATTAACTTAGTATAAAGCTTAAAGAATGAAATGGAACTAACCAATACAAATTTCTGGACCTTCAATTCCATTTTCTATTTCTATCCTTGGCTCTTCAATTCCACTTCGCAAACCTCACCACCACTTCGCAACAACAAAGACCAAGAACACGTTTTGGGTACTTGGCATGGTAGAGAAAAAAGAGGGAAATGGGGTTCTTAATGGGTTTTGGTGCAGTGAAGAAAGAAGAAGAGGGAAAGGTTTTGGGTACTCTTATGGTCTTCGCGCAGTGGAGAAAAGAAGGAGGGAAAGTTTTCGCTTTAAATTTTAAACACTTGTGAGCACGGTTGTAAGGGAACCGTGTTTGTTTCCCATCTATAAACACGGTTCATTGCTTAACCGTGTTAATAGATTAATTTTTTAAAACTTTTAAGCACGGGTCCCCTGACAACCGTGTTAGTATCTTACCCTTTAAGCACGGTTCCCCTCAACCGTGTTTGTAGGATTTTAAATTTGTTTTTTTTAAAAAAATATACCAACCTTTAAGCACGGTTCCCTGCAACCGTGTTTGTAAGTCTTTTAAAATTTTTTTAAAAAAAAATTATACCAACGTTTAAGCACGGTCCATTCGTAACCATGTTCATAGATGGTTTTTAAGGACGGTCGCGTCTCAACCGTGCTCGTATATGACTTTTAAAAATAAAACACGTTTCTTCGTATTTACAAAAAAACCACCGCGTTGTTTTAAGCACGGTTTTGGGATAATCGTGCTCGTATCCTGTCCTCATAGCCATTTTTTGCACTAGTGCTGACCTAAATCATTTACCTAGTCTTTTCATGATTCAACTGGTTGGATCGTCTAATTCAATCCAGTTTTGATAACAATGCACATTTCTCCCTTTCTTTTATTGTTATTTTAAAGAATAGAAAAAATAAATTACTTTTTTATTCCTTATCTTTCACTCTTATTTGAATTCTATTATTTGTTTCTCTCCAAGTGGATCTTTTAATCATGCTAAATATTTTTAATTAGTTATGGTGTTAATAGATTTTTTTATGATATTTCAAATTAATTCTCATAATTTTTTTATTTTAAAATTAGTCCCTATATTAAAAAATCATTTGATGGACCTACAACATTGATGTGTCTAACTTTCTTCGTCTCATTTTCTCGCCTCCAACTATATCCTCTCCCATCACTCCTTGTTCTCCTTCCACCATGACATTTTTCTCCCTCACCCAACGTTTTTCCCTCATCATCTCTACCATCTTTTTCCTTGTCTCTCACCCTTTATCAATCACGCTCACTCTCTTTATAGTAGAATTGGGTACAATGTTTTAATTCGTCACAATTACTTGTTAATGTAGTTGAAAGAAAGTGAGATAGGAGAATGAAAAGATATATATATGGTGAAAATAGGTGAAAGGTGAGTAATAAAAAGTAAGACTGGTGAAAGGAGAATGAGAGGTGAGGGAAATAAGTTGGGGTGGTAAAAAGGGAAGAGTATGGGTTAAAAAATTATTAATGTACATTATAAACTAATGAGTCTTATAAAAAAGGATTATAAAAAGACTCAAAAACAAGTCCTTATAAAAAGTATCAGAGAAAGTTTTTTTTATTTTTACTTTTAATTAATTACAAAATCGCTACATTATTTTCAATTTCTAAATGTTTCTAAAAGAAACACATGTTTTTTTTACAAAAGAAACATGTTTTTCTTTTTATTTTCTTTCAACAAATACGTTTTTGGTTTGAAAAGATATTTCCTCTTTCAATTTTTTCATTTTTAATTACAAACTTGTGATATTATTTTTTGTTTAGAAAAGTTTTTACTAGAAATTTTGAAACATAATAAAAAATATTTTAGTGCTTCACATTTTAAAAAAAACAAAATTAAAAATTACTTAATATAAATAAATAAACCCTAAACAAAAAATAATTTTATCAAACCAAACAGAATATTCTAAGTGTTTATTTCGCAAGAAAGTTAAAATGTTATTGAAAGCTAGTAAAGGCTAATAAGTTAGTTGATTGTATTAGAAGTGTTTGATAAAACTAATTGTTTCAGTAGCTGAAAAATATAAAATGACATAAAAGGACACATTTAATTATTTAAACAAAACTTATGTTGTATATATAAACTTTTTTAAATATTTTAATTAATATCAAGATTAATAAAATAATATTTAAGGTTTTTTATAACAAAAAATTTATGAAATGTATAAGTAAAATATATTTCAAATATGATAATTCATATAAGTATTCTTCATAGAAGTCATTTTACAAGTTTTGATAAAATAATTATTTACAATAATAATAATAATAAATAATGTAAATATCTCTAATAAAGTAACAATGTTGTTGTGAATGTCTTACATCCCAGTAGATTTCTTAATAAATAAAATAAAAACTTAAAAAGAGACATTTTGTTTTAGGTTTTCAAAAAGTAAAATAAGAATTTAATCTTCAAAAAATAAAATAAAAGTTAGTAGTAGGAATTATTACAAATATAGAGGGACAATAAAGTAAAAAAGGATTTCAGCTAGTAGTTAAAATTAAAAAACATTATTTGAAGTAATATTTAAAAAAACACTACCAACTAACTAAAAAGTAATATTTGGGCTATCCACTCAAACACTTCTAATTTACATTTTGTAACATTTCAACTATTAATTTTAATTTTCAGCTAATTGAAATGTTTTACCGAAAATTTGGTAAATCAAATTATAATTCTATTTCATATCACATATTTATTTTATCAAACTCAAATTATAATCTAAAAATTATATAATAATTTACAAATTTGCTAATAGTTTATTTTGTAGTTAACTTTCGTTTTTATTTTATCACATTGATTAATTATTTTAAATATACACCTAAATATTACAAATAAGTTCATATTTTTATTTTTAACTTTATCATAAAATAATCAGTTACTTTAAACAAATATGTTGAGTACTAATTTAAAACTTTTTGTTTATCTAAATGTCTGTTAAACAAAATAGTCATACATCATAAATGACTTTATGTTAATAGCTATATAGTTTTTTAAAATGTTACATGAAGCAACAATTAAACTTATAAATTCTAAACTTATTGTATTTATTAATATTTTTTATAAAAACCACTTTTATATTTTGAAAGAAAACATGTCCTCTATGTCATTTTAACAACTAGTTTTTTTTGAGAAAATATAATTATATTCTTTTAAAATTATATTTACCTAATATAGTCACACATATACAATAATAATCAATTATAGTAATTATAAATGGTTATATTCATAATTACCTATTAAAATAATTCATAAAAATACTCTAATCGAAACCTATTCCAATTGTTTTGTTAGGTAGCGATGATTTGTATTTTTGCAAAGCAAACTTTATCTGAAAATTAGTTAAAAATATAATACAATACAATAGAATGTGCAAGAGTCAACAATTTATCTTGCATTTGCAGAAGTTTCTAAACTTGAGTTCGCTCACACCATGTTCCATTCATAATACTCTCAACTATTCACAAGCTTCTACTTTAAATTAATTGAGTTTTATTTAAATAGATTTTAAATGTCAATTTAATCTTGTGTGTGCTAGAGGATGTTATAAGGGTGACTAGTAATATACGTTAATTTAAATATCTTCATAACCAATTAAGTTAATTTTATTTAGGCTGTTAGCCTCTCTCTTTTACGAAAGTCATAACCGCGTGGCCTGAGAAGAAAAGGAAATGACTTTTTTTTAGGGTCAACAAAAAAGCAAAAAAGAACTGTTGGTGCCCTCTTTCATATGAGACCTATTGGCTATTCATGATTCTATCTGAATGTTCTTAGTTGGTTCAGCCTACAATGCATTGTCAAGGACAAATTAACCACTTCAAATGTTCAAATAGCCATTTAGGAACAATGACTAATATCAACACAGATGCCATATACTGATATTTGTATTTGTTAATCATTCAAGATCCTCTTATATTGGTATATAATATGAAAATATAATCTTCGGAGAGACGTATACAAAATTAATTTTCATTCTAGTGTAATTACTTTACTTTTTTACCTTTACCACAATAAATCATTGAAATCTAGCAATGATGTATAAGGTTAATATTATCCGTTTTACATGAAAAGTATTGAGAATAAGGATTGAACTCTAATTCTCAAATTTTCGATTCGGTAAAGGTATAAGTTCAATAGACTATGATCAAACCAGAGATTGAGTTGTGGTTCAACTAATAACCATAAAAGACTGACCTAAATCATTCACCTAGTCTTTTCACGATTCAACTGGTTGGATCGTCTAATTCAATCCAGTTTTGATAACAATGCACATTTCTCCCTTTCTTTTATTGTTATTTTAAAGAATAGAAAAAATAAATTACTTTTTTTATTCCTTATCTTTCACTCTTAATTGAATTCTATTATTTGTTTCTCTCCAAGTGGATCTTTTAATCATGCTAAATATTTTTAATTAGTTATGGTGTTAATAGATTTTTTTATGATATTTCATATTAATCCTCATAATTTTTTTATTTTAAAATTAGTCCCTATATTAAAAAATCATTTGATGGACCTACAACATTGATGTGTCTAACTTTCTTCGTCTCATTTTCTCGCCTCCAACTATATCCTCTCCCATTGTTCTCCTTCCACCACGACATTTTTCTCCCTCACCCAACATTTTTCCTTCATTATCTCTACCATCTTTTTCCTTGTCTCTTACCCTTTATCAATCACGCTCACTCTCTTTATAGTAGAATTGGGTACAATGTTTTAATTCGTCACAATTACTTGTTAATGTAGTTGAAAGAAAGTGAGATAGGAGAATGAAAAGATATATATATGGTGAAAATAGGTGAAAGGTGAGTAATAAAAAGTAAGACTGGTGAAAGGAGAATGAGAGGTGAGGGAAATAAGTTGGGGTGGTAAAAAGGGAAGAGGTTGAAAGTAGAGCTAGGTATATATGCCAAAGCCTATTGGCTAGTTCGTTAATATGTGGAAGTAGGTTAGGGTAAAGAAAAAATATGTCTATTTAAAATCAATTGTTTTGCTCGATTCATTTAACCTATGAAAAATAGGTTTAGGCCTGCATGCTAAAGATTATTTTTTGGACTCTTACATTAATTACCAACTACCAAATTTCAATATTTGGATTTTCGTATGCTTGTGTTGAATTTTAATATTTAGACTACTTAAATATATACATTATTCGTTAAATGGTCTAATTCAATTGATTGAGTCGAGTATGTGAGTTGTTGTAACCCTCTAATGAAATGTGTTTGAATAAAATGAATTTTTCATTATCTCTTACGTTTTAATATTTTATTTTGATTTTTAAGTTAATTTATATTCTTATGAAAATTGGCTTATTAGTTTGCGCCTTATGCAAGTTTAAATAGGTTAAACAGTTTTCAATGCATTTAAAATTTAAGCCCAAAACAGCTAGATTTACCCATTCCTCCAACTCTAGTTGAGGGTGAATAGGGGAGGGGGGATGTGGTTGGCAAGTGGAATATTTAACATTAAATACACTAACACCAGGAACTTTTTTCTTCTCATTTTCATATTCTTTCATTAAATGTTTCTCTTTTTTTGTTGAGACATGAAACTAGGTCTTCCCTTTACACTAGTCCAATAACAATGATTGACAAAACAATATTAGAATACTTAACATCAAAATATAACACTGCAACAAATTTAAACATGAATGATTAAATTGGTAAAAAAAATCTTAAAAGATCAAAACGAGAATTAGCGGGTTACCCACATAATTGTTTTTGCACTTTTGGTGGAAAAGAAATCAAAAAAATGACAGCCTATTAAAAAATTCCTTTTAAGTTTCACAATTCACTAACATAAACATCCGCTTCTTCATACGTATCTCTCTTTTTTACCACCATTCCAAAGAATTAAAAGAACACTTAAAAGACCTAAAATACATTACGATGTTTATAATTTAATTAATACCTCTAAATAACTAATTAATTATATATGTTATGTCAAGTATGAGGTACCAAACTTAAGTATCGTATGTTTTACATCAGTTTAATAAGGATCCAGTATTATTTTCTTAAATCTAGTGGAGAACTTAGGGTATTGTAATATTTTGTTCAACACACACACACACACACCAGTATCTCGTGCTAAGGGGTTAAATAGGGTGTCATCTACAAAGACACTTCGACGCTTAAGTCAATACACTATCAATATCAAAGTTTCAGCGTTTTAGGTTACGTTAAACGTACCTCATATGTGGTAAATGAGTAGTTTTTCTTTTTATTTTCTTTCAATTAAAAAAATAAATACGTTTTTGGTTTGAAAAGATATTTCCTCTTTCAATTTTTTCATTTTTAATTACAAACTTGTGATATTATTTTTTGTTTAGAAAAGTTTTTACTAGAAATTGTGAAACATAATAAAAAATTATTTTAGTGCTTCACATTTTAAAAAAACAAAATTAAAAATTGAAAATTAGTTAATATAAATAAATAAATCCCTAAACAAAAAATAATTTTACCAAACCAAACAGAATATTCTAAGTGTTTATTTGGCAAGAAAGTTAAGATGTTATTGAAAGCTAGTAAAGGCTAATAAGTTAGTTGATTGTATTAGAAGTGTTTGATAAAACTAATTGTTTCAGTAGCTGAAAAATATAAAATGACATAAAAGGACACATTTAATTATTTAAACAAAACTTATGTTGTATATATAAACTTTTTTAAATATTTTAATTAATATCAGGATTAATAAAATAATATTTAAGGTTTTTTATAACAAAAAGTTTATGAAATGTATAAGTAAAATATATTTCAAATATGATAATTCATATAAGTATTCTTCATAGAAGTCATTTTACAAGTTTTGATAAAAATGATTATTTACAATAATAATAATAATAAATAATGTAAATATCTCTAATAAAGTAACAATGTTGTTGTGAATGTCTTACATCCCAGTAGATTTCTTAATAAATAAAATAAAAACTTAAAAAGAGACATTTTGTTTTAGGTTTTCAAAAAGTAAAATAAGAATTTAATCTTCAAAAAATAAAATAAAGGTTAGTAGTAGGAATTATTAAAAATATAGAGGGACAATAAAGTAAAAAAGGATTTCAGCTAGTAGTTAAAATTAAAAAACATTATTTGAAGTAATATTTAAAAAAACACTACCAACTAACTAAAAAGTAATATTTGGGTTATCCACTCAAACACTTCTAATTTACATTTTGTAACATTTCAACTATTAATTTTAATTTTCAGCTAATTGAAATGTTTTACCGAAAATTTGGTAAATCAAATTATAATTCTATTTCATATCACATATTTATTTTATCAAACTCAAATTATAATCTAAAAGTTATATAATAATTTACAAATTTGCTAATAGTTTATTTTGTAGTTAACTTTTGTTTTTATTTTATCACATTGATTAATTATTTTAAATATACATCTAAATATTACAAATAAGTTCATATTTTTATTTTTAACTTTATCACAAAATAATCAGTTACTTTAAACAAATATGTTGAGTACTAATTTAAAACTTTTTGTTTATCTAAATGTCTATTAAACAAAATAGTCATACATCATAAATGACTTTATGTTAATAGCTATATAGTTTTTTAAAATGTTACATGAAGCAACAATTAAACTTATAAATTCTAAACTTATTGTATTTATTAATATTTTTTATAAAAACCACTTTTATATTTTAAAAGAAAACATATCCTTTATGTCATTTTAACAACTAGTTTTTTTTGAGAAAATATAATTATATTGTTTTAAAATTATCTTTACCTAATATAGTCACACATATACAATAATAATCAATTATAGTAATTATAAATGGTTATATTCATAATTACCTATTAAAATAATTCATAAAAATACTCTAATCGAAACCTATTCCAATTGTTTTGTTAGGTAGTGATGATTTGTATTTTTGCAAAGCAAACTTTATCTAAAAATTAGTCAAAAATACAATACAATACAATATAATGTGCAAGAGTCAACAATTTATCTTGCATTTGCAGAAGTTTCTAAACTTGAGTTCGCTCACACCATGTTCCATTCATAATACTCTCAACTATTCACAAGCTTCTACTTTAAATTCATTGAGTTTTATTTAAATAGATTTTAAATGTCAATTTAATCTTGTGTGTGTTAGAGGATGTTATAAGGGTGACTAGTAATATACGTTAATTTAAATATCTTCATAACCAATTAAGTTAATTTTATTTAGGATGTTAGCCTTTCTCTTTTACAAAAGTCATAACCGCGTGGCTTGAGAAGAAAAGGAAATGACTTTTTTTTAGGGTCAACAAAAAAGCAAAAAAGAACTTTTGGTGCCCTTTTTCATATGAGACCTATTGGCAATTCATGATTCTATCTGAATGTTCATAGTTGGTTCAGCCTACAATGCATTATCAGTGAGTAATTAACCACTTCAAATGTTCAAATAGCTGTAACACCCTGGAGCCAACTTGTAAATCTCAAGATAATTACCCTTACCATATAAAATCTCTTAGATAACTTATTTTTCACCTGGTAATTATCAAGAGATTCACAACCTGATTCCAGAGGTTACTGATACAATATCAGAGTACGCAACCTTTACATAATTAACATCTTATTATTATACATAACATCAGAGTTACATACATATTATATTTTACAACAGGCACCTAGATCTTATAGAATATAAAGACGTAAAGTACCAAAACATAGCATATACATAATACAGCAATAGTAGTCATGCAAGCAAGCATCATCATCAAAAACCTTCATAATTCATCCATATTCAGCAACATCCACTTTGTCACATGTCCTCCTGGTTAACCACTAAAGGGTTGCCACAAGTAATAGAAAGAGTGAGATAAAATATCAAATAAATAGAAATTAAATCAGAACAAACACAATCACAAGTAGGATGCTATGCGATGCAAATGCCAAACAAGTATTTTGTTTTATACTAATATTATTATATTCTGTTCTTTTTAATGAAAATGCATGATGGATCTATTCTGGTGGGAACATCTGCAGTGATTTCCAACAATAACATTTTTACGGATATCCAACCGATACCGCGCCCCATAATGCAACACCAACATCGGATAACAATATCATAATATCAATAACAAGTGTTGCGGGACCCCCCTTAAGGACACACTGCTTAGCCCTTAAGACGGCCGTGGTATAAAACCACCGCAGAGGTCTGTGCTCAACAGAGCGCGTTCCCCCACCGGGAACCCCCTCAAAGAACCCCTCTGCGGATTCTTTGAACGGCCAATGCATATGATGCATGAATACATTACATTATCAAATTCCTTTATAACTAATTTTAACAATAAAATTATTATAACAATCAATTAAGCATACTTTATTTATAACTCAAGAATATGGAAACACATTTTCCATATTATTTATATCATAATTCAATCATACGGAAACACATTTCCCATAATATTCATATCATATTTCAAACATATGAAAACATATTTTCCATAATATTTCATATTTCAAAGAATATGGAAACACATTTTCCATGTTATAGTAATTGTTTAATATCATATTCCAAACCATCAATTTCATAATTTAATTCAAATTAAATTAAAATCTAACTAAATGAGTTTCTAAACAATTAAACAAGCAATTCTAACTTAATTTCTATGTATTTAATATCTTATCCCCTCTTTCTTACCTCAAGTGAAGATCGTTAAGCTTTCCTTATGCTAACTCCCTTGTATTTCTTCAAATCTTCAAATTTGCGTAATTTCTTCTTATACGGAAATTAAAGTATGAAGGTTTTGAGAGCTTGAAGAGGGAGATGAAAGGTTATAGGATCTGTGAGGTTTGTGGTCTGAGGAAATGTGGGAGGTCAGGGCTCTATTTATAGGCTTTCAATGGCGGTCACTGTAGCAAATACTGTAGCAAATCACTGTAGCAAATCACTGTAGCAGTTCAAAATTGACATGAGGCGGTGGAAATTTGGAGAATTCTCACGAATTCTCTACATTCTGCAACATTTTTCATGTGACGTTACTGTAGCATTTTACTGTAGCAGATTTTTATTTTATTTTATTATTCTATTCTACATTCCATTCTCGTTTATTTCCGTTTTAAGTCAGACTGAAAATATACTTATATTAAATTTCCTATTTTCTATGATTCATTTCTTATTTCTTTGAGAAACTTTAATTTTTCACTGTTTAATTACTGCTTAAAAATTAGGCTGTTACAATAGCCATTTAGGAATAGTGACTAATAGCAACACAGATGCCATATACTGATATTTGTATTTGTTAATCATTCAAGATCCTCTTATATTGGAATATAATATGAAAATATAATCTTCAGAGAGATGTATACAAAATTAATTTTCATTCTAATGGAATTAATTTACTTTTTTACCATTACCACATTAAATCATTGAAATCTAGCAATGATGTATAAGGTTAATATTATCCGTTTCACATGAAAAGTATTGAGAATAAGGATTGAACTCTAATTCTCATACTTTCGATTCGGTAAAGGTATAACTTCAATAGAACTATGATCAAACCAGAGATTGAGTTGTGGTTAAACCGTGTGAATCGATTCAAATGGGGATGAATCGATTCATCCACCTGATTCTCCATTCTTTGTGTATTTTTCCACCCTTTTTGAGATCCTTTTGCATATTCCTTGGTTCCTTTGATCCTTAGGCACTTTGATCTTCATTTTGGATTGGAATTCTTGAGTTCGTGGATCCATTTTCTTTTGGCACTCATTAAAAATCAAATATTAAATAAAGCTCAAATGATGAAAATGTGTTAAAATGCAATATCTTACACACTAAGTGATGGCAAATTATACACATTTAAAGTGAAGAATTAAAGATAAATCATGCATCATCAGATAACTTTTTTTTTTTACCTGGTAATTATCAAGTGATTCACAACTTGATTCCAGAGGTTACTGATACAATATCAGAGTGTGAAACTTTCTACATAACTAACTTTATTTTATTATACATAATATCAGAGTCTAATACATATTATAGTTTACAACAGACACCTAGATCTTATAAAATATAAAGATGTAAAGTACCAAAACGTAGCATATACATAATACAGTCATAGTAGTCACGCACGCAAGCATCAGCATCAAAAGCCTTCATAATTTATCCACATCAAGCATCATCCACTTTGTCACATATCATCCTAGTTAATCACTAAAGGGTTGTCACAAGTAACAGAAAGAGTGAGATAAAAAGTCAAATAAATAGAAATTAAATTAGAACAAACACATCCATAAGTAGGATGCTATGCGATGCAGATGCCAAACAAGTATTTTGTATTATACTTATGTTATTATATTCTGTTCTTTTATATGAATGAAAATGCATGATGGATCCATTCTGGTGGGAACATTTGCAGTGATTTCCAACAATAACATTTTTACGGATATCCAACCGATACCGCATCCCATAATGCAACACCAACATCGAATAACAATACCATAATATCAATAACAAGTGTTGCGGGACCTCCCTTAAGGACACACTGCTTAGCCCTTAACACGGCCGTGGTATAAAACCACCACAGAGGTCTGTTGCTCAACAGAGCGCGTTCCCCCACCGGGAACCCCCTCAAAGAACCCCCTTGCGGATTCTTTGAACGGCCAATGCATATGATACATGAATGCAGTAAATTTATATAAATAAATTAATTCATAATTTAACAATAAGAATTTATTATAAAATTCAATAAGATACGATATTTCATCATCTTTACAAGTATAATCCATATACTATAATTAAAAATATGGAAACATAATATAAACTAATTACTATATTTAATAATTCAAACAATAAGGAAACACTTTTCATATAACTATTATAATTATTATTCCAAGGGTTATGGAAACACATTTTCCATAACATTTATTGATTTATCATATTCTTTATTTCAAGGAATATAGAAACATGTTTTCAAAATGGTTATTTTATCCATTTATTTAATTAAATAACTTTAATATTATTTTGTAAAAAATTTCAGATTTTGATAAATTGTAATGTCTTAGTAGTTAAGATTAAAGTAGATTTTAATAATGATATATCCATATAAGGTAGTATAGTATAAAGAAAATTGACAAAAATACCAATAAGAACTTAAAATAGAAATTCTAAAAATATTAGTGCGCTACCTATTAGTGCGGTTGTAACAGAAACCACACTAATAGGGTTCTGCATATGCTGTTACGAAAACAGCATCTTGTTTTTGTGATTTATATATGTTTCACCCATTCCAATTGTAATTTAAGCATACCAAATGATGTTAAATCATCATATAACATTAGGAATATATTATATATCATATTTCAATGTATTAATATTAATTTCAAAATTTAATTCCTTTAAATAAAAATTTTAACTATTCACATTCAATGTTATTTAGTCAAATACTGATATATTTCTAATCTAATTTCTATCTATCCGATATTTTATCCCCTCTTTCTTACCTTAATTTCAGATTCCCAAACTCGGTTTGTGCTCAAGCTCCTTGTTTCTCCTTGAAACTTCAATGGAAAATGATTTTTAGGATTCTAAAATTGAAGGCCTTAGAGTTATAGAAACGAAGGTTTGAAGGTTTGAATTAGAAGATAATGGAGGATAGAAGGATTTGGGTGATTTTAATTGAAGAAAACTGAAGTGGAGGTTCCTTTATATAGGCAAAGAAAGGCGGTGGAATAAGGCGGTGCGAAGGAGGAAGAAGGGTCGGGAGAAATCTGATCTTTCTTCTCTCTTTTTTTTAATTATTATAATAATGGGTTCTTTAATAATTCTACATTTAATTGTCATATTTTATTTTCTTTTAGTCTCATTTTAAATCCGATTTTCGAAATAAAAATATCCCTATAACCAGGATAAAATTTCCTATTTTCTAAGATTTATTTCTTATTTTTCTAAGAAACTTTAATTTTTCACTGTTTAATTATCGATTCAAAATTTAATTAAAAATTGGGCTGTTACACTCTCCCCCCGTTATAAAAATTTCATCCTTGAAATTTAAATGTATCTGGTTAGAATAATTCAGGATATTGACTCCTAATCTCATCTTCTCGTTCCCAAGTCATGCTTACTTCATCTCCTTGTTGCCAAGCTACTTTCACCAATGAGATCTCCTTGCCTCTTAGTCGCTTGACGTCCCTGTCCATTATCTTCACTGGTGTTACTAGAATCGTCAGGTTTTCCTTAACTTCTATATCATCAGTCTCAATCACATGGTCTGGATCAGGTACATACTTTTGTAATTGTGAGACATGGAACACATTATGAAGATTGGAAAGATGAGGCGGCAATACGATCTGATATGCCACTTTACCAATTCTTTTCAGGATCTCATATGGTCCTATATACCTTGGAGTAAGCTTCTTACTTTTTAACACTCTTCTAACTCCCTTATTAGGCGATACTTTCAAGAATACATAATCTCCAACTTGGAATTCTAGTGGCTTCCTTCTTTGATCATAATATGACTTCTGCCGATCTTGCGCAACTTTTATCCTTTCTCTAATCATCTGAATTTGCTCTGTCGTTTGCTGAACAATTTCTGGTCCAGGAGTTAGATTCTCACCTGTCTCTAACCAACAAATTGGTGACCTACACTTTCTGCCGTATAATGCCTCATATGGTGCCATCCCAATGCTTGAGTGATAACTGTTATTATATATGAATTCGATTAGTGGAAGGTAATATTCCCAGCTTCCACCATGTTCTAACACACACGCTCTTAGTAAATCCTCTAAACTCTGGATAGTCCTCTCTGACTGTCCATCAGTTTATGGATGATAGGCAGAGCTTAACTTCAGTCTAGTACCAAGCTCTTTATGTAAACTTCCCCAGAATCGAGAAGTAAATCTAGGATCTCTATCAGACACTATGCTTGACGGTACCCCATGTAGTCTCACTATCTTCTTTATATACACTTGAGCCAATTTCTCAAGCGAATGATTCTTGTTGATTGGAAGAAAATGAGCTGATTTTGTTAATCTATCGACTATCACCCAGATAGCATCATTGCCTCTTTGTGTTTTAGGTAAGCCTGACACAAAGTCCATGGCAATGTCATCCCATTTCCATACTGGTATTTCTAGTGGTTGTAATCCACCAGATGGTTTCTGATGTTCTACTTTACTTTCCTAACATATTAAGCAAGATGAAACATACTCAGCTATCTCATTTTTCATCCTCTTCCACCAGAAGTCCTTTCTTAAATCTTGATACATCTTCGTAGATCCAGGATGAATACTAAGCATGCTTTTGTGGGCTTCATCTAGAATCATCTTCTTTAGTTCTGCATCCTTTGGGACACATATTCTTCCTTTCATCCTCCATACTCCGTCTGAACCTTCTTGTAATCCCAGATATTTCCCATTATGTTGTGTCTCTATCATTCCTTGGAGACATACATCCAATCTTTGTTTTTCACACCCCATCTTCAAAAAATCATTAGTGATTTTTAGAACTGACAACCATATTTACTAAAGATTTCTCCTCAACTGCTATGTTTAAGTCTCTAAATTGTTTAATCATTTCTAATTCTTTTATCATTAAAGCTGCCATATGAATAGCTTTTCTACTAAGCGCGTTAGCAACCACGTTGGCTTTCCCCGGGTGGTACTTCAACTCAAAGTCATAGTCCTTGAGAAATTCCATCCATCGACGTTGTCTCATATTTAATTCTTTTTGATCAAATAGGTATTTGAGACTCTTATGATCACTATAAACTTCAAACTTTGCACCGTATAAGTAGTGCCTCTAAATTTTTAAAGCAAAAACAATGGCCGCTAATTCTAAATCATGAGTAGGGTAATTAAGTTCGTGTGGTCGTAATTGCCTTGAAGCATAAGCAATTACTTTTCTTTGTTGCATTAAGACACAACCAAGTCCCAACTTTGAAGCGTCACAATAAACTTCAAAGTTTTCTTGGGGGTTTGGTAAAGCTAGAACTGGTGCAGTTGTTAATCTCTTTTTTAATTCTTGGAAACTTGCTTCGCATTCAGGAGTCCAAATAAAAGGTTTATTTTTACAGGTTAATCGAGTCATTGGTAAAGCAATTCAGGAGAATCCTTCAATAAATCTTCGGTAGTAGCCCGCGAGTCCTAAGAAACTCCTGATTTCTGTGACAGTCTTCGGCCTTTCCCAAGCTATTACAGCTTCAATCTTCACAGGGTCGACTGACACTCCATTCTTAGATATCACATGGCCTAAGAATTTTACTTCATTAAGCCAAAACTCACATTTGGATAGTTTGGCATATAGCTGCTTCTCCTTTAGTATTTGTAGTACTAAGTACAGATGCTCCTCATGCTCCTCCTTGGTTTTGGAATAGATAAGAATATCATCTATAAAGACAATGACGAATTGATCCAGGTATGGATGGAATATTTGGTTCATATAGTCCACGAACACGGCTGGAGCATTAGTTACCCCAAAAGGCATAACTAAATATTCATAATGGCCATAGCGTGTTCTAAAGGCTGTCTTTGGAATATCTTCTTTCTTCACGCGAATTTGATGATAACCCGATCTTAAGTCTATCTTGGAGAACACAGTAGCTCCTTGTAGTTGATCAATAAGGTCATCGATCCTTGGTAACGGATATTTATTCTTAACCGTGACTTTGTTCAGTTGGCGATAATCGACACAAAGTCTCATACTACTGTCCTTCTTCTTGACTAGTAGAATTGCTTTTCTAATAACTCCCCAACTTGCTTCTTTAGTTCAATTAGTTCTACTAAAGACATTCTATAGGGTTCTCTAGCAATGGGTTCTGCTCCAGGAATTAGGTCAATAGAGAATTCTATATCTCGTTCAGGAGGTAATCCTGGAACATCCTTAGGGAATACTTCTGAGAATTCACAGACTACTGGTATCTTACTTACATCAGGAATAACTTTTCCTTCGGTAAGTGTAAATACCATGAATAATTAGGCTTCATTGTTCAAGGAATGTTCTATAGGGTTCTATATGGCATCATATTCCTGACACTCTATGTTGTCAGGTGGAAAGATCACTGTCTTATTACGGCAATCCACAAGAACATGATTACCAGATAGCCAATCCATCCCCAAAATGATTTCCAAGTCCTTTAATGGTAAGCATACTATGTTCACGTTAAAATTTCTACCTCCTATATGTATAGAACAGCCTTCACACACGTTAGCTGTCCTAAGATGGTTACCAGTAGGAGTAGAGATAAGCAAATCATATTGCATAGATTTCATAGGTAAATTCAGATGCCTAACACATTCTTCAGCAATAAAAGAATGTGTCGCACCAGAATCAAATAAAACTGATAAAGTAGTATTGTTAAGAATGCACTCACTTTGTACTAAGTCATCTGCCTGCGATGCCTCTGATCCACTAATTACAAATACTCTGCCAGCTGTAGGTGATTTGTTCTGATTATTCACTAGTTGTCCATTTTCTCATCCTCGACCAGCTGTGCCTTTGACGTTAAGTCCTCCGCGACCATTGGTATTACGTCCATCTCGAATGTTGGCTCCTCCTTTATTGGCTCCATTGTTGTTGTTCTCAGTTTTAACATTCACAGTGTTAGCGCCTTGGTGAAGTTGTGGGCAGTTGGGACGAATATGTCCCTTCTGGTTGCATTGGAAATAGGTAACATCTGTCTGTATACAATCACGGGTTCTATGATTTCTTCTGCATTTGTAGCAATTCCATGTGATTGGTTGGTTAACGCGTCCTCCAGATGATGAAGATGATCCTCCTCGAAATCGATTCTGATTAAATGCTCCTCGCCTTTTAAAGTTCACTAGTTGAGGTCTCAATTGTTTACTGCTTTTCTCCTACTCTATCCTAGCCCGATGGTTCTCTTCAAAAATTTTGCATTTATTGATTAAAGTAGGAAAACTCCTAATCTCCTGATGTCCTATGGCTTCTTTAATTTCTGGCCTTAAGCCATTTTCAAATTTGACACATTTAGAAGCCTCAGTCCCTGGTTGTTGGAAAGGAGGATAGAACAATGATAGTTCCTCAAATTTGGTATTGTATTCTCCGACAGACATATTCCCTTGCTTTAATTCTAAAAATTCTAATTCCTTTTTGCTCCTAACACTAGCAGGGAAATATTTCTTGAGAAAGCTTTCTTTAAAATTCTGCCAGTTGAGTAGCCTACCAGCTTCCAGTAACCTATCGCGAGCAAAGATCCACTAATTTTCTGCTTCCCCTACCATCATGTAGGTAGCGTATTCTACCTTCTGAGATTCAGTGCAAGGTAAGGACCGGAAGATACGTTCCATTTCTTTAATCCACAGGTAAGCCACCTCTGGATTATAATCTCTTTTAAACTGGGTAGGTTTCCTTTTCAGGAAATGGTCAAGTCCATGGGTTTCTTCAGCTAACCTTTGTTGTTCTTGTCTTTCAAGGATCTCAGTAAATCGGTTGAATGCAGCAGCCATGGCATCATCGTTCTGACATCTAGCCATTTCTTATCCTACGGATACGAGTACCACTGCATTCAGTTACTGAGCATCTAATATACTCAGAGTTCTAACAATTTTTATGTTATCTAACTAGTAATTATACTAAACAAAAACATACAAAGAGCATACATAACACACAAGCACACAAATTTCAAATAAATAGCAATCAAGGTTCACATACTTTAAATTATTCTATATTAATCTCTAATCATTTACTAAGGTTTTCTTTATATTTTATAAATCATTGCTCTGATACCACTTCAGTTGTAACACCCCGTGGCCAACTTTCAAATCTCAAGATAATTACCGTCACCATATAAATTTTCTTGGATAAATTATTTTTTTACCAAGTAATTATCAAGTGATTCACAACTTGATTCCAGAGGTTACTGATACAATATCAGAGTGTGAAACTTTTTACATAAGCATCAAAAGCCTTCATAATTTATCCACATCAAGCATCATCTGTAACGCCTCAGCCGCTTTTTAGGAATGAACGACTCTCCCCACAGACCAACACGAGACCTTTCCAATGTGCTTTTGTCCTCACTCACACATTTCCTGAGAACTTCCCAGGAGGTCACCCATCCCAGAATTACTCCAAGTTAAGCACGCTTAACTTTAGAGTTCTTAAGTTATAGGCCACCGAAAAGGCTAATGCATTTGTTGGTATAGGTAGTATGAATTCATTTCTTTAAGCTATCCTCGACTGTATAGTCCCATACCTATACAGTCTTTGGATCCCTCTCATTCTGGTATGTATTCAGTTCGTTCATGTGTCCCTCCCACTGGAAGCTTGCCAGGAGCCGCTCCTTGTCCGTGCCTATGCACCGGCGATCACTCCCCGCCCTCAACAGTGCCCGGGATGCCACATTCCCCGCTGGAAGCCTGCCAGGAGCCGCTCCTTGTCCATGCCCATGCACCGGCGATCACTCCCCGCCCTCAACAGCGCCGGGATGTCACATGCCCACCAGTTTCAGTTGTAACACCCTGGAGCCAACTTGCAAATCTCAAGATAGTTACCCTCACCATATAAAATTCTCTTAGATAACTTATTTTTCACCTGGTAATTATCAAGAGATTCACAACCTGATTCCAGAGGTTACTGATACAATATCAGAGTACGCAACCTTTACATAATTAACTTCTTATTATTATACATAACATCAGAGTTCCATACATATTATATTTTACAACAAACACCTAGGTCTTATAAAATATAAAGATTTAAAGTACCAAAACATAGCATATACATAATACAGCCATAGTAGCCATGCAAGCAAGCATCATCATCAAAAGCCTTCATAATTCATCCACATCAAGCATCATCCACTTTGTTACATGTCTTCCTGGTTAACCACTAAAGGGTTGCCACAAGTAACAGAAAGAGTGAGATAAAATATCAAATAAATAGAAATTAAATTAGAACATACACAATCACAAGTAGGATGCTATGCGATGCAGATGCCAAACAAGTATTTTGTATTATATTTATATTAATAATTCCATTCTCTATATGAATGAAAATGCATGATGGATCCATTCTGGTGGGAACATCTGCAGTGATTTCTGACAATAACATTTTTACGGATATCCAACCGATACCGCGCCCCATAATGCAACACCAACATCGGATAACAACATCATAATATCAATAACAAGTGTTGCGGGACCCCCCTTAAGGACACACTGCTTAGCCCTTAAGACGGCCGTGGTATAAAACCACCGCAAAGGTCTGTTGCTCAACAGAGCGCGTTCCCCCACCGGGAACCCCCTCAAAGAACCCCCCTGCGGATTCTTTGAACGGCCAATGCATATGATGCATGAATGCATTAAATTATCAAATTCCTTTATATAATTAACAATAAAATTATTATATCAATCAAATAAGCATACTTTATTTGTAATTCAAAGAATATGAAAACACATTTTTCATATTATTTATATCATAATTCATTCATATGGAAACACATTTTCCATAATATCATAATTCAAATATATGAAAACATATTTTCTATAATATTTAATAATTCAAAGAATATGGAAATACATTTTCCATGTTATAGTAATTATTTAATATCATATTCCAAAGAATATGGAAAATTATATTTTCTATGATATAAAATTATACCACTAAAACAAGAGTTTTCTCCTTTTAAATGTTTAAATAAACTTTTAAATTTAATTTAATTAATTATATTTATTTTATTTCAAAATAAAGTCTCTAAAATAATAAAAATCCAATAATAATAAAAATTCTGATTTTCATAAAAAAAATTATTATTTTTAAGTTTTTAATCATATTTACGAAAATGCCACTGGTCTTATTTACGAAAATGCCATCGTTCTAATTTATTTACAAAAATGCCACCGCTTCTGATATATTTACAAAAATGCCACCGCACGTTTTTATTTACGAAAATGCCACCGCTTCTAGTTTTTAACACCGCCTAAAAACGTCCGTTGTTAAAGGGGTCTGTTATGCAGAACGAAAACAGCAGCTCTGTTCTTGCTGTTTTTGCTGTATTTTCACTTTTAATTACAAAATTAAACATACCAATTGATTCCAAATCATCATACAACATCAGAAACATATCATATATCAAATTCTAAACCAATTAGCATTAATTTCACAATTTAAATCAAATTAAATTAAAATCTAACTATATGAGTTTCTAAACAATTAACAATTAAACAAGCAATTCTAACTTAATTTCTAAGTATTTAATATCATATCCCCTCTTTCTTACCTTAATTGAAGATCCCTAAGCTTTCTTTGTGCTAAGCTTCCTTGTATTTCCTTGAATCTTCAAGTTTGAGTAATTTCTTCTTATGCAAAATTAGAGAGCTTGAGTATGACAATGGAGGTTTTGAAAGCTTGAAGAGGGAGATGAAAGGTTATGGAATTGGTAGTGTTTTTGATTTGAAGAGATTTGGAAGAATGGAGCCTTATTTATAAGCTTCCAATGGCGGTGGAAATGAAAGGCGGTGCGAGGAAGAAGAGATGAGAGCTTTCGGGAGAGAAGATTTTTATTTATTTTATTTTAATTAATTAATGGGTCCCTTAATAATTTCTACGTTTTATTATCACATTTTATTTCTGTTTAGTCTCATTTTAAATCTGATTTATGAAATAAAAATATCCCTGTAACCGGAATAAAATTTTCTATTTTCTAAGATTTATTTCTTATTTTTCTAAGAAACTTTAATTTTTCACTGTTTGATTACCGATTCAAATTTAATTGGGCTGTTACATCATCCACTTTGTCACATATCATCCTGGTTAACCACTAAAGGGTTGCCACAAGTAACAGAAAGAGTGAGATAAAAAGTTAAATAAATAGAAATTAAATTAGAACAAACACATCCACAAGTAGGATGCTATGCGATGCAGATGCCAAACAAGTATTTTGTATTATACTTATGTTATTATATTCCGTTCTTTTATATGAATGAAAATGCATGATGGATCCATTCTGGTGGGAACATCTGCAGTGATTTCCAACAATAACATTTTTACGGATATCCAACCGATACCGCATCCCATAATGCAACACCAACATCGGATAACAATACCATAATATGAACAACAAGTGTTGCGGGACCCCCCTTAAGGACACGCTGCTTAGCCTTAAGGCGGCCGTCGTATAAAACTACCACAGAGGTCTGTTGCTCAACAGAGCGCGTTCCCCCACCGGAAACCCCCTCAAAGAACCCTCCTGCGGATTCTTTGAACGGCCAATGCATATGATGCATGAATGCAGAAAATTTATATAAATAAATTTATTCATAATTTAACCATAAGAATTTATTATAAAATTCAAGAAGATAGGATATTTCATCATCTTTACAAGTATAATCCATATACTATAATTAAAAATATGGAAACATAATATAAACTAATTACTATATTTAATAATTCAAAAAATAAGAAAACATTTTTCATATAACTATTATAATTATTATTCCAAGGGTTATGGAAACACATTTTCCATAACATTTATTGATTTATCACACTCTCTATTTCAAGGAATATAGAAACATGTTTTCAAAATGGTTATTTTATCCATTTATTTAATTAAATAACTTTAATATTATTTTGTAAAAAATTTCAGATTTTGATAAATTGTAATGTCTTAGTAGTTAAGATTAAAGTAGATTTTAATAATGATATATTCATATAAGGTAGTATAGTATAAAGAAAATTGACAAAAATACCAATAAGAACTTAAAATAGAAATTCTGAAACTATTAGTGCGCTACCTATTAGTGCGGTTGTAAAAGGAACCACACTAATAGGGTTCTGCATATGCTGTTACGAAAACAACATCTTGTTTTTATGATTTATATACGTTTTACCCATTCCAATTGCAATTTAAGCTACCAAATAATGTTAAGTCATCATATAACATTAGGAATATATTATATATCATATTTCAATGTATTAATATTAATTTCAAAATTTAATTCCTTTAAATAAAAATTTTAACTATTCATATTCAATGTTATTTAGTCAAATACTAATATATTTCTAATCTAATTTCTATCTATCTGATATTTTATCCCCTCTTTTTTACCTTAATTTCAGATTCCCAAACTCGGTTTGTGCTCAAGCTCCTTGTTTTTCCTCGAATCTTCAATGGAAAATGGTTTTTAGGATTCCAAAATTGAAGGCCTTAGAGTTATAGAAACGAAGGTTTGAAGGTTTGAATAAGAAGATAATGGAGGATAGAAGGATTTGGGTGATTTTAATTGAAGAAAACAGAAGTGGAGGTTCCTCTATATAGGCAAAGAAAGGCGGTAGAATAAGGCGGTGCGAAGGAGGAAGAAGGGTCAGGAGAAATCTGATCTTTCTTTTCTTTTCTTTTTAATTATTATAATAATGGGTTCCTTAATAATTCTACGTTTTATTGTCATATTTTATTTTCTTTTAGTCTCATTTTAAATCTGATTTTCAAAATAAAAATATCCCTATAACCAGGATAAAATTTCCTATTTTCTAAGATTTATTTCTTATTTTTCTAAGAAACTTTAATTTTTCACTGTTTAATTATCGATTCAAAATTTAATTAAAAGTTGGTGATCTGTCCTGAACCGGGGTCTAGAGATCCGGACTCAGACCAGTCATGAATAGTATGTAAATACTGTATAGAAGACCGGATGTATATGTATCCGGTGTAGGTATCCGTTGTCCTTGAGTGAGGAGAGCGGATTGGGCGTTCTGGAGATCCTTCACACCGACCTAACGCGTTGAAGTAGGCGAATAGTGGTGTCACCTGCAAAGATTCTCCGACGCTCAAGTCAGTGATTATATTCTAAGTAAGGAATGTATTCAGAGAGTAATCAGTCGTAAAAAATGAGCTGAAGATCCCTCACTTCAATCATGAAGTGAGTTCATATACCTGATTGGCTCGATTATCGAGGACTCGTTGGTGGGGAACCACCAACTCCCATTAGTATTATTATATTGCGCACTTACCTGCATGATTGGGTCAAGTGGCTATTTTATATTGAGCGTAGAGAATGTAGACTAGGATTAGGGAACAAGTTGACCATTCCCGTGAGCAAAATTTGGCTCGTAGTGTAGGGAATTATTGATCGATCCCTGTAGCAACAATCCTTGTCTTTAGCACAGTGACGTGTGTATTGTCCGATGTCATGGTGTTATCCTGAACAACCGGTATAGGGAGAACGCCTGATACGGAATTACAGTTCGGATGTATACTGATGACACCGGTTACACGTAGATGTCTTGTCAAAGACGTTGAAATATGTATTGCAGATCGGATACCGGTATTGAGACCGGATCATATGTCCCCTAGCTTGTGTGAGGGACTGAATGGTTGTTCACATAAGCTACTCAACCTGCGAGAGGTCTTAATATCGGTAAGCTTACGTGTGTAACAGTTCCTTAGCATCTGTTGTCATTCGTAAAGAACCGTACTAAATTAATAGATCCGACCTTTCGGTGCGGTCACAATGAATTCAGACAAAGATTCGTTGTGTGAGAATTTCAAGAGTTTATTGGAATTGAAAGCTCTTGAAGTTCGTGTAACGGCTGTAAAGCGTGAATTGCGTTGCATGATTAGACATTAATGCTTTTAAGCACGTGGGCAAGCAATTATTGCGTCTGAGATGAAAATCTCATTAACCGTTGTTTTGGGCTTAATGGGCCTGAAGTTTTCGAAACTTTTGGGCCTAGTGGATAGCCCTTCGCTGAGTCGCTATCGTTTTGGCGCCCAAGAATTTGGAACGGTTGTGTCGTTTCGTTTGTGAACGAATGCGTTTTATCGAGAACGACACAACTTCAAGAGGGGGTAACCGAACCTCTTCGTTTCCTATAAAAGGAACACTTAGTAGATTCTGGGTTCCACTCGCTTTTGTTTACTTAACAAAACTCTGCAGAAATATTGCAAGGAAGTTTGTTGCCTGCACTGCGAGGGTTTCTTCGTTCCTCAAATTCATCACTGTCATCTGAGGTAACTATCTCTTCCTTGTCGCTCTAGTTTTGCTTTGGTTTGCTACTCTTAGTTATAGAAAGTAGGCTTTATCTAGGGGGGGGGAATCAGTTTCCCGCAACCCTAATAGTCATGGGGAAGAATCCTTGTGATTCTTCCTAAGACTGAATCGCGTCGTTCAGAAAGGGGATCTTACTCACTGTGGAAAGTGACCTTTCCCTTCTCAGAGTCCTCCTCTGATTGTAGTTGCTTTTAAAATACAGTGAGTAATGATTACAACTTTCTGACGACATTTTATTTCTTATCGTAGATTAAGGAGTTCGATTTAGAAAATCCAAATGGCCACTGGAGAGGGAACCTCTGGAAATAGCGCTATTTCGAGGACAACTGAAGGTCTCTATAGCGTTGTTGCTTTGAGGCTGAATTGGGAGGAGGTTCAGGCTAAATGGCCTTTCTGTTGGGTGTCCAGCGAGTTTAAGAACTTGGCCTCTCGTCATGCGGATGAGGAGGGATCCCGGATTCAACCGAGGTTCACGCTGAGTACGGATGAAGAGACGAAAAAGTGGTATAGGGTTTACACACCACTTCCGACAGAGCGGATATGCCATGTCGTCCCTAATGACCGCTCTGTATATATGTATGACTTTATTTTTCATTATCTAGGAGTTCGTTTTCCTCTAACCGAACTCCAGATGGGCGTCTTGAAGTTTCTGAACTGTGCACCCTCCCAACTTCATCCCAACGGTTGGGGCCTCATCCGAGCTTTGGAGGTCTTGGGTGAACATTTTAATTTCACGCCAACTGTAGCGATGCTGTTCTACTACACTCAGGTAGTTCGAAGGGCAAACAAGCAGGGTGGAGTTGGTCTGGTGACTCTCCGGACTCTCTGTTCCTTTGTGAACTTTGAGTCTTATACGGATTCTGCCAAGGTTGATGGGAAGTCCTTCAAGACTTATTTCACTCGCATCTCCATTAAGAAGGGCAAACCAATATTTTGGAAGGATGAAGAGGGCGTCGACAAACTTCCCCTGAGTTGGACACACAAACATTTTCTCTTGAGCTCACACGCGTACTACACTGATCAATCCGATCTGTCTCGTGAGACGTCAAGAGTGTTGTTCGCACTCGAATCACACACTACACGTCGTCACGTCTTTTCGTGTAGGCGTTTGCTAAGTAGCTCAAGCGGAGTCCGGGAGGAATATTTGCGTACTTCTCGTTTTGTTTCACCTTTTCTCCTTTACCAAATATATATATAGAATATTTGTAGTTGCTGACATCTTGTGTTTGTTCATGTAGGTGAAATAGAACAAGAAACTCCAGAGATGGACAAGTTAAAGAAATTCAAGGCGGCGGGTAAGTCCGTTGCTCATGAGAACGAGGTTAAGCCCAGGCCCTCAACTAAGGATCGTCCTGAATTAATAATATTGACCTCGGATGCTGAAGGGGACGTTCCGTTGGTTGAGGGCGGTTCCTCTGCCGCCGATGTAGCCACGGGTCATCCTCAAGTTTCTGAGAGGAGAAGAAAAATTAAGAATGACTCAGTGGGAGGCCCGTCCAAAAAGCGCAAAACTCCGGAGGATAAGGCTGTTGAAACCTCGGAAGCAGCAGCTGCTACCTCTGGAGGTAAAGGGATTGCTGCCGGGGTTTCTGGGGCGAAGCCGACCTCTTATCCAACCAATTCGTTTCTCACCCCCTTCCTCTCCTATGAGGGTTCTACTCCAGCCACTCTTCCTCCTCCGATGTACAAACTCCGGCCTACGCTCAGTGTTAAAGAAATTAAAGAAGCGTGTGAGGCCGGAAGGTGGCAGTTAGCCGAACTTGCTGGAATGCTTTCTTCAGTCAGTGAGTTGGCTAACAACGTCAATAAGGTTGAGAGTTGAGTGACAAATTAAAAGAACTCAACCTTTCCTCGGAAAAAGACAAAGCCGCCATGAAGTTAATGGAAGATCGTCTTAGCAAGTCTAAGGAGTTTGGGGATATCATGACTAAAGAGAATCTCAAGCTCAAAGGCGATCTTAAAAACTTGGAAGGCAAAGTGGCAGAGAAGGAGGAAGAACTCCGTAGCAGCCAGGATAAAAATAAAGTTGATGCTGAGGAGTGGTCTCAAAGGGAGAAGAAGCTCCTTCTTGAGATAGAGGGACTGAAGGCTAGGAAAGCGGAGTCTGAAGTATTTAGTGAGGAGCTGTCCAAGTTGCAAGGAGAATTGGCTACAGCGAAAGCTGAGAGAGAAGAAGCTGTTGACATATACAGCCGGGCTGTTGAAGAGTCCTTCGGCCTAGCCATACGCCAAGTCTTCTACCGCAACCCCACTGCGAAACTTAACCTTTATGGAATGGATCCGTACTATGAATTCCATGGGGGAAAGTTAGTCGCAGTGGTGGATGGTCGTCACGAAGATCCACCGACGTCCTTGTATGGTTTGCCTCCTCTTCCTGAGGGTCAAACCATGGGACCTGATTACGTCTTTCCTGTGTCCGAGGTTCCCTCTTCTGAAGAAAGGGCTGAGGCTCCTGGAGGTGAGACTCCTGTGGAGGTTCCAAAGGAAGGAGCACAAGAGCCCGGTGCTGAGGAGGCACAGAAAGCTGAAGAACAGATTCCTCCTCCGTAGTTTTCTTTTCATTTACATGTATAGTTGTGTACCGGGATCAACTCCGGATTTTGAACTATTGTATGTAATTTCACTTCAATGAATGAGTTTTGATTGAAGAAATTTGTCTTCATCGTTTCATGTATATATAAATCGTTGCTAATCCGTTCTGTATAATTAATCTTAAGGCCAGATTGAAATAACTGCCTCAGAAGATTAAACAATAAATAAAATTTAGAACGGATAAATATATACATGTCCCCAAGTGCGTATTAAGAAAAAGGTGCCTGTCTTTGGGGCATGATCCTTAATTCTCTTAATTCTCTTGGGGAAAGATGGATCGATCCGCTGTTCAGTAGAGTAATGTAACAGGACGGATGACTGTATTTTATTCATGTTATTCTCACTGGAGAAAACTATGTCGTTCATTGTAAGAGTATTGTTCCAAGTTTGGGGAACTGCAAAGGTGTAAGGAAGTGGTGCTTGAGTCCTCCATCATAAGGATGATGATGGGAGTTTTTCTACGCCAGGGGTTACGTCATTGTATCACAGAATAGGTGATAAAGAGTATCCGTCCTGGGAGAATACCACTTGAAAGCGAAAGTGCGGACTGACTTTCGAAATTTTCCATCATAAGAATGATTATGGGAATTGATCATGCCAGGTGTTTTATCATCAAATCACTTCATAAGTGATTGAGATCATCCGTCTTGGGGATGTGTACAGCACCAGAAGTTATGTCATCGGATCACATAACAGGTGATTGAGATCATCCGTCCTTGAGGTGTGTATGGCGCCAGGAGTTACATCGTCATACCACAGAATAGGTGATTGAGATCATCCGTCCTGGGCAGGTACACCATGTCAAGGAGTTACATCGTCAGATCACATAATGGGTGATTGAGATTGTCCGTTCTGGAAAAGTACACAACACCAAGAGTTACATCGTCAGATCACAGATTAGGTGATTTAGATAATCCGTCCTGGAGACATTTTTCAATCGTAGGAGTACGGATTGAGTGAATACTTCTCAGAATGATGATGAGAATTGTTCATACCAGGAGTTACATCGTCGAATCACTTTATAGGTGATTGAGATCATCCGTCCTGGAATGATTAGTGGAGCTCTTCGTACCAGGAGTTACATCATCGAATCACAAAATAGGTGATTGAGATCATCCGTCCTGGTGAATTTTTTCCAATCATGGGAGTGCGGAGTAATACCTCTACTAGCCCCCTAGCTGATGTGAGGAAGCAGTTGACTTGCTCATATGAGCTATATTGATCATAGTACGTTTGGATTTCGGAATTGCACCGAAGTGTAAATATCCGCTCTGGGAACCATGTTCCGTAGTGATGAAATTTTAAGGGCGGATTCGACAATGGGAATATCAGAAGTTTATCGAATTTCGCAACCCATGGTATTCGGGTAATGGTGGCCACGTTTCTAATGATTGGACATTTAATGCCTTAATTCACGTGGGCGAGCCATTATCGCGTTAAGTGCGCATGTCTTAGTAACTGTCACGCATAGTCTTGTTGGGCCTAGTATTTGGTTTTAATAGGCTCATTTCGAAGGCTCTGTGACAAAACGATGGCATTTTCGCGCCTTGAGGTACTAAATGACAATTTTGGTCCACTAAACGGGGAGTCGTTTGGGGGTAAACGACAGGATATGTTTAGTGGGTATTTGAAAAATTCTCGTGCCCTGAAAAAGGCATATCTGGCAATCTCAGTTACCATTTCTTGTTGCTCCCTTAACGAACCTCTGCAAAAGTTCCGAGAAGTTCTTCGTGTTCGCCTCTGTGAATTTCAATTCGCTATCCTTAGGTAACCACTTTCCCTTCGTTTTTTGTATCTCTTTTCAATATTTGAGAATGCCTAGGAAGGGTGTTAGCTTCAGTGGCGTTAGCCCTAGAGGAAGAGGAGGAAGGGCTTTGACTCAAAATCGTGGTGGGAGGATCCCAGTGATCTTCCAGTCGAGGCCACAGTATACAGAGGGGGAGGAGTCGCAATATCAAAGGCGAAGGGTGATTATACCCTCTTCAGAGTCTTCCTCCTCCAGTGAGAGTATCGAGAGTGGGGATTTGTATCTCTCTGATGATGTGAAATTTTATCGCAGCATCAAAGCTTTCACAATGGTGACAAAGAAGGTTACTGGGAGGAAATCGTCTGAAGGGGAATCTCATTCTGAGAAGTATATCTTGAAGACCCAATCCGGCCTATGCAATGTGGTTGCACACCGGATAGACTGGGTGAAATTCCAACAGAAGCGCCCATTTAGCTGGGTCGCTGAGGAATTTCGTGAAACTGCATCCGTGCGTGCTCGTGAGGACGGAGCAGAGTTGGAACCGCGCTTCACAGTCTGGAAGAAGAATAAATACCGATGGTGTTTTAAGGTGTTCGCTCCCCTTCCATCAGAACGGATATGTCATACACCGGACGAGAGGTCCTTGTTCATGTATGATTTTTTATTTCTGAACTTGGGCGTGTGTTTCCCCTTTACGAAGTTTCAGATGGGAGTCCTGAGATTCCTGGACTGCGCTCCCTCGCAACTTCACCCTAATGGATGGGGATTGGTCCGCTCTCTTGAAGTGCTTGGGGAGCACTTCAACTTTCAACCGACGGTGGCCATGCTTTTCTACTTCACTCAAGTGGTCCGTCGTGCGAATAAGGAGAAAGGAGGAGTGAGCTTGATATCCCTCCGGACTATCTCCAAGATCATCAACTTCGAGGCGTACACTGACTCCGCCAAAGTTGATGGGCGTTCATTCAAATCTCATTATACGAAGATCAGCGTCGATCCGAATGAACCAGTTTTTTGGTTAACTGAAGATGGGATTCCAAAATTCCCAGCGGCTTGGACGCACGAGCATTTTTTGTTGACCTCCCAAGCGTACTACACCGAGGAGGACGAACTGAGCCCATCCTCGATCTCTGTTCTTTCGGCTCTGCAATCCTACACAGCCTCACACCAATTTTTCTCCTGCAGGCGTTTGTTAGGACCAAAGTCTACTTGCGAGGAGTATTTACGTAATTTTCCTGCCATTCTTCATGCGTTATTATGTCATGCCTTGAAACTTTTGGTCTCTGACTGTGTCTTTTGATTGTGCAGGTGAAATTCAGAGCGAGTCACCAAAGATGAATAGGCTAAAAGGACTCAAGGCCAGAGAGACTTCCGTTGCGGCTGAAAATGACATTCAGGCGAAGCGGAATTCAAAGAAGGTTACTGCTGAGACAATAATATTAACCTCGTCTGCTGGTGACGATATTCCTTTACTCGAGGGCGGATCTGAGAAGGTCGTCGAGAAAAAGAAGAGGACAAAGCGGGACCCCTCCAAGATCTCAGACCGTCAACCTTCGCCCAAGAAACCAAAGACTTCAAGAGGGGTTATTGAGTCAGAGCCCTCTAAGGAAAGGAGAGCGGAAGAGCCCACTCCTGATGCCCCAGGCAGTGTAATCACTTATGGGGTGAAGCCAATAACGACTTATTTCGCACCAAAAGCTCTTTGTCCTCTTGAAGGTAGTTCCGGCCTTGTTCATAATCCGGTGTATGAGGACTCCGTTCCTGAGGGCGTTCCTGAACCTTCACACAAGGTGAAGCCCTCGTTGAAGAGTAAAGAAATGATCAAAGCTTGCGACGACGGACAGAAGCACTTGGCTGAATTGTCTGGGCTTCTCAAGTCGGTTCGTGAGCTTACAGAAGAGAACGAGAGGCTCAGCTCATTGGTTGGCAAAGACAAGGCAAACATCCTCGATTTAGAAAGAAGACTAGAAGCTTCTAGAGAAGAAGGACAGAAGAAGGATGAAGAAATTGCCAAGCTGAAGAACCTTGCCAAGGAGCTGGAGGGTCAAGTTCTTGATCAGAAGAAAATCAATGCTGACCTCCATGCCAACCTTTGTGTGGAGAGGGAACTTTCTTTGAAGCTAGAAGAGGGGTTGAAGGAGGCTAAGGTCGTCCATTCTTGAGGAGTGGATGATTGGTCACGTAAGGAAAAGGAGTTGCTCTTAAAGTTGGCGGATTCGACCGACGAAGTCAAGACCCTGAAAGCAGACTTAGACGATGCTGTAAACATGTGTGATCAAGTAGTCAAGGAGGCTTTCGGGTTGGCAGTTCGTCAAGTGCTATACCGGAATCCCAAGGTGTCAATTGGTCTGAACGGTATTGATCCGTTTTATGAGTTTCACCAAGGGAAACTAGTGGCCATCGTTGATAACCGTCATGAAAGTCTGCCTAACACTCCTTATAAGTTTGCTCCTTTACCTAAAGGTCAATCAATGGGACCTTCACTCCTGAAGCCCATAAGTACAGGATCAAGCTCTCGCACTGAAGAAGGCAAGACCGGAGGCAAAGGCGAAGGGAAAGAAGAAGATTCAAGCCAGAAAAAGTAGCGCCCTCCCTGTTTCCTTTTTCATTTTATTGATTCAAATTCGCTGTGTTCCGGGATCAGCTCCGGATTATTACACGAATTGTAATTCTCATTAAATCAATAAAAGAGTTTTTTACCTCCATTCCTGTTTAGTGAAAAACAACTTTAATATAGGGATTGCATGTGTATTGTGTCATTCCGGATTTAAGTAATGAAGATCGGATTGTAAAACACAATCTCCATACCGGTCTTATACATGCGAGATGAATTTCATAATAAGATAACCGCTTGTGAGGGAACATATCATCATCACGAGATTGACTTAAGGGGAATGATTGTGAGATCGTTTCATCGAGAGTTCATTCCTCAAGATATTCGTTAAATCGTTGATGCTGTCCCCCAGTTTCATTGGGTGATTATCACTTTGAATAAACTCTGAGTGAGATTTTCTCGTGAGAGCTTTTAAGAGTGAGGATTTAAAATAGAAATTCCTCTTCAAATATTTCCGACTGAGAGATTTCGGGTGAATATGCCTTAGATTGTGGCGTACCCGAGTGAATTGTTTGTGTCAGAGTTTATGAGTCAGGTCTCAATTGAAGAATTGATGACTCAGAATTATAAGCTATAATACTTCCAAATAAAGAACTTCATAAGAGAGTATTAATTTAGAGTTCAGTATAACTTACTTGTTGTGTTTGGAGTTCGGTTTGATCCTACTGTCCATGTCATATTTGGCGTTCGGTTTAATCCTACTAGCCGTTCTTCAATTGGTCTTTGGTTTTATCCAATGACAATTCTTCACCGACGTTCGGTTAATCCTACTAGTCGTACTCAGAGTTCGGTTTATTCCTACAATCCGAGCCTTCGATACGGGGTTCAGATCAGGGCTAATCCTGAACCTACTGCGCCCGTTACTTGGGGTTCAGCGTGGTCTTGAAGAAGAACCAGCTTACTGCGCCCAAGCCTTCGCATGGGGTTCGGTTTGTGGCCTTGAAAGAGGACCAGCCCTACAACCCATATAGTCTTCGAATGGGGTTCGGTTTGTGGCCTTGAAAAAGGACCAGCCCTACAACCCATGTAATCTCCGAATGGGGTTCGGTTTGTGGCCTTGAAAAAGGACCAGCCCTACAACCCATGCCCTGAGGTTCGGTTTAATCCTACAACTCAGGTCTTCACCGACGTTCGGTTAATCCTACTAGTCGTACTCAGAGTTCGGTTTAATCCTACAATCCGAGCCTTCACCGGTGTTCAGCCAAACTTACTAACCGTACCCAGAGTTTGGTTTAATCCTACAATCCGGGCCTTCAATCAATTAAACACACTCGAGGAGTTACATCGTCAATTACAGAATGGGTAATTGAGATCATCCGTCCTGAGTATGCTCTTGTGTGTTGCGCATATTCGAGGAGTTACATCGTCAACTACAGAACAAGTAGCTGAGATCATCCGTCCTGAATATATTTCTGTACGCCGGATAAACTGAAAATCACAGCATAAGAAAAACTCAAAAGAGTTAAGTCGTTGTGAGAGATTCTTATTAAATCGAAAATAAGAATTACAATGAGAGCATAGCTGTAAAAATAAATTCTCCAGTATTCAATCCAAGACAAGGATAGGAGAGTGTAGATTGTTCCAACAGCTAGCTATAATAGATGCGCAAGTTTTGGGTGTTCCACTTATTTCGGATTGGAGTGCCATCAAGGTTTTCAAGGCGGTAAGAGCCTTTGCCAGTGACCTCGGATACCCTGTATGGGCCTTCCCAGTTTGGGGCTAATTTGCCTTGATGAGCGAATTTGTTCCCTATACTTGCTTTCCTCAAAACCAAATCTCCAACGTTGAAAGTCCTTGATTGGACTCGTTTGTTGTACCGGAGAGCAACTTTGGCTTTGATGGCTTGATCTCTGATGAAAGCGTCTTCTCTGAGTTCTTGTATGACATCCATTTCGGATGCTAAGTTAGCATTGTTGGTTTCTTCAGAGAAGTACTTAACCCTTGTGGAAGCAATTTGCAGTTCCACAGGTATCATTGCCTCGACCCCGTATGTTAGGCGATATGGGGATTCATTCGTGGATGAATGAGGCGTTGTCTGATATGCCCATAGGACATGACACAGCTGGTCTGTCCATCCGCCCTTGGCTTCACCAAGGCGTTTCTTTAGTCCCTTCAGCACCTCCCTGTTGGCCATTTCAGCTTGACCATTAGTTTGGGGATGTTCGACGGATGAGAATATTTGGGTTATTCCTAGCCCTTCAAGCAAATCTGTGAATTTTCTATCCGTGAACTGGGTGCCATTGTCTGTGACAATCCGTGCTGGGACCCCGAACCGTGTTATGATGTTTTCATACATGAAACGACGAGTTCGGGCTGAAGTAATATGCACCACCGGCTCTGCTTCTATCCACTTAGTGAAATAATCGACCCCTACAATGAGATATTTGATGCCCCCAGGAGCAGTTGGAAAGGGGCCCAGAATATCCAATCCCCATTGATAGAAGGGCCATGGAACAGCGGATGTGAAGAGTTCTTCCGCCGGTGTGTGGTGCAGGTTAGAGAATTTTTGGCAAGCGTCGCATTTTTTGACGAAGTCAATGGAGTCTTGCTTCATCGTGGGCCACCAGTATCCAGCCCTGAGGATTTTTCGCATTAAGCTTCTTCCTCCGGCATGGTGTCCACATTGTCCTCCATGCACTTCCTCCATTACATCTTGCACCTCATCCTCTTTGAGACAAATCAAATAGGGCACAGAGAGTGCCCTTCTGTAAAGATTACCATCAATCATAGTGAAATATGGTAATTCTCTCCTTAGCCTCGTCTTTTCCTTCTCATCTGTAGGTAGTTGTCCATCAGCCAAATAACGGATGTAAGGAGCCATCCATGTATCTCCGTAAAGGGAGTTAGTCATTATGGCGTTTAGAGAAGGGAAAAGAGGAATGCTGGGCGACGTTAGCATGCTTTGAACCAGCGTAGTGGTGCTACCTGGTCGTTTAGTGCTTGCTAACCTGGAGAGTATATCCGCTCTCGTATTCTCTTCACGCGGAACATGCTTGAATTCCACCTTTGAGAATTTCTCAGTCAACTCCTTGACACAGTTCAAGTATAATTGGAGTTGAGGTTCGCGAGCTTGATAATCTCCTAAGATCTGCGAAATCACTAGCTGTGAATCGCTGCAGAGTGTCGCCTCAGAAGCTCCGATGTCAATTGCAGCTCTTAGCCCGGCCAAGCAAGCTTCGTACTCAGCTTGGTTGTTGGATGTTTTGAAATTGAAACGAAGGGAAATCTCCAGGTGTACTCCGTCGTCACTTTCTAGTACTACACCTGCTCCAGAGCCTCTTTGGTTTGATGAACCATCAACGTAAATGGTCCAATGGACTCGAGGGTAATCTGGATCAGTCCCTGTCATTTCCACAATAAAGTCAGCCAGGACTTGAGCTTTAATAGCGCTGCGGGGTTCGTAGGATATATCAAACTCAGAGAGTTCAATAGACCATTTAATCATCCTCCCAGCGAGATCGGGCTTGATTAACACCGAACGGAGTGGCAAATCCGTTCTCACTATGATTGGATGGGCATGAAAGTACGGACGCAACCGTCGTGAGGCCCAAACAACAGCGAGGGCGCCTTTTCAATTTTCTGATACCGGATCTCAGCTCCTTGCAAGGTCTTGCTAGTGAAATAGACCGGTCTTTGTCCATCAGGAGTTTCTTTTATCAAGGCAACGCCCAAAGCTTCATCTGAAATAGCCAAGTACAGAATGAGTGTGTCTTCGGGGTCAGGCTTTGTGAGAATGGGAGGTTTGGACAACACCTCCTTAAGCTCTTGGAAAGCTTTTTCTTGTTCCTGTCCCCACTCGAATTTCTTGGACTTTTTCAGTATTTTGTACAGGGGGAGCGACCTGTGAGCCATCTTTGGCATGAATCGTGCTAAAGCTGCTACCTTGCCATTCAGGGATTGGACTTCTTTGAGATTCTTAGGACTCTGCATGTCTAGAATCATTTGGCACTTCCCTGGATTGGCTTCAATACCACGTTGAGTTAACATGAAACCCAAAAACTTCCCAGCAGGGACAGCAAATGTGCACTTCATTGGGTTCAGCCTCATGTTAAATTGTCTCAAACGGGTGAATACTTGGCGTAGGTCCTCAATATGATCGCCACCAACCGGTGTCTTTGCTATTATGTCGTCAATGTATACTTCAACAAGTTTGGTGTGCATACCTTCGAAAACCTTGTTGATCATGCGCTGATATGTCGCCCCAGCGTTTTTCAGGCCAAAGGGCATGACTGTATAGCAAAAGACACCACGATCATTTATGAAAGCTGTCTTCTCTTGATCCTCTTCACACATCGAAATTTGGTTGTAACCAGAATAAGCGTCCATGAAGCTCAGGTATTGATAACCAGAGGAATCATCCACCATCCGATCTATATTAGGAAGAGGATAAGGATCTTTTGGACAGCAGCGGTTGAGGTCCACGTAGTCAATGCACATTCTCCATTTACCATTGGATTTAGGGACCATCACCACATTCGAAAGCCAAGAGGAATATCGGATTTCCCTGATAAATCCGGCCTTCAGCAACTCCTCAGTTTGCTGGCAAGCTGCCTTCTGTTTCTCTGGGCCCAATCGTCTTTTCTTTTGGGCCACAGGTTTCGTCTCTGGATTGACGGATAGTTTATGACAGCAGAATTCAGGGTCTATGCCTGGCATATCGGTTGCAGTCCATGCAAAGAGGTCTTTAAACTCTTGCAAGAGAGCCAGCAGTCGCTGCTCTATTTCAGTATCTAGCTTGTCATTGATATGGGTGATCTTTTCTGGAGAATCCCCCAAGACGATGTCCCTGGAACTTCCATCCGGTGTGGGCTTTGATGGGTTGAACGGATCAATGTTCAAATCCGCTCTAGGGTCCAGGTCGACAAGGCTTACAGATCCAGCTGATGTTCCAGCATCATTAAGTTTCCTCTTTTTATTGGAGGCGTCCAGCTTTGTCATGTTGAGGCTAAGGTTGTAGCAGTACCTAGCCATCTCTTGATCACCCCGGATAGATGACACAGTATTATCCTTGTCAATAAACTTGATAAGGAGATGTGGGGTTGATACAACTGCCTCCATTGCATTCAGAGTGGGACGGCCTATGATGCCATTAAATGGTGATTTGACATCAATCACTAGCACCCGAGACTTAACCGTCCTGGCTCCTGGCTCGCCTTCAAACGAAATAAGGGTGTCAAGATACCCTTTAGTTGGTTGCTTTGCGCCATTGAAAGCTGTTAGTTCCTGCGTGTAAGGCTGTAAGTCTGAGTCTTTAAAACCCATTCTTTCAAAGCAATTATAGAAAATAACATCGCAGGAACTTCCCTGGTCAACAAGGATTCTTCGGACGTCCTTGTTGGCGATCACAGCAGTGATGACTACAGCATCGTCACCACCAGGAATGGTTGGGCCAAAATCCTCGTCAGAGAAAGAGATTGTGGGAGCTTCAATCCCACCTCTGTAAGGGCGATTGTCTTTGACTTTCCCTTTCACAGATAGAATCATTTTGTGATGATTCTTACGGGCTGTAATTGAAGCTCCTCCTCCAGCGAACCCTCCAGCAATCATGTCAATAACTTCACGTCGGCCCTGACGTTGCTGGGGCATGCTGTCTTTCTGTGCTGCATTATCAGTCATCACACCTTTTTGCTTCTCTGCAGCAGAGAACTTTCGAACCGGACTGGGGTTATTGTCATCCCCATCGTCTGGATCTCTTTCTCTTTTCTCATTCCGTTCTGCCCTGTCAAAGGATTTTTCTTTGAACAGGTATTGCTTCAACTTGCCTTCTCTAATTAGCGTCTCAACCGCGTTCTTTAGCGCTTGGCATTCATCAGTTGAATGACCATTTTGTTCATGAAAATCACAGTACTTACATGAATTTCCTGGTCTTTTCATAGGGGCTGGTCTTCTGATGCCATATGTGCTGAGCATTGGCCATCCAACCTCTCTTAAAATCTGAGACGGCCTGGCAGACAATTGTGCATAATGGCTGAAGGAATTGACATGCCTTTCTCGAGGTCGAGGAGGGTGGTTATTAACCTTAGGATTTGTAAATGGCCTCTCCATACGTTCTGACCTCGTCTTCTCCTTACCCTTCTGGGTTTGAGGAAGTGGTGCTGGGGGCTTTTTCTTTGCAGCTATCGCCTCCAAATGCATCTCTATACTCACGTATTTTGAGGCTTTCTTTCTGAACTCCTCAAAAGTTGCTGGAGGGCTCTTTGCTAATGAAAGAGCGAAAGCTGATCCTGGCTGTAATGCCTCAATAACGATATGCAGCTTGATAGATTCTGTGAGGTTAGGAACCAGGGCTGCTTCCTTATAAAACCTCTTCAAAAAATCTTTTAAGCCCTCTGTTTCACCTTGCTTAATCTGAGCTAAGGTATGGGACGTCTTAGGCACGTCTCTGGAGATGACAAAGTGGGTTTCAAAGGCAGCTGCCATTTCCGTCCAAGAATCTATGGATCCAGAAGGCAGGCCTTTAAACCACCCGAGGGCCTCCTCAGACAATGTTCGAGGGAACATTCGGCACATCACGTCTTCATCAGCCCCCAAGTACATGGCTTCAAACACATAAGCATCAAGGTGCTTAGTTGGATCAGTTTCACCATTATACTTTCCGATGGAAAGTGGTTGAGTAGTTTAAAGGTGCTTGGGGATGCTGATGCCCATAAGTCTCCTTGAAAAAGGAACTTTCAGATTGTAAGACAATGGGGGTGCTGTTGTTGAATCTCTCTTCCTTCGGGAAGCTGCATCCTCAGAATCGCGAGTCTGTTCTCCCCCCTCAAACGTAGGGATATTTGAGTACTGAAGAGTGGTGGACTTTTCACCATCAGTTGCGTGGGGAGTGTTTCGCGTGCGAGATGATTCTTTATCCTCGCTTTGCCTTTTTTCCCTTCGTAATTCAGCGAGTTCTCTCTGAAGTTGTTTGATCAACTTATCACGAGGATCAGGATCAGACACTGTTACTATCTTCTTTGAGCTGCCCCCATGAGAATCAAAGTTGAGTTTTCTGAAGGCGTTGGGATTGGTTCTGCCTTCAGCTTGATTCTCCATGAAGTCTTGTGCTTCGCCCTCCATTGTGGATTACCTGCTCTGCCAAAGGATATGGGAATAACTTTATCGGGTCCCACTGGGCGTGCCAATGATCTGTCCTGAACCGGGGTCTAGAGATCCGGACTCAGACCAGTCACGAATAGTATGTAAATACTGTATAGAAGACCGGATATATATGTATCCGATGTAGGTATCCGTTGTCCTTGAGTGAGGAGAGCGGATTGGGCGTTCTGGAGATCCTTCACACCGACCTAACGCGTTGAAGTGGGCGAATAGTGGTGTCACCTGCAAAGATTCTCCGACGCTCAAGTCAGTGATTATATTCCAAGTAAGGAATGTATTCAGAGAGTAATCAGTCGTAAAAAATGAGCTGAAGATCCCTCACTTCAATCATGAAGTGAGTTCATATACCTGATTGGCTCGATTATCGAGGACTCGTTGGTGGGGAACCACCAACTCCCATTAGTATTATTATATTGTGCACTTACCTGCATGATTGGGTCAAGTGGCTATTTTATATTGAGCGTAGAGAATGTAGACTAGGATTAGGGAACAAGTTGACCATTCCCGTGAGCAAAATTTGGCTCGTAGTGTAGGGAATTATTGATCGATCCCTGTAGCAACAATCCTTGTCTTTAGCACAGTGACGTGTGTATTGTCCGATGTCATGGTGTTATCCTAAACAACCGGTATAGAGAGAACGCCTGATACGGAATTACAGTTCGGATGTATACCGATGACACCGGTTACACGTAGATGTCTTGTCAAAGACGTTGAAATATGTATTGCAGATCGGATACCGGTATTGAGACCGGATCAGTTGGGTTGTTACACAAGCTGCAATGTATTGTCAGGGACAAATTAACCACTTCAAATGTTCAAATAGCCATTTAGGAACAGTGACTAATATCAACACAGAGGCCATATACTGATATTTGTATTTGTTAACTATTCATGAAATTAATAATCATTCACGATCCTCTTATATTGGTATATAATATGAAAATATAATCTTTGGAGAGACTTATACAAAATTAATTGTCATTCTAATGTAATTACTTTACTTTTTTACCTTTACCACATTAAATCATTGAAATCTAGCAATGATGTATAAGGTTAATATTATCAGTTTTACATGAAAAGTATTGAGAATAAGGATTGAACTCTAATTCTCACATTTTCGATTCGATAAAGGTATAAGTTCAATAGAACTATGATCAAACCAGAGATTGAGTTGTGGTCCAACTAGTAACCATAAAAACCTGACCTAAATCATTTACCTAGTCTTTTCATGATTCAACTGGTTGGATCGTCTAATTCAATCCAGTTTTGATAACAATGAACATTTCTCCCTTTCTTTTATTGTTATTTTAAAGAATAGAAAAAATAAATTACTTTTTTTTCCTTATCTTTCACTCTTATTTGAATTCTATTATTTGTTTCTCTCCAAGTGGATCTTTTAATTATGCTAAATATTTTTAATTAGTTATGGTGTTAATAGATTTTTTTATGATATTTCAAATTAATTCTCATAATTTTTTTATTTTAAAATTAGTCCCTATATTAAAAAATTATTTGATGGACCTACAACATTGATGTGTCTAACTTTCTTCATCTCATTTTCTCGCCTCCAACTATATCCTCTCCCATCACTCCTTATTCTCCTTCCACCATGACATTTTTCTCCCTCACCCAACGTTTTTCCCTCATCATCTCTACCATCTTTTTCCTTGTCTCTCACCCTTTATCAATCACGCTTACTCTCTTTATAGTAGAATTGGGTACAATGTTTTAATTCGTCATAATTACTTGTTAATGTAGTTGAAAGAAAGTGAGACAGGAGAATGAAAAGATATATATATATGGTGAAAATAGGTGAAAGGTGAGTAATAAAAAGTAAGACTGGTGAAAGGAGAATGAAAGGTGAGGGGAATAAGTTGGGGTGGTAAAAAGGGAAGAGGTTGAAAGTAGAGCTAGGTATATATGCCAAAGCCTATTGGCTAGTTATGGAAGTAGGTTAGGGTAAAGAAAAAATATGTCTATTTAAAATCAATTGTTTTGTTCGATTCATTTAACCTATGAAAAATAGGTTTTGGCCTGCATGCTAGAGATTATTTTTTGGACTCTTACATTAATTACCTACTACCAAATTTCAATATTTGGATTTTCGTATACTTGTGTTGAATTTTAATATTTAGACTACTTAAATATATACATTATTCATTAAATGGTCTAATTCAATTGATTGAGTCGAGTATGTGAGTTGTTGTAACCCTCTAATGAAATGTGTTTGAATAAAATGAATTTTTCATTATCTTTTACGTTTTAATATTTTATTTTTATTTTTAAGTTAATTTATATTCTTATGAAAATTGGCTCATTAGTTTGTGCCTTATGCAAGTTTAAATAGGTTTAACATTTTTCAATGCATTTAAAATTTAAGCCCAAAAAAGGCTAGATTTACCCATTCCACCAACTCTAGTTGAGGGTGAATAGGGGAAGGGGGATGTGGTTGGCAAGTGGAATATTTAACATTAAATACACTAACACCAGGAACTTTTTTATTCTCATTGTCATATTCTTTCATTAAATGTTTCTATTTTTTTTTGAGACATGAAACTAGGTCTTCCATTTACACTAGTCCAATAATAGTGATTGACAAAACAATATTAGAATACTTAACATCAAAGTATAACATTGCAACAAATTTAAACATAAATGATTAAATTGGTAAAAAAAAACTTAAAGATCAAAACGAGAATCAGCGGGTTACCCACATAATTGTTTTTTCACTTTTGGTGGAAAAGAAATCAAAAAAATTACAGTCTATTAAAAAAATTCTTTTTAAGTTTCACACACTCACTAACATAAACTTCTGCTTCTTCATACGTATCTCTCTCTTTTACCACCATTCCAAAGAATTAAAAGAACACTTAAAAGACCTAAAATACATTACTATATTTATAATTTAATTAATACCTCTAAATAACTAATTAATTATATATGTTATGTCAAGTATAAGGTACCAAACTTAAGTATCGTATGTTTTACATCAGTTTAATGAGGATCCAGTATTATTTTCCTAAATCTAGTGGAGAACTTAGGGTATTGTAATATTTTGTTCAACACACACACCAGTATCTCGTGCTAAGGGGTTAAATAGGGTGTCATCTATAAAGACATTTCGACGCTTAAGTCAGTACGCTATCAATATCAAAGTTTAAGCATTTTGGGTTAAGGTTGAACGTACCTCATATGTGGTAAATGAGTAGTAATTATAGAACTTGGGTGATGATTCCATGTCATGATGTTTGTGTCAGTACTTTTTCATAAAGTGAAGGGAAAGATGACACATGACATACATTCCCAACATATTTACAGACATTAATCGATGTGCCCCTAGTATGTCCCTTAACCTCTTTTTGATACCGACTCATTATATGACACCGAATATCACAAATAACTTTAGGTAATCTTATTGTGTGGTTTATGTTGACACCGGACATGGTTATCTAGATACTGATATGGGTCTTGTGATACTAGTATCGGTATTAGACCAAAATCATTTGCCCCTTAGCTTGTTGAAATGATTTGAGGGTTGCCTCAATAAGCTGATATGTTTGCATGTTAGCTGACCTAGTAAGTGCCAATGTGGTGGATTTGTTTAAAAAATTCTTACTGGTACGAAGGTATTCCACATTGTAATGTACTCTTTTTTAGGGTTGTGTGTGTGGGTAGGTGCGTGAGATGTTTCCCAACACATCTCTTATTAGAAGAATGTTTAATCTCACATGCCCACAAGTTATACTATTTAGGACAAGAAGAATGATTAAAAGTTATGATTGATCATGGCGATCTAGATAACAATGTGAGCCTTGTGATATCAGTACTAGTATTAGACCCAAATCAATATATATTCTTTATAAAAGACCTACATGAAGTATGTTTATATAATAGTTATATGCCACTGGTACTATAACTAACACGTTCATTAATTTAAAAATTATATATAAAATTTAAAAATTACGTAACACTATCCAAACTGAACTACGAAAGATTAGTCTGGTTTGGTCTAGTTTATATATTTAATTTTAACTAGGGATGGAAATGGCCAGACCGGGCTAGACTTTAAAATGTCTGACCTATTTCCAATTATGAAGGTCTAAGCCTGACTTATTAACCCGTCATAGACTTTTTTTTAAGGTCTGGTCTGACCCGTTTAAAAGTCTATTTAAATAGTCTGTATACAATTAGACTTTCAAAATACCAACAACCACCTAAAAAGCTTATCAAACTACATAGGCTGACGAGACTATCATTATAAACGAGCTTATCATTATAAACATACCTATCTATATAAATGAACCAAATGCACTTGATTTTAAATTCAGCAAGACAAATACAACTTCTTTATACAAAGCAAAGGTAATTAAATCCAAAATAAACTTTACTTTATTCAAATTGTAAAATAAAGTTTTATATTATAAAAAATATTATAACTGTAATATTAATTTATATTATGTAAATATGTAATATATAATATTATAAATGTATATAAATAATTAATAGTTAGGCTAATTAGATGGGCCGATCTATTGGACTTCAAAGGCTTTTTAATAAACGAATAACCTGACTTGTTTACTTAAAAAGACATTTTTAAAAGTCTGGGTCTAACCTTCTAACCCGACAAACCTAGTTTATATAGGCTTTAAAGAGTTTGGGCCAAGGCCCCACGGATAACCTAACCTATTTTCATCTCTAATTCTATCGAATTCAAATTGTATTAACAATTCATATTTCATTATAAGTAAAAATTAAAATGAGCCACACTGAACACAATCTCAACATAAAAAACTATAATTCAAATCTTAAAGTGGACACAAATCACAAAAGTCAAATTGATTTATCTTCAAATCCGAAAAGAGTAATAAAACTAAAAAATAGTCTAACCTCTTAAAATATGTTGTTAAACATAGTCTTAAATTTCAATAAAAAATATTTTTAACAAATAGATCTATTAAAGATCTTTGTTGATAAAAGTAATCTATTTTAAAATTTAATTGAAATATTCTTACATTATAATCTAATCATAAATTATTATAACCTCAACATAACTTGTTGATTTCTTTTACTAACTAATTCGAGAGTTGTGTATAAGATAATTTCTAATTAGTTGATAATTCAGAATTCTTTGATAATGTGTGTTAAATGAAACCCTCTATTTAATTTAATACATGAGAGTCGAATCAAAAGGATTGGTCACTCGAAAAATAGAAGTATTTTGTCTCTTCATGAACCATTTTTGGGCGCCTATAAATTGTAGCAGTTAGTGTCCTTCCTTTGCAGTTGAGGAGACAGAACAGAACATAGTGTTCTTGGCGGTTTACAAAACTCAATTGTTATTCCTCGGTTGTTTCCTTGTCCTCTGTCGCAAATGGCTGATAATTCAGCAAGTGAAACCCACGAGGTGGTTTTAAACGTATCCAAGGACGCCTCAAAAACACCTGAAACCTCAGAGTCACTTGTTTCTGTTCCTTTCTTGCAGAAGGTGTCTGTCTCCTCAATCTGCATTTTCTGCATAAACTCATAACTCATCAGGAATTTCTATTTGAATATTTTTTTCTCATGTTATGAAATATGCCACTAACACTCCAACAGTGTATAGTTTGATTAGTTTCTTTTAAAACTAAACTATTAGTATTGATGATGTCATTGAAGTTGGAAAATTGAGAACATGGTTTCGTTTGTTTAATGATGGAAACAGTTGGTGGCTGAGGCGGTGGGCACGTACTTCTTGATATTTGCGGGGTGTGGTTCAATTGCAGTGAACAAGGAATACGACAATGTGGTAACACTTCCTGGGATTGGAATTGTTTGGGGGTTGACCGTGATGGTGCTTGTTTACACACTTGGTCACATCTCCGGTGGCCATTTCAATCCTGCTGTTACCATTGCTTTTGCGTCCACCAGAAGGTTCCCATTGAAGCAGGTGAACCAATCTCTTTTTCTTGAAATTGAAATTATGAAATATATAGCATAATACGTACGTACCAAATTGTTTCATGTGATGCATGTATAGGTAGCAGCTTATGTGGTGTCTCAGCTGATAGGAGGCACACTTGGAAGCGGAACTGTGAGACTAATATTCAATGGGAGGCGTAACCTATTCACAGGAACAGTCCCATCAGGGTCTGAATTGCAAGCCTTTGTGGTTGAATTCATAATCACATTTTTCCTGATGTTTGTCATTTCCGGGGTTGCCACCGATAACAGAGCGGTAATCTCTCTCACCTTACTATGCTTCAGTTGCCACATATTTTTCTTATCACATTTGCTAAATGGTAATAATTAGCTTACCGAGTACCATTCCTCAAACTTAAGTACAACAAATATATTCATGCATATCTAATCTAAAAATTATCTAATTTATGATTGTAACTAACTCTTTAGTTTATATGTTTTCAGTTCATTAACTGGGTGATAAAACTAACTCTTTTATGTTTGGTATGTTTTTTTTAGAAACATTTGTATGAAACTAAGTTTTCTATAAATATTTTCAAAGTTATATTTTACAAAATTTTCTAATAAATGTTTCCTAAGTAAGATGTGAAAATCTTAGTTTCTTAAATAGAGGGAAAATTTTAGTTATACTCAGAATATTTTTTTAAAATTTTTAATGGTGTATTTAGTTGACATGTTTTTTAAGAAAAATATTTTTTTTAAGAATACACGGGAAAATGGAAAACTTATATAAAACTGAAAATCGAGTTTGCTATTTTTTTAAAGAAAAACAAAAAAGTTTTTAAAAAAGTTTTCCAAGAAAACTAAAAAGTGGAAAATTTTTTTAAGAATTTTTCTTATTTCAGGAAATGAAAATTTTGGAAAACAAACAAAAGCTTTTTCAGAAAACTAGAATAATTTCTGTAATTAAACATAGTATTCCAATTTTTTTCAAAATGAGAATAATAAAAAACACGATATTCCAAATTTTTTTAAAATGCGAAACAAATAAGAAATAAAATAAAAAACTAATTACATTTGAATACGTTTTTCATTTTTTTGAACTGAAAAATCGAAAGCGAAAACACTTTCACAATTGTTCATACTTTTCCAAAAAAAATAAAAAATTTCAAGAACTTCTTGAAAACTAAAAATAGAAAAACTGAAGAAATAATGTCCCAACTAAACACACCCTAAATATTTCAAACATATTTTAACTTTCTTAATAATTATAATTCCTAAAACATAAGATTCTCTGAATGCATAATTCTAAAAGAATTTAAATCTTTACGGATAGCAAATGCCCCATAAGTACATCTTTAGTACGATATTATCAATTTTCAACATTTAAATATTTCATAAAACTTATTAAAGAAACCTATGAGAATAAACTTTAAAAGAGATTAATTAGCTAAAGCCTAACGCTGTTTGATTATTAATTAATTGACTTATTGAGCCTTTTTTTAGTGAATATATCGGTTAATATTCAGCTCATTATCGAATGAATAGTTATCTAAATAGTCGTAATCATATAATATTTTTTTTTGAAAAAATGTCTTTAATGGTCTTTTTAACAAGATTTTTATGTCACCGTAGGTAGTGTTTTTGACATGAATATTTAAGTAGTGACAATGTGATTGGAACTCTAAATCCTTTTCTCATCTCTTAACTACTGTTCCAAAGGACAAAAGAAAACAAGTTTTTCTTAATAAAAAATTAGAATCATTTATTAATATTTTTCATATTTGTCCTTTGCCATTATTGAAACTTTAAATTTTTTTTAAACTTCTTAAAGTATTAGTATATTAATTTACGGGTCTTCAAACTTTAAAGGATCTTAAAAGAAAAGGATGGGAAGGAATATTTGTTTGTTTTCTTTTGAAGATGTCCACCAGCTATATTTGTATTATGTATAGAGATGTTCAGTTATGCACCATAAAATATTGATGCTCAGTTAGATTTCTAAATATTAATCTTAATATTTTCGTTTCTTATATTTTATTGTTAAAATTGTTCTATTAGAGATCTTCCCTGTGATTTGTGTAACAAATGGGGTTGGGAAATTAATTAACCAAAATCTTCTTTGGCGGTGTTTAGTTTTTGGGTGGGATTGATCAAATTTGACCAACCCAAAAAAAAGCTTTACAATCAAATAAAATTTTAATTGTTTTTTGAATTACGTGAATAATCAATATTAACCTTTATTTTTTTTATTTTTATAACTCTATTTTTCTAATTAGATACTAGACAAACCCTTTATTTGGATAGTTTAGAATCGATTGCAAGAATGTTTGAGGTTTACGTCAGGAGGAATATCTCAAATTAATAATTTCCCCAAACCCCATATTTCATGCTTTTGTATATTTATTAATTTTATTTCTAAATTGTGCAGATTGGTGAGTTGGCTGGGCTTGCAATTGGGTCTACAATACTCTTGAATGTGATCATTGCAGGGTATAATTAAATTAATTAAACTACCTGAATCCCAGTTAAATACTACAAAACCAGCACAGTGGGCATTTTTTTTTAACGTAAGTTGTTGTTTAACAGGCCAGTGACAGGAGCATCGATGAACCCAGTTAGAAGCCTAGGAAACGCTATTACATACGGTGAATACAGAGGAATATGGATATACTTGTTGTCACCTACTTTAGGGGCAGTGGCTGGAGCATGGGTTTACAACATCGTAAGATACACCGACAAGCCATTGACTGAGATCACAAAGAGTGTCTCTTTCCTCAAAGGTGTTGGGCGCGGGTGACAATAACCTTTTGCCGCCACGCTACTTGTCTTTGGTAGAAATAAGAAAACAAAATATTTATGTAAGCTATCGCTAAAACAACTATAATATTACCATTTAATTCCGTGTTTTTTTTTCCAGAACTCGACTCTTTCATATGGATATGGCTAACATGAATTTGGGTTATGTTATGATACCCAATGCTTTCTAATTTTATATCATTATAACGATTAGAATGAGGCAATTCATTCTCTAACTCTCCCGTAAAATTCTAGGCATGTAAATATTTTCATCCAACAACGCTTCAATGTGAACGAGATCGCATTCTAGTGCTTCTTCTGAATTGTTGATACTCATAGCATGCTTTACCTGCAAAAGAAAAATACACAATTGCCATAGAGAAACTATTTAAAATTGAGACACTTTTTTTTTTACTTCATTTTTCCTATCGTATGATCATACAAGTAAGAAGCTTTTTTTTATTATAATTAAACGAAAATGGACAAAATACCTGAATTTCTTGGATCTCAGCCACAACATTCAGCAGTCTACTGTATGATAGATCCAACAAACCACTGCCTTGAAATGATCTTCTATATGGTTACCTCTCACGAGAGCCCTATAGCCATAGTACCAGACAAATTGTAATCACATCAATTAATTAAAAGGATTAAACAAACATAGTAATACTACACTTGATCTTAGCCAGAAGATTGATAACAGTGTAAGCAAATAATACTAGTTACCCCGTTCACATTACAAATATCAGAAAAGAATGCACCGGAATCTTTACTATACGTTGTCGAATCACCAACAATTCTCTTCTACCCTTCCAACTGTGGAATTTGTTCAGGATTTGCATTGCAGCGCATGAACAGGCTCATCATGTGGTCTAGATTTCTGTTGTTTCGTATTCATTGTTACAAGAGATTAAGTGAAACAGCATTTTCATCACCGTTTCCTTTAGTTGTTTTCTCTGGAACGGTTGCATTCTGAAAACTTGATGAATACGAGCAGCAGCTTGGGAGGCATTACACACTGCAGCTACTGAATCATGTTGAGGTCAAGCCAAAGAAAATAATGCATGTAATATTCAATCATGATCGTTGATTGTTGATTGAAAAAACTTACACCAAATTAAAAGCATGGAGTGGAAATATTGGAGCATTCACATTGCTTTTAGGCATTGTATATAGAGGTATTGAGGTGAAACAAACCACAAGAAGTAGAAGCAAGAGATTCTTGGTTAGAAGTGAGAGCTTGAGGCAAGGTGTGCAGAAAACACCCGTGGTCATTAATGGGTGTGCCGAGGTCTTATACATCAATTGGAAATATATACTTGAAGTTTTTCTCAGTTATTATAATCTTGTGTTACAATGTTGTGAGACGTAATCTTGAGAGTGGAAGTACTTAGGATCATGGGTGCTTGGGAGAAAAGTTTTATATGATGTATAAATTTTCATATAATACTATTTTTTGGTTATTGATTTTGACAACGATTTTGATTTTTCTTTGGTTTTACAGTTTCACATAATACCAATTGATGATTATGTTTTTTGCATATTTTATTTCTTTACGGTTAAGGAAAATTCTCTAAAAAAATGGATCTAATTTCTTAACAGTGGTATGAAAGCTTTATGATTGGGTGAGATGAAATTTCTTAGTATGTTTTATGGTTGCAACATTGTTTAAGCTTCCATATCAGAAAAACATTTATTCCCTGTGTGCGATTGAGAATTTTCTTGATTACTGAAAAGTTTGTTACTAAAAGTGTTGGTTTGAAAATGTTCTAGCTAAGGAAAGACTCGCTATTTAAGTGTGTCTATTGTGACCCACCTCTCTTTCCTATAAACTATAGTATGGTGCATGGTTATAGTGTTGAACACATGGTTTCAATGTCAAGTTTAGAGAAATTTGATAGAAGGACTATTTTTGGTTTGAGACATAAAGTCAATGATGTGTTATTATAATTAGGATTATACAAGTTATTGAAAGGTGAAAGATCTTGGCATACAGGTACTAGCAATATATTCCATGTTATTGGGGAGGGTGAGGTGCTAAAAAAAAGTTGAGATGTGTATCCTTGTGGCATGTATAAGTTGTCATGGGAGAGGATAAGGTTTTGCTAGTGGTTCCACATTGGAATTGGTTGACATTGATGCAAAGTGCGTGGTGGAATTTTGGTGATGGTTGAAGAACTTTCAGAGGAAGCTAATGTGGGAGTTGCATCATAAATTTGTAGCAAGGTTTCAATATGTGTCAGTTAAGAAACTATTGGGATTGCCTTGTTACAAGTGGTATACTCTTAATGGTAGAATATGTAACACCCCTATTTTTATTTTTATATTAAAATTTTGAAGGAATTAAATTATGGTTCTTTAGAACTTTTTAACTTACGTATTATTTATGATTTTTTGGAATTTTTTGGAATTTTGGAATTTTTTTAATAAAATAATATTTTTTAAAATAATTTTAAATTCATATAAGTGACTTAAATTAAAAATATTTATAAGAAAGTGAATTTAAATTATAAGAAAATTTTTTAAAATCCGTTTCAAGTAGACTTATCTAAAAATTATCGGTTTGAGAAAAATCTTGATTTTTTCCAATAGTTAAAAAATTGGAAACGTATCAATAAATTTTTATTAACAGAAAATTTTAGATTTTTAAAATTTTAGCTTTATATTACTTATTATAAAATTAGTGAGGACTGATATAATATCGCTAAATTTCAAAAAGGACTCATTTTGAATATTTAAAATATACCGAGTGAAGGGTTACTATTTGACTTAATAATTTTGCCGATAATTACTATGCAAATCACTGTGCATGTATGAAATTTTCAAAAGATGCACAGTAACCTGGAATAAAAAATTCAAAAATGCATAGTACTTTTATATTAAAATAATGGAATGCATAGTAAATTTTTTTCCTATAAATACTGAAGGATTTCTTCTTTAGAATTCATAATTTCAGATTAAGTTTTCTTAATATAGTAGTGCTAGTGAGATAGTGGTGGAAGTGAAAGAGAGAAGAAAAGTTTTTGGAGAGAAGGTTCTGCCAAAATCCTAAGGTAAGAATACTTCTCTTTTATATTTTTTGGGTTATTTTCATATCGTTTTTAGAAATCTGTTATTATACTGGAAGTAATATTATTTTAAGTTACTATTATGTATAGTAAACACTATTTCAATAGTAAATTACTATTTAAATAGTAAATTACTATTTAAATAGTAAATTACTATTTAAATAGTAAATTACTATTTACTGTTACTATTTACCGTTACTATTCACGATTTACTATTTACCGTTACTATTCACGATTTACTATTTACCGTTACTATTCATGTTTTACTATTTACTGTTACTATTTACGATTTACTATTCACTATTCACTATTCACTATTCAAAATTTACCATTTCTGTTTTAAGTATTAATCTTAATTTTCGTCTTATGCTTATACTGAAATAAGATTGGTATTAATATTTCTAGAAATCGGAGGCGCAAAGCAAATCTCTTTTTGGTAACAACTCAAGGTAAGGGGGAGTGAGATAAGAGTATAATATGAAAAGACATAAGAATAATGGAAGGAGTCCCCTACTCCTTTTAAATTTAATAATATTATTATTTTAAAATATTAACTGTTTAACTTAACATTTTTAATAAATTTTAAATTAAATATCCGGTTTAACTAACTCTAACATACCTATGCAAGGACTTGGACCATTATGACCTATATGGACTGGATTATACCTATGCAAGGACTTAGACCATTATGACCCATACGGACTGAACTATACCTATGCAAGGACTGGATTATATGGACTTACATATACCTATGCGAGGAATTGACCAAAATGACTCAAATTGACTATATTAATAATCATTAAATTTTGTATTATGATATGTATTAATGATATTTAATTGATTTGATTATGATTTGATTATGATTGATTGATTGATGATATTTAGTTATGATTGATATTGCTTGATTTTGATTGATGATATTGTAATATGGAGTTTGAGCATATAGCGAGCATGACGGAAAGCTAAAATTCAGTAAGAATTTCTTACCTTACTCTTTAAATTTTATTATCTTTTATTACTTCTTAGAAATTATTTTTATTAACTTTATTTTCAATATTTAGAATAAAAAAATAGTATTTATTTTAGAAAGAAAACATTTTATGAGAATTTATTTAATTAAATCTTGAGTTAAAGAAAAATTTTGTAATGTTAAGTATTTTTGGTTAATAATTATTCTCTTTTAATAAAACAAAATTTTTTTAAAAGAAAATTATTTTATTTTTTCTAACTTAATAACTAAAGATATTTAGAAATAATTGAGATTCCTAAATTTGATTTTGTTAAGATTTAATTTGAGAAAGATTATGTAAAGTTTTATATGAGAAAGTTTTAGATATTTAAGGCTTAGAAACTCAATTTCAGTGAGATTTGAAAACTGTACCAAATTTATTTCTGTGGGACAGAAATTTGGAGAATTGAGAAAATATACAGTTTATTGAAATGATATTATAAACCTTTAAGGGATTTAATAATTGAGTTTCTAAAAGCCTTAACCAATTAAATACGCGAGTAGTTCATGCATCATGAATCATTAAAGTGAAATAAAATGATATTGTCTGGGGACGGATTATAGAAACCGAGGATACATTAGAAGAGGCTTAATTACGAGCCTTGGGATGAGAGGGTGTGAAAGGGTGCTTCAGGGGACTTGGGGTAGCACCCTAGTGTCGGGTACTTTCACAATAAAAACTTTCTTAATCTGACTAGTCTCTAAGTGTTTCCATGCTAGTTGAGCTATTCATATTATTATTATCCGGACTTATGGAACAGTGTAAACTCCTGGTTGGCCCAGTGCAAATTAAAATTTAAGGGCCCACATATATAGGTAAGTTATGATGAAGATATTGCATAACATTCATGCATTCATAATTGATTGTGTATGTGATTGTGATTGATATTATTATGTATTGGTTTGTGAAAACCCTTTGTTGCTTATGTCTTAATCGAGAATATTATATTCTGTTTCTCACTCCTTTCTCCGTGTTTTTGTTTCACATGTTTTAAATTGATGGTTCAGAGGGAAGGATCGAAGAATATCGGCAGTAAATATAGCACGTTCTAGAAAGGGAGCTCGGTATGAATACCGTGGTCCAATGAATAAATAATGTTAATAAGTAACTGCTTCTGGGCCATGGAGTTTCCTCTCTTTCTTATAATGTTTAATGTTTATTTTCTTCGGATGAATGTACATATACTTTATAAAGTTTTAATAATATTTGTGAGGTATTTCAGAAATAATGTGTATAATTTATTCCGATAGTTTCTTTTTAACAATCATATCTTTAAAAAAAAATTATTACGAGTTTTTCTAGAATTTATTAAGGTGTAACAGAGGGTGTTACAAAGTGGTATCAGAGCAGTTAATCCAATAGGCCTGGGGAAAAGGTCTATCTTGCTTTGTCTGTAAACTCTGTATAGGTGATAGAGAATAGAATATCTCACTTGGTAGTAACTGTGATTGATGTGATAAATCTCAGTTATTGTGAAACAGGAAACTAATGGCTGGAAACAATCTTGCTGGAGTTGTAGAACGCTTAATCAATGCAATGGGAGCACGTGAAGGTCAAGGTAACGATGCCTTGAGAAGGCTGGACCTATTCGAAAACCGCAATCCACCTCGTTTCAAGGGAGGATATAACCCTGATGGAGCACAAATCTGGATTCGAGAGATAGAGAAGATCTTTCGAGCATTGCAATGTAATGAAGCTGATAAGGTAGTCTTTGCTACTTATGCCTTATCTGAGGATGCCGAACATTGGTGGGATAGCATGCGTAGACAATTCAAAGTCAACGACGTGGAGATCACTTGGGATTATTTCAAGGATATGTTTCTGTAGAAATACTTTCCAGCTGATGTTAAAGAGAAAAGACAATTCAAATTCCTGTCGCTGACCCAAGGAAATATGACCGTTGGAGAGTACGCATCCAGGTTTGAAGAGCTATCTCGTTTTCATTCTCATTATAATGATGCTACTAATGAAAGAGATCGGTGTGCAAAGTTTGTAAATGGATTGCGGCCAGAAATTAAGGAAGCTATACGAATGCAGGAAATCCGTGAATTTTCTGTATTGGTAAATCGCTGCAGGATCTTTGAAGAAGATCATAAGGATAGAATGACTAAAAGTCGTGAGCCCATTCACAAGGCAGGAGAAATGAGAAGTGGAGGACCTCACCATCACCAAAGAAGAGACTTCAGAAGGAATAAGCCTTACCAAGCGCCATTTCACCGGTTTGGAGCAGCATCTGTTCCTAACAGACCCCAAGCTTCAACTGGAAGCTATTACCCAACATCTGCACCAAATTTTAAATGTTTTATCTGTGGAGGACCCCATTTGAAAAGGGATTGTCCTAAAAACACTTATGTTTGTTTTAAGTGTAACAAACCAGGTCATCACATCAAGGATTGCCCAGAGATGAAGAGAGAAAACCCTGAAGGTGCAAGTACAAGCATAAATACTCAAGGAGGCGCGCACAGTGCAGTCGGAAGGCCGAAGGCAAAAGGAAAGGTTTTTGCAATCACTGGAGAAGAAGCATCTCATGCTGATTCCATGGTGGAAGGTAAGTATATCATTAATAAGATTTCTTTAACTGTTATGTATGACTCAGGTGCATCACATTCCTTTATTGCCAATGACTGTGTAGAAACACTAAAATTACCTGTGATAGAACTGCCATTTGACTTATCTGTACATACTCCTGGACACAATCCCATTGTCACTTCTAAAGCCTGTTGGAAATGCCCTATTGTCATAAATGGTAGGGACTTTAAAGCTAATCTTTTCTGTTTACCCCTTTATGGCTTAGAAGTTATTATTGGGCTAGATTGGTTGTCTGACAATCATGTTCTAATAGATTGTCATAATAAAACCATAATGTTTAAAGAACCAGTGAATTTGAATCCTGAGGATTCGAGATTTCTAACCGCCAACCAAGTGAGTGCCTCTTTAAAAGGAAGGGCTCAAGGATTCATGCTATTGCTTTCAACGAAAGGAGAGCAAGAATCAAGAATCAAAAATCTGCCGGTTGTGTGTGAATTTCCTGACGTTTTTCCTAAAGATATCCCTGGTTTACCCCTAGAAAGAGATGTGGAATTTGCCATTGATCTAGTACCTGGAGTTGGACCCATTTCAATTGCACCATACCGAATGTCACCTCTAGAATTAGCAGAGTTGAAGAAACAACTTGAAGAGATGATAGAGAAGCAGTTTATACGACCTAGTGTATCCCCCTGGGGTGCACCAGTGTTGTTGGTTAAGAAGAAGGATGGTAGCATGAGGTTGTGTGTAGATTATCGACAACTGAACAAGGTGACAATCAAGAACAGATATCCTCTGCCAAGGATTGATGACTTGATGGATCAGCTGCGTGGTGCCACGGTGTTCTCCAAAATTGATTTGAGGTCTGGATACCATCAAATAAGGGTAAAGAAAGAAGATGTACCAAAAACTGCTTTTAGAACACGCTATGGCCATTACGAATGTCTAGTAATGCCTTTTGGTATAACTAATGCACCAGCCATATTCATGGATTACATGAATAGGATTTTTCATCCATATCTAGATAAATTTGTAGTGGTGTTCATTGATGATATATTAGTGTACTCTAAAAGCAGAAAAGAACATGTTGAACATTTGAAGGTCGTGTTGGAAATCCTGAAAAAGAAACAACTGTATGCAAAGTTGTCGAAGTGTGAATTCTGGTTGGAAGAAGTAAACTTTTTAGGACATGTGATTAGTCAAGGAGGAATAGCTGTAGACCCTTCCAAGGTGGAAGCAGTTTTAAAATGGGAGAGACTAACCACAATCACTGAGATTAGAAGTTTCTTGGATTTGGCTGGATACTATAGGAGATTCATTGAAGGATTTTCAAAGCTAGGATACCCATTGACCAAGTTAACACGGAAAGGAGAACCTTTTGTGTGGACGACACAATGCGAGAATAGTTTTCAAGAGCTTAAAGATTGACTTACTTCTGCGCCGGTGTTAGTACTCCCTGATCCACATCGAAGTTTTAAAGTTTACTGTGATGGTCTAAACAAGGACTAGGAAGTGTACTCATGCAAGACAAGAAGGTTGTAGCCTATGCGTCGCGCCAATTAAGGCAACATGAGATTAACTACCCTACCCATGACTTAGAGTTAGCCGCTGTAGTTTTTGCCTTAAAGATTTGGAGGCATTATCTATACGGTGCAACATTCGATGTGTTTAGCAATCATAAGAGTCTCAAGTATTTATTTGACCAAAAGGAGTTGAACATGAGGCAACGGAGATGGATGGAGTTCTTAAAGGACTACGACTTTGAGTTGCAATACCATCCTGGAAAAGCGAACGTAGTAGCTGATGCTTTAAGTCGAAAGTCTCTACATGCGTCCACAATGATGATTAAAGAGCTGGAATTAATAGAGAACTTCAGAGATCTTAACCTAGCAGTAAAGGTTAATGCTAACAGCTACAGATTAGGAGCGTTGCAAGTGACAAATGAATTCCTGAGGTAAGTTTTAGAGGCTCAACAAGATGATGAATTCCTACAAGAAAAGAAAGAACTTTTGAAACAAGGAAAAGAAGTCGAGTTCAATGTAAGAAATGACCAATTACTGAGGTATAAAGATCGAGTGTGTATCCCTGATCAAGAGGAGTTGAGGAAAGCAATTCTGGAAGAAGGACACAAAAGTTATATGAGCATTCATCCCGGAGCTACTAAAATGTATCAAGATTTGAAGAAGTTATTTTGGTGGCCTGGAATGAAGAAAGCAGTGGCAGAGTACGTGGCTGCATGTCTAATTTGCCAGAAGGTTAAAGTAGAACACCAAAAACCCCCTGGAATGCTACAATCAATGGAAATACCGGAATGGAAATGGGATGGCATTACCATGGATTTTGTGACTTCTCTACCCAAAACTCCATTAGGACATGATTCAATATGGGTAATAGTTGATAGACTAACAAAGTCTACCCACTTTATTCCCATTAATATTCGTTACTCTATGGAGAAGCTGGCAAAATTATACATCGAGGAGATTGTGAGATTGCATGGAATTCCTTCAAGTATCATTTCTGATCGGGACCCTCGTTTTACATCACAATTCTGGAAGAGCTTGCACAAGGCTTTGGGAACAAGACTGCGTCTGAGTTCAGCATATCATCCTCAGACAGATGGACAATCAGAAAGAACAATCCAATCTCTAGAGGACTTGTTACGAGCTTGTTTGTTAGAGCATAAAGGAAGTTGGAATCAATTCTTACCATATGTGGAGTTTACCTACAACAACAGTTTCCATGCTAGCATTGGCATGGCACCTTTTGAAGCATTATATGGAAGAAAATGTAGGACCCCGCTATGTTGGTTTGAGACTGGTGAAAACTTGATGCTAGGACCAGAGTTGGTACAACAAACCATGGATAAAATCAAAATAGTTCAGGAAAAGATGAAGGCAACACAAAGCAGGCAGAAAAGTTACTATGACAAAAGAAGAAAGCCGCTCGAATTTCAAGAAGGCGATCATGTATTCTTGAAAGTCACACCTATGACTGGGGTCAGTCGGGCAATGAAATCTCGAAAACTAACTCCTAGATTTATCGGTCCATACCAAATAATTCATAAAGTTAGTCCCCTTGCCTACCAAATAGCATTACCACCTTTTCTTTCTAATATCCATAATGTTTTTCATGTGTCAAACTTACGAAAGTATATATTTGATCCTACACATGTTATTGAACCTGATGTCATACAAGTTAAAGATAATCTTACATATGATGCACCACCTATCAGAATAGGTGATAGAAGAATAAAAAAGTTAAGAGACAAGACAATTCCGCTTGTAAAGGTCATTTGGAGTGAAACGAGAGGGGAAGATGCTACATGGGAACTAGAAACTGAGATGAAAGAGTCTCATCCTCATTTGTTTTACTGATTAATGTAAATTTCAAGGACGAAATTTTCTAAGGGGAGTAGAGTTGTAACACCCCTATTTTTATTTTTATATTAAAATTTTGAAGGAATTAAATTATGGTGCTTTAGAACTTTTTAACCTACGTATTATTTATATTTTTTGGAATTTTGGAATTTTTTTAATAAAATAATATTTTTTTAAATAATTTTAAATTCATATAAGTGACTTAAATTAAAAATATTTATAAGAAAGTGAATTTAAATTATAAGAAAATTTTCTAAAATCCGTTTCAAGTAGACTTATCTAAAAATTATCGGTTTGAGAAAAATCTTGATTTTTTCCAATAGTTAAAAAATTGGAAACGTATCAATAAATTTTTATTAACAGAAAATTTTAGATTTTTAAAATTTTAGCTTTATATTACTTATTATAAAATTAGTGAGGACTGATATAATATCGCTAAATTTCAAAAAGGACTCATTTTGAATATTTAAAATATACCGAGTGAAGGGTTACTATTTGACTTAATAATTTTGCCGACAATTACTATGAAAATCACTGTGCATGTATGAAATTTTCAAAAGATGCACAGTAACCTGGAATAAAAAATTCAAAAATGCATAGTACTTTTATATTAAAATAATGGAATGTATAGTAAATTTTTTTCCTATAAATACTGAAGGATTTCTTCTTTAGAATTCACAATTTCAGATTAAGTTTTCTTAATATAGTAGTGCTAGTGAGATAGTGGTGGAAGTGAGAGAGAGAAGAAAAGTTTTTGGAGAGAAGGTTCTGCCAAAATCCTAAGGTAAGAATACTTCTCTTTTATATTTTTTGGGTTATTTTCATATCGTTTTTAGAAATCTGTTATTATACTGGAAATAATATTATTTTAAGTTACTATTCTGTATAGTAAACACTATTTTAATAGTAAATTACTATTTGAATAGTAAATTACTATTTAAATAGTAAATTACTATTTATTGTTACTATTTACCGTTACTATTCACGATTTACTATTTACCATTATTATTCATGATTTACTATTTACCGTTACTATTCACGTTTTACTATTTACTGTTACTATTCACGATTTACTATTCACTATTCACTATTTACTATTTAAAATTTACCATTTCTGTTTTAAGTATTAATCTTAATTTTCGTCTTATGCTTATACTGAAATAAGATTGGTATTAATATTTCTAGAAATCGGAGGCGCAAAGCAAATCTCTTTTTGGTAACAACTCAAGGTAAGGAGGAGTGAGATAAGAGTATAATATGAAAAGACATAAGAATAATGGGAGGAGTCCCCTACTCCTTTTAAATTTAATAATATTATTATTTTAAAATATTAACTGGTTAACTTAACATTTTTAATAAATTTTAAATTAAATATCCGGTTTAACTAACTCTAACATACCTATGCAAGGACTTGGACCATTATGACCTATATGGACTGGACTATACCTATGCAAGGACTTAGACCATTATGACCCATACGGACTGAACTATACCTATGCAAGGACTGGATTATATGGACTTACATATACCTATGCGAGGAATTGACCAAAATGACTCAAATTGACTATATTAATAATCATTAAATTTTGTATTATGATATGTGATCCGGTCTCAATACCGGTATCCAATCTGCAAGACATATATCAACGTCTTTGTCAAGACATCAACGTGTAACCGGTGTCATCGGTATACATCCGGACTGTAATTCCGTATCAGGCGTTCTCCCTATACCGGTTGTTCAGGATAACACCATGACACCGGACAACACACACGTCACTGCGCTAAAGACAAGGATTATTGCTACAGGGATCGATCAATAATTCCCTGCACTATGAGCCAAATTCTGCTCACGGGGATGGTCAACTTGTTCCCCAATCCTAGTCTATATCCTCCATGCTCAATATAAAATAGCCACTTGACCCAATCATGCTGGTAAGTGCGTAATAAAATAATGCTAATGGGAGTTAGTGGTTCCCCACTAACGAGTCCTTGTAAAACGAGCCAATCAGGTATATGAACTCATTTCATTAATGAAGTGAGGGATCTTCAACTGATTTTATGAACAATTACTCTCTGAAATACATTCCTTACTTGGAATATCATCACTGACTTGAGCGTCGGAGAATCTTTGCAGGTGACACCACCATTCGCCCACTTCAACGCGTTAGGTCGGTGTGAAGGATCTCCAGGACGCCCAATCCGCTCTCCTCAATCAAGGACAACGGATACTTACATCGGATACTCATACATCTGGTCTCCTATACGGTATTTACATACTGTTTGTGATTGACTTGAGTCCGGATCTCTAGACCCCGGTTCAGGACAGATCATTGGCACGCCCAGTGGGACACGATAAAGTTATTCCCATATCCATTGAAAGAGCAAGTAATCCACAATGGAAGGCGAAGCACAAGATTTCGTGGAGAATCAGCCTGAAGGCAGAACTAACCCCAACGTCTTCAGGAAGCTCAACTTTGATTCTCATGGGGGCAGCTCAAAGAAGATAGTAACAGTGTCTAATCCTGATCCTCGTGATGAGCTGATCAGCCAACTTCAGAGGGAACTCGCTGAATTGCAAAGAGAAAGAAGGCAAAGCGAGGATAAAGAATCATCTCGCACACGAAATACTCCCCACGCAACTGATGGTGAAAAGTACACCACTCTCCAATACTCAAATATCCCTACGTTTGAGGGGGGAGAACAGACTCGTGATTCTGAAGATGAAGCTTCCCGAAGGAAGAGAGAGTCAACGACAGCACCCCCAGTGGCTTACAAGCTAAAAGTTCCTTTTTCAAGGAGACTCATGAGCATCCATATCCCCAAGCACCTTCAAACTACTCAGCCACTTTCCATCGGAAAGTATAATGGTGAAACTGATCCTACTAAGCACCTTGATGCTTATGTGTTTGAAGCCATGTACTTGGGGGCTGATGAAGATGTGATGTGTCGAATGTTCCCTCGAACGTTATCTGAGGAGGCCCTCGGATGGTTTAAAGGCCTACCCTCTGGATCCATAGATTCTTGGGCTGAAATGGCAGCTACTTTTGAGACTCACTTTGTCATCTCTAGAGATGTGCCCAAGACATCTCATACCTTGGCTCAGATTAAGCAAGGTGAAAATGAAGGCTTAAAAGATTTCTTGAAGAGGTTCTACAAGGAAGCAGCCCTGGTTCCTAACCTCACAGAGTCTATTAAGCTGCATATCGTTATCGAGGCGCTGCAGCCAGGATCAGCTTTTGCTCTCTCATTGGCAAAAAGCCCTCCATTAACTTTTGAGGAGTTCAGGAAAAAAGCCTCAAAGTACGTGAGTATAGAGATGCACTTGGAAGCCATAACTGCAAAGAAAAAGCCATCAACACCACCTTCACAAACCCAGAAGGGTAAGGAGAAAACGAGGTCAGAACGCATGGAGAGGCCATTCACCAATCCTAAAGTTAATAACCACTCTCCTCGACCTCGAGAAAGGCATGTTAATTCCTTCAGCCATTATGCACAACTATCCGCCAAACCATCTCAGATTTTGAGAGAGGTCGGATGGCCAGCTTTCAGCATATATGGCATCAGAAGACCAGCTCCCATGAAAAGAACAGGAAATCCCCGTAAGTACTGCGATTTTCATGAACAGAATGGTCATTCCACTGATGAATGCCAAGCTCTAAAGAACGCGGTTGAGACGCTAATTAGAGAAGGCAAATTAAAGCAATACCTGTTCAAAGAGAAATCCTTTGACAGAGTAGAGCGGAATGAGAAAAGAGAAAGGGATCCAGATGACGGGGATGACAATAACCGTAATCCGGTTAGAAAATTCTCTGCTTCGGAGAAACAAAAGGGTGTGATGACTGATGAAATAGCACACAAAGACGGCATGTTGGTGTATGCACTATGAGCCTTTATGCTTTTTCATTTGTATCATTTTTCTACTTATCAATAGAATAAATATTTCAGTTTAAAATTGTTTTAAACATATTTATCCTTGGAGTAATAGGTCATATAAAATTATTCCTAAAATGTCCCTAGTTAAGTATTTACATGGGGACATGTAAATACACTGAGACTAGTGTGTGAGTGTACTGATGATCTGATCTCACAGATCATAGATATAGATGATATCGAGTCTTCACACGGGTACACATTAAGAGTAATGATGTACTGGACTGACCCACCATGAGAACGTTGCATGGATCGTTACATGATTGTCATAAACGATTCTCAATGTGATAATGGTATATGTAGTCCTTCGACCTGAAGTCACTACGATTCCTACATGAGGAGTTTATTGTTTTAATGCAATTAAACGTCTTCTGTAACAAGAGGACTATAAAGGTTGTGATTAGGCAATGAACAAATTATGCAGAGGGATGTGAGTGATGTAGATGGGATTTGTCTCTCCTATGTGACAGGAGTGATATCCATAGGCCACTTGATGGAGTAAGACTAAGTAAACGCATGGCCATGCTAGAAAGAATAAATATTAGATATTTATTCGGATCCAGTCTACTCCGGTATCAAGTAAAATAAATTGGGCCGTACAAGGATGACGCGACCATGCCTTGGGCCCAATTAGGATATCGTGACAAAAGGAATAAACGTATTAAATAATTATCACTTATAGGTTATGTTAATAATATTCAGACATAATGATGCATTGCTAGATGCCGCTCTTATTTTATATTAATAATAAAATAGTTTATTATTAATATGACCGGGTATTTTACCTATAGGGTCACACACATAGAGTAAGCCCATCAGAAAATGTTGTCTTATTTTAGTTGGACTAAAATAAAGCTATTGGGCCTAACACATTTGGAATGAGTAAGGAGCCCACTTTTAGAGAGAACAAATTAGGTCAAACCTAAGCCTATAAATAGAGCATAAGATGCTCATAGGCGGTTCACTCAAGTGAGACACAAAATTCGCAAAAAGTTGCAAGAGCTACACGCCGTCAACCTAGCAGTTGGCAAGTGTTGCGATTCTGGTGGGAGTGCTCGTGTGGACTCCTAAAGGACGAGGCTACGACTGCTTCGGAGTTCTTCAAGAGGTAACCTAAATAATTTCGAAATTGGTTTTTGTGCTTTGAAACACGGAACCTTGCAAATCCTATGGAATCCCTTTAATTTTTCCGCTGCTCATACACTAGGGATTCCCTAACACGGCATGCCTCAGCAACAGCGTCAAGGCCGGCGTGAAGTCATTGACATGATTCCTGGAGGATTCGCTGGAGGAGGAGCTTCAATTACAGGTCGTAAGAATCATCATAGAATGATTATGTCCGTGCAAGGGAAAGTCAAAGACAATCGCCCTTACAGAGGTGGGATTGAGGCTCCGACAATCTCTTTCTCCGATGAGGATTTTGGCCCAACCATTTCTGGTGGTGATGATGCTGTGGTCATCACTGCAGTGATAGCCAACAAGGACGTCCGAAGAATCCTTGTTGACCAGGGAAGTTCCTGCGATGTTATTTTCTATAATTGCTTTGAAAGAATGGGTTTTAAAGACTCAGACTTACAGCCTTATACGCAGGAACTAACAGCTTTCAATGGAGCAAAGCAATCGACTAAAGGGTATCTTGATACCCTTATTTTGTTTGAAGGCGAACCAGGGGCCAGGACGGTTAAATCCCGTGTGCTGGTGATTGATGTCAAATCACCATTTAATGGCATCATAGGCCGCCCCACTCTAAATGCAATGGAGGCAGTTGTATCAACCCCACATCTCCTTATCAAGTTCATTGACAAGGATAATGCTGTTTCATCTATCCGGGGTGATCAAGAGATGGCTAGGTACTGCTACAACCTAAGCCTCAACATGACAAAGTTGGACGCCTCCAATAAAAAGAGGAAACTCAATGATGCTGGAGCAGCCGCTGGATCTGTAAGCCTTGTCGACCTGGACCCTAGGGCGGATTTGAACATTGATCCGTCCAACCCATTAAAGCCCACACCGGATGGAATTTCCAGGGACATCGTCTTGGGAGATTCTCCAGAAAAGATCACCCATATTAATGACAAGCTAGATACAGAAATGGAACAGCGACTACTGACGCTCCTGCAAGAATTTAAAGACCTCTTTGCATGGATCGCAGCCGATATGCCTGGCATAGACCCTGCTTTCTGCTGTCATAAACTATCCGTCTATCCAGAGACGAGACCGGTTTTCCAAAAGAAAAGGAGATTGGGCCCAGAGAAACAGAAGGCAGCTTGCCAGCAAACTGAGGAATTGCTGAAGGCCGGATTTATCAAGGAAATCCGTTATTCCTCTTGGCTATCAAACGTGGTGATGGTCCATAAATCCAATGGTAAATGGAGAATGTGCATTGATTATGTGGACCTCAACCGCTGCTGTCCAAAGGATCCTTATCCTCTTCCTAATATAGATCGGATGGTAGATGATTCCTCTGGTTATCAATACCTAAGTTTTATGGATGCTTATTCAGGTTACAACCAGATTCCGATGTGCGAAGAGGATCAAGAAAAGACAGCTTTCATAAATGATCGTGGTGTCTTTTGCTATACCGTTATGCCCTTTGGCCTGAAAAATGCTGGGGCAACATATCAGCGCATGATCAACAAGGTTTTTGAAGGTATGCATACCAAGCTTGTTGAAGTGTACATTGACGATATAATAGCCAAGACACCGGTTGGAGGTGATCATATTGAAGACCTACGCCAAGTATTCACCCGTTTGAGAGAATTTAACATGAGGCTAAACCCAATGAAATGCACCTTCACTGTCCCTGCTGGGAAGTTCTTGGGTTTCATGTTAACTCAACATGGTATTGAAGCCAATCCAGGGAAGTGCCAAACGATTCTAGACATGCAGAGTCCAAAGAATCTCAGAGAAGTCCAATCCCTGAATGGCAAAGTAGCAGCTTTGGCACGGTTCATGCCTAAAATGGCTCATAGATCACTCCCTTTATATAAAATACTGAAAAAGTCCAAGAAGTTTGAGTGGGGGCAGGAACAAGAGAAGGCATTCCAAGAGCTTAAGGAGGTGTTGTCCAAACCTCCCATTCTCACGAAGCCTGACCCCAAAGACACACTCATCCTATACTTGGCTATTTCAGATGAAGCTTTGGGCGTTGCCTTGATAAAAGAAACTCCCGATGGACAGAGACCGGTCTATTTCACTAGCAAGACATTACAAGGTGCTGAGATCCGGTATCAAAAAATCAAAAAGGCCGCCCTCGTTGTTGTTTGGGCCTCTCGACGGCTGCGTCCGTACTTTCACGCCCATCCAATCATAGTGAGAACGGATTTACCACTCCGCTCTGTATTAATCAAGCCCGATCTCGCTGGGAGGATGATCAAATGGTTTATTGAACTCTCTGAGTTTGATATATCCTATGAACCCCGAAGCGCTATTAAAGCTCAAGTCCTGGCTGATTTTATTGTGGAAATGACAGGGACTGATCCAGATTCCCCTCGTGTCCATTGGACCATTTACGTTGATGGTTCATCGAACCAAAGAGGCTCTGGAGCAGGTGTTGTTCTAGAAAGTGATGACGGAGTACACCTGGAAATCTCCCTTCGCTTTAATTTCAAAACATCCAATAACCAAGCTGAGTACGAAGCTTGTTTGGCCGGACTGAGAGCTGCAATTGACATAGGAGCTTCTGAGGCGACGCTCTGTAGCGATTCACAACTGGTGATTTCACAAATCTTAGGAGATTATCAGGCTCGCGAACCTCAACTCCAATTATACTTGAACTGTGACAAGGAGTTGAGAGAGAAATTCTCGAAAATGAAATTCAAACATGTTCCACGTGAAGAGAATACTAGAGCGGATATACTCTCCAGATTAGCAAGCACCAAACGACCAGGTAGCACAACTACGCTGGTTCAAAGCACACTAACGTCGCCCAGCATTCCTCTTTTCCCTTCTCTAAATGCCATAATGACAAACTCCCTTTATGGAGACACGTGGATGGCCCCCTACATCCGTTATTTGGCCGATGGACAGTTACCTACGGATGAGAAAGAAAAAACGAGGATAAGAAGGGAATTACCATACTTCACTATGATTGATGGTAATCTTTACAGAAGGGCGCTCTCAGTGCCCTATTTGATTTGTCTCAAAGAGAATGAGGTGCAAGACGTAATGGAGGAAGTGCATGAAGGACAATGTGGACACCACGCCGGAGGAAGAAGCTTAATGCGAAAAATCCTCAGGGCTGGATACTGGTGGCCCACGATGAAGCAAGACTCCATTGACTTCGTTAAAAAATGTGACGCTTGCCAAAAATTCTCTAATCTTCACCATATCCGCTGTTCCATGGCCCTTCTACCAATGGGGATTGGATATTCTGGGCCCCTTTCCAACTGCTCCTGGGGGCATCAAATACCTCATTGTAGGGGTCGATTATTTCACTAAGTGGATAGAAGCAGAGCCGGTGGTACATATTACTTCAGCCCGAACTCGTCATTTCATGTATGAAAACATTATAACACGGTTCGGGGTCCCAGCACGGATTGTTACAGATAATGGCACCCAATTCACGAATAGGAAATTCACGGATTTACTCGAAGGGTTAGGAATAACTCAGATACTCTCATCCGTCGAACATCCCCAGACTAACGGCCAAGCTGAAGTGGCCAACAGGGAGGTGCTGAAAGGACTAAAGAAACGCCTTGGTGAAGCCAAGGGCGGATGGACAGACCAGTTGTGTCACGTCCTGTGGGCATATCGGACAACGCCTCATTCTTCTACCAACGAATCCCCATATTGCCTGACATATGGGGTAGAGGCAATGATACCCGTGGAGTTACAAATTGCTTCTACTAGGGTCAAATACTTCTCTGAAGAGAACAATAACGTTAACTTGGCATCAGAAATGGATGTCATACAAGAACTCAGAGAAGATGCATTCATCAGAGATCAGGCTATCAAAGCCAAAGTTGCTCTCCGATACAACAAACGAGTTCAATCAAGGACTTTCAACCTCGGAGATTTGGTTTTGAGGAAAGCAAGTGTAGAGAACAAATTTGCTCATCAAGGCAAACTAGCCCCAAACTGGGAAGGCCCATATAGGGTATCCGGGGTTGCTGGCAAAGGCTCTTACCGCCTTGAAAACCTTGATGGCACTCCAATCCGAAATAAGTGGAACGCCCAAAACTTGCGCATCTACTATAGCTAGCTGTTGGAGCAATGCATATTCTCCCATCCTTATTTTGATTGAATACCGGAGAAATTATTTTCCCAGCTACACTCTCATTGTAATTCTTATTTTTGATTTAATAAGAATCTCTCACAACAATTTAACTCTTTCGAGTTTTTCTTATGCTGTGATTTTCAGTTTATCCGGCGTACAGAAGCATATTCAGGACGGATGATCTCAACTACTTATTCTGTAGTTGACGATGTAACTCCTCGAATATGTGCAGCGTACAAGAGCATACTCAGGACGGATGATCTCAATTACCCATTCTGTAATTGACGATGTAACTCCTCGAGTGTGTCTAAGAAATAGAAGGCCCGGATTGTAGGATTAAACCGAACTCTGGGTACGGTAAGTAAGTTTGGCTGAACACCGGTGAAGACCTGAGCTGTAGGATTAAACCGAACCTCAGGAAATGGGTTGTAGGATTGAACCGAACCCCATTCTAAGAACGGTAAAAGGGTAGAACCCAACACCGTATTGAAGGCTTGGGCGCAGTAAGCTGGTCCTACTTCAAGACCACGCTGAACCCCAAGTAACGGGCGCAGTAGGTTCAGGATTAGCCCTGATCTGAACCCCGTGTTGAAGGCTCGGATTGTAGGATTAAACCGAACTCTGAGTACGACTAGTAGGATTGACCGAACGTCGGTGAAGAATCGTCAATGGGTAAAACCAAAGACCGATTGAAGAACGGTTAGTAGGATTAAACCGAACGCCAAATATGACATGGATTGTAGGATCAAACCGAACTCCAAACACAACAAGTAAGTTATACTTAACTCCAAATTAATACTCTCTCTTGAAGTTCCTTATTTGGAAGTTTTATAGCTTTAATTTCTGAGTCATCGATTCTTCGGTTGAAGCCTGACTCATAAACTCCGACACAAAAATAATTCATTCGGGTACGCCACAATCTGAGGCATATTCTCCCGAAACCTCTCAGTCGGAAATATTTGAAGAGGAATTTCTATTTTAAATCCTCACTCTTAAGAACTCTCACGTGAAAGTCTCACTCAGAGTTTGTTCAAAGTACTGATCACCCAATGATACTGGGGGACAGCATCAACGGTTTAACGAATATCTTGAGGAATGAACTCTTGATGAAACGTTCTCACAATCATTCCCCCTCAAGATTAACATTATAAGCCGTTCTCATGACAATAACATGTTCACTCACAACGGCGATCCTATTATGATATTTACGACCAAAAGGCCTGACTTTCAAGAGGCAAGATACGCTTTCTACCAGGCTTTTATATATCAAATTACTCATACTTGACAAAAAGATACTCTATCTTTCCTGTCAAATCAAGTCTTTGGCTATCAAAACGCCTATACATGAAAAACGATAGTTATATACTCCTATCCGTTCTTCATCTCGCATGTACAAGTCCGGAATGAAGATTTTATATTATTATCCGATCTTCATTACGTATATCCGGAATAATTCAATACACATGCAACTCCTCTATGAAAGCTGTTTTCTACTTAACAAGCATATAAAGGCAAATGTCTCTTTTATTGATCAAATGGAAATTACATAAAAAAAAATTCGTTTAATAATCCGGAGCTGATCCCGGAACACAGCGAATTTGAATCAATAAAAAGAAAAAGAAACAGGGAAGGCATTAGTTCTTCTGACTCGTATCTCCTTCCTTCCCTTTGCCTTTATCTCCGGTCTTGCCTTCGTTAACGCTAGAGCTTGTTCCTGTACTTCTGAGCTTCAGGAGAGAAGGTCCCATTGATTGGCCTTCAGGTAAAGGAGCAAACTCGTATGGCATGTCAGGCGGACTCTCATGACGGTTTTCAACAATGGCCACCAGTTTCCCTTGGTGAAACTCATAGAACGGATCAATACCATTCAAATTAAGTTTCACCTTGGGATTCTGGTATTGAACTTGACGAACAGCCAACCCAAAAGATTCCTTGACTGCTTGATCACACATATCTACAGCTTTATCTAATTCTGCTTTCGAATCAGCCAACTTTAAGAGCAGCTCCTTCTCCTTACGCGACCAATCTTCTGCTCCTTGAGAGTAGACAATCTTGGCTTCCTTAAGCTCCTCTTCCAGCTTTGAAGAGCGTTCCTTCTCCGTACAAAGACCGGCATGGAGGTCGGAATTGATTTTCTTTCGGTCAAGTACTTGGACCTCCAACTCCTTGGCAAGATACTTCAGTCTGGCAATTTCTTCATCCTTCTTATATCCTTCCTCTCTGGAAGCTTCTAATCTATCTTCTAAACGGAGGATGTTTGCCTTATCCTTAGCAGCAGCAACGCTAAGATCGTTAACCTTGCCAACCAACAAGCTGAGCCTCTCATTCTCTTCTGAAAGTTCGCGAACCGATCTCAGGAGCCCAGATAATTCTGCCAGGTGCTTCTGTCCGGCATCGCAAGCTTTGGTTACTTCTTCACTCTTCAATGAAGGCTTCAGCTTGTACGGAGTTTCAGGAACGCCCTCAGGAACAGAACCCTCGTATATCAAATATTGAGCAAGACCGGAGCTACTTTCAAGAGGGCGAGGAACTTTGGGCGCAAAATAAGTCGTTATTGGCTTTGCACCATAAGTGATCGCGTCGCCTGGGGCATCCGGAGTGGACCCTTCCACTTTCTTTCCCTTAGAAAGCTCCGGATCAGCAGCCCCTCTTGAAATTTTTGGTTTCTTGGGAGAAGGTTGACGATCCGAGGTCTTGGAGGAATCGCGTTTTGTCCTTTTCTTTTTCTCTCCGACCTTCTCAACCACAACCTTAGAGGCCGATTTATCGGATCCTCCCTCAAGCAAGGGTATATCATCACCAACAGATGAAGTCAAAATTATAGTCTCAGCTGTAGCTTTCTTCGAATTCCGTTTTGCTTGGATGTCATTCTCAGCTACTACAGAATTCACTCCAGCTTTGAGTCCTTTCAGCTTTTCCATCTCTGGTGACACAGTTTCAATTTCAACTGCAAAATAAAATAACACGGTTAGAGATCAAAGATTTCAAAGCATGATACAACAAAGCATGAAAAATGGCAGGAAAATTACGTAAATACTCCTCGCGGGTGGACCACGATCCTAATAAACGCCTGCAAGAGAAAAATTGGTGCGAGGCGGTGTAGGATTGAAGGGCTGAAAGAACAGAAACTGAAGATGGGCTCAGTTCATCCTCCTCAGTGTAGTACGCTTGGGAGGTCAATAAGAAATGCTTATGCGTCCAAGCCACTGGGAATTTCGGAATCCCATCTTCAGTCAACCAAAAAATTGGTTCGTCTGGACGGACGCTGATCTTTGTGAAGTAAGACTTGAAAGAATGACCATCAACTTTGGCTGAGTCGGTATACGCCTCAAAGTTGATAATCTTGGAGAGAGTCCGGAGCGATATCAAACTCACTCCCCCTTCTCCTTATTTGCACGACGGATTACTTGGGAAAAGTAGAACAACATAGCCACCGTCGGTTGGAAATTGAAATGCTCCCCAAGCACTTCAAGAGAACGGATCAACCCCCATCCGTTGGGGTGAAGTTGCGAAGGAGCACAATCCAGGAATCTTAAAACCCCCATCTGAAAATCGGTGAGGGGAAAGCGCACGCCAAGATTCAAAAACAGAAAGTCATACATATACAAGGACCTCTCGTCCGGTGTATGACAAATCCTTTCTGATAGAAGCGGAGCGAGCACCATGAACCGAAACCTGTCTTCATCCTTCTCGAAGACCCTAAAACGTGGTTCCAGCTCTGCTCCGTCCTCTCGAGCGTGGACAGATGTTGTTTCACGAAATTCCTCAGCCACCCAGCTGAATGGGCGCTTCTGTTGGAATTTCACCCAGTCTATCCGGTGTGCAACTACATTGCACAGTCCGGAAGCTGTCTTCATTATATATTGATGAGAGGGTGCTTCCCCACCAGATGACCTTCCCCCAGCTGCTTTCTTCACCGCCATTGTGAAAGCTTTCACGCTGCGGTAAAAATCCACATCGTCAGAGAGATACAAATCACCACTCTTGACACTTTCACTAGAGGAGGATTCTGAGGAGGGTATTATCACCCTTCGCCTCTGATACGGTGACGCCTCCCTCTCTAGGTATTGTGGCTTTGATTGGAAGATCACTGGGATCCTCCCACCATGAACTGTAGGGTTTCGAGTTAACGCCCTTCCTCCTCTTCCTCTAGGGCTAACACCACTGGAACTAAAACCTTTCCTAGACATTTTCAGATATTGAAACAAGATACCAAAAATGGGAGGAAAGTGGTTACCTAAGGATAAATGAGGATAGTGAATTAAGATTCACAGAGGCTGACACGAAAATCTTCTCGAAACTTTTGCAGAGGTTCGTCAAGGAAGCAAGAAGAAATGATAACTGAGATTGCCAAATATGTCTTTTTCAGGGCATGAAAACTCTCAAATACCAATTCAAGCAATCTGTCGTTTATTTTCAAACGACTTCTCGTTTAGTCGATCAAAATTGTCGTTTTGATCCCAAAGGCGCGAAAAGGCCATCATTTCGTCACAGAGCCTTCTAAATGGGCCTATTAAACCCAAATCCTAGGCCCACTAAGTTCCTATGTGACAGTTATTAAGACATGCGCATTTAACGCAATAATGGCTCGCCCACGTGATTACAGGCATTAAATGTCCAATCATGAGAAACGTGGCCACCATTACCCGAATAGCAAGGGTTACAAAATTTGAAAAACTTCTGAGATTCTCATTATTCTAATCCGCCCTCAAGCGTTCCATTACAGCGGAACCTTGTTCGCAGAGCGGATATTTACACACCAGTACAATTCCAAAATCCAGATGTACTACGATCAATATAGCTCATATGAGCAAATCTACTAATTCCTCACATCAGCTAGGGGGCTAGTAGAATACCACTGATATCTGATTTCGGATATACGAAAATTGAACATTCAATCTATACGATTGAGAAGCATCCATCTCAATCCGTACTCCTACGATTGGAAAAATGTCTCCAGGACGGATGATCTCAATCACCTATTCTGTGATTCGATGATGTAACTCCTGGTACGAATAATTTCAATCATCTCCCCAGGATGGATGATCTCAATCACCTATTCTATGATTCGATGATGTAACTCCTGGTACGAACAATTCCCATCATCATACTCATGATGGAAGACTTTGAAAATTGAGAAGCGTTCACACAATCCGTACTCCTACGATTGAAAAAAATGTATCCAAGACGGATTATCTTAATCGCTTAATCTGTGATCTGACGATGTAACTCTTGGCATTGTGTACTCTTCCAGAACGGATAATCTCAAATCACTCATTATGTGATCTGACGATATAACTCCTGACGTTGTGTACCTGTTCAGGACGGATGATCTCAATCACCTATTCTGTGATCTGACGATGTAACTCCTGGCGCCGTACACATCCCAAGAACGGATAATCTCAAATCACTCATTATGTGATCTGACGATATAACTCCTGACGTTGTGTACCTGTCCAGGACGGATGATCTCAATCACCTATTCTGTGATCTGATGATGTAACTCCTGGCGCCGTACACATCCCAAGAACGGATAATCTCAAATCACTCATTATGTGATCTGACGATATAACTCCTGACGTTGTGTACCTGTCCAGGACAGATGATCTCAATCACCTATTCTGTGATCTGACGATGTAACTCCTGGCGCCGTACACATCCCAAGGACGGATGATCTCAATCACCTATTATGTGATCTGACGATGTAACTCCTGGTACCGTACACATCCCCAAGACGGACGATCTCAATCACATATAAAGTGATTCGATGATGTAACTCCTGATACAAACAATCCCCATCATCATTTTTATGATGGAAGATTTTGAAAGTTAATCCGCATTTTCACTCTCAAGTGGTATTCACCCAGGACGGATACTCTTTATCACCTATTCTGTGGTACAATGACATAACTCCTGGCATAGACAAACTCCCATCATCATCTTTATGATGGAAGGCTCAAATACCACTTTCTTACACCTGTGCAGTTCCCCAAACTTGGAACAATATTCTTACATTGTTTTCTCTAGCGAGAATAACATGAATTAAGAACAGTCATCCGTCCTGTTACACTACTCTACTAAACAGCGGATCGACCCATCTTTTCCCAAAAGAATCAAGGATCATGCCCTAAAGACAGGCACCTTTTTCTTAAACATACTTGGGGACATGTATATATTTCTCCGTTCTAAATTCATTTGTTGTTTAATCTTCTGAGGCAGCTATTACACAGAACGGATTAACAACGATTTAAATATACATGAAACGATGAAGACAAATTTCTTAAATGAAATTCATTCATTGAAAACGAGATTACACATAATAGTTTAAAGCCGGAGTTGATCCCGGTACACAACTATACATTTAAATGAAAATACAACTACGGAGGAGGAATCTGTTCTTCAGTTTTCTGTGCCTCCTCAGCACCAGGCTCTTGTGTCCCTTCCTTCGGGACTTCTACAGGAATCTCTCCTCCAGGAGCCTCAGTTCTTTCTTCAGAAGAAGGAACCTCAGACACAGGAAGGACAAAATCCGGTCCCATAGTTTGACCCTCAGGAAGAGGAGGTAAACCATACAGGGACGTCGGAGGATCTTCGTGACGACCATCAACCACTGCGACTAACTTTCCCCTATGGAATTCATAGAACGGATCCATTCCATAAAGGCTAAGTTTCGCCATGGGGTTGCGGTAGAAAACTTGGCGTATAGCTAGGCCGAAGGATTCTTCGACAGCCCGGCTGCATATGTCAATTGCTTCTTCTCTCTCAGCTTTCGCTATAGCCAATTCTTCCCGCAACTTCGACAGCTCCCCACTCGATCCTTCGGACTCCGTTCTCCCAGCCTTCAGTCCTTCGATCTCAAGAAGGGGCTTCTTCTCCTGTTGGGACCACTCCTCAGCAGCAGCTTTGCTTTTATCCTGGCTGCTCCGGAGTTCTTCCTTCGCTTTGATGAAGACTTCCTCCTTCTCTGCCAGCTTGCCTTCCAAGTCTCTGAAGTTGCCCTTAAGCTTAAGGTTCTCTCTGTTCATGATATCTCCGAACTCCTTAGACTTGGCAAGACGATCTTCCATTAGCTTGATGGTGGCTTTGTCTTTCCCTGATGAGAGGTTGAGCTGTTCTAATTTATCACTCAGCTCATCAACCTTATCGAAATTGTCAGCCAACTCGCTGAATGAATAAAGCATTCCAGCAAGTTTGGCTAACTGCCACCTTCCGGCCTCACATGCTTCTTTAATTTCTTTAGTGCTGAGCGTAGGCCGGAGTTCGTACATCGGCTGTGGAAGAGTAGCTGGAGTAGATCCCCGGTATGAGAGGAAGGGGGTGAGAAACGAGGTGGTTGGGTAGGAGGTCGGCTTCGACCCAGAAACCCCGGCAACAATTCCTTTATTAAGTCCGGAGGAAGCACCAGCTGCTTCCGAGGTTTCAACAGGTTTATCCTCCAAAGTTCTACGCTTCTTGGACGGACCCCCCACAGAGTCATTCTTAATTTTTCTCCTTCTCTCAGTGACTGAGGGCTGACCCGTGGCTGCGCCAACATCGGAGGAACCGCCCTCAACCAGCGGAATGTCCCCTTCAGCATCCGAGGTCAGGATGATTAACTCAGGACGATCCTTGGTGGAGGGCCTAGGCTTGACTTCATTTTCACGGGCAATGGATTTACCCGCCGCCTTAAATCCCTTCAACTTGTTCATTTCCGGAGTTTGTTGTTCTATTTCACCTACATGAACAAACACAAGATATTAGCAACTACGAAATATTCAATATATTTGACAAAGGAGAAAAAGTGAAATAAAACGAGAATTACGTAGATATTCATCCCGGACTCCGCTTGAACTACTTAACAGACGCCTACACGAAAAGACGTGACGTCGTGTAGTGTGTGATTCAAGTGTGAACAGCACTTTCGACGTTTCAGGAGACAGATCGGATTGATCAGTGTAATACGCGTGGGAGCTCAAGAGAAAATGTTTATGGGTCCAGCTCAGTGGAAATTTGTTGACACCCTCTTCATCCTTCCAAAATATCGGTTTGCTCTTCTTAATGGAGATCCGGGTGAAGTAGGTCTTAAACGACTTCCCATCAACTTTGGCCGAATCGGTGTAAGACTCAAAGTTCACAAAAGAACAGGGAGTCCGGAGCGTCACCAAACCAACACCGCCTTGCTTATTCGCCCTCCGAACTACTTGGGTGTAGTAAAATAGCATTGCTACAGTAGGCGTGAAGTTGAAATGTTCACCCAAAACCTCCAAAGCACGGATGAGGCCCCAACCGTTGGGATGAAGTTGGGAGGGTGCACATTTTAAAAACTTCAGCACACCCATCTGAAGTTCAGTTAAAGGGAAACGAACTCCCAGGTAATGAAAGATGAAATCGTACATATATACTGAACGGTCATTGGGGACGACGTGGCATATCCGTTCTGTTGGGAGTGGTGCGTATACCCTATACCACCTTTTCGTTTCTTCTTCCGCATGGAGTGTGAACCTTGGTTGAATCCGGGGTCCTCCCTCATCTGCGTGACGAGAGGCCAAGTTCTTAAATTCACTAGACACCCAGCAGAAAGGCCATTTAGCCTGAAGCTCTTCCCAATTTAACCTTGAAACAGCAACGCTGTAAAGACCTTCTGTTGTCTTCACAATGGCATTAACTCCAGAAGTTCCTTCTCCAGTAGCCATTTGAATCGTCTAGACCGAATTCTTTAATCTACGATAAGAAATTATGTCGTCAGAAAGGTGATAATCATTACTCACTTCATCTTTTACAAAGCGACTACAATCAGAGGACAACTCTGAGAAGGGAAAAGTCACTTTCCATAGTGAGTAAGATCCCTTTTCTGAGCGACATGACTCAGCCCTAGGAAGAATCACAAGGATTCTTCCCCATGACTATTAGGGTTGCGAGAAATTATTCTCCCCCTAAATGAACCACATTCTCTTCAAGCAGGAATAAAAGACCAAAACAACATGAGAGTAACAAGGGAAGAAGAAATAATTACCTTGGATAACGATGATGGAGATAAAGAGCGAACGAAGTCTCGTAGAGTAAGCAACGAACTTCCTTGCGAGATTTTTGCAGAGTTTTGTTAAGAAAACAAAAGCAAGTGGAACTCAGAATCCACTAAGTGTTTCTTTTATAAGAAACGAAGAGGTTCGGTTACCCACTCTGGAAGTTGTGTCGTTCTCGACTAAACGCATTGGTTCACAAGCGAAACGACACAACCGTTCCAAATTCATGGGCGCCAAAACAATAGCAATTCGACGAAGGGCCTATCTACTAGGCCCAAAAGTTTCAAAAACTTCAGGCCCATTAAGCCCAAAACGACGGTTAATGAGATTATTATCTCAGACGCAATAATTGCTTGCCCACGTGATTAAAAGCATTAATGTCTAATCATGCAACGCAATTCGCGCTTTACAGCCGTTACACGAACTTCAAGAGCTTTCAATTCCAATAAACTCTTGAAATTCTCGTACAACGAATCTTTGTCTGAATCCGTTGTGACGACACCAACAGACCAGATCTCTTAATTTGAGAACGGTTCTTTACGAATGATAATAAATGCTAAGGAACTGTTATACGCGTAAGCTTACCAATATTCAGACCTCTCACAGGTTGAGTAGTGTTAGTCCTCAAATTTTCAATAAAAGCTTAAATAAAAATTTCATAAAATTCATAAAAATTAGTTTAATTTGTTAGAAAATTAGGATTTAAATTCAATAAATGAGTGTTGTTGAAAATAATCTGCCCTTGATCAATTTTCTCTAGTTTTGCAGTGAAAAAGTTAAGAAATCAAGAGAAAATTACACTGGAGGATCTGACGCGTAGCCTCACCCCACGCATAGCATCAAGTGCTATTTTTGATGCTGACGCTACGCATCACAGCCACGCATAGCGTCAGTGCTGCGTGGTCTCCACTCCTACTTTTGGCCAACCACCCCACTTGGACCCAATAATGGGCACTCCACTCAGCCCAAGGGCCACCCCAATCAGCATAAATGGCCAAAAACTCGTGGAAACATGTCCAAGTGGCCAGGCATGATCAAGATTAATTATTGAAAGTGGCCATTATCAAGTGTTTAATGGAGGCTGAGTCAGGGATCTGACGCGTAGCGTCACAGGGACGCGTAGCGTCAGCACCCTTGCTCAGCCCTATAAATAGGGCCATCCAACACCATTCATACCATCCCATTCCATACACTTCTCTTCTCTTCTCTCTTGTGCTCGACTTTGAGTACTTTCTTTTGTGAGTTGTAGTTCTAGAATAGTTTTCTAGATACTTGAGTGTGTTTCGGTGTATTGTGATCGTTGTATCGTGAAGTTTCCATCGTCTTCTTCGTAATGTCAAACTCTGTAAGTGTTGTTTTTACTTTTACCATGTGTAACTAATCTGTTTATGTTGGAATTGGTGAACTAATCTATTGAGTATAATGTTGTGAATTCGACCTCTGCATGTTTATGATTCAAGTCCATGTTAGTATTTCAACCTTTTATTAATATGAACGTCAAACGGGAGAATGATTTTCATGTGTATCGAAACTGGTTTTATTAGTGTAAATGTCAAACGGGAGAATGATTATTTATGCCTATTGAAACTTGTTTTGACGAAAGTAAAAAGTTGGAATACCCTTGGTATCTCAATTCTATAGGGGTTGTTAACCATTGTTGCCATAAGGCCAGGTCTTAATGCAAGTTTTTACTGAGAAAGCTCACGAGGGATCGGACTTTACGGTGAATTCTTAGAATTTATATCATGAGGGATCGGTTATAATGATTTTAAGCTGCAATGACATGAAACTTGATGATTAAACATGCATGTTTTGAGTTCCTTATTGTTATTCTAGATTAGGGATCCAATTTCCAACATAATTTGTTTATCTGTGTTTATCTCAAGTATCTTACCTATTCTAGGTTACAACTCAACTTTTTAGATAGATTTTATTTTCTTTTTATCCTATGAATCACTCAACCATACTATCTTGTGAATATTGTATAAACTGTACATAAATCATTCTTTTGTTCATAATTTCCTTCATATTTACCATAGTAAGTAGAAGATTACTGTTGTTATTGGACTTTCAATCCCAGTGGAACGATATCTAAATTTCGAAAACTACAAACGATTGGTGCACTTGCCAATTCACAAAGCCCGGTTACAACCGACGGGCGAACAAGTTTTCTAGCGCCGTCGCCGGGGATTGAATTGTTTCAGTAAAACAGTAAAATTTTAATTACCGTGGTAAATATTTTTTTTACCTTAGATAATTTTTTTTTTATTTCTTATCATTGTTACACTAACTTTCTTTGTTTAGTTTGTGTATGCAAACTCGATCTACCGCAGGTAAAATTTATTTTGATCCTGAGATAGAAAAGTTTGTAAAGAAAATCAAGTCTTTGAAATCTAAAACACAAACTAATTCTTCTTCTACTTCAAAAATTTTTGAAAATTCAAATATGGCTGCTGAAAGGAGAACATTGGGACAGTTTGCTGCTATAAATGGTCCACCCCGAGTTTCGGGAATGTTTCAAGGACCAGTTTTACCAGTGGAAATTAAACCTGCCACTTTAAATATTATTCAAAACAACCAATTTGCTGGTTTAAATCATGAAGAACCGTATGAACATTTAACTGTTTTTTATGAGTTATGCAGCACAATTGGTTTTGAACCCAATCAAGAAGAGTCTGTTTACATGAGACTCTTTCCTTTTTCATTGATTGGGAAAGCAAAAGAATGGTTTAAATCTTGTCCACCGGGTAGTTTTGCAAACTGGTCCGATGTTGAAAGAAAATTTTTGGAAAGATTTTATTCTCCTTTAAAATATTTTGAAGCAATGACAGCCATACACTTTTTTTCTCAAAATAATGATGAATCATTAGGAGAAACATGGGAACGATTCAAGGCACTCTTGAGAAAATGCCCAAACCACAACCTGAACGATGCCGAGAAGGTAAGAATCGTTTACCATGGTTTATTGCCTCAGTTCAAGATGATGTTAGATGCTTGTGCAGGTGGTTCTTTAATGAACAAGACTGTGGAAGAAGCCATAGAAATATTGGAATCAATGGCTATTAGTGACCGACAAGCAAAGCATGAAAGAGGTAATATGCAAAGGAAGCCAGGAATGCTCGAATTGGGAGTAAATGATGCAGTGTTGGCTCAGCAAAAATTACTGACTCAACAAATTGAAGTTATGAGCAAGCAATTGGAAAAACTTCAAATTGCTCAAGTAGCATCACCACCCCCTGCTCAACTTAAAGCATGTACGCACTGCATGGGAGAACAACCATGTGGTTACTGTGGAAATGAGCAAGAGCAAGCCAATTTCATGAACCATCAAAGAGCACCCTTAGGTAATTTTCCTTTTAATCATGGAAATTCTTTTCCTAACAATTACCTGCAGGGTTGGCAAAATCAGAATATTGGCTGGAGACAGGACACTGGACCTTCCAACAGACCTCCTAACAATCAATTCAAGCAACAACAAACTGACAATGCAAGGTTGACAAGAATAGAGGAAGCTATTCAACAGTTATTGCAGTTTGTGGAGACAAATGAAGCTGCCCGAAAAGCATCAGACATACAAATGGGTCAGCTTGCAAAAAAGATAGCCGAATTAAAAAGTTCTGGGTTTTCTGCAAACACTCAAAATCCTAAGGAACAATGTAATGATGTTTCTATTGATGTTGTAAAAATTGATTGTAAAGAAAAGAGTGAGAAAAAGAAAGAAGAAGAAGAAAAAGAAAGTGAAAAAATAGAAAAAAATGAAAAAAATGAAAAAGAAAAAAATGTGCAAAGAGATACAGAGCAAGAAACAAACTGTATAACCCCGAAAAAATGTAAAGATCCGGGGAGTTTCACCATTCCTGTAACAATCGGAAATATCAACATCAGGAATGCGTTATTAGATTTAGGGGCTAACATCAACTTGATACCTCTAGATTTAATAAAACGCATTGGTGAATATGAGCTAAAAGAAGCAAAGACAGAATTACAGTTTGCGGATCGCTCTGTCAAAAAGCCTGTTGGGATTGTGGAAGATGTGTTAGTAAAGGTTGATAAGTACCACTTCAAAGTTGACTTTATGGTACTGGATATGAAGGAGGATACTGAGATCCCCCTGATCCTAGGAAGACCTTTCATGAAGACTGCAAAAATCAAAGTGGATGTTGATCAAAGTATGGTTGCAGTCAAAGTTTATGAAGAAGAAGTAAGCTTCAGTGCTCATGAACACCTCAGGATAAGTAATGAGGCAAAGGTTTACCCTTCAACCAAACCAGGTATATCTCTTCCCAATCAATTAAATTGTTTTGAATTAACCGATGCTTTGAAAGATGAAAAACAGGTAATTAGGCATCGGAAAAGAAGAAGAAAGAAGAAAAAGACAGGTGATTCCTCAAAGAATATTGGGAAACCACCTGATTAATCAAAGGTAATGTCTGGCTGAAGACATTAAACCTAGCGCTCAATGGGAGGCAACCCATTCTTTTCTTTTTGTTTTTAAGGTTGTTTTTCATAAAAAAAAAAAACCACAAAACAATTTTTAACTTGTTTAAAAGAAAAGGGGTTTTAAACTGAAAAGGTTTTGAAAATTCAAATTTTTGAAATTCAAAAACAGAAGCCCACACGTAGCGCACACTTGACGCGTAGCGTGGACTCTGAATTTTGGTTCTGATGCGTAGCGTCCCACCCACGCGTAGCGTCAGAGCCCACGTTCAGTTTTTAAAACTGAACCAGAGAGGCCCATCTTAGGGTTTTAAACCTAAAACTTCCTCTCTGCCTCACTTAGTTTTCAAAAACTTCAAAAAACCTCCTTTTCTCTCTTCCAAACCTCTTCAATCCCATTGCTCAAGGAATCACAAGTAAGTATTCTAATCCCTTCTCTTTAGTTTTGTTTTTGATTTTTAATTTGTAGAAATAAATGTGGTTAGGATTAGGATTAGAAGACCATTGGGATTGATTGCTGTTAGGAGTTAGGGATTGAATGGAAGTAGTGTAGGTTGAAAAGGGGTTGCTGCTGTGCAACCCCTGTTTTTTTTCTTTTTTCTGCGCATCCCACGCGTAGCGTCCCACTGACGCGTAGCGTGAGGATGAACTGTAAGCCCACGCGTAGCGTCCCACTGACGTGTAGCGTGGGAAGAACAGGCTGATGCGTAGCGTCACACCACGCGTAGCGTCAGCCTCTGTTTTTAAATCTTGCTGTTTGTTTGCTGTTTGCTGTTTTCTTTTGAAATTAATAAATTTTCTTAGTTTATATTTATACTTTCTTGCAACTTTGTATGAATTTTGAATAAATTGTATTTTGTTTTGTATATTATGTATGTTAATTTCTTTAAATATTAAAAATTCAAAAATATGTCGTTGAATTGCATTTTTATTTGTGAAAAATTTTAGAAAACCCAAAAATATTTTACAAATAATTGTTTGCTTGTGTGTGATTTATTTAGTGTGTGTTTAATTTTAAATTTTTACTTTTTGCAGATGGCACCTAAGAAATCCATTCCCACAGCCGGTCCCTCTAAAAGACAGAGGAAATCCACAGACACTGACACCACTTCTGAGGATCCGGATTCTCAGAGACAGGAGGTATTGGGACCGAGGGATCCTACTAGATTTCGCACTGATGCGAAGTGGGCAAGATTTCATCAGATCAAGGGCCAGAGACTGATCTGGGAGAGGGTCCTTGATCTGAGTGCAGGAGACTATCCTGAGCTGCAGGATAGAGTGCAGCAGAGGAGATGGGGACCTCTATTCTCCCTACCTACTGAGGGGGACCCCATCTTAGTGATGGAGTTTTACGCGAATGCTTACAGGACCCGCCAGGACGCACCAAATCTTGGGCAGCAGCGGACGAGTTGGGTTAGAGGCCGGCATATCTCTTATGACCGGGACACCATCAGTACCCTACTGGGTAACCCTTGGGAGCCTACTCCCGAGGATGACACTTGTTTCTGGAAGGAAAACAGAAACAAGATTCTTGCTGAGGGAGAGTTAGGATACTCCCTCGAGGAGGTTGCTCATTTTCTGAGCAAGGATGGAATCTTTTTCAACCTGAGTAGGGTTGGAAGGAGTCCATCTAACCTCCTCAAGACCCAGCTTACCCCCATAGCCCAGGCGTGGTCCCACCTCATGCTCCATAATATCACTCCTGTCACCCATCTTTCTTCCCTTCCAGTGGAGCGTTGTTGCCTCCTTTATTCTATCCTCCAGGGCCACACCATTGATATCGCCGAGCTTATCTCCGAGCAGATTCACTTTTATGCCCTTGGGTATAAAGTGAATCGCCCCATACCCTTTCCTCTCATCATATCTGCCTTACTGAGGAGGCAGGGAGTCATTGTACCTTCACCAGAGTTTACTAGTTCTTCAGGGAGAGTCCCTAAAGTTCTAGTAAACAGAGATTATTTTGTGCAGCAGTGCGAGCTTCCACCACTAGAGCAGGAGGCTCAGCCCCGACCTCGGAGGAGGAGACCACCAGTGCAGCCTCCATCTGCTGATGCTGTTACACAGGGCTTTGCCCGGATGACACTTGAGCATCAGCATATGATGCAGATGATGGCTGCCACTCACAGAGCTTATATTCATCTTCACGATGAATTTTATCAGTACAGGTTACAGGGAGAGGGAGCACCTTATGTCACCCCAGCCGAGTTTTCAGCACATGTAGCTTGGCCTGGAGATTTACCCACCTACCCTGAGACTGGTGGATCTTCTAGTGCACATCATGACTCTGATGGTGATGATGAGGAGGAGGAGGAGGAGGATGATGATGATCAGATGGAGGATTGAGGATGCCATCTTCATTTATTTTGAGTACATTTGTTTCTAGTTATATTTACATTTACATTTATATTTACATTTTATATTATGGCATTTTATCATTGTGTGGTGTGTTTATTTGTTTTTGCTCAATTTTCTTTCGAGAAATAATTCTTCTTTTTAAAATAAATGAATCAGATTTTCGTTAGTAAGTTAGTTTATACACTTAGAGTTTTTACACAATAAAACCAATTTTGTTAAAATCAACTTTTGATTCTTTATAACTTAGGAATTTTGATAAATTTAATTACAATAAGTTTATTAACCATCAAGCAAATTTCAATAACCCGGTGAGTTGAGAGATCCTTTTTACACACTTGAGGGTTTTAATCGACATATTTTCAATTCGAATTGATTTTGCTTTAATCTCTGATGTGTGTTGTTGTACAGAGAATTCGGGAAAATGATCAAGGCACATTTATTGGTGAAACGAAACCTTGGGCCAAACAGCTTACCTTGGTAAAAAGTCTTTTATCCTTTGCAAGCCCATTTGAGCCTAAAATAAAATTCTTTGGTACCCTTATAGCCTAAATTTGTTTTTACCATTCCCTATACTTGATTGATTAAAAGAGCAGTTGAAATAAATGAAAAATATTTTGAGTGTTCTCACAAAAATGGGGAGTGAAAATAAGCAACTTGATTCTTTTCAAAAAAGAAAAAGAAAAGAAAAGTCAAAAATAGTGAAAAGAATCAAGTTGGGGGTATTTATTTTTCATCAATAAAAAATAAATGAGAGTTTGGATCAAGAGAAAGCCTAAGGATTGTAAAATGCTCTTTTATGATTTCAGGTTTTTGAATTCCAAGAAAAACCATTGACTCTTGTAAACCAAGCCTCATTACAACCCGTGAAAAGACCTTGTGATTTTCGAATTAACTCTGTATAAATAACCATTGATTAGATGACAAACAAAGTTAAATTCGTTTGATTTTATGATTGATTGAGTGAAACAGGTTACCAATTGCATAGAGATAAACACTTGTGAGGTAAGCCTGAAATTCTGCTTGATTGTTAATAGAATATTGTAAATAATTTTATCATTAAACCTTTGTTATATTTGATATCAGTTTTTGATTATTACAAAATAGTTGAAATTGTGTAATTATTTTTTGTGATAAATTTTCGGACTAACTTAAAAATTTGATTTCAAATTTTTATTCTTCTTATTTTTCTCTCTTGCTCGAGGACGAGCAATGTCTCAAGTTGGGGGTATTTGTTAGTCCTCAAATTTTCAATAAAAGCTTAAATAAAAATTTCATAAAATTCATAAAAATTAGTTTAATTTGTTAGAAAATTAGGATTTAAATTCAATAAATGAGTGTTTTTGAAAATAATCTGCACTTGATCAATTTTCTCTAGTTTTACAGTGAAAAAGTTAAGAAATCAAGAGAAAATTACACTGGAGGATCTGACGCGTAGCCTCACCCCACGCGTAGCATCAAGTGCTATTTTTGATGCTGACGCTACGCATCACAGCCACGCGTAGCGTCAGTGCTGCGTGGTCTCCACTCCTACTTTTGGCCAACCACCCTACTTGGACCCAATAATGGGCACTCCACTCAGCCCAAGGGCCACCCCAATCAGCATAAATGGCCAAAAACTCGTGGAAACATGTCCAAGTGGCCAGGCATGATCAAGATTAATTATTGAAAGTGGCCATTATCAAGTGTTTAATGGAGGCTGAGTCAGGGATCTGACGCGTAGCGTCACAGGGACGCGTAGCGTCAGCACCCTTGCTCAGCCCTATAAATAGGGCCATCCAACACCATTCATACCATCCCATTCCATACACTTCTCTTCTCTTCTCTCTTGTGCTCGACTTTGAGTACTTTCTTTTGTGAGTTGTAGTTCTAGAATAGTTTTCTAGATACTTGAGTGTGTTTCGGTGTATTGTGATCGTTGTATCGTGAAGTTTCCATCGTCTTCTTCGTAATGTCAAACTCTGTAAGTGTTGTTTTTACTTTTACCATGTGTAACTAATCTGTTTATGTTGGAATTGGTGAACTAATCTATTGAGTATAATGTTGTGAATTCGACCTCTGCATGTTTATGATTCAAGTCCATGTTAGTATTTCAACCTTTTATTAATATGAACGTCAAACGGGAGAATGATTTTCATGTGTATCGAAACTGGTTTTATTAGTGTAAATGTCAAACGGGAGAATGATTATTTATGCCGTATTGAAACTTGTTTTGACGAAAGTAAAAAGTTGGAATACCCTTGGTATCTCAATTCTATAGGGGTTGTTAACCATTGTTGCCATAAGGCCAGGTCTTAATGCAAGTTTTTACTGAGAAAGCTCACGAGGGATCGGACTTTACGGTGAATTCTTAGAATTTATATCACGAGGGATCGGTTATAATGATTTTAAGCTGCAATGACATGAAACTTGATGATTAAACATGCATGTTTTGAGTTCCTTATTGTTATTCTAGATTAGGGATCCAATTTCCAACATAATTTGTTTATCTGTGTTTATCTCAAGTATCTTACCTATTCTAGGTTACAACTCAACTTTTTAGATAGATTTTATTTTCTTTTTATCCTATGAATCACTCAACCATGCTATCTTGTGAATATTGTATAAACTGTACATAAATCATTCTTTTGTTCATAATTTCCTTCATATTTACCATAGTAAGTAGAAGATTACTGTTGTTATTGGACTTTCAATCCCAGTGGAACGATATCTAAATTTCGAAAACTACAAACGATTGGTGCGCTTGCCAATTCACAAAGCCCGGTTACAACCGACGGGCGAACAAGTAGCTTATGTGAACAACCACTCAGTCCCTCACACAAGCTAGGGGACATATGATCCGGTCTCAATACCGGTATCCGATCTGCAAGACATATATCAACGTCTTTGTCAAGACATCAACGTGTAACCGGTGTCATCGGTATACATCCGGACTGTAATTCCATATCAGGCGTTCTCCCTATACCGGTTGTTCAGGATAACACCATGACACCGGACAACACACACGTCACTGCGCTAAAGACAAGGATTATTGCTACAGGGATCGATCAATAATTCCCTGCACTACGAGCCAAATTCTGCTCACGGGGATGGTCAACTTGTTCCCTAATCCTAGTCTATATCCTCCATGCTCAATATAAAATAGCCACTTGACCCAATCATGCTGGTAAGTGCCCAATAAAATAATGCTAATGGGAGTTAGTGGTTCCCCACTAACGAGTCCTCGTAAAACGAGCCAATCAGGTATATGAACTCATTTCATTAATGAAGTGAGGGATCTTCAACTGATTTTATGAACAATTACTCTCTGAAATACATTCCTTACTTGGAATATCATCACTGACTTGAGCGTCGGAGAATCTTTGCAGGTGACACCACCATTCGCCCACTTCAACGCGTTAGGTCGGTGTGAAGGATCTCCAGGACGCCCAATCCGCTCTCCTCAATCAAGGACAACGGATACTTACACCGGATACTCATATATCCGGTCTCCTATACGGTATTTACATACTGTTTGTGATTGACTTGAGTCCGGATCTCTAGACCCCGGTTCAGGACAAATCAATATGTATTAATGATATTTAATTGATTTGATTATGATTTGATTATGATTGATTGATTGATGATATTTAGTTATGATTGATATTGCTTGATTTTGATTGATGATATTGTAATATGGAGTTTGAGCATATAGCGAGCATGACGGAAAGCTAAAATTCAGTAAGAATTTCTTACCTTACTCTTTAAATTTTATTATCTTTTATTCCTTCTTAGAAATTATTTTTATTAACTTTATTTTCAATATTTAGAATAAAAAAATAGTATTTATTTTAGAAAGAAAACATTTTATGAGAATTTATTTAATTAAATCTTGAGTTAAAGAAAAATTTTGTAATGTTAATTATTTTTGGTTAATAATTATTCTCTTTTAATAAAACAAATTTTTTTAAAAGAAAATTATTTTATTTTTTTCCAACTTAATAACTAAAGATATTTGGAAATAATTGAGATTCCTAAATTTAATTTTGTTAAGATTTAATTTGAGAAAGATTATGTAAAGTTTTATATGAGAAAGTTTTAGATATTTAAGGCTTAGAAACTCAATTTCAGTGAGATTTGAAAACTGTACCAAATTTATTTCTGTGGGACAGAAATTTGGAGAATTGAGAAAATGTACAGTTTATTGAAATGATATTGTAAACCTTTAAGGGATTTAATAATTGAGTTTCTAAAAGCCTTAACCAATTAAATACGCGAGTAGTTCATGCATCATGAATCATTAAAGTGAAATAAAATGATATTGTCTGGGACGGATTATAGAAACCGAGGATACATTAGAGGAGGCTTAATTACGAGCCTTGGGATGAGAGGGTGTGAAAGGGTGCTTCAGGGGACCTGGGGTAGCTCCCTAGTGTCGGGTACTTTCACAATAAAAACTTTCTCAATCTGACTAGTCTCTAAGTGTTTCCATGCCAGTTGAGCTGTTCATATTATTATTATCCGGACTTATGGAACAGTGTAAACTCCTGGTTGGCCCAGTGCAAATTAAAATTTAAGGGCCCACATATATAGGTAAGTTATGATGAAGATATTGCATAACATTCATGCATTCATAATTGATTGTGTATGTGATTGTGATTGATATTATTATGTATTGGTTTGTGAAAACCCTTTGTTGCTTATGTCTTAATCGAGAATATTATATTCTGTTTCTCACTCCTTTCTCCGTGTTTTTGTTTCACATGTTTTAAATTGATGGTTCAGAGGGAAGAATCGAAGAATATCGGCAGTAAATATAGCACGTTCTAGAAAGGGAGCTCGGTATGAATACCGTGGTCCAATGAATAAATAATGTTAATAAGTAACTGCTTCTGGGCCATGGAGTTTCCTCTCTTTCTTATAATGTTTAATGTTTATTTTCTTCGGATGAATGTACATATACTTTATAAAGTTTTAATAATATTTGTGAGGTATTTCAGAAATAATGTATATAATTTATTCCGATAGTTTCTTTTTAACAATCATATCTTTAAAAAAAAAATTATTACGAGTTTTTCTAGAATTTATTAAGGTGTAACAGAGGGTGTTACAGAATATGGTTGTTGTTTTTGAACAATGTTTATTAGTTTAGACAATGAAAGGTAATGATTATTAGTGTAGAAAATAAAACCGGTGATTATTGGTTTAGACAATAAAAGTAGAATTAGTGGAAAACTCATATTGGAGTTCTAGTATCGAGAGACTACCACTTATTTGGGAGCATACTAGATCTAGGATTATTTTTTCCTTTGGCTGGAGGGGGGATTGTTGAGGTCAAGCCAAGGGAAATAATGCATATATTATTCAACCATGGTTGTTGGTTGGTGGTTAAAAAAATCATACCAAATTAAAAAGCATGAAGTGAAAATATTAAGACCATACAAATTGCTTTTAGGCACCATATATAAAGGTATTAAGGTGAAGCGACTCACGAGAAGTGTCACAACCCAATTTTTAATTAAATTTGAATCGGTAATTAAACAGTGAAAAATTAAAGTTTCTCAAAAAAATAAGAAATAAATTTTAGAAAATAGGAAATTTTATTCCGGTTATAACGATATTTTTTATTTCGTAAATCAGATCTAAAATGAGACTAAACGAAAATAAAACGTGACAATAAAACGTAGAATTATTAAGGGACCCATTAATTAATTAAAATAAAATAAAATAAATATCTTCTTTCTCTCCTGAAACCTCTCCTTCTTTCTTCCTTATTCCCACCGCCAATCCTTCACCGCCTTCATTCACCACCATCCACCTTCTATAAATATGAATTCTATCACCCAGAATTCCATAAGCTTCCTTCCTCCATTGCCATCTTCATCAAGCTCTCCCTTCCTCCATTCTCACTCTAAATTCTTCCAATTTCCCATATTAAGATTCATACCCATTTAGAGAATCAAGGAATTTTAGCATAAGGAAAGCTTAGGGATCTACAATTGAGGTAAGAAAAAGGAGATAGAATATTAAATACATAAAAATTAAGTTAGAATTGGTTGCTTAATTGTTAATTATTTAGAAACTCATATAATTAGATTTTAATTTAATTTGAATTAAATTGTGAAATTAATGCCAATTGGTTGGGAATATGATTTATGATATGTTTCTAATGTTGTATAGTGATTCGGAATCAATATGCATATTTAATTTGCATTTGAAATCATTAAAACAACAAAAACAAAGGGAAACAGAGTGCTGTTTTTATTTCTGCATAACAGACCCCTTTAACAGCAGACATTTTCAAGCGGTGTTAAACACTGGAAGCGGTAGCATTTTCGTAAATAAAAATATGCGGTGGTATTTTTGTAAATAAATCTAAAGCAGTGGCATTTTTGTAAATAAATCAGAACGATGACATTTTTGTAAATAAGACCAGTGGCATTTTCGTAAATATGATTAAAAACTTAAAATAATGATTTTTAAAAAAAATTAGAATTTTTATTATTATTGGATTTTTATTATTCTAGAGACTTTATTTTGAAATAAAATAAATATAATTAATTAAATTAAATTTAGAAGTTTATTTAAACATTTAAAGGGAGAAAACTCTTGTTTTTAAATTATTTTAGTAGTATAATTTTATATCATGGAAAATATGTTTTCCATATTCTTTGGAATATGATATTAAATAATTACTATAACATGAAAAATGTGTTTCCATATTCTTTGAATTATTAAATACTATGGAAAATATGTTTCCATATGTTTGAATTATGATATAAATATTATGGAAAATGTGTTTCCATATGATTGAATTATGATATAAATATTATGGAAAATGTGTTTCCATATTCTTTGAATTACAAATAAAATATGCTTCTTTGATTATTATAATAATTTTATTGTTAAAATTAATTATATAAAGGAATTTGATAATTTAATGCATTCATGCATCATATGCATTGGCCGTTCAAAGAATCCGCAGGGGGGTTCTTTGAGGGGGTTCCCGGTGGGGGAACGCGCTTTATTGAGCAACAGACCTCTGCGGTGGTTTTATACCACGACCGTCTTAAGGGCTATCTTTGGAATATCTTCTTTCTTTACGCGAATTTGATGATAACCAGATCTCAGGTCTATCTTGGAGAACACAGTAGCTCCTCGTAGTTGATCAATAAGGTCATCGATCCTCGGTAACGGATATTTATTCTTAATCGTGACTTTGTTCAGTTGGTGATAATCGACACAAAGTCTCATACTACCATCTTTCTTCTTGACTAGTAGTACAGGTGCTCCCCAAGGAGATACGCTAGGTCGTATGAATTGCTTTTCTAATAACTCCTCAACTTGCTTCTTTAGTTCAATTAGTTCTACTGAAGACATTCTATAGGGTGCTCTAGCAATGGGTTCTGCTCCAGGAATTAGATCAATAGAGAATTCTATCTCTCGTTCAAGAGGTAATCCTGGAACATCTTCAGGGAATACTTCTGGGAATTCACAGACTACTGGTATCTTACTTACATCAGGAATAACTTTCCTTTCTGTAAGTGCAAATACCATGAATAATTGGGCTTCATTGTTTAAGGAATATCCTATAGGGTTTTGTGAGACATCATACTCCTGACACTCTATGTTGTCAGGTGGAAAGATCACGGTTTTATTACGACAATCCACAAGGACGTGGTTAGCAGATAGCCAATCCATCCCCAAGATGATTTCTAAGTCCTTTAATGGTAAACATACTAAGTTCACGTTAAAATTTCTACCTTCTATATGTATAGAACAGCCTTCACACACGTTAGCTGTCCTAAGATGGTTACCAGTAGGAGTAGAGATAAGCAAATCATATTGCATAGATTTCATAGGTAAATTCAGACGCCTAACACATTCTTCAGCTATAAAAGAATGTGTTGCACCAGAATCAAATAAGACAGATAAGGTAGTGTCGTTAAGAATGCACTCACTTTGTACTAAGTTGTCTGCCTGTGATGCCTCTGATCCACTGATTGCAAATACTCTGCCAGCTGCGGGTGATTTGTCTTGATTCTTCACTAGTTGACCATTTTCTCGTCCTCGACCAGATGTGCCTCTGACATTATGTCCTCCGCGACCATTTGTATTACGTCCATCTCGAATGTTGGCTCCTCCTCTGTTAGCTCCACTGTTGTTGTTCTCAGTTTTAACATTCACGGTGTTAGTGCCTTGGTGAAGTTGTGGGCAGTTGGGACGAATATATCCCTTTTGGTTGCATTGGAAACAGGTAACATCTGTCTGTGTACAATCACGGGTTCTATTATTTCCTCCGTATTTGTAGCAGTTCCATGTGATTGGTTGGTTTACGCATCCTCCAGATGATGAAGATGATCCTCCTCGAAATCGATTCTGATTAAATGCTCCTTGCCTTTTAAAGTTCACTAGTTGAGGTCTCAATTGTTTACTGCTTTTCTCCTGCTCGATCCTAGCCCGATGGTTCTCTTCAAAAATTCTACATTTATTGATTAAAGTAGGAAAACTCCTAATCTCCTGATGTCCTATAGCTTCTTTAATTTCTGGCCTTAAACCATTTTCAAATTTGACACATTTAGAAGCCTCAGTTCCTAGCTGTTGGAAAGGAGGATAGAACAATGACAGTTCCTCAAATTTGGTAGTTTATTCTCCGACAGACATATTCCCTTGCTTTAATTCTAAAAATTCTAATTCCTTTTTGCTCCTGACACTAGCAGGGAAATATTTCTCGAGAAAGGTTTCTTTAAAATTCTGCCAGTTGAGTAGCCTACCAGCTTCCAGTAACCTATCGCGAGCAAAGATCCACCAATTTTTTGCTTCCCCTACCATCATATAGGTAGCGTATTCTACCTTCTGGGTTTCAGTGCAAGGTAAGGACCGGAAGATACGTTCCATTTCTTTAATGCACAGGTAAGCCACCTCTGGATTATAGTCTCCTTTGAATTGGGTAGGTTTCCTTTTCAGGAAACGGTCAAGTCCATGGGTTCCTTCAGCTAACCTTTGTTGTTCCTGTCTTTCAAGGATCTCAGCAAATCGGTTGAATGCAGCAGCCATGGCATCATCGTTCTGACGTCTAGCCATTTCTTATCCTACAGATACGAGTACCACTGCATTCAGTTACTGAGCATCTAATATACTCAGAGTTCTAACAATTTTTATGTTATCTAACTAGTAATTATACAAAAACATATAAAGAGCACACATAACACACAAGCACACAAATTTCAAATAGATAGCAATCAAGGTTCACATACTTCAAATCATTCTTTATTAATCTCTAGTCACTTCCTAAGGTTTTCTTTATATTTTATAAACCATTGCTCTGATACCACTTCAGTTGTAACACCCTGGGGGCCAACTTGTAAATCCCAAGATAATTACCGTCACCATATAAAATTTCTTGGATAATTTATTTTTCGCCTGGTAATTATCAAGTGATTCACAACTTGATTCCAGAGGTTACTGATACAATATCAGAGTGTGAAACTTTTTACATAACTAACTTTATTTTATTATACATAATATCAGAGTCTCATACATATTATATTTTATAACAGGCACCTAGATCTTATAAAATATAAATATGTAAAGTACCAAAATGTAGCATACACATAATACAGCCATAGTAGTCACGCAAGCAAGTATAAGCATCAAAAGCCTTCATAATTTATCCACATCAAGCATCATCCACTTTGTCACATATCATCCTGGTTAACCACTAAAGGGTTGCCACAAGTAACAGAAAGAGTGAGATAAAATGTCAAATAAATAGAAATTAAATTAGAACAAACACATCCACAAGTAAGATGCTATGCGATGCAGATGCCAAACAAGTATTTTGTATTATACTTATGTATTATATTTCGTTCTTTTATATGAATGAAAATGCATGATGGATCCATTCTGGTGGGAGCATCTGTAGTGATTTCCAACAATAACATTTTTACGTATATCTAACCGATACCGCGCCCCATAATGCAACACAACATCGGATAACAATACCATAATATTAATAACAAGTGTTGCGGGGCCCCCCTTAAGGACACACTGCTTAGCCCTTAAGACGGTTGTGATATGAAACCACCACAGGGGTCTGTGCTCAACAGAGCGCGTTCCCCCACCGGGAACCCCCTCAAAGAACCCCCCTGCGGATTCTTTGAACGACCAATGCATATGATGCATGAATGCAATAAATTTATTTCAATAAATTTATTCATAATTTTAATGATAAGAATTTATTGTAAAATTCAAGAAGATACGGCATTTCATCATATTTATAAGTATAATCCATGTACTATATTTAAAAATATGGAAACATAATATCAACTAATTACTATATTTAATAATTCAAACAATAAGGAAACATTTTTCATGTAAACTACTATAATTATTATTCCAAAGGTTATGGAAACACATTTTCCATAGTATTTATTGATTTATCATACTCTCTATTTCAAGGAATATAGAAACATGTTTTCAAAATGGTTATTTTATCCATTTATTTAATTAAATAACTTTAATATTATTTTGTTAAAAAATTTAGATTTTGATAAATTGTAATGTCTTAGTAGTTAAGATTAAAGTATATTTTAATAATGATATATTCATATAAGGTAGTATAGTATAAAGAAAATTGACAAAAGTACCAATAAGAACTTAAAATAGAAATTCTGAAACTATTAGTGCGCTACCTATTAGTGTGGTTGTAACAGGAACCGCACTAATAGGGTTCTGCATATGCTGCTACGAAAACAGCATCTTGTTTTTGTGATTTATATACGTTTTACCCATTCCAATTGCAATTTAAGCATACCAAATGATGTTAAATCATCATATAACATTAGAAATATATTATATATCATATTTCAATGTATTAATATTAATTTCAAAATTTAATTCCTTTAAATAAAAATTTTAACTATTCACATTCAATGTTATTTAGTCAAATACTGATATATTTTTAATCTAATTTCTATCTATCCGATATTTTATCCCCTATTTCTTACCTTAATTTCAGATTCCCAAACTCGGTTTGTGCTCAAACTCCTTGTTTCTCCTTGAATCTTCAATGGAAAATGGTTTCTAAGATTCCAAAATTGAAGGCCTTAGAGTTATAGAAACGAAGATTTGAAGGTTTGAATTAGAAGATAATGGAGGATAGAAGGATTTGGGTGATTTGAATTGAAGAAAAATGAAGTGGGAGGCCATTCATATAGGCAAAGAAAGGCGGTGGAAATGAGGCGGTGGAGAAGCTTGGAGAGAAGCAGAGAGTCTTTGAGAGAGAGAAGGAATTTAGTAAACGGTTCCTTAATAATTCTACGTTTTATTGTCGTATTCTCACTCTGTTTGTTTTCATTTTAAGTCCAATTTATGAAATAAAAATATCCCTGTAACCGGAATAAAATTTCCTATTTTCTAAGATTTATTTCTTATTTTTCTAAGAAACTTTAATTTTTCACTGTTTAATTACCGATTCAAATTTAATTAAAAATTGGGCTGTTACATCAAGTGCACCGATTTCATTGTAATTTCAAATTATTTATGTAAGGGTTGTCGGTTCATAGAGACTTATCACATATATGGAAATTGGTTGAATGAATTTATCATAAAAATATATACAGAAATTGTCACAAAATAGGAAAGGAGCTGTTTTGGGCTTTTGATAATGAAAAGAAAAGACAAAAATTAAATTAACTGAAATAAATTAAGAAAAGTGTTGTTATCGAACTTCCCTTTTCAATTTATTTTCTTATAATTATTGGGTTCACTTATGCAATCAATTAAGTCACAGAAACTCTAATTCACTGAACTGGATCCATTGGAGCATAAATTCTAAACCCTATCTTTAGAGGAAGATCCCTCTGATACATAAAGATAAAATCAACATTATAAAGTACTGACAACTATTATCCTTGACCCTATCCCAGGAATCAAGAATAATAGGTAAATCAACCCATCGTTTGCTTGAAAATCACAAATACACATGAGTCATTCTCCTAAACAAAACGTTCATTAGATAGGATTAAAGTACTAACTTGAGTTAATATCATAAAAGAACCTAAATGATTACAAAATCATAACCTTACTAAGGTCGTTCAATCCCAACAAAAGGAGGCTAGCCACACATAATTACTAAACAAAACTTACGAAAAGATATAGAATCAAGAAATGGCAAAGGATCATCCTCAAAGGTTATCAAGCTCCAAGGCACCTAAAAATTGCTTCCAAGTTTCCCCTATTTCTCCTTTTGATTCTGCATGCTGAGAAAAATGAAGTTTAGGCCTTTTGTATGGCCTATTAGTTGAGTGGAAGGAGTGTTGTCCATGCATGACTCACCTAGGTAAATTGCCCAAAATTTGCTTCATTCGCTTAGGTGAATTGCCTCTAGATTAACATCCTCTTGAGCTCTTTATTTTCTTCCTTATTTTAGGTTTATTTTCCTATAAAACAACACAAAATTCAAAATGAAGATAGATTAAATGTACTTGTTTGATAATTACAAACCAAGGAGAAAATTGATAGTTAATAGGTGTTTTATATAAAAATAAAGGAATATTTACATGCAAAATAACCTAAAATAAATCTTTAACAAGTGTACTTACGGGGGTGCATGAGAGAGAGGTTTTATGTGATGTACAAATTTTCACATGTGATATTATAAAGTATGTTAGAGAATTGGATATATTGATTTGATTCAGTAGCTGTCATTTAACATGTACTATGCTCAACCCTATTTCTGTGGCCATTTTCAATAGGACTGGACCGTGATGGTTATTGGTGAGATGTCACCATTTTAGTGCAGGAGACAATTCTATATATTTATCTATGTATATGATGTATAGTATTTTGGTGGTGTAGCCTTGGCCAGCTCCTATAGATATCTATTTTGATGATGTATATATATCTGCTTAGTGGATTCTAAATAGCTGATGGCTTCACTGGAAGCCTATATTATATTTTGATTGTATATATTAGATGATTTGATGATGAGATATGTGATGATGATGATATTTGGTTGTGGAGACCATGGATAGTCCCACATTATGCATGAGATGCATTGTGATGTCCAGGAATTTTATTTATGAAATTGATGCATTATATGAATGTAATGGGCAGGAAATGTTTCTATGTTGAAATTGAGTTAGGATATGTGTTGAGTTTTAAATTGATGATGGATGTAACATCCCTAAAATTAATTTTGGGAAATTTAAATTGGCCAAATGATTAAATTTAATGGATTAGATTATCCCGAGATGGTTAAGTTAATTTTTAGAAATCATCGGGGGTAAATTTTGAGTAACTATTAACTACCCGGTTAGTTCTAAAATTAACTGAACATGTAATGACCTTGGTGCCCTTAATTCTAAAAATTAGAATCCAATTTTACTCTTTCATTTGTATTCACGTGTGCCCATCAAGAGAAAAAGGAAAACAAGTTACTTCCACTCTCTACACTTCACGTTGAAAGGGAGAAAAGAAAATCAAATAGAGGAATTCATACATTTTCATTTCCTTCGTGCATGCAACAACAGATTTGGGTGCCCTCCCTATATCTTCTTCTCCTTAATTCTTCAGATTGATGCAAATTCCTTGGGCCATTCTCCTTCCTCTCTCTTCCGACAGCTTTAATCTTGCACAATTAAGATAAAATCTCATGGTTTTAGACCTCCCATTTTCGGTTTTGGGTAGTTCATAGAGTCTATTCCCTAACTCTTCTATTTACTTGAATTTAAAGGAAATTATGAGGCTTGGTTGATTTTGGTCAACTTAGGGACTATTGAAGCCTTGGTTTTTCAAGTCCAAGTGAGTTAAAATTGAAACCCATGACTTCTAGATTGTCATTCTCATGAGCTTGGAGCTTGATAATAATTATTTCTATGAAACTAGAAGATTTTGGAATGTTTTGAGATAACTGATAGCTTAGGTGTTCTTTGGAATCGAGCTTCAGAGGTCGACGCTTAAATTGGTAAGTTATAAACTAGTGAGGAAATTGTGGATCAATGGCTTAAACTTCAAAATATGGAATTTATGATATTTAGAGTGTTAATTTGAATTATTGGTAATTTAGGAATCGTTCGGAGATATTTTAGAGTTTGGGTTTTAATCAGTGGCAAGCATCGGGGGTTATCGATGCATATTAGTAAGTTATAAATTACCAAATATCAAATATATTGTTGGTTATAAGCTTTGGAGAGTAAAAATAACACCGTACAAGTTATTAAAAGTTAATATCTATGTTTAGGAATCTTTGAGACTTTGATTGGTGATCAGATAGCTATTGGATAGCTATTTGAGCTTTTAGGATTTCTTATTTCAGGTAGAGAGAGCTATTACATTTTAAATGTATAGTTTATTGACGGGTTCAGGGTATATTGCTATGTTATGTGTTATGTAATTGTGAAATATGATGATTGATGTATTTTAGTTATGTGATAATTAAGAAATACCCCGTTTTATGTGATATTTGAGAGATATGATTTTTGAGATGATTTTCGTCCATAATGTTATATTGAATTGTATGTGATGCTATTTGTGAATAGAATTAATGTTGATATATTACATGATATGTAATGAGTTGATGGGATCCAATTCTATGCATGAGATATGATAGAATAATGTTGATAACATTGAGATATTGCATGAAAGGCAATTGAATAAATGGTTTGGTATCATTCTATAACATAAGATGCTTTGTGTGAATTGTATGATGTTGCATAGATGGAAAAAGGTGACCCGTGGAAGGTCAAGAACCCTGTGTCGGTGATTTCAAGTTACAGATTCTTGGGCTAGGTTCAGTGAGAGCCTATGATCACCGACAGAGCTAGAGTTAAGTCTCGAGACGTCACGAGGTGACCGGTGTCACGCAGGAAGGGCTAAGGAAGTAGGGCTAGGAAAGAATCTGTAGTTAAAATCCCATGGTTAAGTCAGATCCGTATGCATGTGCATTGTGTATGTTATTGAGAATAACATGAGTTGTATAGCCTATGTAATGTGATATTGAGAATATCGGGTGAACTGTGGATTGTGTTGAATGACAGTAGATATTATTGATTGTGGTGTTATATTATATATTAAGAGTTGGATATGTTGATCTGATTCAATAACTGTTATTTGATATGTAATGTGCTCACCCCTATTATGTGGTTATATTTTCAATAGATTTGGACCGCGGTGGTGATTGGTGAGATGTTGTCGTGCTTGTGTGAGGAGCATTTGTATATACTTGTATATACATTGTATAGTATTTTGTGATGTAGCCTTGGCCGGCTCCTGTAGATATCTATTTTGATTGATGTATATACCTGCTTAGTGGATCCTAGGTAGCTGACGGCTTCAACTGAAAGTCTAGATTATATTTTGATTGTCTATGATAATGATTTAGGCGATGTTATTGGTGTATGCACTACGAGCTATTAATGTATCAATTTTAACTTATTAATAAAATTAGTATTTTTTCAGTTTTAGACAAATGCTATTTATCCTAGAATAATAGGTCATATGAGAATTATTCCTAAAACATCCCTAATTAAGTATTTACATGGGGACATGTAAATACATTAAGATTAGTGTGTAAATGTACTGATGATTTGATCTCACAAATCATGGATATATAATATCAAGTCTTTACACGGGTACACATTAAGGGTAATGTTGTACTGGACAGACTCACCATGAGAACGTTGCATGGATCGTTACATGAGTGTCATAAACGGTTCTCAATGTGATAATGGTATGTAGTCCTTCGACCTGAAGTCACTACGATTCCTACATAAGGAGTTTATTGTTTTAATACAATCAAACGTTATCTGTAATAAGATGACCATAAAGATTGTGATTAGGCAATAGATAAATTATGCAGAGGGATGTGAGTGATGTAGATGGAATTTGTCTCTCCTATGTGACAGGAGTGATATCTATGGTCCACTTGATGGAGTGAGACTAATGAAATGCATGGCCATGCTAGGATGAATAAATATTATATATTTATTCTATAAAGTCTACTCTAGTATCAAGTAAAATGAATTGGGCCATACAAGGATGACGACGACCATGCCTTGGGCCCAATTAGATATCGTGACAAAAGGAATAGATATATATAAAATAATTATCACTTATAGGTCATGTCGATGATAAATAATATTCGGACATAATGATGTATTGCTAGATACCGCTCTTATTTTATATTAATAATAAAATAGTTTATTATTAATATAACTGAATATTTTGCCTATAGGGTCACACACATAGAGTAAGCCCACCAGAGGATAGTTTTATTTTAGTTGGACTGAAAATAAAACTATTTGGGCCTAACTCATTTAGAATGAGTCAGCAGCCCAATGTTTAATGAGAGCTCAGGTTAAGACCTAAGCCTATATATAGAGCATGAGATGTTCATAGGCCGCCGCTCAGAAATTAGACCAAAACAAATTTCCGTACTAGCATTCAGAGCTCTGTTTTTCTGGTAGGAGTGCTCGTGTGGACTCCTAAGGGCGAAGTTATAATTGCTTCGATCGAGGAACTTGTTCTGCGTCTACAAGAGGTAAACCCTAATTAAAAATTTAATTTAGCATAATGCTTTGAGACATACGTGTTTGCAATTATTTTGGGAATCCTTTGTGTTTCCGCTGCCTGACCCTAATGGGATTCCCTAACAGATGTTATATGTGATGATGATGATATATGGATATGGTGACCATGGATGGCCCCATTTTGTTACATGAGATGCTTGAGATTCCAGGAATTGCAATTAGTGATGTTATATGTTGAATTCCATGGATGGATCTATGTGTTTATGGTGCATTGCATTTAATGACCAGAAAATTGCTACATTACATAAATGGGCAGGTTATTTGATGAGTTGATAAGTGTGTATGATGATGAAAGAATGATGAATGATATGATTAATGTGATGATGGAATAGATTGCATTTTACATAGTATTAAAATAGTGAATAATAGGGAATTTAGGAACCGGAGAGGCGATTTTGTAATCTGATGGGTTTTTGGACCCTCGGAAAGGACTGATAAGTTTCCTACATCATTTATGAGTTATGCATATATGCCCTACCTAGTTTGAAGGTAATTTGATAGGTTAGATGCTTACAATTGCATTATTTCTACCAAAACGCATTTTTACGCATAAGTTAAGCATACATTGGGATTTTGGCGAACGGACAACGCCAACAGTTCCAGAATGGGAAAACATGTGGCCTGTGAAGTTTCGTGGCAATCGTACCTAAAACGGGCCATTTGGGTAGGTTAGAAGTTGACCAAAAGGCCTAAAATCCATGACAGCAGCATTGTTGTTATTATCATGTCCATACTACGCGTGGGGCTAATGCCTAGTGTCAGGTGTGAAAGTTTGGGCTGACGCCTAACGTGGGGTCTGACGCTAGTGGTTTATTTGGGGCATTAAGGATGTTTTTAGGTGCTGTTTTGGGCTCCCATGAATGACATCAATAGTTTAATTAATTAATTGTTAATAAATCATTGGCGAAAAAATTTTTCTTGGATTTTTATTATTGTTTTAAGGATTAGGATGTTTTAATGGATGTATGGAAAATGATGTTTTTACATGAGTTTTATGCATAATTAGGCAAGTGATAGGGTCATATTGAGTTTTATGGGGTTTGGATGCCATGGGATGGTTCCAATAGCGCATATATATGATTTAGAATTTGTAAAAACTGGAATGGGTCAGATCCGTGATGAATTGACTCTTGAGTTACACAAAAATGCATTAAAATGAACAAAATACACTTTTGGGCATAAGTCTTTTATTTTAGGGTATTTTTAGGTGCGGCCAGCGGCTACACATCACATATAATGCATATTTGATTGTGTCAAAGTTTGGCGGTAATTGAATACCATATAAAGAAGTTAAAGTAATTAGAAGTTAGATTTTATGGTATTTTCCACAATTTATTGTTATATGGTCCCAAACTACTAAGATGGTTATGAATATTTTTATTTAAATTTTTAGCATTGTTTTAAATGTTAGAATGTTTGAATACAATAAAAAATTATTAGACCTGTTCATCAAAATTTCCGTCTGCCCACCCTGGGTTGTTCGCTCCTAGCAATTGTACATAGAGCCTGTTTGTTTAAGCTTATTAAAAAAGTGATTATAAAAAAGCGCTTCTTTTATAATCACTTTTTTAATAAGCAGATCAGAGTTGCTTCTTAAAATAAGCTAAAATCAACTTATTTTCAGCTTTTGTTTATTTTTGAAACTTTAAACAAATACGTTAAAATTTAAAATAAGTACTTTTTTTAATTAAAAAAACACTTATCTCTTAAAATAAGTTTAAACAAACGAGTCCATAATCTTAAATGAAATCCAGGTTTAGTGATTGAATGTTTGTCTCTTTATTAAGCAAGTCATTATTTTGACAAGTGAAGTAAAATACGTCAAAACTCACTTGACACAAACACAAAATACAAAAGATTGAAACATGTATTTATTTATTTATTTATTTGTAGTACTTTTCAGTTAGAAGATTCCATCTTAGATAATGTTTCCTAGATCTTTAGATAGTTTGATTCCGGAGGATATGAAATTATAACTATCCAATCTTGTTTTGGGGACTTTAACATCCCGTAAATCAAAATAAATAAATAAATTTTAAAAGAATTCACCAAGCGGATATATTACTATTTCCCGTGGATTGATATATTTTCATTTAATACGTACAAGAATAAATTAACAAATAGATAAATTACTTTATTTCTTTCTATAAATAAATAAAAAATCAATTAAAGACTTCCGCTTTTGAGTCTCGGGTGGGACCAAACTTTACACGGCTAATGCAGCAGATCAATGTTCCTATCTCTTTTCAAAATAAAACTAAAAATGTAAAAGTATAAGTATATATTCCCTTCATTCCTTTCCATGAGACCATTTAAACGATTCTTCCTAGTTTTTTTGTTATAAAATACCTTATAAAGTTCAAAAAATATTTATTGTTATTTTTATATATTTATCCTCTATAATTATTAAGCCTTTTAATTTTTTGTAATTAATACTAACACTATATCTTGATTCTAAATTAATAAATTAAAAATTGAAATGTGAAATATTAAAAAGTGAGAAACATATGCATGAGATAAATTTTAAAAAAATGGAAGATCGGTAACACAATAAATTGGATAACTTTCAAAAATAACAATTTTAAAATGAATTATAAATATGTGATGATGTCTAGCTCATGTAACCAAATAAAGTGCAAGTTATCCTAAGTTTCACCGGACCCTTATCAATTTCCACCGAAATGCGGGATTTTTTTAATATAATTTTTTTAAAAAAAAATTTACTGTTATTAATTATTTTTATTAAAATACATTTATTAATATATAGTTTTTATTAGCATTAATATAATAATAAATGAAACATACATGAATTAGATTATTGATCTCTCTAATAATAATTAGGTAGTAAGTGAGAACAAACTAAATAGAGAGAATATGTACTATAAATTTTAAACAAATTGAATGATTTTAACTAAATTCATTAACTTTTTTAATACGTGTGAATCGGATAAAAGGTACTACCTCTGGTTCCAAATATAAGCAAAAATACCTAATTTCACACATATTAAGAATAGTAGTTGGAGATGGTTATTTGCATTAATGTTACCACTTATTTGATTTAAAATACCATTAGTATCATTTATTATATGAAGAATTAGTGGCCTTGGAAATATATGTAATGAGGACATATTTGCTAAACAAGCATTTAATGACATTGGGAAAGTCAAAAAATTTCACTAAAATTTGCTTATATTTAGAACCGGAGGTAATATTATATTTAGGATAAAGGTACTCCATTTGATTTATAATATAAGGAACAACATTCAAATCTTTTGGTGTCTAGTACTTCTATAAGTAAATATTCTAGAAGTAAATATTAATTAAATTTACCACATTAAATGTTATTATCTTTAAAATATTATTGTTTAATATAACTTTTCAATTGTTTTACTCTTATTTTCATTAAATATAACAAGGGTAATTTTGATAATCAAATTAACTCTATAAATGAAATTAAGAAAATTAAATAAGTCTGACTAACATCTTAAGTCTGAATTTTTTTTATACAAATATAAACAAAATTAATTATTTTTACACATTAAAAGTTATGATTGAAAGTTGTTATTTATATTAATGTTATCAAATATTTGATGTAATATCTTAAAATACTCGTAATATCATTTATTATATAAAATATTAGTTATTTTAAGAATATATAGAAAAGGATATATGAAAATATTAGTTATTTTAAGAATATATAAAAAAGGATATATGTGATAAAAAAATATTTAATAACATTATAAAATATAATTTTTTTATATCATATAAGAAAAAGTCTACTAAAATTTTTTATATTTAAAAACGAAAATAATAGGAAATTCTCATTAAAATATTATTAGTATAATCTACCTTCTACAATATTCTACATTGTTTGGCGTAGTGGCACAAACACTAATTAATGTGAGAATCAGTTATGGATAATGGATATTACAAATCACAATAATACCATCGTTGACCGAGTGTTAAAATTAGAGCTCGCTGATAGCAATGTAATTAAAAAAGTCAAAATATTCCTCTCCAAGACACGGGAGAATAAAAATCCAAATATGCTTCACATGTTTTTGGCATTACCAACTGTTTAACTCTTTTGTCTTGCAACAGGATAATAATAACATAAATAAATATTTTATTCAAATTAATATTAAGTATTAACTGAATATATATTTGGTGAGTTTTGTGATAATTTTAACTCAAATTTCAATTATTTCTTACTCTCTCCATTCAACTATTGTGGTTTTGTTTTTTTTATAAATTAAAAAATTATTAAATGTGTAGTTATTTAAATTAATATAGATTAAAATACATTCCTTTAATTATATTATTTTATTCGTAATAAATAATGTGTCAACTTGTCAAATATTATTTATTGGTCAAATATAAATTGATTCCATATTCAACTCTTAAAGTGTCAATAGTTATATGATAGACGAAATACCTTATATTTTCTTTGTTTTTATAGTCGGAGAAAAATTACACATATTAAGAAATATAATTAAAATTGTTAATTTTTATAAAATAATTCATTGTTTTTATTTTAACTTTATCTCTCACTTTTTTATGGCTATTAAAATCTTTTCACTTTTAATATTAATAAAGGTAATATTAGAAGAACAACAATATTTTCTCTTTTGAATTTCTAAATGAATAATTAATACTTTTTTACAATTTTAAGTGAATAAATAAATAGAAATAAAATTTTTATCTTTAATAAGATAATTAAATATAAACGGAGGAATTCCGTGAAACCTAGAAAAATGTTATTATTGTTACATAAAAAGAACAATGTTACATTAATATTATTGTTCCCCACGTCTATAATCTCCAACGTCATCGCTATATAATTAAAGAGATAACTTTGACGCAAAATAAGCCTTTAATATAAAACGATTATACGAAATCAATTCATGATTCTCTCTGTAGGATAGTTTATCAGCTTGAAACATCACATTTTTGAACAACCTATTCATATTTAATCTTCAAATGCTGCATAGAAAGGCAGAAAGTGTTATTTTGCTCCGAAACAACAAAGGGTTTGTTTAATTTGATCCGACTTCTTTTTCATTATCAGCTATTTCTTTGTTTTTCTATCGGTGATGGAAGAAAATTCACGAACAAATGGAATCAATGAGGTTATCTTAAATGTCAACAAGGATGTCTCTGGAGCACGTGAAGACTCAGGCACATATGTCTCAGTTCCTTTCTTGCAAAAGGTATCTTCTAATCTTTCTTTTGTGCTCAAACCTCATTCAAATGATCTGCCCACAAATTTATGAGTTTGATGATGAAATGGATTGTTATCCCTGCTAGAATCTGATGTTTCTTTTAAGGTTTGATATACTCTATTCGCGTGCGAGTCTCTTTTATCTCTTTATGAACTTAATTATATATTGATCTTATTGAAGTTGAAGAATTGACATTAGAGATGACAATATGGTTTTGTTGCGTGATGGAAACAGTTGGTAGCAGAGGTGATGGGCACATATTTCCTGATATTTGCAGGGTGTGCTTCAGTGGTGGTGAACAAGAACAATGACAATGTGGTGACACTTCCTGGAATATCAACTGTTTGGGGATTAGCTGTGATGGTGCTGGTTTACTCTGTTGGTCACATCTCTGGTGCCCATTTCAACCCTGCTGTCACCATTGCTTTTGCCTCCACCAAAAGGTTTCCCTTGAAGCAGGTGAACAAAATTCTAGGACTTTTGCTCTACAAAATTAATGAGTAGTTGAAGTAGCTAGGAAATTAGTGGTCAAATTTGTTTATCATGTATAGGCCACCTTGTTTGAAATTCAAATACTTCTTAACATTTGCCTTTGACCCTTTTACAGTTGTTTATGATTGGTAAACAAAACACGTTATTGAACACGCAGCTAGAAAAATATTGGAATTAGTTCCTCTATTAGTCCATCTAATCGCCTCAATTTGTAATAAAATTGATATATAGTTATTGAAATAAAACTCTAATATTAATTAGAAAACAACATAAAAAAAACGAAAGAAAACTGCACTCAAGTTTTGATCTTAAACCTATTGGCACAACAATGATTATGTAATCATGCTTCATTGAATTCATGTATGTAGGTACCAGTTTATATATTAGCTCAAGTCCTGGGATCTACACTTGCAAGTGGGACTCTAAGACTAATATTTACTGGCAAGCATAACCAATTTACAGGAACACTACCAGCTGGGTCCAATCTCCAAGCTTTTGTGATTGAATTCATAATAACATTTTATCTGATGTTTATCATATCTGGGGTTGCCACTGATAACAGAGCGGTAACGTTTCTTATTCCTCCTTAAATAAATTTTGTTTTCTTGCATGTCTGGTTATAATTTGCTCTTATTTTCTATATAATATTTTGATTAACATGTGTCTAGCAAATTGGAGTTGGCTAATCACCACGCCAAATCCTTGACATAAAAAATGGCAACATAAATTGACTAGTTGACTAAATGTATTTGTAGCGTTTTGATTCACTTGGAAGAATGCTGGAAATTTACATCACAAAATACATATTATACGAAACAAGAATCCTATATTCGAATATTTATCATTGTTGGACCCCATTTTCATGGCCATTATTTATTCATTTTGTTTGAATCTTGCAGATCGGTGAGTTGGCCGGGATTGCCGTTGGGTCCACTGTGGTGTTGAATGTGATGTTTGCAGGGTATCAACTTATCCTAAAGCTAATTAAGTAGTAAATATATACTTTAAAATTTGTTTTTATTTAGTTGTTTATTCAGAATTTAAAATAATTATTTTTTAATTATACTTAGATGAGAGAAAAAATATAAATAAAGTTAATATTTATAATAAATAAATGGTAAATAAGAAATTATTAAGATAGTATAATTAAATTCTTTAGTTGGTGTCGTTTTAGCTTCTCTGTTTGTAATTTTTCCTAACGGAGGTAGTAATACATCTAGGCGTTCACATTAACAGCATTATTTTATTCACTCAAAGATGTTACACCTTTTGGAAGCAAAATACACGTCAAACTATGATCTCGTTTGCGTGGTTGAGTATTCATTGACTCATAGTGCATCTATTCTATATGGTTAAGATAAAACTTCACTAGCAGTGTTACTTAGATATTAATTAAGGAATTACGAAAAAAATATTTCTATTGAAAATTATGTTAAGATTTTAATAAATAAATAATAATTTCAATTAAAAATATTTTTAATTTATTAACCAATGCCTTTAAATACTAATTAGTGATTACTTTAAATGGTATAGGTTTGATTCATCAGTATTTTGAAAAAGTTAATATCATAATATGAATGTTATTTATCATAAACGTAAGTAAAAAAAAATAAAAATACATTCATCTGTGAGCTTATAGCATTACATTATCCACCTATATACATTTTTTATTATGTAATTGACAAGATGATTTGTTATGTGACAGGCCACTCACTGGGGCATCAATGAACCCAGCAAGAAGCATAGGACCTGCTTTTGTGCACCATGAATACAGAGGAATATGGATATACTTGGTGGCTCCTGTTATGGGGGCTGTGGCTGGTGCATGGGTTTACAACACAATTCGGTACACGGACAAGCCATTGCGTGAGATCACCAAGAGTGCTTCTTTTCTTAATGGAATAGGGCGTAATGGTAGTTCCAGATGATTTTACCAAATGCAATAAACATGTCTTCAATTTTCATTTTCATTTTTATGATCACAATGTGTCAGGGTCAAAGTAAACAGGGAACTTTTATAGTTGGAATCAACAAGTTAGGCCCAAGTGATCACTGTACTAAGTCAGTTTGGAAGACTCCTTGGATGGATTAGGCTTACTTTGGACTCAACAATCACCGGGAAATGATTTGTCTCTTTTTTTGGAGTGCTTCTTAGCACATTAACGCTAATATCGACATAGATTTGGTCAAATTAATTATATACACAATGTGCAATTAACATGGTGATTTGGAAAAGGTATATAAGAACAAGGTAGTAATAAAAAAATGAATTTAAGTTAGGACGTCTCACTAAACATAGATCTACATGTCAGAATATGCTACGTTATACTCATCATAGACCACAAAAATGCTTTCATTACTGTCAATTGTCACAAAGCCAGGGAAAAGAACCATTCTCAACTTGGTGCGTGAAAATTGTTTTGCGTACTGCTACTACGAGTAGAACCACTCCTTTGCCTGCTTCTTGGAATAATTATAGGCCACCAAAACACTAGAAGGAAGTGTAACTGCATCATGATAGGAAGGAAACATAGCAGACACACAGAAACAACATGCCAAAGAACCACTTTAGTTAAAATCTTTAGCTATTACATAAAGGCCAGTAAAATCTGTTAGTCCATAACAAAATGCCAAAAGTACAAGACCTTTGTGTGAAATCCACACTATATAATATGGAAACGGAAGAGGATTGTAATGATAACTCCCCACCCTCCTATCAAATAAAATTTAACAATTTGGAAAGGCACAAAGAATTGATTCTGGCAGGCGAATCTTTCTGATAGCTGTTTGGGCCAAAGTGGCATAGGTACGCGGTCATAATAGAAGCTTTTACTCCTTTTACTCATCCACTCATTAACTGCAACATCCTTCTCACAAAAATATTTTTTTATTACGGTTTGATTTGGTTATTGATTTCCAATTTTAAATATGAACCCCACACTTTTAATAAATTTATATATAACACATAAAAAATTAAGTTGTTTTTCTTAATATTATCATTATATTTTAGTATTTTAAATAACTTACAATAATGATCTGTTGTAGGGGACGCATACATAAGGGAAGGAAACGAAGATGATGACGGGGATGAGATACGTCACCTCCTTTATATTTTTAGGTTAAAACTAGTTTCAGGATGTCTTAAAATTTTCTGTTTTAAATATATTTCGAGGACGCGATACATTACCTCCTCTACATTAGTAATAATATGTGATATCATGAAGACAAAAATTAGTTTTAACTATAGTTTTTTTTTTGACATTACCAATAATTTAAACCCACGGTCTATGAATTCATGGGCAAATCTTCTAACATGATAAAATATGATTGTGCTAGGCTGCTAGCTACTAACAAAGGCAATATAACAACCATCTATGTTCTACTTTGGTTGGTCTAGGAGCAGAGGTATGCACTATCTCAATTTGATTTTGAAATGAATAAGACTAGATGGTACAGTAACTTAACAAATAATAGAGCTAAAAAACCATCAAAGCAATTGCAAAGTATATAATTTAAAACTAACAGCTGTATATCACTTGTGCAACATCGACTAATCATATTGGATTGCTCTTATCCTAATTACCAGCAAAAGTAAACGCAAAATATGGAAGGGATACAAAGGAAGCCAAAATCAACTGTATTAGTTTGAAGTCTGAAAGTAAACTCTGCTATGGACCTGTCATTCTTAACCTTAACCAGATAAAGCTGACTTATGGACCCAATACAGCAACAATCTACACTTCTAATTTAAACTCTGCTTATGAATATTCTAATCTGAAATTCCAATTTCCAAATACTTTCTTTGGACTTCGAAGAATTCCGAAGCACTTAAGCCCTGCCCAAGAGCCAGCAATATTTAATATTATCTTGTCAACAGCAAATTATACACCTGCAGCATAGTACTTATATATACGATTTCATATGTATAGTTATTTTTAAAATATTTAAATTATAATTCCGAAAACTTCTGCATGTTTGAAATTCATTTTGTTCTTTGTTTTCAAGAACTTGTTTTTAAAAATAAAAGAATCTCTGACAATATAAATTTTAGAAACAGTTTTTAAAATTTAAAAACAAAATGACTGCTTGATAAATCTATTTTGATAATATATTTTAAAATATAAATTAATTTTTTATTAATTAAATACATGAATAAAATATTTTCTTCCTTAAAGTATTTTTTTAAAATAAAATCATGGTTAAATTTAATAAATGGTCTTTTCCATTTGAAATTTAGTGGATTTAGTCATTGTTGCAAACGATATTTAAATATTCAATAAACCTGGCCTGATATTTAAAAGTTGTGTATGAGAATATGTTGTTTTTAGAAATAAATATTTCATAACATTTAAAAGTTGTTTCTGGTTTTTAAAAACATTTTTTCTAAATAATGGATTAAAAACAAGGTATCAAATAATTTTTCTGTTTTTGTTTTTAAAAATCCGAAAGTTGTTCTTGAAAATGGTTAACAAACATACCCAGTATTTCAATCTTCTAAATTTATTTTCTTACTTCTATTAATTTTATTTTTACTTTATTTGTTTAAGTTATTTTTTTCTCAACTTTGTTTTAAAGTTTTTTACGGTTTGTGAGTTGTTTTCAATCTGATATGTGTTCCATTTCTATTCATTCCAATTTATTTCATACTTAACCCAACTATAAAAATAAAAAATAAAAACAAAGTTGATACCAAAAATAACTTAAAGAAAGAAAGTAAAAATTAAACGAATAAAAGTAAAAAAAAATTAAAAATATAATTTTTATGATTTTTTATTTTAAAGTTTCATAAAAAATAATTTAAATACTTTAAAAATAATTATTCATATGAAACCGTAAAATAAATACAGTGGAGAACCATTATAATTTGTTTTTTAAAAATTTACTTAACCGTCGGCTAGCTTTAGCTTTGACAAAATAATATTAAATATTGCTATGCTAGGTGTATAATTTGCTTGTGTTGAAATCGGATAGATGCATCTAACGGTTCCAATAGCAGTTAGAGAGGGCTGGAGATAAATACTACGGAAGAGGATCTGAACCCACACTTTACACCCATTCATTAATGGTAGTTGATCTAGACATGAGACTGAAGTGTTATTACAGGGGAAGGATACACCGGTTTTTAGTATTTACAAGAGAGTCCGTCGGTTTTTTATTATGGTGAGACCCAAGAAATTCCAATAAAATATGTCGTCCACAAGAATAGTCATATCAACCGGCATACCAACGACAAAACCTACAAAAGGACCTAACAGTGATATCATTAAGTCGTACATTAGCCCTTATTATAAATATTTTTCTTGTGAACAATGAAAGGTATTGACTTAGGAATTGAAGATGCCTTACGAGACATTCCCACCTTCGATCCCATACTGTGCATTTGTGCATGTTAAATCTAAATTAGTGTCATACTGTCTAAACACCCTTTATTGGATAACGAAGGCTCTTGAGGACTAATTAGTAGTGATTTGTGTACTTATCTCTTATTAATATCATTGGTGAGCCTATACCAACTACCAAGTACCTGACACGATGTATAGATATATTTAAAATAATCAATGTAATAGTCAGTAGTACATTTACAAGCTATATATTAATCATATCTTTACTTTTTTAGTTTTATAATAAAAGTTGGGGTGTGAAAGTATGTTAGGTTGTTAGGTAAGGCTAATTCACCTAATAGATTTTAGTTTGTTCGAGTTGATTCCCTCATTGAATTGAATATAAAATTGGACCGCATGAACTCGATTAAATCGGTCAAATCTTATAAAAATTGATCGTTGGATAAATGGTTAGTGATCTGATCTCGATACCGACTTATGGGCAGAAAAGTCATTTGACCTAAAAGCCGTCATACAAGACCAGCATCACACAAGCTTGGAAGCATGACATCGAATCCCAACAATGCGCATGAGACTCATGACGTAACCCTCATATAAGCTATTCTCTCAATACCAAATAGTCACTGACTTGAATATTCACTGACTTGAGCATTAAAATGTCCTTGTAGGTGATACCCCCTTTCAACCCACAACACGTAAGGTTGGTGCTTTTGGTACGAGGGATCACTCTAAGACCTATATTTCCCCACTGGAATAGAAGACATAATACTATATCCTCACTCGACTAGTGTAAAACCTGATCAGTTAACATCTATTGAGGACTAGTCTCCAGGTCGACCCTTGACTCCTCACATAAATTCTCCCCCTACGGTATCCTTTAAACCCTCTCATAGTCCTTATTTTTTGCACTCAACAGAAGGGTAAGAAAACAAAGCAAAAACTGAAATAAGTAAAAGTAAAGGGTAAGGGTTCACTACCTAAAAACACTAGTGGAATCCTAAGGTTCACGAACAAGCAAGGTTCTCTCAAGACCTTCAAAGCACAAAGGGTCTAAGCCAAGCGATGGGTGTAAGTTCAACTCTCTAAATCACAAAGGTTTCTCTTTGAATTTTGGTAGAGTATCAATATGCAAATGCAAGAAGTGACTTGTAACATTTCTAGAACCACCTCTTATAGACGTGATTGGGGGCAAACAACACGGTGGTGTTTTAGATTCAAATTTTTTGGGCCGAGTCGTTTCAATTTCCAAGGCCCATTGTCCAAAAGTAACTACCAAAGCTATGATTGAAATGTAACCGCCACACATGATTGAAAGTAATGGTTGCATGATTGACGCAACCCATGATACACGCAATACTGTGGTTTTAAGGGGAAATAAATGCGCAATAGTTATGAACGTGAATGTAGAAAATAAAAATTTTTCTAAGTTAACAAAATGTTCTTCTTACCCATGCCTATAACAGGTGCCTCAATAGAAGATATAGCTCATTCGAGCAACTGATATGGTCCTTCAAGCAGGCTAGGGGGCAAATGATCTGGCCTCGATACCAACCTATGGGCAGAAAGGTCATTTGACCTAAAACACTACTTATGAGACTCATGACGTTACGCCGGTATGAGTTATTCTCTCAATATCGAATAGTCATAGTTGACTTATGTAATCGCATGTTAAGTAAGTAACTTGCAAAGTGACTAATGAACATATGCAATTGATAGGTAGGGCCACTGTTGCATGTCAGCCTTTCTATAATGATCAGAATCACGTTGACACCTTGTACGGTAAGCCCACCACCTTAAAACAACTCTTTTGTTACCCCCAGGTATAAATACTCACTTATCAACAATGAAAGGGAGAACATTCTCACTTGAACTTACGCTTGAGCTCTGATATTCCCCTTGAATATTCACCGACTTGAGCATCAGAGTGTCCTTGTAGAGGATACCCTTTTTTGCCCCACAACGCATATGGATGGTGCTTTAGGTATGAGGAATCACTCCAAGACCTTTATTTTCCCATTGGAATAGAGGATATAATACTGAATCCGCATTAGACTAGTGTAAATCTAATCAGTTAACATACATTGAGGACTAGTCTTTAAACCGGGCCTTGACTTCTCACAGAAATTCTCCCCCTACGATATCCTTTAAACCCTCCCCTAGTCCTCATTTTTTTGCACTCAATAGATGTAACATCCTAAATTTTAGAATGTTAGAAATTAATTTATTAAGGATCAGTGTAGAATTCCGAGTGAAAATGATATAATTCCGAGTGAAAAGGGGGCTCTGACTTCGAATGAACACATTTTGGGCAAAAACGCTCCTAAGTTCTACGTTTCCAAGTAAAACATGATCGAGAGAACTACTTTTGAGTGTAGGAAGTTAAAATACTTTCGAGAGTAAGAAGTTAAGATACTTTTGAGTGTAGAAAAAAATTGAGATACTTCCGAGTGTAGGGAAGTTAAGCTATTTTCGAGTGGAGCATCTCCAAGTTGTGTGACTTTCCGAGTGAGGTGTCTCCGAGTACGACACTTTCGAGTGGGATGACACCAAGTGAAACGTTTCCAAGTGGGACAACGTCAAGAGACATTTCTGGTTTCCGAGTGGTATGGCACCGATTGAGACATACCGAGTGAGTCTTTCCAGGAAAGGTGCTTCTGGACAGAAAGACTTCAACTTCGAATGAGTATATTCCAAGTGAATAGTTACCGAGTGGATAATATTCGAGTGGTGAGTTCCTGAGTGGTGAACCCTTCATTTAATTCGTGCTCGGGTGTTTTAAAGAGTTGCTGAGAGCTTGTACTCAGGTTCGTCATAGAGATTTACTTTGACCCCGAGTGATCCTTTCAAGTGGAAAGATTCCGAGAGAGGACTGAACCTCGATTCCGAGTAATAATTTCGAATGAAAGACTTCCGAGTGACGTAAGTGAAGGCTTTGACTCAGACAGAAATACATATAACCGAATAAGTTATTTCTAAAGGTATTTCCGAATGATATATTTTCGTGTGGGACATTTCTGAGGAAGGAAAGCTGAGTGTTTCATAGGATGAAACCATTCCGAGTGAATTTCTTCCAAATGAAGGAATTCTGAACGGACAAAGGCTATGTTGAATCCTCTCGGAAAGATGTGCCCAGAATAACGAGACCGAGTCGGAATTAATAATCACTTCAATTATTGGGGCTTTCCACGTCACTATTCTAGCAGATTCTTTTTCCTGATTTTGCTAAGTGGTGGACCCTCTCTATTGTCCTATCCTCTTTTCTTTTATTATCTTGTTTTATCCTTATATTTTAATATACGCACATTAGACTTCTTTATTCGTTCACGTCTTTTTCATGAACGAATTATGTCAAATCCTATTATTAGATTAGCTTGGAATTATGTGGGTGTCAACATCACCTTTAATCTTTTTCTTTTCCAATCATTATTGGAAATTATCGATAAAAAGAGGAGACCAATCTTCATTCTTCTCTTTAACATGAAAAGTTTGTAAGAGCTTTAAGAGAGAAAGCTGTGGACTGTTCAGAACTGAAATTCCAATCGGAATTTGTGAGCTGTGTTTGGGTATAGCTTGAGGAACTCCTTATTTTCAGGTAGGGGGAGCGTTACATCTTAAATGCATGGTTTATGAACGGATTTGGGATAATATTAAATCCTGAATATGAATATAATATGTGTGATATATCTGTGATATTTTCGTTCATATGTAATTGATGTTGTTATGTGATGTGTGAATTTATGTTTATTTCTATACGTGAGATGCAGTAGGAAATATGTTGTTGATAAGTGATTGATGATGAGGATGATATGAATGTTATTCATGAATTTTTCATGATATATGAATGCATGGGATGCATACTGATAAAGCATGGATGCTTATATGATGAACAAATATGAAATATGATGTGGTTTCGAGGATTCCACAAAAGACCTTGGGTGGGACTCGAGGCAAACCTCTTGAGCGGGGCTCGGATTTTAGCCCGTGACACTACCGTTGTCGCTGGGAGTGATTGTGTCACATGAGAGGGCAAACGGTTTGGTACCAGTAAAACGGACGGATCAGCTAAGAGCTGAGTTATGGCTCGGGGAGCCAGTGTTGCAACACAAATTAAAAGACTTAATAATGGATCCATTTGATTGAGCATATGTTTGTACTGATATGTTATTGAGCAATAACATGATGAATTGATCGGTTGATGTTATGAGATTATGTGATATGTTTGTTTAATATATAGTTATGAATTGGACTTTTAATCCGATTCAATAACTATCATTTGATATGTTTATGCTCACCCCATACTGTTGTCATTTTTATAGTGGACATAGGACCCAACAACGACGTGTGAGATCACTCAGCCGTTCGGAGCATTATGTATTTATGTGTATTGTACATAATGCACATAGTTATTTGTAGTAGCCTTGGGCGGCTCCTGTGTATACCGATTTGTAAAATATTTATAAACATAAATAAGCCGGTTGATGTAATGTCGACTGCATTATTATGTTAAATTGAAAATTCTGTTTTAAAATTTAAATTATTTATGAAAAATTTACTTGAAATTTTGGGATGTTATAATAGAAAGGTAGAAAAACAAAGCAAAAACTAAAACAAGTAAAACTAAAGGGTAAGGGTTCACTACATAAAAACACTTGTGGAATCCTAAGGTTCATGGACAAGCAAGGTTCTCTCAAGACCTTTGAAGCATAGAGGGTCTAAGCAGGACGATGGGCGTAAGTTCAACTCTCTAAATCATAAAGGTTTCTCTCTGAATTTCGGCAGAGTATCAATATGCAAATGCAAGAAGTGACTTGCAACATTTCCAGAACCACCTCTTATAGACGTGATTGGGGGCAAACAACACGGTGGCGTTTTAGATTCAAATTTTTTGGGAGTCATTTCAATTTCCAAGGTCCAATGTCTAAAAGTAACCTCTAAAGTTATGATTGAAATGTAACCGCCACACATGATTGAAAATAATGGTTCCATGATTGACGCAACCCACGATACACGCAACGTTGTGTTTTGAAGGGAAAATAAATGTGCAACAGTTATGAACATGAATGGAGCAAATGAAAATTTTTCTAAGTTAACAAAATGTTCTTTTTACCCACGCCTATAACAGGTGCCCCGGTAGAGGATATAACTCACTTGAGCAACCGGCATGGTCCCTCAAACAAGCTAAGGGGCAAATGATCCAGTCTCGACACTGACTTATGAGCAGAAAGGTCATTTGACCTAAAAGCTGTCATACAAGACCAACATCGCACAAGCTCGAAAGCATGACATCGATTCCCAATACTACGCATGACTCACGACGTAACCCCGGTATGAGTTATTCTCTCAATACCAAATAGTCAGAGTTGATTTATGCAATCGTGTGTTTAAGAAGTAACATGCAAAGTGACTGATGGAAATGTGCAGTTGATAGGTAGGGCATTGTTGCGTGTCAACCTTTCTACAATGACCAGAATCACGCTAACACCTTGTACGGTAAGCCCACCTACTCGAAATGACTCTTCTGTTACCCTTAGGTATAAATACTCACTTATCAACAATGAAAGGGAGAATATTCTCACTTGAACTTACGCTTAAGCTCTGATATTCCCCTTGAATATTCACTAACTTGAGCATCGATATGTCCTTGCAGGTGATACCCCATTTTGCCCAACAACCTAAGACCTTTATTTCCCCACTGGAACAGAGAATATAATTCTGGATCCTCACTGAATCGATGTAAAATCTAATCAGTTAACATCTATCAAGGACTAGTCTACAGGTCGGCCCTTGCACCCCGGCCCTGACCAAGAGAGGTTTTGATTTAGTCCTTTTTTGTTTCAAATAAGTTATCATAATATTTAAACTCATTTTTGGTTAACTTTTGATGGTTCATTTTTCTTATTTAATCTTTTATTCTTTGGCTTTGAGAGTTATTGATTTTTCTTTATAAAGATCAAATCAACACAGTGTAGAACAGAGCCACTATCAAAAGCTTATACTTCTTTCTGGGCAGTGTGGTAGAATTTTCAACATGAAAGATTGAAAGTGCACTAAGTCAAGCGTATGATTGTGTAAACCTTTGGGAAGCAATACCAATGTTCAATTATATCTGAGGTCTATCAGGTTTTTGCTCTTAAGGCAGTGACTAATAACCACAACATGACTTATCATATTCAGTGTAATCGTTATATTCTAATACATAATCTTTCTTGCATTAGTAACTTGATGTCTGGTTGAAAAATCATGGAGAAAAATCATGAAAAGGAGAGAACTCAATAATCTTTTCTATACCTGCAATCTCTTTAAATAGACAAGTATAAGTGTTGTACTACCGATCTTGTACGTATCCGCGTAAGTATTCATATTTATTTTTTTATTACTATAATGAGATAATTTTTTTTAATATTGCTCCATAATAATATTTTTAATGTGCAAAGGTGTAATTATATTATACAATTCTAATTTATATTTTATTATAATGAAATAATATTAAATTTAGTACATTATATGATATTTTCTTTACTACTACTATTATTATTATTATTATTTTAAAAATAAACATAAATAAATATTCATAGGTACCTATTCCATTCCCCACGAATATCTGTACCTGCACTTTTACTTATGGGTACGAGTAGTATACTAACTACACCTGTCCTATCTCGTTTACATTAGTAGTTATTGACAATCATAAGCTTCTACTTTTGCGTCTAATTTCTTTGCTAGCTCTAATGTGTTCCATCATTCCGGCCAAACAAAATAATTCACACCCACATGTATCCACGGATATACCCGCAATGAGTACCCACAAATTCTCTAAACGGTCAAGTATGGTATTACATTACCTGCCTTGCAGATACCCACATAATTATTTATACTTATTTTATATAAAACATATTCCAATATAAAGATAAAAAAATAATATCGTTCACTAATAATATTTTTTTAACATCTAAAAATTTTAATTATGATATACAATAAATTTATTTCATATTATAAGGAAATGATATTATGTATGTGTTTTTTATTATTATTTTAAATATTAAAAATAAAAATACCCATGAATACTCATACATGCTCTTATACCTATAGGTACAAGTACATTTATCATACTATCTACACCCGACCTATTAACATTCCTTTTAAGTCTTATATTTTTGAAAAAGAAAAAATGTTCTAATTTTAAAAAAATAAAAGTAAAAAAATATTAAAATACAAGTATACATTTGCTCCATCTTATTTCTTTTCACGAGACTATTTTAAAGATTTTTTCAGTTTCTTTATATACAATACCTTATAAATTTTAACAACATATTTATTGCTAATATATTTATATTTATCCTTTATAGTTATTGAGTCTTTTAATTTTTTTGTAACTAATACTAATACCATAATTTAATTTTAAATAAGAATAAAGTTGAAATGAAAGGTGATAATAAATTTTATAGTTGGAATCAAAAAGTTAGACCAAGTAATTACTGTACTAAATCAGTTTGGAAGACTACTTCGGCTTACTTGATTTATTAGAAAGCTACTCGGGCTTACTTAGGGCTCAACAATGACCCGGAAAATATATGCGTCTCTCGTTCTTTTTGAGTCTCCTTGGCACATTAACGCTATTATATACATAATGTGCAATTAAACAAGTACATAGAACATGGAGATTTGGAAAAGATATACAAGAACAAGGTGGGAAGAAAAAAAAAAGGAATGAATTTAAGTTAGGATGCCTCACTAAACATAGATCTACATGTCAGAATATGCTAGGTTATACTCATCATAGACCAAAACAATCCTTTCATTACTGTCACAAAGCCAGGGAAAAGAACTATTCTCAACTTGGTGCATGAAGATTATTGTGTACTGGCACTACGAGCAGAACCACTCCTTTGCCTGGTTCTTGGAATAATTATAGGCCAACAACACAATAGAAGAAAGAGTAACTGCATCATGAACGCCATCATTGTGATCCATACAAATATGCTCATCTTCCAATGCCATAAAATCCTTTTGAATAAGGGAAGTTCTGATTCAATAACTACAGATGAATCATATACTTGAGGAATGCCAGCACCGGGTGGATATTCAGCTCGCTGCTCAAGTGTTACTTTTAAGCATGAAGTAGGCACATTCCCTTCAACAAAACCTCTCATCTTCACATTTAGAGTCTGGGTTTCTGATATATAGCCGGTAAGAAGAGGTAAAATCTTGAGGAACGTCATGATTAGACGAATAGGCTCACTTACGAATTTTAACATGCAAGGTTGGCTTGAAGTTGCAATTGTTTTGCCATTAGAAGACAAGAAGTCTACCCTGATCTATAAAATAAACACACCAAAGAAGAAATTAAAACAAGTAACAGGAAAGTATGAACTGTAACTATAATAACAATTTGAATTCTTTAAGCAGAATCATATGTACTAGGAAATGGAAATTTTAACAGAATGCAACTATTAAAGAAATCATTATCAAGCAGTCAAAAAATGTACAATTGATCCCCTTCTCTGCCTAATAAATCTAACCCTTAAGTTAAAACTCCTATACCATCATGATAGGAAACATAGCAGATACACAGAAACAACATGCCAAAGAACCACTTTAGTTAAAAGCTTTAGGTATTACGTAAAGGCTAGTAAAATCTGTTAGTCAAAAACAAAAAACCCAAAAGTACATGACCTTTGTGAGAAATCCACACTAGACATATAGTATGAAAGAGGATTGTGCTGATAACTTGCTATCCTGTTGTCGATTAAAATTAAACAATTTGGAAAGGGCACAAGGAATTGAAGTTATCCCTGATTCAAATCCTTCCAAACAAGTTCAATGGCAGAGGAATACTGTTTCAGCCAAAGTGGCATAGGCACACGACCATAATAGAAACTTTTGAAACTCCTTTCAAATTAAACTAACTTGTGAAATTCTAAAATCATGTTCACAACATTTCATCTAAGAAAACTCCCAAAAATACTCAAACAATGCAAATAAGAAGACACCACAAATAAGAATACATCGAAAGGTAAAACTAGCACCAAGTTGTCATTAAAACCTTTTTAAGTTGAATAAACACATTACTTAGTCTCTCACTTTTACAGGATCGGGTTAATAGGCTCTCAAACATTAAAAATTCACGCGTGATCCCTCATCTTTCACTTCCATCAATGCAATAAGTCACTGACATCAATTTTTTCAACTTCTGTTAAGTTATGCCTACATAGAGACTTTACTTGACACACCTGATACCGGATGTAGTGCCACATATGCAATTAAACAAGCCTGTTTTGTTGACTATGCTGGGGGAGTAAATGGGAAGAGTTAAAAAAAAAAAAAGAATTTGGGGATAAATTTCTGGAAACTTAACTTACCCTCTTATTCGTGAGAATCGAATGGTTCAAAGACTGAAGTGAATCAAAGTGAAGGAGATCTGAAGGGACCAAAGGAGATGAAGGTTGAAAAAGGCACAAGCGACATGAGAATTTGAGACCGAAAGAGATGAAGGTTGAAGAAGACACGAATGGCATGGGGTTTCGAAACATTTGGAAACGAAGGTTGAAGACGACTATCATGATTAGATTTTGGCCCCCCATTGAAAATCTGAATTTGTGTTCTCGAGAGAAACTGCCATTGTCTTGTTTGTTCGTGAATGTATGTAATGCTTGTGGTCCCCTCGTTGTAATCTATATATTGGGTGTGGGTAAACATTTAATAGTTATTAATTTTGCCATGGAATCTCTGTGTAATAATCCATATAGGTTGTTGAAAGTTAAGTTTTTGAAGTAAAGAAGGTCCTTTTCACTGTTGAGTGCATGTGCCTCTACTTGAGGTTAAGAGATTAACTTGAAAAAGAAGGAGAACAATCTGATAAGTCCTAAAAGGGTTAAGCAAAGAGCCAATGTGTAGAAGCATTTGCTACCACTAGGTTTGTCAAATAGTGATTTAGAAGTAGATGAGGTTTTTCTTGCCATTATTAATGATATAGTGATTAAGATGACTCAACCACCACTTAGTGAGGTTGAAGGTTCCCCCAAGAAGGGTAAAGGTAAACCTCCAAAGAAGACAGCTGGGGTCTAGGTTCAAGAGAAAAGAAAGTCTAGTAAGAGGGTCATTGTGGAACTAGATAGTGATGGAGGAGATGTTGCTGATGAGGAAATAATAGAGGATGAAGCTCTATCTGATGCTACACAAAGGTCTCAGAGGAACTGAAGACTCCAAAATAAAGGAGTTACATGAGGTGTATCCTCAATATAAAGCTGCAAGATTTGGTCATATCACCCTTGAAGAACATATGGAGTCCCGACACTTTATGTGTTTAAACAAACTTGGAAGGACTTCACTGTGCCGTTTGGTAGACAAATCAAATGGGTATAAAATAACAAGATCAAAACAATGACTGCTTGTAGAGTTAAACATAATGGATGGGAGATCCTTTGTAGTTGGGTTGAGGATAAAAGATACTATTAGATCAAAACTTTTTATGATAAGCATATATGTGCTAGGATATACAAGAACAAGACTTGTTATGCAGCTTGGGTAACTGGTAAGTTGGTTAAGATTCTTAGAAGGCATCTTTCAATGAAGCATAGTGAGGTGTATGAGATGTTCAAGTAGCCTGATCTACAAGGCTATGAAATATGCTAGGGAAATTGTTGAAGGAAATGAAAAGTAACAGTTTAATGCACTCTGGGATTACTGCCATGCATTACTTAAAAATAATTCAGGTTCAACTATTAAGATGGAGACTATAGAAGGTGGAGGTGGTCTCCTAATATTTGACAAGCTGTACATTTGTCTTGCTAGTTGTAAAAATGGTATCCTGGCTGGTTGTAGGTCCTTAATTGGGCTTAATGGTGCATTTCTGAAAGGGTATTATAAGGGCCAACTGATCATAGCAGTGGCACAAGATGCCAATAACCATATTTGGTTGATTGCTTATGGTGTTGTGCCTATTGAGAATAAAGCAAACTGGAAATGGTTCTTGAAACTGCTGCACCAGGATCTTAGTGATTATAAACAGAAGGGTTGGGATTTTATATTAGATATGTAAACGGTAAGCATTCATTCAATGGCTATTTTATTTTTGTAACACTCATGGACCTATTTTCAAAATTTTAAAATTGTCAAGAGACTAATTAATTGACTGGCTGGTGTATTTTTTTTACCTGATTGTTTTTGTTTCATTAGGGACTCATACTGGCCATCAAGGAAGTGATGCTAGGTGTTAACCATAGATTTTGTGTGACACTTGTGGCAAAAATTTCAAAAATAATGAAAGGAGAAAGAGTTGAGGACACTACTTCGGCAAGCTACAAGATCAACAATACCTACCCAATTTGACACTCACATGAATAGCATAAAGTTCTGATACCATGTTAAAGTTCTATCTCAAAACCAATTGGCTATGGAAGGAGTGGCCTAATAGGTATTTAAACCGTACGACATATTATGATGCAAACGATGTGAGACTTCCAACAGAAATACCAATTACTCCAAATGAAAAATGCACAAAACGCTACACCAAATTCTAAAAGTGCCCCAATTACTCAACAAGATGAAACCTCTCTTAAAAACCCCAACAAAAAAGAGGCAGAGGCAACCCCTAACCACACCTGTGAGAAGGAGTCCAAGGAGTCTACACCTGCAGATGAAGGAGGACCAAGGAAAAAAATAGCTTTGCAAAAGAAAGATGCCACCATCTCTATTCCAACACCCGGTCTTAGGAAGAAAAAGTGAACTACAAGTAGCATTTAGGATTGGAAAATTATGTAAATGACTTAAGACATGGATTTTTTTTTGTGCCACAGCTTGATGTCACATTTATTCCAGCTGTGTTAATATGTATCATCATAACAAGACCTTTTTTTTTATATGTGATGGTTTAATGCATTAAGTATAAATTATAAAGCATGTGTTTTTCATATATGGTTTGTTTATTACAATATGCTATTAAAGTTACTTTGACATATGTGTATGATATCAAGAAAAAACCACCTAACCAATGCTATTAGGATTACTTTGGAATCCACATAACCACTTGTATTTAAAAATAAAGATCCATTCATAATAACTTAAAGTTCTAGACAACATAATAGGGGATCACAAAATATCAACTTCCCTAAACATAATAAGCTATATTTGAAAAGGAAAAAGGTAAACTACATTGAAAAAAACCCCATATCCAAAACAGGTGTGTTCCCATAACATTTTAGAGTCTACCAACAACTACCCCAACAAATACAATGACAAAGGTTATCATTAAATACACTTGCAACTCCATAGTCCTACCCATTTTCTTCATTTCCCTCTCAAACCCAAACTTAATAGTCTTAAGTTCAGCTTTCATGGTGTAGATTGCCCTCTTATATCTAGCCCCATATCCATATGGATCTTCTTTAATTCATCCTTAAATTCAACCCTCTCAAGTTGAGCTTTTTACATCTCTTCATCAACCATTAACTTCAAATGTATAACCTCCATTTTAATTTCACCAACCAGCATTTCAAGCATTTCCTTCCACTTTGGCTCCTCATTCACATCCTCAACAGGATAGCTACAACCACCGTACTTCCTTGTCCCATGACCACCATCAACATCTGTGGAAGCTTGGGATGCACCATTGTTGTCGTTTGGGTTCTCCATTTCGTCGCGCGAAACAAGGAGCTTTGGGGTTCAACTGGCCTCAAGCTTCCAAACTTGTGAATGCCTACTAGGGCTCTAAATTTGGGGTAATACGAAGAAGGGTGATATGAAGAAGGTAAGTTAGGTTTCCAGAAATTTACCCCCAAATCTTTTCCCTTTTTTTTAATTCTCCCCATTTACTCCCCTGTCCTAGTCGGCAAAATGGGCCCGTTTAACTGCCTGTTCCATCTGGCATCAAGCGTGTCAAGTAAAGTGTCCGTGTAGGTAAAACTTTACGGGAGTTTGAAGAAATTGAGGTCAGGAACCTATTGCATAGACGGAAGTGAAAGGTGAAGGACCACACACAAATTTTTAATGTTTGAGGGACCTATTAACCTGATCCTATAAAAGTAAGGGACTAGATAACATGTTTACTCTTTTTAAGTTACCTAGCAAAACCATCTCAATACAATTATACACAACAATGAGTAGTGACTGACTGCAAATAGATTATGCACCATCATAAGTCCCTACACTAACATAGTGTAACATTAAACATTTATATCTAAACAAGGAAAACATCATGTAGAAAAAACCCATACCAACAAATCAGACAAATACCTGAAAGATGCCAAGATTGGTGTTGTACCCAGACTCAGGCACTAGCAATGAAACAGTGACCTGCACCTTTTGATTAGCAGGCATAACCCTTTTACTCATCCACTCATTAGCCGCAATATCCTTCTCATAATCTTGCCCACTCTCACTACCAGAACAAGATATTATGGGCACAAATGCAACAGGGCTCTGCTTGGTGTAATCAAAATTCAAAACATGCCTCGTCTGAAACGGCTTCTCCACCACACGCTTCACCAAAAACCCACTAACCACAAATGATGAAACCAAAAGTGAAAACAAAACGCAGCAAACATAGATTGACCACAACAATCCCCACCCACACCGAAATGCAACATTCCAAAAGGACTTATTCTCCTTAAACCATCCTTGAGCTGAAGGATCAATGTACCCACAAACCCAAAACCACACTCTACCCAAAATCCCCACCAAATAACCCTTCCCTTTTCTAATTGTTCCAAAAGGGTCTATGAAAAACATGCAACCATGTAACATTAACAACAATGGGCACTTCATCAATAAAACAAAAACCTTGATTTGAAACCCAATTGCCCTGATCAACAACCCCGCAACATATTCAAGCAAATTCGAAGGGGAATCAACGAGTTCCGCCACCGAGTCAGCGGAATCGCCGGGTTCATCGTTGTTCTCTGCTGTGGTTAACGTCGATTCGTGGTATCTCTCTTCGGTTGCAACAGTTGGGGATGGAAAGGAACCAACTTTCTCTTGATTTGATTCGCATTTCTCTGGAAATTCCTCGTTTTCCCTCGAAGTTTCTTGATTTTGATTGCCCCGATGACTAATTCTGGCACCAGTTATCGAATCTCCGTCGGAACCGGTGTTCGTGGATTTCCAAACCGGTGACCGGCGGCGAGTTGTGGTTGCCAGAGATGGCGAGGGTGGGTGGGGGTCGGAAAGATTGGAAGCGGAGGTGGAAGCTTCCGGCGAGTTATCGGCATCGCTGGAGCAGTGATGGAAGGGGCAGTAGGGAAGCGCGTCGAAGAAAACGTCGTATTCGTTTGGGGCACACAATGGTGGGTCCATTGCAGTCGGGGATGAGATTGGAATGTGAACTTCAGGGGTTTTCTTTTTGGTAACAGAACTTCAGAATTGAGAATTTGCTTTCTGAAAAAGGAAACTACATATTATTTTAAAAAATTGTCTGTGTAATTTGATATTTTTATTAAAAATTATATGAAAAAACTTTTACTATTTATAATTATCTTATTTTTATTAGGTTAATATGATTTAAATAACCAAGTATTTATTATAATTGTATATAAAATATAATGATAGTTATATATATGACGTGATTTTATTGAAAATCGTGTAATAAACACAATTTTCATTTTTATATATATGATATATATTTTTTATAATTATTATGATCTAATTTTTATTATCTTAATATAATTTAGATAATCAAGTAAATGAAATACTTAAAATTATATTATTCAAATAAATTATGTATTTATATTTTTATAAATATTTTTTAGATTTATAAATTTTATCAATTATATAATATAAGTTATAAGAATTTAAATTATATGAACAATTTATATAAGAAAATGTAAAACACTTTTTAATATAATATAAATTTATATATTATAAAATTTAAATTTATATATGATATTTTTATTATATCATTCTTTCTTACATTTTTAATTTCTTTAAAAATAAAATAAAATAACATATTTAAACATATGTTAAAAAATAATAATGATTTATTATTTAAACATATTAGTTAATAACATAATAAATTTACATTTAATAAATTGTGTTGCTTTAATTTTTGAAAATAAAAATATATTAAATAAAGAATAATAATTTATTATAAAAATAATAAAATATGTTGATTTCTCTTCGTGCTTAATGAATATTGTTGGATGGTGAGTTTAAAAAGATTAGGTTTGTTGCTTTTTTTCATGTTTATTTTTTGTTTTTTTCTTGTAAAGACCTATATTATCTCCCTTCTTTGTTTTACATGATGTTTTAGACAAGTGATATATATGGCTACTTTGAATGGGTTCAAGAAAGCATATTTAATGTTGGCCAATGTGTTTGTCTATGTTTGAGTATGTAACAGCCCAATTTTTTAAGCAGTAAATTAAATAGTGAAAAAATTAAAATTTCTCAGAGAAATAAGAAATGAAACCTAGAAAATAGGAAAATTTAATTATGAATACAAGGATATTTTCAGTTTGACTTAAAACGGAAATAAACGAGAATGGAATGTAGAATAGAATAATAAAATAAAATAAAAATCTGCTACAGTAAAATGCTACAGTAAAATGCTACAGTAAACGTCACATGAAGAATGTAGAGAATTCGTGAGAATTCTCCAACTTTCCACCGCCTCATGTCAATTTCGAGATGCTACAGTGATTTGCTACAGTAATTTGCTACAGTAATTTGCTACAGCAACCAACATTGAAAGCCTATAAATAGAGCCCCAACCTCCCACATTTCCTCAGACCAAAAACCTCACAGATCCTATAACCTTTCATCTCCCTCTTCAAGCTCTCAAAACCTTTATTCTTTAATTTTCACATAAGGAGAAATTACGCAAACTTGAAGATTTTAAGAAATACAAAGGAGTTTAGCATAAGGAAAGTTTAACGATCTTCACTTGAGGTAAGAAAGAGGAGATAGGATATTAAATACATAGAAATTAAGTTAGAATTGCTTGCTTAATTGTTTGGAAACTCATTTAGTTAGATTTTAATTTAATTTGAATTAAATTATGAAATTGATGCTAAATGGTTTGGAATATGATATATGATATGTTTCTAATGTTGTATGATGATTTGGAACCAATTGATATATTTAATTTGCATTTGAAATCATTAAACAGCAAAAACAGAGGGAAACAGAATGCTGTTTTCATATATGGATTATATTTGTAAATATGATGAACTGTTGTATCTTCTTGAATCCTACCATAAGTTCTTATTGTTAAATTATGAATAAATTTATTGATATAAACTTACTGCATTCATGCATCATATGCATTGGCCGTTCAAAGAATCCGCAGAGGGGTTCTTTGAGGGGGTTCCCGGTGGGGGAACGTGCTCTGTTGAGCACAGACCTCTGCAGTGGTTTTATACCACGGCCGTCTTAAGGGCTAAGCAGTGTGTCCTTAAGGGGGGTCCCGCAACACTTGTTATTGATATTATGATATTGTTATCCGATGTTGGTGTTGCATTATGGGGCGCGGTATCGGTTGGATATCCGTAAAAATGTTATTGTTGGAAATCACTGCAGATGTTCCCACCAGAATGGATCCATCATGCATTTTCATTCATATAAAAGAACGTAATATAATACAAAACACTTGTTTGGCATCTGCATCGCATAGCATCCTACTTGTGGTTGTGGTTGTTCTAATTTGATTTCTATTTATTTAGTATTTTATCTCACTCTTTCTGTTACTTGTGGCAACCCTTTTAGTGGTTAACCAGGGAGATATATGACAAAGTGGATAATGCTTGATGTGGATGAATTATGAAGACTTTTGATGCTGATGCTTGCTTGCATGTCTACTGTAGCTGTATTACGTGTATACTATGTTGTTGGTACTGTACGTCTTTATATTTTATAAGATCTAGGTGCCTGTTGTAAAATATAATATGTATGGAACTCTGATGTTCTGTATAATAATAAGAAGTTAATTATGTAAAGGTTGCGTACTCTGATATTGTATCAGTAACCTCTGGAATCAGGTTGTGAATCTCTTGATAATTACCAGGTGAAAAATAAGTTATCTAAGAGATTTTATATGGTAAGGGTAATTATCTTGATATTTGCAAGTTGGCTCCAGGGTGTTATAGAGTAAGTCGATGATATTGCATGAAGAAAATGTGAAGAGGGTTAGGAGGTTTAAATAGAAATTGGGGAGGAGAAAACCAAGACATTTTTTTTTATAATGACACCATTGTGTCTTGGGCAATCACATTCATCATGCAAGGGTAGTTAGTTTCCAACCATTGAAGGTTGTTGGGGAGATGGTTCAATACGGGGGTTTATGTGTTTTTTTGCTTAGGGTGTATAGGTTTTAGCTCTTGTAATTTTTAGAGTTATAGAAAAAAACCCCTTATTTGTTTAAGTTTATTTAGGCTAATTTAGTCATGTGATTTGGTTTATGTAATATGAGTTTATTCTTCATCAGTGGAAGTACTTAAGTTATTTGTGTCATTAAAGCATCAATAATTTAATTGATGTACTGGATGTAACATCCTTGATTTTTAGGGTAAACTTTTGGAACCTTGAGTCACTCATAGACCTAATTATTTTATAAGACTCATTATATTAATTAAATTTGTTAATCAATAAATTATTTCGAACCCATTTTTGTTTTCTAATGATTGTCGTCAAAACACCAAAAACCTCGTTGTCTGTGTTCTTGTTTGTCACTCGAGCCCAAAACTCCTTAATTCTTTTCCTACAAGGACCTATGACCCATTATGATCACTTTATACCTTATTCCATTCAAGTTCTCCTTTTTAAATACCTAGCTTCGCATTAATTGAAAACATAACGTAACGCTTCGAACCCCGTCCTTCACCTCACACGGCCTCAAACCACCTTCACGCCACCTCACCCATTTCTACTCTCCCTAACCATGACACCTAGCCCATATCCACGCTCTTACCACTTCATGACTCCTTCTTCCATAAGTTATTATACATCACCACACCTAAACATTTAAACACTTCACAAACTCTCTTATTTCTCATCTCCTTTTCCCTTTACCACCTAACCACACCATCACCTGAAACTCCTCTCATTCTCTATTTCCTTTTTACTTCTCCTTATCACTAAGACCATCACAACTCCAATCAAGCCTTTCATTCTCTCATTTCCTTTGTGCCTTCGACCACTCTTGTTCTCTCTTGTGCCTTCCATCCCACCACTATGTCAGCCACAAACCATCGTGCCTTCACTTCCATTCTAAAGCAAGCTCCATCATTTCTTTTTTCTCCATGGTTTCACCATCACATTCAAGGCTGAAACAACTACCATTCTCTTCCCTTTCTTCCCCTCAGATCCTTTCGCATGCATAGCCGTAATCGTCGCAAAGCTCGGAGGTTTCTTCAAGGTCTATTAGAGGCTCAATCGAGATTCAGAGTGTAGGTTTTTGATCATCGACCAATCTAGAATCGACGTGGTAAGTTAAACTCCTTTTTCCCCTTGCATGCACGATCACTTCACATGCATGGCCTTTCTATTCCATTTTTGCATGCTAAACATTCTTAAGGCTTGCTGGAATTTTGATCTCTTTACATGAGGGCCTTTTGTTTTGTTTTTGAAAAAATATCAAAATGTAAGCTATTCCTCTTTCTTTATTCTTTTCAATGAGCCAAAGAATGCCTAATCCGATATCTAGAGCGAAAGTTATGCCCAAACAACTAAACACTATCTTGGCTGGATTTTGGTTACGAGCAGTGATCTATTTTTGAAATCTGGGACTGATTTGCTTAAAATTGGCTTTCAGTATCTTCATAAAAGTTGTAGTAAATTTTGTTACAAAGATTTTGAGACCAAGATGATTGAAATCAGACACTTGTAGCTCACGTTATGATTAAAATACGAGAGTATGCACATATTATCCTTTTTTATTACATGCATGTTTTTCTTTTATGTTGCATGCAATATGTGTAAGGTACCCCTTTCTTTTCTCTAGCTTGACCACGTACTATTGAAAATGTGTCAATTAGATTTCAAAGCTCCGGGATGGTATCAAAACCCCGTTGACTAGTTTTGTAACCCTCGGTAAGCTTGATTCTTATCGAAACTTTATTGATTTTAAGTTTGAGCCTCTATTTTAGTATTTCAACGATTAAAGGGTTACAAAGTTATTTTTATTAATTTTTCAAAATATTTTAAATATACGATATTAACGTTCGAAGCTAAATCTAGAGTTGACACTTTATTTTGGAAAGTCAGATAACGCCCTAAGGTACATGTAATGTACGAGGGGATTTATCACTTGAGTAGGGAGTAGTAATTTTAATTATGGGGCGGGTTTTGTAATTAAAGAATTTATTTTAAATATAGATTCCTGGAAAATATTAATTTTTATAAAATAAAAATATAATTATTATTGTGATCTAAAGTATTATTTTAAACAAGAGTTTGCTGCTTGCTGGAAAATATTGATATTAATAATCAGCAATGTTTTCAGAACCGGACCAGTCATTGAACCAGTGAAGGCACTAGTTCATGAAAACTGTGCTAAAACCGAGGTTCAACTGTGGTTGAACTGGTATTAAAGAATTGGCCCGGACCGGTCACCTAAGCGGTTCACGGTTCAACCGGTCGGACCGGCCAAACCAGTTCGGTTTTGATAACAATGATTTTAATATATTACTTGATATGTGTTGTTGGTACGGGCCATGATTCTGGAAATTAAACTGATGTAAAATAATATTTATGAGGTGAAAATTTAGAACTTGGTATGGTTGGTGATTAATTGGTAATGTTGTTATTGCAATGTTGTTGGCTATGCCCCATGGTGGCATTTAATGTATGTTGAAGCATGTTGTTATGGTTGTGTGTTGATGAAAATTTATTAGTCAACGAAGATATTAATTTATGAGTTTTTAATTCATGAAATGTCATTGAATATAATGTTGGGTGTGTGTGGCTAACAATGGTGCTAAGGATATGGTGAAAATTTGATTTTTGATTATGAAATAACATTTGTAAAGTAAAGCCTAGTGTTTGGTATTGTTGATAAGTATTTGATATTAATTTTACTGTCATGTTATTGGTTACGCCCTGTGGTAGCGCTAACTAATTATTGAAGCTTGATGTACTAACTGAGTGTGTTGTTGAAAGTTTAATGATTGATGATATGTATAAATGATTATGTGATTAATGATATGAATTATTGATGATATTAAAGCTACTGATTGTATTAGTCGATATGTGTTGTTGGAATTGACCCATGTGGGCATTATGAATATGTTGATAATTATGTTATTTAAAGTATTTATGGTTCTATGAGATTGATTTGGAAATTAAGGTAATGGTTGTTGAGTTAATAAGTATTGAGGTTAAAAGGGCTAGACTATGATGTCTATGTTATATTATATGGCACTTCGGTTTGCCAAGCACTTTGGTTCGCTCATGGATATTTGTTATTCGACACTTTGGTTTGTCGAGTGCTTTGGTTTACTCATAGTTATTTGTTATTTGGCACTTTGGTTTGTCGAACGCTTTGGTTCATTCATGATTATTTGTTATATGACACTTTTGTTTGCCTAGCGCTTCGGTTCATTTTGGGATATCTGCAAGTATGGCGCTTTAGTTCATCATAGATATCTGAATATCCACTTTTATGGTGCTTCGATTCGTCGTGGATACCAGGGTTGTTCATGTAATGGAACTTCAGTTTGTTTAGCACTTCAGTTCGCTAATGGCTTCCCTTGATAATGTATTATGGCCAATGGTGTTGAATTGACTATTAATATATAGTGATGATTGAGATTGAGTTAATGATTAATATGTATTTAGTAATTTTTGGAAACAAATTGATGCTAGAATTTGTGTTTGGTAATGATTGATGTTGAAATGATGATTAAGATATATTTATATCTAATGGTGTTAATGTTAAATTAATGATTAATATATATGTGGTGAGGGTTGAGGTTAAGTTGATGATTACTATGGATTTGATGATGTTTGGAATTGAATAAATATTATATGTGGTGATGTTTGATGATGAACTAATAATTGACATTTGAGGTTGAATTGACGATTAATATGTGTTGGGTAATATTTTAGAATTTGAGCTAATGACTAATATGAAATTTGATAATATTGGATATTAAATTGATGATTAAGATGTGGTTTGTCGGCTTATATGTCATTATAATATGAGTATAATATTTTGAATTACATGACCCAATGGGTAAATATTGTCTATATATATAATTATTATTTACTGTTAGGAGTGGTACTCACCTCTCAACTTTTATTTTAGTGAGTTTTCAGGGTAATGATGCTGCTTGGTGAGCTCAGAGGTGGGAGCAATGTAATGCCAGGACAATTTCTTAGTTAAGCTTTTGTTATGTTACTTTGATTAGATTGTGAAGTTGATATGGCTCTTTGATTGGCCTAGCTTGGAAATTATATGTTTTGATGCCAAATTATGATCTTAAACTTTAGTGTGAATTATTATTATATGAATGTGTGTGTGTGTATAAGACATATAGTGCGGCCCTTCGGTTGGCCTAAGATGGCAAGCGCGCATACACACACACATATATATATATACACACACATGAGGTTGATTTCATCTCTTAATACTTATGATAACTATAATTATATGATTGTTAGTGGATGAGTAACTGATACCTCACTAGAGGTTTAGCATGAGCCTTATAATGGTGTTGTGTTTTGTGTTGGAGGTTGAATCCTCCATATATCCAGAAATTATTTCAGATAATATGAATGTGGATTGAAGTATGATCGAGTTATGTAGTAATGTCCTAAGGTCAGTATTCCTAAGTTCCCGACTCATATCTTTATATATGGAAATGGAAGAATACCTTGTCCATTGTTAGGGACCTGTAGCTAGGTAGGTCCATTTCATAAGCCCGCCAGAGCTTGTGGTTCATTTTCCGTTGTTGAGTTGTATATCGTTTGGATTCTTGGACTAATTCGTTGGGGTTGACGTAATCGTGAAAATTTTCCCCTAACTTTTGTAAACCCTGGGAATTAATTCTGGGAATTTAGACCGTATGCCGTAATGAACATCATATAACTATTTGAAGAAAAGTAAAAAAAATCAATGTAATGCAATCGTTAACTATATAATAACTTAATAACTGAAGTATGACAATTAATGCAAACCAATTTGATTTCATAAGCTAGTTGTTCCAACACACAACTATCCAAAACAAGTTTAAAAGAAATAATTCTTTAAATAAGTTGAATATTTACATCAAAAAATCATCCCAACAGTTACATACAAAAAAAAGCTTAATGTTAAATCCTAGTTTAGTTGAATGTGTCATTCATGTTAACACTGGTCTAAGTTAAGGTTGCATCAACAACTTCTTTTAGCTAAGTTGCTGCAATGTTATTTGACCACTTGTAACAGGAATGAATCTACCACGACCCCTTCCTTTTTTCTCTCTTTTTCCTTTTCCTTTTCTTGTTGAATCATTGGTTGCTATGTTAACAGTAAGTGGTTGCTTAACTCCTTCAACATGGGTTAGTTGAACTTCAACTGAAGCCTGTTGTTGAACATTTTCAAAAGGCTGATTAATAGAAGAATCATTGCCTTCATTAGTATCCTACATATAATTCATAAAACATAAAACAATGTTATTCAAGAAAAAATATTAGAGCATATATTGATATTCTACAACTACTATGAATTAACCATTGGCATAGGTGGCTGAGAACAAGTTGTCATGTTATGTCTTGTCTCTCCACAGTTAAAGCAATGATATTACCTTAGGAATCTTGTCAACCTTAAATGGTTTCCATTTACATATGGATCTCTTTTCCTTAACTTTTTGGCCTGCTTGGTCTCTTTTTTGACCTTTAACATTATGCCATATTTCTTGTACATTAATAGGCTTAATAATTGGAGCATAGCACTTTGCATAAGTTCATTTTTTGTACTAGTCATCTATAAAATCAGTAGGCTTCAACATATTTCAGAACATTGCAACAATTGCATGTTTACAAGGTATCCCTACCAACTCCTAGAAACTACATGAACATTGTTTCTTATCTAAATCTATAATAAATTTCTCCACAAACATTGTATGAGTTACTTTATAATACCCAATACTAAACTAATCAAGCATCCAATTTTTACTAAACTATATTTCCCTTAACAATGTCTTCTTAGGCCTTGGCATCAAATCTCCCACAATTTTGTCAACCTTACTCGTATGTTTTGCAAACTTCCCTAACATATACTATCTAATCCATTCCATCATAGTAATGACTAATTTGTCCCTAGTTTGTAGTATGGTTGAATTAAATATCTCTCACAAGTTATTCATAACTACATCACACTTAGGATAATAAGAAAACTTATGCTTACACCATGTTTTTTTAGGGATGGTCATTAACCACTGATATGCCCTGTCATCTAAGTCTCTGATTTGTTGATCTTTCTTCCTAGCTATAAATATGTAGCTTAGCTTACACCTATCATCAACTTATTTAGTAAGGAAACACCACTATATCTCAACAATCTCAACTACTGGCATCCTTGAATTCATTCTCAACTTATTCAGTATAACCTTAGCCACTAACTTACAATTAACATTCATGTTGTCTAACACCCTCTCACAAGTGTTCTCACTGAAAAATCTTTTTAGCTTTATAAGACTAGTCCTCCCAACCTTGTTCTTAAATTCCAACCATTTATTCATTGTTACTCCACTTTACCCTATATCCTTCTGGTTTATTCTTTAAAAATATAACTTGTTTTCCTTGATACAATTTATATTCTAGTATAGCTTGCCTAAACTATGCCATCCCTTAGAATCACATCCCTAACTTTAACTCATACAATGTTGCACCCATCTTTTCCTCATCATATGATTCGATCAATGGGGTCTCTTCCTCATTCGACTTAACATATGTTTGGATATGACCAGCTCATAATCCTCATCAATCTCTCTATAGGCATCATCCCCTAACTCTTCAAATCAATTTTTCTAAAATGTGCCCTTGTAATGTCAACAACATTCTCAATTAGACTTCTTTCATTTAATTCAACCTCAGTGTTTAAACTAGATTGCGTAGGTCCTTTAGCATACCTTGATTAACTTCCTTCACCCTTAGCAAAACCTGTATTTACATTCATAGATCCATTGATCACTTTCTCCACTCATTCCCTGTGTCTCTCCAAAAAGATACCTATGTAATGAATGGTAAATTTTTCTCCCTTAAAGTTATCTTTTCAAGGGATCCATATGGTTTTTGTTTAGGCACAAACTTCATTATGCATCCATTGTTACTAGGCTCAACAAAGGAATTCTTAGGCTAACAGAGGGCTCCTTATTACACCTAACAAAGGTCTTCTCAAGCCAGTAGAGGGCTCTTTATCATGCCTAACATAGGCTTTCTTCTTAGGCACAACATAAGCGTCATTCCCAGGCCCAATACTTACTTCTTTCCTAACAATACAATTATGATTTTTGATTCTCCTTGGATATTCTCAACAAACATGTCAACCTCACAATTATTAACTATTGCATAATTTCCCAGGTCAACAACATGTTTATCCCATGTTAAACTTTTATACTCTAATTCCCTCACTTTCCTTCACCACAACATAAAATCCCTTACCTTATACTTAAAAACTCTGCCCCAAAATATAACCATATGTCTATATTAATGTTATGGATGACCACAATGTCTTTGTTAATATATTCAACCATTGTGATAGTTCAGAGTCAAACTTAGAAAGGGGGTTGAAGAAGTCTCAGACTCTTATGTAGAATTTTAAAAACTTTACAAAAGCAAACAATTAGACTTTTGTACTAGAATGTTAAATGTAGGGAAAGAAAGAATGAACATAGAGAATTTATACTAGCTCACTTCTAACACAATAGCTACGTCCAGTCCCTTCAAACTTGAAGGATTTCCACTATTATAAAAACCCCTTTTACAATTTCAACACCAGACCGTGCCGTAAGTATTCTTGACTCCAGTCACTTCTGAGTTGAACCCAAGCATTACTTCAACAAGCCACTCCTGGTTCAATCCCAAGTATTCTTTCAAAAGCCTCTTCAGGCCACAAACTATTTCCCAACATAAACTAAAGGTCGGCAACACACTAGACTTTTATACAAATACATATTTGAATGATAGATTATGTTTAGTGTTTTTGAGAACTTAGTGTATGAACAGGTACAATGATATGAATAGATATACTAAGTAAGAAAGCAAAAGACCAAGGTTCACTGGATGCAGAACTACAAAGAAGGTATTTGCTTTTGAGACAAAAGCTAGGAATGAAGAAGAATGTTTTTAGAACAGATTGCAAGAATTTCTTCAAAGGTCTTAGAAGTTCTTTCCTTTAAATTTTGAATCTCTTCATAATTATAGATCACACTAAGTGTCCATTTGATAACCTAGTGAAGACTCATAACTATTGTAAATCCGTTGGAGAGGTTTTAGCTGTTGTGAGCATCAGACCTTTAGAAGTGAGAGGAGGGCAAAAGGCCTGGTATCAAGGGATCAACAAAGCTTATATTGAAATAAAGTTCCTTGAGTTTTTCAGAACAAAAGTCCTTTTGTTATCTTTCTTCTTTCAACTAAAGCACGCAGAGCATATATAATTAACCTTTTGTAACTTCCTGACATAAAAGTTGATTATGATCACCTTTTCTGAAATACGCAATATAGCTACATTGGTTTCTTCCCAAGGGAGCTTTGGTTGCTTCACTGTTTTGTCTTCTTTTCTCTTTAGATGATAAGTGCAGTTCTTCCTGATAAAAGCTTGATTCATATCATCATTGAAATGGACATTAACGTTGCTTGTTGAGGAGCTTGAAGTAATGTTCTTATTGCCTTTAAAGTCTGAGGTCTGATTGATTGTCCCAAGGCCTGGTCGAATGCACCTTAGATCAGACTTTTCTTGAGCATAGTCTAGAATTAGACTTATCTTGAAATTTCTTGTAAGGTTTAAGGCAAAATTTTCAACTTGTTGGACTCCCCATTTCATTTGAAACTTGTGTACTTAATATATATACATATATATATATATATATACTAAAACACTTAATTTAACAGGTTAGATAATACATGAGCATACTTCATTTAATTTAGATGCCTTAATATGTGTTATTAACAAATCTTGAGGTCTAGTTAATCAATAATTTTCTTCAATAAACCAGACTTGGTTTTAACATATTGGATTTTCATTAAACTTCCCCTATGATGTATCACTAAGGAGAATGTCATCCATACAATATATTAATACGTAAAGGTTAAAACCCTAACAAGATGGAAACATTGAACACACATATGGATGTAAATGTTCATTAATAACCCATTTCTTTAATACACGACAATACTCCATTCAAGCACAATGTCCCCACCTACCCTTCGTGCATATGAAGAATTAAGCATTCTCCCCCCCCCCCAAAGCAACCTTCAAAAATTAGGGTTTTGAAAAGTGTACCTTTATTTGTGAAAGAATTAATTCCCCTTAATTATGTTGGACCGCCCTTCCCAGAACTGTTGACTATCCACCAAATATTCCTTTCCTTACCCATATATACATCGATCATGTTATTCAAGAGAGTCAAGATTGAAGAGAATGTGACATAGGTGGGAATGAAGATAGGGAAACTTAACCTTTACTTGGTCTTGACTAAGTCAAAGCATTTGTTTGGCACGTCATTCGCCCAAATTTATTTGTGTATTAATTTTTCCAACTAAAATAAATGATTGATTTATTTAACTTAGGACACCAAACCACTCATATTCAGACACGTAACACTATTGAGGCGGCCTATTATAATGGAAACCTTAGTAGTTAACAAAGAAAGTTAATAAGTGGAGCTAAATATATAGATGGAAAATTTTAGGAGTATAAAACTATGACTTTTTTAGAGGTATGTCTAACCCTAAAATTTTATGAGGTGATATCATATATTTCAACCAAAATAGAAATATAGAAAAATTCAAAATCACAATTGTTGGAATCCATATCAAACATTTAAAATTAAAACTTACATTCATGATTAAACATTATAAATTCTTGATCAACCAACATTATGAATTAAAGTCTTAAAACCAATAAAGGGTTTGCCTTAATGAACTATTTCCCACAAAACATTATAGAGGGTTTGGGGTGGGGATGAGGTGATGACGCCATGTGAGGAAAGGAAAGAAATCAAAGAATGTTATTAGGGTTTGGCTTTTACGAACAAACGAGTTCCATTTCCCTCCCATGTGAACTTACTCCCTTAATTAAGTTAAGTTAGTGTGAAAAAACATAAAATAATTATAATAATAAATAATATAAACTTAGATTGGGTAGTATCGATTAGTCGGGTTTATAAACCTGAAATCCGATATCCAATCCGATTATAATATATTCTTGATTGAATTACATATGTTATATCCGATTATAAAAAAAAATTAATTTGATTTAATTGAATTGATTCAAATGATCAAATTGAACAAATAAATCTAATCTACTATTCAACCCTAAATCTAACTAATCACGTGTAAAGGCAAGTGGTAAATTAGCTTTTGATGCACGTGCATATATGTGAGAAGAAGGAACGTAAATTGAGTTTTTGTTTTCGGATTTTATAAATTTATAATTACACTATTCTTTGGCGTCTTTAGTCTTAGTATAGGCATTCTTTGCAAAGGAGTAGAGTTACACAAGACAACCACTCAACCAGTACATGGCTCCACTCACGCTAGCTGTGACGAATTAAGGTTATATCAATTGTGAAATCCCTGAAAATTAATAAATCCCTGACGAATTTTGCTGCAGAGAAATTTTCTCCACAGAAATTAAGAAGCTAAATTTGGATTTGTAAATTGAATTTGTTGACACTGAAAAATGTAACAACACAACTAAATTGAACGCAGAATATATAGAAATGTATTACAAAATTATATTTAATTCATACCACATGATGGGTATGACTATCAACATGCAGAGGTATAACTAACTAGTAATCACAGTAAGTTAACAACGATACTAGACCATGAAAATCACTCTCATGAGTACACAAATTATACACAAGTGGAAATAAAAGCAAATAACATCGCATCAATCAAACAACATGAACTATAGTCTAGACAGTACTGGATAGTAGCAAAGCATGACCAAGCAGAAGGCATAAATGGAATTCAAGGATTGGTGGTTGGAATAGATTTAGGACCTTAAGGGACTTTAGGGAGCTCGGGGATCTAAGGTATCTAAGGCTTTTGCCAATCAGGGATTTTAGGTAACTCAGGCTTTGGTAATTCGGGAACCTTAGGCAACTCTGGAACTTTAGGTAGTTCAGCCTTTGGCAATTCAGGAACCTTTGGCAACTCTGGGACTTTGGGTAGTTCAGGCTTTGTTAATTCAGGAACCTTTGGGAACTCTGGGACTTTAGGTAGTTCAGGCTTTGTTAACTCAGGAACCTTTGGCAACTCGGGGACTTTAGGTAGTTCAGGCTTTGTTAATTCAGGAACCTTTGGGAACTCTGGGACTTTAGGTAGTTCAGGCTTTGTTAACTCAGGAACCTTTGGCAACTCTGGGACTTTAGGTAGTTCAGGCTTTGTTAACTCAGGAACCTTTGGCAACTCTGGGACTTTAGGTAGTTCAGGCTTTGTTAATTCAGGAACCTTAGGCAACTCAGGTTTTGGTAATTCAGGGAGTTTTGGCAACTCAGGTTTTGGAAGTTGAGGCACTTGAGGTTGTGGCACTGTGGATTCCACAAGATTTCGTGCTCCTGCAGCCATTGTTGCTGACAATAAAGTTATAACCACAAATGGAAAAATCATTATTGCTGTTGAGATACTGTAAGAAACCATGCTTGAATGCAGTTGATGACAAGAAGTTGAGCAGAAGTTGGAGTTCTTTGCAATTGTTTTTCTTATGCTTTGTGAGAGTACTCTCTAGATGTTATGTGTGGGGCTTTATAGATGAAATTGTGTAACTCAAATTCAATGATAGGTGACCAGGGGTGAGGTTGTCGGCGTGGTGTAGATATTGTTTGTTCAACTTCTTGCCTCAACTATCTTGCATGACGTCTTACCACTACAGTACCATATACTTTTATTTTATCCACGAAAGTCAAAACAATAGCTACCAAAAAACCAAGGATAAAAAGAGATGTTTGCCAATCAAAATAGTGTATCTTTAGATTGCAAGTTTTCTAATGTCTTTTCAATTAAACGAACGGGATCCAATTTCAACCCCAATTAAACTGTAATAAATTATTCTTATAACTATCTTTGAAAAGAGCTGAAACTTATATATAAGAAGGTTAACAGCAAACAAAATTAATCTCAGAAAATTCAAAGATTAGATTACCAATACTCAACCGTTTCGGTACACGTCACACATCTTTAAACCATTCATAGTTTAATAACTTAGAAGCTTCTCATGCAAAATAAGCTAAACACTTTTTTCACATATTTTCTACCCCAGACTTTTGGTTCCAAATCTTTAATTCTGAGGTTGCTTAAGCCATGGCCATTAAGAGTTTGATTGTCACAAGCTTTTTCCTTTCAAACATAAATTTTTGTGTGTCTAGCTAGTTACCACTACCCCCAACGAAAGTAGTTGTGAACAAGGTAAAGTGCTAACATTATATATGTAGCAGAATAGAGGATATTAAGCATATCAGGGTTAATTAGAAGAAGACAACTCCATTCTTCTGTTGACATTTGTTTATTCACACAACAATAACTTCAATTACTTTCTAAATCAGCAGTTAAGCCTCCATCCTTATAAGTCCTGTCTCTGCAAAATCAACAATGCATATGATCAATTGGTCTAGTATTCGTTTTTCTTTTCTTTTGGGGGAGGGTAGAAAGTATATAATTATATATCTTCCACCCACCTCACACAATAATTAAGTATACACGAGATTATAAAATTTTGAATTTCATGCATAAAGCATATTATATATATATATATATATATATATATATATATATATATATATTATATCATTATATATAAAGATTACCAAGTAACCAGGATATATTTGTCTAGATGAAACAAAAAGGCCTTGTTTTACCCAAGAAATGCTACAACCAGAAATATTCACTCAAGTAATTTCAACTAAAAACATCAGATCTCAAATTCATATTTTAAAATTGAGTCCCTTGAATTCAAAAGAGCGGTACAATTGTCTTAAAGGGAATGCAAACCAAATTGCATAACATACAGATAAGCAATTAATGTCATTTCATCAAACTAATCAGGGAAAGATTATGCATATATGCAGCAATTGATAAGAAACTTACATACATGTAGCTAACTTAGTCTCAAGTTCAAATTATATGTTAAAGTTCAGCATAGAAATAGAAAGTTCTGTCACACAGTGATCTTCTAATTCATTAAGGTTCAAATAAAATATATTATAAAATTTAAAAAGAAAGCTTAATACACACTAACCAATCTTGAAACACCACACATGTGCATAAAAAGCTCTGGTCATCAAATTGTTTCTTTGTTCTTCTCCGTGTCTTTCAATCACCAAAAGCAAGCAAAGAGAAGCATATATATGGAACTCAACTATAAAACAATGCACCATGAATCAAATGGCAAAAATGGGGTTAACTTCCAATTCAGTTTCTGAGCCAGAGTTGTTTCCACCATTCGTCAAATTCTTATCTTTTTTCTTTGCCAATTGATGACGTTTACTCTTAAGCACAAGGTATGCCATAGTTCCAATAACACTAACCATTATAGCTCCCCCAACAGCAGTCAAACAAATCGCAGCCACCTTGTGGTGTTTCCCGACAACAACATAAGACGCAGAGGTAAACGCAATCGTGGTACAAATCGAAGCCAACCACATCATCTTATTAATCACCTTCACCACTCTCATCTCGGACTTTGTTCTCCCTCTCACAAGTGTTATTTGCACCACCACAACCGACAGAGAAGTAAAAAGCGCAATTGAATTCGAGATGAAGAAGATGTCGAAAGGCACCGTGCCTACCATGACGGCGACACCGTTGTCGTAGTCTCCTCCAGGGACGCTGAAGATTGCTGCGAATGCGAGCGTGGCGAAGAGAACCGCCACAACGGTTACAGAGTTTGTGGCGTTGGTGATGCCTTCCCTATGGAGCTTGCGAAGCTCGAAGAAGATTCCGTTGACGTTCTTGTTGGTTCTTCGGGTTTGTTCGATCTGCGTGCGGACGTCCTTGTGGATTTGTGTGACGGTGTTTCTGATGAGTTCGTCTTTTGGTTGGCTGAGTTCGCTGGCGTTTACTGCACCGCAACGAAGAAGGGAAGCTTTAATTTCTAGAGTTTCTTCTGATTGTAGGAGTGATTCTGCAATGTCGAGTGCTGTTTTGTGGTTTCTTGTTACGGCGTTCACATTCGTGTCTGGAAGAAGTAATAGCTCATTCACTATCTGCATCAAATTCTCTCATCATATACAAACATCTAATATTTCCACTTGCTTTCATTAAATTTTTATCTTTATCTTTATCTTTAACTTTCCTTTCTTGTTAAATTATACTCATTTCTCATGATCAATTTAATTTTTTCACACTCTTTAATTTTTACACATTACTCTTATCTCTTTTTTCCCCATATACCCTGTTATATTGAGGTTCATGCATAGTTACACTTTCTTTTCTCCTAAATGGCATATATCCTCTGTATGCTTTGAATCGTAATCCTTTGTTTTGCTACATTTCCCTTATCATATTGTATAGTGTCTTTATACTACGTCAATGTATTTTTTGGTAATGACCCTTATTTTTACAAATTAATTAGCTGCTACACACATTCATTTCATATGATGAGGATTTAATAATAATTAGTGTACTTGTAAATTTGTAATTACCTCTACCCTCTTTTTCCTGGTGGAAATATGTAATGCAGTGTTGCCAAACTTATCTGGCAGCATGACAATTGCTGTATCAAAACGAAGAATCAACTTCACCACTTCACAGCTCACTCCCTTCACAGCCATATGCAGTGCAGTTTGCCCTTTCTTATCAGTTCTTCTGGCAAGTTGAGAATCCTTCTCAAGCAACAATTTAACAACATCAGCATGTCCTTGGCGAGCAGCCAAATGGAGTGCATTTTTTCCATTGGATCTAGATAATTCCAATTGACTCGGGTCACGTGACAGCAAAAGTTTAACAACACTCGTATGTCCCTTTGTAGCTGCAGATATAAGAGGGGTTGCATTTGATAGTGAAACTGTCTTGATTAGCCCCGGATCTTGGTGCAGTAGCAACTCAACAATAGCTGCTAATATAAAGGAATTCGCCTTAGCCAATTTCCCATATATCAATTAGGAATTTCTAGAGAAAATCAACATTAAATTGCACTTGTTACATACATAGATACATACCTAGGTGACCACGGCTAGCAGCAATATGGAAGGGATCAAAACCAAGATCATTTTTCAAAGAAACACCTTGAGGAGAAGCATAGGGGAGAATATCCTGAACCACCTCGAGATGGCCTTTATCAGCAGCAATGAACAAAGGGGTCTCTCCCAACACATTGACATCATTGACAATGGCAGACCTTATCTCAGCAACTTCTGCATCAAAGTCAGCGCCGTTGAGAGTCCCCACCATCTGATCATCAATAACGTTGAGAATCTTCCTAACGGCCACGGTATCACCACGCTGCGCAGCCAAGTGAAGCTCGGTGTCATTGTTGCGACCGGTGACTTGCCTCACGTACTTCTTCTTATACGACAAAGACTTGCCGGAGTTGGATACCAGAAGAGGGTTTCCGGAACTGGACAGAACCAAAGTGGATGATCTTTTTGGGGTGTTGGGTTCTGAATTTGGGTTTGCTTTCGCTACGGCCATTATGTGATCCACATGAACATCTGCAGTAACCTTGTTTATAACGTCCATGAATTAATAAGCAATGAATGAATGTATTAAACATTCGCATGATCCGCAGTATAAGCCGAGGAATGTTACTCCGATAACAAATGCGTTGCTTTAGTTCTGCTGTCTCGCTTGTGATTGTATTACACTTGTCAACGCACGTGGCCTTAATCCCAGAAAAATTCAATCAAACAAAATTTAGTGTAAAAGAATTTTGCAAAGGGTGCATAAGAAATTCTATCTGATTAAAAAATTATTTAAATAAAATAATAATGTTCAGATAAATAACATTTTTAGGCTTGAGGATTGCTTCCCTTTAATTAAGATTAGAGTTTGAGTAATTACTAGGAGAACCTTATAGATAGAAAAAATTCTCATTCAGAAAGTAATTAGCTTAAAAATCTCAAATAAGTTTTGACTTTCAAAAGTATGTTTAGTTGTGACTTAATTTTTTAAAAATAAATTTTTATTTTCATGTTTAATTTAAGTAAATTTTTAAAATTACCTTGTACATTTTTACTCTTAATAATAAGTGGTTACAAAAGTTAAATAAATTAATTTTGAAAACATCCCTCAAAATCTTTTATTCTTGACCAAGAGATAATTTTATTACCCTTTACAAATTTTTATTCTCATCTAATCTATTCGATAATATAAAAAGATATGACATGCTAAACACCTTCTTATAGATGATACATGTGGTTAAAAAAAACATAAATAAATTATATAAAAAATTAAAACTAGTATTTCCTTTTAAAAAAAACTAAATATATAAGCGCAACAACGTGATGACAATTATAATTACTACATGCAAATAGTTATTGAATACATTATAAAGGGTATTCTAGTTTCTCTGCATTCAAGAGCACCGTAGACATCTCCTGTTGTCAACATAACTTTTTTTTATTAGACCTATCATAAATTTATGTCTATTTGTTTGTTTTTTAAAATAAGTATATATTTATTTAATTAAATTATCACACTAGATGTTGAAAAAGAAATAAGCATGTCGTAAAATATATCAAATGAATTGAAGAGGAAAGAAAACGGGAGAAAGGGAAATTTTGAATTTTAGATTGAAGAGAAAATGGAATGAGAAAAAAAAATTAAAGCTTTCATTTCTAAAGTTAAATTTTAGTTTTATTTTCTCTTAAATAAAAAATATTATTATCCGACTTTTCTCTTTTTTATTTTTTATCCTCTCATTTTCTTTCCATCTAAATGGAGAAATTTACAAATGATGACTTCAATAAAAAAAATCTTATGATTAAGCAAACACCTGACTTTGGATTCTTGGGATGCCAGAACAAGGCCAGTGACGCAGAGTTTCACCAGCTGCAGCATCCAATCTCCAAGTACAACTACAACCTACACAGTAGTGGTCCAAAATAAATTACAGATTTTGAAGAAGTTGGTGACTTTAAGCTAGAACAAAAAAGATGTTAAATTAAAGAAGGTCCACATATAGTGACACCAAAGCGATGAGAACATTAACTTGGTAATGTTTTTGGTCGACGAGACTCAAAACAATTGCGTCAATTGGAGCTGGTGCCTAGTTAGTCTGGCAAATTAATTCTCTTATGATAACCAATTTTGCTGTCTTTCCCTTCTTGTATAAATTCCACATTCATAGTTGTTTGTAATTAGAGAATTAATCAGTAATCAAAAGTTCTCTTCTCTCATTTTTTCTCTCATTTCCTCAAATGTGTTTTTTATTCCTGTGATGGTATTAGAGCCCTAACTCTGACATTGAGAACAAGAATAGTGCATTAGAATCACACAACTCCACTGAATCAGCCATTGCAAGATCTATTCCTAAATCATGCAAGTCCCTATTATGTCCATCCAAATGAATCAACATTGAATCCTCTTGTGATCCATGTTCTTAATGCTAGGAACTACCATGCTTGGGCTCGAAGGATGCAACGAGCTTTGATATGGAAGAATAAATGGAAGTTTGTCTCTAGATTGATTCCAACACTAGAATTGTTTGATCTAAGTTTCGAAGTCTGGGAAAGATGCAACAACTTGATTCACACATGGATTGTGAGTTCAATGTCTCAATCGATTGGTCAATCGATCATGTTTATGGAGAAAGCCTCAGATGTTTGGCAAGAGCTTAGAAAAAGATTTTCTCAAGGAGATCTTGTAACATCCCAAAATTTAGATAAATATTTAATTAAGTGAAATAATTAATAAAATAATTAAATATGAGTTACCCCATGCCCCAAAATTTAAAAATAATTAAATTAAGATTTATTATGACTACTCATAATTTATTGTGGCTTAAAGAGCTGGATTTAATACCTGATTAAAATATGGGCGTCAGACCAAGTATCTCCGATTGAGGTACTGTTGGTCAAAGCTGTTAAGAATATTAATGTGAATTTGAACATATATTCGGAATAATTTTTGGATGAGTATTAAGCCCGTACAGAGATCCTATTTGTTGTAAAACGGAGAAAAATTTAATAGGGACTCATTAAAACTCTAATTCTCCTATTTTTCCTTTCACTCTCACGTTGGCTCTCTTTTCTTAAGGCAAGAAACTCTTTTCTCTTCTTTCTTATTTCTCTTCCTCTTTATCTCCCACTCTTAAACCATATCAAGTGTATGTGCCTTACTTCCCTTTCCTCTTGCATGCAATGAGAGACTTGTGATTCTTGGAGATCCTCCTCCCCTCTCCTATTTTCGTCTCTCTCCCTCTCCCTCTAGAAGCTCACTTCATCTTAGTTTAAGGTAAGTTTCCCTAATTGTTTTCTTGAGTGTAAGCCCTTGATTATGAGTTATTTTGGTTAGAGAGAGTGTTATATGAATGGTAGTGTAATAGGAATCATTTCTATACAAATACCCTAAGGTAGGGTGTGAGAAATGCATGGTTTTATATGTGTGTATAGGGGTACATGAAAATGACATTTATTGTGGTGGAAGATAATGAGTATTAATGGTGGTTGTTAGGTTTTTAATGAATCTCTAACCCTAAGAATTGGGGAAATCTATATAATGTTGTTATTAATGTTGAGAGAGTGATATTAATGATGAGAGATGGTGATATTAATGGTAGATGGCTATTAATGTGAAGACCCATAAATGGGTGTTGCCTTAAATGGGTAATGAACTGGTCTGAATAGGGGTCTAGAATCCGGCATTAGACCAGCCACAAATGTTCTCAGTTCTCAGTGATTTGTACATCGGTCAAGTGGGGATCTGGTATTATATCCCCTATTCCAGTGGGAAACAAGGGTCTTGGAGTCCTGGAGATCCTTCACACCAACCTTTCGCGTTGATGGGTGTAACATCCTAAAATTGAGAATTTTAGAAAAATAATTCATTAAGGATCAGTGGAGAATTTCCGAGTGAATTTCCGAGTGAATTATGTCTGAGACAAGACCTTCCGAGTGAAGAAATGGATATGATTCCGAGTGAAGGAAGGTTAACATGTTTCCGAGTGGAGCATGATTGAGAGAATCACTTAAGAAAAACTGTGTCCGAATGACACTTTTGAGTGAAGCAAATCCGAGTGAAACGTCTCCTAGTGACTCGTTTCCGAGTGAAACGTTTCCGAGAGAAGTACTTCTGAGCGAAGAAAAGCTTTGATTTCGAATGAGTACTTCTCGAGCCGAGATATTTCCGAGTAGTAAATTCCCGAGTGAGGAATTTCCCAGTTGAGTGCAACATTCCGAGTGGGATGGCACCGAGTGAGACGTTTCCAAGTGGAATAACGTCGTGAGATATTTCCGACTTCTGAGTGGTATGGCACCGTTTGAGATATACCGAGTGAGTCTTTTCTGGGGGAAGTACTTCTGGACAGAAAGACTTTAACTTCGAACGAGTATGTTCCGAGTGAATTGTTCCCGGGGAAAGTAAATATCCGAGTGGTGAATCCCTTCATTCAATTCGCGCTCGAGTGTCTTAAAGATTGCCTAGAGCCTGTGCTCGGGTCCATATTCAGAGTTGCCGAGAGCTTGTGCTCGATTTCGTCTTTGAGATTATTTTCGACTCCGAGTGATATTCCCAAGTGGAAAGATTTTCGAGAGAAAATATTTCGAGTGAAGAAAGGCTTAGACTCGGGCAGAGATATCCGAATGAGATATTTCTGAATGAGATGTTTCCAGGTGAGACCTTTCCGAGTGGATCATTTTCGAGGAAGGAAAGCTGAATGTTTCATGTAGAAACAGTTCCGAGCTAATTTCCTCTGAGTGAAGTAATTCTGATCGGAAGAGGCTCTGATGAATTTTTCTCGGAAAGAGGGATATGCCCAAAATACTGAAACCGAGTCGAAATTGATAATTACTTCAATTATTGAGGCTTTCTACGTCACTATTCTTCTAAATTCTAGCAGATTCTCTTTTTTGATATTTTTCTAAGTATGGGACCCTCTCTATTTTGTCCTATCTTCTTTTCTTTAAATATCTTGTTTCTTCCTTATCTTTTAATACACATATTAGTACTTATTCACTTCGTTCACGTCTCTTTTTCATGAACGATATATATATCAAATTCTATCGTGGGATCAGCTTGAAATTTTAAAAGTGTAATCACCTCTAATCCTTTTCTTTTCCAATCTTTACTAGAAATTATCAATTAAAGAGGAAACCAATCTTCACGTCTTCTTTTTCACGTAGAAGCTTGGTTTTTAGGAAGAAGAAGCTTTGGACTGGTTCAGAGCTGGAAATTCCAGTCGAAATTTGTGAGCTGTGTTGGATAAAGCCTGAAGAGCTACTGGAAGTCTTTATTCCAGGTAGGGGGAGTGTAACATCCCGAATTTTATAAAAATGATTAAATAGGAGGAATAAATATTAAATAAATATAAATGGGTTAATAAGTATCCCAAAAATATTGAAATAATTAAATTGAGATTTATGAGGATTATTTATAATTTATTGGGGCTTTAAGAGTTAAATTATACCCGGTGAAGATATGGGTGTCGGACCAAGTATCTCCGATTGAGATGCCGTTGGTCAGGGCTATTAAGAATATTATTGGGAGTTCGAATATATAATCGGAATAATTTTTAGATTAAGTATTGAGCCCGAACGGAGATCCTGTTTATTATAAAACGGTGAAGTTTTAATAAAGGGATTAAAAACTTAAAAGAAAAACCTATTCTTTTCTCTCTTTCTTCTCTATTTTCGTTGGAACCTTTCCCTCTCCCACTCACTTTGCTTTTCTCTTCTTCTTCTCCCTTTCTTGTGCCCAAAACATGACCATCACTCCCATGGCCATGTTCAACCAAAAATTTAATGGTTTTATGGATTCATGGAGCATTTAGGGGATATTAAGGCAAACAATTGATGGGTTCTTCTCTTCTCCCTTCATTTTCGTTTGGGGGCTTAAGCTTGGAGAATGAGGTAAGATCTTGAACACCCATGACTCTTGTTTATGGTTTTGAGTCTATTTATGTATTGTGATGGAAGATTGGGTGTTGTTTTGATGAAAAATGGCTTGAGGAACCAAACCCTAGGTGGGATAACCATTGGGGATTGTTATTGATGTTGATAATGAATGGGATATATTGTTGTTAGCCTAAGAATGTTGGAAATCATGCATATGAATGGTTGGAATTGATGATTATGGGTTATTGATGAAAACCCTAGGTTTAGGAATTAGGGGCTTTTGGCCAATTGATAGGTATTAATGATTTATGCTTTAGAATGGGTCTTGGAAAGATTGGGATTGATTATTTGTGGTGATGGTTGAGTTTTGATGAAAACTCTTATCCTAAGAATTTGAGGGAATATATGTATTGTGGTTAGGAAGGTTGAATTGAATGTGGGTAGAAAATACCCAATGTAGGTGTTAATATGAGTATGAAATGATGAATATGAACACCAAAGCCATGGTGAATGTGAGGGGTTAGTGAAGTGAGCATGTGTCTTGATGGGGCCTTAGACCATAAGGTGTGTCACTTGAATTTTGTGAATTGTTGATGGCTTTGAGTGAAGCTAAGAGGGCTTATAATGAATTTGAGTGACAATGATGGCAAATGGATGATTTATATGATGATTGGATGTATTATGGATAAGGGATATGATGTTGATGTTGTTGGGTATAGTTGGCCCTTTAAGATCTAGAGAATCTTGGTTATGGGAAAAGAATTCCCGAAGCCTAACACAATGGTATGGATTGGTTTTTTGTTAAGTCTAGGACTTGATATTAAAGCCTTGAGATATGTTTACAATTGCTTAGAATTAAAATGGTGCCTTGTGTTGGCTCATTGATTGGATATGTGTATATATGTGTATTGATGTAGATGATATTCTGGGCAATGTAGCAGAGCATTTAGAGCATGCATTGGATTGCGGTTCTTCTTTCGAGGTAGGAGAGGCGTTTTACATTCTAAATGCATGAGTTATATCATTGATGATTATTGTATGTAATGATATTCATGCTGCCTTGCCATAGTTATGTTGAATGATGAAATAATTGATGATGTGATGAATGTTATGCTTGAAAATTTATTGATCTTGGGAGTTACACATGTATGAATGAGATGATGATGAATGTGTAGTGGTCCCTTGATGGGAATTGATGCATTGTAATGAATGATCCATAATGAAATGAGGTATAAATGGTTTGAGTCATATTAGAGCACACAAAGTGCATCTTTATGCATAATCATGGAAGTGGATAGGTCACATTTCCATTTAATGGATAAATGTTCATGTAGAAGTCACCTACAAGTCACAATATATATATATATATATATATATATATATATATATGAAACTTGTTTGCATGGTTGGTTAGGGCCAAAGAGGCTTAATTTGCAATTTCACATGCTTGGTTTAGCCAAAAAGGACTTGAAATTCTTTTGGCACATACTTTGATCTAGGAAATAAATTAAGGGATGAGACTTGTTGGAGCAAGTCACATTTATAGATGTGAACATAGATCCATAGAGAGTTTAGACCAAAACATAACCAATTGTAATTTGGTATGTCATGTAAAATGCCCAAAATATGCATAAAACTACCTTATGACTTAGATTTTGATTGGGATGGAATTTGGGCTTGAAAATTTGCCACATAATTGATATTAGGGTAGGTAAGTTGAGTATAAATTTTCATGCAAATCGGAGTTAAATATCCTAGAGAAAAGGGGTCCCAAAGTTGACAAAAATATAAGGGCCAAAAAGCTGCAGAATGAGACTTACAGCAGTGAGATCCACGGCCAGTAGGAATTCCTACAGCCAGTGGATCGTCCTGCCTCAAAACATGGTAAATATGACCATTTTGGGTGGTCTGGGCAGTGGGATCCACGGCCAGTGGATTTCCCCACTGTCAGAAATTTCCAACTGCTCTGTTTTCCTTGCTGTTTTTGGCCTGTTTGGGCATCTTAATGATATTTTTGGCCTCCGACTTCTTCATGAAAGTTGTAGATAATAATGTGACGGAGGTGTGAAAATTAGTATTGCCTCAATTGGAGTTTTCTAACTGTTATTATTCATAAAATACTAGACCCACTGCATTGTAAAACCCAAGTTTAAGAGGGTTTTGAACCCAACTTTTTATGGTTATCAAATTGGGACTAATGGGTGATATTTGTGACATGTCCCACTATTTTTAAGACTAAAAATGAGCTTTCCTCATGTCTTGATGTTGAAATTTGTCATGAGCTCATTAGTATCCAAAACCCCTTTTTATTATATAAAATCAAGAGAGTATATTAGGGGTAAACCACTGAGGCGTGTTTGGTGGTATTTGATGTTGACCCAAGATATTAGCAAAGTGTGCACGCCTAAATCAAGTTATGAAAACATGAATTTCCACCACCATTGATGTGATATAATAACTGATAATGAGAAGCAAATATTGTGGTTATATGACACGCCTTACATGATAATGAAATTAATGAGGGGACAATTGAATGGCAATGGGTTGTGTAAATCAATGAATTTGATATGATGTTGATGATGATTAAAAGTGGATAATGCCACATTGAGTGATGATTAATGATGTTGAATGAAAAGGGATATTGTTGTTGAACATACCCTTGGTTTAATGGTGATTATTATTATCAATGTTTATAATGCCATTATGTTTGATACAAGTGTAATCTTGTATATGTAATTTGAATTGAGTTGGCTAGCATGTGTTGCTATGAACTTGAAATGTGTTTATTAACAAGCCTTGTTGGTTTCCATACGTGGATTAATTCTATGTTAATTGATATGCCTTTAATTACTATGCGTGGTTTGATGTGAATGTAAATATTGAGCCTTGAGGGGCCTTGTGATTAATTGTATACCAATGATGATAAAATTAAATATATAATATACCCTTATATGAGAGGGTGAGATATCCTTGCGAGGTTGATTGACATATGCATTATTGCATTTTGCATTCATGGCATGGCATAACATTGATATTATGTGGTTGCGATCACAATGATGAAAGATCCTGCGGGATTATGTGAAGGGAGTACCCCTTGCGAGGCGAGAAACCAACACGATGATGATATGGTATTGAACCGGTGGTTATGATCACCTGGTTGTGGAAAGTGAAAGGCCCTGCGGGGACCATTGTATGATGACGAGCCAGTGGTTACGATCACTTGGTATTTGAAATGAAAAAGGGCTTGCGAGTTCTTATGGTGCCCATGGTTGCGATCACGAGGTGGGAGTACCCCATGCAAGGCGGGAAACCCATATGAATGAATGATATGGTGGTTGCGATCACCTAATGAAATGAAATAGATCTATTATATATGCATTAAATAGTTAACATATGCATTAGGCATAAGAGCATGGCATTTGAGATGCGATGACCACGAGTGATGAAAGACCCCTTGCGAGGAGGAATGGAATAAAGATTTAAAAAGATGATGATAATGATTGTGAATGCCCTTGTTGATAAGTGGCAATGTGATTGTGTATGTGCTTATGCTTGCTTATGTTGTGAAATGCGTTTCATGAGGGTTGTATACCTATTATATCAATATGATGATGATTGAATGATGAATTAATGATTTTATAACAAAGCACACATGATGATTGTATGCATGTACACATAATCACAATATATTTATATTCATCATTTTGAATGTATAACTCACTCTCCCATGTGGTCTCCTTTTTAGCATTGTGATACAGGGTTATCATGGGCTGAGATGAGACTTTGAATTGAAGTTTTGGCGAAGGTAAATAGTGGCAATGGAAGTGCCTTGGTCGGCATCATTTATGAGTTCTTATGTAATGAATAAATTGTTTATGATGATATAGATGATCTAGTGAATTTAGTCATGTATAAAATAATCCTTCATATTCAAGAATGGTGGATATATATATATATAAGTAGTATATAAGAGATGATTTAATGAGTACTAGAGGAATTTGAAATTTTAATAATATGTATTGACGATGGTGATGCATGCATTAACGCCACTAGGTGAATAAATAGGTACATATGAGATATGGGCAGTGATTGTAGTTGGGGCATGACCCCGGATGTATATATATATATATATATATATATATATATATATATATTTATCTTAGGCAATGCATGTGTATGTTATGAGTGAATTAGACGGGCTTTGTTCTATTAGGTCTATGTCGGGTATTTGCATGCTTTGCTGAGCCTTTTCTCATATCGTCATATATGGGACTAGGCGTTTGCCCGGTATACACATTCTTCTTCCGCTGTAAACTCTACTATTTTTGTATACCATTATGGGCAATTTAGTTATCGATCCAGTTATATTTTATTAAATTGTACACTTCGGTTTTCTGTGATTCGGGTCTTGATGTAATCGTCAAGGTGTTTAGAAATACTTTAAACGTGAAAAAAAAATTTACCCGTATTTTTATTAATTATTATCTTGATTACATCCGGATCCAAGTCCGGAGATCCGGGGTGTTACAGGGAGCGTTACATTTTAAATGTATAGTTTATGAACAGAATCGGGATAATATTGAGAAATCCCGAATATATGTGATATGTGTGATATATTATGAGATATGATGTTTTCCGTTCATATGTGAGTGGTATTGATATTGAATTTATATGAGATATGAACTATATATATATGATGTATGAGTTTGTGATGAATTCTATGCATGAGATGCAATAGAATATGTGATTGATAATATTAATTAATGATTATTAAGCCTGAAGTAGCTTAGTATATGTGGTTGTGATTGACTACTACATGCTATACTTGTTGTTATATTGAGTTGAGACCCTTGGTGATGGTAACCGAGTGGTAGCCCCTGATGATGGTAATCAGGTGGTCCATTGATGATTGATCATTATTTGGCATAGCATGTGCATTCAGACGCACACAGGACTGCAGGGGGCCTGTGATGCCGGCCCAGATGGGAGGGCGGCCTGATGATAAAGCACAGACCTTGTGGTGGTTTCTTCGGATTCCACAGACGCCTTCGAGTTGGACTCAAGGCCGGCCCGTAACACCGAGTTGTTACCGCTGTCAGTGAGAGTGACTGGTGTTATATTATGGGTGCGCGGTTTGGTACCTGTAAAACGGCCGAATCAGCTGAGAGCTGAGATATTATGTTGTGTAAATCCCATCATTAGAGTCGGATCCGCATGCATATACATTGATATATGTTATTGAGAATAACATGATGATATGGTCACTTGATGATATGAGAATGAAGGATGTATGATGAGATTGTATAATATGGTTATGATTTATATATAGTTATGAATTGGACACTTAATCTGATTCAATAACTATCATTTGACATGTTTATGCTCACCCCTATTTGTGGTTATTTTTACAGTGGATATAAGACGCAGAGATGATATATGAGGTCACTCAACCTGCAAGGAGTATTATGTATATATATATATATATGGTACATGATGCATGTAGTTATTTTGTAGTAGCCTTAGCCGGCTTCTATGCATACCAGTTTTTGTTATATTTACATGTAAAACTTAAATGGGTCGGTCGGTTGATGTAATAATGATGACAGTGTTATTATATTAATCTAAAGTCCGGTTTTGAAAACTGAATTTATTCGTGAAAAATTTGTTTGAATTTTTTATAACTATTTTAAAAATTGGGACGTTATATTTTGGTATCAGAGCAAACTTGAAAAGGTCTAAGGCCAAGGTTAAGCTACTAAATGCTATGAATTGAGTGAAATCATATCATGGTTGTTAAGTATTATAGTTGAGGAAATCAACTATAAATAAATTGCCTTCTTATCCATGAGAGGTACTAAAGTATGGTGATTATTTTCAGGATAAGAATGGCTGATCATCCAGCTATGGATGCAATGGCTGTTGTCTTTCAGCGCTTCGCTGATATTCTTGAAAGGCAGAACTAACCCCAAACGTCTGACAATCATACTATTGATTGTTTCCTAAAATGAAAACCGACTGAATTCCATGGAGGTTTTCATCCCGACCAAGCTTATACATGGATCCAGAATCTGGAAAGGATTTTTAACAGTCTACAGTGCACGGAAGCACAAAAAGTTGAGTATGCTGTGTTCATGCTTTGAAAAGAAGCTGAAAATTGGTGGAAGATGACAAAAGCCCGACTGATAGCTATAGGAACTGAGTTGATTTGGGAGAATTTCAAGGGATGTTTCCTTGAAAAATACTTCCCAAACACTGTAAGAAGTAGGAAGGAATTAGAATTCATGGAGCTCAGACAAGGAAATCTTAGTGTGGAGGAATATGCTACTAAGTTTGAGGAACTCTATCTGTTTTATCCTCCCTTTCAGTAGCCTGGGACCCAGGGTTCCAAGTGTATTAAATTTGAAAGTGGACTAAGGCCTGAAATCAAGAAAGCGTTCAGACATCAGGAGATCCAAAGTTTTTCGGTGTTGGTTAACAAATGTTGAATCTTTGAGGAAGATGACAAGGCCCACTCTGGCCAAAGCAGCAAGATTGATACTGCTTTGAACCCACAACAGCCTAGCTTCAAGAAGCAAGGCAATTCTAGTAGAGATAGGTCGTTCTCTAAGTCTGGAAGGAGTGGTGGATATGGTGGACGTTTTAGAGATCGTCCTAGAAACAAAAAATGCTTTAGGTGTGGTGGTGACCATTTTACGCATGACTGTAACTGTAACAAGATTGTTTGTTTCCAATGCAATGAGAAAGGACACATTCGTCCTAATTGTCCTCTTTTGCAACCGACTGAATCTAATGCTAGTGTAAACCGAGGAGGCTTCCGAGGACGAGGCCGTGGAAATGGTAATAGAGGAGGCAGAGGAAATGGTGGTCGTAGTAACTTAATAATTGGAAGAAATGACCAGGATAGGAATGCTAACCCGTAAATTACTGGCAGAGTGTTTACCATTCACGCGGAAGAGGCCGAGCAAGCTGGTGACCTGGTACAAAGTAAGTGAACTATCCATGGTTCTAAGCTCTCTGTGATATTTGATTCGGGTGCCACACATCCTTTTATCTCTGAAATGTGTGTTAGACGCCTGAAAATACCTGTTGCTATATGTGTATACCTATGGGCTTTATGTGCAATCCATGACTAAATGTGTGATCCATTAAATTTTGAGGACAAAATTTTTGTAGGAGGGGAGAATTGTTACATCCTAAAATTGAGAATTTTAGAAAAATAATTCATTAAGGATCAGTGGAGAATTTTTGAGTGAATTTTCGAGTGAATTATGTCTGAGACAAGACCTTCCGAGTAAGGAAATGGATATGATTCCAAGTGAAGGAAGGTTCACATGTTTCCGAGTGGAGCATGATTGAGAGAATCACTTAAGAAAAACCGTGTCCGAATGACACTTTTGAGTGAGGCAAATCCGAGTGAAACATCTCCTAGTGACTCGTTTCCGAGTGAAACATCTCCGAGTGAAACGTTTCCGAGAGAAGTACTTCTGAGTGAAGAAAAGCTTTAATTTCGAATGAGTACTTCTCAGGCCGAGATATTTCCGAGTAGTAAATTCCCGAGTGGGGAATTTCCCAGTTGAGTGCAACATTCCAAGTGGGATGGCACCGAGTGAGACGTTTCCAAGTGGAATAGCGTCGTGAGATATTTCCGACTTCCGAGTGGTATGGCACTGATTGAGATATACCGAGTGAGTCTTTTCCAGGGGAAGTACTTCTGGACAGAAAGACTTTAACTTCGAACGAGTATGTTCTGAGTGAATTGTTCCTGGGGAAAGTAAATATCCGAGTGGTGAATCCCTTCATTCAATTCGTGCTCGGGTGTCTTAAAGATTGCCTAGAGCCTATGCTCAGGTCCATATTCAGAGTTGCCGAGAGCTTGTGCTCGGTTTCGTCTTTGAGATTATTTTCGACTCCAAGTGATATTCCCAAGTGGAAAGATTTCCGAGAGAAAATATTTTGAGTGAAGAAAGGCTTAGACTCGGGCAGAGATATATCCGAATGAGATATTTCTGAATGAGGTGTTTCCAGGTGAGACCTTTCTGAGTGGATTATTTCCGAGGAAGGAAAGCTGAGTGTTTCGTGTAGAAACAGTTCCGAGCTAATTTCCTCCGAGTGAAGTAATTCTGATCAAAAGAGGCTCTGATGAATTTTTCTCGGAAAGAGGGATATGCCCAAAATACCGAAACCGAGTCGGAATTAATAATTACTTCAATTATTAAGGCTTTCTACGTCACTATTCTTCTAAATTCTAGCAGATTCTCTTTTCTGATATTTTCTAAGTATGGGACCCTCTCTATTTTGCCCTATCTTCTTTTCTTTAAATATCTTGTTTCTTCCTTATCTTTGAATACACGTATCAGTACTTATTCACTTTGTTCACGTCTCTTTTTCATTAACGATATATATATCAAATTCTATCGTGGGATCAGCTTGAAATTTTAAGAGTGTAAACATTACCTCTAATCTTTTTCTTTTCCAATCTTTACTGAAAATTATCAATTAAAGAGGAAACCAATCTTCACGTCTTCTCTTTCACGTAGAACCTTGGTTTTTAGGAAGAAGAAGCTTTGGACTGGTTCAGAGCTGGAAATTCCAGTCGGAATTTGTGAGCTGTGATTGGATATAGCCTGAAGAGCTACTGGAAGTCTTTATTCCAGGTAGGGGGAGCGTTATATTTTAAATGTATAGTTTATGAACAGAATCAGGATAATATTGAGAAATCCCGAATATATGTGATATGTGTGATATATTATGAGATATGATGTTTTCCGTTCATATGTGAGTGGTATTGATATTGAATTTATATGAGATATGAGCTGTATATATGATGTATGAGTTTGTGATGAATTCTATGCATGAGATGCAATAGAATATGTGATGGATAATATTAATTAATGATTATTAAGCTTGAAGTAGCTTAGTATATATGGTTGTGATTGACTACTGCATGCTATGCTTGCTGTTATATTGAGTTGAGACCCTTGGTGATGGTAACCGAGTGGTAGCCCCTGATGATGGTAATCAGGTGGTCCATTGATGATTGATCATTATTTGGCATAGCATGTGTATTCAGACGCACATAGGACTGCAGGGGGCCTGTGATGCCGGCCCAGATGGGAGGGCGGCCTGATGATAAAGCACAGACCCTGTGGTGGTTTCTTCGGATTCCACAGACGCCTTCGAGTTGGACTCCAACCCGGCCCGTAACACCGAGTTGTTACCGTTGTCATTGAGAGTGACTGGTGTTACATTATGGGTGCGCGGTTTGGTACCTGTAAAACGGCTGAATCAGCTGAGAGCTGAGATATTATGTTATGTAAATCCCATCATTAGAGTCGGATCCGCATGCATATGCATTGATATATGTTATTAAGAATAACATAATGATATGATCACTTGATGATATGAGAATGAATGATGTATGATGAGATTGTATAATATGGTTATGATTTATATATAGTTATGAATTGGACACTTAATCCAATTCAATAACTATCATTTGACATGTTTATGTTCACCCCTATTTGTGGTTATTTTTACAGTGGATATAGGACGCAGAGATGATATATGAGGTCACTCAACCTAAGGAGCATTATGTATATATATATATATATATATATATATATATATATGGTACATGATGCACGTAGTTATTTTGTAGTAGCCTTGGCCGGCTCCTGTGCATACCGGTTTTTGTTATATTTACATGTAAAACTTAAATGGGCCGGTCGGTTGATGTAATAATGATGACAGTGTTATTATATTAATTTAAAGTCTAGTTTTGAAAATTGAATTTATTCGCGAAAAATTTGTTTGAATTTTTGATAACTATTTTAAAAATTGGGACGTTATAATGGGGGCGAACGGTGGTGTTACCTGCGAAGATTCTTTGATGCTTAAGTTAGTAACCAGAAAAGGAATTCAAGATTATCGAGCATATGTTTGAGAATGAGTCTAACGTACCAGAGTTGTGAAAATGTTGGTATTTATATGCGTGTATGCGGAGAATGCAAGAGTCCCTTAGGGCTGAGGGACCATTCGTACAATGTGTGAGTACGATTTTGACACATGACGCGGGTGCCTCCGCATCACTTGCGAATGTTCCCTTACGACTGTACCTTGTACTGTTTGTCGGGTGACATAGATGCTTTCCGATGTGCATGGTGTTGACCTTGACTTGCCGGTATAGAAGGGTATCTGATACAGGTTTACAGTCCGGAGGCTTACCTACGACACCGGTAGATAATGAGAATAAGTGAAATTACCCTCTTGCCCATACGCCGGTATTTAGACCGGATTAGGTAATAAATGATTATTAGCACCAAACTCGTGGTAGTTATGATGGATTAAATGTAATAAGAATGGTTTAAGGTTGATAATAACATGAACTCCAAGTAGCTAATCAAGAACATTTAAAATTTTGGTGGTTTAGATGAAAATAATTTTATGGTACATTGTGTGATGTAGAAAACGACCCTATTGACAAAGCGAGACCTTTGGACCATAGTGAATACTACTTCTTTTAAGGAAGAAGTGGGTAACATCTTCTAAATGTATGATGCATTATTAATGTATATGTTTGGATGTGTTTCCATGACTTGATTTAGAGGAATGGTTTAATGAGTTATGTGATTTGAAATGCATTTAGAATGGTTTATGTTATGTGGTAAATGACATTTGGGATGATGATCTTGATGTCAATTGAATGTGTGGCTATGATTTTTTAAGTTGATCTCGTAGTTATGATCGAATGAAATATGAATATGTGAGAAAATTCCATGATATAAAATAGATGAAAATATGTATGGATATTGTTTGCCACTAACTAAATGTGTGAATAAAATCCAATGATAATTGGTAGTGGTTGAGAATGATGGTAATATTGGAATCCACTAAGTGATGGTGGTGAGTTGATGATTGTGGAGTGACATTTTAGAATGCATAGTGTGAGAATGCATAAATCTAGATTTGCATCCATGGCATATCATTTCGCTGTCTGTTTTGGGATGTTAGGGGTTCCAACAAGCGGGCCTAGTAGGAGGGCGGCCCTATGCATGGGCAAAAATGGTTATTGTTCCCTGGTGATTTGATAGAATCACGAAGCTGTCCATAGTTTGGTGACGAGGCACCCTATGTGGCGAGCCTAGTGGGTAGGCAACTCAATGATGAGCAAATGACTGTCTCATCCTCAATTTGACAGATAAAACCTATTTTGACCAAGGTAAACAAAAATCCGCCCTAGTTTTAATGGGACAAGGGCGAGTGAGGGGAAGCAACTAACTGCCTAAACCTACTCTGATATACAAATTCAATAATTTTACTTAAAGTTATATTTAAATAGTAACAATAAGTTTATATATTTTTTAAAATAATATATAATATGAAATTTACTATTTATAAATAACTTTAATGTCTATTTAATATATTATTTCAACTAAAATGTCTTAGATATATAAAATTTATTTGAAATTATATATTTAAGTTATAAATGTAACACTTATTAAAAAACAATTTTTTTCTCTCACTTGGGCGAGATTGTTCTCTCTTAAGCGAGAATCCTCCAAAATCCCCACTTTGAATTTCACTTAAGTGAGATCCTTCTCGCTTGAGCGAGCTTTATCCAGTAACTACCCTCCATTTTATCCAGTAACTACCCTCCATTAACAACACCCACACACATTATCATGGATTTTCACTAAAAATCATTTTTCATAATATTATTACTCATTTCCCCCAAATCCTAGAGTTAGGGTTCCACTAAAATCAAACAACCACCATTTACAACCATCATCTTCCATTTCAAATCTTGAAATTTTTGTATACCACTTCACACCCACACATAAAACACATCCTACCTTTGGGTTTTACATGAAAATAATTCCTATTCCTAAACCCATTCATAAGGCACTCTCCTAACTACATAGAAACTAAAACCTAGAGCCAAAAACAATAAAAGACTAGGGAAATTTACCTCGAGCTCCAAACTATCCCAAGCCCTAGCATGTACACAAAAATGAAGGAAGAATAGAGAGCTTCCAAGCATTTAAATCATCTCTAAAATGAAGAAGAAGAAAGCATAGTTGGTTGAGTATGGAAGGAGACTCACAAAATGGTGAGCTTTGTAGAAGAAGAGAAGAAAAGGTAAGGTTTGTGTAGAGGAGAAGAGAAGTGACGAAAATGAGGGAGTGAAAGAGGGAAATAAGTTATATCTTGGTCCAAAAATATTTCCCATTTTATAACATACAGGATCTCCGTTCGGGCTTAATACTAAATCCAAAAATTTATTCCAAATATAGATTCAGATTCCCAATAGTATTCTTAATAGCCCTGACCAATAGCATCTCAATCGGAGATACTTGGTATGACACCCATATTCTAACTGGGTATAATTTTAACTCTAGTCCCAATAATATTTGACGGATTTCCTGTCGTAGCCCTCCTTCAAATTTTGTGCATTTTGACGCTTCTCCCATTTAGGTGTAGTAGGGACAACATTTGACCAATTCATCAAACTTAGAAGTGTACTCCCCAACTGTCATATTACCTTATTTCAAATTAAAGAATTCCTGCTCCTTCTGCCTCCTTATGTCTTCAGGGAATTATTTGGTGAGAAATTCTGTCTTGAATCATTCCCAAATAATGGTGTGTCCATCAGTGGTCAACCTGATTCTAGCATGGGTCCACCAATGCTCTGCTTCCTCAATCATCATATAGGTGGCATACTCCACCTTCTCAAATTCTGAATAGGGTAAGGCTCAAAAAATGTGTTCCATTTCCTTACTCTATAGGTATGCTACCTCTGAATTATAGCCTCCTTTAAATTGTGATGGCTTCCTTTTTAAGAAGTGGTCCAATCCGTGAAGTCCTCCAGTGTTTCTTGGTTGATTTTGTCTCTCCAAAGCCTCAGCCAAACGGTTGAAAGCGGCTGCCATAGCGTCGTTATTGTTTCTTGCCATCCTACATTCGTAGTTTGGTTTATACTAATTCTAAGGGAAAATATATATGTCATATATAATTACAAGATTATAACATAACCATAAGTAATTTACAATTTATCAGTCAAGCAACAATTCATATAGCACATACTTAACATATTATCAAACAAGTAATCAAACAATTCACGTAGTATATCAAGAAACAATACATGTCATAGCAATTGGTCCTGAATTTTTGAAAATGCTCTGATACCACCAATGGGACGCCCCAAAATTTTGGAACAAATTTTTCGCGTTTTTAAATAATCATTTTGAAACTCGTAATTTAAATTCTGAGGTCATGTAAAAATTGTTAAATGCGGAATATTATCATGCATACTAGTCGTGAACAATTAAAACATAAAACATTTATATAGCGGAAACGATAGAGAAGATTACAGTACATGGTACATAATATTATTATAATCCATTAATATTTTAATGAAGCCAAAGTCCAAGCAATAAATCATAAAAGCTCCATTAATAGCATCACTCGTCATTCTATGTAGCATGCACTGTAAAAATTAATGTAAGAGTGAGACAAAATATAAAATAAATATAAAATAAGTAAAATTGCACAAACACAATTAACAAACCATAATGATATGATGAATATGCCAAACAAGTTCATTTATATTTAATAAATCTTTAACTTAGTCAAATGATGTCATGCTGGATCCATTTTGGTTTGGTGGGAATACTACAGTAAAAAGTCTCATAGAGACACAAGTAGGAATTAGCATAACCATGAATCCCTACACCTTCATGGCCCTTGCGAAAATAAGTACACAAGTAGGAATTACTATAACCATGAATCCCTACACCTTCATGGCCCTCAAGTACCAAAGTACACAAGTAGGAATTAGCATAACCATGAATCCCTACACCTTCATGGCCCTCGCTCTCAAGTACCGAAGTACACAAGTAGGAATTAGCATAACCATGAATCCCTACACCTTCATGGCCCTCGCTCTCAAATACCAAAATACACAAGTAGGAATTAGCATAACCATGAATCCCTACACCTTCATGGCCCTCAATAATTCAAAAGTAAATCATTGCCCACATGGAAATATCATTTTTATCCATAATAACCATTATAGGTAGATTTCAGAATTTTTACCACAGCAACATACATTAGTAAAACGACCATAACGTGAGCAAATCAAATCCTTTTTAAGTAATTCCACTTTCTATAGTTCCATAACAAAATTATCTACAACTTTCATGAAGACCATAATTTCAAATTCCAAACAGAAACATCACATAATCACAGTATACTAAACCATCTCAAAGAAAGTACCAAAACGTACATATGTTGGTATTTTCAACATTTCTGGAGCAACAAAAATAATTTTGGCATGGGACCAATTCTAAATTACTCATAACACAAATATCTAAAATTTTTATGAAGACACTGAACACTAATTCTCATCACAAAATTCCCAGTTTTAAAAATAAAATGCGTAATTCATGTCAGCAGATTTTCAGCATGAACATACTTCTGTATTTTAGGCATAACTAGAGCTACAAATATTCTTTTAACTTAAAACCACTTTATATAGATCCATAACATAAATATCTACAACTTTTATGAAGACATCAAAATCTAATTATGTATGTATAATTCCCAGAATATTAATATATACACAAAATATAAGATATGTATTCCAAACAGACATGCTGTAGTATTTTGGCTATAACTCTTGCTATACATATCCAAATCAGTCGGTTCAGGTCTCAAAATTCACATAATAAAAATATCTACAACTTTGATGAAGAAGTCAGATCAAATTCACATGTTTTTAGCTTCAAAATTGAGCAACAAGTTACAAAAATAATTCTGGAAAATCCTAGAACAGCATACAATTCTACCCCTTCCATATTTATTCACAACCCTATCCCCTCTTACCTTGATGAAGGGTCTTAGATTGGTTGAAAAACGTTTCCTTCTTACTGTCCTAGCTTCCAACCAAGAGTGGCTTGTACATAGAGAAGGAAATGATAAAGAGAGACTTTACTAATTTTTGGTTTGTTCTGAGAATTCAGACTTGGAAAAGGTGTGGTATTGATTTAATAATGTACAAGACAAGTGGGGGACAAGCTTTCTCATGACTGGAGGTTAGGTGCATCAATTATGGAAATAATAGAGATTTTAGATAAGAAGTGAGCTGTATTTTGACCATTACCGCTGCCTACCTACTGGAGCCTTGTATGATTGATGAAAAATATATTAAAATATGTACAAAATGACAAGATTGGGGTAAAAGATTAAATTCTGACACTGGTTCGGTATTCTGGGGATATATGCCGACTGGAATTCTATCGGTCGGTATATTTGCCGACTGGACCACTACCAGGCCAGTCTGAGAAGAATTCATCAGAGTTTCAGTTTGGAAATGCTCCACTCGGAAAATATTTCACCCGGAAGTGTTTTCTGCTTGAAACGCTTGAGCGAGACAGCCCATCTCGCTTGGCCGCCTCAGCTCGCTCGGGCGACATTGTTCCAGTAAGCATTTCCAAATACATTCGCTCGAGCGAGGCCCCCTTCAACTAGCCACTCACTCGGGCGAGAATTGTCCAGTAAGGAATTCCACACACACTCACTCACTTAAGTGAGGGATCCATTCGCTTAAGCGAAATCCGACCAGAGGTTGTCTTTCCCCAACACTCGGTTTTTTACTCGGTGAACCTGTTCTAGTACCGATTCTTCTCACATTCTGTCTTTCACTCGGCTAAGTCATCCCAGACCGACTCCACAGTCGCTCGGTCTGTCACTCGGCTAAATGTTTCTAAAACTGACTCATCTTGCTCGGTTTCCACTTTGCAGAATCAATCCAAACCTGACTCCTCTCGCTCGGTTTTCCACTCGGCGACATCAATACAAAGCCGACTCATTTCTCTCAGTTTTCCACTCGGTAACATTATTACAAATCCGACTCATCTTTCACCCGAAAGTACTTAGAGATCTTTCTTCACTCGAAAATACTTCTCTCGGGAAGTGCATAACTCGGAATTCATATGACTGAAAGGATCATTCAGAATTTGTCACTCAGAAATGTTATAACTGAGGTCATTCGGAGTCAACCTTTCTCTGTTCTAGAAGTACCTCACCTAATGACTCACTCGGTATATATTTCAATCAGCATCAGGAAAGTTACATTTAACTCTGAGCTAACCCACTCAGAATTTCACTACTCGGACATGAGTTTTCCTTCGGTTGGACGTACTTCTCTCGGAAACGTTGTACTCGGAGAAGTTACATTCGGAAATGAGACACTTGATGATGTTTGACTCGGAAACGAGTCATTTGAAGACGTTTGACTCGGAAATGAGTCACTCGAAGACATTTGACTAGGAAACGAGTCATTCGAAGACATTTGACTCGAAATTGAGTCACTCGAAAACATGTGACTCGGAATTGAGTCACTCAAAGGCATTTGACTCGGAATTTAGTCACTCCAAGACGTTAACTCGGAATTGAGTCACTCGGACCTTTCACCCAGAAGTGGTTCTCTCGAACATACTTCACTCTGAAACGTCTCCGAGGCCAGGATTCCATTCGGAAGTGGTTCTCTCGGTCATAACTCACTCGGAAAACATAACCTTCATTCGGAATTTCAACCTTCACTCGGAATTTCTCTCGGTCATAACCTTTACTCAGAAACAGATCACTTTATTCACTCGGAAAGTCTTATTTCTGACCTGATTCACTCGGAATTTGGATAATACCATTAATGATCTAGAAAAAAAATGATTATCCATGGGATTGAAATTTTTGGGATGTTACAGGTGAGATTGTTCTCTCTTAAGCGAGAATCCTCCAAAATCCCCACTTTGAATTTCGCTTAAGTGAGATCCTTCTCACTTGAGCGAGCTTTATCTAGTAACTACCCTCCATTTTACACTGATTTTTGCTCAAGTTATTTAGCCCTTAGGCCAATTTCCTCGTTCCTTACCTTGCTCATTTGACCTCTGAATGCTACTAAACTTTAACACAAGCTATTTCACATAAACTATGGCTTGTGGCTATTAGCCACACACCAAAATTCTTAACACTATAGGAAATATACAAAAAAAGGCATTTAGGCCATTTTAGGCCACTACCAACAATCAAACCCCCAAATCCTATCCAAATGGGACCATATCAAGTCTCTCACATTCCAAATACCATTGAGGGTCTATCAAGCCTATTTGGAGATTTTAGAACACCACAAATCGTAATCTAGCCTATCCAGTTCCTCAATCATGCATAATTTTCATAATTCCATACACTAAATCATTTAATTTCAATGTTACCCTACATTTATCATCAATATATTCATCAATTATAACCATTTAGGCTCAATGCCATCTAGCGAAACTTGACCATCACATAAATTCAATAACATGTCATCGTATGATGCAATTCCTGGGCATGGTCAATTCAATCCATCATTATAACTGATATACATCTACCCATATGTATCAAAAACTATTCTAGACCTCCAGTGGGGTTATTAGATACCTAATCTACTATACAAATATGTAAAATTATCAAAATAAAGCTGACCAAGGTTATACATATCAAAAGCCATACAATAATATACATATACACACACACCCCACCAATCCACTCAAGAACTATCCCTCAAACTTCTTAAGCTTCTACCATTCGTGTTCGTGATCTAAGTTTACCATGACATAAAAAATTGGTGTAGGGGTGAACATATATATGTTAAATGGCATATACAGAATTGGATTTGTCACAATACAATTCATTTCATTCAATCAATCTAGTTCATCACACCATCCGTATAATTCATTATACAACATATTCATCATCATATCATCTTTTGTCATTTAACATAACTCATAAATATATAATCATAGCATCCCAGATATTATCAACACAATTTCATTCATCATTAATAGTTGTCCCATAGCTTCTCAATATCACAATGACTGCCTCGCAACACTAATGCAAATGCATGCAGATCCGACTCTAATGATGAGATCAATATCGTAGTATAAAAAAATTTTCTCATCTTATTCGATTGTTTTACAGCCAACAAACTACTCACCTATTTTGCGACACCAGTCACTCTCAGTGGCATGGTAAATCAACAACGGCGTTGCAAGTCGACCTTGAGTCTCACTTAAAGGCGTCTATGAAATCCAAAGAAACCACCATAGGGTTTGTGCCTATCCAAAGGTCACCCTCCCATGTGGACCAGTATCACAGGCCCCTGCAGTCCTGTGTGCATCCTTATGCAAATATTATGCATAATCATCCATTAAAATCAATTCTCATTATTAATTAAGTTATCTTAAGCTTACCAACACCATCAATATCATGATTCACCAGAATTTCTCAACTTAATTAAAGCATAGCAAACATTTTTAATCATTTATCGTTATCAACACATCATAATTAACTGCAATCCAATGAAATAACATCATAAATATCAATTAATCACAAGGAACCAATCCAATGGTAATCCATCAACCAATTATCAAATGTCTTACATATTCATCTATTTCAACCTCATGCAATATTCTATATCCATCATATAAACGGAATCACAATCATTTCTATCAACACACATCCAACCATATGAAATATCAATTAACCATTCTAGGGATATGCTCTAACACATTCACATCATCAATGTTACATTAAATTCATTACAATTAACAATTAATTTCATCATCAACAATTACTAATATATCTCATATCCATTCATAACTCATACATTTAAAATAATACTCCTCTACCTGGAATCCAAGATTCCCAAGCTTACTATTGCTTTCCGGCTCAATTCTAGTACAAACCTACAATTCAAGCAATTGTCGAAACTCTCTGATTAATCAACTGATTACTAAACTCATATGATTTAAATATTTTTCTAACTTGTTGGAAACCCCAAACATTGTAAACGTCATCACTTTAACAGCAAACAATGAAGGTTCGGAAGATTACTACTTACCGAGTGCCAATGACATGTTCTGAAAGTTAGGTTACGGAGTTCTGACCTTGTCCACTTTTCGAAATTGGTTCCGAAAAATCTATAGTCATGGAGATGAAGCAATTAAAGCTTAAATTCAAGAAATGAAACCAAAACTATAAATGGGTCATTCTAAAGCTTACCGAAGAATCGAATAACCCTAACCCCATAATGCTGCCTACAACTTGATAATGGTTCCAAAATTCACTAAAAACATGAAATAGAATAAATTAGGGCTTGAATTTAACGAATGAGCCAAAACCGAAAATGGGTTCATGACCTTCTTACCTTATAATTATAATGGAAAACCTCATATCCCTTACTCCTTGTACCCGCATGAAGAGAGAAGAGGAAGAGTGGAGCTAAGCTTGCTTTTACATGGATGGAATTGAAGAAGATGAAAGAATGGAAGGACGTGGTGCTTGCAGGTATGAGGGAGATAAAAGAAGAAATGAATTTACCAATTTTCTTTTCCTTGTACACGTGTGAGAGTGGTATGACAGTGAGGAAATTGAAATGAGCAACTAAGTCTACGATCCAAAATGACAATTTGGTAATTTGACCTTTTTAGTTAATTTCTAAAATTAATCTGGTTACTCTAGGTTAGGACTGGGCAGCTTCTTGTAAACCAGCCTGGCCCGATATTCTGCTGCTATCCACCAAGGTTCGAGTCGGGCATGTGCGGGTTTTGGTTTAAAACTGGGAAAAGACGGTTTTGTATGGATAAAAACAGTCAGACATGGGTCTTTGTTTTTTGGACCATCGGTGTCCGAATCTGACCGTAGAATAAAAAATTACACAGCCCATATAACGTGGTGAAGAAGAAGGCCAATTAGTGGATTTCTTGGCCCATTCACGTATAGAGGGAAAAGGGAAAAGTGAAGGTCATTTACATTCTAGAACTAACCAAATAAAACCCTAATCCATTATGTTTCTCTCTTCTCTTCCGCTTATCTCCATGGTTGTTGCGCTGTACAAACCAAAAACCACAACCACAACAAATCCACGACTTGCCTTCTTTATTCCGTTCTTCCCTTGATATTTCTGCTTGCTCTTGATCTGTTCGGTTCGTCTTCTTTATTCTCTTCTTCATCACCCGCTGTTCTTCCCCTCTATTCTCTTCTTTCTTTATCTAATGTCTTATATTTTCTTTTCTGGTGCAGTGTGTGAAACGGTTACATGTAGAGTATGTTAATCTATCCTTTTATTTATTTTAATTTTATATCTAAGTAAGCAGTTTTCTTTTCAGATTATATGCTCTTTGTAATATTCCTTGGACATTGGCAAATATTTTTGTTGATTATTGTGCATACAACTAGTCTATTAGTGCGATTTCAACAACACTAACATGTTATTATTTCATAACTTCTAAAAACGGTTCTAACTATACTAAAGGGGGTAAAGTAACAGCATTAACATCATTTTTTTGTGAAGGTGAGAGTTGTGCAAGTGAATATTGACAGATGATAAAAACTTCAAAATTGGTTATCTGAAATCCATGCAAGACTTACATGACTTGGGTGCATGACTCATGTTTCTAACTTAGAACATAAGCCCTTATGACATTTGATTAGTGCTCCTATTATGGGTATCAATGTATTAGCAATGTACTTAGAACATATTGAGGAGATAGTGATCAATCATTAGAAACACACTATCTATTTTTATTTATTAGACGATTAAGGTTCTGCATATTAAAGAAATCATTAGATGTTTCAGTTTTTTTAAATATTTATTGTTTGATTTTTAAATATATTATTATCTAAATTCTTTCTCTTCAAATAATTTGGTAAATCATGGTTAAGAATTACGCATATTGATAAATATGGTCTTTATCATATAATTTTCCCAAACAACTAAGAAAAAAAGTAATGGAATATACGTGGATTTGCTAATCATTAGAACCCATATGACGATATTAGTGATAACCTTAAACTATTTAATGACAGGGATGGTATGTATCTTAGATTCCATTCTACGTTCCATTACATTTGTTTTTAATTCCTTCACATTTCTATTTTCTTTGAGGAACCATTACGGTCATCAATATCTAGTCAACTGAGGACTTAACTTCAGAACTTAAATATTGCGATTGAAATTTTGGAACAAGCTATGCATCTTGTCACCAACAACAATCTTGATCTAGGTTGTGTAGTAATTGAGCAGGCTGTTACTGCTAAGGTTAGCCCTGTCAAATGTGTATGATTATAGTTATTTGTGGCTGTGTTGATAGTGAGAAAAATTCTGTGTTGTGTTTTTGTTACTTTTTTATGTAAATTTCAGAATTAATCTAAGTTAATTTTGCATTTGGCACCTTAATTTAGAAGATGTTTCTGTTGTTTTAAATGTAAAGCATATAGTAATCTTTCCCTTCATTCTCTTCTCTCTTGTATTTGATGTCTTTCTTTCCTGCCCCCTTGAATGGTCATGCATTAGTATGAGCCTTAATCTAGATTTTGTTTTCTGTGATACAACTTAAAATGGTTAATTGTGCTTATACATTAATTGACTCTTCATAGCTGTAAAGTTTCATCTGTTTAGAGCTTATAATTAGTATGGTAGCTAGACAACATGTTTTAGACTAGCTATTGTAGAACTTATTAAACCATTATGATTACTTGTTTAGATTTAACAATTGATAAATGTTTGTAGATTAAATCAGTCCAAAAGGCTTAATTTGATAGTTGGATATAATCTCAATGTATCCTTTAGTATTATAACTTATATTGCTTTTATTGTATTGGTTTCTTGTTAATGAAAGTTTCATTTTTCATTTTGGTATATACTATTTTAGGAGGCACATGACATAGCAAATCCGATAGGAAAAGATTTGGTAACCGGTGAGAATGCAACACATGAGAGAGGTACATGTGAACCATTCTTTTTGTAAATATGTTGTGTCAATTGTGTGTTTGTTGAAAATATTATGTTGAATCATTTGTAATATTCTTTCATAGTTTTAGTCTTGATCATCATTGATATGTCATATATGTGTATTGAATTTTCTGTTTGACATACTTATTGTTTATTTTCTCTAAACTGTCATAGTGTTCTATGAGTCCGTTGTGTCATTCTTATTTTTCTTCCTTTTGATAAACCATTGCTGTTTTTTATTTTTGTTTTTAATCTGTCATAGTATTTTTTCTTTTAATTTTATATTTTGTGTTAAGGTTGTTGAGATTTTTTCTTTTAAAATACTAACACCTGAGAAGTTATAAAAATATAAGAAGTTATAAGTTATAATAAGAAGTTATGATAAGAAGTTATAAAATAAAATACTAAAACCTATAAATTATAAAAATATAAGAAGTTATAAGTTATAATAAGAAGTTATAAGTTAAAATACTGACACCTAAGAAGTTATAAAAATATAAGTAGCTATAATTATAAAAATATAAGAAGCTATAAGTTATAATAAGAAGTTATAAAATAAAATATTGACACCTGAGAAGTTATAAAAAATATAAGAAGCTATAAGTTATAATAAGAAGAACACTTGATAAATTATAAAAATATAAGAAGCTATAAGTTATAATAAAAATTTATAAAATAAACTTATGACACTTGAGAAGTTATAAAAATATAAGCAGTTATAAGTTATAATAAGAAGTTATAAAATAAAATATTGACACCTGAGAAGTTATAAAAGTATGAGAAGTTATAAGTTATAATAAGAAGTTATAAAATAATATAAATTACTGACACCTGAGAAGTTATAAAAATATAAGTTTGAAATATAAATTGACATCTAAGTATATTTGCCTCTGATTGAGTTATGTAGTTTAAAATTTAAATAATTACTAACTTTGTTCGTAATATTACTGATTTCTAAAACATTAAATTTGCTGTAGTTTCATTGCTAATTAGTAACAATAAATCTGCTAATCAAGGGGTTGATTCAATCCCCACCAACAATATAGATACTGTAGGTGCTATGGTGATAATCAGCCTAATGAAAAACTTAATAAAGCTGTTAATAAAAGAAAAAGAAATCCGAATTCTAGTGGCACCAGAACCAAATCTATTGTTTGGGCTCACTTTAATAGATTACTTGTAACACCCTCTGTTACACCTTAATAAATTATAGAAAAAGTCGTAATTTTTTTTAAAAGATATAATTGTTAAAAAGAAACTATCGGAATAAATCACATACATTATTTCTGAAATACCTCATAAATATTATTAAAACTTTATAAAGTAATTGTACATTCATCCGAAGAAAATAAATATTAAACATTATAAGAAAGAGATGAAACTCCATGGCCCAGAAGCAGTTACTTATTAACATTATTTATTCATTGGACCACGGTATTCATACCGAGCTCCCTTTCTAGAACGTGCTATATTTACTGTCGAGATTCTTCGACCCTTCCCTCTGAATCATCAGTTTAGAATATATGAAACAAAAACACAGAGAAAGGAGTGAGAAACAGAATATAATATTCTCGAATAAGACATAAACAACAAAAGGTTTTCACAAACCAATACATAATAATATCAGTCACAATCACATACACAATCAATTATGAATGCATGAATGTTATGCAATATCTTCATCATAACTTACCTATATATGTGGGCCCTTAAATTTTAAGAGTAAACACCTAGTCAGTCCCTGAGTCCAACAAAGTCGGACACTTAGGTCCTCCACTTAATAAGTGAGTCCCGTTAGTCCCCCATGTCAGTCAACGTCGGACAAATAGATCCCTACCGTTAATGAAGTGTTGACGTCCGTGAACTTCAGCTGACGTGGATCGTTAAATCCCAACAGGGATGCCACGTCTTCAATGAAACGACGCCGTCTTATGCTTACTAAACTAAACATGAAATGACGTCGTTTTGATTTCTGAAATTTTGGGTAAGTTCGTTTAGGGTTCAATTCTACCTTCATCTTTCGCTCTTCGACTTGTTTGTCTGATCTCCCTCCCTCCCAACTCAAAGTTCTCGTTTCCAAAGGCGTGGTAGTCTGCGTTAGAGGTGCACTTACTGAAGGCGTGGACATTGGTGATGGGAGACATCAACCAGGTTAGTAATTGGCTATTGGTATTTGTGTATTGTCTCATGTTCTTCGAGTGGGTGTGACCATTGTGAGTGTCGTTTTGGGGGTTTAGGGTACTGTACTTGGAAGTAAGGGTTTAGGGTTTTAGAGATTTCTAATTAGGGTTCGCTAATGGGGGGTGAGTTCTGTAATTGGGGGGTTAGAGTGTACGTTAATGGGGGGTTAGAGTGTATGAATTTTATCATGCTCTATTTGTTTGGATTGTCTGTTGGTGTTCATCTGTTGGTTTGCCTGTATCTTAATAGGTTCTGTATGAAATATGGATTACTTGTTGGTTGGCCTGTATGTATGATAATGCTGTATTTATGTTGTTTTATTTGTTGGTTTGTCTGGATATATGTATTGGCTTTATTTATATTGTTTCTGGATAGGGTAATCCTGATAATAATGTAACGTTTTGGGATGGACTTAGGAAATTCAGATTAGGCTGTATATATGGGGTAGATTTGTGATTGATTCAGATGGCAGAAAGGAGTATAGTTTGGGTAAAGTTGAAGAGTGGGCTGAAGTAGACCCTGATTACCTAGATTTTTTTGTATTTGTGAGGTTTGCGGAAAATCGTGGGTTCAATAGGTTGGTTAATATATTTTGGCATGACCTTAAGTGTGATTTAAATGAAGGCTTAAGTGTATTGAAGTGTGATAGTGATATATTAAAGATGGTTCGCTGTGCAAGGTAGAATGAAGGCTGTATAGATGTGTATTTTCAACATCCAGATGATGAGTGTTTAGGGAAAGATGTGGATGGAGTGAGTCATACAGAAACTAGTAATGTCAAGGTTTTTGTTAAGGTGGAAGAAGAATCTCTGACTAATGAGGGTGGTGATAAGGAGACTGTCATGGATGTAGGGGAAAGTTGTGGGATAAGTGATAGTGAAGGGTATAGTTCTGAGACTGGTGAAGATGAAAATCCATAAGATTGTGGCAGAAAGAGGAAAGGAGGTTAGAAAGGGGGTAGAAGTAAGAATAAGAAAAAATAAAAAAAGGAGGCTGTAAGAGACCAGGAGGTCAACCATTCCCACTGTGTTTGAGACTGACTCAAATGAAGAAAATAGAGATGGTGATGGGGCACGAAATGTTGCAGGTTCTGATGATTCTTGGGCTTCAGAAGAATTAAAAACCCCTAAATGTTCTGAAGATGAGGGTGGATCAATAGAGGTATATCCTCAGTACAATGAGGCTGCCACATTTGGTCATATAGTGTTAGAGTTAGAGATGGAGTTTAGTTCACTGACAATGTTTAAACATGTTGTGAAGGACTATAATGTGCATCTGGGCAGGGAGTTTAGATGGGTAAAAAATGACAAAGGCAGGGCTAGAGCAAAGTGCAAGGATAAGAATTGTGCATGGGAGATTTTTTGTAGTCTTAATCCAGTTAGGCAATCATACCAGGTGAAGACTTTTAATGATCAACATTCATGTGTGAGAGTGTTTAAAAATTCAGCATGTGATCAGCAATGGGTTGTAGGAAAGCTAGTTAAGCATATGAGAAGACACCACAAGATGACACATTCTGCAGTGTATGAGCTGTTTAGGGAAAAGTATAAGGTAAAGCTAGAAGATAAAACAATATACAGGTCAATTAAGAAGTCAAGGGAGGTAATTGAAGGAAGTGAAAAACAACAGTTTGCTATGCTATGGGATTATTGTGGAGAGTTGCTTAAGAGGAACCCTGGATCAATAGTACAAATGGAGTGTGACCCACAGCCTGAAGGACCACCAATCTTCAAGAGGCTGTATATTTGTTTAGAGGGATGTAGAGCTGGTTTCCTACAAAGTAGAAGATCACTGGTGTGCCTTGATGGATGTTTTCTGAGAGGTTATTATAGAGGACAACTTTTGACAGCTGTGGCTCAAGATGCAAACAACCATACCTGTTGCCTATGGTGTTTGCCAGATTGAGAACAAGGAGAACTGGAAGTGGTTTCTTGAGTTGTTACATGCAGATGTAGGTGACTATAAGGAGAGGAAGCTTACATTCATGAGTGATATGCAAAAGGTATATACACTATTTTTGATTTAATAATAAGTTTATGGTTTTTATCCTCATTTTGATCTTCATGTTGACATTACTCTGATGTTGCCTGCAGGGACTGATACCTGCACTACAGGAATTTATGCCTGGTGTACCCCACAGATTTTGTGTGTGGCACCTATGGCAGAACTTTTCTAAACAGTGGAGGGGGAAGGAGCTCAGGGGCCTTTTGTGGCAGGCAGCTAGATCAACAACACCAAACGACTTTGAGAGGAACATGGTGAAAATAAGACATGTGGATGATAAGGCATGGGCTTATCTATGTAAGTTTCCAAAGGAGTGTTGGAGTAAGGCATTTTTTGATGAGGAGTGCAAGGTGGATAATATCACAAACAATAATTGTGAAGTCCTGAATGCCAAACTTGTGCATGCCAGGCACAAACCAATTGTGACAATGCTAGAAGAGGTAAGGACATATCTTATGGTCACCATGGGTAATCATAAGCTGAAATTATCAGGACACCTAGGAAAGTTACCCCCAACTCAACAGAGTAGATTGGAGAAACAAAAGTCTACAAACAATAACTGGACAGTAGTGTGGACAGGTAATGTTTTGTAAGGTTATGTTTTGTTCTTTATTTGTAATGTATCTCACTATATTTATGTTCTATGGCTAGGTGATGGTGGTGTTGAAAAATATGAAGTCAGTTGTTTTCCAGATAAAGTGTCTATGAACTTGGGAACCTAACAGTGCAGTTGCAGGGTATGGCAGATTATAGGTATGAGTTTATGTTTGATGTGTACCATTTAACTTGTTAGTGTCTTGTTTTAAAAAATGATTTTTTGTTTTATGACAGGTATGCCATGCAAACATGCATGTGCAGCCATTGTATATAAAGGAGAAATAGCAGAAGATCATTGTCATGTTGGGCTCACCATGGCAGCTTGGCATGCAACCTATGAACACCACATTGAATCAGTGCCTGGTTCAGAATTTTGGGAGAGGACACACTATGTCCCACCAGTGCCACCTACCATACAAAAGACAATTGGGAGACCCAAGAAATAGAGAAAGAAGACAGGTGACAACATAAATGCAGTTGACAAAAACAACCCAACAAATAAGATGAAAAGGAAGCTGCAACCTGGGAAATGTAGTGCTTGTGGTCAGGTAGGACATAGGAATGATAAGTCTTGAAAAGACTTAATTATTCCACCTTTTATTTAACATAATTTATTAATTATTGTTTAGTTTTGACTATATTATTTAATGATTTGTTAATAATTCATGTTTTAGTTATTTATTTCAAAAGTGCTTTACTTTTGTAAGAAAACGATTGAAAACATTAATAAATCAAGAGTTTATCACTATTCATAAATTTACTCAGCAGCCAGCATACAAATGCTAGGAAATTAGTTGTTTATTGGTGCAGGAACAGGGTGTACTCGAGAGAAGAAGACAAATCCGAGGAAAAATTACAAAAATTCTAGTGAGAAATCATAAAGCCGAGCGAGAATTTACAAATCCGAGTGAGTCTTCGTATATCCGACTGAAAGGAGTCCAAAGGACCGACTGAGCGAGACTTCCTAAAAGGTTAACCGAAAAGAATTAATGAAAATCTGACTGCAAAGACTTCCAAGATACCGACTCCAAAATAAAACAGGGAACCGATTGAAATAAGAAGGAGAACCCGAGCGTCAATTGCATAGAGCTGATTGAATAGTCACCTTCGTTCAAGCGAAAGTTAAATTCACTCAAGCGAGGGTCAAACATTCGCTCAAGCGAGTGAATTCGCCTAAGCTTCTTCATCACGCTCAAGCGAGAACAAAGTTCGCTCAAGCGAAAAGGCTGATATTTAAAACAGCGATCGTTCCCTCCAGAAGGCACTCGGCACCAATGTTGTTTCTTGCTGCCTTCTCTTCTACTGCTGCACCCTTAGTAACTTAAGTAGTAAGCTGTTAATTAGCTGGTGTTGTGCTATAAATTAGCTAAGGATGAGCTGGATCCTGTTAAGAGCTGAGCTGTAATTAGTTGATCATTCTGTAAACTATGTAATTAGTTAGTTTAGTCGTTAACTTAAGTTTTCTGAAGTTATCAGTTAAGTTAGTTAGTTAGGTAGAAGCTTATATATAGGTTGTACATATTCTGTAAAAAAGAACCAGAACAGAGACAGATACATAGAATACAATTCATTCACAACTTCGTACATCTCACTACGCATTTTCTCTCTCTAAATCCTCTCCTCCATGACGTTCCACAATCCTTCGATGGAACCGAAGTCAATGGAGTTCTAATTCCCTAAGGTTGGGATTGCGAAGGTTAGCAATGGAGTCTTGAAGCTGTGAGCAAGGAAATCGACTTCTAGATCCTGAGGCGAACAAGCTGAGGAGTGGAGCAGAATCGCTGGATTGACAAATCCAGAACTGATGAAGAACTTCGCCAGTGAGGAATCATGGTTGAAGCTTAGGTAACTTCCAGCTTTCTAACTAGTTCAGGCCTAATCAATTTAGGTGAATAGTTAGAGTTCAACCTCCAATTTCGCATTAGATTCTTAGGTTAATTAAGCACTTAAGGAATTAAGGTTCGATGCTTAAGGATTAGTGTTTTTCACCTAAGGAATTAGGGAATAACCACAAGCGGATTGTCCTCTGGATTATGGAGTTTGATTATACTTTAATTGCATGTTTCTTGATGAATTTGTGAACCGAAGCAATCCTGATCTGTTTTCTATTAATCACCTTTCACATTTTATTTTAACTATGTTTTTGGAAATACAAAAACAACTATAAAACACTAAAACAACCAAAAACCGAGTGAACTTCATGTATTTTCTGTTGGTTCAGCTTGTACTAGTCCAAGATTGAGGTACTTACCACAATTCCTGTGGGAGGATCAAATATTCTACAATTTTAACGACTGGTGCGCTTGCCAAAGTATAAATCTGAGAGTCATATTTTGTTTTTACTAAGATTTTTAGCACCAAGTTAATGGCTCGGGATTTTAGCATCAAGTTAATGGCGCCGTTGCCGGGGATTGTTGAGTAATATCAACAATCCTTGGACCGGTACTAGACTGAACCGTTTACTTTGTTTGCATTGATTACATAGTTTCAATTTTGTTTGTAGTAGTTGATATTTTCGTGTAGTTGTAGTCGTAGCTGTGAATCGTCCTTTTATTTGATATTTGTTGTATGCAGTCAAGGAGCAGAGGAGAGCCTATCTTCTTTGATCCTGACATCGATTTGTTAGAACGTAAACTGAGAAAAGAGAAAAACCAAAAAGAACAAAAAGAAATGGAATAGAGGAGAGTTACATTAGGTGACTACTCCAGGCCGACTGAAGAAGGATCACAATCTAGCATCCTTAGGCCACCAATTTCAGCAAATAATTTTGAACTTAAACCAGCTCTACTACAGTTAGTAAGAAATGAACAGTTCGGAGGAAGTGAGGTTGAGGATCCAAATTTGCATCTAGCAACCTTCCTCCAAATCTGTGACACAGTAAAAATGAACGGAGTCCCTGACGAGGCAATCCGACTGAGATTGTTTCCATTTTCTCTAAGGGACTGAGCAAAAGCCTGGTTGCAGAGTCAACCGAGAGGCAGTATTTCCACCTGGGAGGACTTGTAAAGAAAATTTTTGATTAAATACTTTCCTTCTTCTAAATGTGCAAAGTTGCGCAATGAAATCACGTGTTTCCAGTAAAGAGAAGGTGAGTCTTTGATGGAAGCATGGGATCGGTATAAAGAGAGCTTGAGGAGATGTCCTCATCATCAGATTTCTGATGTGCAATAGGTAACTATTTTCTATAATGGTGTCAGGCCAGCTACCAGGGTCTTGATTGATGCCTCAGCTGGAGGTTCATTGACGACTAAAACTGTAGAAGAAGCCATAGAGCTGATTGACGTTATGGCTTCTAATGAATGTCTGATTAGTGAAAGGAGCCAAGTCCCTAGGAGAGGGATATTAGAACTAGAAGCACAAGATGCTTATCTGGCTCAGAGTAAACTGATGACTCGGGCTTTGGAGAAACTAAGTATACAAATTTCAGAACTCCAAAAGCCGAGTCAAGTTTCTATGATAAATTGTGACTTTTATGGTGGAGACCATGAGAATGGAATGTGTGATCTGAATGTGCCTTCCGAGCAAGTGAATTATATGGGGCAGCAACAATATCAAAGGAATTATCCTTCTAATTCCTTTAATCCTAATTACAGGAATCACCCCAATTTTTCCTGGCAGAAAGGTCCACATTTGAATCAGAACATCCCACCAAATCAACCCACAAATAGACCACAACAACCCTCTCACCCTCCTGTTAAGGAAAAATCAGAACTTGAGAATGTACTTTCTCAATTCATTCAGGCCACTCAGGCCAGTTTCAAAAATCAGGAAGCGTCCATAAGAAATTTAGAAAATCAAGTCGGACAGCTTTCTAAGCAATTAGCTGAGAGGCAGGCAGGTAATTTCCCTGGAGATACCGAGGTAAATCCAAGGGAACATTGCAAGGCTATAATCACTAGGAGTGGAAAAATTATTTCTCCATCTCCGAGTCAGGAAATAAGCTCAGAAAAAGATAAAGAAAAAGAAATAGTGCAGGAAACCGAGCAGGTTAACAATGAAGCTGAAAATGAAAATGAAACAGAAAAAGAAAAAGAAAATAAAGTCCACCAAAAGAAAAAGAAAAAGGCTGATTTGATTCTGGAGGAAGCTTCTAAGCTGACTCCTGAAAAACTGAGAAATGCTCCATTTCCACACAGGTTTAAAAAGCAAATAGAAGAGCAGAAGTTTGCTAGGTTCTTAGATGTATTCAAGAAACTCCACAAAAATATCCCTTTTGCCGAGGCATTGCAGGAGATGCCTTCTTATGCAAAATTTTTGAAAGAACTATTGTTTAAGAAAAGGAAGCTTAAGGGGGATGAAATGATTGCTCTCACTCAGGAGTGCAGTGCAATCATTCAAAAGAAACTTCCTCAAAAGCTAGAAGATCCTGGATCTTTTACAATACCGTGTGCAATTGGGGATATTCATGTAGGAAGTGCTCTCTGTGATCTAGGAGCCAGTATAAATCTAATGCCTCTATCTTTGATGAAAAAACTGGGAATTAATGACCTTCAACCAACTCGCATGTCTTTGCAGTTGGCTGATAGATCCATTAAATATCCCCAAGGGATGCTGGAAGATTTGTTAGTTAAAGTAGACAAATTTATCTTCCCAGCAGATTTCATAGTGTTGGATATGGAGGCTGACCGAGAGATTCCTTTAATCTTAGGTAGACCCTTCCTAGCTACTGGCCGAGCATTGATTGATGTAGAAAAGGGTGAACTCATGCTGAGAGTTCAGGAGGAGCAGGTAACCTTTAATGTCTTCAATTCCATGAAACATCCGACTGAAAGGATGGATTGTTTAATGATTGAAGAGATTAAAAGTTACCAGACTCCAATGCTTTTAAAAACTGAGGAAGAGGCCTTACGAACTTTTTTAGAGGATGACTTTGACTCTGAGACTGAGGAGTTAAATGACTCTCACTCGGAAATACTGAGCCTACTAGAAGTATTAGAAATAGGTGATTTTGAAAAAGAAAAGAAAAATAATTTGAAATTTACTGAAGCTGAGAAAGGAAAGGAAGTTTCTGAAGAAAAATGTGATTTAAAACCTTTGCCTTCTCATCTGAAATATGTTTTCCTGAGAGAGGACGACACACATCCTGTCATTATTAATGCTGACTTAAACGATGAGGATGTGGACAAACTAATCGGGGTGTTAAAGGCACATGAATCTACGATTGGCTGGAATATTTCTGACTTGAAGGGAATCAGTCCATCATTTTGTATGAACAAAATTCTGATGGAAGATGATATTCCCCTGTAGTACAGCTACAACGCAGATTGAACCCAATAATGAAAGAGGCAGTCAGGAAAGAGGTGGTCAAGCTTCTTGATGCAGGAATCATTTATCCTATCTCAGACAGCGCTTGGATTAGTCCGGTCCAAGTGGTGCCCAAGAAAGGAGGAATGACAACTGTTAAAAATGAAAATGGTAAAGTCATAGCTACTAGACCGACTACAGGATGGAGAATGTGTATAGACTATAGAAGGTTGAATGACTTCACTCGGAAAGACCACTTTCCCTTGCCGTTTGTTGACCAGATGCTTGAGAGACTATTGGGTCATGAATACTACTGCTTCCTTGATGGTTACTCGGGTTATAACCAAATTGTGGCTGACCCAAAAGATCAAGAGAAGACAGCTTTCACCTGTCCATACGGAATATTTGCTTACAGGCGCATGCCGTTCGGTTTGTGCAACGCTCCAGCAACCTTTCAAAGGTGTATGCTGGCAATCTTTGGGGACATGGTGGAGAAATTCATTGAAGTATTCATGGACGATTTCTCTGTTTTTGGTAATAGTTTCGATTCATGCCTCAGCAACCTATCTAAGGTGCTGGTGAGATGCCAAGAAACTAACCTCGTCCTTAACTGGGAAAAATGCCATTTTATGGTTAAGGGAGGGATAGTCCTTGGCCACAAAATCTCTGCTGAGGGCATTCAAGTGGACCGAGCCAAGATAGAAATTATTGAAAAACTTCCTCCTCCGATCAACGTGAAAGGAGTGAGAAGTTTTCTAGGATGTGCTGGCTTTTACAGAAGGTTCATAAAAGATTTCTCAAAAATAGCTAAGCCTTTGACTGACTTGCTTGTAAAAGATCATGTGTTTGTGTTTAATGAAAACTGTGTCAAGGCTTTTGAAAAATTGAAACAAAGTCTGATTTCAGCTCCGATCCTTGCAGCACCTGATTGGTCTTTACCGTTTGAATTAATGTGTGATGCAAGTGACTTTGTAGTCGGAGCTGTGTTGGGTCAGAAAATAGGAAAATTAACTCATGTAATTTATTATGCTAGTAAAGTGTTGAACGAAAATCAAATACATTATACCACTACTGAAAAAGAAATGCTTACTGTGGTGTATGCATTTGATAAATTTCGTGCTTACTTGATTGGGGCCAAGGTCGTTGTATATACAGATCACTTGGCAATCAAGTATTTACTAGCTAAGAAAGAATCCAAGCCGAGACTGATCAGGTGGGTTCTGTTACTCCAGGAGTTTGACTTAGAAATACGAGATAAAAAGGGAGTAAAGAACTCAGTTGCCGACCAACTGTCTCGTCTGGAAGGAGAGTCGGATTCTGTTTTAATAAAAGAAGAATTTCCAGATAAGAAGTTGATGGCAATTATCACCGGGCCATGGTATGCTGATATGGCCAACTTTAAAAGTGCCTCGGTGGTACCTGATGGTTGGACATCCCAAATGAGAAAAAAAAAATTCATGATAGCAAAAACTTTCTTTGGGATGATCCATTTTTGTATAAAATAGGAGTAGACAGAGTGATCAGGCGATGTGTGCCTGAATCCGAGCAAGAAAGGCTCTTGTGGCATTGCCACGACTCCTATTATGGAGGTCATCATGGTGCCTCCCATACAGCAGCAAAAGTTTTACAGAGTGGCTTTTATTGGCCAACTATCTTTCAAGATGCTAAAGAGTATGTCAAAAGGTGCGATAAATGTCAAAGGAGCGGAGGTCTCTCTGCTAAAGCTGGCATGCCTTTGACAAACATTCTAATTATGGAATTATTTGACGTTTGGGGTATCGACTTTATGGGACCTTTTCTAAAGTCGTTCTCCAACGAATATATACTTGTTGCTGTCGACTATGTCTCCAAATGGGTGGAGGCAATCCCGACCAGAACCAATGATGCACATGTGGTGCTTAGGTTCATTAAGAAGAATATTTTCTCTAGGTTTAGAGTTCCAAGAGTACTTATTAGTGATGGGGGTTCACATTTTTGTAATAAAATAATGGAAAAAGCCCTGCATCACTATGAGGTGTTACATAAAATATCAACTTCTTACCATCCACAAACTTGTGGACAAGTCGAGCTATCAAATAGAGAAATAAAGAGAATCTTAGAGAAAGTGGTCGGGAAATCTAGAAAAGATTGGTCGGTAAAATTAGATGATGCATTGTGGGCCTACCGAACAGCCTTCAAAACTCCGTTTGGCATGTCCCTGTATCAATTAGTTTACGGTAAGGCTTGCCATCTCCTTGTGGAGTTGGAACAAAAGGCGTGGTGGGCCACAAAGTTATTAAACATGGACTGTGACCAATCCCAGGAGGAAAGAGTTTTGAAACTCCATGAATTAGAGGAGTTTCGACTTAACGCTTATCAAAGTGCCTCCATTTATAAGGAGAAAACAAAGAAGTGGCACGATAAGTGGATTAATAAGAAAGAGTTTCAGAAGGATGATCAGGTTTTATTATTCAATTCCTGACTGAGACTTTTCCCTAGAAAACTTAGATCGAAGTGGTCGGGGCCTTTTACTGTAAATGAGGTTTTTCCTCATGGTGCAGTTGAGCTAAAAGACCCGACTACCGATCGGATTTTTAAGGTAAATGGCCAGTGACTCAAACTCTACTTTGGAGGAGAGTTTGATAGGCAGAAAACCTCCCTATTACTGCAGGCATCTTCTTAAGATACCATAAGGTCAAGCTAGTGACCTTAAAGAAGCGCTCTAGGGAGGCAGCCCTACGTTCTGAGTGTTTTTAATGAAAAGAAAACTATAAAAATTTAGTGAATAAAGTTTGAATAAAATTTTTGAAGTTTTGAAGAAAGAAGTCCGAGCTTGAGCGAGAATAGTATACTCGGATAACTGTTACTCATTCTTCACCCTTTTTGTCTGACTGAACTTCACTCATCATTCTTGAATAAAAAGAGAGACTTTAATAAAGGATTCCTGATCGTTGATTCAATAAACGGGTCAGATGATGAAGGGTGATTTATTTCAGTCAGCCTTTTATCACTCAGATTCCTCACTTATCACAGTCAGTTTTGTATCCATTAGTCTCTTATTCACTCAGTATATTTTCTTGTCAGTCTTGTGTTCAGTCGGTTTTCTATTTTTCTCAGTCATCCACTCGGCTTTCTCACACAGTCTCTTATTCCCTCGACCGATCTCTTTCACTCGTTCTCTATTCACTCAGTCACTCTTTCATTCTTTCATTCGTCACATATTCACCCAATTTTTTTCACTCATTATTTCATGAATGCTTCGTCTTCCGTTGTTCTTTTTCACCCACTCAGTATTTTCATCCACTCGGTATTCATTTACTCATTGTTTCATTCCACCTACTTTTTTTCTCGATTTTCTCACGTTGTATTTCTCTTTTTCATCCACTCGTGTTTCATTCGCGATTGTCACACTCAGTATTTCCAGTCACTCAGTTTCCTGTCATTTCGTTTTTCATTCCCCCAGTTTCTCCATTCACTCGGCCCCTCGCTGCATTCGTTTTGTTCACTCGGCCTTTCATTTACTTGGTATTACTTTTATTCGTTCTTTCTCCCACTCGCTTGTCCACTCGTCCATTCATTGTCGCACTCGTTTCTCATGCACTTTTCTTTATTTCATTCATTCTTTCACTCGTTCTATGATTCACTCGGTATTCATTCACTCAATACCCTTTTCATTCAGTGTTTTATTCACTTGTTCTTTCAATCTACTCTTTCTTCTTCGATTCTTTCACCCATTTCTCTGTAATTTTCTCACTCACTCGTCACTCAGTTTCTTATTCCTTCGCCCGATCTCTTTCTAGGTTCTATGATCCACTCGGTATCCCTTTCATGAGTCTTCTTCTGCAGTCTCTTTTTCATTCACTCAGTTTCTCACTAGATCACTCGTCTTTCTTCCACTCGCTCCTGCATTTAACTCATCTCCTTCATCGATCGGTATACACTTCACTCATCTCCTTCACTCGGAATATTCTCATTTGTTATTCCATTCATTCTTTTATCCACTGGTCTTTTTCATCCACCTTCAATCTACTCGTCTTTCTTCCACTCGGTCACTCATTCTTTTTCGTTCCTCACCTGTCCCTCAGTCTTTCATTACCGCACTCTATCTTTTATCCATTCGTTCTTTCATTTGTTGTTTCATTCACTCAGCGTTGCTCATTTTTTTTTCGCTCGTCTTTTATTCATCGGCCTTTTTACTTACTCACTCCTTTTTTGCACTTTTTGTTTGTTCACTCTTCCACTCATCCTTTACCACTCAGTATCTTCTTTATCACTCGGTATCTTTCTTCATTTTCACTCGATGTTTTTCCTTTGCAGTTTTCCATTTATTGCCTCACGTTCGATCACTCGGTTTTCATTCATTTGTTCACTTTAATTCACTCGTCCTTTATTCACTCATTCATTCTTCCACTCGTTCTTCTATGCACTCTTCCAATCGTCTTATATCTCTCCATACTCTTTCTTTCACTCGGACTTATTTTCATTGTTATTTATCCCACCCGTTTTTTTGTCCACTCGTGATCCTGTATGCATTCACGTGTCGTTCTTCCATTTGTTCTTCCACTAACTCTTTCATTTACTTATTGCTTTCATTCGCTCGTTCGTTCCCATCGTTTGTTCATTCACTCATCTTCTTCATCACTCATCTTTTATAATTCACTCGGCATTTCTTCCCATTCTCACTTGATCTTCCACCTATTCAGTATGTGAGCCGAGTAAGAGTGTCAAAATAAAAATATATATATAAACAAATAAATATATAAATATATATTTATTATAATATTAATAAAGTAATAAATAAAGCTGGAACATATTTACGCGTTTTCTGGGATAAGTAACTTCAATAGTATAAAAACCTTTCAGCTTCCAAACCCTAAGTACCTATGCTGAACTTGGGTTGAAGACGAAAAGGCACTTTTTGATTTCTAAGAAAGGTACTACCTTTCCACTTATTTTACTTATTTTGAGCACTTCTAAGTGCGTGTGTAGTATCTTCTTGCTTCTTTGTTAATATTCTTCCACTGTTCATAGCCATGCACCTCACATTTTTGGTTTGCTATGTTTTCTTTTGGATTTCTGTTCTTATTTTTCATCTAGGTTGTTTATCAGCATTCTTTTAACATTAACTATGAAAAGAAGATCACAGAGACTCCTGCAAAAACCTAGACCAAATTTTGCAGAAGGAAGTGTGAGAAGAAAACAAATAGATAACGAAAAGGAAGTAGCAACCATTAGTATATCTGATTCTTCTGAACATGCACCCAGTCAAAGTAAAGCTGAGAGGAATGCATCCCTTGCAGTTGAGAGGAATGAATTGCCAGAAGTTGAAAGTGTTAAGGCTGTTGAAGACCATGTTATAAAGTTTAAAACCAAAGAGTCCGAGCGTCCCAGGCAATCTGTAGGAGCCGATTCTTCTTCTTCTGACATTTCTATGGTGTTGCAGGAATTGCAGGTCATAAAGAAGATGCAACTTGGAATTTATGATCGGGTCTTGAACCACGATCACATGCTCAGAAAGATTGCCACGAAATTGAGGATAGAACACACAGCAGAAATGGGAGCCCCACCTGACAAAGATGCGTGGTTAGCTTCCATTGGATTCACTATTCCCTCACAGGACGTATCCCAAGCAGCTGACCTCTCACCACCTTCAGAGCAGGACAAAGAGAATGAAGATCAGGATGCTTAAGTTGTTGCTACGTATTATTATGATGTTTTTTATGTAATTAACTTGACATTATTCTAACTGTCTCCTGAACAATGAATGTGCTTTTATTTTAGTTGTAATGAAATTTTCTTTCTTTGTTAAAATTACTTGTTTTATTATGTTTTTCGATTGTATCGGTAAATTAATGCATCCCAATCCGACCACGTGTTTCCCATCCACAGCCACTCAGGTAAAAAAGGGAAGTATTTTTTCGACTCACTCCTTAATTGATATTCTGACTTTTTAATTGCTAAAATATGTTTATTGTTTAAATTCAAATCCATCTTAATAAGTTAAAGTTTGCTGATTCTTAAGCTTAGTTGGATAAATTAACTGATCGGTTTTGTTTAACTCAGGATCTCTACCCATAACTTTTTCATCATTAATTAATTATTTACTCGGCATGCTAGTTAGCACTCTGAATGTATGATCTTACATTAAGTTTGGGGACATGACTGGATGATTAACTATTATATTCGTAGCTTTTGAGCCTGTTTTATTCTTTTCTGAGTGAACTTGCATGCTAGTTAGTGAGACAGAATTTGCTTCAGTACTTGCTAATTGTTTGTATGCCAGCCAATCGGAAATGATGAAGGCCTTCTTTGTTAATTCAGCCAGGGCCAAAAAGTAGCCTTCCTAATATACTTAATTATCTTTTGATCCAAAAATTATGTTTGAGCCTGAGACCCTTTTATTCTGTTTATTCATCTAATATTACAAGCCTTTTTATCTCGAAAAAAACCGACTGATTTACCCCTAGATGTTCTGCTGATGAGTTGCTCAGTCTTACTTATTGCTAGGGACTAGCAAGTTCTAAGTTTGGGGATGAAGAGTGTGCCTAGCATCAATTAAGGACACACTCCGACCTTGGTTATAGATGAATAAATAGAGGCAAATGAAAGGAAAAATAGAAAAGCTGAGAAGAAAGCTGAGAAGAAAAATAAAATAAAAATCAGCAAGGAAAAAGGTGCAAAGCACCGATTGAAACGTGATCGGAAAAAGATGGAAAAGAAGAAAGAAAAAGAAAAGTCTGAAGGACTGAAAGAAAAAGAAGGTGCAAAGCACCGAAAGTGTTAAGTTAGCATTCACTCAGAAAATAATGAAGCTTGCTAAGTAGAGGCAGTTAAGTTAAAATTGAGTCAAGGCATCAGTGGATACATCTTGTAACCTAGCATTCACTCGAAAAAACAATAATTGGGCCTGTAGCCCAGCCCCGTTATAAGCTTAAAAAGCCCTTACTAATCTGATTGTGATGGCATATGGCATAACGTTTAGAACTGTTGCAAGCCTATGTTTATCTAACAAGTATGCAGGTGATGAGTGCATTGTATTCACCCTATACACCGAGAGAAGAGTTAAACACCGACCAGTGAGGAAAGCATCAGCAGCTTGTTTCCCAAAGGAGGTGTAAGTTATTATACTTTTAGAAGTTGCGAAAAGAAAGTATGATCGGTATTTAATAATTATAGCATGAATTAAGTTAAGAAAAGGTTGAGTGTGTTAAATAACAACTTGATTAGTTAAATAATCTAAGTATTTGCTTGAGGACAAGCAAGATTTAAGTTTGGGGATATGATAAGTCTTGAAAAGACTTAATTATTCCACCTTTTATTTAACATAATTTATTAATTATTGTTTAGTTTTGACTATATTATTTAATGATTTGTTAATAATTCGTGTTTTAGTTATTTATTTCAAAAGTGCTTTACTTTTGTAAGAAAACGATTGAAAACATTAATAAATCAAGAGTTTATCACTATTTATAAATTTACTTAGCAGCCAGCATACAAATGCTAGGCAATTAGTTGTTTATTGGTGCAGGAACAGGGCATACTCGAGAGAAGAAGACAAATTCGAGGAAAAATTACAAAAATCCGAGTGAGAAATCATAAAGCCGAGCGAGAATTTACAAATCCGAGTGAGTCTTCATATATCCGACTGAAAGGAGTCCAAAGGACCGACTAAGCGAGACTTCCTAAAAGGTTGACCGAAAAGAATTAATGAAAAGCTGACTGCAAATACTTCTAAGATACCGACTCCAAAATAAAACAGGGAACCGATTGAAATAAGAAGGAGAACCCGAGTGTCAATTGCATAGAGCTGATTGAATAGTCACCTCCGTTCAAGCGAAAGTTAAATTCGCTCAAGCAAGGGTCAAACATTCGCTCAAGCGAGTGAATTCGCCCAAGCTTCTTCATCACGCTCAAGCGAGAACAAAGTTCGCTCAAGCGAAAAGGCTGATATTTAAAACAGCGATCGTTCCCTCCAGAAGGCACTCGGCACCAATGTTGTTTCTTGCTGCCTTCTCTTCTACTGCTGCACCCTTAGTAACTTAAGTAGTAAGCTGTTAATTAGCTGGTGCTGTGCTGTAAATTAGCTAAGGATGAGCTGGATCCTGTTAAGAGCTGAGCTGTAATTAGTTGATCATTCTGTAAACTATGTAATTAGTTAGTTTAGTCGTTAACTTAAGTTTTCTGAAGTTATTAGTTAAGTTAGTTAGTTAGGTAGAAGCTTATATATAGGTTGTACATATTCTGTAAAAAAGAACCAGAACAGAGACAGATACATAGAATATAATTCATTCACAACTTCGTACATCTCACTACGCATTTTCTCTCTCTAAATCCTCTCCTCCATGACGTTCCACAATCCTTCGATGGAACCGAAGTCAATGGAGTTCTAATTCCCTAAGGTTGGGATTGCGAAGGTTAGCAATGGAGTCTTGAAGCTGTGAGCAAGGAAATCGACTTCTAGATCCTGAGGCGAACAAGCTGAGGAGTGGAGCAGAATCGCTGGATTGACAAATCCAGAACTAATGAAGAACTTCGCCAGTGAGGAATCATGGTTAAAGCTTAGGTAACTTCCAGCTTTCTAACTAGTTCAGGCCTAATCAATTTAGGTGAATAGTTAGAGTTCAACCTCCAATTTCGCATTAGATTCTTAGGTTAATTGAGCACTTAAGGAATTAAGGTTCGATGCTTAAGGATTAGCGTTTTTCACCTAAGGAATTAGGGAATAACCACAAGCGGATTGTCCTCTGGATTATAGAGTTTGATTATACTTTAATTGCATGTTTATTGATGAATTTGTGAACCAAAGCAATCCTGATCTGTTTTCTATTAATCACCTTTCACATTTCATTTTAACTCTGTTTTTGGAAATACAAAAACAACTATAAAACACTAAAACAACCAAAAACCGAGTGAACTTCATGTATTTTCTGTTGGTTCAGCTTGTACTAGTCCAAGATTGAGGTACTTACCACAATCCCTGTGGGACGATCAAATATTCTACAATTTTAACGACTGGTGCACTTGCCAAAGTATAAATCCGAGAGTCATATTTTGTTTTTACTAAGATTTTTAGCACCAAGTTAATGGCTCGGGATTTTAGCATCAAGGAACATATCATGCCAAACAGCCAAACAAGCAAGAACAAAGGATCAATCTCAGAAACCACTTCAACCGGCCAATCCAAGCAACCCCCCAGTTCAACAGGAAGTGATTGAGTTGGCTGTCTCCCAACCACTCTCTCAAGCTGAGTCTACCACTCCTATGAGGAGAAGTCCCAGGTTGGCTACGCCTACCACATCTCCACAACCTGCCATAACCACAACCTCATCCCCCAACAGGCTGTATAATTTGAGAAGAAAGCTACCAATCATGAAACCATAACAAATGAAATAACTTGTGTATTTGTTTTGTAATTGACAATGTTGAATTGACAATTTACTCCTATTATGAGTTTCTTTAATTGACAATGCTGAATTGACATTCTCTATTCCCAGTTATCCATCATCAATTTTCCTAATTTTAGTTTTTTTACACAACAAATTCATCAACTTAACATTAAAACTAAGGACCCAACTCAACCAGTAAAATCTGCCAAGTTATTAAACCAGTAAAACTAAAACCAAGTTACCTATTAGTAACAACATGAAAAGGAAATAACAAATAAATTGTTAAATTAAACATAACCATTTTATAACACTTTCACAAACCCATGTCAGGTATGTGATAAGTATCCAAAATATATAGATTTTGTAATGTACTTTGTGCATATAATAGACATAAGAGTACCATGTTTGTTATTTTTGTAAAGCTAAAATGAACAAATTTAGAATCAAGCATTGTACATTATCAAATGGTTAACAAGAACTACTTAAGCCCAGATTTTGGTATGATTTCAGGCACAAATGAAGAAGGAAAAGAAAAGAAGTCAAAAATAAAGAAGCTTCATTAAGAGAAGTCTGATTTCCAGCATTTTTTAAGAATCTCGCTCAAGCAGAATGACAATTCGCTTGAGCGAATAAGTTCACTGAAGCCATAGAAGAGATTCGCCTGAACGAGATGAAGAAAGAAGAATTAAGGCTGTCAGGTTGAAGACTCGCTGGAGCGAACCACTAATTCGCTCAAGCAGAATAGAGCCAGAAAGGAAACTGAAGTATTAAGCTTAAGCGAACCTTAGTCGCTTAAGCTAAAATGTTCCAGAGAGCAAAGAACAAGAAATCGCTTGAGCGAAGCACTTGTCGCTCAAGCGAAATTCGTCCAGAGCCTAAATTCAAAGGATTCGCTGCAGTGGATGAAGGAATGGCTTAAGCGAAAAGGAATAATGGATCAGTATATGGAGACTCGCTCAAGCGAACTGATACCGCTTGAGCGACTAAGCATGCAGATGAAGCATTTGAGTAACTATTCACAGTTTTATCACTTGATTGGTGAATCCAAATCCCAATTTTATCTTTTGATATTTCCTATTTGTTCATTTGAGTAACTTTTCACATATTTCATTCTCATCTATGAAACCACAAATCATGAAAACATTCAAATAAATCTGTCGTAATATTTTGATTTTAAATTACTAACGATCTCTTGTGGGAACGACATTTGTTCTTCGGAACATATACTACTACCTTCGATTCTTATACTAATAATAAAACAAATTTGTCATTACAAATTCATGATCATAACCAACAACCCTATTAGAAAGAATAAAAATACAACACTTAGACTAATCAAAATCATCTTCAACTTTCGCAGTTCTTGCTGAGTTTCCAAGCCTCTGTTCACCAAGAATTCCATGTACATATGCCATTTACCTTCTTCATTCCGTATAATTTGGGTCATGACTTCACAAATATCCTTTTGCAAATCAGATTTCTGTCCTGTAATAACAGACTCCATCTCTGTCAACTTACAAATCAGAACATTCCTCCATTCTTCCTCATGAATAAGTAAATCTCCATCTTGGACCCAAGAAAAGAAATCATATTGGGCTCCTCGAAGTTGTGCGCATGTCCAAAATTGGCGGTTCAGGTTACTCACTGTGTGAGACACATGTCGGACTGGTGGTTCACCACAACGGCAGCGAAGCCGGCGTCGAGATTGGCCTGAAGATGAGGAGGACGATCCCTGACTCCTACCTTCCATGATGGGTTTGCTTCAGCCACAACAATCACAAGGAGGTTGGCACCAGTATACTAACAATGAAGCAAACTCAGTGTTTCGGTCAAGGCTATTGAATGAGGAAGCAGCGAAATGTCGAAGAAGGAGAAGAAGAACCCCAATGGCAATGGGAAAATAGAGAAGGAAATAGGGTTTGTCCAAAACGGCGTCGTTCTCCATTCCTAATTATGCATTGGCTTTCAGAGCATGAGACGGCGTCGTTTCATTGAAGACGTGGCATCCTTGTTGGGATTTAACGATCCACGTCAGCTGAAGTTCACGGACGTCAACACTTCATTAACGGTAGGGATCTATTTGTCCGACGTTGACTGACGTGGGGGACTAACGGGACTCACTTATTGAGTGGAGGACCTAAGTGTCTGACTTTGTTGGACTCAGGGACTGACTGGGATGTTTACTCTAAATTTTAATTTGCACTGGGCCAGCTAGGAGTTTACACTGTTCCATAAATCTGAATAATAATAATATGAATAGCTCAACTGGCATGGAAACACTTAGAGACTAGTCAGATTGAGAAAGTTTTTATTGTGAAAGTACCCGACACTAGGGAGCTACCCCAGGTCCCCTGAAGCACCCTTTCACACCCACTCATCCCAAGGCTCGTAATTAAGCCTCCTCTAATGTATCATCGGTTTCTATAATCCGTCCCCAGACAATATCATTTAATTTCACTTTAATGATTCATGATGCATGAACTGCTCGGGTATTTAGTTGGTTAAGGCTTTTAGAAACTCAATTATTAAATACCTTAAAGGTTTACAACATCATTTCAATAAACTATATATTTTCTCAATTCTCTAAATTTCTGTCCCACAGAAATAAATTTGGTACAGTTTTCGAATCCCACTAAAATTGAGTTTCTAAGCCTTAAATATCTCAAAACTTTTTCATATAAAACTTTTACATAATCTTTCTCAAATTGAATCTTAACAAGGTCAAATTCTCAATTATTTCCAAATATCTTTAGTTATTAAGTTGGAAAAATAAAATAATTTTCTTTAGAAAATTTTATTTTATTAAAAGAGAATAATCTTTAAATCATTAACCAAAAATACTTAAAATTACAAAATTTTTCTTTAATTAATTTTCATAAAATGTCTTCTTTCTAAAATAAATACTAATTTTTTTATTCTAAATATTGAAAATAGAGTTAATAAAAATAATTTCTAAAAAGAGAAGATTTAAAGTAATAAAAATTTAAAGAGTAAGGTAAGAAAATTCTTACTGAATTTTAGCTTTCCTTCATGCTCACTATATGCTCAAACTCCACATCACAAAATCATCAACCAAAATCAAGCATTATCAATTATAACTAAATATCATCAATTACATCAAATATTATTAATCATAATTAAATATCAATCAAAATCAAATATTATCAATTATAAACAATTCAAATAAATTAAATATCACTCATAGTGAAATTCAAATCTTAATGGTTATTTAGATTAATAAGATTGATTTTGAGTCTTTATAGTCCATTTCTTGCATGGGTCTATGTAGGTCCATATAGTCCAATACTCGCATAGGTATAGTTCAGTCCATAAGTCCTTACAGGTCATAATAATCCAAGTCCTTGCATAGGTTCAGTCCAGTTCGCATAGGTTATCCAGGTATTTGCATAGGTATTTTAGAGTTAGTTACATCAGATATTTAATTTAAAATTTTATTATAAATTTTAAGTTAAAAGTTAATATTTTAAAATAATAATATTATTTAATTTAAAAGGAGTAGGGGACTCCTCCCATTATTCTTATGTCTTTTCATATTATATTTTTATCTCACTCCCCCTTACCTCTTGTATACTGGTTCGTTATTGTAAATCCGTGCACGCCTCGTCTCTGAGTTCTAAAACATACCAATTTCATTTTAATATAGTTACAAGATGAAAATTAAGATTACTATTTAAAACAAAAATGGTAATTTTTAAATAGTGAATAGTGAATAGTAAATCGTGAATAGTAACAGTAAATAGTAAAACAGTAATGGTAAATAGTAAATCATGAATAGTAATGGTAAATAATAAATCGTGAATAGTAACGGTAAATAGTAAATTATGAATAGTGACGGTAAATAGTAAAACATGAATAGTAATGGTAAATAGTAACAGTAAATAGTAATTTACTATTTGAATAGTAACTTACTATTGAAATAGTATTTTACTATTTAGAATAGTAACTTAAAATAATATTATTTCCAATATAATAATAGATTTTTAAAAACGATATAAAAATAACCCTAAAAAATATAAAAGAGAGGTATTCGTACCTTAGAATTTTAGCAGAACCTTCTTTCAAAAAATTATATATCTCTCTCTCACTTCCACTACTATCTCACTAGCACTACTATATTAAGAAAACTTAATCTGAAATTGTGATTCTAAAAAAGAATTCCTTCGGTATTTATAGGAAAAAAATTACTATGTATTCTATTATTTTAATATAAAAGTACTGTGCATATTTTGAAATTTCAAACCTGGTTACTGTGCATTTTTTGAAAATTTCATACATGCACAGTGTTTTGCATAGTAACTGTCGACAGAATTGTTAAGCCAAATAGTAACCTTTCACTCGGTATATTTTAAATATTTAAAATCAGTCCTTTTTAAAATTTAGCGATATTATATCAGTCCTCACTAATTTTATAATAAGTAATATAAAGTTTAAATTTTAAAAATCTAAAATTTTCTGTTAATAAAAATTTATTGATATGTTCCCAATTTTTTAACGATTGGAAAAAATCAAGATTTTTCTCAAACCGATAATTTTTAAATAAGTCTACTTGAAATGGATTTTAGAAAATTTTCTTATAATTTAAATTCACTTTCTTATAAATATTTTTAATGAAGTCACTTTATATGAATTTAAAATTATTTAAAATATATTACTTTATTAAAATAATTCAAAAATTCCAAAAAAATTTCAAAAAATCATAAATAATACATAGATTAAAAAGTTCTAAAGAACCATAATTTAATTCCTTCAAAATTTTAATATAAAAATAAAAATAGGGGTGTTACATTACTAGTTGTTAAAGGGAAAGAATCTGAAGCAAAATGCAATTACTGTCCAAAGACGTTTTACTGTGACACCAAGAAGCATAGAACATGTAACTTGCTTGCCCATGTGAAATCGTGCTTAAAAAACCCTTTGAACTCGTCCAAAGATCCAACTCAATCTGTCCTAACCTTTGGAACAGATAACAATCAACTAGGGTCTACATTATGTAGGTTTGATAAAGAAGCTTGTAGAAAAGCTGTAGCAATGTTTATTATGTTAGATGAGCTTCCATTCAGCGTTGTTGAGGATGCAGGGTTTAGAAATTTATGCAAGGTGTTATGTCCCTAATTTAAGGTCCCATTTAGATATACAATTGCTAGAGATTATTACCAACTGTATGTTAATATGAAAGCAGAGTTGAAGTTTCTTTTCAAGACTAACACTAGTAGAGTTGCATTGACCACAGACTGTTGGACCTCAATCCAAAATCTCAATTACATGAGCCTAACGGCTCATTTTGTTGATAATGAGTGGGTATATCAGAAAAGAGTCATTAGTTTTCCTGTTATTGAGGATCACAAAGGTGATACCATTGGAAAAAAAGTGGAAGAATGTTTGAGAGAGTGGGGTTTAGGTAATGTTTCCATAATTAAACTTGACAATGCATCAGCCAATGATGTGGCTGTTGCATACCTGCAAAATAGGTTGAAGAGTATTTCTAGTTTGGTCTTGGATAGTGCGTTTGTTCATATGAGATGTTGTGCTCACATCCTGAACCTTATTATCCAGGATGGACTAAAAGAGCTCAATAAGAGCATTTCAACAATTAGACATTTTGTTAAGTATGTTAGGTCATCCTCACATAGATTGAGGAAATTTAAAGAGTGTGTTCGGGAAGTTGGAATTAACAGTCGTAAACTAGTTTGTCTAGATGTCTCTACAAGGTGGAATTCGACTTATCTCATGTTGGATTCTGCTGAAAAATTTGAATATGCTTTTGAGAGACTAAAGTTTCATGACCCTGTTTATTTAGAGAGTCTTGGATCTGAAGACGTACCTACCTGTATTGATTGGGTAGATGCTCGGGTGTTTGTAAAATTCCTGAAAATATTTTATGATGCAACAAAGATTTTCTCAGCCTCTAATGCGGTTGGCATCAACAATGCCTTCCATCAACTAGTACATATTCATTGTGAAATCAGTGAAGCAGTTCATAACTATAACATCCCGGATAATTATAGAAAATTTTGTGAAGTGGAAAATGTTAAAAATTATTTTTAGGAATTTATTGGATATTTTTAAGAATTATTGGTTAATTATAAAAGGGTGTGATTAGAAGAAGAGAGGTTTAATTAAAATCATTAAAGAAATTGTAAAGGAATTAGAAGAATGACCGGTTGAAGAGGTTACCGGTTGGAAGTGACCGGTTGAGAAGGTAACCGGTTGCCATGAGTTTAAATAATGATTTCCTTCTCTTTCCTCAATCATTTGCGTAATAATTCACTCAATCATTCACGAGAATCTTCTTCTTCATCTGCTACTTTTCTTCTTCCTCCATTGTTGAGAGTTGTAAGCTTTGAAGGGAGGTCCATCTTTGTATCAAACCTTGAAATAATTACATAGCTGTGACAATGGTTTCAAGGTAGTGGAACGAGTAAGGAAGCTAGTGCTGGAACGGAGGAGCTGTGAACCCAGAAACTGTTAAAGTGAGGAACAGAGGTAAGAGGGTGTTCGGGTTATAATTAATTGGAATAGGACATACTATCCGAGTTGTTGAGACATTTGTAAACCGAGTAAGAAATAATGGTGGAAGAAAAGTATGTGAATGTGTATGAATGTATGTATGGATGTGCACACCGATCGGTTTAGGATCGTGTGTGTGTGAGAGAGTAACAAGAAATATTTGATGTTGTTGCTGAATAAAAGCTGTGAATGTATGAGTATGCATGTACATATGTGAACACCGATCAGTTTCTGATTGTGTGTAGGTGACTTGAGAAATATTTGATGTTGTGATAATTGAGATGATGCCGAATGAGTTGTATATGAATGTGTAAGGATGCATATATGTGGACACCGATCGGTTTCTGATCGTGTGTATTTGGCTTGAGCCGATTGAAATTTGAAATAAATGATGCTGTGACAATCGGTGTTTAATGGAAAGGTGATGCCGGGGTTGACAAGCAGGTCGTCCAGTGACAATTTGATGAATGGGCTTGACGAGTCGGCCGCCCTGTGTTGTGAGCACATGCCAGTTTCTGGTAGTTGCATTTGTTGATTGTTGATAATATGAAATGATTGAGATGTGATTATGTGGTATGGGATGGCCGACGGTATATGTTACCCTCGTTTTTGGCTTCAGTGGTCAAGCAGGACCCAGTTGAGCTACCCAGAGGTCTATGACCCAGTGGTTGAGGGGGAGCCAAGTCGGACTCGGTGAACCAAGTTGGGTCACGGGATGTCAAGTCAGACTCCCAGCTGAAGACCGATCCTTTGAGTATCCGGATACTGTGTCAATTTTGTTGAGTCAGTGGTGAAAATTAATGATTTGATAATTTTGCTGAGTGCAATTGGTTTTAATTGCCGAATGAAAATTGAAATAATTGCTGAGTGATGTTATATTTACCGAGTGGTAAATTTGTTATAATTGCCGAATGAGAATTTAAATCATTGCTGAGTGATTTGCTAAAGTGGCCGAATGAGAATTGTTATATTTACCAAGTATGATTTGATGTATTTGCCGAGTGTAATTTCATATATTTGCCGAGTGATTATTATATTTTTCGAGTGGAAAATTGTTATGTTTGCCGAGTATGAATTATTGTACTTGCTGAGGAAGATGTCATATTTTCCGAGTGAGAATTGATGAGTATGATGTTGTATTTGCCGAGGGCAATTTATTGTATTTGACGAGTGTAAACTGTTCTAATTGCTGAGTGTGATGGCTATATTTGCCTAGTGTGAATTACTATAATGCCGAGTGTTAATGAGTAAATTGCAGAGTGTGAGTATATTGCCGAATGTGAGTTAAATGCTGAGTGTAATATACAATTTGAAGATAAAGGAATCGGACGGAGTTTATACTCGTATTTTATTTAAATTCCGTTCTATATTAATTATGATGTTAAACACTCACCCTTGCTGTGGTTTTCAATTTTAGTAACCAGTACAGGGAAGAGGTTGGAGCCATGGAGGTGCGCCAAGTGGAGGATTGATGCCAAGGAACCGAGTGCTTTGAAATGAATTCCGAATGTAATATATATATATATATATATATATATATATATTGAGTTTCCTGAGTGATGTTATATGATTGAGTTGAACTAATTTTGAATTGGTATGCCGACTAATATGAACATAAATTTATGTTATGTAATCGGTATTAAATTTCTTGAGTGTTTGCTATAGTAAGGTCGATTACCGGGTGAATCTAGCCGAGCAGATTCTGTCTTGTCCGAGCGAGGGCCGGTTGATTTGGTGCCTATTTTGCTTGAGTATCCTGTCTCTTTTCGAGTAAAGATTAGAGAGCTTTTCTGAGTGAAGGAAGGGTGGGATGTTCCCGAGTGAGCTATTGGCCGAGCGAACTATTTTGAGTGAAGCTTAAGAATGTATTCCGGGTAAGGTATACCCGAGAGAAACAGTTTCCGAGTGAATGAAAGCTAAGAGTTTTCCGAGTGATGAAATTGTAAGCTGTTACCGAGTGACACATAACCGAGTGGTCCTTTTCCGAGCGAAACCCCGACTCGTGAGTTTGGTTCGCCGTGTGGCATTCGCTCAAGCGAGTCGACACTCGCTTAAGCGAATCAAGGGCTCGCTCAGGCGATTGACCCCTGACTCTGTTTTCCTTCTTTCGCTGTTTCTGAATAACTCTATTTTATTAATGGTTTCAGTTCCAAACGATTTCAGTCGGTTATTACTATTTGAAGTATGATTTTATTATTTTGAATATATTTAATAAAAGTAATTATTATTTTATATTGAGACCGGGTGGATTTTTATTAAAAGCGAAAAATCTATTGTGAAAAATGAGAAAATTAACGAGGGTCGTCACAATAATGTTGATTGTTCTTTAAGTAGAATGGGTGCTGACATGAAAAGAAAATATGATAAATATTAGGGCAATCTACACCAGATTAACCAGTTGTTGTATTTTGGTGTCATTTTGGACCCAAGATACAAGGTGCAATTTATTTTATGGGCATTCAGAAAAATGCACCAAGGTGGTGTCTTGTCTCCATCTGAACTTACAAACATTGTGAAAGATAACTTGACTAGGATGTTCAAATGGTATTCTGATCAAAACCGGCCTGCATCCCAAATTGGTACTGATTCTCAAGGGGCTAGTTTAGCTCGTAACAATAATAATCAGTCAGAATTTGAAGCCCGTGGTAGAGATAAGTTAGATATCTCATTTCAAGATTTTTTAAATTCTCAAAGTTTGATTGACTAAAAAACAGAACTAGAAACATTCCTTGATGAACCATGTGTAAAAGGGGATAACAGCTTTGTCCTTTTAATTTGGTGGAAAAATAATGCATCAAGGTTCCCAATTCTCTCTCATATGGTTAGAGATGTGTTATCCACACCAGTCTCAACTGTAGCTTCTGTGTCTGTGTTTAGCACTGGAGGTAGAGTGCTACACATATACAGGAGCTCATTGAGCCCTGAAATGGATGGAGCTCTCATATGTGGTCAGAATTGGTTACGGCCTAGTCTGAACCCATTTTTGGAGTTAAATGTGAGTGAAGAACTCCAAGCTACTGGTGATATAGTTCAAGGTTAGCAAAACACCTTCTATTACTATCTATGTGATTTAAAACCCCTTCTATTATTATTATTATTATGTTGTGTATAATTTTATTTTATTTCTAGATATCGAGGAAGGCAACAACAGAACAAGCATGAACATGATACAATCATCTGTTGCTGGATTAACATCTGCAGCCAATATTGCAAGTGGTCAGTCTTAAAACAGGTATTAATCTATTGCATTAGACTTAAAACTGGTGATATAGCTACTGATTTTAATGGTTTTTTTTTGTTTGCATGTGATTAGCTTTTGAGTACTTAACAGGTATTATTTATGTGTTTAGCTTCTGATTTATACTTTGTTTTGCTTGTAGTGTCAATTGTCAGGTGTTATTTTGTGTCTCAATGATTTAAACACAAGCTTCTAGATGTTGATCATTTTAGTATAATTGCAATTTAACATTTATATTCTATTATTTAATTTTCAATGAAATGTATTGATTTTAATATATTTTTTAGCATGAGAGTCTGCAGCTTATTGTTATAGCTATTGACTTATATTTGTTTTTGCTTGTAGTATTATTTACATGATAGGAAGGTACTTTTTGAATGGATGATATTGTCTAGTTACACTTGAAACATGTATTGATTTTAATGTTTTTTTTGTTTGCATGTGATTAGCTTTTGAGTACTTAATAGGTATTATTTACATGTGCTTAGCTTCTGATTTATAGCTTTTTTTTTTTGCTTGTAGCATCAATTGCCTGGTACTATTTTCTGTCTCAGTGATTTCAACACAAGCTTCTAGATGTTGATCATTTTGGTATAAATGCAGTTTAACCTTTATAATCTACTTTTTAAATTTGATTGAAATATATTGATTTTAGCATGAGTTTCTGTAGCTTATTATTATAGCTATTAACTTATATTTGTTTTTGCTTGTAGTATTATTAACATGATAGGAAAGTGCTTTTTGAATGGATAATATTGTGTCTAGTTACACTTGAAACAGGTATTGATTTAAATATTTTTTGTTTGCATATGATTAGCTTCTGAGTACTTAACATGTATTATTTACATGTGCTTAGCTTCTGATTTATATATATTTTTTGTAATATCAATTGCCAGGTGTTATTTTATGTCTTAATGATTTCAACACAAACTTCTAGATGTTGATCATTTTGGTATAAATGCAGTTTAACCTTCATATTCTATTATTTAATTTTGATTGAAATGTAAAAATAATTATGATTTTCTATGCCTCTAGGTCTATTTTATGTGTTGAAGCAAAAAGGATTAGGAATTTAGAATTCCTTAAATGATCTAATACTATTAATATTGACTTGATACATATTGTTCTAGTTCTGGACTTTTATTAATATGCACAATTACCTTTTAGATATAGGTGTAACTTGTAATGAGTTAATGTTGCTTTTGAGTATGTTACAATAACTATTATACATGTTTCTTTTTGTCTGGTTCTTTTTGTTTTTTAGATGAGTATATTTTTTATAATTGACAAATAGAAATAAAAATTTAAAGTTATATTCACCAAGATAAAAGTGTCAGAGAAAAAAGGAAAAAAAGGTTTCAATATTGCAAAGGCCCAAATTGAAGAAGGAAGTGTTATAAGAAAATAGAATAACAAAAAGATTGTTGGGTTATGTGTTTGTTTTTTTTCCTCCATTAACATTTTTTCTCCATTAGCGTTGTGACCTGAATTATTATACCCTTCTGTCTTTTTTTGGACCCTTCCAATGAAACCTGTTGATAACAAAAAAAATTGTTGGGTTGAAAAAGTGAATGTTTTTTTTAACTAGAAAATCTATGGCTTAAAAAAAGCCCAAATCCGAAATCCGTCCAACAAAATCCGAGGCCCGACAATCCGTCACCCGAAATACCCGAAAATGTACTTAGACAAAAATGAGCAATAATTTAATAGTCTCGAATTTTATTGGGTTTTTATTTTTTGGGCCCGAACCCGACTGACCCGGCTGATGCCCAACCCTACTCTAGGTTACCCAAAACCTACCTAGATAAATTTTAAAATTTAACATCCCTGTTGTAATTATATTTGATTAATAAAAACTAATCAATAATTAAAAATTACGAGATTACAATAAAAAATAAAAAATAAAATATGATAATATTTCCACAGGTTTTTTTAAACCCAATGAAAAATTTAAAAGAGCATAAATTAGTTTAAAAATTACAAATCAGTTTTATTTTAAGTTGATTCTGAATCCGCTCTGAGATGAAGATGGAGATAAGAGAATTCGTCACGGATACCGAGTTGAATTTGTTAGTAGATAAGTGTTCCAATTCCACGTAAACAAGGAAGAGACATAGTACTCGGGTCGGGAATTTTGATCACGAGTTATCTTATTCTTATGCATTATATACAGCGCCGCCAAATAAACGGTGGTTACCCTACCCGCTAGCATTGACCACAACTTCAACAATTCAACCTTAAATACTTCTTACGTTACGTCTACCATAATCTTAAACAATCTAAACCTCGCTTTGCTGCATGAAATCAAGCATTACCAAAGTTGATGCTTTTAATTATAGATGTAAAATTGATTTTCTGAATGTATATTTTTTTAAAAAATTAACACTTCATAACCAACTGTTTTACGTAATAACCAATTAAATGTTATTATAACCTAGATTAACTTTCTTAAATCAAAATCAACAGGGCCCCACAAGGAAACCAGTTAAAATTAAAAAGGAGAATTAATTAATTACGGAATGAAACAAGGGCGCCAAACGGCTCACTTTAGCCATCGTTTTTTGACGAAAAAACTACTAAGACGCCCACAGCAGAGTCATATACTCATTGGATCATGAAACCTTAAGTTTAATTAAACAATACTACGAAAAAATATATAATGAATTATAGTTATATACTTTCGCCTTACATATTTTGTTTCGCAAAGTATCATGCTTATACTCCCATACTTATAAATGAGAAAAAGGAAAATAAAAGAAAATTATTATTCCAATTTTAAAGAATATTTTGATAAAAAGTAAATATAATAATTAGATTTGTTAAAATATGTGTTCTAGTCTTGAGGGATACATAAAAAGAAACGAAAGTAATACCGGTAATAATAAATATTTCACTAAATTATGAAAATAGAGGAATGAGACTTAATAATGAAAATCATTCTCACTTACTACAAATATCTCGTCACCTAAAAAATTATAATTGAAAAAACATTATGTCAAAAAATAATAAAATAATTTATTACTGGTTTTAAATAGAGTGGATAATGTTTAAAAATATACTTATTAGTAAATAATTTTATTAACTTATTCACAAATTTTAGTATCTTTTTGTTTTCATAGATTCTAATAGTTGCTATGTCATTTATTCCATAAAAATTTAAAATAATGCCGAATATTACTTCTAACAAATGTCATTTATTTACATGTTAGAAAATTTCCACTGTCACATCTTTCACTCCTCTTAACTTTTGATTCTTTTTCATAACTCTTTAACATTTTCAACATTTCAACTTCTAGTTTTTTGGAACTTTTAAATGTATTCTGTATACCTTTTTTTGTCACAAATAATAGTTGAAAAACATTAATGTCATTAAAAATTTAAATAATTTTTCGATGCATACATTTATTTCAAGTAAAGGGAAAATGAATATTCAAAGATATTTAAAAAAAAAATTTTCATAAATTTTAATATCTTTTGATTTTATTTTCATTGATTCTAATACTATTTATCTCACTTATTTTATAGAACTTAAAATAATATTGAACATTATTCCTAAATTGCTGTATTTGCTTTAGAAAACAATTGTTGTATTTACATGCCGTTAAATATGGCTTATTTAAAACAAGTTATTATTTTTTTTTAAAATAATATATTATCATTTTATACTTTAATTTCTACCGATATATATAGCATTTGACTTACACTAATTTAAAATAAAAAACACCATAAAATTGTATATGAAAATTTTAAATATATTAGAGTATTATATTTATACCTACTCCATGAAAGTTTTGAAAATGAATTTATGATATGTGTGTCTAAATTGACTGGGGTCCCTATCGCTACCTGAAATATTTTTATTCAGAACTTCATAGTCCACAATCACAGTCAAAGTCTTAATCTTTCCCCTAATAATATTTTATTTATATCTTATAAAATTTAATATAATTCTACAAATTACACATTTGTATAGTTTTAAGTAGAAGTGTGTTATCAGGTATTGTGATTTTATATGTTAAAAGTATTTATTTTAATACTAGTTATTAATAAGTAGAATAAACTTTATTAAAAATAATTTATTTACTTAATATTTAAAAGAAGAAAATTCGCAAATAAAAAGAAAAGAACATAGAAAGGTATTGGCTTTCCAATCTCATTCAATTTTTTTGGTATAAGATTGAAATTACAAAGAATTTTATTAAGTTTAATAAATTTCTTTAGTTTTTTGGTAAATAAAGAAGAAAAAAATTCTTTCATTTGAATAAAAATAGATATTTTTTTATTGGAACAGTAATTAATTTCTTTTTTGGTGTAAGTCGAAACAGAAATTATGAATGTTAAAAAAAATCATGGTATGAATGAATTATTTAGTGAAGACGCACGCACACAATGTATAACATACATACATTACAAAATTATTACTGTATGATAGAAAAATTTTATTTGTGCCACAAATAGAATTTTTAAATAAAATTTAAAATGTTTTAATTTTTAAACTTTTAAAGCCTCATTTAAGGATTTTTTCTTTATTTAAATGTTTTTGGTTTCCTGCCTGTGTTTTATGCTCATGAAGAAAAAAATGTTTGTAGTTGTCAGGAATTGATAAATGGATCTTAACTTTCAAATTAATTAACAAAACCTACAAATTAGTCATTTATTTTATAAGTATCAATTAATTTAATCTAAACTTTCAAATTCATTACGTTTGTTATTCACTTTATAAAAAATCAATTTAATTATTTTCTATGGACTAAAATAATTATTTTTTTATAAACTCAATAACTAAGGTGAATGATTCTAAACTCATAAACTAAACTAATTATTATCTATAAAGTGAATGATTAGTTTGAGAAATTACGTCCCTTGAACTTTTTGCATATAAATTTTGAGCAGTTGGGTCAGATTACTTGGTTGAGGATACCAGAATTTCAAAAGAAATATTAAGGTGATGTTTAGTTTGTAAGTTTTATAAGAAAAATAAAAATTATTATTGAAAGAATTAGAAAAATAAAAAATGTGTTTGTTTATAAAATATTCAAAGAAAACATATAGAAAATTGAAAACTGAGTTTTCTATTTTTTAATAAAAATAGAGAAGTCTTTAATGAAGTTTTATAAAGAAACTGAAAAGTAGAAAATTTTTTAAGAATTTTTCTAATTATTTAAAGAAATAAAATTTTTGAAAAACAAACAAAAATTTTTTTCTAAAAAACTAGAAGAATTTTCTATATCTAAACACAGACTAAAATATTTTACTCTATGATAAAATGAATTAAATTTTCATTTAAACTTTTTGATAATAGATGAAGTCCATTAAAAATAAATTAATATAATTCTGTTCGTATAAATTAGAAAAATGAATATATAAAATAACGTAAAATAATTTACATTCTATTCAACAAAAGACTTTTCATTTCAGGTAACAATTAATTCCAAGTTAATTTCATTCTTTTAGATAAATCAAGATTAATAAGTACAATGCGGATACTATATCCATTGCTATTTAATTGTTGAGGGAGATAAGATAAATTTTATTCATAGTATAATTAATGTTTCAAAGTATTAATAATTGTTATTTTTTAATAAGTCTCGAACAAGAGAGAAAATATGTTTAATAAAATATGAAGATGTAGTCTTCATAATAAATGAAGGTATATAAATTTTCTTTTACGTAATTAAAGTAAAATTATCGCATTGATTTGTGAAAATTTTTCCTAATTAAACGGTTAAATAGGATTGAGGTAGTGAATAATTTTTTTTTGGTATAGGAGGTAGCAGATAGTTAGCCAGTAAAATGTAAATTGTAAACAGTACAGTAGTAGAAGAGAATTGCTGGTATTTCTAGTTGTAATCCGTCACGTGCATATTCTTTCTCTTTTTGAATAACTGATTTTGTTTTCATAATATTTTATGTATCATAGACATACCACAAAAAGAAAAAGAAGATTAAAAATATCTATTGCTTTAAAATTACTTACAAATCACAGCAGATAAAATTTGATTATGTTTTTTAATATATTTTTTATTTTTACTTTCTTATTTAAGGGTATTTATTAACATTTTAATACATTTAATATTTCTTATAATAATATAATAATGATACAGTGAGGCGTGAGAATGACACATAATAGATTTGCACTCAAAAAACAGAAAACGACACCATAATAGGATTTTTAATTATTTATTCACTTTCGCTTGGATTGTAATTAATGGATGGTTCGTGCCTTCTGCCCGGGGCTGCAGATCATAAAAGTAAGGCACTGTCCATTTTCTTAGCTCATTTTCCAAACGAAGCACGTTTTTAAGACATAAAACTTGTCAAAAGAAAAAACATTCTGTGTGCTCTTTGAGGATGCTACTCCTACCTAGGACCTTCTTTACTTTCTTGCTCTTTGCATTGAGGTTGCTGGAATGTGCAGAACACAAACTACCTCAGGAAGAGGGTAAGAACAAAGAATTCAGCTTTTCATTCTACTGTTTCAGTATCTTGAGTCCTGAACAAAAGGGTACACAAAAAACTTGTGTTGTGTTTTGTTTTGTCTTTGCTTGAATAAAATGCATCCTGGTTTATTTTCCGTTGTCCTGTGTTTTTGTGTTGCTGGTAGACCCACCTCAGGTACTTCTTCAAGATTTTGTATAAGTTGATGCATATTTCAATAATTTTTTACTTGCAGTAAAATGACAGAAATTGTTCCCATTATATTAAAAAAAATTAGTTTGACTGTATGAACAGTTTCTTTCTCTTTAATTTAATTCACTCTGCTCATATTAAAAAAGAATAAAAGGACAAATGAATGAAAAATTGTAAGTCTTTTTTGTTGTTGTTGTTGTGCCAATTGTAGGATAGGTTTTCCTCAATTTTCAAGTTTTTTTTCCCTCTTGATCCTATTTGAAGGACTCCATCTAGTTTTTCCTAATAGAATTATACATGGTGAGTATTAAAACACATTATGAAGATTATATTTAGTAACTGAAGTTTTCACAGAAATCGATCAGTTGAGTTGTTTATCCTTATAGAAACTTCACCTCATTTTAATTCTGGAATTTTTTGTTCTAGATGGTGTCACATTCTCCTTATTATGGAGATACCTCTACCAAGTTTTATTAATTTGTGATTTTAGTTTTTGTTGTTTCCTTCCCTTATTCTACACAGCTTGATTTGTTTTGTCATAGTTAGAGCATTCTCATCTTCTGATTAATCTTTTTCAGTGGATGCTCTTATAGAAATCACTAGCACAATGGGTGCCACCTATTGGGAGTTTGATAGTGATTCTTGTCAAATTAAAATGCTGGGGTTAAGACCAGAGCCACCTGAAGGATATAATAGCAGCATTGGATGTGAATGCTCTAATAACACCTGTCATGTAGTAAGGATGTAAAAATCTCTTCATCTTATGCTGAATGCCTTGAAGTAATTTATCTTTTGCTATATTTTCTGATATAGCTTTTTGTTTATATATGTAATCTGTCGTTTCCTTATAGTTGTGGATACTAGAAGGAATTCATTGTGGACTTTGAATTCAAAGTGTTATTGTTTCTTGTTAATACCAGTCGGTTGAGCCTAATTTTTTTAAAACTAATTTTCATGTTTAGTGTATTCAAGCTTTATAACCTTCCTGGCATGCTTCCACCTCAGTTGGTTAAACTTCCATACCTCCGAGAAGTGTAAGAACTATGAACAACTTAAAAATACTTAAGCTATTGTTTAATGTTAAAGCTTAGAATGTTGTGTTTTTTTTTTTGTGTCTCTCAACTTATTTTGGTTCTGGTTGAACTTGTTGCCATGCCAATTGAAGTGAAATTTGCTCTCATTGTAGTGATTTTGCTTTGAACTACCTAAGTGGTACAATTCCAAAGGAATGGGGTTCAACGAAACTAACTTTAATGTAAGCTCTTATCAGTTAATTAAAGTTTTTATTTAATTAATTGCCTTTTGTATTAAATACAATATATTTTGCAGCTCTCTATTTGTTAACCGTTTATCAGGGGAAATTCCTAAGGAGTTGGGAAATATTACCACTCTAGCATACCTGTAAGTTTATAAATAATTTTTTGTTTTCTATTTATTTTCTGAATATTTAAGATGATTGAAATTCAATAGTGAAACAATATTCTAGCTCATATTTCTAGTGCCATTATTTGGTTCTAGAAGCTTCAAGCAATACTCTGGCCAGCATTGTGATTATTTTCCAAGTGAGTGAGCTCTGTCAGTCCTTGAGATTGTATGCATCAGACAATTAGTCCTTAAGATTTTTTGAATACTCCATTAGTCCCCGACTTTACGGAACAACAGTCACTTAAATCCTCTTTGACTTTATTGTCATTTTATACTAAAAATGATTAAAGTGACTAATGGAGGACTAATGAAGACTTCTTAAGATTTAAGACTAAATTGTTCGAGGCATACAATTTGGAGGACCAATTTGTGAGTTTACCATTTACCGAATACTTAATCAGAATTCTTAAAGGATATTGATGATATAGTGCATCATCTAAATTCTTTTCTTATGTATTTTTCTTAATCTGTTTTTGCTGACCTCAAATCAGGAACCTTGAATCAAACCAATTTTCTGGTCTTGTTCCCCCTGAGCTTGGAAACCTACTTAGCCTGCAGACTTTGTAAGACAATGAAACTCTATTTAATTCCCAACATTCATTTTGTTTTACCATTGGAATATATTTGAAGGATCAAACACTCAGCATCTGACAGTTTTTGCATGTAATATTATCTCTGCAGAATTTTATCATCCAATAAGTTATCTGGAAACTTACCCGTGACACTTTCTCAGTTGCAGAATTTGACAGATTTGTGAGTTCTGATTAACTTACTTAGAAAGTACTGAAACTTTCCCTGACCCTGATAAATATTTTTGATCCATTGCAGTAGAATAAGTGATAATAGTTTCAATGGAAAAATACCAAGCTTCATAGTGAATTGGAAATTACTTCAAAGACTGTGAGATTGAATTTCACTTTTTTTTCCTTCTTGTTTTTAGTATTACTTCAAATGTACTCTAAATTGTAACACTGTATAAAGCCTACATACTGATTATTTTAAGATAGATATTCTCATTATAATGTACGTCATTGAAGAGAAATGATTGCCAGTGGACTGGAGGGACCTATCCCATCAAATATATCACTTTTGATCAATTTATCTGAATTGTAAGTAAAATGCCCATTGAATTTTTTTTTTATTGGTTGAATGCTTTCCCTTTGTATATATTACTTGTTAAGATTTAGCTCATGGTGGCAAATTTGATACAGGAGGATTGGTGAGATAAATGGTCCAACTCAGGATTTTCCTACTTTAAGCAACATGAGCGGAATGAAGATATTGTATGTTGATTTCTGTGTGTTAAAAAGAATTGGCATATTTTATCTGCTATTTTTTAATTTAAAGTAATTCATGCATTTTCAATTTAGGATTTTGAGAAACTGCAATATTACCGGAGAGCTTCCTAGCTACTTCTGGTCATGGAAGAGCTTGGAAACATTGTACGTAGAACATTTGGAACTTTTATGCTTAAGTTTTCTTTTCAATTCTTTTATTACTGAAGCAAATATCAATAGCGCTATTTTCCTTTACATGCATAGATTACATATAAAGGCAAAAACATACATTGGAACGTAAGGATATTACTCCTGGCTTCCTGTTACATGATGTAGATTGACAATGACATAATAATGCTAATTCAGAAGAAAATTAATCATGTATTCACATCACTCTAATTCTGAATCTGTACTTTTTAACTCTGGAAATTATACTATTTCTTCTACACTGGTAGGGATGTCAGTTTCAATAAGTTGTATGGGAAAGTACCTGTCGCTGCACCGGCAGGGCATCTGAGATTTCTGTAAGTGTGCTTATCTAAATTCTAAAAATATTCTGCATTGAACTATAAGTAGAATAACTAATTTAGCTTCTCTCTCAACCATCATAAAAGAGATGAAACTCATCTCATAAGAATAAATGCACATGCAAGAATATCAAAATGTGCAGGATGAAGGATGTTTTGTTTCAAATTTTTAATATTTACTTGAGTTTCTTTTTAGAAAGAATGATGTAAGCAGACACATCCACTTAAAAAATGCACCCTTTTATTGCCTCAGTTAAAATGTTGTCATAGTAAACACTTCTCCATTGCTCTCTTTTTCTTTCTTTCAGCTTCCTAACTGGCAACATGCTAAGTGGTAATGTACCTAACTCAATCTTGGTGGATGGAAGCAGCATGTATGTTTCTTAACTCAGTCAATTTAACTTCAATGTTGCAAAATATCTTTAGTTGAGCTGTTATCCTTGCAAATTGGTAGGATGAGGGAGATAGCAATTTAAATTTTAATCATGTCTTTAACTCTTTATGCTTCAGTGTGTAGGAATTCCTAAATTTGTTTTACTCTATAGTGAGAAAATGAGTTCGATTTGGTCACAAGCTGATGATCCTGTTACAAGTCTTTTAGTTCAAATCTTGTAAAATAGCATGTTGGATGGATTCTGCACTCAGTGAATAATTTGATTGTGTTCTGGTATAATTATAAGTTATAACAATTTGACAATTGATAACATTTCTTTCTAATATTTGTTTGCACTTTGCAGTGATCTTTCGTACAACAACTTTATGTGGCAAGGACCTGGAAAACTTGCTTGTGGAGATTACCTGTCAGAATGCTGTCTCTTGCTATAATTGTTCCTATGACTTTTTTACTTATACACCTCAATTGTTACACTTCATAATTTATACACACACACTGTGAGTGTCGGACTGTGTGTTTTTGTCGTTCTATTATCTATAAGGAAAGTGGAACAAGAATGGTGTATAAAACTATTAATAGCATCATTGTTATTCTTATGTATCTTAAAGTTAGATGTTCATGTAAAATTGATGGTTGTTTCTCTTTGTTTAACTAACATGGTCAGGAATTTAAACCTCAACTTGTATCGGAGCTCCTCTGGGAACAGTGCATTGTAAGAGCCAATCTTTTATTTCTTCCTTTGTTTTAATAATTTCAGTAAACTATTTTGGTATCATTGTCACTCTTGATTCTTGACAGACAGGGGATCCTTCCATGCATAAAGACGTCCAGTTGTCCAAGTTGTAAGTGTAACTTATTAATTATTTGATATTTGTTTTTGTTTTCTGTTTGGAATTTTCCAAGCAGATAAGTTTTATATCTGAAGTTACAACTTTCATAAATATTTTTTTCCTGAATTTGCTGTTTTGAACTGAATGTGAAAAGTAGGAGGAAATACAAAAAATAATAATGTATCAATTATAAATGGTCTGGGCCTAAATCTCAAAAGTTAGCTCATTAGATCAACTAGGAAATACAAAATTTGATAGTTTATCTATTTGAATCGGGTCAGACCTAACTTCCAAAAATTAGCTCATGAGATGAGGACGACCTCAAGCCTTACAAGGAGTATTCACAAACCATATTCCTAATCAATAAAATATCTTAAGAGTATCATTTAATTGACTCCAGCAACTTAAATTTGTGGTAGAAGGGGTTGACTTTAACTGAAATTGTGTGTTTATTTTATCGGTATATGATATATTGGTTACTATTCTTATACCACAACTTCCAACTTATTTGAAATATGGACAACTAAAAAAGACATAGTACAGCATGATCTTCTTAGAAGATGCATTATGGCTGTATGCACAACTGTTCTGTGATATTTATTTTCTAACTTTACTTTTCTATTGTTTCAGATTCACATTGTTTGCATGTTAATTGTGGTGGAAAGGATGTAAATGTGATGGAAGATGATCGAAATATCCTCTATATGGGAGATGGAGATGTATTAGGCGGTGCTGCTAAATATTTTAAGGATGAAAATAATCACTGGGGATTTAGCAGCACTGGAGACTTCATGTATGATGGTGATTACCAAAATACACGTTACACTAGGTCTTTGTCATCTCCAAATTTGCCTGAATTATATCAAACGGCTCGTGTTGCTCCTAGTTCACTTACTTATTTCCACTATTGCTTGGGAAATGGGAAATATACTGTGAATCTCCACTTTGCTGAAATACAGTTTACAAATGGTAACACATATAGAAGTCTTGGGAAGCGCTTATTTGATATTTATGTACAGGTATTGATCAAAATATTAAAACCATGTCTTGTTGCCACATCAGGATTTAATAAGATTGCTTTGTTGCAGGGAGGATTGGTTAGGAAGGATTTTAATATTGAAGATGAAACGCACATTGCTCAAAAACCCTATGTAATGTCAATATATAATGTTACCGTAACAGAAAATATTATGGAGATTCGATTCTACTGGGCTGGCAAGGGGACTACAAGGGTTCCTGAGGCCGGAGTTTATGGTCCCCTCATATCAGCTTTCTCTATTGTTTCTGGTAAGTCATATATTGATTCAGCTTGTGTATGCACTATCTTAAATTGTTGGAACTCTAGAATTTTTCTTATATGCTTGAATTTGGTACATGTGTTGGGACTTAGAAAGTAGACATGCTCCTCACTTCTTCATTGGTCAAGTTAATTATTAATGATGACATGGCTAACTTGAGTTTTACCTTTTTCTGCATTTGAACAAAGCTTAATTTTTGAAGTTGCGGTTAATTTAAATATTTTGGCACCATTCTCTTTTTTTGGATAACCAGATCTCATGATTTTTCCCATCTTTTCCAGATTCCAACCCATGTTCAGACCAAAAAAGTACAAGGCATAAGATAGTCCTCGGACTTGGATTTGGGATTACAGCTCTATGCCTAGTCTTTATCATAGTTGGAATCTTTTGGTGGAAAGGCTGCATCAAAGGAATAATTAGGAGAAAAAAAGGTGAATTCTACCTTGTTCATAGCATTCTGAAATTACTAATAACTTATAAGAGAATGGTATGTCGGACCTAAGTATATATTATGACCATTCAATAACACAAGAAAAGTCTTTCAGATAATCTGGGTTTCTTTTGATAATCTTGTTTTTGTCAGCCTCAACCTTGGATACAATAGCCTTTCAGAATTGAAGATAACAATTTATTTTACTTTTATGTGGGTGGTGTATGCATGTAAATAATTTGCTTCGTCCTGGTAGCTTTACATTGACAATCATTTCTATGCATGAGGACACATAAAAAGCATTGATGTGTTTAGCTAACTACTGAAAATGAAACTGGTTATTGTTCCAAACGAATACTTATGTTTTGGTTGACTGATTGGACAAATACTAAAGGACATGATTCTCATAAGGGGACATTTACGTTAAAAGAAATTAGAGCTGCCACAGATAACTTCAGTCCTGATAACAAGATTGGAGAAGGTGGTTTTGGTCCTGTCTACAAGGTATTAGATTGAACGCACAACTTTCATCCAAGCATACAAATTTCTATTCATCCCTAGCATGTAAAATCCTATATATAACTGTCTGATTGCAGGGTCAATTATCTGATGGAACATGGATAGCAGTCAAACAGCTCTCATCAAAGTCGCGGCAAGGCAACCATGAATTTTTAAATGAGATAGGCATGATATCTTGTTTGCAACACCCCAATCTTGTGAAACTTCATGGATGTTGCATTGAAGGGGATCAATTGATGTTGGTATACGAGTACATGAAAAATAATAGCCTGGCGCGTGCTTTATTCAGTGAGTTTACACTCTGCCGTGCAACTAATATTATTTTATGTCTTTTGCCTTGTCATTTATTATATTTCTGTAAGATAGGATACTCTGTGATCATTATGAGAAATTACTAGCACAATCTAATTAATCTTGGGAAGTTTGTCTTTCCAGGAATTTATCCTCTTCCATTCAAACTTAATATGAAGTGAATGCTATTGCTTTATTAGTTGGTTTTTCCCACCCTTTGTCTAGGCAAAATGATTCATATTGGTCTGTACTGGTGCTTGTATTGTTCCCTATCCCCCCCCAATTCTATCACTTTGGCATCATGGAGATAGAAATTTGCAATCATGATTCATATTAATTCAACTATGCATCCTCTTTTTTGCACTGTCTATAGGCTCAAAAAATCAGCTTAAACTTGATTGGCCAACAAGGCTTAGGATCTGTATTGGCATAGCAAAAGGTCTAGCATTTCTTCATGAAGAATCAAGATTCAAGATTGTTCACCGAGATATCAAAGCTACCAATGTGTTGCTGGATGGGAATCTAACCCCAAAAATATCCGACTTTGGGTTAGCTAGACTCAATGAAGAAGAGAAGACCCATATCATCACCCGAATAGCTGGGACAATGTTAGTTATATCTTCCTTGATAATACAACTCTAATGTTTTCTTGATCATGAATTGGAATCTGTTAATTTTGTTTTGCAGAGGATATATGGCACCAGAATATGCATTATGGGGTTACCTGACTTACAAGGCTGATGTTTACAGTTTTGGAGTTATGGTCTTGGAAATTGTTAGTGGGAAGAACAATAACAATTACATGCCAAGTGAAAATTGTGTTTGCCTTTTAGACAAGGTATTCATTCTACTAGGCTTCAATCCCTTATCAATTTTTGGCATATGAAAATCCCTTTTGTTTTGGTAGTTATCCAATGCAAAATATCTTTATTTTCCCCCATCAAAGAAATGTAACAAAAATTCACATTGTAGGCATGTCATCTGCAGCGAATTGAAAAATTAATAGAACTGGTTGATGAAAGACTGGGATCAGAGGTGAACCCAACTGAAGCAATAAATTTGATGAAAGTAGCTCTTCTGTGCACAAATGCATCGCCGTCACATAGGCCTACAATGTCTGAGGTTGTTAACATGCTTGAAGGAAGAATGAGCATTCCAGATGTTATCCCTGAAACAAGTAATTTTGCTGAAGATTTAAGGTTTAAGGCCATGAGGGACATCCATCAACAGAAGGAAAATCACAGCTTGAGCGCAACTGGAACAGACAATTCAACAGGGATCCTCACAGTTAGCTCTCCTTCAATGTTTGGCAATGACATGCATGAGATTTCTTCAGAACCATAATACAACCTAAGTGAGGTTTTGACTTTTAGGGAATATAAACCATAATGGTAACCATGTTGGCATATAGTAGATTTTACCTCATTTTTTACTATTTTATTCGTATGACATGGTGAGTTCACAAATCATATTGTAGGCCCTTCTGTAAATTTCTCACATTAGTTAGGAATTAATATGTTGAGCAAGCCAGGATCAATAAACCTATAGTCTTAAGGTTTTAGTTGGAATATGATGCCAATTCACTTGACCTCGTTTGGTCTTGATTTATTAACTCAAATCTCCTGTCGTTGGCTTCCTTAGATGCTACAACACTTGGAGGGTGAGAATAAAGTTACTTATTTTTCTTTTCCTTTCCCCTCTCCCCTTTCGGGTAGTTGAGGTGGTGTAAGGATTCCATTGTACTTTGGGGTGATTGCCTATCTGAATATATTAGGGTAATGCATATCTTATTCATCTTCGCAATCGATAATCTTCATGTTGTAAATTGTAACTGTTCAAATTTTGGAACTCCTTTAATGGTAGAGGAATGCACTACAGATTGAACAAAATATGCCTCTAGTAAATTTTGAACACTTCAGTTTGAAGTTGCTTTTTTTCTTCTCAATGTTCGGTTTTGCTTTATCATAATTTGAAAAACATTCAAATTTTATAGTTATTTTAAAATAACCTTCATATACTTTCTGCCTAAATAAAAGGAGAAAAATAAAACAATAGGTAAAATTTTTGCCTTATGAATATCTCATAACTATACTAAACACTATACAAGAGTGTATGCCACAAAGTGCAAAATTGAAAATGACCAAATTACTCATAAAAGCTCAAGCCATAACAAGTTCATGCTTAAAACAGATCCACAACATTACATAATCTCAACAACACTACACAAAGGACACTTCTAAAAAACAGGACATGCAAACAACCATAACTTCCCAATTGACAGGAAAATAGGAAGAACATCAAACACTTCTAACTTCTAAGTATCAGCACCATACCCTGCAATTCTGTCTATTATACTAGACACAGTCTCCTTACTTTCTCTCAGGACTTTCACACTCCTGCTAAGCCTTTCACGCTTCCCAGCAATAGAAGGAGATTCAACTAACAACCTTTCGATGCCACCACCTCTAGGTGACATCAAATCTTTAACAATCTCCTCACTTAAATCCTTGTTCACAAGATTGTTAACACTCAGCATCAAATGCAAAGCTATACTATCAATGAGCCGCCTCTGCACAATCTTCCAATAAGCAATCATTCTCATCTTAAGATCAAAAGCTTGAGTCAGCACAGATGTTGTGTGCACCCTCAAATGATTAACATCTATTTTCCCAACCCCTTCAAGTTCAATGTGGGATGGCTTTGTCTCACTGCTCAAAACTTCATACAAGAAAAACTCTTGCTGAGATATCAGCTTATTGTATTCCACCAAAAAGTCTGGATTACATGTGTAATCCGTGTGCATCTCCATTTCAACAGCTTCCATCACATGTTTGGTTGACTTTTCCTTCATCTTTGCAACAAGGTTCTGGCCAGCACGTGCAGTGCAAACCTGAAGCTGATAATAGTTATCAGAATGACGCTTGAGAACAGAAACCACAACATCTTCAAGATAGTTCCACACATTATCAACAAATGTTCTTGGCATGTGTGCAATTCCCTTGACTTTCTTCTGCAGTATACTCAGGAAAGCAGCACGTGGCATAAAGTTTGGTAAACCAATCCATTTTGCTTCTTCCAGCACTTCAATCTCATCCTTCAGAAAATTCCTGGTTGAATCACTCTCAGTAGAATTATAAAGATCAACAGAGTAAGAATCCAGCATCTCCACAAGACGTGCAGTACAATGCATGTATTTATCATCAGGATACTCATCAAATTCCCCTCTTAAAAGAATTTTCCTTAGAGAATCTTTTGCTAATCCAAGAATATGCACAAAAGCAGTCATTGCATCTGCCACAGATGACAAGTTAACAGGCAAATTTTCCAACTCAGTTAAATTAGAACTGAGTTTCTCATTGATCTTCTTCACAATATCAGGCAATGTTTTGGATATAATCATTGCTTGAACCTGAACCAACTTTTGAGCAAGAACTGGAATACCAACAATTGCCTTATCAATCTTGGAAAGAAGTAAGTGAGTCTCAAACAACTTTTGCTCTTCCATTCTAGCCTCTTCATATGACTCATCACCAATTCTGTTTCTCACACAAACATAACCGAGCCCAATGTTTACATCATCAGATGTAACCTTCTCCAACAACCCTTCAGGAGACTTATCAGCTTTTGTTACCACAGCCAGAGTTCTCAAGCCAGTTTTGTCAACAGTCTGTGACATCCTAATGGACTCACAAGTAGTGAAATCAACACTAACATTCAAGATAATGCTCTCTGCAGGCTTAATATACTCCATGATGATGTCCTTTATCTGGTCATAGATATTCTCCGGCTGTCCATGAACAGGAACACGAGTGATACCAGGAAGATCAACCATTGCAAGATCAGGAACACCATTCTTCTTCACAACCAGAGTCAAAGGGTTGTTGGAAATCCCCTTACCATTGCCTGCAAGCTCTTCTGTTGCAATGTTTATTGCATCACACACATTTGATTCATCAGTTGAAATGGTTTTGCCATTGAACTCCAAGACTAATTCGGGCTTTGGTAGAGGGTGGTTCTGGAGCCTCATTATTAAGGGTACCCTTGTACAAATTCCTTGGCCACGTGGCAAGCTAATACCAGCAAGAGATTCAAGGACACTAGACTTTCCTGAGGACTGGTCACCAACAACGACAATCGTTGGAAGTTGAATCCCTTCTTTGGCAATATTGAGGCGCCTGAGATTCTCAACAGCATCAAGAACTGGCCTTATTCTCTCATTGTAGGAGGACACTATTGGTGCCACGACACTAAGAGGCTTAGGTTGTTCTACATGGACAAGGGCAAGGGAGTCATCAGCAACACGTTGTGTTTGTGAAACGGTGTTCTTAGCTCTCTTTGTTGAAGACATTTTCAGGTAACAGACAGAAACAAGGTAAGGAATTTGTTTGGAGTGGTTATGATGAGTGAGTGGAACTGTTGTTTACATGCATATTTATAGAGAAAGTTAGAGGAAAATGAAATGAAGGGACAAAGGGTCGTTTGGTATGTGAAGAAAAAAAGCACGCGTGAATGTTAATTAATTGAGCTTTTTCAGGGGAAATGGAGTTACAGTTGAGCTGTTGAGGTCTTCCAAGGTATGGTTAATTGAAGGATTTCTCGTTAAATGCACAGTAGCGGTAATTGTTTTAAATATTGAGCAAAAATCTTACATTGATTAATTAAAATTAAGATTTTAAGTAACGTATATACTCCATGCTAGTAAAACCCCAACCTGAAGAATTTAATGATGATAATGATGATTCAAGTTTCTGCAGTCTATCTTTTTTTAAGTCACAATTTTAATTTACTTGCGAAAATAAAATAGTAGTAAGAAATAAAATCAACATCCTTACTTTTATTAAAAAATATCAACTATTTTCATATTACTATAACTTTTATTTCTCTTATAATTTTATCCCAAAATAAATTATAATGTGGTTACTTGGAAATTTAATTGAATAGATTAACTAGAAGATTGTTAACCAAAAAAAGATTAACCAGAAGAAAGAAAAATAATAAAGAACTAGAAAATGATCCCACACATTATACGCATGTGAATAATAAATAGGGTTTTGTTGAACTCAACCTAAGGGCTAAAGCCACTAAAATAGAACTTTTTATGAAAAACAATATATGTATTATACTTTTTATTTTTATGCAATAACTGCATTCATTTTAATAAACAACTTCTATTTTTAATAGCTTAAATTAATCACTTAAGACTGAGGTTAACAACAATCTATTTTCTAGTAGTATATTCTTTCACTTCTTCAAAAAATATTTAAAGCTTAGAATGACATCTAGTATTATCTTGGATTACCAAAAGATATAGTTAAGAAAAGAAAATTTAATATTGCCTTGAAATATTAAAATTACATGTATATTTAGAAACAAATATTAACTCTTAAAAATACATTAAAAAATCAGAGTATATTATTTTCCACTTACAACATGATTATTAAGGCTAATATTTCAAAATCAAATTGGTTTCACTAATTTACGATTTACTAGTATTAATAATATATATGTTAATGATATAAAATATCCTAAACAATAAAAAAATATAATTTAAGAAAAGAAAGTTAAAAGTTATGAAATATATTAAATAATATGTATTAAAGAAGAAGAAAAAACTGACTTGGAGAGATAATAGATTTTAGGGGTGTTTAAGAATTGAACTAATCCAACTACGAAATCTAACTAATCTAAATCACAAGTCACATCAATGGCAACCCTAAAAAACCACACCTCCAAACGAGGTGTAGTCCCATCTGTGGTTCCTATTCACGGAACTAAACCAAACCAAACCAAACTTAACTACATTTCTTTAAGTTATATACCGCACAATGCTTAAAAGTAACCTTATAATTAAATTAATGATCATGTGTTATTTGACTTATTAGTTTATTGGACATGACATATACACTTATAGGAGTAATAATTTATACCTAGGGGTTTTTTATTTCCTCTTCAATTCGGTGAGTTCTGATGATAACCAAGTTGTTAATTTACTCCGTTCTTACGAATTTGGACTTGATAATAAGTGTTCCGTGAAATTTAGGTGATTTTGGAATAGTTTAAAGTGCTGGGCAGCTTTGGGGTATTTCTGGACTTTGGTTTCGGTAATTGGCGGCTTAAATTCAGTATATGAGAATTGTTGGAATTCATGTAAATTAATTGTTTAAGCGCCGAAATGTGAAATTAGTAGCATTTAGGATATTAAAGTGTATTATTGGTAATTTTAAGAATTATTGGATTAGCAACTAGTAAGCAGACTTGTGATCGAAAAGTGCCGGACAACGTTGGATAACATTTTCGAGCTTCTGGGATCATCTATTCCAAGTAAGGAAATGATTATATTTTAAATGTATGATTTATGGACGGGTAAGGGGTATATTGTATGTTTATGAGTTATAGAGTTGTGATTCTTTGTGAAATGTTGCGAAATATGATTTTTTTAGTTATTGAATTTATGAAATGTTGATGATATATCCCTTTGGATGATATTTATGAATTGTTGTGTATGATAATGAATATTGTCCATTGTATTATTATTGTATTGCTTGAGATGCAAAGAAATAATTGAATTGATGTTATTATATTGCATGAGATGCAAGGAAATGGTCGAATGAATGTTAATATATACCATGAGATGCTTATTGTTGATGAATAAATGAGAAATGGAATGTATGTGTTGGTGGTTTCGTGAATTCCACAAAAGACCTTGGGTGGGACTCAAGGCAAGCCTTTTGAGTAGGACTTAAGGCTAGCCCGCAACACTGTCGTTGTTGCTGAGAGTGATTGTGTTGCACGAGAGGGCAAACGCTGGTACTAGTAAAACGGCCGGATCAGTTGAGAGCTGAGATTGTTTGAGACATGGCTGAGAGCCTTTATGTTGCAACAATATAATACGTTGTATGTTTATTCAGATCGGTGTAAATATATGCATTAGTATGTGTTATTGAGAATATCACAGCTTGAGATAACTTATGTTATCTGATTAATATGTACAATGCCAGACAGAATGTGGTATATGTTAAGTGGCAGTGATTATGATTGAAAATTGTGTTATATTGATATATGTTATAGAATTGGATAGGTTGAGATCTGTAACAACCCAATTTTTAATTAAATTTGAATCGGTAATTAAACAGTGAAAAGTTAAAGTTTCTTAAAAAAATAAGAAATAAATCTTAGAAAATAGGAAATTTTATCCTGGTTACAGGGATATTTTTATTTCGAAAATCGGATTTAAAATGAGAATAAAAGGAAATAAAATACGATAATAAAACGTAGAATTATTAAGGAACCCATTATTATATTAAAAAAAAAGAGAAAATATCTTCTCTCTCTCGAAAACTCTCTGTGTCTCCTTTTTCCTTCACCGCCTCATTTCCACCGCCATTCTTGCCTATATAAATGGCCTCCCACTTCATTTTTTCTTCAAACCAAATCACCCACATCCTTCTATCCTCTATTATCTTCTAATTCAAACCTTCAAACCTTCGTTTTTGTAACTCTAAGGCCTTCAATTTTGGAATCCTAGAAACCATTTTCCATTGAAGATTCGAGGAGAAACAAGGAGCTTGAGCACAAACCGAGTTCGGGAATCTGAAATTAAGGTAAGAAAGAGGGGATATAATATCGGATAGATGGAAATTAGATTAGAAATATATCAGTATTTGACTAAATAACATTAAATGTGAATAGTTAATTTTTTTTTAGTTAAAGGAATTAAATTTTGAAATTTACATTAATACATTGAAATATGATAATATATTTCTAAAGTTATATGATGATTTAACATCATTTGGTATGCTTAAATTGCAAATTGGAATGGTTAAAACGTATAAAATCACAAAAACTATATGTTGTTCTCGTAACAGCATATGCAGGACCCTATTAGTGCGGTTCCTGTTACAACCGCACTAATAGGTGGCGCACTAATAGTTTCAGAGTTTCTATTTTAAGTTCTTGTTGGTATTTTTGTCAATTTTCTTTTACTATACTACCTTATATGTATATATCATTGTTAACATCTACTTAAATCTTAACTACTAAGACATTAAAAATTATCAAAATCTAAATTTTTTAAACAAAATAATATTAAAGTTATTTAATTGAATAAATGGATAAAATAACTATTTTGAAAATATGTTTCTATATTCCTTGAAATAGATAGTATGATAATTCAATAAATGTTATGGAAAATGTGTTTCCATAACCCTTGGAATAATAATTATAGTAGTTTACATAAAAAATGTTTCCTTATTGTTTGAATTATTAAATGTAGTAATTAGTTTATATTATATTTCCATATTTTTACATATAGTATATGGATTATACTTGTAAATATGATGAAATGTCGTATCTTCTTGAATTTTACAATAAATTCTTATTGTTAAAATTATGAATAAATTTATTGATATAAATTTACTGCATTCATGCATCATATGCATTGGCCGTTCAAAGAATCCGCAGGGGGGTTCTTTGAGGGGGTTCCCGATGGGGGAACGCGCTCTGTTGAGCACAGACCTCTGCGGTGGTTTTATACCACGGCCGTCTTAAGGGCTAAGCAGTGTGTCCTTAAGGGGGGTCCCGCAACACTTGTTATTGATATTATGATATCCGATGTGGTGTTGCATTATGGGGCGCGGTATCGGTTGGATATCCGTAAAAATGTTATTGTTGAAAATCACTGCAGATGTTCCCACCAGAATGGATCCATCATGCATTTTCATTTATATAAAAGAACAGAATATAATAATATCAGTATAAAACAAAATACTTGTTTGGCATTTGCATCGCATAGCATCCTACTTGTGATTGTGTTTGTTCTGATTTAATTTCTATTTATTTGATATTTTATCTCACTCTTTCTGTTACTTGTGGCAACCCTTTAGTGGTTAATCAGGAAGACATGTAACAAAGTGGATGATGCTTGATGTGGATGAATTATGAAGGCTTTTGATGATGATGCTTGCTTGCATGGCTACTATGGCTGTATTATGTGTATGCTATGTTTTGGTACTTTAAATCTTTATATTTTATAAGATCTAGGTGCCTGTTGTAAAATATAATATGTATGGAACTCTGATGTTATGTATAATAATAAGAAGTTAATTATGTAAAGGTTGCGTACTCTGATATTGTATCAGTAACCTCTGGAATCAGGTTGTGAATCTCTTGATAATTACCAGGTGAAAAATAAGTTATCTAAGAGAATTTTATATGGTGAGGGTAATTATCTTGAGATTTGTAAGTTGGCTCCAAGGTGTTACAAGATCCAATTCAATAACTGTCGTTTAACATATAATATGTTCACCCCTATTATGTGGTTATTTTTTAGTGAGATTGGATCGTGATGGTGATTGGTGAGATGTCATCATGCTTGTGTAGGGGGCACTTTGTATATACCTGTATATACCTTGTATAGCTTTTGGTGATATAGCCTTGACCGGATCATTGTATATAGTTATTTTCATGATGTACATATCTTGTGTAGTCGATCTTAGGTAGCTGACGGCTTCACCAGAAGCCTAGACCATATTTTGTAGTCATGTATATGATGATGATATGGATTATGTTGATATTTTGTTATGGTGCCATGGATGATCCTATATTGTTGCATGAGATGCATTGTGTCCAGGAAATATGATTTGGAGCTTTGATGCATTGCATGATTGATGTTGGAAGGAACTATTCATGCATTGTAATTAAATAGATTATACATTTGGACCATGACTTGATGAAGTATAGTTGGAATGTAATGATTTTAAGTGAAATTTATGCATAAACATGGAAGTGGATAGGTCATATTACATTTTGAGATGTTTGGATGCCTTGGAATGATTCCAATAGGTTATATGCATATGGAGAAATGAACCTTGAGTTGTATATTTTTTACTTAAAACGGATAAAAACATGTTTTTATGCATATGCCCCTTGTTTTTGGGTATTTTTTAGTGCGGCCGGTGGCCACACGTCATAAATGATGCATATTAGGTTGTGTCAAACTTTGGTGGTGATTGAATGTCATATGGAGAAGTTAGGATGGTTAGAAGTTGAATTTTTCAACCAATTTTCTACAATCTGTTGCATACTATTCTGCTGGTAATCGATTACCAGTATGCTATAATCGATTACCAGAGAGCAAAATTTAAAAGAAATGTGTTTTGCTCTCGGGTGTAATCGATTACACCTATGTGGTAATCGATTACACTAGAGAGCAAGTTGTGCAGGAAATGTGGTTTATTCTCGGGTGTAATCAATTACCCTATCTGGTAATTGATTACCAGAGTCCCAAATCCACCTTAATGCTCTGATGTGTGTGTAATCGATTACAGTGAGGCTGTAATCGATTACTGGGCCCTCAGACTTATATATTTCACATTTTTAAGCTTCTAAAACTCACCACACTTATAGCTAATGCTTCTTTATGATTGGAAATGTGGTTGTGCGGTCCCGATTGACCAATTTTGGTATTGAATTTAATTAGGAAAAAATTTTCTTTGAATTTTTACTATTATTTTAAATACTAGGATGTTTTAACTTTGATCTCCAAATGTTTGATATTTAAAATGAAAAATTTAAAACTGTCAAACTGAACCAATCGAAAATGCAATGGATTGATTTGGTTTTTGTATTTTTTTTCAATTAAACCAAATCAAACTTTACATTTTTTTATTAAACGATTTGACTCATTTTTTGCTTCAAGATTGAATCGAATAGGGTTTGATTCTCATCGCGAACCTTTCTTCAATTTTTACAAGAATTTGAGAATCAGTTTAAACCAACAAACTATCAATCATCAACTTCGCATTGATTCTTGAACAATTTAGGTAGATTATCATTGATTATGTGGTAAGTCAAACAGTTAGTCTAGTTTTTATTTCATCCAGTTGAATTAAGAGTCTAGTCCAATACAATCATTGATACACTATTAATCTATATCATTTATATATGAGTTTTGTTATAAAATAATATAAATTTTTGAAATTTGCTCATCCTATCAAAAGCTGCTATAGAATTTTTTAAGAAACTTTTAAATAAAATTATAGGAACTAATTAAACACTACTAATATTATGAAAAAAATTATGCATGTTATATGTAAAGTCTTAGCTCCTTATTTTTGAATTATCACCTTATATCCTTATTTCACTTGACAAAGGAGAAGTATATAGAAAAAAAAGATGAATTCACATAAAAAGATAATCAATTATACCGTTATCTCTTCGTTTTACATTGATTATGTCTTAAAAATGATATAAGGTGACTATAGAGTTTATCAAACTTCAATGTATTAAAAAAAAAGAATTTATTTGACTTGTATAATTTTGTATAACATAAGAAATAAAAAAAGTGTTTTATTTAAAACATTATCAATATCCATAAACTTTTATTTATAAAAAATCTTCACACAAATTTCAGTAATTTCCTACGAGAGCAATATTTCACATAGAAAAAAAACTTTTAATATAATTTTTATAGGGTTTTGTTAGTAGACATTGTTTAAGGAATAAAAATAGAAGTTTTTATTAAAAATTGGGTAAATATTACTTGAAAAAAATAAATGAATTTCAATAATATTCTTGAATAAAAACATTTCACTTTAACTTCCTTGGCTAATATTCTTAAGAAATTGATTCGATTTTTCTTTTAAAATTTTTATACTTTTTGAATTATAAACATTGGAAAAAAAAATCTAACCATATTAGAAAAACTGTCAGAAGGGGATGAATCGATACATCATAGGCCAAGTGCCCAAAATGTCAATGTGAAGGCTCTAGGTTTGTAAAAAATTCTAATATAAATATTTTATTTTAATTTCTTTTCAGGCGTAAGATTGCATATATTAGAGAAATTTTTCAAAAAAAATATAAGATGGGTTAACTAGTTATGTAAATATAATTTGACTTATATCATTGTATAATGATTAATATTTATTATATATTATAGATATATTCTATTTCAATAAATTAAAAAAATATTTTTAATTAACCTCAATTTAAGAAGTAAACAAGGTGGGGTGAGGCTCCATAAATAAATAAAGAAGGTGACGGAGAAATCTATAGCCGCCATTATCGTCAATCTTTGTCAGCTAAGCCAATACAACTTGTGCACAAGCACATCCTTTTCTTCTGCCACCCATGGCTTCTCTGTAACTTGATCAAAGTTTAGTGAGCCAATTAATATTCAATACTCTTGGTTATAAAGATATTACAAAAAAGGTAATTAAAAAGATATTACTTTTGATTTGATGTTAATATTCACTAACAGATTATCAAAATGTTTATACTTCAAGAAAAATTAATATGTTGATTTTCTAACTTTATTTTGACTCTTAATCGAATTCTCTAATTTAAACATAAGAGAGAACAAGGATGGTTTCCTATCCCATATTTTTTTAATAATAAATACTCCTCTCTTTTTTTATTTGTCTTTTAAAATAATTATATGTCTCTTAAAAATATAATTATGTCTTTTTACACATTTTATTTACTAACGTCATTTTTTCTTTCTATACTTAAAATCATTTTTTAATTAATGTATCTTTTATTTAAACAAAAAACAAAAGTATAATTGATAAAAGATTATTTAATTTTTTCTAGAAATCTTAAAAAAAAATATATGTTTAGAAACAAATTCAATCTTATAAAAGACAAAACCCTTACTTTGTCTCTGTCTACAGTAGCTTTGGACACTTAGGTCCTCAGTTTGGTAAGTTGCCTCCGTTTATCCCCACGTCTATCATCATCAGACATATAGGTTCCTATTGTGAACAGATGTCGAACGTCTATTAGATTTAGGTGACGTGTGTCGTTAAGTGGCATGTCGTTAGTTAGGTGATGTGGCATCAAAATGACGTTGTTTGGGCCATAGTGCTGATAGAAAACCCTAAACCCTAAATTGTTTCTCCCATTTATGCATCATTACTTATTTTTCCTCTGTCGTATAGCGTTCTCCCATATTTTGAACCCTAATTTGATTCTAGTCCCTAAGTTGAGAGTTACGACCCTAACAGAGAAGAGCAACTGCTAGAGGAGCGAAACCAACCTTAAACCCCCAATTCCCCGGTGTGCGAGTTACGACCCTAACACAGAATACCAAGTTCTGGAGGAACGAAACCAACCCTAAACCCCTAATTCCCCAGCGTGGTTGATGGTCTTGTAAGGATCAACACTAGCGTTGAAGGTGCATGTCACTGTGGAGAAGAATGATGGGAGATCTCGTTGAGGTTAGTAATCGTTCTCTTGTGAATATGAAGTCCTTTGGTCGTTAGGGTACTATTAAAGAAAAGTCTGGTTGAAAAAGGAAGTATGGAATTTTACTAAACCAGACCCAGATTACGTTTTATCTTCAGACCTCGGATTTGTTAATAACACTCATCAAGAATCCATTGGAAAATGAAGTCTGTATATCAAGAAACTAATTAGTGTATTCAAGTGTTTCAGGTTAAATAATGCACAGGCTATAAAACAAAGAGGGAGTCCATGTGCTCAAAATCTAATTTCCAGCATTTGGATGATGTCCAAGAGTCTGATAGAAGAAGCTTATCTTACCCGATCAGACTTATAGAGCATTAGAAGAAAAATGTTGCCTCTAAGGATTCAATTACAATGTGCTTAATTCCATTTGCGTATTGCATTGGGTTTTATGCTCGTATCAAATATGCATGCTTATCATAAAAAAACAAGAGACAAACAAAGTTCAGCAGCCAAATTCAACATACCTAACTCTGCGCATGAACAGAAAAAACTAAACCAAAGTTAGAATATGTGTCGGTATAAATTTAGAGGATTACAACATTGACTTCTACTTTTTGTATCAATCAAATGAAGCAAATGAATTAGTTTATTTGTTGATGAATCAAAAGAGACTATTTTTCATGCAAGCACTGTCAAGCCCTACTACCAGACTCTTGAACCTCTCTCTAATTATCAAAGGTCTAGTAATTAAAGCTCAAGGCAAACACTTTACAGGATTTTCAATGTTTATATCTCCTTTCAAGGATCAGCAACGGTCATATTCCAACACCTATTTATACTAAACAAGATTGAATTACAAGGGGTAAGAATTTATTGAGAAATCTCTTAAGTCAAATCATTTTTCATTGTAATTCATTCAATCTTTCTTTTTAGACAGAGACCTTTCTTACTCATTCTACCTCTAGTAAACCTTAGTTTCGTGTCATTTTATAACTTAGTGTACAATCTCTTAATTGTATATCTCTCATACACTAAGTTCTATGAGCCAATTTCCATTTCTTATAAACAATTTGTAAAGTCTAGTGTGTTGTTAGCATTTCTGAGTGTAGGAAACACTTTGTGGCCTGAAGAGGCTTTAAAAAAAAATACTTAGGTTAAGCTAGAAGTGGCTTGTCAAAAGAATACTTGGGTTTAAGCTAGGAGTGGCTGAAGTTAAGAATACTTGTGGCACTGGTCTGGTGCTATTATTGTAAAGGAAAATTTACAATAGTGGAAATCCTTCAAGTTAGAAGGGACTGGACGTAGCTTCTGTGTTGGAAGTGAACCAATATAAATTCTCTATGTTGTTTTCCTTCCCTTGCTCTTTAAAGTCAGCTTTGTAAATATTGGTTATTTGTTTTCTTTGGTTCATTATTCCGTGAAAAGAGTCTCTGACTTATTCAACTCCCTTTCTAAGCTAGACTCTGAATAATCAATTGGTATCAGAGCTTGTTCTTTGGGTTGATCACTCCATTGAGTGGAAAGGATAAAGATCTATGATAACCTCTTAGAGTAATCAACTGATTGCAGAAGGATCTTCAATCAACATGCCTTCTTCCTTCTTTGGAGAAGACTACCTATATTGGAAGGATAGAATGGAAATGTTCATAAAATCCACCCAGTATAGTCTATGGGCAGTAATTGTAAATGGTGATTATGAGACTCCTGTTGATGAGGATGGAAAGCCTAAAGCTGAAGTTGAATAGAGTACTGTGGATATCCAAAAGATAGAGATAAATGTCAAGACAAGATTCTTGCTTACTTGTGCTCTCAACAAATCAGACTATAATAAAGCATTCAGTTACAAAATAGCTAAAGAAGTCTGGGATGCTTTTCAACGCAATTATGAAGGTACCTTCAATGTCAAAAGGTCCAAGAAAATACTGTTAACTAAATAGTATAATACTTTCAAGATAGAGGAACATGAGACTGTGGATGAAATATTTGGAAGATTCCAAACCCTGTTAAATAAGCTCAAAGCTCTTGGAACTACTCCCTCTGTAAAAAAACATCAACGTAAAGCTTCTTGGAAGCTTTCCAGAAAGGTTTGATGAAAAATGCTCAGCTCTAGAAGAAGCTCAAGACCTGAGTACATTTTCCTTGAATGAATTGCTTGGAGTACTCAGAGTACATAAGTTGAAGCTAAAGCAGAAGGAACTCAACAAACCTTCCTCCACCAAGAGTATTGCTTTAAAGTCAGAGGAATCAAACAAAAAATCCAAAGCACTAAAAGCTAAAAAGACCATAAGTTCTGACCTAGACTCTGATGAATTAGAAACTGATACAGATGAGGAATTGGCCCTTGTAACCAAGAGATTTCACAGGCTGTTAAAGAAGAAGAAGTTTAGACTTGACAAGTTTTAGAGGAAGGATCACAAAGGTAAAAATCAATTTAAGTTTAAAACTAACAAATCTGTTCTAGAATGTTTCAACTACAGGAACTAGGACATATGAAAGTAGAATGTCCTCTTTTGAACAAAGATAAGAAGGACAGAAAGGAAAAAAGAAAGTTTCCCAAGAAACATGAAGGATTAATAACTCAGGATGATGAAGAGTCATCATGTTCTGAAGAGTCTGAAAAAGAGACAATCTACACAAATTTGTCTCATAGAAAATGAGTAACCAGACTCTGAAACAAGCTCAAGTGAGTTAGAATCTAAGGATGTAAGTTATACTAAACTAAAACAGAATTATGATTTATAACAGTGATTTTTCTAAACTTTTGAAAAACTTCAAAAAGCTGAAAGTAAAGCATGTTGACATGGTCACTGATTTTGAAAATCAAATTTTAAAATTTAAGGAAGAAAATCTTGACAAAAATTCTTTGAAAGAAATGGAAGAAAATAAGAAAATGCACCTTGAAGAGTTAAGCAAACTCAAAAGAAAACACTATTTTGAAAACAAATTTTGAAAGTTCCAAAGTTTGTTGCAACTCTCAAAGTGAAGAAGTCATTAGGTTACAAAGTAAAGTTGACTCTCTTACCTCACACTTGAGCAAGTTTATAAACAGTACTGGAAACTTGAACATACTTTTAGGAAAATCCCATGGTAACCATAAAAAGACCAGGTCTGGGATATGTAGAGGAAAATGATTTCAAACATTCTTCACCTCCTACATTTGTTTCAAAAATTTAGAAGCATGTCAAATGTAATTACTACAAGAAGCATGGTCATTTGATCAATTATTGAAGAAAAAGGAAAAGAAGAAATGAGAAATAAGAAAATTGCTAACAATGCAGGACCTAAAAAGATATGGGTACCAAAGTCATTAATTATTCCAACTGTAGATGTACTTGAAAACAAAGATAGAACCTCTGCACTGGTATCTGGACAGTGGATGCTTGTATCATATGACAAGAAGAAGGTCTATGTTTCTAGACCTGAAGCAGTTTAGAAGTGGAACTGTCACCTTTGGAGGAAACCAAACTAGAAGAATCATTGGGTATGGTAGAGTGAGAAACTGTCAAATCTAGATTTTGATGATGTAGGAATTCTACAACAAGAAGCTGAACAAGAAAAGCAAAGAACATATCCTGATTAATCAGAACCAGCTTAACATGGAGATAAAGATTTTAAAAAAAATAATCAATGCCTGAACCAAAAAAGCCAAGAGATTGGAAGTTCAAAGCTTATCATCCTTAATTGGAGATTAGGCAGCTGGTGTTAAAACAAGATCCAAGCTTCAGAACCAATCCTCAGTTGCTCTAGTATCAAAATTAGAACCAAAGAATGTTGTAGAAACATTAGATGACACTGATTTGATCATTGCTATACAAGAGGAGCTAAACCAGCTTGAAAGAAACAAAGTATGGAACCTTATTTCAAGACCCAAAAATAAGTGCATTATTGTAACTAAATGGGTCTTCAGAAATAAGCTTGATGAAGATGGAAAAGTTATCAGAAATAAAGCTAGACTTATAGCTCAAGCAAGAAGATATAGACTTTATTGAAACATTTACACATGTAGCCAGACTTGAGGCTATCAGAATACTTCTTGTATTTGTTGCATATAAAGGTATTACATTATATCAGATGGATGTAAAAAGTGCTACTCTAAATGGTTTCATTGAAGAAGAAGTTTATGTAAAACAACCTTCTGGTTTTGAAAATGTGTCTTTTCCAAGTCATGCTTTCAAATTAAGAAAAACATTGTATGGTCTAAAACAAGCTCCAAGGGCTTCATATGATAGACTCAGTTCTTTTCTAATTTCAAAAGGCTTTACAAGAGGAAAAGTAGACACAACTCTATTCAAAAAAAGCTCTCAGAAACACTTTATTATTGTATAGATTATGTGGATGATATTTTTTTTGGTGTTACTGATGAAATTCTGTGCAAAGGTTTTTCTGATATGATGCAAACTGAATTTAAAATGAGTATGATGGGAGAACTTAAATTCTTCCTAGGCTTGCTAATTAAATAGACTAATGATGGTATTTTCATCTATCAGCAAAAATACACCAAGGAGTTGCTTAAAAAGTTTAAAATGGTTAATGCTAAACCCATGAGCACTCCTATGCATCCAAACTGTATAATAAATAAAGATGAATCTGGTACATAAGTGGATCAGACCTTGTACAGAGGAATGATAGAATCATTTCTGTACCTCACATCCAGTAGACTTGACATAATGTTTAGTGTTTGCATGTGTGCAGGATATCAATTAGACCCCAAGGAATCACATTTGTCTGTAGTGAAGAGGATTCTAAGATATCTTGTTGGCACAACTAACCTTAGGCTATTCTATAAGAGAACAAACTCTTTCTCTTTATCTGGATACTATGATGCAGATTTTGCATGTGATAGAGTGGATAGAAAAATCACAAGTGATGGATGTCATTTCCTAGGCAAAAGTCTGATATCATGGGGAAGCAAAAAGTAAAACTCAATTGCTCTCTCAAAAATAGAAGCATAATACATGTCTGCAGCAAGCTGTTGCTCTCAGCTTCTTTGGATCAAATACCAGCTTGAAGATTATTCTATCAAAGAAGAAGAGATTCCTATGTGGTGATCACATAAGTGCAATAAATCTGTCAAAGAATCCCATTCAACATTCAAAGGTAAAGCACATTAAAGTAAAATATCATTTCATCAGAGATTATATGTAAAAAGGGATTCTAGACATGAAGTTTGTGGACACAGATCATCAGTGGGTAGATATCCTTACACAGCCTCTGGATGAGGCCAAGTTTGCTTTTATTAAGCACAGTTTAATGTTAAGAATCATTTTGATGCATGAAATGTTCTTTATGAAAAGTCTAATTTAATTTAATATATCTTAACCCATACTTATATTCTTCTAAATATTTTGAGAGAGAAAATTGCTTAAGTCTTTTGGGATTCGTGATAACTATCAAAACGTTTCACTTTTAATTACTTTTTATTTTGAAAAGTACAACATGACAACAGTTAATAGCTTTTTATGTAACTGCCGCCTCATCGTGCTCCCCTCTCTCTTCCCACTAGTAGATAGTTATTGCCTTTTAAATTGAGCCTTTTCATTTACAAATCATTTTCTTCACTTACGAAAAACCCTTTCACCTTTCCTTCTCTAAAGAACTCTTCATTTTCGTAAACCCTAAAACCTCCCTCCTTCTTCTTTATTGAGCATCAGTCATGGCATTCAAAGTATCAGATATTAAGGAATCATCTTTATTCCACCCCAAACAGCACAAGATGGATGGAAGAGATATTTCAGAGGAAATCTGTGGTATTGGCTGGACCAAGTCCTGTCTTGATAGAGAGCCCTATTCACCTTCTTTGGTTTTGGAGTTTTGGAAGACAGTATCTGTTGACAAGTCCAAATTTATTGTATTGGGCAAACTAAAAGGGAAAGTGATAGAGATTTCTGAAGATGTCTTAGTTATAGTTACTGGTTGCCCAACTGTGGGAGAAGTCTTCATAGAAGACTTTGAGTTTGAAGTGGTCTCTAGCCTAGAGATCAATGAGATGCTCTATGGTACTGAATTACCTACCAAAATTGTATATGGAAACTTGATACCAAAGGTCAAGATGCTTCACCTGGTGATGAAGCAAGTATTCTACCCTCACAAATGAGCTAAAGATATTGTGAGCAAGCTCGGGTTTTGCATGAATCACACATTAATGAAGGAGAAACTAAGTTTGCCCAATGTTATTATGACTTACTTAATCTCTTCTATTAGGAAAAAGCAAAATAAGATCTCATACCCAGCAGTGCTGATTAAGGTTTTTGCACTGGAGAATGTGTAAACCCAAACCGTTAGTAATCTGGTGACACCTACCTCCTTGATGAGCAAGATACCAATCTTCTCACCTGTATTGAACTAGACTATGGAGAGTTTTCTTCCTCTCGTCCTAAGAAGAAAAGGTCTACCCCTCCAGATTCTAGGAAGCGGAAGGTTGAGGTTGACAAACCAAAACCAACCCCCAAGAGGAAAAGTAACAGAGTGAAATATGCTACTATAAAGGTTAGAAAAATAATTTTGGATTTTTTTTATGAATCAGTCTCTGATGATTCAAGTCAATCTGACTCACCTTTGGATATGAAACCATGTAAGGTGATCCCTTCTCCCTTTCTAGTAAAGGATTCAGATCCTGCAAAGCCCATGGAATCTAAACCAAAAGCTGCTAAAGAGTCTTCTGACTCTGATGATGAGATTACCCTCACTCAGCTTTAAAGAAAGTCAGTGGCTAAGAAATCTAAACCTGAGCAGTAGCAATAGTCTTCTCCCCAACAAGATCAACCTCCACAAGAGCAACTACAACAATCATCTAAGCCGCAATAGTAACAAGCCTCTCAACAAGTTTCTCAGCAAGCTCCACATCAATAGAAGTCTCAACAGTAGTAGTAGAAAACTGTTTAGAAGCAATAGACCTCTGTTGAAATCTATCAAAAATTCATCAACATCTTCGCTGCTTTGCATCCTAAATTTTTTTTACATAAATGGTCTGGAACAAAATGGCAGGAGAAATTCAATAAGATGAAAGATGAATATCTGAAAGTAATGAAAGCCAATCATGAGGAACTGATAAAATGTAGAGGCTACCCAAGCTTTATTGACTATGTGAAGTTCATCTCTGGTCATCTAAAGAAGTTTCTTGAGTATGATGTGCTGAAATGGACTCATCTAGACTGGATGAACAAGTTTTATGAAATCATTGGAGAATTTCAGAGTGATGAGACTCAGTTTAATTTTGCTCTCACAAAGAAAAGGAAGAAAAGAGCCTTAGAGTCTGGGACAGCTAAAGAAAGCTAGAACTAAATCTGTAAGTAACCCAGATTCTCTATCTTCCCTTCTCTCAGAGATCTCTTAGCCAACCTTACCCTCTCAACCAATTCCTATATTTGTGATCCCTTACCATAAACTTTGCACCCAGACCCTTCTAGAAAATAATCTTATCATTGTTCCCCTTCCGGACCCTCCTACTTTTGGTCTTCCCTATAAAAATCCTCCATTTCATATTGTTAACCCTCATCCCCCTAGTTAGACTTTTCAAGCCTATCCTTGATCCTACTGACCCTGGTTACAGAAACCTTTATAACCTACCCATAAAGAGACTATTACCTCATCCTCACTTTCTATCACTTGAGGACATTGCCATGCATCAAGTTCTAGTGGTTGAGCAAGTTTGTGTTGCAAGAAAAATGAAATATAGTATTAACAAACTCAAGCTTCAAGCTTCGAAACTACCTGGTTCAACCTCGAGCATAAGTACCCAATATTCAATAAATTTAAGAGTTACGAAACTAGTTGACGGGATATCAAAACTACCCCGGAGCTCTAAAATCCTACTGACATCGCTTCTAAAGTACACGACTAAACAAGAGGAAAGAAATGGGTATGTCAAAATTTTTGTAACGAAATTCACTACAACTTTTATGAAGACATTGAAAACCAATTCAGAGCCAAATAACCCCAATTTTTAAAATAAGGTTTATGCCCGTAATCAGATTCCAATTAGGATAATGCTTAGTTTTTGAGGCATAACTTTTGCTCTAGATATTGGACTTAGGCATTCTTTGGCTCGTTGGAAATAGAAAATAAAGAGGAACAAGTTTTATGTTGATGATTTTTCCAAAAACAGAGCAAAAGAGCCTCATCCAAATGGATCAAAATGCCACAAAAATTAGACAATTTTTAGCATATGAAAAAATGGAAGATAATGACCATGCATGTGAAGATAGATATGCATGCAAGGTGTAACATCCTGAATAATTAAGCTAAAATTTTGATTGGCGGAAAATATTAATAATTGCCCTCGAAATTTATTTGAGATTTTTGGGAATTAGTATTATTATAAATATAATTATAAATAATTAAATATTATGGAATTAAATAAATTTACTTGAGTGATTAATTACAAAGTTTAAAAGAGGTGTAATTAGATAAAGGTAAATTTAGAAGTTACCAATAAGGGTTAAAAGTAAAAGTTTTAATTAAAACTTTAGGGGAAAATATAAAAGAAATAGGGAAATAACCATTTTACCCCTGGGTCTTAAATAATAAAACTTATTTCTCCTCCCTCATCTTCTTCACGCGAACTTATCTTTTTCTTTTTTCCTCACCATTGCCGAAAGCTTAGTGCTTCCAATGGGAGGTCTGTTTTGCGTCGAAACTTTAAAGTAACTACGTTTCTGGGATCGTGACTTTGAGGTGAGCATTATGGACCCATCAAATTGAGTTATCTCTCCCTCTTCTCTTTCTCTCTCTAGCCGAATGGCCATGCATGGTGGGAGAAGGTTCTGTTTCCCATTCCTCTAGCGCATGAGAGCTTGGAAATGATATTTAGAGCAATGAGGGTAGTATAACGCTAATGGGTTTTGTGTTTTGACCTTCGTAGGTAGCGAAACGAATGCTGGGGGACCGAGTGGTAAAGCGAGTGTTAGATTCAGAAGTAGGACCTTGAGCCAAGCACCTAGAGGACGTAACTGACATCAAGAACAAATCGTTGAAGCTTGGAATCGAGATAAGGGGGTGTTCGGGTTGTAATTAAATAGAATAGGTGCGTAAGTCGAGCTTGGGTCATTTAACTAGACCTTGAAATAGTGAGAAAAGTTACTAAATGATAATTGTATGTGTCTGCATGTATGAATATGAATTGTAGATATATTGTAGTGGTTATTAAATTAAAGTGTTCTAAATTGTGATGAATCGATGTGTATGCTGGCACTATGTTGGTGGGCTTGACATGTTGGTCGCCCCAGTTGATAATTATGATCTGTTATTGATGGCCACATGATCTGTGATGCATGATTATGTAGTGTGGGATGGCTGACGGTATATATAGCCCCTTATTTTTTGGCTTCCGTGGTTTTTGTACCCAGTTGAGCTACCCTGTGGTCAGGTAGGACCCAATGGTTGAGGTGGAAAGTCAAGCAGGACTTGGTGGACCAAGCAGAGTTCACGGGGAGTTAAGTAGGACCCCCAGCTGAAGGCTGATGCTTTAGTATCCGGATACTAGGTGTTGAATTATGTGAGAGTCAGTTGTGATACTTGATGAAATTGTTGACATTGTGTGATGATGTGAATGTGTTCTATCATATGTGTTGGTTGTGAATTGTATTTTGAGGATACTGAAACTTGAATGAAGCTAAGAATCTGTAAGTATGAATTGGTGGATAAAGGAAAGTGAAATTAATTGCATAAGGTAGAGTTAGTGTATTAGTATTAGCGATAACACTTTAGTAATTATGTACCTCGTTATTTAATTACCGTTCTAAATTAATTATGATTTACCAAACACTCACCCTTGCTGTGGTTTTCTTTAATTTAGTAACCAGTGACAAGGAGGATGTTGAGGACTCGGAGGTGCGCCAAGCGGAGAACTGATGCCAAGAAGTGAAGAAAATCATGGAATAAATGATGTGTGTAATGTGTAATGTGTTTTATGTATATAATGTCATAATATATTGCTTATGTGTATTGGATTAATCTAGAATATGGTCAATGTGGTTATGATTGTGATAGATAATGAGTTAGAATTTGTATGTTGGTTGATGAGGATATGAATTCATGTTGGTGAGGTAGTAAGGTGTTGATGGCTGTGTTAATTTTCATGAATTGGATGTATATTGGCATGGAGCCAATATTATGTGTAGATGATAAGTTGCTATGGGTAGGTCTTGTTTATATTTGTGAGGCGCGAATGATGCAAGTTGTGTGTGAATTGTTTATTGCTTTGATGATTATGATGTAAATTGCACGTGCATTGTTAGCACCTAGACGATGAAACAAAGAAATGATGTATTTGATTGTAAGGCATTTGATGAATTAGAATTAGGATTGATGAGTATGTTTAGTGGAATCAATCCTGAATATATGTTTGAAAGGTATATAGATGGATAATTCAGGCTAAATGATGCATATGAAGGTTTAGGCATACTGGTTGGTGTAAAAAGTTTTAGTTTTCATGCATGTTCTGCAAAACTCACTCAAGCGAGGTGTATTCTCGCTCAAGCAAGATTTCTTAGCATCAGTAGTGTGGTCTCAGGCCTAGTCTTGCTCAAGCGGGAATGATTCTCGCTTAGGCGAGACATGCATACATCAGGAGGGGTGGTTACTGGATGAATCTCGCTCAAGCAGGCTTAGCCTCGCTCGGGCGAGGGCCAGGCAAATCGATTCTGTGTCGATTTTGCTCAAGCGAGCGAGTAGGGATTTAGTTCTGGAGTGTTTCTGTTTAAGCGACATGGCCTGCTTGAGCCTCTCGCATAAGCGAGTAATGTTGGTGGGGATTCTGGAGCATTTTCGCTCAAGCGAACTCTATTCGCTCAAGCGAAATAGGGACCTGATGCATATTGTTTCCCTCACTCAAGCACGCTCGGTGGCTCGCCCGAGAGTGGTTTGGGGAAATGGCTCAAGCGAGTGGGGACTCCCTCAAGCGACCTTCGCTGGTCTCGCTTAAGCGAGTCAGGGTCTCGCTCAAGCGAGCAGCCCCTGACCCCATTTTCTTCTTTTGCTTTATTTAATCATTTTGCTTGATTATTTTGAGTTCTATGAATTGCATAGATATATATACTTTTATTTAATGGCAATACTATAATTTAACAAATTGAAGACACATCTTTCAACCTCTTTCTATATATAAATTTCCCTTCACTTCTAATATTTTTTTATTATTTATTGTGAAAATTTTCCTCTGTATCTTATTGTATTTTATTAAGCGGCATAGTAGTGTATTTTAATTAACTTTAATTGTATGGTTTGTGTCTAATAACTAGGAGGGACGTTATACAAGGGAAGGGTAAAGCATAACTTACCGATGTCGGTTTTGCACTAATTAGTGACTGAAAAGCTACACTCTGGCTTTGATCAAGCCTCCGGTCGACCTTGACAAAACCTTTGAGCTTTACGATAACGACGACCATGCATGTGGAGGCGTTTGAGAAAGGAAGAGAGGAAGAGGGAGGCACAATGATGGTGGTGGAACTATGGAGAAGCTTTGCCTTTAGGGTTGCACATGTGAGTAAAGAAAGTGGAACGGAAGACACAGTGGTGGAAAAGGGTGGAATGGAAGTGAAAATGAAGAAGTGAGAAGTAAATATGGAAAAAGGAATGGTGTGTGGTGGTGCTCGGTGTTAAGAGAGAAAAGAGAAGAAAATAAGAGGGTCTTTTAGAGTGGTGGTGTCACGATGATAGGATAAATAGAGGAAAGAATTTTTGAAATAATGTTTAAGTGTGGTGGTGAGGTAAAATGACTTAGAGAAGAAGTTGTTGTGAGTTGATGAGTGCGTGGAGGTGGGCTAGATGTCACGGTGAAGATGAGAATGAATGGGGTGAGGTGGTGTGGTGTGAGGGAGTGAGATGGTGAGTGAAAATTTAACACGAAGTGGGTCGAAACGACGCGATACATGTTTAAATAACGTGGAACCAAATTATAATACATGTAAAAATTAATGGAAACATGCATACATTGATGATAGTTTGGTTCTTGATGACTACGGGTTTCCCTAAATATCCTATTTAATAAAATGAAAATGTTACAATAGCCAAATATTATATACGTAAAATCTTGATTTTAATTATTGGTTGATTTTATTAACCAGAAAAATACTTAGGGAACGTCAAATTATTTAACAACGGGTACATTATCTTTCAAATATTATCTGGGCAATTTTTTTAGGTAACCAAAAGTTACTGAACATCAAATTCACCTTATACTCGAAGAACTTAGGCTCCCCACTGGACCTAGGTGTAAAATACCGTACTCCACTAAGACGGTGTAAAACTAAGAGCTAAGAGAGATAACTCCAGACACCGGTCAAGACGGTCAACACCTTAACCCTGGTTCTAGAACAAAACATTGGCACGCCCAGTGGGACCGCATAAATTGTGAGTCTCACATCGCAATGAAGAAGAAGACATAGAGCGTCTGAGAGGAGGTGAAACTCCAGAGAGGCATGTCTAAAATGTGGTAAGGACGTTGGATTACAATGAGTGGATAGTGGAGACCTCTGGGACAGAGTTGAGGACACAGGCAGTAGTACGTCTAGATCCTAGAGACGAGATTATAAGGCAATTGTGTCAGGAAATCCAAGAGCTTCGAAGGGAGAACTGTAACACCCCCTTATATACACGAGACATATATCTATTCTTCTTGCTCTTTTTTTTAGAAAGATATACATATTTATCACTTCTTATCTCGTGTATACAAGGACATATATACATCTGATTTTCTTTGAATTTTGAAAGTAAAAAGTTTCAAATTATTTATAATGATAAAATGAACTTTCAGAAAATCATAAGTGATCAAAGATTTCAGTATCATATCCAAAGAATAAGGTTTATTAAAGTTTAACCTTTACATTGATTTACAATCATCCAACTTAATATTGTATTAAGGTAAACTAAAACTAAAAATTTAATACTTCTACTTCGACTGTAACCAATTATTTCCTTATCTTCAAACCATGTGATTTTGAATCCTATTCTTGTCACCTCTCTTCTCCTATCTGATTGAGGATGAGACCAATTTACCCTCTTGTAATTTTATCCTTTCATCTTGAACTGCTAGCTATATATCATATAACATATATTTTGGACACAAAATTCAAACAAGAAGGAGTGAGAAACAGAATATAATACTTTACAGATAAGACATAAGCATAAGGGTTTTCATAACATAACAATTATATTTTCATTCACAACCACCCACATAGAATGTCACAATCATATGAATGTCATGCAATGTTTTTAATACTATCATCTCATTCATTCTATGCATGTGGGCCCTTAAAGCTTTAGTTTGCACTGGGCCAACCAGGAGTTTACACTGTTCCATAAATTCCGGATAATAATAACATGGCATATGAACAGCTCAACTGGCGTGGAAACACTTAGAGACTAGTCAGACTGAGAAAGTTTTTATTGTGAAAGTACCCGACACTAGGGAGCGACCCCAGGTCACCTGAAGCACCCTTTCACACCCTCTCATCCCAAGGCTCGCAATTAAGCCTCCTCTAATGTATCCTCGGTTTCTATAATCCGTCCCCATGCAATATCACATCTCATTTCTCTTTAATGATTCATGATGCATGAACTACTCGCATATTTAGTTGGTTAAGACTTTTAGAAACTCAATTATTAAATACCATAAAGGTTCACAAAATCATCACAATAAACTGTACATTCCCATAAGTTCTTCTTTAAACTTCTGTTATACTGAAATAATTTAGTACAGTCTTCAAATTTAGATCTTACCAAAATTGAGTTTCCAAGCCTTAAATATCTCAAAACTTTCTCTTAAAAATCTTCACATATTTACATAATCTTTCTCAATTTGAATCTTAACTAGATTGAGTTTTAGAAATCTCGACAAAATATTCTTTAGTTATTTCGTTGGGGAAAACCAAAATAATTTACTTTAAACTTCTAATTTCTAAAGAAAATAATTTAAAATCATTAACTAAGAATACTTAAAACTATAAAAATTTTCTTTAATTCAAGAATTAATTATCTCAACCTCTGATTTTCATAAAATAACTTCTTTCTAATACTAGATTTTATTATTGAAATTAAAAATAAAATTAGTGAAAATTATTTCTAAGAAGAAATAAAAGACTAAAAAAAATTATAAAATACTTTCTCTTGGAATAAAAATTTAAAGAGTAAGGTAAGAAAATTCTTACTGAGTTTTAACTTTCCGTCATGCTTGCTATATGCTCAAACTTCATATCACAAGGTCATCAAACATTCATCAACCACAATCAAGTATAGTAATCTCATCAATCACAAACAAATATTATCAATCATAATTGCATATTATTAATCACAGTCTAATACAATATCATTAATCGAAATCAAATACAATTAATTATAATCAAGTCAAATCAACTAAATATCGCTCATAAATATAATCCAAATTTTAATGGTTATTTAAATTAGTAGTTTTGATTTTTGAGTCCTTATAGTCCATTCCTCGCACAGGTCTATATAAGTCCATATATATAATCCAGTCTTCGCATAGGTATAGTTCAGTCTAGACAGGTCATAATAGTCCAAGTCCTTGCATAGGTTTAGTTCGATCCATATAGGATATAAAAATCCAAGTCCTTGCATAGGTTTAGTCCAGTCCGTATAAGTTATAATAATTCAGATCCATGTATAGATATTTCAGAATAAGTTACACAATATATTAAATTTATTATAAATTTTAAGTTGAGAAGTTATTACTTTAAAATAATAATATTATTAAATTTAAAAGGAGTAGGGGACTCCTCCCTTTATTCTTATGTCTTTCATATTATATTCTTATCTCACCCCCCCTTACCTCTTGTATACCGATTCGTTATTGAAAATCCGTGCGCGCCTCGTCTCCGAGTTCTAAAACATACCAATTTCATTTTAATATAATTACAAGATGAAAATTAAGATTACTACTTAAAATAAAAATAGTAAATTTTGAATAGTGAATAGTAAATAGTGAATAGTGAATAGTAACAGTAAATGGTAACAGTAAATAGTAAAACGTGAATAGTAACAGTAAATAGTAAATTGTGAATAGTAACGGTAAATAGTAAAACATGAATAGTAAAGGTAAATAGTAACAGTAAAGGTAAATAGTAATAGTAAATAGTAATTTACTATTTGAATAGTAATTTACTATTGAAATAGTAATTTACTATTGCAATAGTGTTTACTATGCAGAATAGTAACTTAAAATAATATTATTTCCAGTATAATAATAGATTTCTAAAAACGATATAAAAATAATCATAAAAAATATAAAAGAGATGTATTCGTACCTTAGAATTTTAGCAGAACCTTCTTCCAAAAATTTTATTTCTCTCTCTTACTTCCACCACTATCTCACTAACACTACTATATTAAGAAAACTTAATCTGAAATTGTGAATTCTAAAGAAGAATTCCTTCGGTATTTATAGGAAAAAAAATTTACTTTGCATTCCATTATTTTAATATAAAAGTACTATGCATTTTTTGAAATTTAAAACTTGGTTACTGTCCAACTTTTGAAAATTTCATACATGCACAGTGTTTTGCATAGTAAATGTCGGCAGAATTATTAAGCCAAATAGTAACCTTTCACTCGGTATATTTTAAATATTCAAAATTAATCCTTTTTGAAATTTAGTGATATTATATCAGTTCTCACTAATTTTATGATAAGTAATATAAAGTTTAAATTTTAAAAATCTAAAAGTTTCTGTTAATAAAAATTTATTAGTACGTTTTCAATTTTTTTACAATTGGTAAAAATCAAGATTTTACTCAAACTAATAATTTTTTGATAAGTCTACTTGAAATAGATTTTAGAAAATTTTCTTATAATTTAACTTTACATTCTTGTAAATATTTTTAATTTTAAGCAGCTTTATATGAATTTAAAATTATTTAAAATATATTATTTTATTAAAATAATTCAAAATTTTCAAAAAAAATTCCAGAAAATCATAAATATTATGTAGATCAAAAAGTTCAAAAGAACCATAGTCTAATTCCTTCAAAATTTTATTTTAAAATTCTAATAAGAGTTAAATCTTAAATATGTAAAAACATAAATATAAGAACATAAAATAAAAATGATGAATAATAAAGATATTAAAAATTCTTAATATAATTTTCTTAATTAATGAATACTAATTAAGTCATTTTAAAATTCTCATTCAGAAATATTTTCATTTTCTTTTTATTATTATTATTTAAAAAACAAATAATTAAATATAAATACCAAAATAAAAAAATGATAATAATAAACTAACTTATAGTAAGTATTTCTCAAGAAAGATATATTAATATCTATTTCCTATTTGTGATGAAAATGGGATGTTACAAGAACCGAGGTAGAGACCAGTGGCAGCAATACATTCTCCACTAATAGGAGCGGTGTTTGACTTATGCATACAATGAGTAGGAATCTACGCATTAGACTAAAGAGATGAGTAGCCAAAGAAGGTAATGCACCATGGTAAGGGAGGTGAATATTGTTTTAAGATACCATTCACCGGGAGATTAATGAGTATCCCCATTCCTAGGCATCTACAGACCCCGTAGGCGTTGTCTGTAGGGAAGTACATAGGGGAGTCTGACCTCGGTAGCCATTTGGATGCCTATGTAAATAAGTCCCTATTTTTAGGAGCAGAGGAAGATGTTATGTGCAGGATGTTCCCTAGGATGTTGTCCGCTGAAGCTTTAGGGTGGTTCAAGAGCTTACCAGCTAGGTTGATTGACTCCTGGGACGACATGACCCATGTGTTCTAACAGCATTTTGTGGTGTCCAGAGATATACCCAAGACATCACACACGTTGGCTCAGATTAGGCAAGGACTAGAAGAGAGTTTAAGAGATTTCCTAAAAAGGTTTTATAAGGAAGTCGCACTTGTTCCATAGTTGACAGAGGAGATACAGATGCATATTACGGTGAAAGCCTTACAACCGCAGTCGCCTTTTGCGTTGTCACTAGCCAAGGGACCACCTCAAACATTTGAAGAGTTCATAAATAAGATGGCAAAGTACATAGGAAGGGAAATGCATTTGGCAGTTGCCAAGCAGAAAAGTACGGATCAGGAGGAGATCTAGAAGCCAAAAAGGAAGATGTCAAGACCTGAGAGGAAGGGTCCTGGAAGGGATGTGTTCCCAAGACCAAAGGAAAGAAGAAGCGTGAATGCAATGCAATACACTCTGTTGGTGGTTCGGCCTAGTCAGATTTTGAAGGAAGTAGGAATAAGAGGAATGATGGTGTATGGAGTAAGGAAACCTTTGCCTATAAAGAGAGCAGGAGATCCCAACAAGTACTAGGAATTTTATGAGCAGGCTGGACATAACACTGATGAATGTCAGTAATTAAAGGAAGCTATTGAGATATTGATAAGAGAAAGGAAGCTAAAATAGTATCTGTTTAGATAAAGGACGAATCCAGAGCTGGAGAGTGCAACACCAAGAAGAAGAGAAGTTGATCCAGTTGAGGAAGAAGAGGCCCGAAGTTCAAATAAGCCTATGTTGGAAAAAGAAAAGGACGTAGTAGATAAGATTGATGATGATGACGAATCCTGGATGAAGCCACCACCTAGTTCGGGGAAAAGGGATGTCATTGACATGATTGATGGAGGTTTCGCTAGAGGCAGAGTGTCAAATTCAGCGAGGAAGAATCACTTGAGAATAATTGGGTCAGTTCGGTTGAAAACAAATAATAGACTATTCAAAGATGGAATTCAGACCCCGGTTATTACCTTTACTGATGATGATTATGGTCTAACAGTGCCAGGAGGTGATGATGAAGTGGTTATTGAGGCTGTGGTAGCTAATAAAACAATCAGAAGAATATTAGTGGACCAGGGGAGTTCATGCGATGTCATCTTCTATGAATGCTTCAAGAAGATGGGCCTGTCAGATTTAGATTTACAACCTCATACGCAGGAGCTGACGATGTTTAACAGGGCCAAGCAGCCCACTAAAGGCTATCTGGATACCAGACTCACATTCAATGGAGAGCTGGGGTCAAAGATGGTGCGCACAAGGGTGCTGGTAATAGACGTTAAATCCCCATTTAATGGGATTATTAGGCGTCCGTCCTTAAATGTGCTGGAAGCAGTGGTTTTAACTCCCTACCTACTGATAAAATTCATCGATAAGGACAACTAGGTGTCTTCTGTCCGGGGTGACCAGCAGATGGCAAGGTACTGCTATAACCTTAGCGTGTAAATGATGAAAATAGAAGAGTCTATCAAAAGGAAGAGATTGAATGATGGCGGACCAGTACCGGAGTCGGTAAATTTGATAGATTTGAACCCCAAAGAAGAGTTGGCGCTAAACCCTGAAAATCCTCAGAGGCCCACAATAGAAGGCAAAGTAAAGAAGGCTGTGCTAGAGGAAAACCCTATCAGGGGTACGGAGATCAATGATTCATTGGATACCATAATAGAGGAGCGATTGGTCAAATTATTGAAAGAATTCAAACATTTGTTTGCTTGAACAATGACCGATATGCCTGGAATAGATCCGAACTTCTATTGTCATAAACTCGCGGTTTATCCGGAGTCAGGAGCAGTAGCACAGAAGAAAATGAGACTGGGGCCAGAGAAACAAAGGCAGCGTGTGAGATGATAGAAGAGCTATTGAAGGCCGATTTTATAAGGGAAGTGTAGTATTCCTCATGGGTTTCAAATGTGGTGATGGTGAAGAAAGCAAATAGCAAGTGGTGAATGTGCATAGATTTCATGAATCTGAACAAGTGTTTCCCTAAGGACCTGTACCCTTTACCAAGCATTGATCAGATGGTGGATGATTCTTTAGGTTACCAGTTCCTGTCTTTTATGGACGTATATTCAGGTTATAACCAAATACCGATGTGGAAGGGAGATGAAGATAAGACAGCGTTCATAAACGACAAAGTAGTTTTCTGTCATATAGTCATGCCATTCAGACTGAAAAATATCGGGGCCACTTATCAAAGGATGATGAACAAAGTTTTCGATGGGATGAGGTCAAAGGTGGTTGAGGTGTATGTCGATGATATTATAACCAAGACCCCGGTCGGTGGAGACCACGTCGAGGATTTAAGAAGAGTGTTTCAAAAACTCCAGTTGTATAACATGAGGCTGAACCCATTGAAATGTACATTCACAGTGCCTGCAGGGCGGTTCTTGGGCTTCATGCTTACCCAAAGGGGCATAGAGGCTAACCCTGACAGATGTAAAGTAGTGAGAGAGCTACGGAGCCCAACTAATATAAGGGAGGTACAATCGTTGAATGGAAAAGTGGCAGCACTATCCCAGTTTATGCCAAAGATGGCACACAGGTTACTTCCCCTTTACAAAGCCTTGAAAAAGAATAAGGAGTTTCAATAGGGAGAAGAGCAGGAGAAAACATTCCAAGAGCTGAAAGAGGTTTTAGCTAACCCACCGGTTCTATCGAAACCAGGTCCCGGAGAGAAGTTGTTTGTCTACTTCTCAGTATCCAATGAAGCTATTGGGGCTGCACTGGTAAAAGAGACGATTAAAGGTCAGAGACCGATGTACTTTATTAGAAAAGTATTACAAGAATCAAAAAGCCAGTATCAGAAGTTAGAAAAGGTAGCTTTAGCATTAGTTTGGACATCAAGACGTTTAAGGCAATACTTCCTTACGCACCTAATCATAGTCCGGATAAACCTCCCATTAAGGACAGTTTTCCACACACCAGACTTAGCAGGGCAAATGAGGAAATAGGCTATTGAGTTGTCAGAATTTGATATTTCCTATGAACCCAGGATGACTATAAAAGCTCAAGTATTAATGGATTTTATGACAGAGTTAACACGAGAGGCCCCAACATCATTTCGGGAGCACTGGATAATTTATGTTGACGGATCATCGAATGGTAAAGGATGTGTGGCCGAAGTGGTAATTAAGAGCAAGGACGAGGTGAGTGTAGAAATCTCGCTTAGGTTTGATTTTAAAACATCAAACAATCAAGCCAAATATGAGGCGTGTTTAGCAGGACTCAGGGTGGCTCTAGATGTGGAAGCGCGTACAGCGGTGCTGTGCAATGATTCATAACTTGTGATTTCACAAATTAATGGAAGCTACTAAACCAAGGAACCGTTGTTACAACAATATCTGGTTAAAGTCAAGGAGTTGGGAGAAAAGTTTATGAAGGTGGAGTTCAAACATGTACCCAGGGTGGAAAATGTCAGGGCGGATATGTTATCTCGGTTAGCAAGCATAAAAAAGGCGGGGTCAATGACAACGGTCATACAGAGTACTCTAGCTGCCCCAAGTATTTCAAATCCACTTAAAGTGTGCACCATCCAGTTCAAAGCCCATCCAGAAGACTCATGGGTCATCCGTTACATGGTAAGTGGACAACTTCTGGAATGCCCAATGAAGAAAAAGAAGTTGAAGGAGTTACCAAACTTTGCATTGGTCGATGGAAACTTGTTCAAAAGGGGAATATCCACCGCTTATTTAAAAATGTTTGAATGAAGTTGAAGTAGAGGAAGTGTTAACTGAAGTGCATGAGGGGACATGTGGTCACCACTGTAGAGGTAGAAGTTTAGCAAGAAAAGTTCTACGAGCGGGATATTGGTGGTCTACTTTAACCAAGGACGTAGTTGAGTTTGTTAAGAAGTACGACGCCTGCCAAAAGAACAGCAATAAACACCATGTCCCAGTAGAGGAGTTATTCACATCAGCTGTCCCATGGCCATTCCACCAATGGGGCATGGATATTTTGGGACTGTTTCCAAAGGCCCCCGGCGGAGTTAAATATTTAATAGTTACAGTAGACTACTTCACCAAGTGGATAGAGGCAGAAGCAGTTGTACACATCACTACGGCACGAATAAGAAGATTTTTCTATGAAAATGTGATCACAAGGTTTGGGATACCAAGAAGGGTCATCACGGATAATGGGACTCAGTTTATAGATGCCAAATTCAAGAATCTTTTGGACGGGCTCTAGATTAAACAAATCTTCTTATCAGTAGAACACCCTCAGACTAATGGACAGGCCGAGGTGGCAAATAGAGAGATCCTTAAGGGTTTAAAGAAACGCCTTGGTGAGGCAAAGAGAGAATGGGCTAACCAGTTATGCCATGTCCTATGGGCACACCAGACAACCCCTCATTCATCTACAGGTGAAGCCTCATTCCGATTGGTATATGGAGTAGATACAGTAATACCGGTGGAAATAAATCTGATTTCGCCAAGGGTGTAGCAATTTGACGGGGTAGATAATGATCAGAGATTGAAGAATGAGCTAGATCTACTACCCGAAGTCAGAGAAGCGGCTTTTGACTGAGATCAAGCTGTTAAATCTAAAGTTGCATTGCGTTATAATATGAAGGTTCAACAAAAAAGATTCAACGTAGGTGACCTCGTCCTAAGAAAAGCTTCAGTTGGAAATCGTTTTGCTCATTAAGGAAAGTTAGCACTGACATGGGAAGGACCATACTGGGTAAATGAAGTCACACCAGAGGGAGCTTATCTTTTGGAAACCTTAGAAGGTGAAGTTTTCAAAAATAAATGGAATGTAAAGAACCTCCGCGTGTATTACAGCTAATCGACGCCATGAGTCATGCACTCTTTTTCCCTACCTAAGGTTTTTCCCACAGGGTTTACTTAGGAGGTTTTTAATGAGGCATGCAGCTGGGATACTATTTCATCAATAGAATACAGACTTGAAGTATTTGTTGTTTATTATTTGTTTTCCAAAATGGTTAAGTTTTTAAAACCCCTGAGTGGTCTAAGGACCCCAGAGTGGTTAAGTCCCAGTTAAACCCCGGAGTGGTTGTTTCAATTAAACCCTGGAGTGGCTGAAAAGTCCCAGAAAGGTTAAACCCCGGAGTGGTCTAAGGACCCCAGAGTGGTTGTTTCAATTAAACCCTGAAGATGCTGAAAAACCCCAGAGAGGTTAAGCCTCAGAGTAGTCTAAAGACCCCAGAGTGGTTGTTTCAGTTAAACCCCGGAGTGGCTGAAAAGCCCGCAGAAAGGTTAAACCTCAGAATGGTTTAAGGACCCCAGAGTGGTTGTTTTAATTAAACCCTAGAGTGGCTGAAAATCCCTAGAAAGGTTAAGCCCCGGAGTGGTCTAAGGACCCCAAAGTGGTTGTTTCAATTAAACTCCGAAGTGGCTGAAAGCCCAAGAGAGGTTAAACCCCGGAGTGGTCTAAGGACCCCAGAGTGGTGGAAACACCCCAGAGCAGTTGAATATTCCCTAACTTTGTAGTAGTGGAAAAATAAAAGTTAAAAATCATCTTAATCAATAGTTAGTCACGATTATACTTCATAATTTTGTTAGCAATAAATAAAGTTCAGACGATAAGAGCAATAAGAAACAGACGAGGTGGCAAAAATAAATTTATTCATAATGAAGATAATTACAAAAGAAATGCACACCAGCCAATCAAAAGGTTGTCAAATGATAAGTTCTTTATAACACAATAAAATAGATCTAGTTTGCTTAGGATTTTAATCATTATGCACTGTATTTCCTTTATTTATTGAGATTTTTGCTTTCTTTCCACTCTAGTCTACTTGGGTATGTTATTTTGCAGAAATTAAGGTAATAAAGGGTCAAAAACAAGAGAAAAACGACCATAAAATGATAATGAAATAAGAAAAAGAAGCCCAAAGTAGAAAGAACTCTCTTTTTATGCTGAATTCCGACTCAGAAAGCATAAATCTGACTCAGAGCAATGAAATCCGACTCAAAATAAGCCAAATCCGAGTGGGATAACTCAGAAATGACCAAATCCAAGTGGAATACTGCACTGTTGGAGGAAAATCCGAGTGAAATGTTCCCTGTCAAAGCCATTCCGAGTGATAAATGGTTGACTCGAGTGAAGGATCAATGCTAAAAAGGAATAAGTCTCAGTTTTAGGAAAATCCAATTGGAAGCTGTCCGAATACAACAATTCCGAGTGAAAAAAGGAACTAAGCTTTAATAAATGCTACCCAAAGGTATTTTCCGAGTGAAAGGATTGCTGATTGAAGTGAATCCGAGTGGGAATTTGCTGATTGAAGTAAATCCGAGTGAAGAATGCTGACTGAAGCAGGTCTGACCAAAGAACAAGTGCTTTTCTGGGCAAAAAGCTGATTCCGAGTGAATTGATTCCGAGCAGAAGGAATGCCATTGAATGAATAAATGCTGACTAAGGAGAATCCGAGTGGTTTCATTCGGAGAACAAGGCATTTCTGAGTGGTGTCTTAATCGGACAAGGTGAAATCCGACCAGGAGTGAATCACACTCGGACTGACTTTTAAGTTTCGCATTAAAATCCGAGTGAAAAGTCTCCAAGGAAGACATCCGAGTGAGCTAAGGCAGAAAGCTGCACTTCCGAGCAAAACAAGGCTCGGACATAAACTTCTACCAGCCAGCTTCCAGAGTCCTTCAAGTACAAGTTCTGAGTGAAAAATAAGAAGGCACTTCCGAGTGAATTCCAGGGCAAAAATCCGAGCAGAATTTTAACCGAGTAGGTTCAGATTACAGCCGAGTGAAAATGATTGAGAACCGATTGAATAAATTCTGATCCCGAGTGAGTCTTCAATCAGTGCCGAATGAACTTCATGAATTTGAGCCGAGTGAATGGTTTCAGTCAGTACCGAGTCCTTCTGCATTCAATTCCGACTGAATGGCTCAATCAGAAGTTACTCTTCAGTCACTCTTCACTCGTCCTTTCATCCAGCTTCATCACCGATCGGTTCTCCTCCAAACACCGACCCAATTCTTCACAATGCAACACCGGATCACTACCTCCATCAACACTGCCTCCTTCCACCTCTTCACAGGCCCAACACCGGATCAATAGAACACCGGCCACAATCAACAGCACTCCTCTCCACACCGTCCAGCAACTCCACTTTCCTTCAAGCCACAACACCGTCCCATCTCCTTTCAAAACCGACCTACACTCCACAACTCCAAACATCGGATCACTCTCTACACCGTCCTCAATCCAGAAATCTGACCCACATTCCCTCTCTTCTATCCGCTGTCCCTTTCCTCTCCATCACCCACACCGTATTCCTTCCTCACATATCAACACAGCTCTCTACCTCACCTAAGACACTGTCTCCCTTTCTTCTTCTAATCCATACCACACACCGTCCTCTCCTTTCCATCCACAGCACTGCCCAACAACCCACTCAACACAACACTGCCCAGACTCTCCTCTCCAACCAACACCGCTCAGACTCCTCTCCAACCAACACCGTCCAGCAATACCACCCACACCGTCCAGCACTCAGCAAACCACCCTCCAGCAAGCTTTCACTCGGATTTGTGGGAAAATAACATTTTTCCACTCTGAATTTCATCATTCTGCACCAATCTTCACTAAAATCCAAGCACCGAATTATTGGAAATATTAAAATATGCAAATTGGAAACAAATTGGCACAGATGGAACTCACATGCACCGAAAGTTTCTTCCACTTGCAAATTGAACACGTTTTCATAGCTGGAATCCTCCATCCATTTGTCTATAAAAGCAGCAGCAACCCATCAGCAAAAACACAATCTCTTCCCATCAATTACCATCAGATTCATTTTCCTTTCTTCGTTACTTTCTCTCTTTTTCTCTTTAGTTTTCTTCTCTTCATTTTTCTTTCTCTGTTCGTTTTTCTTCTCCTTCTTTTTATTTTCTTTTCCTTCTTTTATTTTGTAAGAGTGTGAGGGCAGTAAAAGTGAGAATTTAAATTTGTAATTGGTGGAGAAATTATTGCAACAAGGAATTACAGTGGTAAATTATTCTGAGCTTTTGGAGAAACCCGTAAGTCTTTATTTTTACCATGTCTTGTATGTTTTATTTTTCCATTATTTATATAAATTTGAATTATTTCATGAGTAGCTAAATTAATTATCTTGGGATAAAAGGGGGTATGATAATATTTTATTTTAATGTTATTTTGACTTGGAATTAAATAAATTTCTGTTTTCCATTTAGTTTAAAAAATACTCAATGCTTTTAGCAATTCCTAACAAGAACCTAAATGATAAAACTGTATACTTGCGGGTATATTAGTAAGTTTAGGTAATAAATAGAATCGAGAGATTTATTTTTACCAGAAAGCTTTAAACTAAACCTAAGATTTTTGAAATGCTTTTTGTGACCTCGGTAAAACCGTGAAAGTAATCAAAATTCTTTTGAGGAAATAAAAGGGATTTTCATAAAACGATAATGGGCCTTTCTGAGGATTAAGCAGCGCTTTCCATAGGTTAGGTACATTAATAGGATTCCGAGAGGAACATATTAATTAGCTTTTGGAAAATTCGCCTTGGAAAATTTAATTTGATTCTTATTTATGAAAAGTTAAAATTCATTAACATAAAATAGAGTCTTAATCCCCTGAAATCCCAAGATATTCTCAACTCTGATTTTTAAGTGTCAAGTAAATTTTATTTTTATATTAATTCGTATTTTGTGCAACTTTAATTTGTGCTTTATTTTATAAAAATCTTAAAAATCAATTGTGTGGATAATTAAATTTCAATATGCTGGTACTTTGAACACAGTCCCTGTGGAGAACGTAATCTTTTATATTACGCGACATAACCCGTGCGCTTGCGGGCCCTGTCAAGTTTTTGGCGCCGTTGCCGGGGACTGTTGTCCCTCAAATATCGGCAATATTGATATTCGATTAGATCATACTTGTTAATATTTCTATTGTTATTTTTTTTGGTTATTTTCTTTGTAATTTTGTATTTTGTTCTATATTCTGTGTATCTGTTGTTGTTTTATTTTTGTAATTGTTTGTTTTATTTGTCATTTATTTTCTATTTATGCGACGAAGCTGTAGTGTCGATCTAAACTTAGGATTTGACCCTGAGATAGAACGTACCCTTAGAGCTTTAAGAAAACAACAAAAACAACAAAAAGAACAAAAAGAAAAACAAATGGCAGACCAACACAGACCCTTAAGAGATTTTACCGCTCCAAGTACAAATGGAAGAGGATCTAGCATCCTCAGACCCACAGTGGAGGCTAACAATTTTGAATTGAAGCCTTCACTACTCTCAATGGTTCAACAGAACCAATTCGGAGGATTACCCTCCGAAGATCCAAATCTTCATCTTCAAATCTTTCTTGAATACTGTGACACCCTGAAGATGAATGGAGCCACCAATGATGCCATTCGCTTAAGACTTTTCCCTTTCTCCTTAAGAGATAAAGCGAGAGCGTGGTTATACTCTCTTCCTGAAGGATCCATCACAACTTGGGAACAATTGTCCAGTGCTTTTATCAATAAATGGTACCCAAGGAACAAGACTGATGTGCTGAGAAAACAAATCATCAATTTTTCACAAAAAGATGATGAATCCTTGTATGAAGCCTGGGAAAGATACAGGGAGTTGCTAAGAGAATGTCCTCACCATGGGATAGAAAGGTGGTTGACAATCCATATTTTCTATAATGGACTAACTTCCACACAAAAGATCTCTTTAGATGCTGCAGCTGGAGGAGCCTTCATGAGTAAAAATATTGATGAAGCTGAGAACCTGATTGAGGAAATAGCTCAAAACACTCACCAGTGGAACTCTGAGAGAGGATTACCTTCTAAAACACCAGGTAAGTACTCTGTTGATGCTCTTTCCCTACTTTCTGCCAAAGTTGAAGCATTAACATTAAAACTTGATAAAATAGGGTCAACAGGTGCTACTAATATTGTTTGTGAAGTTTGTGGTGTTTTAGGATATGGAGCTACAAACTGCAACTTAGCCATGACCCCTAATCAAGAACAAGAAATGCATCAGGTGGATGCTATTGGAAACTATGGTGGAAACTATCAAGGTAACTACAGACCTCCACAAGGTCCACCTGGCTTCCAGAATAGGCCACCTCAATTCCAAAGTAACTACAAGCCTCAACAAGGAACCTATATTCCACAAAAATCAAAGCTAGAATCCTTGATGGAGATATTTGTAGCTACTCAACTTAAACAAAATGATGAATTCTCTGATGCAATAAAAAACTTGGCTTCAAAAGTGGACTCTCTTGCCACTCACAACAAAATACTGGAAAATTAAATTGCCCAACAAGCCTCCTATTCTCAAAGAGCACCAGGAACATTTCCTGGAAAACCAGAGGCTGGACCATCCAACCAAACCATGGCTGTCACTCTTAGGAGTGGTACTTAATAGGATGGGCCAGTTGACAAGACAGCAAAGGAGGAAAAGAAAGTCGATGAATCTTCATCTCATCCAGTAATTGAAGAAGAGAAACCACAAGAAAAGAAGGAGGAGGTTAAGCCATATCAACCTCCCATTCCATTTCCTCAGTGCTTAGCCAAAGCAAAGTTGGACAAATAATTTGGTAAGTTCCTTGATGTTTTAAAGAAATTGTATATTAATATTCCTTTTACAGATGCTTTGCAGCAAATGCCCACATATGCAAAGTTCCTGAAGGACATTCTGTCCAACAAAAGAAGACTGGAGGAAGATGGTACAGTTGCACTTACTGAAGAGTGCAGTGCTCTAATTCAAAAGAAACTTCCACCCAAGCTCCAAGATCCAGGTAGTTTCTCTATTCCTTGCATGATTGGTGACATGAATATAGATAAAAATTGTGTGATTTAGGAGCGAGTGTGAGTTTAATGCCATTATCTGTTGCTAAAAAGTTAGGATTGGGTGAACTAAAACCTACTAGGATGTCTTTACAATTGGCTGATAGATCTGTAAAATATCCTGTAGGAATTTTAGAGGATGTTCCTATTAAGATAGGAAAATTTTTTAGACCTGCTGACTTTGTTGTGCTTGAAATGGACGAAGATTCTTTGATTCCTATTATTTTAGGCAGACCATTTTTAGCAACTGCAGGTGCTGTGATCGATGTCAAGAATGGTAAGTTGTCTCTAACTGTTGGAGACCAAAAGGTTGACTTCAACTTGAAAAATGTTTTAGAAAAACCTTATAATGATGTTTGCTGTACTGTGGATTTTGTCGAACAAGTGGTAAAGGAAGCAACCCTTCCTAATGACCCACTTGAAACTGTTTTCATGATTGAGCTGACAGAAACATCTGATTGCTTTAAGGCCCCACATGACACTGAGGTCATGTGTGACAAAGTGGTAAGCCCCAATGTGGAATTAAAACCTTTACCAGCTTCTTTAAGGTATGAGTTTCTTGGCCCTAATTCCACATATCCTGTGATTATTAATGCTGAATTGAATCCATCTGAAACTGAAAAACTTTTGAAATAACTTAGGTTGTATAGAAAGGTAATAGGTTATACAATGGATGATATCAAAGGGATTAGCCCTTCTCTTTGTATGCACAGCATTACTGTAGAAGATGAAAGTAAGCCCATAGTAGAACCACTTAGGAGATTAAATCCTAAAATGTAAGAAGTGGTTAAAAAGGAAATTTTGAAATTGCTTGATGCTGGAGTCATATATCCTGTTGATAGTAGTAAATGGGTAAGTCCTATCCATGTGGTGCCTAAAAAACGGGGGAATAACTGTGATTGAAAATGATAAACATAACTTGATTCCTACTAGGATTGTCTCTGGTTGGCGCATGTGCATTGATTATAGGAAGTTAAATAGCGCCACGAAAAAAGATCATTTTCCCCTCCCTTTTATTGATCAGATGCTTGAAAGACTTGCGAAACACTCTTATTTCTGTTATTTGGATGGGTATTCAGGGTTTCATCAAATTCCCATTCATCCATCTGATCAAGAAAAGACTACCTTCACTTGCCTTTATGGGACGTATGCTTATAGACGTATGCCTTTTGGTTTATGTAATGCACCGGCGACTTTTCAAAGGTGTATGCAAGCAATTTTTTCTGATCTTATTGAAAATGTGATGGAAGTCTTTATGGATGATTTTTCAGTGCATGGTTTGGATTTTGATAATTGTTTAACAAATTTGTGCCAAGTCTTGCAGCGTTGTGAAGAAACCAATTTGGTTCTAAATTGGGGAAAATGCCATTTTATGGTAAGAGAAGACATAGTTCTTGGACACCTGGTGTCTGAGAGAGGTATAGAAGTTGATAAGGCTAAAGTGGAAGTAATTGAAAAATTGCCTCCACCCACAAATGTGAAAGGTATTCAGAGTTTTCTTGGACATGTAGGGTTTTATCGCAGGTTCATTAAAGATTTCTCCAAGATCACAAAGCCTCTTACAACTCTTCTGGGTAAGGATGTGCCTTTCAATTTTGATTCATCTTGTATGGAAGCTTTTTGAAGGATTAAGCAAGCTCTAATCTTTGCCCCCATCATACAACCACCTGATTGGAAACTCCCATTTGAGCTGATGTGCGATGCGAGTGATTACGCAGTGGGGGCTGTGTTGGGGCAAAGAAAGGATAAAAAGCTCCATGTAATTCATTATGCCAGCCGGACACTAGATGATGCTCAGGTAAATTATGCCACAACTGAAAAAGAACTGTTAGCTATTGTCTTTGCTTTTGATAAATTTAGGTCTTATTTGGTAGGTTCACATGTTACTGTTTACACTGACCACTCTGCCATTAAGTATCTATTGAATAAAAAGGAAGCAAAACCTAGATTAATTAAGTGGATTCTAATATTGCAAGGATTTGACTTGGAAATTAAGGACAAGAAGGGTACCGAGAACTTGGTCGCTGACCACCTATCTAGGTTGACATCTGAGAAAGAACAAACAGATAATATTCCCATCAATGAATCTTTTCCAAATGAACAACTCTTGAATCTTAGTATCCAACGTGTTGCTTGGTATGCTGATTTTGTAAATTTTCTTGCATGTGGTATCTTACCTCCTGATCTTAGCTTTCAGCAAAGGAAAAAGTTTTATGCAGATGTCAAACATTATTATTGGGATGAACCACTCCTTTTCAAGCAATGTGCAGATGGTATGATTCGGAGATGTGTTTCACAAGATGATGTCCATGCTATCTTGGATCATTGCCATTCTCTTTCCTGTGGAGGGCACATGAGCACCTCCAAGACAGTTGCTAAAATATTGCAAGCTGGGTTCTATTGGCCAAATATTTTTAAGGATGTACGTAAGTATGTTCTAACTTGTGATGCTTGCCAAAGAACAGGTAACATTGGTAAGAGACAAGAAATGCCATTGAATACCATTTTAGAAGTTGAATTGTTTGATGTATGGGGTGTTGATTTTATGGGACCTTTTCCTTCCTCTTTTGGAAATCAGTTCATATTAGTGGCAGTTGACTATGTGTCAAAATGGGTGGAAGCCATTGCTTCACCCCATTCTGATGCTAAGACTGTTATTAAACTTTTCAAGAAAATAATATTTCCAAGGTTTGGGGTCCCAAAATGTGTTATAAGCGATGAAGGGTCTCATTTTATTGAGAAAACTTTTTAGACCCTTCTAAAGAAATATAGAGTTAGTCATAAGGTTGCTACACCTTATCACCCACAAACTAGTGGACAAGTTGAGGTATCCAATCGGGAAATTAAAAATATTCTTCAAAAAGTGGTGAATACATCACGTAAGGATTGGTCTATTAAGTTAGATGATTCCTTATGGGTGTATCGAACCGCATACAAAACTCCCATTGGAACCACACCTTTTAAGCTAGTATATGGGAAGCCCTGTCATTTACCTGTTGAGCTAGAATATAAATCTTTTTGGGCTGTTAAAACTCTTAACTTTGATCATAAGGCTGCAGGTGAACAAAGATTATTGGAATTAAATGAGCTTGAAGAACTCCGTCTAGATGCATACGAAAATGCCAGAATTTATAAAGAAAAAACCAAACAATGGCATGATCGTCACATCCAACGGAGAACATTTAATCCAGGTGATATGGTTTTACTGTTTAATTCCAGACTGAAGCTTTTTCCAAGTAAACTGAGATCCCGATGGTCGGGACCATTCAAGGTGACAAAAGTCTTTCCCTTTGGAGCTGTCAAAATATGGAGCGAGAAATCTGGTACATTTAGGGTAAATGGACAGAGAGTAAAACACTATCTGACAGGTCAACCAATACAACAAGCAAGTGACTTGGACTTGTTTGATGCTTCTAATGAGTAAATCCAAACGGTGAGAAGTCTGGCTGACGACTTAAAACTTAGCACTGATAGGGAGGTAACCCTATAAAAAGTTGTTGTTTCATTTTATTAAAAAAAAAAACCAACTATGTCAGATGCTGGATTGGGGTTACTAAAGGTAAGTTTTCTTATCCTTTATCATCCATTTTAACATTGAGGACAATGTCAAATTCTGGTTTGGGGTGGTAGGTAAGAAAACTTAACTGTTTTGTTTTGTTGTGTGATTGTTATATTATTCATGCATGTGTGTTTTCCTTATTTTGTTTGTAATCTTGTAATTTACCATGATTGCATGATAAATTTACTTTGAACACAAGGCTAAAGTATCTAAGGATCCCAAAATTTTGAGTAAAATTTTCAAAATTTGATTGTTTAAATGCCAAATAAATGCTTAAATGAACCTTATGTGTGATTAAAATTTTCTTTGAAAAGACTTTCCATGGTTAGACTTGAGGCAAAATGGGTTATTTATCAAACAAATTTTCAAAACCCATATTTTCTTGATTGAGTGAATCTCATAGTCATTAATATTCTAGAACTTGTTTTTCAACCGATTCAAAATGGTTTTTGATTATATGTCTTAGGATGATAAAGGCACAATTAGGTCTTATTCTTAAACCTCAGAATTTTGTATAATTTGACCCCTAGTTGCCCCTTTTGAGCCTAAAAGCGAAAATTTTTCCTTGAAACCTTTCATTGAATGATATTCTCTTAATAGTGAAAAAGTTGGAAATTTAGTGGAGCAAAGAAATAAAAAAAAAAGGGGGACTTAAGAAAAATATGGTATTGAATGCAAAGAAAAGCAAGAAAAAGAAAAAGAAAATCAAAAGGATGATATTGAATGAATTTCAAAAAAGTCCATAAAAGTTCAAAAAATTTGCTCTGTTAAATTTATAATGGTGATTTGAATCAGTCATGACTGTTAAAGCCCTTTTGTATTCCATTTTTCTTGAAATTCCTACCTTGACAATACAACCCAAGGCCACATTACAACCTTTGAAAGACCTTTAGACTTTGACATATTTTCTATTTAAACTGTGGAGTTTCTGGTTTATTAACAAGCTTATGGTAATATTTTTTTACTATGATGATTTGAGAGATACACAAACCTTGAAACACTTGAGTAAAAATTGTGAGAAGAGTATCTCAAGTCTTGACATTGAAAATTGATTCACATAAGAAAAATAAAATTGGCATTTAAATAAATCTGTTTCTCTATTTTTGATTTCCTTAGTTTATTAAGCTTAGTGTTTTCTGTATTTTATCTTGTGAATATGGTGATTGCTTGAGGACAAGCAATGTTTTGGTTTGAGGTATTTTGATAAGTGCTTTATAACACAATAAAATAGATCTAGTTTGCTTAGGATTTTAATCATTATGCACTGTATTTCCTTTATTTATTGAGATTTTTACTTTCTTTCCACTCTAGTCTACTTAGGTATGTTATTTTGCAGAAATTAAGGTAATAAAGGGTCAAAAACAAGAGAAAAACGACCATAAAATGATAATAAAACAAGAAGAAGAAGCCCAAAGTAGAAAGAACTCTCTTTTTATGCTGAATTCCGACTCAGAAAGCATAAATCCGACTCAGAGCAATGAAATCCGACTCAAAATAGGCTAAATCTGAGTGGGATAACTCAGAAATGACCAAATCCAAGTGGAATACTGCACTGCTGGAGGAAAATCCGAGTGAAATGTTCCCTGTCAAAGCCATTCCGAGTGATAAATGGTTGACTCGAGTGAAGGATCAATGCTAAAAAGGAATAAGTCTCAGTTTTAGGAAAATCCAATTGGAAGCTGTCCGAATACAACAATTCCGAGTGAAAAAAGGAACTGAGCTTTAATAAATGCTACCCAAAGGTATTTTCCGAGTGAAAGGATTGCTGATTGAAGTGAATCCGAGTGGGAATTTGCTGATTGAAGTAAATCCGAGTGAAGAATGCTGACTGAAGCAGGTCTGACCAAAGAACAAGTGCTTTTCTTGGCAAAAAGCTGATTCCGAGTGAATTGATTCCGAGCAGAAGGAATGCCATTGAATGAATAAATGCTGACTAAGGAGAATCCGAGTGGTTTCATTCGGAGAACAAGGCATTTCTGAGTGGTGTCTTAATCGGACAAGGTGAAATCCGACCAGGAGTGAATCACACTCGGACTGACTTTTAAGTTTCGCATTAAAATCCGAGTGAAAAGTCTCCAAGGAAGACATCCGAGTGAGCTAAGGCAGAAAGCTGCACTTCCGAGCAAAATAAGGCTCGGACATAAACTTCTACCAGCCAGCTTCCAGAGTCCTTCAAGTACAAGTTCTGAGTGAAAAATAAGAAGGCACTTCCGAGTGAATTCCAGGGCAAAAATCCGAGCAGAATTTTAACCGAGTAGGTTCAGATTACAGCCGAGTGAAAATGATTGAGAACCGATTGAATAAATTCTGATCCCGAGTGAGTCTTCAATCAGTGCCGAATGAACTTCATGAATTTGAGCCGAGTGAATGGTTTCAGTCAGTACCGAGTCCTTCTGCATTCAATTCCGACTGAATGGCTCAATCAGAAGTTACTCTTCAGTCACTCTTTACTCGTCCTTTCATCCAGCTTCATCACCGATCGGTTCTCCTCCAAACACCGACCCAATTCTTCACAATGCAACACCGGATCACTACCTCCATCAACACTGCCTCCTTCCACCTCTTCACAGGCCCAACACCGGATCAATAGAACACCGGCCACAATCAACAGCACTCCTCTCCACACCGTCCAGCAACTCCACTTTCCTTCAAGCCACAACACCGTCCCATCTCCTTTCAAAACCGACCTACACTCCACAACTCCAAACATCGGATCACTCTCTACACCGTCCTCAATCCAGAAATCTGACCCACATTCCCTCTCTTCTATCCGCTGTCCCTTTCCTCTCCATCACCCACACCGTATTCCTTCCTCACATATCAACACAGCTCTCTACCTCACCTAAGACACTGTCTCCCTTTCTTCTTCTAATCCATACCACACACCGTCCTCTCCTTTCCATCCACAGCACCGCCCAGCAACCCACTCAACACAACACTGCCCAGACTCTCCTCTCCAACCAACACCGCTCAGACTCCTCTCCAACCAACACCGTCCAGCAATACCACCCACACCGTCCAGCACTCAACAAACCACCCTCCAGCAAGCTTTCACTCAGATTTGTGGGAAAATAACATTTTTCCACTCTGAATTTCATCATTCTGCACCAATCTTCACTAAAATCCAAGCACCGAATTATTGGAAATATTAAAATATGCAAATTGGAAACAAATTGGCACAGCTGGAACTCACATGCACCGAAAGTTTCTTCTACTTGCAAATTGAACGCGTTTTCATAGTTGGAATCCTCCATCCATTTGCCTATAAAAGCAGCAGCAACCCATCAGCAAAAACACAATCTCTTCCCATCAATTACCATCAGATTCATTTTCCTTTCTTCGTTACTTTCTCTCTTTTTCTCTTTAGTTTTCTTCTCTTCATCTTTCTTTCTCTGTTCGTTTTTCTTCTCCTTCTTTTTATTTTCTTTTCCTTCTTTTATTTTGTAAGAGTGTGAGGGCAGTAAAAGTGAGAATTTAAATTTGTAATTGGTGGAGAAATTATTACAACAAGGAATTACAGTGGTAAATTATTCTGAGCTTTTGGAGAAACCCGTAAGTCTTTATTTTTACCATGTCTTGTATGTTTTATTTTTTCATTATTTATATAAATTTGAATTATTTCATGAGTAGCTAAATTAATTATCTTGGGATAAAAGGGGGTATGATAATATTTTATTTTAATGTTATTTTGACTTGGAATTAAATAAATTTCTGTTTTCCATTTAGTTTAAAAAATGCTCAATGCTTTTAGTATTCCTAACAAGAACCTAAATGATAAAACTGTATACTTGCGGGTATATTAGTAAGTTTAGGTAATAAATAGAATCGAGAGATTTATTTTTACCGGAAAGCTTTAAACTAAACCTAAGATTTTTGAAATGCTTTTTGTGACCTCGGTAAAACCGTGAAAGTAATCAAAATTCTTTTGAGGAAATAAAAGGGATTTTCATAAAACGACAATGGGCCTTTCTGAGGATTAAGCAGCGCTTTCCATAGGTTAGGTACATTAATAGGATTCCGAGAGGAACATATTAATTAGCTTTTAGAAAATTCGCCTTGGAAAATTTAATTTGATTCTTATTTATGAAAAGTTAAAATTCATTAACATAAAATAGAGTCTTAATCCCCCGAAATCCCAAGATATTCTCAACTCTGATTTTTAAGTGTCAAGTAAATTTTATTTTTATATTAATTCGTATTTTGTGCAACTTTAATTTGTGCTTTATTTTATAAAAATCTTAAAAATCAATTGTGTGGATAATTAAATTTCAATATGCTGGTACTTTGAACACAGTCCCTGTGGAGAACGATAATCTTTTATATTACGCGACATAACTCGTGCGCTTGCGGGCCCTGTCATCAAAAAAGATGGCGGAGCTCATCCCACCGATAGAGCATTACAGGAATGGACCTAAGGGTTGGAAGGGCCACCATCCTCTTCATCCCTTTCTGAACCAGCATCTTCCCCCTATCCTCCACCAAGGTGTCATTCTCTCCCTTTTCCAAGGGTGCAAACTTAAATGGCTCATCAGCAGAGGTGTAGGACTTTCCGCCAACCTCGGTTACCAACTCCTCATTCCAGAATCTATTAAAGAAACCGATCCCATTCAAGTTCAGCTTAGCACCTTGGTTGCGAAAAATGACCTGGCGAACTGCATGGCTAAATGAGTCCAACACGGCCTGGGTGAACATAGTCATGTCATCTTTATATTTTGTCCGTTCACCCTGAACCACGGTGGAAAGATCATCATTTTTCTTTTAAAGTTCGGCCATGAGCTTCTCCATTTTGTCCACCTTAAGGCGGAGTCCTTCATTTTACTTCTTCAGGTCATCTTCAGACTTTCAAAGATCCTGATTTTCTTTATTAAGGCTTTTAAACCACTGATGAGCCTTCCCGCAGTCCTCTAAGAGGCGGGAGTTCTTATCCTTCAACCGTTTTATTTCCCTCTGTGGCTCATCGATGGAGCAGAATAGAAGGCAGAAAGGGTTTTGACGTTATACCACATGGCAGTCTCGAGGGCAAACTCAAGGTCTTGAGGGTTCAATTCCTCTTTGAGACGCCATGGGAGAGCGTTACCAGCGTCAGTGGGGTGGTCTTGACAAGTAGATCCTCTAGGGCGTCCATGCCAGTGATAGGAGCAGATGCGTCCACATCAACCGGCTCTTCAACAGCCACCTTTTTTCCCTTGTCCAGTACCTTCTGACCGGGGTCAACCCTCGGCTTCTTAGAGACACCGACTTCTCATTTTCTCTCCCTCTTCTTGGCATGACCGGTCTCCAGGGCCACGGTCTCACCTGCAATTTGGAGGTTGGAAGCTTTCTTCAACTTCAGAGCAACTTGATTCTCCTCAAAAACGTCAATGTCAGAGCCCTCCAAGTGCTTTCAAAGTGCTTCCAAAGTATCAACGCTCATGTTCCCTAAAAATGCAGTCATTAGCATCAAACCGAGGTACGAAAAAAATCTTAAAAAGAAAGAAAGGAAAATGAATACCCAAATGAGTGAGGTACTCATTTTGTGTCTCTAGAGTTTCTATGAGGGAACGACACTTGAGGGAAGTACCCTAGAAGAGGGTATGGAGGGTATCAACGACTGTACGGGAGGTCTCAGAGAGAAAGCCTTCATCGACTGAGTACGCCGCACTCTCCAATAAAAAATGTTTGTGGGTCCATCCAGTGTGGATCAAATAATTACTACCTTTATCCTTCTAGAAGGAAGATACAGTCTTCTCAACAAAAAGTTTAAAAAATAAACTCTTGAAGGAGGAGTCGTACATCTTGCAAGAGTCGACATAAGCCTCAAAGTTCATGATGTCACTTTGACATCGGAGGTTGATAAAGCCCATCCTGGAGCCAGCTCTACGCATCACCCGAGCGTACCTAAAAAACATGCCGCGGTCGGGGTGAAGCGAAGGTGCTTTCCAAGAACTTGCAAGGCCATCACCAAGCCCAACCATTGGGGTGAAGTTGACTGGGGGCGATGTCCAAAAAACATAACACCTCTATCTCATACTTGTTCAGAGGGAACCGAACTCCTACTTTTAGCAGTGTGAAGTTATGGAAGTATAAGAAGCGGTCCCGGGGTATGTAGCAGATTCGATCCATGAGAGTAGGGCGGATAAGACGGAAGTCTTTCTCATACTTCTTAGCTCGCCAGAAGGACTCCGCCTCTAGCTAGATACCTTCTTCCTTGACAACGTGGGAGCTATAAGTTGCTAATACATCTTTAGCTACCTAGAAATATGATAAGTGTTTTATAACACAATAAATTAGATTTAGTTTACTTAGGATTTTAATCATTATGCACTGTATTTCCTTTATTTATTGTGATTTTTGCTTTCTTTCCACTGTATTCTACTCGGGTACTTTTATTTTGCAGAAATTAATAGATTTGGAATTATTGATGATCCATTTTAAGAATGAATGAATATAAATGGAAAATGGATTCAAGAACCTAAAAAGATGATCAAAGTGCCAAAGGATGAAAGCAATCAAGAACCATGAGCTATATTGTCCAAAATGCCTCAAAAATGCAAGAAAACACTTCCAGGAAAGGGTAGGAATCGATTCACCCTTACAGGAATCGATTCCCATGTGAAACATAAGCCAGGAATCGATTCAAGGCTGTTGGGAATCGATTCATAGGGCTGGGAATCGATTCCCCCCTTATAGGAATCGATTCATTGAAGATTAAAAGGGCAGGAATCGATTCATGAAGGCCAGGAATCGATTCATCATGCTGGGAATCGATTCCCACCTTTAGGAATCGATTCACACGCTGTTTTGAAGGCAAAAATCAACTGGAGGAATCGATTCATCAGTGAAATCATGCGCCGAATTATTGGAAACAACAAAAATACGCAAATTGGAGACAACTGGAACAGCTGGAAATCACATGCACCGAAAGTTTCCAACTTGCAACGCGTTTTCTTAGCTGGCTTCCTCCCTTCCTTCGCCTATAAAAGGAGAAGCAATCCAAGCATTCAAGCATCCCGATCCCGATCCAAAATCGAGTTCTCATTCATTCACTTTGTTCCTTTCTTTTCTTTTCCTTCGTTTTCTTCTCTGTTTCGTTTCTTTCTCTTTTTATTTTCTTTTTCTTTCTTTTATTTTGTGTGAGAGTTGTGAGAATTGTGAAATTGAGTGTTCCAATTTGTAATTGGTGGAGGAATATTACAACAAGGAAATACAGTGGTAAATTATTCTGAGCTTTTGGAGAAACCCGTAAGTCTTTATTTTTTACCATGTCTTGTATGTTTTATTTTTCCATTATTTATATGAATTTGAATTATTTCATGAGTAGCTAAATTAATTATCTTGGGATGAAGGGGGTATGATAATATTTTATTTTAATGTTATTTTGACTTGGAATTAAATAAATTTCTGTTTTCCATTTAGTTCAATTATGCTTAATGCTTTTAGTAATTCCTAACAAGAACCTAAATGATAAAACTGTATACTTACGGGTATATTAGTAAGTTTAGGTAATAAATAGAATCGAGAGATTTATTTTTACCAGAAAGCTTTGAACTAAACCTAAGATTTTTGAAATGCTTTTTGTGACCTCGGTAAAACCGTGAAAGTAATCAAAATTCTTTTGAGGAAATAAAAGGGATTTTCATAAAACGATAATGGGCCTTTCTGAGGATTAAGCAGCGCTTTCCATAGGTTAGGTACATTAATAGGATTCCGAGAGGAACATATTAATTAGCTTTTGGAAAATTCGCCTTGGAAAACTTAAATTGATTCTTATTTATGAAAAGTTAAAATTCATTAAACATAAAATAGAGTCTTAATCCCCTGAAATCCCAAGATACTCTCAACTCTGATTTTTTAGTGTCAAGTAAATTTTATTTTTATTCTATGCAACTTTAATTTGTGCTTTATTTTATAAAAATCTTAAAAATTAATTGTGTGGATAATTAAATTTCAATATGCTGGTACTTTGAACACAGTCCCTGTGGAGAACGATAATCTTTTATATTACGCGACATAACCCGTGCGCTTGCGGGCCCTGTCAAGTTTTTGGCGCCGTTGCCGGGGACTGTTGTCCCTCAAATATCGGCAATATTGAAATTCGATTAGATCATACTTGTTAATATTTTTATTTTTAGTTTGTTTTTAGTTATTTATTTTTATTTTTATTTTCAAAGATCACCCTTGATCTTGGTCTGTTATGGAATTCTTAACAGGTGCTACTGACCTTTATTGTTGTATTTGTGGTGATTCAGGACATGCTGCTATAAATTGCTATTTTGCAATATCCTTAAACCACCATGAACAAAAATTTCATCAGTTGGATGCTATTGGGAATTATAACCATAGCAGTGATTTTAGAAGCTTACCAGTATTCCAAAACTATCCTCAACAAAAATCCAAACTTGAAATACTGATGGAAAATTTTGTAAGCACCCAAGAAAAACGAAATGAAGAGTTCTCAAATGCCATAAAAACCTTAGCTTCAAAGGTGGACTCTCTGGCCACCCATAACAAAATTTTAGAGAATCAAATTGCCCAACAGACCTCTTTTCCTATGAGAACACCAGAAACATTTTCTGTAAAACTTGAGGTAGGACCATCTAACCACACCATGGACATCACTCTTAGGAGTGATACTCATTATGATGATCCTGTTGGCATAACTAAAGAAGAAGCTAAGGAAGAGAAGAAATTTGATGAGTCTCTATCTCATCCGATAATTGAGGAGAGCAGTACACTGATCCAAAAGAAGGTACTGCCCAAGCTTCAGAATCCAGGTATTTTAGAGGTTATTCCTATCAAGGTAGGAAAATTTTACATACCTGTTAACTTTGTTATGTTTGAAATAGATTTTATTGACCAAGTGGTAGAGAAAGAGGCAATCCAAAACCTCCCTCTTGATCCACTTGAATCTGTTTTATCTTATGACTTTTCAGGCATTTCAAAAACACACTTCTGTGATTTTTTGGCTAAAAGAGAACTGATCCCTAAGGTAGAATTCAGACCATTAAAACCTGTGTTCAGGTATGAATTGTATAGCTGAAGCTGGTTCAGAAAAGTCTGGCTGAAGACTTAAAACTTAGCACTTGTGGGGAGGTAACCCCATGTCTTTAATAATAATAATAAAAAAAAAAAAAAAAAAAAACAACTATGTCAGATGCTGGTTTGGGGTTATTCCAGGTAAGTTTTCTTATCCTTTTATCATCCATTTTAACATTGAGGACAATGTCAAATTCTGGTTTGGGGTGGTAGGTAAGAAAACTTAACTGTTTTGTTTACGTTGTGTGATTGTTATTTTATTTTGCATGTGTGTTTTCTTTGATTTGTTTGTAATCTTGTAATTTACCATGATTGCATGACAAATTTACTTTGAACACAAGGCTAAAATATCTAAGGACCCCCAAAATTTTGAGTAAAATTTTCAAAATTTGATTGTTTAAATGCCAAATCAATGCTTAAATGAACCTTATGTGATTAAAATTTTCTTTGAAAAGACTTTCCATGGTTAGACTTGAGCCAAAATGGGTAATTTATCAAACAAATTTTCAAAACCCATATCTTCTTGATTGAGTGAATCTCATAGTCATTAAATATTCTAGAACTTGTTTTTTAACCGATTCAAAATGGTTTTTGATTATATGTCTTAGGATGATAAAGGCACAATTAGGTCTTATTCTAAGCCTCAGAATTTTGTATAATTTGACCCCTAGTTGCCCCTTTTGAGCCTAAAAGTGAAAATTTTTTTCTTTGAAACCTTTCATTGACTAATATTCTCTTAAATGGTGAAAAAGTTGGAAATTTAGTGGAGCAAAGAAATAAAAAAGGACTTAAGAAAAATATGTATTGAATGCAAAGAAAAGCAAGAAAAAGAAAAAGAAAATCAAAAGGATGATATTGAATGAATTCTAAAAAGTCCATAAAAGTTCAAAAATTTGCTCTGTTAAATTTATAATGGTGATTTGAATCATTCATGACTATTAAAGCCCTTTTGTATTCCATTTTTCTTGAAATTCCTACCTTGACAATACAACCCAAGGCCACATTACAACCTTTGAAAGACCTTTAGACTTTGACATATTTTCTATCTAAACTGTGGATTTTCTGGTTTATTAACAAGCTTATGGTAATATTTTTTGACTATGATGATCTGAGTGATACACAAACCATGAAACACTTTGAGTGAAAATTGAGAGAAGAGTATCCTCTGTCTTGATAATGAAAATTGATTCACATAAGAAAATTAATATTGGCATTTGAATAAATCTTTTTCTCTATTTTGGATTCCTTAGTTTATTAAGCTTAGTGTTTTCTGTATTTTATCTTGTGAATATGGTGATTGCTTGAGGACAAGCAATGTTTTGGTTTGGGGTATTTTGATAAGTGTTTTATAACACAATAAATTAGATTTAGTTTACTTAGGATTTTAATCATTATGCACTGTATTTCCTTTATTTATTGTGATTTTTGCTTTCTTTCCACTGTATTCTACTCGGGTACTTTTATTTTGCAGAAATTAATAGATTTGGAATTATTGATGATCCATTTTAAGAATGAATGAATATAAATGGAAAATGGATTCAAGAACCTAAAAAGATGATCAAAGTGCCAAAGGATGAAAGCAATCAAGAACCATGAGCTATATTGTCCAAAATGCCTCAAAAATGCAAGAAAACACTTCCAGGAAAGGGTAGGAATCGATTCACCCTTACAGGAATCGATTCCCATGTGAAACATAAGCCAGGAATCGATTCAAGGCTGTTGGGAATCGATTCATAGGGCTGGGAATCGATTCCCCCCTTATAGGAATCGATTCATTGAAGATTAAAAGGGCAGGAATCGATTCATGAAGGCCAGGAATCGATTCATCATGCTGGGAATCGATTCCCACCTTTAGGAATCGATTCACACGCTGTTTTGAAGGCAAAAATCAACTGGAGGAATCGATTCATCAGTGAAATCATGCGCCGAATTATTGGAAACAACAAAAATACGCAAATTGGAGACAACTGGAACAGCTGGAAATCACATGCACCGAAAGTTTCCAACTTGCAACGCGTTTTCTTAGCTGGCTTCCTCCCTTCCTTCGCCTATAAAAGGAGAAGCAATCCAAGCATTCAAGCATCCCGATCCCGATCCAAAATCGAGTTCTCATTCATTCACTTTGTTCCTTTCTTTTCTTTTCCTTCGTTTTCTTCTCTGTTTCGTTTCTTTCTCTTTTTATTTTCTTTTTCTTTCTTTTATTTTGTGTGAGAGTTGTGAGAATTGTGAAATTGAGTGTTCCAATTTGTAATTGGTGGAGGAATATTACAACAAGGAAATACAGTGGTAAATTATTCTGAGCTTTTGGAGAAACCCGTAAGTCTTTATTTTTTACCATGTCTTGTATGTTTTATTTTTCCATTATTTATATGAATTTGAATTATTTCATGAGTAGCTAAATTAATTATCTTGGGATGAAGGGGGTATGATAATATTTTATTTTAATGTTATTTTGACTTGGAATTAAATAAATTTCTGTTTTCCATTTAGTTCAATTATGCTTAATGCTTTTAGTAATTCCTAACAAGAACCTAAATGATAAAACTGTATACTTACGGGTATATTAGTAAGTTTAGGTAATAAATAGAATCGAGAGATTTATTTTTACCAGAAAGCTTTGAACTAAACCTAAGATTTTTGAAATGCTTTTTGTGACCTCGGTAAAACCGTGAAAGTAATCAAAATTCTTTTGAGGAAATAAAAGGGATTTTCATAAAACGATAATGGGCCTTTCTGAGGATTAAGCAGCGCTTTCCATAGGTTAGGTACATTAATAGGATTCCGAGAGGAACATATTAATTAGCTTTTGGAAAATTCGCCTTGGAAAACTTAAATTGATTCTTATTTATGAAAAGTTAAAATTCATTAAACATAAAATAGAGTCTTAATCCCCTGAAATCCCAAGATACTCTCAACTCTGATTTTTTAGTGTCAAGTAAATTTTATTTTTATTCTATGCAACTTTAATTTGTGCTTTATTTTATAAAAATCTTAAAAATTAATTGTGTGGATAATTAAATTTCAATATGCTGGTACTTTGAACACAGTCCCTGTGGAGAACGATAATCTTTTATATTACGCGACATAACCCGTGCGCTTGCGGGCCCTGTCAAAATACGGATCTTCAGCCTTCCTGGCTAACTAGTTGACCTTGTCAGCGATCATGAAAGTCTCGTCGGGGTCGTTCCTCAGTACGGATGATCCGGCAGTGTCCATGACAACTACGTGCTCTAAAAAGGGGACAACAGAATAAAAGTCAGTATCATCAGCGCAGCAGTGCACTACACTAGAATCTTTACCCTGGTCCGCAGACACAAGGGGCAAAGGTGATTTAGCTTCATGAACCCCGGAGGAGGAAGACTCCAGTTCCTGGGAATTTGGATTACCCCGGTTGACTGGAGTCACCCACCTACGAATGTCCGTTTATGTAAACTAAGGTCCACTACGAGGAAGCTCGAGAGGCCAAGAAATGGAAGGATTCAAAATTATTTCGCAAGAGCTATCTTGGCCCTGACCGTTGTTAGTGGAAAAAGCAGACATCAAAAATAAAATAAAAGGTTGAAAGGCTACCTGTGTTTACGGTATGGACGGTCTTTCTAGTGCAAGCTAGGACGGATTAAAAGGATAGAAAAAGACAGCGAACAAGCAGAGTTTCTGGAGGAAAGATGCAAAGTGAGGAACCAACGAAGTTCTTCCTTCTTTTATAGACGTTAAAGTCCTATGGGTCGAAGTTCAACCGTCACAGCCCATGGATGAAGTAGAAGATAAAGAGTCACGGCCCAAAATAGGCGTCGCTTCACCTTTAAATGATGTCACTAGATGGCGCGTAAATTAAACGACCAGTCACGACTGGCCATGTCATCGATCTATGTGAAATGACAGCTTTTTTAGGCAACGCGCATTAAATGCTCCACCTAACTCAATTCACATCATATCGGATGCATTAGCATGACGATTCCAAAGCCATATCAGCTCGTCCGCTAGAGTCAAGGGGTAGTTCATTATTGTGACAACGCCACAACAATAACCTAAGGGACAAATGATCCAAGGTGCTAACAGACCCCCAAAGTCAGAATCGGGGTGGCACTGATGTAATGCCACGTCATTAGATTTACTTACCCAAATAGGGTTTGGGAATCGTATCTGGGGTCTACATTCATAGCCACTACAGATTGTTGGTCAAGACTTTGGTCCTCTCCTGACAGTTAGACAACAAGTCAGAATCGGTATAGGCAGCAAGTACTTGCAAATGTTGTAGCTATAGTAAGTTAGGAAGAATGTTAAATCATTCCTTCGGCTAAGGTGTAATCCCTATAAATACAATCCATTTATTACTGAAGAAGTATCTAATCTAACCCAGGAGTTACCTCTGTAATACCCATATTTCCTATTTATCCGTACTGACTTAAGCATCGGAGAATCTTTTATAGGTACATCTCTAGTGAGTTCCCTCAACTTCAATGTGGACTTGAACATCAAATTCACCTTATACTCGAAGAACTTAGGCTCCCCACTGGACCTAGGTGTAAAATACTGTACTCCACTGAGATGGTGTAAAACTAAGAGCTAAGAGATGTGACTTCAGATATCGGTCAAGACGGTCAACCCTTGACCCCAGTTCTAGAACAGAGCAGTTACCAAATTGCCACCCCACCACCTATATACATACATATATACATACATACATATATATATACATATATATATATATATTTCATAACATCACCACCCAAAACTTCTTTTCTTCAATTCTACGCTCTCTCTCTTTCCCCCTCTCTCTCGGTTTGCTTTCTCTTTGCTTCACCCTCTCAATTTCATTTTCTTTCTTTAAAAATCATTATCCTCACCGTGACACTTTTATTCTCTCTTTCCCAATTCATCACCCCCTCACCAAATCCATCTCTCTCTCTCTCTCTCTCTCTCTCTCTCTCTCTTTCTCTCTCTTTCTCCCAATTCCATTTTTGCTTTTCAACTCTTCCATCAATTCTCTCGTACCGTAGCTATCACCTCATCTCGGATTCTCTCTTCCACTTCCATTTTATTTCATCAATTTCACTTTATCAACACCACCGCCAACCACCACCAACCACCACCAACCACCACACATCACCATGCCTCTTCCACTCTCACATGCAAGCTTTCTCTCTTCCTCGGGTCTTCTCGTGGGTGTAGCCACGATCGCCAAAAAAGTTGGGAGGGTCATCGAGGGTTAGCCGATCGTTCGATCGTAGGTTTGATCAAAGTTGAAATGAAGAGTCTTGGTCACTGACCGGTGTGAAATCGACCTCAGTAAGCTAATCGAGCCTTGATCCTTACATGCGTAGTCATTTATTCCATTTTCATGCATGCTAGATTTTTTTTAAATTTCATTGGAATATTTATCTACTTGCATGACCATGATCTGTTCATTTTTTGAGAAAATTAGCAACATAAAAGTTGTTCCTTTTCTTTCCCTCTTTCCAATAAGTCAAAGAACACATAAATTTGACGTCTAGATCAAGAGTTATAACTAAAATACAAAACTGCATTCTTCTAGATTTTTGTTGTAGGTTAGAACCTTTCTTTCTAATTTTGTACTTTTTGGCTCAAAACTAAGTTTTGTTGTCTTTATAAAACTTGTAGAGAATTTTGTTACAAAAATTTTGAAACTAGAATCGCTTAAATCTGACACCTGTAGCTTGAGTTATGTTAAAAATATGGAAGCCTGTGCAAAGTTACCACCTATTTCGCAAGACAGTGGCTAAAACTAAAAACTGGAAATTAACTACTTAGAATTAATTTTTGAAATCTTCATGAAAGTGATAGGAAATTGTGTCGTGGAAATTTTAAAACTAGAAACACCTAAATCTGATAACCGTAGCTTAAATTAATCCCAAAATACAAAAGTATACATAAATCGACAGCCTAGGATTAAAGTTTATAATTTTCTAAAAATAGTGGACAAAACCCCTAAATGAAAAAGATATAAAAAATAAAATACGAAACCTCGTTAGGTTAAAATAATATTTATCAAATTGTCGGGTTAGCCCCAGGCTTAGGCTTTGGTTTTAAAATGTTAGAAAAAGGGTGGTTTAGGGAAAAGAATTCCCAAAACCTAACGTACGAACCTAAAATAATATTAGAAAATTTTTAGAAGCCGATTGTAAATTTTATTATTAGGATTTAAGTTGATTAGCTTAATTAAAGTATTTCTACATTTATTTAAATGTAAGGGTTTATCCGGGTGATGAAGCAGGACCGTCGACAGACCTCGCGGACTGCTTCTATTAAGGTAAGGAAAGCATTATATTTTAAATGCATGAATTATGAATGGATAAAGGAATATAACTTTATTTATGAACTAATTGATGATTGATGAATTTGATTAGAATAATGTTATTTGATTGAATGGTTGATATATTTCCTCGTGGTATTGTTATTGATATGATTGATAAATTAGATTCCATTTATATATGGCTACTTAATAGATTGATGATATAGTGAATGTTGCATTGGATTGCAATAGTTGATAATGATATGTGAATGATGATGAATATATTGATGATGTTTAGATAAGCTTAAGGTAGCTTAACTGATGTTATGAATTGATTATGATTGATCTTGGCATGCTATGCTTAAGACGAAATGAAATATGTGGACCTTGGTGATAGTAACCAAGTGGCGACCCCTAGTGATGGCAATCAAGTGGTTTATGGATGTTTGATGTTTGTTTGGCATCACATTTGTATTTAGACGCTTACAGGACTACAGAGGGCCTGTGATACGGGCCTAGATAAGAGTGCAGCTTGATGGTAAGGCACAAATCTTGTGGTGGTTTCTTTGAATTCGACAACCGCCTTTGAGTTGGACTCAAGGCTGGCCCGCAACACTTGAGTTAAGGTGTTGTTGTTACTGAAAGTGATTGGTGTTATAATATGGATAAGCGGTTCAGTACCAATAAAAGAATTCATGATATAACTTGAGAAAATTTTGATATACTACAGTATAAATCCCATCAGTAGAGTCAGATACGCATGTATATGCATTAGCATACATATATTGATATTGAAATATTGTTGGGCAGCTTATGATGATTATTGTCATGGTTGATCTGTGTTGATATAAATATGTTAAATGGCAATGTTAATATTGATGAATTGTGATGATTGGTTGATTAAATGAAAAAGTATAAAGATTAGGTGATTATTGTAGAAAATGAATACGTATTGTTAGAGGTTGCAGTTAATTCTAGTCCAATATTTATCATTTAACACACACACACATATATATATATATATATATGCTCACCCCCTAAACATTTTTCTTACAGTGAGTTTAGATCGAAGTGAAGAATAGTGAAAGACTTGAGAAGTTATATTGTGAATCCTTGAGAATGATTTCTACATATATGTATACTTTTGATGTCATACGCTCTGGCCGGCTCTTTTGATACATATTGTATATATATATGTATAGTGGATTAGGTATTTGATAATCTCACTGGAAGTTCAGTATTTGTTTTGATACCTAAATGTTTATGTTAATGACTTAGTAAATAAAAATTATATTATGGTATTAAATTATATATATATATATATATATATATATATACTATCTAGGAATTGTTTAGAAAATCAGTTTTTTGGCCAAAATGAGACCCCTTTTAAAAATATTTAGGCTTTTAGGGTTTTTTCTGTTCAGGAATCCGGGGTCAAGATTGAGCGTCTCGATGCTTAAGTCAATATAGTAACTAAGGTAATATGGTATTACGGAGGTAATTTACGAGATTTGTTTCAGATCTTTCTTCAGTAATAAATGAGTTGTATTTATAGTGTTTACCTTAGTTTTGGAAGTGATTTGACCATATTCCTAAATAATTGATAAAATCACTCACATCAAGAGTCAAACCTATCACCTATAAATCACAATGTGATACTACAACCATTAGGACAACTGATTCTTTGATGCAAATAGGGAATACTATTAAATATAATACTCATATATATATATATACATGAAATAAAATAAAATAAAAACTTATATAACATATATATAACATATTAAATATATATTAAAATATTATAATATATAGTTTATAAATTATATATATATAACATATTAAATATATATTAAAATATTATAATATATAATTTATAAATTAAATATATATTTATAATATTTTAATATATATACATATTAATATAAATAATTTTTATACATTATTGTTAGTAACTAACGTTAATATATTAAAATATTTTAATATAAAATATATATTATGTTTAATATTTAATATTTTAATATATAAATTATATATATATTAATATAAATAAGTTATATACATTATTGTTAGTATTTAACGTTAATATATTAAAATATTTTAATATAAAATATATATTTATGTTTAATATTTAATATTTTAATATATAAATTATATATATTAATATAAATAATTTATATACATTACTGTTAGTATATAAACTAACGTTAATATATTAAAATATTTTAATATAAAATATATATTTGTGTTTAATATTTAATATTTGAATATATAAATTATATATATTTAATATATATTATTAAATATGTATATTAAAATACTTTATATATTCTATTAATATATAATATATATTAACGTTAATAGAATATATATTAATATATATATTATAATATATAATATATATTTAACATGTTATATATATATCATAAGTTTTTATTTTATTTTATTATATATATATATGTAAGAATAAAAAGTATTATATTTAATAGTATTCCTTATTTGCATCAAAGAATCAATTGTCCTAGTGATTGTGGTATCACATTGTGATTTATAGGTGATAAGTTTGACTCCTGATATGAATGATTTTATCAATTATTTTCCCGTGACAAGTGGAGGTCAAATTTATCCACAGATGAAATTTAAACATGATGTAACAAAAATGATTTATTAACTTACTATTTTATTTAACATTCACCAATATATAAGTTATACGGAAAGAGAGAAGATGATACTCGTAAGTCATAAGTATGACTTTTAAAAAAACTAAATAAATGTTTATGAGAGAAGATCCTTCACATTACTTTAACTTTTGAAAAGATATACATTTTAGTATAGTGAGGCAAACCACAGTCTACCCGGTTAAATAATGATTCAACTAATTAATTTACATAATTTTATTTTTTATTACTATTATTTTAAGTATGATTTGAATTTTAATTTAATTATGTTTCACTAATTTAAGCACGAGTCCGGGTTCTCAATTATTTGTTACTTTACCTTATAAGTTATTCTTATTTTGTTTAGAGTTGTATAAGGAACTTTCAATAAATAAAAAGAATATTTGTATGTGTCATAAATATTGGATATAGATGAAATGTGTGTAAAACCCATTTGATATGGTCACAAATCATAGAGTTCATAGATAGAACTAAAGTACCTATAACATATTGAATATTGAACTGATGAGTTACAAAGGGAGGAGTATAATATATTTATAGAAAACTAAACTAACTGAAACTAACTAACAAGCCACTAAGCTAACTAGTAGTCACTAACAAATCATGATAACAAACTAAATCTCATATTCCTAACACCCTTCTTAAACTAATAATTGAGATTAACTTGAAATGCAAAAAAAAAAAATTACAAACAATCATTAAAATTTAGAAAGTGAGTTTACCGACTACTATTACCAACAAAGTTGGTAGATATAAAATCTTCATCTACTTAAGAGAGAGTACCTATGGGTGGTAATATAATATTGAACCAAAAGCAAGCTTCACTTTCACATAGTAACACAAGATCTTTAATGGGCATTTCGTTAAACATATTATGGACAATGACATTAAAAGTTGTTTATATTATTTCTTCAAGGAACCTACTTCCTATCAAGATTGGACCATTTCTTGAGGCCACTACACCAACTGAAATGTTAGGTGTCGTGTGTAATCTAAGAGTTATAGTAAGGGACTTAGGTTGCTTATTGGGCTTCGCTAGTATGAAAACATTTTTCATTTTCTTCACGTTAACTTTCTTCTCTTCCTTTGTGCCCTTAGGTAACTTTTACAAAGCCTTGATCTTGACAAGCTTCCCTCTGTGGCTTGGTTCTTTAATCAGAGGCCTAGACTATTCTTGAAACTCACTAGAAGTACCATCTTGTGCTCCTTCTCCATGTACTGAGTGAAACTGAACATGCTGCATTGAATATGGTTGGGGCTGCTGTGCAAATCCAGTTAGGACATTATGTAAATGAGGAAAACTTGAGGAGTAAGTGAATTGAGCATATGAGGCAGAAGGAGTCTGATGACATGGTTGTAGTGATAGGGGAGATTGTCCATTGAAGTGAGAAGGAAATGTGTGCATGTGTCAACATACAGCAACATTATGTCCATGCTTGTTGCAAATGCTACACTACAAAAAGGATTTGTAATAGTCACGACCACCATGACCTCTATATCGACCACCTCTGCCTCTGCCAAAGTAGGGAGGACAAAAATTATGTTAAGAGTTACCATTGTATTAGGAGTTTACATGGTATGAAGGTATTTGTGGTGGATGATGAGAAGATATTTGTGATGGATGGTCAATATACTGAGAGTTTTCAGTTGAGTAGGTCTGATTGTTATCAGTGGACTTAGAGTAATGATTCTAAGAGGATTGAGGTAAGGAACTTGCTGATTTGTGAACATTAGCAGAGAATGCATCTGGTACACTCTTCTTAACTTGTTCAAGGAGAGCCTCAAATGTTAACAACATGGATTTAATTTCATTAATGATACAAGGATCTAATTTTATGTTACAGATCAAATTAGAGATGAAAGACTCATTCTTCATTAAGACCTTCAAAAACACAATCAATGTAATCTTGGCTAGTGATAGGTGATCCTATTGAGCCTAGACCATCCACAATCTTTTTCAACTTGAGCAAGTAATCAGAAACAGTACTGTTTCTTTCTTAAGACTCCTTAATTCCTGTCAAAGCTGACGAACCTTAGCTCTTGTAATTTTATCAAAACACATATGGATCTTGTCCCAAAGTTGAAAGGCATGTATGCAACCAACCATCCTGATTGAGAGAGATTTTGAAAGTGACGACAAAAACCAGGATACCAATAGCTGGTCCCGTTGTTTCCACTTTTGGTAATTTGGATTCAACTTCTCAGCATCTCTATAATCTTCGTTGAGGAACTTAAGTGGAATTTGAGGATTTACCACATATCGATGTTGATGGTTCGGAGAACAAACTTAGAAGGGGGTTGAATAAGTCTGTTCACTTTATCAAACGAAAAAGTGATATTTAAACGTTATTGCGTTATGCACAACGGACCAGACTTTCGAGAGACAAAGAATGTGATACTTTGGTTAAACGAGCGTATATTTGCCAGACTTTTACTATCGAATTTAACAATAATAATGCACCAGACTTTTGATAGTAAAGAGTAAGAGATAATACATAAGCGATTTATATTGGTTCACCTCCAACTCGGAGACTACATCCAATACCTTCAAATCTGAAAGATTTCTACTATGTAAAAACATTTTACATAAATAGCTCAAACTGAGCTTACGAGTATTATTGACTCCAGCAACTCCTGGCTTAAGCACACCCAGTGCTTCTGAGTATTCTTGAATCCAACCATTCCTGGCTTAAGCACACCTCGTGCTTCCGAGTATTCTTTTGCAAGCACCCACTCCTGGAGTAGACCCAAGTATTCTTTCATGAGCCACTCTGACTCGAACCCAAGTATTCTTTCCAAAGCCTTTTCAGGCCAAAGTGTTTCCCAATAGCTCACTCAGACTGGTGTTTTCTAAGGATTGAAAATATTGATACATAAACATTTAGGCATGTGTATTCTTCAGATTTTGTGAGACCTGCCCATCTTTCTCTTTTGATTCAGTCTCACTAGCCCCCTTTCTTTTTCTTTTCTTCTTCTATATTGTTCTTCATGTCTCTCTATTCTTCTTTTGTAATTTCTTTTCTTTTCTTGAGAGACATCTATGTTTATTACACACACATTATCTTTATGTATCACTCTCATTCTTGCATTGTATGTATTCTCTCACAGCTTTGCCTGGAAGTTGTGCAACATATAAATACTTGTTTCATGGAGATAGATTTATTGGATGACCGTTTGAAATTTATTCTAATCTCATGAGAAAGTAATTTTTCTTCTACTTGGTCAGAGAGACGTTCTGCACATTTTGTATGGAATGGAGAGCTTTCATGATGAAGACAAACAAGGATTGTACATTTTTCACCAAACGAGATATTCCTTGATTAAAGGAATTTTGACATCTTAGAAAGTTGGTGAAAGATGGATGCTCTGAGTTCAGCTCGAGATTTGTCTTGTTTGGGTACTTTCCTTGTTGTGATAGATCTTTTCGCTGAGAAGGAAAGGTACTTTGTTGAGTCATCATATATAGGTCTAGACTTAATTCGTTCAAGGGTAACATTTGAAGCTAGATTGAGGTTTGATGAATCGTAAAGTGTTAATTATGAGACTCAAATCTTCAAGAGATATTCCAGTTCTTCTTTTGCAATTTCGAAGAAGGTCTGAAGCAGCTTTTATCTTGAAAAATTATGAGGATAGAGTCTAATTAAAGTAAGTCGCTTTGAGAAGATGCCTCTTCCATGTACCTGATGCTTGTTGTATGTCTTGACGAGTCTGAGTCTGATATAAGTTCAGTCTCGGTCTGGTATAAGTTCAGAGACGTTCCCAGACTTTAAGTTTTTTCTTGAAGCATAGTCTTCATAGTTTTGTTTTACCAGACTTATTGAATCCAGGCTCCCCCTTTGATTTATAACCTGTGCTTTATATCCTGAAACACTCGAATGATCTTTATCAAACGTTTAATAACTCATAACTTGATTAATTAAGATGCTTGATGTTGGTTATCAACGAATCTAAGAGTGCTTCAAATTTATTCTTGGTTCTAACAGATGCAACTTGTGCCCTCGTATAGCATATTCAACTTGTTGTTTCTAGATCAGGAAGTTCTGATCATCAAGTTTCACTGAGATCAGCTGAGAGAAGGTAACCACTTCATGTGATTTTGCTCTGATTTGAGCTACTGGAGTTTCAAAATGAGTTTCTTCTTGTGCATTGTTTCTAGTTTCCATCAGGAAGAAGCCGAATAATGTACCTGGGCTATAAACAACTCTGATATCAACTTAGAAAGGAAGAGAAAGATGGAGAAGCATAAGCAAAGAGAAAGAGAAAGGCATTTTCAGTGAATGCAAAACTAAATTGTCTCTATTCAGTGTATATTTGCTAAAGGAGATAAGGATTATATATACTAGAAGTTCAACTAGCTATGCAGTTACAAATGGGCCCTTTCTAACAACTTTGTTGACTCAACATAATAAACTCGGCTGAGTCAACTTGTATACATACTAAGCATGTTGCAGAGAGGCTATTCTACAAAGCATGTACAGTAACATTTCAGTTGTTAGTTAAGAATTAAACTTCTAGATATAAAATTAATGATATGAGAATTTTATTAATAAATAATTTATAAATAATAGTAGTAATATAAACGTTTATTAAATCTTAAGATATACTTAAGCTTATATGATGTTTAACTATCTAAATTTTTAGATAAGTTAACTTATACAAAACAAATCATATATTAATAAAATAAAACAAAATAATATATTTACTGAAAACTAAAATGTGGACTAAGTTAAAATTCAAAATAAAGTTGAAAGAATTAACAAATTCAATTTTACCCGTAATGTTTTTAACGTCAAAAAAAAAACTCATACTTTTATTCCCGAAAGGAAAAGAAAAAAGTCATAGTTTGATTAATTTAGAAGGCATCGCATATAATAGATTATGGGGTTGAGTTCAAAAGTGAAGAATTTTCCAGTCAACTGAGAAGAGATTACAAAAAGACGCGTTTTGAGACACGATTGTTATCAAAGTCAAATGCATGTCCCTTAGAACACAAGAACAACAACAAAAGGAAGAACAACTTCACTTTCCAATCCATGTTGTTTAATTGTTGGACACATTAAGAAGTAAGTAGTAACCAACCCATTTTCCTGTTCCTCCTTCCCTTCACTGACCCCACCCCCATTTCAATGGAAAACCCAACAACCACCTCTGATTCTCTCACTTCCACTCTTCTCAACTCAATCCAAGCTCTTGGACGTGGCTTCGATGTTACCTCCGATTTTCGGCTTCTCTATTGTAAAGGGGCACCTGGTTCCAGGCTCGTTCACCTTGATGAAGAACATGTCTCGGATCTTGTTCTCTCTCATGCTCTTGTTCTTCCTAATGTCTCTGTTGACATTCATTGCTCCCAAGGGAAGAGTGCCATGGAGAAGACTCCTGTTTTCTCCTTCCATGAGGTGATTTGTTTTTATCCCTTGTCTTGCTAAAGTTTTGGTCTTTTAGGCCTGGTTTTGTTTTGTAACGGAATATCTTCTCAAAAAGGGATTAAAAGGAAACTGGGATATAGGACTTTTGCAATTGTTTGTCATGCAGAGATTCCTTTTTTTTCCTGTATGTAGTTTTTGTTTTTGTGTTGTTATTTAGCGTCTATGACTGTGAGGAGCTATATTTGATGGCAGACTTGTAATGATGCTGCTGCTAATGTGATAGGATTTGTGTAGTTTAAGATGAACTATTTTTTGTCCTCTTCCAAGCGGCATTTCAATTTTAATAAATGATTGGCCGGTAGTTATATGAAATGCATGCATTAATAGATGTTGGGGATTGATTTATGATCAAGCATGAAACTTTATGAAAATATTGTGTTGGAGTTGGAAGGAAAGGGAGGGGAAGGGGATTAGGCAAATAATTATCTTGTTTGTTTAGCAAGCTGTCAAAGATCTCATCTAAGATATGATAGATGGATAATCTAATAGCTGTCCTCATGGGTTGAGAACCTATATATTATTTGCCTAGACTCTATTGATGGTTGTTAAGATGTCCTACCTCAGCTAAAGATATGATCAGTATACTTCTTATAAGGTTTGTGATAATCCTTGACTCATGAGTTAGCTTTTGGGATAAGTTATTTATACCCATCATTTGTAATATGTTATTAGAGCTTGACTAGACTTGGATGTCAGGCCACCTATAGATGTCCAATCCTCAACTCACGAGCTTGCTTTTGGGATGAGTTAGGTCTACCATTTATAGTAATGGTTTTAAGTTTTAACTTTTAATACTTGCATTCATTATAAACTTTGAGCCTTGTTTCCAGAAAGTCCCTCTATCTTTTGTTTCTTGACCATATTTGATGATTGATTTTCCAGATGGCAAAATATTTCAATGAGAAGTCAGGTGTAACAGGACAAATTCCACTTGGAAGCTTCAATTCAATGTTTAACTTTACTGGCTCCAGCTTGGCTGATGCAGCAGCCACAAAATCCCTTGCCATGGTTGGGCATTTCATTCCGCTGTTTGAAGTTAAACTAAAGAATCAAAATTTAGTCTTGAATGAGGAAATCAAGCGTTCTGTTCCTAACTCTTGGGATCCATCTTCCTTGGCAAGGTAAACTATGTTTTAATTTACTGTAAATAATATTTACTCTGTTCTTGACTTCTTGTAGAAAATGCGGTTCAGTACTTCAGTTCTTGCATTAAAGAGAAGAAACACAATTTTGATTGCAGTGGCAAAATTGTTTCAGCTCTGTTTTGATTCTAGTCAAGTGGTTCAAGTTATGGGAGCTATACGTATTCTTTTGCAAATATGTATTCTTAATTCATCTTTATTTAGAAAATGGACCCCAAAATAAAGGACCTTTAAGTCTCAAAATGATTATTCATAAACCATAGCTTTATATTGTTTCATTTAAATTTATATTTTGAGGATGCAATGTCAATAAACTCTAGGCTGAGGCTTATAGATCAGACAGTGTCGCTTGTACTGGATTTTTGAAGTTGAAATTAAGCTCTCTAATTAAAGAGTATTTTCCAGATCCTCAATCTCCCTCCTTTTAAGACTGTCCTACAACAATTACGAAACAAAGAAAGGAAAGTTAAAAACATAGGGCTTGTTGAGGAACACTTTCTGTTTTAATTTTCAATTATTACATTTAATTATTTTCATTTTTATGTTCTATAGGAAGCAGTGAAAGTACTAAAAGTTGTTTATGCAGTTGTGTTTTGTATTTGTACAAATATTTGAAAACAGAAATTCAGATGAAAACAAAGTTAGATTTTTGCAATTAAAAACTTAAAAGTGAAAACAAGAAATAAAAATTAAAAACATTTTCTCAAAGTAATCAGGTCCATAGCTCGGCTAAGCTCTCTATTCTCTCTATAAATGCTTAAAGCAAATCACTACTAAACTGTAAGGAGGACTTCAGATAGGAACTGAAATTAACTATAGAAATTATAAGACTATAAGAAAATACAGATCTCTGATTACAGCATGGAAATTTAGGAGATATCTGAGAAGACAATCTATCTACCCTGTAGCAAGAGCTACCCCAACCATTACCCTAGACATTACCAGCCTTCCAATTTCCCCTTCTTCCATTATATACGCGGCTAAACCACCATGCTTCCCACTCTTATTTCTGCGTAGGTAATATGTTGTAACAGTAAATTCCTTTTTTGCCCTTACCCTAATTAACATACCTAACAACTTCATAAGCTGAACCTCTCTACAGTCCTGGTTTTTTAGTCTCAATTTTGATTAGAATTTTATTTCAATTTACTTAAGTAACTGTAAATTCTGAAACTTGATTTAACGTTGACAATCATCAAATGCATTTGTGTAAGTTGTGGTTATGTGACATTACTAACATATTCTCTTGTTTCATGCATCACAGAAGTATGTATTTTTTATGTATGTGCTCTTCCAGATATATGCTTCTGAAGCAGATATTTGGTGTGTGATTGTGTGATATACATATATATGGTTTTTAAAGTTCTAGTTATGGTTCTGATGCCAGATGTTACGGTGATTGAGAATTATGTTTCACTTGTTGCAAATCTAATTGCCTGATATATGTTTCACTGGATATTGGGATTAAATCATACGTTCCATCAGCCATTACAGTTTTGCATGTGAAGTGTATTGGCCTTTGTCCCAAATATTTTATGCAGTAAGCACAATTTTTTCATAGTTGAGGTATAATAACAGTAAATATTGCGTGAGGCATTTTATATGTAATACGACTTAAGTTGATTGTACAAAATACTCATCCCTGCTTTGGCCAAAAACCCTGAAAGAAAGATTGGTTATATTTGATGGATAGGGTCAAGTGCTAATACCAAATTTCTTCTCTTTCTTCGTCTCAGTTTTATTGAGAATTATGGTACCCATATTGTTACATCTGCAACAATTGGTGGAAGAGATGTCATATATATCAGGCAGCACCAATCATCAAGTTTGTCTGCCTCAGACATTGAGAAGTATGTAAATGACATTGGAGATGATAGGTTTCTTGGCGAAAAAAATCTATCTGGCTCTGGTCCTTTAAAATACAAGGAGAAGGTCAGTATCAGTAAACACTAAACAGTTTTTTTTCCCACCTCAACTTATGAATCCAATTTCCTTTACTCGATGCTGAATAAGTTCTGGCTTAGCTGTTGTTGCATCATTTGATATGTTTATGGCTATTGCAGTCCATATCTCATTGTCAACTTAATTATTGAGTTACTCATTACATAAGTAAACTACAGAATCTTGATGATCTGATGTAACTCCCATTTTTCCTGCTGCAGGATGTTACTGTCATTTTTAGGAGGAGAGGAGGGAATGATCTTGAGCAAAATCATTCTACATGGGTGGAGACAGTAAAACTGGCACCAGATATCATTAACATGACATTCACACCCATTGTTTCCCTTCTTGAAGGAGTTCCAGGCATAAAGCATTTGACCCGCGCAATTGATTTATATCTGGAATGTAAGTTATAATCCAACTATTAATAATATGTTGACTTTATTTATTGGTTACGAAAAGTATTCAGTGGTAATGCCCTCAATGAGTCCTAGGAGCAGTTAACGTCATAAATTTTGTCAAAACACAGAGGTTAAAATGCTGTTTGAGATATAAAACCATTCTTGGGCTTCCACTTAGTTGCATAAACTTCAAGAAAGGCCTGATCCTTCACAGGGTATCAGAACCTGGAGTTTAATCCTTGTTGCCTCTGTTCTTCTAAATATAAAAGTACCCAAGGTAAAATGGGCCTAACCATTTGCTTCAATCTCAAAGGGCTCTTGCATGGGGACGCATGTTAGTTTATCTGGATCTACAATGAACCATTAGTTATATTTTTCCAGCTAATGTTTATCATCTAAGCTAAATAAAATGAATATTCTTGAAAACTCAACCAAAATAACAACCAAGTCATATCCCACGATGTGGTGTACATGTTTTATATGCTGTAGATGATTCACCTATCTGCTATATCCACCAGACAAACCACCCATTGAAGATCTGCAGTATTTCTTGGATTTCCAAATTGCTCGAGTTTGGGCACCTGAGCAGAGCAATCTACAAAGAAAGGAGCCTGTTTGTCCATCCCTCCAGTTCAGCTTGATGGGACCAAAGCTTTATGTTAGTTCAGATCAGGTACTATTAACTAAAGCTTAATTTAACAAATGCATAAAATTTTATCAAATACTAGAAAGTACTAAAGCTCCCATTCTGTTCCTATTTAAATGGATTGAAACATCTATCAAGATGTTTCAGATTCCCTTTTAAGACTACTAGTAGTATTACTGACAATAAATTGAGCAAGCATATCAGTAAATTGAGAATTTGGTTTATTCATGTTTCAATAAGAACCCAAAGGTTGTACACTCCTTGAGGTGTTGAGAGTGACACATGCTAGCTTATTTATGCCCATCTGAACTCGTGAGTCATGACGTTATTTTTGAACTGTACCTCATGTATCTTTCTGACATGGAAAATCATTGAATTACCTAGACCAATTTTAATGCTTGGACAAAATAGTATGCTCATGGAGACGTGTTGAGAATTAAGATAAGTATATAATATATCAACATAATATGAATAGCCAAACCCACAACAGGTTATTCGTCTCAAAGCCCAGTAGAATATCCACCGATTGGTTGCATATTATGATTAACATAAGTAAATAACATATCAACATAATAGTTCTCTATATTAATGCTATTTAAAACTCTAATGAATAATTTTAAATGGTACAAAAGGCTAACAGTTAAACATGTTAAATAATTTACAGATAACATGTTAGTCCTTAATACAAATTGAAACAAAAACACACATGATGGATTTAGCAACTTTCCATGACTTGGTATTGCAGGTAACAGTTGGACGCAAGCCAGTCACTGGGCTAAGACTCAGTCTAGAAGGCAACAAACAGAATCGACTTGCTATTCATTTGCAGCATTTAATCTCCCTCCCAAAAAACCTTCTACCTCACTGGGATGCACACATGACCATTGGGGCTCCCAAGTGGCAAGGTCCCGAAGAGCAAGACAGCCGTTGGTTCGAACCGATCAAATGGAAGAACTTCTCCCATGTAAGTACTGCACCAATTGAGTATACTGAAACCAGCATTGGAGATCTCTCTGGTGTTCACATTGTCACTGGGGCTCAGCTTGGTGTGTGGGACTTTGGTGCTAAAAATGTGTTACACCTCAAGCTCCTTTTCTCCAAAGTACCAGGATGTACGATAAGACGGTCTGTATGGGATCATAACCCCTCCTCCATTCATTCTGCTGCTCAAAGACCTGATGGTTCTTCATCATCATCGACGAAGAAAGCTTCTGATAACAAAAAGGAAGATAGTGCAGTCCACATTGGAAAACTAGCAAAGATTGTGGACATGACTGAAATGTCTAAAGGGCCTCAAGATATTCCTGGCCATTGGTTAGTCACAGGGGCTAAGCTTGGAGTGGAAAAAGGGAAAATTGTACTGAGGATAAAGTACTCTTTGCTTAACTACTAATTGGTTTTCCTCTTGTATTGTTATTATGTTGTTTCCACCCTCTTTAAAGTAGAAACCATAATAGTCTAGCATTCTTTTGCACAGAAAATCTTTTGAATTATTTTTAAGTAGATTTTGTTTATTAGTCAGCTGAGTTGTTGATAGTCACAACAATATTGATTATACGTGTTTTATAATTTGAATTCATTTTTTATTATTTATTTGTACATACTCAGTGACATTGATGACAGATGTTGACTCTTTTTCTTAGCAAAATTCTAACTTTTTAATAATTGATCCCCAAACAAGATGTTTCAGTATGCTATATTGCGATGGTAACCTGTATGACGCTGTAAGGAAGCAGACCTCGTAGAAGGACAAAAAGGCAATTCAGCATATCATGGGCTTGATTGGTTTCAATTAGGGGTGACCAAAGGTTTGTTATTAATAGCTGAAGGTTAGTTATTAATTCGTTAATCAAATGAAGTTTAAATAACTTTAAATGACATGTAAGATCAATATTAGTCATTGGTTAATTTATTTGTATAATTTTATTTCTACAACTAATTACCAAATAAGCATTATATTAATTTGCAGAAGTGAACAAGGCATTGAGATTACCCTTTATTATTTAGTTGTGATATAGTACAAGAATGATTGATTATTTTTTTTTGATTGTTACTTGCGCCAGACTCGATTAATTTTTGTTGTAAAACAGTATGGGCAACTGGGAAAAAAAGAGTCTCGTATAAATAAAATAGAGGTCTTTTTGCTATATGAAGAATTGAAGGTAAATAGAGAAGAAAAATATGCGCGCTCTCTCTACACATGTGAAGAATTGAAGGTAGAAAAATTTGCTCTCTCTCGCCACACACTTATGTATTGTGTTTATCGTCAATTATTCATACTTTTATTTTATTTATACTAGACCTTCTTTTCCCCTAATTGCCTACACCATTTTACAAATAAAAGAAATAAATTAGTGGGTCTAGCCTAACAAAAATGTGATCAGTCAAATGAAAGTTAATTCTTGGGCAAGGAGTGTTGTGCTAGGGTGTATTGCTCCTTACCCCCTTGCAGTTGCGAGCTTCTCTTTGGCCACCCTCAAGGGGGAGACCTTCTCCCTCTATGGGGTCTCCCCTACATTAAGGGGGTTTTCTTTCATTTTAGTTTAGTTTGTTGAGTTTTTTCCCCTTTCCTTTCCTCTTTTTTTGATTTTTGTCCAATTGCTATCGCCCTTATCATTTTTGACTGACATTAAACTACCTGTCTCTATCATCTGCCATTATCTATGTTTCATGTCTTCTACCTCTGCCCCACCCCTGTTCCCGTCACCATGCCATGCTCCTTACCTCTGCATCACCACTATAAGCGATTTCATCTTCTTTTCCAATGTTTGTGTTTCTATTTCATTCGTCTATCACAAGCATTTTAACACCAACGATTCTGTTTGTCTAGCCGATGTTCTTGTTCAATATGATTTCATTAAGATTTGTAGGTTGTTCGTCTCTTGTGCAATTAGTTTAATCAGCAACCAATAGAGTCAGAATGACCGAATTTAAAAAAGTGAAGTGACATTAAAAAAGTTTCATCAAATCTTTGTTTCATAGAAGCAGCTTGGACGAATAGGATTCCGTTGGGGTTGATTGACTATCTAGATCATTTTGTGTTAGTCTTTTCGTTTCTGGTTGTGTATTGTTGTTTGTTGTAAGACTTTAGCCTTTGAGTAAACATGTTTGAGTTGTAATAATTATGTATGACATTATTGTATCACCCTTTTCTCTGCCATGTAGGTGTTGTTAGGCCGCTTTCATGATTTTGTAATGAATCTCCTTTGACAAAAAAATTAAAAAAAAAATGTGTAATAACATTGAAATACTTACATGAGTTTTAAATTGTAAAAAGTTTAAAATCTAACAATGAAAATGAGGATCAAATTTCAACACATCAAAATTTATGCATATGACTTTATATCACAATTTAAGTTTCAACCTATTCTAAATTTCTTATGAAAATATCAATCCCTTAAAGAATATTGTTTTGTGTTGACTTACTTAATCATGTTAATATATCATTTAATTCACTAAACTTAGTTACTTAGCAAAGAGAATCTAAGTTCTTTCAACAAATATCAATTTATTGTATATTTATCCAAAGATCTTGCTTAGATAGCTAAATCTTTAACCGACCAATATTTTAACCTCCATCCCTAGCAACTTACGTTATTGGATGATTCAATTCAAATGATGTTTTAGAATCTTTTCCAACTAAACATCAAAATATACATTGCATTAATGTTTCCCTAAAAAAACAAGCATTAAGTGTAAAAGGAATCACTAACATAGATTAGATAAGTAACCACATTAGATATTCAGAACATAAGCGTAAATATGAATGAGTTAGATCCAATTTCAACATAGAAAGGGATTAACTACTCATAGTTATAAGAGCAACCATCGAAAATTACACTGAAAAACAAGGGAAGGAAGACCCAAAGAGATTACACACTCTAAGCCTCCTATAATAATATTGAGATCTTCTGCTTCACTCTTACCAAGCCATATTGTCTTCAAAACCAATCAGAAGCTAGGTTAAAAAAAAGTATTTCCTATTTATATGACCCAAAAATGCCAATGAGATATATGAACTTTCACGTATTTGCTTAGGCTAATTTCTTTTGTTTAAGTGAATTTACATTCCCCGTCAATGATTGCCTCATTCACTCAAACCAGATTCAAATGCTTAAGTGCATTTCTAGTGTTTGGATGTTCTTCTTCCTAGACTTATTTTGTTGAAGCGAAACAGTTTTTCTCGTGCGAATTTCCAAATCTACAACTCCTTGTAGCCTAGATAGGTTAACTTAAGCCGTAATTATTTTAGCTTAAGCCAATCATGAAAATTCTCAGTTGTACTTTTTGCTTCCAAATAACTCTTTCAAGCAACTTTCCTTAACAAAATGAGACAAGTATAAATTAGTAGTTTTCCCTAGCGTAAATGTCTAATACTTCATTGCATAAAGACAATTAATGCAAACTTGGGAAGATTTGCACAACAGAATCAAATATATTTAATATCTATCATATATGTTTAAATTGAAACATAGATATTTCTGTCTTAAACAATATTGTCTCTGGTTGAAGATAGGTTATAAAAAATGAATGCTTACATGAATTTGTTTTTCATTTTCTAGAACTGAGAACATGTATGACATATAATTAAAACATAACAAAGAAAATATAATGGCAGCTTGGGTTCTTGTTGGGGTTTTGGAGGAGCTCTCCAAGGAGGAGAGGGATCAACTTGAACCGGAAATGAGGGAGGTGGTTAAGGTGGGCATGGATGAAACGGAAGACGAAGTTATCCCTGAAACTAGGGATCTGTTTGAGACCGCTACCGGAATGAGTTTGAAAAAGAACATTGTCTCGTACAAACACGTATGTTTAGGGGTTAACAGAGCATTGTGCTCGGATACAAACGTTAGTGATGAAGAGGAGCCAGAGATGTGTGAAACGGATCAAGATATTATAATTATGGGAACCTAAAGGAACGATGGAATTGATCGACTTAGAGAATGATTATTACCTTGTTCGGCTCGAAGATAGTGAAATTAAGGGGGCAATGTTTGATACAAGGCCTTTGAAAGCCCTTGGCCCAGATGGATCACACCCTCTCTTCTTTCAATCGCAGTGGGTAAGTCAATATGTGAGCTTGTGAGAAGCATCTTTATCCGCATAAAGTGGTGAATGTGAATAAGACCCTCCTGTAGTGCTTATTTCGAAGTTGGATAAACCTCATAAGATTTGTCAATTTCGCTCGCTAATTCTTTGTAACGTGATTTATAAGACCATTATCACAAACATTCTTGCTAATTGGATGAAGGGAAGTATGGAGTTTTTAGTGGCACCACACCTATGTTGTATGGATACGGGAACGGTGGGGGTAAGGGAAATCTTAGAAATAAAGGGTATGGGTACGTTAATATAATAAAATATTAATTTAATAATAAAAAATAAAATATATGTAAAAAACACTAAATTAAATAACAAAACATAGTCATAATTCATTATGTTAATAAAAAATCATAATACATGAATTGTTCATCAAAATAACAACTAGCGTCATGAAATAAAAACAAACATCATAAATTCTAAACATAACTAAAGATGTCACACTCTAATAGTGTCAATGTCATCATTTCCATTTCCATCACTAGTAAATAAAACAGCCTCAATATCTGGCTCATCAAGAGAAAGAGATGTAACTTCTAAAATACCAGCTCCTTCAAATGGATCCCATTCATCTCCACCAATATCCCACATCTTGCTCTCACCCTCATGATAGCTCTTGCTCTTTCTCGAGAGAAGACGAAGATTTGAATGGATGAAAACCAAACCCTCCGCTCTCTTTGGATTAAGCCTATTCCTTCTCATGGAATGGATGAAAGAATATGTACTCCAATTTCTTTCATAACAAGAAGATGATGATGGTTGTGAAAGGAGTTTGAAGGCAAGGGCTTGAAGTTTAGGGATTGAAGCACCATACACCGCTCACCAATCAATAGGATTAAGATTCCATCTATCTTATAAGGCATTAAATTGATCAAGCTCTTCCCCTCCACATGAAAATTTGCCATACTCTTGTATTGCTTCTAATCTTTCCTTTGAATCTGGAAAGTAGCTTCCTAAGCACTTATTTCTCCCTATACAAATTTCATTGTCCCTATGTGGAGCAACTCGATTTGGAGCTTCATCAAGCCATTGCCTATAATAACACCTATTTGACAAAGTATAAACAATTAGTTCAAGTGAATGACACCATGAAAGAAAACAAAATAAATTGAAACAATAGCAATTTACCTAGGATTAAGTGAATGGGCCAAGCAATGGAGTAGAGTGTAACTCTTTGACCATATATCTATAAGGATATTGTAAACCACTTCATAAAATAAAGAATGTTGATCCAACTCCTTGCCCTCATGTTGATAGATTGCTAATTTCACTTGCTCAATCATGTAATCCCATTTCTCATATACCAAATGAAGGGTCGGCTCATCAGTATCACAAGCACGAAGCATGTCATAAATAGGCTTCGTGAAAGCAAGAAAATAATCAACTTGATCCCACCAATAATCATTGAGAATGACTTCTTTCACAAAAGTTGCCTTCCCGACATCATCTTCTTTATAAGTAGACCATTAATCACTAATAACCATAGATTGGAGACCATGTTTAATGGTTCTGAATCTTTTAAGCATGATAATGGTCGATGCAAATCTAGTCTCAGCAATAGCAAGCAACATCAAATGCACAAATTGATTAAACATGGCTAGTCTCATAGAATGGTTCAGGATAAAATTCTTTATGAAACAAGCATCTTCAGCAATGTTACAAATCCATATGCACTGTCCAAAGACAACCTCATTGTTTGGTGTATTTTTTGGATCACAAATATTCTGTAGAGCAAGATTCAACGTATGCACTACACATGGAGTCCAAAAGATATGAGGATGGATAGATTCTACAATAGAACTAGCAGCCTTACAAACAAGAGCATTATCAATAATAACTTGGACTACATTTTGAGGTCCCACCTCTTCAATGGTAGCCAAAATTAGATTCACTATATAATGTTTGTCCTTGAACTCACCCGAGCCATCAATAGCTTTCAAGAACATAGGTCCCCAGGAAGAGGCTGCCATGAAGTTTATTAGTGGTCTCCTTTGTACATCAGTCCAACCATCAGTCACTATGCTAACACTCTTTTCTGGCCATGTATCCTTCATAGGTTGAAGCAACTTCATTATGTTGGCTTTTTCTCTTTGCAAGTAAGAAGTTCTTATGAAATTATAGCTAGGTGGAAGGAAACCCAAGATGGGGTTATTTGTAGCATATGTAAATGCACTTATAAAGTATGGATTCCTAGCAACATTGAATGGAAAGCCGGCAGAATAGAATAGCCTAGCTATTTCACATGAAAGATGATCCCTAGCCTCATTATTAAAAGCCTTTCCTATTGGGGTTTCAACAGTTTTTCTTCTTTTAACCCCATCAAGAGATGAATTCAAAGTAGTAGGTAAAGGAACTTGCACTGGTTTTGCTTTGTCAACAGCCCTACTTTCAATTAGTTTCATTTCTTATGAATATTCATTTGATACTTGTGCATAACTTACAATCCCTTTCCCTTTTTCCTTCAACAAATGAGCCTTGACTCTAGAATAAGAACCCTTATAGGATATATTGCTATAATTACAACACCAATTAACATTCTCTCCCCCATCTTTCTTATTTTGTAAAATAGTCATATATTCCCAAAGGAGATTATTACCCTTGATATTTCCAGTTGTGTATCTACTAGACACAAGATTGCTTGTAGAACCAGTAACTATGTGTGAGGAAGATTGTGAGGAAGACATCTGTAAAAAAAGTCATTGTATTTAATTTCTAATTCTAATTTCTATTTTCTATCACAATAAAATATATTCAATCAATTTAATCTCACATGCACAATAGAACCAGCAGTTCCACAGTGCCCACAATAAATAATTTCTGTCACAATAAACAATTCCTGTCCACAACAAATAATTACTATTGAACTGTCCTCAACCAGGGTCAAGAGATCCGGTGTGGGGCCAGTCACAAAAGTCAAAGATTAAATGGGATTAAAGACCGGTTCTTGGTTTGTATATCCGGAGTCCCAATATGAAGAGAGCGATTTTGACGTCCTGGAGGTCCTTCACATTGACCTCACGTGTTGATGTGGGCGAAAGGTGGTGTCACCTGTGAAGATTCTCCGATGCTCAAGTCAGTAATAGTATTCCAAATGTGGAATGTTTTGTGATCACTCTATCGAATCCAGATAGTAGCAGAAAAGAGAGAAAAAAGGATCATCCTCCAGTAAACTGAAGAGAGTTCTTATACTTGATTAGCTCAATATACGAGGACTTGTTAGTGGGGAATCACCAACTTCTATTAAGCAAGTAAATTATTATTTAATACGCACTCACCAGCATGATTGAGGCAAGTGGCTATTTTATATTGAGCGTAGAGATAGTAGGGCTTGTCTTAGGGAACAAGTTGATTATTTCCAGGAGCAGATTATGGCTCGTAGTGTGGAAAATGGAATCTTTGTCCTTGTCCCTGTAGCAATGCCCTTTGTCTTATGTATGGTGACATGTGTGTTATCCGATGTGCATAGTGTTATCCTGGACAACCGATATAGGAAGAACGCCAAATACGGATTTAGAGTCCGGATGTATACCGATGACACCGGTAACACATTGGAGAACGGTCAAAGACGTCGAAATATGTCTTATAAAATAGATACCGGTATCTAGCCCGGATCATATGTCCCCTAGCTTGTGTGAGGGACTGTGTAGTTGTTCACATAAGCTATACAACCTGCGAGAGGTCTGAATACTGATATACTTATGCAGAAAATATTTACCTACATGTTTATTGTTCAGCATTATTATGTCATGAGGAGCCGTTCTGTGGATGAAGGCTTCGTTGTCATAATGTCACTACAACGGATCCGGACAAAGATTCGTTGTATGAGAATCCCAAAAGTTTTTTGAAACTTGAGACTCTTGAAATTCGAGTAACGGCTGTAAGGCATAAATCGCATCGCATGATTAGGCATTAAATACCTTTAAACAGTGTGCGAGCAATTATTGCATTGGAGGCGTGTATCTCAGTAACCGTCGCCTGGGGCTTAATGGGCTTATAATTTTTAAAACTTCTGGGCCCAGTGGAGAGGCCCCTTGGTGAATCGACGTTGTTTTGGTACCCATGAGTTTGAAACGACTATGTCGTTTGAATTGTAAATCGACGTGTTTAGTCGTGAACGACACAACCCCAAGAGTTGGTAACCGAACCCCTTCGTGTCTTATAAAAGAAACACTTAGTGAATTCTGGGAATCACTTGCTTCTGATTCCTTAGCAACACTCTGCAAAAATTCCACAGAGGCTTCTGCTGCTTGTTTTACGAAGCTCTTTCTGTCTTCTCTTTCCTTACTACCTTAGGTAACTATTTTCTTTCCTCTATTAGTTTCATCTTCCATTTCTTTGTTTTTCTTGAAAAAATGCGCCCTAGGAGGGGGAGATTAGCTTCTCACATCTCTGGCCACTGTGGGGGAAGAATCCCTGTGGTTTTTCCTAGGGTTGAGTCACGTCGTTCGGAAAGGGGATCTTACTCACGGCGGAGAGTGATTCTTCCCTCCTTAGAGTCATCCTCTGAGTATAGTCGCTCTTCCGATAGTGAGGTGAGTAATGATTATTACCTTTCTGACGATGTGACTTTTTATCATAGAGCAAAGATTTTTGCCCACGCTATTAGAACGATGCCAGGAGAAGGACCTTCTGGAGAACAAGTAATTTTGAGAATAGCTGAGGGGTTGTGCAACATTGTTGCACACTGGTTGAACTGGGAGGAACTTCAAGCCAAGTGGCCTTATTGATGGGTGGATGATGAGTTTAAGAACTTATTTTCTCATCATGCAAGAGAGGATGGAGCCCAAATTCAACCAAGGTTCACAGTCTATGTAGAGAAGAATCTGAAAAAGAGGTTCTTGGTGTTTGCACCGCTGCCAACAGAACAAATCTGCCACATCGTCCCAGATGAACGTTCTATATATATGCATGACTTCGTGTTCCACCACCTTGGAGTTCGCTTTCCTTTAATAGAGTTTCAAATGGGTGTGCTAAGATTTTTAGATTGCGCACCCTCTCAACTTCATCCCAATGGCTGGGGGCTTGTCCGGGCTCTGGAAGTGTTAGGCGATTACTTCAACTTTACCCCCACCGTGGCTATGCTTTTCTAATACACCTAGGTAGTTCGGAGAGCAAATAAGAAAGGCAGGGTCAGTTTGATTACGCTCTGAACTCTGTGTTCTTTTGTAAATTTTGAATCTTACACCGATTCAGCCAAAGTAGATGGGCAATCTTTTAAAGCTTTCTACACCAGAATATCGATTAAAGAAAATAAGCCCGTTTTCTGGAGGAATGAGGAGGGTTTTAATAAATTTCCTCTAAGTTGGACTCACGAACACTTTCTTCTGACTTCCCAAGCGTACTACACTGATCAATCCGAACTATCCATTGCATCGACGACAGTGTTATTTGCCCTTGAAGCCTACACCACACGCTTCAAAGCATTCTTTTGTAGACGCCTTTTGAGTAGTTCGAGTGAAGTCTGGGATGAATACTTACGTAATTTTTATGTTATTTCCCTTTTCCTCCTTTGTTAATTGCATTGATTATTTCTTTGTTGCTAATGCATTTTACTTACACATGTAGGTGAAATAGAGTAGAAATCTCCCGATATACATAAGCTGAAATCCCTGAAGGCTGGAGGAAAATCCGTGGTTGGTGAGAACGATATTCAGCCAAAAAGGAATTCAGTAAAATTCCATTCGGAGTCTATTATTTTGACTTCCACTGTGGAGGGGGAGATTCTCTTGGTGGAGGGAGGTCCAATTGGTGTTGATGCAACTGCGGATCAACCCAAAATAAAAGAGAAGAGGAGGAAGATCAAGAACGACCCTGCTGGAATCATCATCTCTTCCTCTCCTCCTTCAAAAAAACATAAGCCTTCTGGGAGTCCGGAAAGAGCGAGAGTCTCTAAAGGAAAAGCTGTAGAAACATCGGATGCAGCTAGGGTTTCTTCCGGACTTCATAAGGGTATACTTTCCAGAGTTTTTGGATCGAGTACTCCGATCTCCTCTCCAACTGCTTCATTCCTCACTCCATTTCTTTCATACCAAGGGCCGACTCCAGCGACCCTTCCTCAACCACTCTACAAACTTCGGCCCACGCTCGAGCCTAAAGAAATCAAAGATGCATGTGAGGCCGGAAAATGGCAATTAGCAAAGCTCATGGGGTTACTCAATTCGCTCAGTCTGTTGGCTGATGATGCTGCAGAGGTGGATAGGCTGAGTGATAAGGTGGAGCAACTCAACCTCTCAACTGAGAAAGATAAAGCCGCTCTGAAATTAGCTGAAGATCGTCTCTCCAAGTCTAAAGAGTACGGAGATCTCATGAATAATGAGAATCTCAAGCTCAAAGATACAGCTAAAGGCTTGGAGAGAATGGTTAATGAGCTAAAAGAAGAACTCCGCAGCAGTCAAGCTAAATAGGCTGAACTAGAAGATAAGAACAAAGCTACTGCGGAGGATTACTTTAAACAGGCTGAGGAGTGGTCCCAAAAGGAGAAGAAGTTCCTCCTTGAGATTGAAGGACTAAAGGCCAGAAGCGCGGAATCCCAAGGAACGGAGGAAGAAATTCTCAGGTTACGGGAAGATCTGGCTGTAGCCAAAGCTGAGGCGAAGGAAGCCATTGATATATGCAGCCAAGTTGCTGAAGAATCCTTCGGCCTAGCGATACGCCAGGTTTTTTATCGCAACCCCGGTGTGAAGCTAAACCTCTATGGTATGAGTCTGTTCTATGAATTCCACGGAGGGAAGCTAGTCGCAGTAGTTGAAGATCGTCATGAAGATCCTCCAGAATCCTTGTATGGCTTGCCCTCTCTTCCCGAAGGTCAAAGCATGGGGTCGGATTCCGCTGTTCATACGCCGGAGGGCGTCTCTTCTGAAAGTGGTGTAAAAACCACTAAAGGAAAGACCTCGGAGGAAGCAGATGATAAAGAGGGTCAAGGTTCTAAAGATGGAGGAAACCAAGAGTGAACCCAAGAAAATATTCCCTCTTCATAGTTTTTGTTGTTTTAACTTGAGCTTATCAAGCTATGTTCCGGGATCACCTTCGGTCTTGCTTAATTTTGAACAATACACATGTAATTTGCCTTTAATGAAAGAATAGAATTCCTCTCAGGCGTTGTTTTCAATACTTCATGAAGAATAGTATAACTTAAAAATATTCGTTATACCTTTATCATTTCAGTATTCAATAATCCATTCAGTGCTATTAACTTGAGGTCGGATTAAAATAACTGCCTCGAAGAAAATTAATCAAGTCATTCGAAATAGATAAGTTTTAGAACGGAGAATTATATACATGAATACTGTCCCCAAGTATAAGTATGTTAAGGGATTGGTACCTGTCATAGGGTATTACCCTCAATTCTTTTGGGGAGAGAAGGAGTCGATCCGTTATTCACAACAGCGGTGTCACAGGATGGATGACTAGTATTAACTCGTATTGTTCTCACTGGAGGATAAACATTGTCCATTGTGAGAGTATTCTTTTGAGCTTAGGGAACTGTAAAAATACTTCAACCAGGTGTCTGTATCAGGATTTACATCGTCAATTTACAGAATAGGTAATTAAAATTATCCGTTCTGGAAGAAGTGTTCCTTCAAAAGAGGAATGATAACCATAAAGATGATGATTGGATCTTCCATCATAAGGATAATGATAGAATTGTCCACGCCAGGAGTTACATCATCAAATCACAGAATAGGTGACTGAGATCATCCGTCCTGAGGAAATACATCTCAATCGTAAGAGTATGGATTGAGTCTTCAAAACTTCCAAACATAAGGATGATGATGGGAATTGTCTACGCCAGGAGTTACAAATCCGGTATCAAGACCGGATCATTATTTTATTTGTCCCCTAGCTTGTGTGAGGGACTAGTAAAGTTGCTCATATAAGCTATATCGCTTGCATTTGGTCTGGATACCGGTTCATCTATGTAGGCAAAATATTTATTTAACGTGTGTTGGGTTTCAGCATTATGTTGTCACGTGAAGATCCGTCCTGGGAACGAAGGCTCCGTTGTCATAGCATTCCTTACGATGGATCCGGACAAAGATCTGTTGTGTGAGAATCCCGAAAGTTTTTGAAACTTGAAACTCTTGGTATTCGAGTAACAGTTGTAACGTTTCTCATAATTGGTCATTTAATGCCTTTAAGCACGTGGGCGAGCCATTATTGTTTTAAATGCACATGTCTTTGTAACCGTCACTCAGGGGCTTTATAGGCCTGAAATTCGAATTTTAAGGCCCATTTGAGAGGCCTTTTGACGAATCGACGTTGTTTTCGCGTATTAGGGTTTGAAACGACAGCCTTATATTTAAGAAAGGGTGTCGTTTGGTGGTAAACGACATAACCCTTGAACCGGTAATTGAGACTCTTCACCCCCTATAAAAGGAGCACTTAGTGAATTCAGAAATCACTTACTCTTGCCTTCTTGACAAAACTCTATAAAAATTTTGAGAAGACGTTTGTGCTTGTTTCTGTGAAATTTGATTCACCATCTTCTTCTTCCTTAGGTAACCATCTCCTTTATCTCCTCATATTTTTCCTTAAGTTTTATGAATGTCTGGGAGAGGTTATACTGGTTCGAGCCGTGTTGGCCCTAGGATTAGAGGAGGAAGAGCTTCGTCTCGAACTCCTGCAAGTCGTGGTGGGAGGATCCCTGTGATCTCCTCTAGCACCTGGCCACTTCATTCAGAGAGGGAGGCGTCGCCCTATTCAAGGCGGAGGGTAATAATACCCTCTTCAGAATCCTCTTCTAGTGAGAGTGAGGAGAGCGCTGATTTATACCTCTCTGATGATGTGGGTTTTTACCGCAGTGCGAAGATTTTTAAATTAGCTGTCCAAAAAATGACTAGCGAGGGCACCTCTGGTGATGGAGCATCGTCTCAACAATATGTCTTGAAGACAACTTCGGGATTGTGTAACGTGGTTGCACACCGGATAGACTGGGTAAAGCTCCAAAATATACGCCCATATTGCTGGGTGGCGGATGAATTTCACAACACACCATCTTGCCATGCCAGGGACGATAGAGCCAGGCTGGAACTCCGATTTAAGGTTCATGCAAAGGAAAAACAGGAGTGGTTTATGGTGTTGGCGCCCCTTCCCTCAGAACGGATATGCTACACCCCGGATGAGAGGTTGATCTACATGTATGACTTCCTTTTTCTGAATTTGGGTGTACGCTTCCCTCTGACGGAATTCCAGATGGGGGTACTGAGATTCCTGGACTGCGCCCCCTCCCAGCTTCACCCTAACGGATGAGGGTTAATCTGTTCTCTGGAAGTGCTTGGGGAGCACTTCAACTTCACTCCGACGGTCGCCATGCTTTTCTATTTTACGCAAGTGGTCCGCCGTGCCAATAAACAGAGCGGAGGTGTAAGTTTGGTAACTCTCTGTACTCTCTCCAAGCTTGTCAATTTTGAGTCTTACACCGACTCTGCCAAAATCGATGGGCGTTCCTTCAAATCATATTTCACCAGGATACGCATTAAACCTGAGGATCCAATTTTTTAGTTAAATAAAGAAAGAATAAACAAGTTTCCCGTGAGCTGGTCCCACGAGCATTTTTTGTTAACCTCCCAGGCCTATTTCACTGATGAGGATGAGCTATCCCCTACTTCTGCCTCCGTTCTCTTTGCTCTTGAAACATACACCGCCTCGCATAAACCCTTCTCCTGTAGGCGTTTGTTAGGGTCCAAAACTACCCGCGAGGAATATTTGCGTAATTTTCTTTGCTGTTATTTCTCTTTATATATCTTGAAATCTTCTAATACTGACCATCTTCTTGTTTTGATTATGCAGTTGAGATTGAAATAAAGTCTAAAGATATGGACAAGTTGAAATCTCTAAAGGCCGAAGGAAAGTCTGTGGCTGCTGAGAACTAAATTCAGCCAAAGAGAAACTCCAAAAAGGCCACCGTTGAGACCATTATTCTCACTTCCTCTGCTGGTGATGATGTCCCCCTGATCGAGGGCGGACCTGAAAATCCTACCTCCGAAGTCGAGGAAAAGAAGATCGGAGAGAGGAAGAGGAAACTAAAGAATGACCCCTCAAAGCAGGCAGAGTCACAAGCCCCTCCATCTAAAAAGGCCAAATCTTTTGAAGGAAGGACCGATTCTGGGGGCTCCAAGGGAAAAAACACCACGGGACCAACTCCAGATGCCCCCAGCAAGGCTGCTACTTCTAGTGCTCAACCCTTGACTACTTATTTTTCGTCGAAGGTATCTTGCCCTCCTCCAAACAATTCCTGCCTCGCTCCCTTCCTAGCGTATGAGGGTCCGGTGCCTGTGTCCATCCCTGAACCGAGGTATAAGCTGAAGACCACCCTCGAGCCAGAAGAGATCAAGCAAGCTTGCGAGGTCGGACGATGGCAGCTGGAAGAGTTGTCCGGTCTCCTGAGGTCGCTCTGTAGGTTGGCAGACGACGGCTCGAAAGTCGACAGATTGACTGGCAAAGTCAATGACCTTACTGTTACGTCTACTAAAGATAGGGCGGCTATCAAGCTTCTCGAGGATCAACTAAAGACATCCAAGGACTACGGGGAGTGGATGTACATGGAGACCCTCAGCCAGAAATCGACCATAAAGGAACTGGAGGGTCAATTGGCTGAGCAGAAGAAGGTTAACTCCGACCTCAGCGCCAGTCTCTACAAGGAGAAAGAAAATACTTCCAAGCTGGAAGAGGAACTGAAGGCGAAAGCTTACAGTTACCCGAAGCAAACTAAAGAATGGGCCCGTAGGGAGAAGGAGCTGCTTATGGAAATTGAAAATCAGAAGTTGGTGAGTCCGGGTGATGATAGTGCTGCCTTGAGAGCGGAGCTGGCTGCTGCTAATACCAGAGCGGATGAGGCTGTTGACATCTGTGTTCAAGTTGCTGAGGAATCCTTTGGGTTGGTAGTACGTCAGGTTCTTCACCGCAATCCTAAAGTGGAACTCGATTTGAGCGGTATTAATCCGTTCTATGAGTTTCATGGGGGGAAACTCGTTGCAGTTGTCGATGATCATCATGAGGAACCGCCCAACACTCCATACGAGCTGCCTCCCCTTCCCAAGGACCAATCAATGGGGCCCTCTCTCCTGGTCCCTATCCCCAGCAGCCTGGAGGTAAAGGAACAAGTGCTAATGCTGCTGCAGATGAAGCTGCTGGTGATAGGGGGTGAGGTCGAAGGTAAAGAGAAGGAAGAGAGCGGAGGAATGAGCCAAAAGAAGTAGCGAATTTTTTTGTCTTATTATTTTTGTTGAATTAATACCGCTGTGTTCCGGATCAGCTCTGGATTTCAATCAATCATTTATCTACTTTGGGATTTCATTAATGAAATGACAATTTTCTTTGCACGTCTGTTCATCGAAAATAGTTTAAATAGAATCGTTGTATGTGTAATGAATCAATTTGGATTTACATACGTAGAATGTAAAACAGACAGTAACATATAAATACTGTCCCCATGTGTGGGCACTTTAGTAACAAAGGCTCGTTTTATGGAACGTTACCTTTGATTTGGTAGAAAAGAGAGAGCTTATCCACCTCGTATTGTATTGAAATTGTGGCATGACGAGGTTGTCACTTAAATCATAACATTTGGCATATACAAGATTTGTAAGAAGAGCACCTTAATCTTTGATGATTAGGCTTTCAATTATAAGTATCATGATGAGGGTTACCCTCGTGGGAAAACACGTCGTCAGCGTGAGAGTGGTTGGGAGTATTCGTCCTGAGGGGAAGTAATCGTGGTGATGTTTACTGAATCTTTATCCTGTAAGAGAATTTCCCAACCAGAAGAGTAACGTTATGTCTTCACCAGCGTTCGATCGAACCTACTAGCTGTACTTGGAGTTCGGTTTTCATCCTACCCTCCAAGCCTTCGAACGACAGTTCAGTTTTAACCTACTGGTCGTACCTGGAGTTCAATTTTAATCTTACCTTCCAGGCCTTCAACACGGGGTTCAGAACAAGGCTAATCCTGAACCTACTACACCTATTACTTGGGGTTCAGCATGGTCTTGACAAAGAACCAGCTTACTGCGCCCAAGCCTTCACCGGTGTTCAGCCAAACCTACTAACCGTACTTGGAGTTTGGTTTTAATCCTACAATCCAAGCCTTCACCAGTGTTCAGCCAAACTTACTAACCATACCCAGAGTTTGGTCTAATCCTACAATCTGGGCCTTCGAATGGGGTTCGGTATAGCCTTATAAAAAGGTCTGATCCTACTGCGCCCTTTTCCTGGGGTTCAGTATGGTCTTTGTAGAAGGACCAATCCTACTACGCCCAGGTCTTCAAGTAAGATTTGGTATCCTTGAGAAAGGTTTGATCTTTGATCATTCACATATATTCGAGGAGTTACATCGTCAACTATAGAATAGGTAGTTGAGATCATCCGTCCTGAATATATTTATACACGTCGAAAAGGCTGAAAATCACAGCATAAAGAAAAGCTTGAAAGAGTTAAGTTTGTGTATGATATTCTCATTGAACTAAAATAAGAATTACAATAAAAGCGTAGCTTGGATCATGTTGTAATGAATTCTCCATTGGACGGTCTCAAGTGAGGAGAAAAGAGTGTATGTCATTTTAGCAGCTAGCTATAATAGATGCGCAAGTTTGGGGTATTTTATTTGTTTCGGATTGGTGTGCCATCAAGGTTTTCTAGGCGATAAGAGCCTTTACCAGTGACTTTGGATACCCTGTATGGGCCTTCCCAGTTCAGGGCTAATTTGCCTTGATGAGCGAATTTATTACCCACACTTGTCTTTCTAAGAACCAAGTCACCTGTGTTGAAAGTCCTGGGTTGGACTCACTTATTGTAACAGAGAGCTGCTTTAGCTTTGTTGGCCTGACCTCTAATGAACGTTTTTTCTCTGAGCTCCTGGATCACGTCCATTTCTGAAGCTAGATTAGCCTTGTTATCTTTTTCTCAGAAGCAAGTAACTCTCACTGAGGCGGTTTATAACTCGATCGGTATCATGGCTTCGATGCCGTATGTTAGCCGGTATGGTGACTCATTGGTAGAAGAATGAGGTGTTGTACGATAGGCCCATAGGACATGGCAAAGCTGATCCGCCCATCCACCCTTGGCTTCCCCAAGGCGTTCTTTGAGCCCTTTCAACACCTCTCTATTAGCTACTTCAGCCTGGCCGTTGGTTTGTGGGTGTTCAATGGATGAAAAAATTTGGGTTATTCCTAACCCTTCAAGTAAATCTGTGAATTTTCTGTCTGTAAATTGAGTGCCGTTGTCAGTAACAATCCACGCTGGGACCCCGAATCGTGTTATGATGTTTTCATACATGAAACGATGAGTTCAGGCTGAAGTGATATGGACCACTGGCTCTGCCTTAATCCACTTTGTGAAATAATCAACACCCATAATTAGATATTTAATACCCCCGGGCGCAGTTAGGAATGGTCCTAAGATATCCAGACCCCATTGGTAGAAAGGCCAAGGCACAGCTGATGTAAATAGTTCTTCCGCCGGTGTATGGTGAAAGTTGGAAAACCTTTGGCAGGCGTCGTACTTTTTGACGAAGTCAATAGAATCTTGCTTCATCGTAGGCCACCAATATCCAGCTCTGAGAATTTTTCTCATCAAGCTTCTTCCTCCGGCGTGATGTCTATATTGCCCCTCATGAACCTCCTACATTACTCCTTGTACCTCGTTTTCCTTTAAACAAATTAGATAAGGTACTGAAAAGGCCCTTCTGTAGAGGTTACCATCAATCATGATGAAATATGGCAACTCCCTTCTTATCCTTTTTCTTTCATTTTTGTCCGTAGGTAGCTGTCCATCGGCTAGATAACGGATATAAAGGGCCATCCATGAGTTTCCATAAGGAGAATTGGTCATTATGGCATTCAGAGAGGGGAAAAGAGGAATGCTTGGTGACGTCAGTGTACTTTGGACCAACGTTGTGGTGCTGCGTGGCCGTTTGGTGCTTGCCAATTTGGAAAGTATATCCGCTCTGGTATTCTCTTCACGTGGAACATGTTTAAATTCCATCTTTGAGAATTTCCCTTTCAACTCCTTGACACAATTTAAGTATAACTGGAGTTGAGGCTCACGAGCTTGATAATCTCCCAAGATATGTGAAATCACGAGTTGTGAATCACTGTAGAGTGTTGCTTCAGAAGCTCTGATGTCAATCGCAGCTCGAAGCCCAACTAAACAAGCTTCGTATTCAGCTTGGTTGTTAGAAGTTTTAAAATTAAAGTGAAGGGAGATTTCCAGGTGCACACCGTCATCGCTTTCAAGGACTACACCTGCTCCGGAGCCTCTTTGATTTGATGAACCATCCACATAGATGGTCCAATGAACACGAGGTGTAGCTGGATCTGTCCCTGTCATTTCTACGATAAAATCAGCCAGGACCTGAGCCTTGATAGCACCTCGAGGTTCATAAGATATATCAAACTCTAAGAGTTCAATAGACCATTTGATCATCCTACCAGCGAGGTCAGGTTTGATTAACACAGAACGGAGTGGTAGGTCCGTTCTCACCGTGACTGGATGAGCGTGAAAATATGGACGTAACCGTCAAGAGGCCCAAACAACAGCAAGAGCGGCCTTTTCAATTTTTTGATACCGGATCTCAACGCCTTGTAATGTTTTCCTAATAAAGTATACCGGCCTCTGTCCATCAGGAGTTTTCTTTACTAAGGCTATGCCCAAAGCTTCATCCGAAATTGCCAAGTATAAGATGAGCGTGTCCCCGGGGTCAGGTTTCGTTAGTGTAGGAGGTTTGGACAACACCTCCTTAAGTTCTTGAAATGCTTGTTCTTGTTCCTGTCCCTACTCAAATTTTTTGGACTTTTTTAACACTTTGTATAGAGGAAGTGACCTGTGAGCCATTTTAGGCATGAACCGTGCTAAGGCTGCTACTTTGCCATTCAGGGATTGGACTTCCCTCAGATTTTTCAGACTCTGCATGTTGAGAATCGTTTGGCATTTCCCTGGATTGGCCTCAATATCGCGCTAAGTTAACATGAAACCCAAAAACTTCCCAGCTGGGACAGTGAAAGTACATTTTAACGGGTTTAGCCTCATGTTATATTCCCTCAAGCGGGTGAACACTTGGCGCAGGTCTTCAATATGATCACCTCCAACCGGCGTCTTGGCTATAATATCGTCAATGTACACCTCAACAAGCTTAGTGTGTGTAACATCCCATTTTCAACACAAATAGAAAATAACTATTAATATATCTTTCTTGAGAAATACTTACTATAAGTTAGTTTATTATTATCATTGTTTTTGAAATTTTGGTATTTATATTTAATTATTTATTTTTTAAAATAATAATAATAAAAAAATGAAAATATTTCTGAATGAGAATTTTAAAATGACTTAATTAGTATTCACTAATTAAGAAAATTATATTAAGATTTTTTAATATCTTTATTATTCACCATTTTTATTTTATGTTCTTATATTTATGTTTTTACATATTTAAGATTTAACTCTTATTAGAATTTTAAAATAAAATTTTGAAGGAATTAGACTATGGTTCTTTAGAACTTTTTGATCTACATAATATTTATGATTTTCTGAAATTTTTTGAAAATTTTGAAATATTTTAATAAAATAATATATTTTAAATAATTTTAAATTCATATAAAGTTACTTAAAATTAAAAATATTTACAAGAATGTAAAGTTAAATTATAAAAATTTTTTTTAAAATCCATTTCAAGTAGATTTATCTAAAAATTATCGGTTTGAGAAAAATTTTGATTTTTTCCAATCGTTAAAAAATTAGAAACGTATCAATAAATTTTTATTAACAGAAAATTTTAGATTTTTAAAATTTAAACTTTATATTACTTATTATAAAATTAGTGAGGACTGATATAATATCGCTAAATTTCAAAAAGGACTGATTTTGAATATTTAAAATATACCGAGTAAAAGGTTACTATTTTGGCTTAATAATTCTGCCGACAGTTACTATGCAAAATACTGTGCATGTACAAAATTTTCAAAAGATGCACAGTAACTAGGAATAAAAATTCAAAAAATGTACAGTACTTTTATATTAAAATAATAGAATACATAGTAATTTTTTTCCTATAAATACCAAAGGAATTCTTCTTTAGAATTCACAATTTCAGATTAAGTTTTCTTAATATAGTAGTGCTAGTGAGATAGTGGTAGAAGTGAGAGAGAGAAATAAATTTTTTTGGAAGAAGGTTTTGCTAAAATTCTAAGGTACGAATACCTCTCTTTTATATTTTTTAGGGTTATTTTTATATCGTTTTTAAAAATCTATTATTATACTAGAAATAATATTATTTTAAGTTACTATTCTGTATAGTAAAATACTATTTCAATAGTAAATTACTATTCAAATAGTAAATTACTATTTACTATTACTATTTACCTTTACTATTCATGATTTACTATTTACCGTTACTATTTATGATTTACTATTTACTGTTACTATTCACGATTTACTATTTACCATTACTATTTATGTTTTACTATTTACTGTTACTATTCACTATTCACTATTCAAAATTTACCATTTCTGCTTTAAGTAGTGATCTTAATTTTCATATTGTAACTATATTAAAATGAAATTGGTATGTTTTAGAACTCGGAGACGAGGCGTGCACGGATTTACAATAACGAATCAGTATACAAGAGGTAAGGGGGAGTGAGATAAGAGTATAATATGAAAAGACATAAGAATAATGGGAGGAGTCCCCTACTCCTTTTAAATTTAAAAATATTATTATTTTAAATATTAACTTTTTAACTTAAAATTTTTAATAAATTTTAAATTAAATATCTGGTTTAACTAACTCTAACATACCTATGCAAGGACTTGGATTTTTAAAACCTATACGAACTGGACTATACCTATGCAAGGACTTGGACCACTATGACCCATATGGACTGAACTATACCTATGCAAGGACTGGATTATATGGACTTACATAGAACTATGCAAGGAATGGACTATAAGGACTCAAAATCAATTTTAATAATTTAAATAACCATTAAAATTTGAATTATATTTAATTGATTTGTTTATAATTATTATTGATATTTAATTATGATCGATATTATTTGATCGTGATTGACATTATTTGATTATGATTGATGATATTGTGATTGATAATATTTTATTATGATTGATGACCTTGTGATATGGAGTTTGAGCATATAGTAAGCATGACGGAAAGTTAAAACTCAGTAAGAATTTTCTTACCTTACTTTTTAAATTTTTATTCTAAGAGAAAGTATTTTATCATTATTCTAGTCTTTTATTTCTTCTTAGAAATAATTTTCATTAACTTTATTTTTAATCTCTAGAATAAAATCTAGTATTAGAAAGAAGTTATTTTATTAAATAAAAGGTTGAGATAATTAATTCTTGAATTAAAGAAATTTTTATAGTTTTAAGTATTCTTAATTAATGATTTAAAAAAAAATATATATATATATATTCTTTTAGAAATCAGAAATTTAAATTGGTTTTCCTAAGGAAATAACTAAAGGATATTTTGTTATGGTCAAGATTTCTAAACTCAATCTAGTTAAGATTCAAATTTGGAAAGATTATGTAAATATGTTAAGTTTTTTTTAAGAGAAAGTTTTGAGATATTTAAGGCTTGGAAACTCAATTTTGGTAAGATCTAAATTTGAAGACTGTACTAAATTTGTTTCTGTATAACAGAAGTTCAAAGAAGAACTTATGGGAATATACAGTTTATTGAGATGATTTTGTGAACCTTTATGGTATTTAATAATTGAGTTTCTAAAAGTCTTAACTAACTAAATATGCGAGTAGTTCATGCATCATGAATCATTAAAGAGAAATGAGATGTGATATTACCTGGGGACAGATTATAGAAACCGAGGATACATTAGAGGAGGCTTAATTGTGAGCCTTGGGATGAGAGGGTGTGAAAGAGTGCTTCAGGTGACCTAGGGTCGCTCTTTAGTGTCGGGTACTTTCACAATAAAAACTTTTTTAGTCTGACTAGTCTCTAAGTGTTTCCACGCCAGTTAAGCTGTTCATATGCCATGAAGGCATTTATGTTATTATTATCCGGAATTTATGGAATAGTATAAACTCCTGGTTGGCCCAGTGCAAACTAAAACTTTAAGGGCCCACATGCATAGAATGAATGAGATGATATTATTAAAAACATTGCATTACATTCATGTGATTGTGACATTCTATGTGGGTGGTTGTGAATGAAAATATAATTGTTATGTTATGAAAACTCTACATTCATAATTGATTATGTATATGATTGTGATTGAAATTATTATATTAGATTGTGAAAACCCTTATGCTTATGTCTTATCTGTAAAGTATTATATTCTGTTTCTCACTCCTTCTTGTTTGAATTTTGTGTCCAAAATATATGTTATATGATACATAGCTAGAAGTTCAAGATGAAAGGATGAAATTACAAGAGGGTAAATTGGTCTCATCCTCAATCGGATAGGAGAAGAGATGTGACAAGAATAGGATTCAAAATCACATGGTTTAAAGATAAGGAAATAATTGGTTACAGTCGAAGTAGAGGTATTAAATTTTTAGTTTTAGTTTACCTTAATACAATATTAAGTTGGATGATTGTAAATCAATGTAAAGGTTAAACTTTAATAAACCTTATTCTTTGGATATGATACTGTAATCTTTGATCACTTATGATTTTTCTGAAAGTTCATTTTATCATTATGAATAATTTGAAAGTTTTTACTTTCAAAATTCAAAGAAAATCAGATGTATATACGTCCTTGTATACACGAGATAAGAAGTGATATATATGTATATCTTAAAAAAAGAGAGCAAGGAGAATAGATATATGTCTTATGTATATAAGGGGGTGTTACAGTGTGCATGCCCTCAAACACCTTGTTAATCATTCGCTGATAAGTGGCTTCAGCATTTTTTAAACCGAAGGGCATGACGGTATAGCAGAAGACGCCACGATCATTGACAAAAGCAGTCTTTTCTTGATCCTCTTCGAACATCAGAATTTGGTTGTACCCGGAGTACGCATCCATGAAACTCAGGTATTGATAACTAGAGGAATCATCTACCATCCGATCTATATTAGGAAAGGGGTAAGGATCTTTTGGATAACAACGGTTGTGGTCCACATAGTCAATACACATTCTCCATTTACCATTAGCTTTCCAGACCATCACCACATTCGAGAGCCAAGAGGAATAGCGGATTTCCTTGATAAATCCGGCTTTCGGTAATTCCTCAGTTTGTTGGCAAGTTGCTTTCTATTTTTTTGGTCCCAATCTTCTTTTCTTTTGGGCAACCAGTCTCGTCTCTGGGTAAACGGATAATTTGTGACAGCAGAAAGCAGGATCAATACCAGGCTTATCGGCTGTGGTCCATGCAAAAAGGTCTTTGAATTCTTTGAGGAGGTTAAGCAAACGCTCCTCTGTAGCTGAATCCAACTTGTCATTGATATGTGTGACCTTTTCAGGTGAGTCTCCTAGTATTACATCCCTTGAGCCTCCACCCGGTGTAGGTTTGGAAAGATTGAGAGGGTCGATCTTTTGATCCGACCTAGGGTCTAAATCAACAAGGCTCACAGAACCAGCAGCTGTCCCATAATCATTGAGCTTTCTCTTTTTATTGGATGCCTTCAACTTTGTCATATTTAGGCTCAGATTATAATAGTACCTGGCCATCTCTTGGTCACATTGGATGGAAGAAACAACATTGTCCTTATCGACAAACTTGATAAGGAGGTGTGGAGTTGAAACGATTGCCTCCATAGCATTCAAGGTGGGGCGGCCTATGATGCCGTTAAATGGTGATTCAACATCAATTACCAGCACTCTGGATTTAACTGTTCTGGCCCCTGGCTCACCTTCAAAAGAGATAAGGGTGTCAAGGTACCCCTTTGTTGGTTGCTTTGCACCATTAAAAGCTGTTAGTTCCTGTGTGTAAGGCTGTAAGTCTGAGTCATTAAAACCCATTCTTTTAAAGCAATTATAAAAAAATAACATCACAAGAACTTCCCTGGTCGACAAGGATTCTTCTGACGTCCTTGTTGGCTATCACTGCAACAATGACCATAGCATCGTCTCCACCCGGAACGGTTAAACTGAAATCCTCATCAGAGAATGAAATTACTGGAGCCTTAACACCCTCTCTGTAAGGACAGTTGTCTCTAACCTTCCCTTGTACTGACATAATCATTCGATGATGATTCTTGCGGCTGTAATCAAAGCTCCTCCCCCAGCGAATCCTCCAGCGATCATATCGATGATTTCACACCGGCCTTGACGCTGTTGCTGGGGTATATCATCTCTTTGAGCTATGTCATTAGTCATAGGACCTTTTTGTTTCTCTGCAGTAGAGAACTTCCTAACCGGATTACGGCTATTATCATTTCTGTCGTCTTGATCTCTTTCTCTTTTCTCAGTCTAGTCTACCTTGTCAGAGGACTTCTCTTTGAACAAGTATTGCTTTAGTTTGCCCTCTCTAATTAGCGTTTTAACTGCGTTCTTTAGAGCTTGACATTCATCGGTGGAATGTCCTGTCTGTTCATGAAAATCACAGGACTTTTGAGGATTCCCTGGTCTTTTCACAGGGGCCGACCTCCTAATGCCATAAATACTGAATGTTGGCCATCCTACCTCTCTCAAAATTTGAGATGGTCTGGCTGTCAGAGGTGCATAATGGCTAAAGGAATTGATACGTCTCTCTCGACGCTGAGGAGAGGTGTTGTTAACTTTGGGGCTATTGAACGGCCTTTCCATGCGTTCTGACCTCATCCTGTCCTTATTTCTCTGTGGTTGTGAGGTTAGTGCTGGTGGTTTTGTCTTTGCAGCCATAGCCTCTAAGTGCATCTCTATACCCACATATTTTGAGGCTTTCTTCCTGAACTCTTCAAATGTTGTTGGTGGGATTTTTGCTAGTGAGAGGGCGAAGGTTGATCCTGGCTATAATGCCTGAATAACGATATGTAGCTTAATGGCCTCTGTGAGGTTAGGAACCAGAGATGCTTCCTTGTAAAATCTCCTCAGAAAATCCTTTAAAGTCTCATTTTCGCCTTTCTTGATTTGGGCTAAAGTATGAGATGTCCTGGGAACATCTCTAGAGATGACAAAGTGAGTTTTAAAGACAGATGCCATTTCAGCCTAGGAATCTATCGATCCTGATGGCAAACCTTTGAACCAACTGAGGGCCTCCTCTGACAATGTTCTTGGGAACATTTCACACATAACATCTTCATCAGCCCCTAAGTAAATGGCTTCAAATACGTAAGCATCAAGATGCTTAGTAGGATCGGTTTCACCACTATATTTTCCAATGGAGAGTGGCTGAGTGGTTTACAGATGCTTAGGGATGTGTATGTTCATAAGCCTCCTTGAAAAAGGAACTCTGAGCTTATAAGTTTTCGGGGATGCTATCATTAGCTCCCTCTTCCCTTTAGTAACTCTATCATCAGAATCATGGGTTTGTTCTTTCCCCTCAAACATGGGGATGTTTGAATACTGGAAGGTCATGGATTTTTCTCCTTCAGTTGTATAGGGAGTGTCTCTTGTGCGAGATGACTCCTTGTCCTCACTCTGTCTTCTTTCTCTTCACAATTCTGCGAGTTCTTTTTGGAGTTGATTGATCAACTCATCACGAGGGTCGGGGTTGGACACTGCCACCATTTTCTTTGATCTTCCCCCTTGAGATCAAAGTTAAGCTTTCTGAAGGCGTTTGTGTTGGTTCTGCCTTTAGGTTGATCTTCCATAAAATCATGTGCTTCACCTTCCATGGATAATCACTGTACTTTTGTAGAATGTGGGAATAACTTTATCGGGTCCCACCGGGCGTGCCAATGATCTGTCCTACACCAGGGTCAAGAGATCCGGTGTGGGGCCAGTCCCAAAAGTCAAAGATTAAATAGGATTGAAGATCAGTTCTGCAAGTATCCGGTCTGTATATCTGGAGTCCCAATATGTAGAGAGCAGTCTTAGCGTCCTGGAGGTCCTTCACACCGACCTCACGCGTTGATGTGGGCGAAAGGTGGTGTCACCTACGAAGATTCTCTGACGCTCAAGTTAGTAATAGTATTCCAAATATGGAATGTTTTTTGATCACTCTATGGAATCCAGATAGAAGTAGTCGAGAGAGGAAAAGAGAGAAAAAAAGATCCTCCTCCAGTAAACTGAAGAGAGTTCTTATACCTGATTGGCTCGATATACGAGGACTTGTTAGTGGGGAACCACCAACTTCTATTAAGCAAGTAAATTATTATTTAATACGTACTCACCAGCATGATTGAGGCAAATGGCTATTTTATATTGAGCGTAGAGATAGTAGGGCTTGTCTTAGGGAACAAGTTGATTATTTCCAGGAGCAGATTATGGCTCATAGTGTGGAAAATAGAATCTTTGTCCTTGTCCCTGTAGCAATCCCCTTTGTCTTATGTATGGTGACATGTGTGTTATTCGATGTGCATAGCGTTATCCTGGACAACCAGTATAGGGAGAACGCCAAATACAGATTTAGAGTCCGGATGTATACCGATGACACCGGTAACACGTTGGAGAACGGTCAAAGACGTTGAAATATGTCTTATAAAACAGATACCGGTATCTAGCCCGGATCAACTATCAAAAATAATTTCTATAACAACAAATAATTTCTATAACAATAAATAATTCCTTGCCACTTCCTGAAACTAGCAACATAATATGACAGACACATATATGATAAAAAATATGGAATCAAATCTCAATGCTTCATATTTTATTTAGCAGTTTAAAGTTTAAACTTCACATTAAAAGAAAAGGAAAATTAATAAAAAGAACTCCCTGTCCAAACTTGCTTATGGTGATGCCACAAAATCAAAATCAAAATCCTAATATTTATGAGGAAAGGAATGTAACCTGGAAGAGAAAGAAGCAGAGCTGCCATGGTACTGCCATGGTGAGTGAGACAACCAGCGACAGAGAAGTAAGACACTGAAACAGAGAAGCACACATGAGACAGAGAAGCTCGAGATTGAGAGAAAGCAAAAGACGAAGGAGGCTGAGAGAAGGGTAAGTTCACTCAATTTAATCTGTCTGCAGAAAGCCCTCAATTTGCTGACTAAAATGGTGTGTTTTGGTAAAAATGTACCCAAGCAGTACCGTAGCCATATCGGAGCCGTACTAGAGCCGAATCGGAGCCGTACCGGATCCCCCGTATTCTTCCCCTGTTTCTGGTACGTACTGGGTGCGTATCTAAGACGTACCCACTACGTATCCGTACCCAACACGTACCTGGTGCGGGTACTTCAGCCATTTCAGCGTACCCGTGCTTCAGAGCACCACACTAAACTAGTTTTATTCTGGGTCATCATAAATAGATAATATTATGATTGCACAAGAGATTTTTCACTATACACATAATATGTGGGGCAAGAAGGGTTGGATGACTATTAATGTGGACTTAGAAAAAACATATGATCAAGTTTGATTGTAGTTTCTGATTGACACTTTGAAGGACATTGTTTTTGGAGAGAAGTTATGTGACTTGATTTTTAATTATGTTTCCTCTTGAAGCTTGAAGGTACTTGTTAATGGTGAAAAGTCTAATCTTTTTCACCCAACGATGGGACTAAGACATGCAGAAAATAACTATAAGTGTAACATCCCACCTAATTATTAGACGCTAACTATGCGATTAAAGTTAATTAAACATACAATGATATGTCGATTGATAAAATTCAGAGGAAAATTTTTTTGTGATTTAAAAAAAATATTAAAAGTGAAGGGAAATTTGTATAAAAATGAGGTTGAGAGATGCGTTCCCAATTTGTTAAACTTTAATAATGCCATTAGATAAAGGTAACCATATCTTTACAGTTCATGGGACTCAAAAATAATCAAGCAAGGTGGTTAAATGAAACAAAAAGAAGAAAATGGGATCAGGGCCACTCGCCTGAGTGAGACCCTGACTCGCCTAAGCGAGACCAACGCGGGTCGCTTGAGCGAGGCCCCCACTTTCTTGAGCGAACTCCCATATCCACGCCTGGGTGGACCACCAAATATGCTTGAGTGAGGAAAGCCATATGCATCAGGTCCCCATTCCGCTTGAGCGAGCTGAACTTGCTTGAGCGGAAGCTGCTCCAGAATCATTTCCAACAATACTCGCTTAAGCGGGAGGCCCAAGCAAGCCATGTTGCTTAAGCGAAGACACTCCTGAATCTAATCCATGTTCACTCGCTTGAGCGAGTCACGCTTGTTTGAGCGAAATTGACACAGAATCATTCTGCCTAATGCTCGCTCGAGCGAGGCCAAGCCCGCCTAAGCGAGATTCATCCAGTAAACACCCCTCTTGATGCATGCATGCCTCGCTTAAGCTAGAATCGTTCCTGCCTGAGCGAGATTAGGCCAGAGGCCACACTACTGATGCTAAGGAATCTCGCTTGAGCGAGAATTCATTTCGCTTGAGCGAATTATGCAGTACATACATGGAAACTTAAAATTTTTACATACCTTAACATGCTTAAACATTCACATGTACCGGTTGGCCTAAACTATCCTTCTACATACCTTCAAACATGCATTTTAGATTGATTCCAACTAAACATACTCATCAATCCTAATTCTAATTCATCAAATGCATCATAATCAAATCCATCATAATCAAATCCATCATTTCACATACTAGCCACACAAGCCCGATATTCATGAAATCCATTCTTCCCCTTTCCATTCATGGACATTAAACAATTCACATAACAATTACATCATTCATGATTCACAAATAAAAGCAAGACCTGCCCATAGCGATTTATCCATTACACCTAGTATTGGCTCCATGCCAATATACATCAAATCCATGAAAAATTTAACATTGACATCACCACTTTGTCACTTCATCAACATGAATTCTGATCTATCCTGAACCGGGGTCAATAGATCCGGTGTAGGGCCAGTCACAAAAGTCAAAGATCAAATAGGATTGAAGACCGATTCTGCGAGTATCCGGTCTGTATATCTAGAGTTCCAATAAGATGAGAGCGGTCTTGGAGTCCTAGAGGTCCTTCACACCGTCCTCGCGCGTTAACGTGGGTGAAGGGTGGTGTCACCTGCGAAGATTCTCCGACACTCAAGTCAGTAATAGTATTCCAAGTGAGGAATAGTTTTTAGATAGTAACTATAAGTGGAAAAAGAAGAAGCCCCTCCCTCCATAAATGAAGAGAGTTCTTATACCTGATTGGCTCGATATACGAGGACTTGTTAATGGGGAACCACTAACCTCTATTAATATTATAAATTATTATTTTATATGCACTTGCTAGTATGATTGAGTCAAGTGGCTATTTTATATTGAGCGTAGAGATAGTATGGCTAGTCTTAGGGAACAAGTTGATTATTTCCAGGAGCAGGTTATGGCTCGTAGTGTGGAAAATGGAATCTTTATCCTTGTCCTTGTAGCAATGCCCTTTGTCTTCTGTATGGTGATAAACGTGTCATCCGATGTGCATGGAGTTATCCTAGATAACCGATATAGGGAGAATGCCTGATATGGATTTAGAGTCCGGATATATACCAATGACACCGGTAACACGTTAGAGAACTATCAAAGACGTTGAAATATGTCTTGTAGAACGGATACCGGTATAGAGACCAGATCATATGTCCCCTAGCTTGTGTGAGGGACTGTGTAGTTGTTCATATAAGCTATACAACCTAAGAGAGGTCTGGATGCTGGTATACTTATATGGGAAATGTTTACCTACATGTGTATTGTTCAGCATTATTATGTCATGAGGAACCGTTCTTCGGATGAAGGCTCCGTTGTCATAATGTCATTACAACGAATCCAGACAAAGATTCGTTGTATGAGAATCCCAAAAGTTTTTTGAAACTTGAGACTCTTGAAATTCGAGTAACGGCTGTAAGGCATAAATTACGTCGCATGATTAGGCATTAAATGCCTTTAAACACGTGTGCTAGTAATTATTGCGTTGGATTTGTGTATCTCAATAACCGTCGCCTGGGGCTTAATGGGCTTACAATTTTTAAAACTTCCGGGCCCAATGGAGAGGCCCCTTGGTGAATCGCCGTTGTTTTGGCGTCCATGAGTTTGAAACAATTATGTCATTTGAATTGTAAATCGACGCATTTAGTCATGAACGACACAACCCCAAGAGTTGGTAACCGAACCTCTTCGTTTCTTATAAAAGAAACACTTAGTGAATTCTGGGAATCACTTGCTTTTCATTCCTTAGCAACACTCTGTAAAAATTTCATAGAGACGCCTGCTGTTTGTTTTACGAAGCTCTTTCTGTCTTCACTTTCCTTGCTATCTTAGGTAACCATTTTCTTTCCTGTGTTAGTTTCATCTACCATTTCTCTGTTTTTCTTTTTTAAAAAAATGTGCCCTAGGAGGGGGAGACTAGCTTCTCGCAACCCTAACCACCATGGGGGAAGAATCCCTGTGATTCTTCTGAGGGCTGAGTCACGTTGCTCAGAAAGGGGATCTTACTCACGGCGGAGAGTGATTCTTCCCTCCTCAGAGTCGTCCTCTGATTATAGTCGCTCTTCAGATAGTGAGGTGAGTAATGATTGTTACCCTTCTGACGATGTGACTTTTTATCGTAGAGCGAAGATTTTTGCCCACGCGATTAGGACGATGACTGGAGAAGGAACTTCTGGGGAACAAATAGTTTTGAGGACAGCGGAGGGCTTGTGCAATGTTGTTGTACACCGGATGAACTGGGAGGAACTCCAGTCCAAATGGCCTTTCTGCTGGGTGGCTGATGAGTTTAAGAATTTAATTTCTAATCACGCGAATGAGGACGGATCTCAAATTCAACCGAGGTTCACAGTTCATGCAGAAAAGAAGCTAAAGAAGTGGTTCAGGGTGTTTGCATCGCTACCTACAGAACGGATTTACCATGCCCTCCCAGCCGAACATTCTGTGTATATGTATGACTTCGTATTTCATCACCTCAAAGTTCGTTGCCCCTTAACAGAATTTCAAATGGGTGTGTTAAGGTTTTTAGATTACGCACCCTCTCAAATTCATCCCAATGGTTGGGGACTTGTCTGCGCTTTGGAAGTATTGAGTGATTACTTCAACTTTACTCCTACTGTGGCGATGTTGTTCTATTATACACAAGTAGTTCGGAGGGCTAACAAGAAAGGGGGTGTAAGATTAGTCACACTCCGAACTCTGTGTTCCTTCGTGAACTTTGAATCTTATACTGATTTGGTAAAAGTTGATGGCAGTCCTTCAAATCTTTCTACACCTGAATATCGATTAAAGAAAACAAGCCTATTTTCTGGAAGAATACAGAGGGTTTCAATAAATTTCCTCTCAGCTGGACTCATGAACATTTTCTTCTGACATCCCAAGCGTATTACGCTGATCAATCCAAACTATCCACTGCGTCGACGATAGTGTTATTTTCCCTTGAAGCCTACACCAAACACTTCGAAGCATTCCTTTGTAGACGCCTTTTGAGTAGTTCAAGTGAAGTCCGGGATGAATACTTACGTAATTCTCGTGTTATTTCCCTTTTTCTCCTTTGTTAATTGTATTGATTATTTCTTTGTTGCTAATGCGTTTTATTTATGCATACAGGTGAAATAGAGCAAAAATCTCCAGACATGCATAAGCTGAAATCCTTGAAGGCAGGAGGGAAATCCGTGGCTGGTGAGAATGATATTCAACCAAAGAGGAATTCTCAAAATTGCATTCTGAGTCCATCATTCTGACATCGGATGCAGAAGGGGAAATTCCCTTGACGGAGGGAAATTCAGCTGGAGTTGATGCGACTGAGGATCAACTCAAAATAAAAGAGAGAAGGAGGAAGATCAAGAACGACTCTTCAGGAATCATTACTTCTTCCTCTCCTCCACTGAAGAAACACAAACCTTCAACGAGTCCGGAAAGAACAAAGGCCTTCAAAGGTAAAGCTGTAGAGACATCAGATACAGCTAAAGTTTCTTTCAGACTCCACAAGGGTATTCTTTCCGGGGTCTTTGGATTAAGTCTGATCTCTTCCCCAACTGCTTCATTCCTCACTCCATTCCTCTCATACCAGGGGCCAACTCCAGCAATCATTCCTCAGCCGCTCTATAAACTCCAACCCACACTTGAACCTAAAGAGATCAAAGAGGCGTGTGAGGCTAGAAAATGGTAGCTAGCAGAACTTATAGGGCTGCTCGATTCGCTCAGTCTATTAGCTGATGATGCTGCTGAGGTAGATACGCTGAGTGATAAAGTAGAACAGCTCAATCTCTCAGCCGAGAAAGATAAGGCTACTTTGAAATTAGCTGAGGATCGCCTGACCAAGTCTAAGGAGTACAGAGATCTCATGAGCAAGAAGAATCTCAAGCTTAAAAGCACGGTTAAAGACTTGGAGGGCCAACTGGCAGAGAAGGAAGAGATGGTTGATAAGCTGAAAGAAGAACTCTGTAGCAGTCAGGCTAAACAAGCTGAACTTGAAGATAAAAGTAAAGCTGCTGTGGAAGATTATTTTAAACAAGCAGAGGAGTGGTCCCAAAAGGAGAAGAAGTTCCTCCTTGAGATTGAGGGACTGAAGGCTGGGAGCACAGAATCCTAAGGAACAGAGGAAGAACTTTTAAGGTTACGGGAAAAATTGGCTGTAGCCAAAGCTAAGGCGAAAGAAGCCATCGATATATGCAACCAAGTTGCTGAAGAATCCTTTGGCCTAGCTATACGCCAAATTCTACCGCAACCCCACTGTGAAGCTAAACCTTTATGGTATAAATATATTTTATGAATTTCATGGAGGGACGCTAGTCGCAGTAGTTGAAGATCATCATGAAGATCCTCCGGAGTCCTTGTATGGCTTGCCCCCTCTTCCCGAGGGTCAAAGTATGGGATCGGATTTTGCTGTTCCTACGCCGGAGGGCGTCTCATCTGAAGGAGGTGTGAAGGCACCTGAAGATAAATCTCCAGAACAAATCCCTAAAGAGGGGACACAAGACTTTGGAGAAGGAGTGAGACAGAAAGGGCCCCAAGAGCAGATTCTCTTTCTGTAGTCTTGTTGTTTTGCTGGTGTAAAGCTGTGTTCCGGGATCAGCTCCAGTTTTTTGATTAGCATTGAACAATACACATATGATTCTGCTTTTTTATGAATAAATTGAATATGAATTGAATTCCATTCTGGCGTTGTTTTCAATAATCATTTTAGTATTCAATAATTCGATCAGTGTAATTATTAATCTTGAGGTCGGATTGAAATAATTACCTCACAAAATTAATCAAATCATTTAAGATGAATGAGTTTTGGAACTGAGAAATTTATACATGAATACTATCCCCAAGTATAAGTATATTAAGGGATTGGTACTTGTCAGAGGACATTACCCTTAATTCTTTTGGGGAAAGAAGAGTCAATCTGTTGTTCACGACAGCGATGTCACAGGACGGATGACTTGCAATAATTCATATTGATCTTACTGAAGGGAAAGCATCTTCCCTCGTAAAAGTATCGTTCCGTACTTATAGAACTGTAAAGATATTTCAACCAGGTGTCTGTACTAGGATTTACATCATCAATTCACGGAATAGGTGATTGAGATTATCCGTTCTGGAAGAAATGTTCCTTCAAAAGAGAAATGACACTTTAGTAGTTGGGTCTTCCACCATAAAGATGATGATGGGAATTGTCCGTGCCAGGAGTTACATCATCAAATCACAGAATATGTGATTGAGATCATCCGTCCTGGGGGAATATATCTCAATCGTAGGGGTACGGATTGAGTCTTCAAAGACTTCCATCATAAGGATGATGATGGGAATTGTCCGCGCCAGGAGTTACATCATCAAATCACAGAATATGTGATTGAGATCATCTGTCTTGGGGGAATATATCTCAATCATAGGTTACAGATTGAGTCTTTAAAAACTTTTGAAAATTTCTATCAAATCCGGAATCAAGACCATTATTTGTCCCCTAACTTGTGTGAGGGACTAATAAAGTTGCTCATACAAGCTACATCACTTGCATTTGATTTGGATACCGGTTCATCAATATAGGCGAAATATTTATTTAACGTGTGTTAGGATTCTACATTATGTTATCATGTGAGGAGCCGTCCTGGGAGCGAAGGCTCCGTTGTCGTAACATTTCTCACGTCAGATCCGGACAAAGATCTGTGTTGCGAGAATCCTGAAAGTTTTTGAAACTTGAAACTCTTGGTATTCGAGTAACAGCTGCCACGTTTCTAATAATTAGTCATTAATGCCTTTACGTACGTGGGCGAGTCATTAATGTCTTTATTACTTTGATCAGGTGTGTCTTTCTTATAGCCACTCAGGGGCTTTATGGGCCTGAAATTTGAATTTTAAGGCCCATTTAAAAGGCCTTTTGATGAATCGACGCTGTTTTCACGCCTTACGGTTTGAAACGACAGCCTGGTTTTTACGTAAAGGTGTCATTTGGTGGTAAACGATGTAACCTTTGAACCAATAATTGAAACTCTTCACCCCTTATAAAATGAACACTTAGTGGATTCAGAAATCACTTAGCTTTTCCTTCCTGATGAAACTCTACAAAAATTTCAAGAAGACGTTTGTGCTTGCTTCTGTGAAGTTTGTTTCACCACCTTCCCTTCCTTAGGTAACCATCTCCTTCATCTTCTTATATTTTCCTTAAGTTTTCTGAATGTCTGGGAGAGGTCATATTGGTTCGGGCTGTGTTGGCCCTAGGATTAGAGGAGGAAGAACTTCATCTCGAACTCTTAGAAGTCGTGGTGGGAGGATCCCTGTGATCTCCTACTCAAGGCCACTTCATTCAGAGAGGGAGGCGTCGCCCTACTCAAGGCGAAAGGTGATAATACCCTCTTCAGAATCCTCTTCTAGTGAGAGTGAGGAGAGCGCTGATTTATACCTCTCTGATGATGTAAGTTTTTACCACAGTGTGAAGATTTTTAAGTTAGCTCTACGGAAAATAACTGGGGAGAGCACTTCTGGTGGTGGAGTGGCATCTCGTCAGTATATTCTGAGACTGCCTCGGGGTTATGCAATGTAGTTGCACATCGGATTGACTGGTGGAAGCTCCAGAAGATGCATCCGTACTGCTGGGTGGCCGATGAATTCTGTGACACACCGTCTATCCACGCAAGAGAGGACGGAGCAAGGTTAAAAACTCGCTTCACAGTCTTCAAGAAGGAATAACACAAGGAGCGTTTTATGGTGTTGGCTTCCCTTCCCTCAGAGAGGATATGTTACACGCCGGATGAGAGGTCAATCTATATGTATGACTTCCTCTTCTTGAACTTAGGTGTACGCTTTCCTCTAACAAAGTTCCAAATGGGGGTCTTGAGATTCTTGGACTACGCCCCCTCTCAGCTTCACCCCAACGGATGGGGGTTGATCCGTTCTCTAGAAGTACTTGGGGAGTACTTTAACTTTACCCCGACAGTTGCCATGCTCTTTTATTTTACGCAAGTGGTCTGTCATGCGAATAAACAGAGCAGAGGAGTAAGTCTAGTAACTCTCCGTACTCTCTCCAAGCTTGTCAATTTTGAGTCCTACACTGACTCTGTTTAAGTCGATGGGCATTCCTTCAAATCATACTTTACCAGGATACGCATTAAACTTGAGGATCCAGTCTTTTGGCTAAATAAAGAAGGAATAAATGAATTTCCTGTGGCCTCGACCGACGAGCATTTCTTATTAACCTCCCAGGCTTATTATAGTGAGGAGGACGAATTATCTTCCCCTTCTATAAACGTTCTCTTTGCTCTTGAAGCATACACCGCCGCGCACAAATCCTTTTCCTGTCGGCGTTTGTTAGGGTCAAAATCTACCCGCGAGGAATATTTGTGTAATTTCCTGTCATTTCTCATTGTTGTCTTTCTTTTTATGTCTTGAAATCTTCTATTGTTGATAGTCTTCTCATTTGATTATGCAGTTGAAATCGAGGCTGAGTCACCGGATATGGAGAAGTTAAAGGCGCTCAAAGCTGGAGGGAAATCCGTTATGGTTGAGAACAGTATTTAGCCAAAGCGGAATTCCAAGAAGGCTACTGTTGAAACCATAATCCTTACTTCATCTGCTGGTGATGACATTCCCTTGCTGGAGGGCAGATCTAAAAAGCCTACCTCCGGTGTTGAGGATAAAAAGGCCGGAGAAAAAAGGAGGAAGGTAAAAATCGACTTCTCCAAGCAGGCGGAGTCACAACCTTCTCCTAAAAAACCAAAAACTTCCGAAGGAAAAGCTGATTCTGGGGTTCCTAATGGAAAGAAGGCAGAAGGGCCAACCCCGAAAGCCCCAAGCAACGTTGTTACCTCTAGCTCCAAACCAATAACCACTTACTATGCGCCCAAGGTCTCTTGCCCCCCTCCAAGCAACTCCAAGCTTGCCCCCTTCCTGGTGTATGAGGGTCCCGTAGCTCATTGCATCCCTGATCCATATTACAAATTGAAAACCACTCTGGAGCCTGAAGAAATAAAGCAAGCTTACGATGCCGGACAGTGGCAGTTGGAAGAGCTGACCGGTCTTCTGAAGTCGCTCCGTAGGCTGGCAGACGATGGCATAGAATTAGGCAGACTGACGGGTAAAGTTAATGACCTTACCATTGCCTCTGCCAAGGACAGAGTGAATATTCAGCGCTTGGAGAGTCGGTTGAAGGCTTCCAAGGAGGACGGGGAACAAAAGGATAAAGAAATCTCCAGGCAGAGATTGCTTATTAAAGAGCTAGAGGCCCAGTTGGTTGATCAGAAAAAGGCCAACTCTGACCTCAGTGCCAACCTCTACACAGAGAGGGAGCATTCTGTCAAGTTGGGAAAGGAGTTGAAAGCAAATAAGTACAGCTACTCCAAAGAGGCTGAAGACTGGTCCCATCGGGAAAAGGAGATGCTCCTGGAGATTGAGAACTTAAAGTTGGCGAGTCCGAATGACGACGTCACCCCTCTGAAAGTGGATCTGGCTGTTGCTAACGCCAGAGTGGACGAGGCTGTGGAAATTTATGTCCAAGTAGTTGAAGAATCCTTCAGGTTGGTGGTACGTCAGATTCTTTACCGTAATCCCAAAGTGGAACTTAATTTGAGTGGTATCAATCCATTTTATAAGTTTCACGGAGGGAAACTCGTAGCCGTTGTTGACGATCGTTAGGAGGATCCACCCAACACCAAGTACGAGCTGCCTCCTCTCCCATAAGGCTAGTCAATGGGGCCTTCTCTCCTGATCCCTATCGCCAAGCGGCCCAAAAGTGAAGGAACAAGTGCTAATGCTATTGCAGATGAAGCTGTTGGTGATAGGGAGGGTGAGGTCGGAGGTAAGGAAAAGGAAGAGAGCAGAGGGACAAGCCAAAAGAAGTAGCAGCCTTCTTGTTTTATTGTTTTTGTTAAATTAGTACCGTTGTGTTCCGGGATCAGTTCTGGATTTCAATTAATCATTTATGTACTTTGGGATGTCATTAATGAATTTACAACTTTCTCTAAACGTTTGTTTATCAAAAATAGTTTAAATAGAAACATTGTATGTGTACTGAATCAGGTCGGATCTACATACATAAAATGTAGAACGGATAATAACATATAGGTACTGTCCCCATGTGTGGGTGCTTTAGCCAAAAAAGGCTCGTTTTAAGGAATGTTACCTTTGTTTTGGAAGAAAAGAGAGAGCTTATCCACCTTGTATTATATTGAAATTGTAGTGTGACGAGGTCATCACCTTTAATCATAACATTTGGAACATGCAAGATTTATGAGAGGAGTACCTTAATCTTTGATGATTAGGCTTTCAATTATAAGAATCACAATGGGGGTCGCCCTCGTAAGAAATCATGTCGTCAGCGTGAAAATGGTTGGGAGTATTCACCCTGAGGGGAAGTAATCGTGGTGATATTTACTGAATCTTCATCCTGCAAGAGAATTTCCTAACCAGGAAAGTAATGTTATGTCTTCACTGGTATTCGGTTGAACTTACTAGCTGTACTTGGAGTTCGGTTTTCATCCTATAATCCAAGACTTCCACACGGGGTTCAGAACAGGGCTAATCCTGAACCTACTGCGCCCGTTACTTGGGGTTCAGCGTGGTCTTGAAAAAGAACCAGCTTACTGCGCCCAAGCCTTCACCGGTGTTTAGCCAAACTTACTAACCGTACTCAGAGTTCAGGTTTAATCCTATAATCTAAGCTTAGAACTGGTGTTGGATTTTACCCATTCACCATTCTTCTTCACCGGTGTTGGATTTTACCCATTCGCCGGTCTTCATTGGTGTTGGATTTTACCCATTCGTCGGTCTTCATTGGTGTTCATCGCCAACAACGGATAATTTATTAAGATTGTCCATCCTAAAAGCATCTTGTCACAACAGTGTTGTGCATCGAATGAAATCATAAAGACAGTGGGTGATCATAAACAATATTTCATTAATAATGAATTACAATAGGATCTCAGTTAGGGTCGTGCCTCGTTAAAACCTTCTTGGTAAAACCCAATGGGAAAAACCCAAGTAAGGAAAAAGAGTACACGCCATCTTACCAACTAGCTATAGTAAATGTGTAAATTCTGAATATTCTATTTGTTGCAGATTGGGGTGCCATCGAGGTTCTCCAGGAGATAGGATCCTTTTCTGTAAACATATGATATTCTATAGGGACCTTCCCATGTCGGAGCGAACTTGCCCTGGTGTGCAAATTTGTTCCCCACGCTTGCTTTCCTCAAAACCAAATCCCCAACGTTGAAGGTCCTGGATTGGACTCTTGTATCGAAGGGTGGCTTTGGCTTTGATAGCTTGATCCCTAACAAAAGCTTCTTCTCTGAGCTCTCTTACGACATCCATTTCTGATGCCAAGTTAGTGTCATTGCCTTCTTCAGAGAAGTACTTGACCCTCATAGAAGCGGTTTGTAATTCCACAGGTATCATCGCTTCCACTCCATAGGTCAAGCGATACGGGGATTCGTTGGTGGAAGAATGCGGTGTAGTCTAGTATGCCCAAAGGACATGGCACAACTGATCTGTCCATTGATGCTAAATCTCCGAGTCATTAACTTGGTGTGAAAATCTTGAATTAATATTGACTTATTGTATGACTCTCAGAGGATTTATTCTTTTGGCAAGCGCACCAATCATTAAATTTGTAATATATATGATCGTTCCCACAGGGATTGTGGTAATTACCTCAATCTTAGACTGATACAAGCTGAACCAACCCAATGCAGATAGAGTTCATTCTGTTTTTGTTATTTTATATTTCTAATGTTTTTGTATTTTCAGAGACAGTATAGAAGATGGAATGTGATTAATGGAAGATAGGTTAGGATTGCTTTAGCTTACAATTTCATCAAGAAACATGAAATTAAGGTTCAATCAAGCTTCAGACTCAAGAGGACAATCCACAGATGGTTACTCCCTAATTCCTTAGGTGAATAACACTAATTCCTAAGCATTAAACCCTAATCCCTTAGGTATTCAATTAACAGAGAAATCTAATGCAAAATTGGGGGTTGAACCCTGACTATTCACCTAATTACTAGGCCTGAATTAGTTAGGAAGCTGGAAGTTACCTAAGCCTCAACCATGATTCCTCACTAGTTAGTTTCTTCATCAGATCTGGATTTGTCAATCCAGCAAAGTAGATCCACTCCTCAGCTTGTTCTCCTCATGATTTAGAAGTTGACTTCCTCAATGCACTTTCAAGAATTCATTGCAAACCTTTGCAATCCCAACCCTAGGAACTTAGAAACCCATGGACATGGATTCTGTCGAAGGAATGTGGAGAGACATGGATGAGAGAATTTAGAGAGAGAAAAGAATTAGAGAGAGATTGAAAATGGAAAAATAAATCGTATTGTATCTGCTGTGCTCTCTGTCTACAAGGTATGTACAAGTATATATAGGCATCTAACTAACTAACTAACTTAATTAATTACAAAGAAAGCTTAATTAATAATTAAACTAACTAAACTAATTACATAATTACAAATAAATAATTAATTACAAACATTACTTAAATTATTAAAGTACAGCGGGCAAACAGTACAGCAATGGTGTAGAGCTTCTTTTGGAGGGAAAGCATCAGTTTAAATAACCACCTTCACGCTTGAGCGTGAAGGGCTCTCGCTTGAGCGAGCTCGGATTATTTACTGCACTGTTGGATTCACGCTTAAGCGTGAATGGGGAAGCTTTGAGCGTGGATGGTAATTTGGACTTACGCTTGAGCGTGATGGACTCGCGCTTAAGCGTGCTCGAAAAATTCACTGCACTATGTCTTCACGCTTGAGCGTGAATGAGCCACGCTTAAGCGTGCTCGAGTTTCCTTTTCCTCATGCAATGTTCTCTCCTTTTACGTAGCTGCATGTATCCTTCACGCTTGAGCTTGGGTCATTCCCGCTTGAGCGTGAAATGTATATTACTGCACCTGTACATGTAAACAAATAATTCCTAGCGTTTGTACACTGGCTGTCCAGTGTATGTACACTGGGTTAGTGAATTTATAAATAAACATAATTTCTTAACTAATTATTGTTTTTAATCATTTTCTTTCATAAATTAAACAATTTTGAATTAAATAAATAAACTAAGAATTATTGATAATTTATTAAATAATAAAACCAAACTAAACAATATTTAATGAATTATGTTAAATAAAAGATGAAATAATTAAGTCTTTTAAAGACTTATCACATCCTCAAACTTAAAACTTGCTTGTCCTCAAGCAAATACTCAGATTAATCAAATCAATTGCACTTACTCAAGAAAATCAACTTTTCCTTAACTTAGTTCATACCATAATTATTGAATACCAATCATGCTTTCCTTTCACAAATTCTGAATATATAAAACTCACACTTGCTTTGGGAAACAAGCTGGTGATACTTTCCTCACTGGATTGGTGTTTCACTCTTCTCTCAGTGTATAAAGTTCAATAATATGCACTCATCACCTACATAATTGTTAGATCAACATAGGCTTGCAACAATTCTAATCATCATGATATATGCTAGCACAAATGGATCAGTAAGGGCTTTTTAAGCTTGTAATGGGGTTAGGCTACAGGCTCTATTTTTGTTTTTCTAGTCAATGTTGGGTTAAAAGATGTGTCCACTGATGCCTTGCCTCAATCTTAACTTAAATGCCTTAACTAACTAGCTCTTTTGTTTTCATTATTTTTTTTCATATGAAGGATAACTCAATAACTTGTGGTGCTTTGCACCTTCTTTTTTTTCCCCTTTGGATTCTTTCTTTTCTTTCTTTTCTTCCATCTTTTTTTTTCAATACCATTTTTTCTCTTGTGGTGCTTTGCACTTTCTTTCTTTGCTGATTTTTCACTTTTCTTTTACTTTTACTGTTCTTCCTTTTATTTCTCAAAGTACTCATCTATAACTAATGTCAGAGTGTGTCCTTTATTTACTGTTAGGCACACTCTTCATCCCCAAACTTAGAACTTGCTAGTCCCTAGCAACAAGTAAGACTCAGCAATTCATCAGTGGTACATCCAGGGATAATTCACTTGGTTTTTCTTAGATAAATAGGCTTATAAAGTTAGGTACATAATAAGAATGAAAGGGTCTCAGGCTCAAAATATAATTATTAGGTCAAAGGATAATTAATAATATTAGGATGGCTAATTTTGGACCTGGCTAGATTAACAAAGAAGGCCTTCATTATTTCCAATTTGCAATATATAATCATTTAGCAAGCACTGAAGCAAATTCTGTCTCACTAACAAGAATGCAGGATCACTCAGAAAATAATTAATAAAGGCTTAAAAGCTAATAATTAACAGGTAATCAACCAATCATGTCCCCAAACTTAATGCAAGATTATAAACTCAGATTGCTAACTAGTAACTAGCATGGTGAATAAACAAATAATTAATAATGAAATAGTTATGGACAGGGGTCATGAATCAAGCAATGCAAATTAATTAATTTATCCAATGGATTCCTGAGAATCAGTAAACCTTAAATTATTAAGATGGATTCTAAATTAAACATAATCATAGTTTATCAATTCATGAGATGCAAGGATAGAGTACTTCCCTTTTTACCTGGATGGCAGTGCCTGGTAGGAAATTGTTTGGAATAGAGTGCAAGGACTTAAAAATACAATTGAGAAAAGAAATAAAAACAAATAACTTAAATAGAAAGAATTCTATTAGAACTGAAGAAGGAAATACATTATTCAAGAGAATATTTAAACAAAGTCATTACAAAGAAGCAACATAACATAAACACAAAGTAAAAGATCAGTCATCCTCTTCTTCACTTTCTTCATTTATAGATTCATCATCATCTTGCTCTGGATAAGGTGGAAATTCAGCTGCTAAAGGTGTGTCATCAGGGGGAATGGTGAATCCTATAGAAGCCAACCATAAATCTCTATCAGGTGGAACTCCCATTTCTTCAGCATGATCCACATTCAATTTGGTGGCAATCCTTGTCAGCATGAGATCATGGTTCAGGACCAGATCATAGGTTCCTAGCTGCATCTTCTTCATAACCTGCAGTTCCTGCATTATCATGGAAATATCAGAAGAAGGACCTGCTCCTGTTGGAGGTGGTGGTGCAAAAGATATTGGTTGAGGTTGCCTTGGACGCTTGGACTCTTGAGGCATAAAATTGTCAATGTGGTTTATCACCCATTGCTTATCCATAATCCTCTCAGGCTTTATCTTTGTCAGTTCAGCATAATTCACCATAGCCTGATTCTTTTAGGCCAACAGGGTGATAACAGAGCAATATGGCAGTTGAAGATTCTTTTCAAGGTTCTTCATCATCTCTTCCAATATCAACTCACCCAAATTTACATACAAACCTCTCATTAGGCAATAAATCAATACCAACCTCTTAATGGTAATCTCAGTAGCATGCAGCACAGGTTGCAAAGATGATAGGACATAGTGGCACCATAAAAGGGGAAGGTGATTCAGACAATTCTTCCTGACACTTTTTGGTACACCATTGACCCATGTCAAATATGCAGCTCCCTGTTCACAACATTCCTCTAATATTTCTTTCCTAAAATTTTCATTTTCAACCCTATGAAAAATATCCACTTTCCATGTATAGTGACATCCTTCTTCCTCCAGTATAGGTACTTTCAACAGCTTGTTCAGAATATTACCAGTTAGAGGAATGGTGACTCCTCTCAAGAAGGAAGAAAAAGGAAACTCATCCTCCATAGAATGAGTTCTTAGATTGGCATAAAATTCTCTAGTGAGTTCCTAGTAACCATTGCCTAAGTTCTCATTAAAGAACTGCCATCCCCTTTCAATCATAGCAGCTTACACATTAAAGTCAGCATATTTTTCTCCCTCAAGAACCAGAGCTCTATCCCTTATTACTCCTCTGGTTTTAAACTTTTGTTCATAATCTTGGGCGGCCTTAAAATCTCTAAACCTATGCCCATCAAAACTTTTAATTGCCTGGGATTTATTTCTCTCACTCAGACTTTGACTTGGTTTAGGTGGTGGAGAATCAGAGATACTGATAGTAACCACCCCCTTTCCCTTATCTTTTGGGGTTTTCTTCATATTTTCCACTTCCACTATTTCTTCAGGTTTTTCAAAAATCTTTGTGATCTTCTTCTCATTGTGAGTGGTAAAAATGGTGGTTAACAAGCCTAAATGAAAATAAGGACAAAAACCAAACAATCACAGCAAACCGAAAAAATGTAAGATGAATGGTTATGAAAAATGAAAGAATTTTAACAATGAAACAGTAAAACATTAACTATGTAACTAAGAATTTGAAAGTAAAAAGTGAAAAGATGGTACATTTCTCAAGAATTACAAGTTGTGCCCTTTTCCTTTTCAAAACCAAAGTTTCAGCGTAAGAATTTAGGGTTTGTACACTGAGGTGGGTTTTATACTGTAGAATCCATTACCTGAGATGCGTGTAGTTACGCTGAAATCTTGGCGTACCAGCGCCCAAATTAAATCACATAGAAAGCATCAGGTATAAAACTCACTCAAGCGTGTCATACTACGCTCAAGCGCCAAACAAATAGCATCAGGTGGCTTCAATATGGCACTCTCGCTCAAGCTCACTTCATCACGCTTGAGCGAGAAAATGAACAGTACATCCTTTCTTCTCGATCGCGCTCAAGTGATAAGTGCTTTATAGTCCAATAAATTAGACCCAGTTTGCTTAGGATTTTTATCATTATCCACTGTATTTGCTTTATTTATTGAGATTTTTGCTTTCTTTCCACTCTATTCTACTTGGGTATATTATTTTGCAGGAATTAAGGTAATAAAGGGTTAAAAACAAGAGAAAAACGACCATAAAATGATAAAGAAACAAGAAGAACAAGCCCAAAGTAGAAAGAACTCTCTTTTTATGCTGAATACCGACTCAAAATGACCAAATCTGAGTGGAATTACTCAGAATAGAGAAAATCCGAGTGGAATACTGCACTGTTGAAGGTAAATCTGAGTGGAATGGCTCAGAATGGAGCCTTTCTGAGTGGATCGACTCAGAATGGAGCATTGCCGAGTGGAATACTTCACTGTTGGAGCCAAATCCGAGTGGAAAGTTCCCTGTCAAAGCCATTCTGAGTGATAAATGGCTGAGGTTCAATGCTGAAATGGAATGAGTCTCGGTTGGAGGAGATTCCGAGTGGAAGCTTCCCCGACTGCGTCCATTCCGAGTGAAAAAGGGGACTGACGTTGAATAGATGTTGTCCAAAGCTATTCTCCGAGTGAAAGGCTTGCTGATTGAAGTGAATCCGAGTGGGAGCTTTCTGATTTGCAACTAATCCGAGCAAAAAGCTGTTCCGAGTGAATGGATTCCGAGCAGAAGAAGCCACTGAATGAATAAGTGCTGAATAAGGAGGAATCTGAGTGGTTTCATTCGGAGAAGAAGGCATTCTCAAGCGACACAAGACATTTCCGAGTAGAAGTCTTACCAAGCAATGAAAGATCCGACTGGGAATGAATAACACTCGGGCAGACTCTCAAGTTTTACACTAAGCCCAAGTGAGATGTCTCCAAGGAAGACTTCCGAGTGAGTTGGGCTATATTTCCAAGCAAAGCAAGGCTCGGACATGAGAGGAAATTCAATCAGCCAGATTCGAGTAAAGACAACCGACTGGGTTGATTGACGACTGAAGGCCATTCCGAGTAAAAAGCAAGAAGGCACTTCCGAGTGTATCATTTCAAGGAATGAAGGCCGACTGAAATATTTCAAAGCAAATCCGAGTGAATGTATCCAAATGAATTTGACTGAGTGAATTCCAAAGCAAAGTTTTAACCGAGTGGTTCAAATTCAGAGACAGCCGAGTGAAAATGATTGGGAACCGATTGAATAAATTCTGATCCTGAGTGAGTCTTCAATCAGTTCCAAATGAACTCCATGAACCTGAGCCGAGTGAATGGTTTCAGTCGGATCCGAGTCCCTCTTTAGTCAATTCCGAGCAACACAAGCAAATCCGAGCAAGGTTTCTCCGAGTGAAACAGTGAAAAAGAGAACCTCTCGCTTGAGCGAACCTTTATCCACTTGAGCGAGACGGTTTCCTTCAACAAACGCTTAAGCGAGAAACTCTCGCTCAAGCGAAACCGACCGGTTTTCTTAAATACTGACCCCTCAACTCAACACCGAGTGAAGATTTCACTCGGTTTTATGTACGAACAGTACCATTTTCACTCGGTTTTGAGCACAAAAGGCACCCTTTCACTCGGATTTTGCAGAAAAGATGAAAACCGACCCATGTTTCCACTCGGAATTTGCCCAGCTGAATAGATCCAAGCACCAAATTATTGGAAATATTAAAATAATGCAAATTGGCACAACTGGAACTCACATGCACCGAAAGTTTCCTCCCACTTGCAATTACAACGTGTTTCTTAGTTGGATCCCCCCTTTCCATCGCCTATAAAAGGAGAAGAAGTTGCAAGCATCCAGCATCAATCATCTCTTCCCATCAATTACCATCAGCTTCATTCTATTTTCTTTTCTTTTCTTCGTTACTTTCTCTCTTTTTCTCTTTAGTTTTCTTCTTTTCCATTTTTCTTTCTCTGTTTGTTTTTCTTCTCTTTCTTTTTATTTTCTTTTCTTTCTTTTATTTTGTAAGAGTGTGAGGGCTGTAAAAGTGAGAATTTAAATTTGTAATTGGTGGAGAAATTATTGCAACAAGGAATTACAGTGGTAAATTATTCTGAGCTTTTGGAGAAACCCGTAAGTCTTTATTTTTACCATGTCTTGTATGTTTTATTTTTCCATTATTTATATGAATTTGAATTATTTCATGAGTAGCTAAATTAATTATCTTGGGATAAAGGGGTATGATAATATTTTATTGTTAATATTATTTTGACTTGGAATTAAATAAATTTCTATTTTCCATTTAGTTTAAAAAATGCTCAATGATTTTAGTGATTCCTAACAAGAACCTAAATGATAAAACTGTATACTTGCGGGTATATTAGTAAGTTTAGGTAATAAATAGAATCGAGAGATTTATTTTTACCGGAAAGCTTTGAACTAAACCTAAGATTTTTGAAATGCTTTTTGTGACCTCGGTAAAACCGTGAAAGTAATCAAAATTCTTTTGAGGAAATAAAAGGGATTTTCATAAAACGATAATGGGTCTTTCTGAGGATTAAGCAGCGCTTTCCATAGGTTAGGTACATTAATAGGATTCCGAGAGGAACATATTAATTAGCTTTTGGAAAATTCGCCTTGGAAAACTTAATTTGATTCTTATTTATGAAAAGTTAAAATTCATTAACATAAAATAGAGTCTTAATCCCCCGAAATCCCAAGATATTCTCAACTCTGATTTTTAAGTGTCAAGTAAATTTTATTTTTATATTAATTCGTATTCTGTGCAACTTTAATTTGTGCTTTATTTTATAAAAATCTTAAAAATCAATTGTGTGGATAATTAAATTTCAATATGCTGGTACTTTGAACACAGTCCCTGTGGGGAACGATAATCTTTTATATTACGCGACATAACCCGTGCGCTTGCGGGCCCTGTCATCAAGCGAGAGCTTGAGGTGCTTAAGCGTGGGAGTTGTCTACCAGGCACGCTCAAAGCGTGAAACTCTAAGCTACAAGCACGAATATTTTCTTTCAGGTACCCATGGTCACGCTCAAAGCGCGTTGAATCACGCTCAGGCGTGAAATACACAGTAATAGATGGCTTCAAAATTGGGACTCTCGCTCAAGCTCATAGGAGCACGCTTAAGCAAGAACATGAAACAATATAACCTCAACCCCGATCACGCTCAAGCGTGGGCTTGAGGCGCTTAAGCGTGGCACTTATAAACAAGGCACGCTCAAAGCGTACCGATTACGCCCAGGCGAGAGGTACAACAGGGTCTTGCATTACGGTCACGCTTAGAGCGTGTGGAATAACACTCAAGCGTGAAGTGCAGCAGGGGATGATTCGCTCAAGCAACGTAAGACACGCTCAAGCGCAAGGAGAAATTCATCACTCACGCTCAAGCTCAATAAGCTTTCGCTTAAGCGTGAGAATCAGTGGCTCAGAAGTGAGCCCACGCTCAGGAGAAGATAGTGTGCGCTTGAAGCGCGAGTTGCAAATAGGGGTACAAAGCTCGATCACGCTCAAGCTTAATAGGCGTTCGCTTAAGCGTGGAGGAACAACAGGAGCTTCTCGCTTAAGCTTTTAATGGTTTCGCTTGAGCGAGCAGAAAAGACTTTGGTAATTTTGCATTTTGTATAAAATTCGCTTAAGCGAAAGATGCTTCGCCTAAGCAAAATAGAGAAAATGGGTGCACTCGCTTAAGCTCACAGTGTATTCGCTTGAGCGAATAGAAAGATCAAACCTGGAACAGTTCTTGCTTAAGCGTGAATAAATCACGCTCGAGCGACTAGTTTAACAAAACAGGTCTCGCTCAGGCGCAAATAGATTTCATCCAAGCGACTGGACAAATAGGAGGTCACGCTTGAGCGCAAATAGATTCGCTCAAGTGAACAAGGTACCTGATTTTAATTCTAACTAATGAATTTTCAAGTATGCACACTGAAAATTTGAGTGTATAAACACTCAGATCTTATTCAAAATTCACAATTTTATTCACACTTTATTCACAAACATTTTAGTTTTCTTTTATTATTTCTAACACAAAAATTCAACAATCAGAATGTAGGGTTGCCTCCGTAAAGCGCTTCTTTAAGGTCACTAGCTTGACCTTCTAGCACCTAAAAAGATGCCTGCAGCATGATAAGTCTTAAAAAGACTTAATTATTCTGCCTTTTATTTGACTTAATTCATTGTTTAGTCATTAGTTTAGCCTTATTATTTAATTAATTACTAATAATTTATAATTTATTTAATTATTTCAAAAAGTGCTTAATTTATGTAAGAAACTAATTAAAAACATTAATTAGTTAAGAAATTGAGTTTTCATTAACCCAGCGTACAAATACTGGACAATCAGTGAACAAACGCTGGGCAAATTAGTTGTTATTGGTGCAGGAAAAAGAGCGCTCAAGCTGAAAGGAAAAAGCCGAGCGAGATTTGGAAAATCCGAGTGAGACTTCACAAATCCGACTGAAAAGAGTCCAAAAGCCAAACTGAGCGAGACTTCAAAGAGACTGACTGAAAAGACTTCCTAAAAGGTTGATCGGAAGGAATTAATAAAAGGCCGACTTAAAAGACTCCCAAGATACCGACTCCAAAATAGAACAGGGAACCGAATATTGCATGAAGAACCCGAGCGAGACTGAAAAAAAGAAGAACCCGAGCGTCAACTTTAGAATGATGATTGAATAATCAATTCGCTCAAGCGAGAGTCAAATTCTCTCAAGCGAGAGTCAAAAATTCGTTCAAGCGAGCAAGTTCGCTCAAGCGTGACTCCAAAACATCACCCCTCGCCCAAGCTTCTCCATAATGCTTAAAGCGAGAAAGCAATACTGCAGTACATATTTCAAGCTCGCCCAAGCGAGAACCAAGTTCACTCAAGCGAGAAGGCTGTTATTTAAAACACTGATTGTTCCCTCCAGAAGACACGCGGCACCAGTGGTGTTTCCTGCTGCCTTCTCTCTTACTTCTGCACCTTAGTAATTTAAGTACTGAGCTGTTACTAGTTAGTGCTGCGCTGTGATTAGCTAATGATGAACTGTAATTTGTTAAGAGCTGAGCTGTAATTAGTTAGTTATTCCGTAATTATGTAATTAGTTAGTTAGTTTAATTATTAACTTAGCTTTCTTAAGTGACTAGTTAAGTTCGTTAGTTAGGTAGATGCTTATATATATGCTTGTACATATTCTGTAAAAAACAGAGACAGATACACACAGAATACATAGAACACGATTCATTCGCAACTTCGAACTTCTCACTACTTCATTTCTCTCTCTAAATCCTCTCCTCCATGACGTTCCACATTCCTTCGATGGAACCGAAGTCGATGGAGTTCTAAATTCCTAAGGTTGGGATTGCAAAGGTTAGCAATGGAATCTTGAAGCTGTGAGTGAGGAAATCAACTTCTAGATCCTGAGGCGAACAAGCTGTGGAGTGGATCTATTTTACTGGATTGACAAATCCAGAACTGATGAAGAACTTCGCCAGTGAGGAATCATGGTTGAAGCTTAGGTAACTTCCAGCTTTTTAACTAGTTCAGGCCTAATCAATTTAGGTGAATAGTTAGAGTTCAACCTCCAATTTCGCATTAGATTCTTAGGTTAATTGAGCACTTAAGGAATTAAGGTCCAATGCTTAAGGATTAGTGTTTTTCACCTAAGGAATTAGGGAATAACCACAAACGGATTGTCCTCTAGATTATGAAGTTTGATTATACTGTAATTGCATGTTTCTTGATGAATTTGTGAACCGAAGCAATCCTGACCTATTTTCTATTAATCACCTTTCACATTTCATCTTAACACTGTTTCTGGAAATACAAAAACAACTAGAAAACATTAAAACAACAAAAACCGAATGAACTTTCTATGCTTGTGTTGGTTCAGCTTGTACTAGTCTGAGATTGAGGTACTTACCACAATCCCTGTGGGACGATCAAATATACTACAATTTTAACGACTGGTGCGCTTGCCAAAGCATAAATCTTCTGAGAATTACACATCAAAATAATGACTCGGAGATTTAGCATCAAGTTAATGGCGTCGTTGCCGGGGATTGTTGAGTAATATCAACAATCCTTGGACCGGTACTAGACTGAACCGTTTACTTTTGTTTGCATTTAGTACGTAGTTTGAATTTTGTTTTTATTAGTAGTAGTTGTTTGTTTTCGTGTAGCTGTAGTCGTAGCTGTGAATTGTTCTTGTGTTTAACATTTGTTGTATTTACACGCTGTCGTTGTCGGGTCAAATAAAAAGTTAAATTAACATAGTATAAGGTGAACAACCTTAGTCGTCTCTCGAGGACCTTAGTTCAATTAGTTACACTTAATTTAGTTATAATAAAGGGGGGTTTGTGTTGAGCTTGAAAGGAAAATTAAGTGATTATATGATAGTGCAAAAAGTAAATTTATGAGTAGGAATAATCAAATTTAGAAACAACCAACCCAAGGAATTAATAAATCTTTAGTTAACTAATCATTGTTCACAAATATGATTAAATATAATTAATTTCTCAATCTTGAATCATTTGGAATCCCTAAATGATTATATTCTAGAAAATCTTCTAGAATTGAATTAATGAACTAATAAGAATAATCAACCGATATATTCTTATTAATTACTAAAATAACTTTAAGACCATAATTTGATTGAGTTAAGAAACTAAATAGAAATCTCTTATTTAGTAACTTAATCTTTGTTCTCAAATTGATTATTGATTAACCAACCAACATCAGTTTAGATTATAGATTGTTTAATTATATACCAATCGGTTATACACTTAAATAATCTACCATTATAAGTGCTTGAGAAACAAAGAAAAGTAATTATCTTTAATCAAAATATTAAGAGCAAGAACTCAAAGTTAACATAAAGAAAAATTAAATTTCTTGAGTTGATTTTAAAAGATTAAGCTTCCATGATAATTTTTAACAATGAAAGCTAATATTAAATTTACTAAAACTTTGATTATAAAAGTAAATAACAAATAATAAAATTAACTTACTTGATATTGAGGAAGGGAAATGAAAACCATAACTTGAAGGATGGAATATAGAACAAGGAGATAAAGCAAAAGAAAGAACTAAAACTTAAGAAGCTAAAACAAAGATATAGAATTATAATGGAAACTAAAGCATGTATTTCTTATGTATTTCTTGTGTATCTTCCTTACAACTTCAAGCATCTATTTATAGGCAAGATATGATGATACTATACATTCATTTTCTGATTATTAATGCATTTTTTCAACATTGGTGGGCTTGAAATTACAATAATTCAAAAGAAGATAATGGTAGGTGTTGAAATGCATTCTCCTCTTTATCTTCTCCACCTTGCGAGTCCAATATGACCTTCTAGATGGCCAAATTTTGAACAACCTTCAACATGAAAGTTGTAGATATCTGTCTTATTGAGAATGTGGCACAAGAATGAGGTCATTTGGACACCTAGAGCTCCAGATATGTGTATTTTGGTGAACTATGTCAATGCTGGTGGGACATATGAGGGCTGATTGATTCAAGCTCCATTTCTTTATTTTTTCCAGATGTAAAATAACCAAATTTGATCATCATGATGTAGCCCTCTGTCTTAGCTTTCCATGGGCTCCAAGATTAGCCCATTTGGATTACAAAAGCCCAAGTTATGGCCAAAATAAGGCAAGATACTCAAGATACATACAAAAAACGAAAATTGAAACATATATACATAATACTTCAATTTAACTAAACAACATAAAACTTAATTAAAATACTATTATTAAACATAGTAATTATATAATAAACCCCAAGTGTAAAACTATAATAAGTGTATTAAAATTGATTTATCAAATTCCCCCACACTTAAGCTTTTGCACTCCAGGGCAAAACCAAACCAAAAACTAAAATGAGAAACAACAGAAAAAAGTTTTTTTTTTTTCAAATTGATTTTTTTTTGAAGCGCACATCATCCCTTATATCAAGAGGTCATGATAAGTGTGAATAAGAAGCATTACATACTAGTTTCACAAATTGAGTGATCAAATCAAAGAGTGGATGAAAATGTGATAGATGTTCTCTTTATGCTCTCTATATCTCAATTGCTTGGGTTTGTGTATACTCTCAGAAATCACCCAAATAAATTAGCACTACCATAGGCTTGACAAATTTCTAATTTCCATATTTGAACACATATGCATGCAGAGATCAAAAGGACTTTATTAAGGTTGTAATAGGGCCAAGGTGATATAGGGTGGATAAAATGAAATAGTATGGCTAAACTTAGGGTTGAAAAAAAGAGCAATGGAGTAAGTGATTTAGTGATTGTGGAAGTACATTTTGAAACTCAATACTTAGCAAAATGAAACATGATGGAGGATAAAACATGAGAATAAATCCTCCTGATTATTTTCATACATATATTCACCACTTCTTCTTTTTCTTCTTTTTCTCTTTTTCTTTATTATTTATTTTTTTTACTTTCTTTTTGAACAATGAAACAACAACATATATATCTTGGGTACATTTCTACAATCATCAAAAATCTTTATTCATAGTAATTCCAAAACTCCTAATCAATTCCTAAGCAAAGGTGATCATGTTTTTTTTTTTTTAGACTATTGACAAATTATGTGGCTGAATCAAGAAATGGATATAGGCTCAACGTGGGTAACAATGGAAAGTATGTAAGGTAAGGCATATGGCTAGTGGCTAGTTAAAAAAATGGCCTTAATCACATCAAAGCATGCACATGGAACATAATACATCAAAAAGAAACAAGTCAAGTTCTAGAGTACTAATAAATAAGGGTTAATCAAGAAAAAGGAAAGATGGCATTATATGATCCATCCAATTAAGCTCAAAATCTCACCGAGGGTGGTCAATCTATCACAATTCATATACAATTTGATCTTCACAAACAACTTATTAAATTAATATGCAAGGAAATTATTCATAACATGTCATGAAATATTGGACAAGGGTGATGCAATTACTCATTACTTAGACAAATTTAAAAAACAAATTTAGTGAAAAGCATGTAGAATTTAAAATAAAAAACTGGAAATGATGATTTTTTTTTTGTGAACAAGAAACAAAAAAGGAAAAATAAATCATAACCAAATATTGGTGTCAAGATCCGGTTCCTTATGCTTCTTGCTCTGTACTTTTTTTTAAGGGCGCTTAGTAACAAAGATACCTACAACAAATTGGTCAGTTCAATTGCATGTGAAATGATTAGTATAACTGAACAATTTGATTGTGTCATACAACCCAGTTTCATAGGCCTTGTGTTAGAACCCATAAGAGAAATATCATCAACACAACCATGAGTAGCATCAAGAGCAATAACATACATCTTAATTCATTCGTATGCCTATAGAAAGACTCTGCTATATCATCCATTAAGAGAAAATAAAGAACCTGATGATTGACTAGTGGTGAGGTATGGCTCCGATCTGAAAGAAAAGGATGAAGGCAAAGTGTGGCGGCTGAAGAATGATGAAGATGATGTTTATGGTTACAGAATGGTTGATGTCGAATAGAAATGATTCGGGTGAAGGTAAAGGCAAAGGTGCGGCACTAAAGTAAATATAGTGGCTATGTGTGTGTGTGTGTGTTTTTATTTTTTTTATTTTTATTTTTTATTTTTTTATTTTTTATTTTTTTATGAAAAATGGTTTTGATAAGGAAGGTGAAACGATTGTGGTAATCCGAGTGAGATTTGTTATGAGGATGCGTCTCAAGAGTTTGGACTCTTTACTCAGCCCATCCCAACAAAAGTACTCATGAAAGAAAAGAAAAAAAAATTATTTATTTTTTTATTTTAAAAAAAATAAACAAAAGTGATACTGACACTATATAGTGAAGGATACGTCTCAAGACTTTGGTTCTCAAAGATGCATCTTTATGACTTTAGATACAACTTTCCCAAATTAATCTTTACTCTGTCTATCCCTCACAAAAAAAATAATAAAATATATATATATAACTTAGACCATATATATAACTCAGACCCCCCCACACTTATTCAAGACATTGTCCTCAGTGTCTTATATGATTTCCACAGTCTATTTTTTTTCTTTTTTTTATGATTTTTTTTAAAATATAGATAAAGGTGAGAAAGAAGTTATAACCGAAGGGTGGTGTCTGGTTCTAGATTCTTTCGCTTGTGTGTGTGATCCTTATCTTACTTCAAGAGGGGTTGAGGTTGGGGTAAAAAGCTCTGCAAAATATCAATCAATTCATCTGCATCTGATGAAGTATGAATGAATGATCGATCATCTTGAGTTATAAGGCCCTGTTCCACAGCTTTATCTAAAAACATTAACAAACTGTCATAAAAACCATTAATATTTAATAATCCTAATGGCTTTTTATGAAAGTTCATGCTACACCATGATAAAATGCAAAATATTTCCTCAAAAGTACCAAAACCTCCAGGAAGTGCGATAAAGGCTTCAGCACCTATAACCATACGAGCCATTCGTTGATAGAGGCTTGTAACTTTTACCTCAGTTCCTACAACAATATCTGGTGTAATACTAACATGATGTAGGATGATACTAGAAACGTTGCTTCCTTCAACTAGTGCAGATAGTGCCATGGAGCCTCTCAAACCCTGTACTCCTCCTCTATACAAGACCTTTATTTCTTTCGCAGCCAATAGTTTTCCCAACTTAGTAGCTGCTATTAGGTACTCCTTACAATTACCATTGTTGGATCCACCAAGCACACAAATGGATTTGATTTTTTTCATCTCTTTTTTTTTGTGTTTTCCATATAGAGTTATGCGCCCTTATATAGATAAAAACTAAGATGAAATAATTGATGAAAGATAAAAAGTTTACATAATTATTATTATATAAAAATAAATGACGGTAATGAAGAAATTTGAAAAGACATGATTGAAGAAAATAAAAATAGGTAATTTTAAAAGTCAAAGTGAATTCAGAAAAGTAAAACATTGAAAACAACAGTAAATATGTACAGTAGTTGTGATTATGGCTCACATCTTCCTCTGGTTTTACGTCCAGTAACGGCTTAAACGCCTTCTATGAGTCAAGGTTTTTGCTACCCATCCAGTTTTCTTATAAACTGGCAAACAGGGTCGTTTAACGCCAGATTCCCAAGGCTATAGTTTTCTTTTTGTTGAATGAATAGATCATATAATTTCAGAAGGACTCCTTGAACCGTTCCACATGGATGCGTCTCAAGAGTTTGGATTAAGTTATCCAAGTTCTCTTTACTCAGTCCATCCTTTATAAATTTAATTTTGTCCTCCCGATTTATAGATACCATTCCAGGGTTCCTACAACGTGTATCACAATTCCATCTTGCACACTTATGGCAAACTCCCATCCTTTTAGCTCTTCGTTTTTTAGAATAAGAACTACGTCCCATACCTGGCAAATGTTTTATATAGGACTTATGTAATTCACCAGAGAGACGTACCTTTGCTTCAATAAGCCAACGAACATCCTCTGGGATGCCAAAATATGTGAGTAGTTTTAACCTTTGAACTCGAGCTTTGTAAATTTTTACAATCACATCGCGTGGAAGTGTAGGGAATCTTTCCTTAAGTTTTGCAAGGGTTTGTTCCATTGTCAGATTACTTTGAAGTTGTGGCTGTTTAGAAAAGAGAGAATAGAAAACGAGGTTATAGAGAATAGTAGAGATGAAGAAGGTGAAAAGGTGATAGGTTGCCTTCTATCAAGCGCTTGTTTAACGTCACGAGCCTGACGATGACCTTTTAACTACTGCAAGAAAATGTTAATAATGCCAAAACAATAATAGTAATAATGATTAAGACAAGTGTTACCACCGAAAAGAATGACGATGTAATTAATTGATATCTATTTTTTATTTATTTATTTATTTATTATTTTTTTATTTTTTATTTTTTTTATAAATATTGTTATTAGGAAAAATTAGTCAAAATATTTGGCATCACACAAATACACCTCCGTATCTATGTGCTCTTGGAACCCTTGAAAGAAAGGTTTAAGTCGGTGCCCATTTACCTTGAAAACCTTGTTTGTCGCTTTATCTGAAATTTCAATCACACCATAAGGAAAGATATTAGTTATTTCAAATGGGCCAGCCCATTTAGAGCGAAGCTTACCAGATATGAGCTTTAGACGTGAATTGTACAACAAAACTTTTTGTCCAATGAAAAAGTTTTTTCTCAAGATCTGTTTGTCATGAAAGGATTTGGCTTTTTCTTTATAGGTTTTAGAACTTTCATAAGCTTCCAAACGAATTTCTTCCAGTTCCTGTAGTTGGAGTTTCCTTTCTTTACCGGCCTCATTTAAGTCCAGGTTACATTGTTTTACTGCCCAATAAGCTTTGTGCTCAATTTCTACAGGTAAGTGACATGATTTTCCAAAAACAATCCTATAGGGGGACATTCCAATAGGTGTTTTATAAGCTGTTCTATAAGCCCAAAGAGCATCTTCTAACCTTTTGCTCCAATCTTTCCTATTTGGTTGTACTGTTTTTTGAAGGATCATTTTTAATTCTCGATTAGACACTTCAGCCTGCCCATTTGTTTGGGGGTGATAAGGTGTTGAAACCTTATGCATAACTCCATATTTTTTAAGAAGGGACTCCATTTTACGGTTGCAAAAATGTGATCCTTGATCACTAATGATGGCTTTAGGAACACCAAACCTGCAAAATATGTGTGATTTAACAAAATCTGCAACAACTTTAGAATCATCAGTTCGAGTAGCTTTAGCTTCAACCCATTTAGACACATAATCGACCGCAAGTAGTATATAAACAAAACCAAAAGATACAGGAAAAGGTCCCATGAAATCTATGCCCCAAACATCAAAAATTTTACAAAATAACATGGGTTGTTGAGGCATCTCATTTCTACGAGATATGTTTCCCATTCTTTGACATCGTTCGCAAGATTTACAAAACGTATATGCATCATGAAAAATTGTTGGCCAATACAAACCAGATTCTAATGCTTTCCTTGCTGTACGTTGAGGTCCAAAATGTCCTCCACATGCATATGTATGACAAAATGTAAGAATGGAATAAATTTCATTTTCAGGTACACACCTTCTAATGATTTGATCACTACAAAGTTTTCATAAGTAAGGATCATCCCAAACATAGTATTTAGAATCACTTTTTAGTTTTATTATTTGTTGTTTAGATGCATGTGTGGGAGTAACAGAAGCAACTAAGTAGTTTACCAAATCAGCAAACCATGGAGTGGAATCATGTATTCCCATAAGTTATTCATCAGGAAAATCATCTTTAATGGAAATTGGGTCAAGTTCTTTTTCAATTCTGCTTAAGTGATCAGCCACCAAATTTTCTGCTCCAATTTTATCCCTAATTTCAATGTTAAATTCTTGGAGCAACAACATCCACCTGATCAATCTTGGTTTTGCATCTGGTTTCTTTAAAAGGAACTTTAATGCTGCATGATCTGAAAATACAACTACTTTTGAACCGAGCAAATAAGATCTAAATTTGTCAAGTGCAAACACAATAGCAAGTAGTTCTTTTCTGTGGTAGTATAGTTTATTTGTGCACTATCCAAAGTTCGTGAGGCATAGTAAATAACATGTTGTACTTTACCTACTCTTTGAGCAAGAACAGCTCCTAATGCATAATTTGATGCATCACACATAAGTTCAAATGGAAGTGACCAATCTGGTGCCTGAATGATAGGAGTGGTAGTTAAAGCTTTCTTTAAGCAATCAAAAGCCTCTTTACATTTGTCATTAAAGTCAAATGTTATATTTTTTTGTAGTAAGTTAGACAACGGAAGGGCTATCTTACTGAAGTTTTTTATAAACCTTCTATAAAAACCTGCATGACCAAGAAAAGAACGAATATCTCGCACACAAGAGGGATAAGGTAATTGAGAAATTACAGTAATTTTTGCAGGATCTACTTCTATGCCTTTTTTAGATATCACATGGCCTAAAACTATTCCTTCTTCTACCATGAAGTGACATTTCTCATAATTAAGAACAAGGTTAGTTTCAATGCATCTATGTAATACTTTATCTAGACTATTTAAGCAAGCATCAAATGATGAACCATATACTGTGAAATCATCCATAAATACTTCCATGCAATTTTTAAGAAAATCAGCAAAGATACTAATCATGCATCGTTGAAAGGTACCAGGGGCATTGCATAAGCCAAAAGGCATCCTCCTATAAGCAAAAGTGCCAAAAGGACATGTAAATGTTGTTTTTTCTTGATCTTCTGGTGCAATATAAATTTGGAAGTAACCTGAAAATCCATCTAGAAAGCAGTAATGTGACTTACCTGCCAGTCGTTCCAACATTTGATCAATGAAAGGTAAAGGAAAGTGATCCTTTCGAGTTGCTTTGTTAAGTTTCCTGTAATCAATGCATACTCGCCAACTATTTTGGATTCTGGTAGGAATTAGTTCATCATTTTCATTTTTAACCACTGTGATTCCAGACTTCTTGGGAACCACTTGTACCGGGCTGACCCAAGTGCTATCTGATATAGGGTAAATAATGCCAACTTGTAATAATTTTGTTACCTCTTTTTTAACTACATCAAGGATCTGAGGATTAAGTCTTCTTTGTGGTTGCCTTACTGGTTTAACTTCTTCCTCTAATAGAATTCTATGCATACACATGGAAGGGCTAATACCTGGGATATCTGCCAAAGTCCAACCAATTGCTTTCTTATGCTTCTTAATAATCTGCAACAACCTTGTTTCTTGATCAACATTTAATTTGTTAGAAATAATCACTGGAAGATTCTTATCTTCCTCTAAATATGCATACTTTAAATGTTCAGGAAGAGGTTTTAACTCTAACATAGGAGGCTACATTATTGAAGGAATCAACTTGGTTGAATTTGTCTCAGCAACTTGTACTTCAACATAATCAGATGTATTTGTAACTACTTTAATTAAATTATCACACTCTGATTCTTTTGAAACAACATCTAGAACTATATTTTCTGTTTTAAGGAAGTTTGGATCATTATTATCATTAAGTAAATATTTCTCAATTTCAGCACACACATTGCATTGATGAGAATCCATGCATGAATCACAAACAAATGAATCATAAAAATCAGACAATACAGGAAAATTAACATCATCAGACAACTTAATAATATTATCCTCAACTAAATCAGTTATTAAGTCAATTTGAAAAACAGAATGATCCTCAGTAGGATGCTTCATAGCATCTAAAATGTTGAATCTAACCACACTATCTCCAAATTCCATAGAAAGTGTTCCTGCATGCACATCTATCTTTATTCTAGCTGTTTTTAAGAATGGTCTACCTAAAATTATTGGAGCTTTATTGGTGGAATTCTCACTTTCCATATCTAGAACATAAAAATCTACAGGAAAAATTAAATCATTAACTTTAACAAGGACATCTTCAATAATTCCTACAGGATGTGTAGAGCTTCGATTTGCTAATTGTATAACCACACCTGTAGTTTGCAAAGGTCCAAGGGAAAGTGAAGTAAATACAGTCATAGGTATAACATTAATAGATGCACCTAAGTCTAGCATGGCATTTTCAAATTTGTTATTGCCTATTATGCATGGAATGGTAAACGTCCCAGGGTCTTTACATTTTTCTGGTATATGTGACAAAGGTTTTTCAATTAATGCAGACACATTTCTACTTATATTAATCCTTTCATTGCCTTTTAGTCTTCTTTTATTAGTGCATAGTTCTTTAAGGAATTTGGCATATCTTGGGATTTGCTTGATGGCTTCTAATAAAGGTATATTTACCTCTACTTTTCTAAATGTTTCCAAGATCTCCTCATCCATTTTCTTATTTTGTATAGATTTTTGTCTTTGTGGAAATGGAAGAGGGATATGTTGCTTATCAGGACCAGCTGCAGAAGGAGGATTTGTAAGAGATATATCATTACTATTATTACTTGAACTATCTAAAACTTCTTCTGCATGTTTTTCTGTGACAATAGTATTTTCAGTTTGTTGTTGTTTTTCTGGTCCATGGATAGCTTTACCAGATCTTAAAGTAATTGCACTTACATTTTTAGGATTGACAATTGTCTGAGCGGGCAACTTATCTGAACCTTAAGACTGCAAATGGTTTAAAGATGTAGCCAATTGACCAATCTGATTTTCAAGAGTCTGAATTGTAGCCTCAGTTCTTTTTTGGAAGTTCAGATTATCTACTGACATTTGCTTTATCAATTCCTCCAAATTTGATTTCTCAGTGGAAGGTGCAGCTATTTGTGTAGCTTGTTGTTGTACATGAGGAGGTTGATATGGTCTGCTTGGTCCAGTATTTGCCTGAAAAGGTGCATGAGGTTGTTGTGAGGAATTACCCCATCTTAAATTAGGGTGATTCCTCCAACCAGGATTATATCTGTTAGAAGAAAGATCATAATTATTTTGTTGTTGTGGTGGTCTGTTATTGTATAAGTTGGCAGCACATACTTGAGGATTTTCATCTGGAATTTTAGCTTCCTGCAGTGAAGGACAACAATCGGTATAATGATCTGATGAAGTACAGATAGAACATACCTTAGCAGGGGTTACAGGTTGTTGTTTTTGAGACACAATAATATTTTTCATAAGTGTTGCTAGTTCAGCAAATTTACTTTCCCATTTTTTATCTCCATCATTAGTAGTTTCAATTTCATGGACTCCTCTAATTACTACAGAATTATTTCTAGTGGCATGTTGTTGAGCATTAGCAGCCATGTTCTCAATTAAAGTTTTTGCTGCATTTGTAGTTTTATTTTGCAAAGCACCACCACTAGCTGCATCAACCAAAGTTCTATCCATTGGATTAAGACCTTCATAGAAATATTGTATGAGAAGTTGATCCGTAATTTGGTGATGGGGACAACTAGCACACAATCTTTTAAATCTTTCCCAGTATTCATAAAGATTTTCCCGGTCATGTTGCCGGATGCCACATATTTCTTTTCTAATTGAGGAAGTTCTTGAAGCGGGGAAAAATTTTTCAAGAAACATTTTTTTTAAGTCATCCCAACTTGTAATAGAGCCAGGAGGAAGGTAAAATAACCAATCCTCAGCGATATCTGCTAGGGAGAAAGGAAAAGCTTTAAGTTTTACATGTTCTTCTGAAACCCCTTCAGGTTTCATGGTAGAGCAAAGGATATGAAATGCTTTTAAGTGTTTATGAGGATCTTCACCTGCACGACCATGAAACTTTGGTAACAAATGAACTAAACCAGTTTTAAGCACAAAAGGAACATCTTCCTCAGGATATAAGATGCATGATGTTTGATTAGTGACATCTGGTGTAGCTAGTTCTTTTAATGTCTTTTCAGCCATGTTTTGCAAATATTCAGAAGTTGAAGGCTTAGTTTCACTATTTATGCTATTAGCTAGAATATTATTATTATTATTATTATTATTATTATTATTATTATTATTATTATTATTATTATTATTATTGTCTAATAGTTTTTTAGATGATCTAACTAATTGATGAAATGTTCTATCTATTTCAGGATCAAAAGAATATAGTGTCTCGGGATTAGATCTAGTCATGCACAATACATCTATATATATTGTAACAAAATACTGTAACTATGTAATAAAAGGAAAAAGTTATCATTTTAATTATGAAATGCTTAGAACATATATTTAAAAATTCAAAGATTTTTTTTATATTTATATTTTTTTTCAATGGTTGAAAATGAGATTACTAGAAAATGAATACGAATATAATAAAGTGGATTTTTTTTTATTTTTTATATGCTCACATTCAACCAAACCTTAATATCTTCAATATACCTACAAAAAAAATGTAAAATAGATTAGATAATTGAATGTAAATAATTAGGACCAAAGGTCCCCGGCAACGGCGCCAAATTTGACACGCTGTCGTTGTCGGGTCAAATAAAAAGTTAAATTAACATAGTATAAGGTGAACAACCTTAGTCGTCTCTCGAGGACCTTAGTTCAATTAGTTACACTCAATTTAGTTATAATAAAGGGGGGGTTTGTGTTGAGCTTGAAAGGAAAATTAAGTGATTATATGATAGTGCAAAAAGTAAATTTATGAGTAGGAATAATCAAATTTAGAAACAACCAACCCAAGGAATTAATAAATCTTTAGTTAACTAATCATTGTTCACAAATATGATTAAATATAATTAATTTCTCAATCTTGAATCATTTGGAATCCCTAAATGATTATATTCTAGAAAATCTTCTAGAATTGAATTAATGAACTAATAAGAATAATCAATCGATATATTCTTATTAATTACTAAAATAACTTTAAGACCATAATTTGATTGAGTTAAGAAACTAAATAGAAATCTCTTATTTAGTAACTTAATCTTTGTTCTCAAATTAATTATTGATTAACCAACCAACATCAGTTTAGATTATAGATTGTTTAATTATATACCAATCGGTTATACACTTAAATAATCTACCATTATAAGTGCTTGAGAAACAAAGAAAAGTAATTATCTTTAATCAAAATATTAAGAGCAAGAACTCAAAGTTAACATAAAGAAAAATTAAATTCCTTGAGTTGATTTTAAAAGATTAAGCTTCCATGATAATTTTTAACAATGAAAGCTAATATTAAATTTACTAAAACTTTGATTATAAAAGTAAATAACAAATAATAAAATTAACTTACTTGATATTGAGGAAGGGAAATGAAAACCATAACTTGAAGGATGGAATATAGAACAAGGAGATAAAGCAAAAGAAAGAACTAAAACTTAAGAAGCTAAAACAAAGATATAGAATTATAATGGAAACTAAAGCATGTATTTCTTATGTATTTCTTGTGTATCTTCCTTACAACTTCAAGCATCTATTTATAGGCAAGATATGATGATACTATACATTCATTTTCTGATTATTAATGCATTTTTTCAACATTGGTGGGCTTGAAATTACAATAATTCAAAAGAAGATAATGGTAGGTGTTGAAATGCATTCTCCTCTTTATCTTCTCCACCTTGCGAGTCCAATATGACCTTCTAGATGGCCAAATTTTGAAAAACCTTCAACATGAAAGTTGTAGATATCTGTCTTATTGAGAATGTGGCACAAGAATGAGGTCATTTGGACACCTAGAGCTCCAGATATGTGTATTTTGGTGAACTATGTCAATGCTGGTGGGACATATGAGGGCTGATTGATTCAAGCTCCATTTCTTTATTTTTTCCAGATGTAAAATAACCAAATTTGATCATCATGATGTAGCCCTCTGTCTTAGCTTTCCATGGGTTCCAAGATTAGCCCATTTGGATTACAAAAGCCCAAGTTATGGCCAAAATAAGGCAAGATACTCAAGATACATACAAAAAACGAAAATTGAAACATATATACATAATACTTCAATTTAACTAAACAACATAAAACTTAATTAAAATACTATTATTAAACATAGTAATTATATAATAAACCCCAAGTGTAAAACTATAATAAGTGTATTAAAATTGATTTATCATGTATGTAGTCAAGGAACAGAGGAGAGCCTTTCTTCTTTGATCCTGATATCGATTTGTTAGAACTAAACTGAGAAAAGAGAAAAAGCAAAAAGAACAAAAAGAAATGGAATAGAGGAGAGTTACACTAGGTGACTACTCCCGGCCGACTGAAGAAGGATCGCAATCTAGCATCCTTAGGCCACCGATTTCAGCAAATAATTTTAAACTTAAACCAGCTTTACTACAGTTGGTAACAAATGAACAGTTCAGAGGAAGTAAGGTTGAGGATCCAAATTTGCATCTAGCAACCTTCCTCCAAATTTGTGATACAATAAAAATGAACGGAGTCCCTGAAGAGGCAATCCGACTGAGATTGTTTCCGTTTTCTCTGAGGGACCGAGCTAAAGCCTGGTTGTAGAGTCAACCGAGAGGCAGTATTTCCACTTGGGAGACTTGCAAAGAAAATTTTTGATTAAGTACTTTTCTCCTTCTAAATATGTGAAGTTGCGCAATGAAATCACGTGTTTCCAACAAAGAGAAGGTGAATCCTTAATGGAAGCATGGGATAGGTATAAAGAGAGTTTGAGGAGATGTCCTCATCATCAAATCTCTGATGTGCAACAAGTCACTATTTTCTATAATGGTGTCAGGCCAGCTACCAGGGTCCTGATTGATGCCTCGGCTGGAGGCTCATTAACAACTAAAACTGTAGAAGAAGCCATAGAGCTGATTAACGTTATGGCTTCTAATGAATGTCTGATTAGTGAGAGGAGCCAAGTCCCTAAGAGAGGTATATTAGACATAGAAGCACAAGATGCTTATCTGGCTCAGAGTAAGCTGATGACTCAGGCTTTGGAGAAACTAAGCATACAGATTTCAGAACTCTAAAAGCCGAGTCAAGTTTCTATGATAAGTTATGACTTTTGTGGTAGAGACCATGAAAATGGAATGTGTGATCCAAATGTACCTTCCGAGCAAGTGAACTATATGGGGCAGAAACAATATCAAAGGAATTATCCTTCTAATTCCTTTAATCCTAATTACAGGAATCACCCTAATTTTTCCTGGCAGAAAGGTCCATATTTGAATCAGAACATCCCAAAAAATCAACCCACAAATAGACCACAACAACCTTCTCACCCTCCTGTTAAAGAAAAGTCAGAACTTGAGAATGTACTTGCTCAGTTCATTCAGGCCACTCAGGCCAGTTTTAAAAATCAGGAAGCGTCCATAAGAAATCTAGAAAATCAAGTCGGACAGCTTTCTAAGCAATTAGTTGAGAGGCAAGCAGGCAATTTCCCTGGAGATACCGAGGTAAATCCAAGGGAACATTGCAAAGCTATAACCACTAGGAGTGGAAAAATTCTTTCTCCACCTCCGAGTCAGGAAATAAACTCAGAAAAAGATAAAGAAAAAGAAATAGTGCAAGAAACTGAGCAGGTTAATAATGAAGCTAAAAATGAAAATGAAACAGAAAAAGAAAAAGAAAATAAAGTCCACCAAAAGAAAAAGAAAAAGGTTGATCTGATTCTGGAGGAAGCTTCTAAGCTGACTCCTGAAAAACTGAGGAATGCTCCATTTCCACACAGGTTTAAAAAGCAAATAGAAGAGCAAAAGTTTGCTAGGTTCTTAGATGTATTCAAGAAACTTCACATAAATATCCCTTTTGCCGAGGCATTGCAGGAAATGCCTTCCTATGCGAAATTTTTGAAAGAGCTATTGTCTAAGAAGAGGAAGCTTAAGGGGGATGAAATGATTGCTCTCACTCAAGAGTGCAGTGCAATCATCCAAAACAAACTTCCTCAAAATCTAGAAGATCCTGGATCTTTTACAATACCATGTGCAATTGGGGATATTCATGTAGGAAGTGCTCTTTGTGACCTAGGAGCTAGTATAAATCTAATGCCTCCATCTTTGATAAAAAACTGGGAATTAATGACCTGCAACCGAATCGCATGTCTTTGCAGTTGGCTGACAGGTCCATTAAATATCCCTAGGGGATGCTGGAAGACCTGTTAGTTAAGGTAGACAAATTTATCTTTACAGCAGATTTTATAGTGTTGGATATGGAGGCTGATCGAGAGATTCCTTTGATCTTAGGCAGACCCTTTCTAGCTACAGGCAGAGCATTGATTGATGTAGAAAAGGGTGAACTCATGCTGAGAGTTCAGGAGGAGCAGGTAACTTTTAATGTCTTCAATTCCATGAAACATCCGGCTGAAAGGATGGATTGCTTAATGATTGAAGAAATTAAAAGTTACACGACTCCAATGCTTTTAAAAACTGAAGAAGAGGTCTTACGAACCTTTTTGGAGGATGACTTTGACTCTGAGACTGAGGAGTTAAATGACTCTCACTCGGAAATGCTGAACCTACTGGAAGTATTGGAAGTAGGTGATTTTGAAAAAGAAAAGAAAAATTATTTGAAAATTACTGAAGTTGAGAAAGGAAAGGAAGTTTCTGAAGAAAAATATGATTTAAAACCTTTACCTTCTCATCTGAAATATGTTTTTCTGAGAGAGGATGAAACACATCCTGTCATTATTAATGCTGACTTAAAAGAAGAGGATGTTGACAAATTAATAGGGGTGTTAAAGACACACGAATCTGCGATTGGCTGGAACATTTCTGATTTGAAGGGAATCAGTCCATCATTTTGTATGCACAAAATTCTGATGGAGGATGATTATTCCCCTGTAGTTCAGCCACAACACAGATTGAACCCCATAATGAAAGAGGCTGTCAGGAAAGAGGTGGTCAAGCTTCTTGATGCAGGAATCATCTATCCTATCTCGGACAGCGCTTGGATCAGTCCGGTCCAAGTGGTGCCCAAGAAAGGAGGGATGACAACTGTTAAAAATGAAAAAGGTGAAGTCATAGCTACTAGACCGACCACAGGATGGAGAATGTGTATAGACTATAGAAGGCTGAATGACTTCACTCGAAAAGACCACTTTCCCTTACCGTTTGTTGACCAGATGCTTGAGAGACTGTCGGGTCATGAATACTATTGCTTCCTTGATGGTTACTTGGGTTATAACCAAATTGTGGTTGACCCAAAAGATCAAGAGAAGACAGCATTCACCTGTCCATATGGAATCTTTGCCTATAGGCACATGCCATTCGGTTTGTGCAACGCTCCAGCAACCTTTCAAAGGTGTATGCTGGCAATCTTTGGGGACATGGTGGAGAAATTCATTGAAGTATTCATGGATGACTTCTCTGTCTTTGGTAGTAGTTTTGATACATGCCTCAGCAACCTATCTAAGGTGCTGGTGAGATGCCATGAGGCTAACCTTGTCCTTAACTGGGAAAAGTGTCATTTTATGGTTAAGGGAGGGATAGTCCTTGGTCATAAAATCTCTGCTGAGGGCATTCAAGTGGATAGAGCCAAGATAGAAATCATTGAAAAACTTCCTCCTCCGATCAATGTGAAAGGAGTGAGGAGTTTTCTAGGACGTGCTGGCTTCTACAGAAGATTTATAAAAGATTTTTCAAAAATAGCTAAGCCTTTGACTGACTTGCTTGTAAAAGATCATGTGTTTGTGTTTAATGAAAACTGTGTCAAGGCTTTTGAAAATTTGAAACAAAGTTTGACTTCAGCTTCGATACTTGCAGCACCCGATTGGTCTTTACCGTTTGAATTAATGTGTGACGCAAGTGACTTTGCAGTCGGAGCTGTGCTGGGTCAGAAAAAAGGAAAATTAACTCATGTAATTTATTATGCTAGTAAAGTGTTGAACGAAAATCAAATACATTGCACCACTACTGAAAAAGAAATGCTTGTTGTGGTGTATGCATTCGATAAATTTCGTGCTTACTTGATTGGTGCTAAGGTCATTGTATATACAGATCACTCGGCAATCAAGTACTTACTAGCTAAGAAAGAATCTAAGCTGAGACTGATCAGTGGGTTCTTTTACTCCAGGAGTTTGACTTAGAAATAAGAGACAAAAAGGGAGTAGAGAACTCAGTTACCGATCAACTGTCTCGTCTGGAAGGTGAATCAGATTCCGTTTTAATAAAAAAAGAGTTTCCAGACGAGAGGTTGATGACAATTATCACCGGGCCATGGTATGCTGATATGGCCAACTTCAAAAGTGCCTCGGGGGTACCTGACGGATGGACATCCCAAATGAAACAAAAAAATCTTTCACGATAGTAAAACCTTCCTTTGGGATGATCCATTTCTATATAAAATAGGAGTAGATAGAGTGATCAGGCGATGTGTGCCTGAACCCGAGCAAGAAAGGCTCTTGTGGCATTGCCACGACTCCTATTATGGAGGACACCAAGGTGCCTCCCGTACAGCAGCAAAGGTTTTACAGAGTGGCTTTTATTGGCTGACTATCTTTCAGGATGCTAAAGTGTATGTCAAAAGGTGTGATAAATGTCAAAGGAGCAGAGGTCTCTCTGCTAAAGCTGGCATGCCTTTGACAAACATTTTAGTTGTGGAATTATTTGATGTCTGGGGTATCGACTTTATGGGACCATTTCCAAAGTCGTTCTCCAACGAATATATACTTGTTGCTGTAGATTATGTCTCCAAATGGGTGGAGGCAATCCCGACCAGAACCAATGATGCACATGTGGTGCTTAGGTTCATAAAGAAGAACATTTTCTCTAGGTTTGGAGTTCTGAGAGTGCTCATTAGTGATGGGGGTTCACATTTTTGTAATAAAATAATGGAAAAAGCCCTACGACACTATGAGGTTTTACATAAGATATCTACTCCATACCATCCATAAACTTGTGGACAAGTTGAGCTGTCAAATAGAGAAATTAAGAGAATTTTAGAGAAAGTGGTCGGGAAATCTAGGAAAGATTGGTCGGTAAAATTAGATGATGCATTATGGGCCTACAGGACAGCCTTTAAAACTCCGATTGGCATGTCCCCTTATCAGTTAGTCTATGGTAAGGCTTGCCATCTCCCTGTGGAGTTGGAACACAAGGCATGGTGGGCCATAAAGCTATTAAACATGGATTATGACCAATCCCAGGAGGAAAGAGTTTTGAAACTCCATGAACTTGAGGAGTTCCGACTCAACGCTTATCAAAGTGCCTCCATTTATAAGGAGAAAACAAAGAGGTGGATGAGTGGATCAATAAGAAGGAGTTTCAAAAGGGTGATCAGGTTTTGTTATTCAATTCCCGACTGAGACTCTTTCCTGGAAAGCTTAGATCTAAGTGGTCGGGACCTTTTCTTGTAAATGAGGTTTTTCCTCATGGTGCAGTTGAGCTGAAAGACCCGACCACCGATCGGATTTTTAAGGTGAATGGCCAGTGACTCAAACTCTACTTTGGAGGAGAATTTGATAGGCAGAAAACCTCCTTGCTGCTGCAGGCATCCTCTTAGATGCCAGAAGGTCAAGCTAGTGACCTTAAAGAAGCGCTCTAGGGAGGCAGCCCTACATTCCGAGTGTTCCATTTTGTGTTTTGTGTTGGAATTAATAAAAAGAAAACTAAAGAGTTTGTGAATAAAGTTTGAATAAAATTTGTGAAGTTTTAAGGAAGGGAGTCCGATCCTGATTCTTCCATTCCGCTCAGGCAAAGCACTTGTAGCTTAGGCGAGAAGCTTCTGCTGTTGTTTTGCGCTTAAGCGAAAGTTTTCTGAGCTTGAGCGAGAGTGGTACACTTGGATCATTGTTACTCATTCTTAACCCCTTTCCCGACTGGAAACTCTTCACTCGTCATTCTTCAATAAATTCCAAATTTTGATGTGAATAAAAAGGGAGACTTTAATAAATGATTTATGATCGTTGATTTAATAAACGGGTCAGATGATGAAGGGTGACTTATTTCAGTCAGCCTTTTATCACTCGGATTCCTCACTTATCACAGTCAGCTTTGTATCAATTAGTCTTCTATTCACTCAGTATATTTTCTTGTCGGTCTTATGTTCACTCGGTCTTCCTTCTTTTCATCTTTCTTCCACTCGGTCTTTCTTTTCCACTCGTTATTTCATGAATGCATCGTCTGTATTTTTCTCAATCCGACATCCACTCAGTATTTTCATTCACTCAGCTTCCCCTGTAGTTGTTCAGTTATCCACTCAGTTTATCTTCTTCTTGTTCTGTTTCTCACTCGTTTACATCTACTCGGTGTTCCATCCACTAGAGATACTATTCACTTGGCTCTCTCTCTCTCTGCAGTTATGCATTCACTCTTTCACTTTCTTTCACTTGTTTTTTCGTTCTTACGTCCACTCATTGTTCATTCATTCGTTCTTCATTCTCACCCAGTATAATCTACTCGGTATTCATTCACTCGTTGTTTCGTTCCACCTAATTTCTTTCTCGATTTCCTCATACACCTTTCTGTATTTTTCTTTTTCCTCCACTCGTTCTTCCATACACTCTTCCAATCGTCATTTATTTCACTCGTTCTTTCTTTCACTCGGCCTTACTTTCATTGTTCTTTCTCCCACTCGTTTTTCTATTCACTCGTATTTCACTGCAGTTATTCACTCGTCTATGCATTGTTCACTCGTCTCTCATGCACTCTACTTCATTCATTCATTATTTTACTCGTTCTTGTATCCATTCGTCCTTCATTCACTCAGGATCCTGCTCATTCATTCACGCGTTGTTCTTCCATTTGTTCTTCCACTCACTCTTTCATTTACTTATCACTTTCATCCGGTCGGTATATCTTTCACTCGTCCCATTTACCGGGAATTTGTTTTCATTCGTTCTTTTTCATTCATTCTTCCTTCCACTCGTTCTTTTTCATCCACCCTCCCTGTCACTCATTTTTCATGTATCCACTCGGCATCTCTTCCCAGTCTCACTGGGTCTTCCATCTATTCAGTTTATGAGCCGAGCAAGAGAGCATATTAAAATATAATAAAATAAATAAATAAATAAATAAAAATAATAAAAGAAAATGGAGCGTTGGTACGCCAACATTTCAGCATGCTTACGTGTATCTCAGGTAGAGGGTCCAACAGTATAAAAACCCTTCAGCGTACAAACCCTAAATTCCTACGCTGAAACTTGGGTTGAAGAGGAAAAGCCATACCTTCGAATTCCTGAAGAAAGGTTGTTTATTAGCATTTTTATCATTCACCATGAAAAGAAGATCACAGAGACTCCTGCAAAAACCTAGACCAAATTTTGTAGAAGGAAGTATGAGAAAAAAACAAAAAGATAACGAAAATGAGGTGGCAACCATAAGTATATCTGATTCTCCTGAACCTGCACCCAGTCAAAGTCAAGCTGAAAAGAATGCATCTCCTTCAGTTGAGAGGAACGCATCCCCTGTAGTTGAGAGGAACGAATCGCCAGAAGTTGAAGGTTTTGATGGGCTTAGGTTTCGAGATGCGAAGGCTGCCCAGGAATATGAAAAGAAATTCAAAACCAGGGGAGTCATAAGGGACAGAGCTCTTATCCTTGAAGGAGACAAAAGTGCTGATGATACTGTCCAAGCTGCCATGATTCAGAGAGGTTGGCAGTTTTTCAATGAAAATTTGGGCCATGGATACAGGAACTCACCCCAGAGTTCTATGCCAATCTCAGAACCCACTCAAGAGAAGACGACTTTCCATTTTCTTCCTTCCTGAGAGGAGTCACCATTCCTTTAATTGGTGACATCCTGAATAAGCTTCTAAAAGTACCAATTCTAGAGGAGGAAGGATGCCAGTACACGTGGAAAGTTGATATTTTTCATCGGGCAGAGAATACAAATTTGAGGAAAGATATATTAGAAGAATGTTGTCAACCAGGCGCTGCTTATCTGACAAAGGCTGATGGTCGACCAAAGAGTGTCAAGAAAAATTCTCTGAACCATCTTCCACTGTTGTGGTGCCATTATATCCTCTCATCTCTACAACCGGTGATGCATGCAATAGAAATCACCATTAAAAGGTTGGTATTGATGTTCTGCCTGATGAAGGGTTGGCATGTGAATCTCAGTGAGCTGATCTTAGAAGAAATGATGAAAAACCTGGACAAGAATCTTCAACTGCCATACTGCTCGATTATCACCTTGCTAGCTCAAAAGTATCAGGCTAAGGTCAACTATGCCGAGTTGACAAAGGTCAAGCCTGAAAGAGTGATGGATAAGCAGTGGGTGATAAGCCATGTTGATAATTTTGTGCCCAAAGAGCCCAAGCGTCCCAGGCAATCAGCAGGAGCCAGTTCTTTTTCTTCTGACATTTCTATGGTGTTGCAGGAATTGCAGGTCATGAAGAAGATGCAACTTGGAATCTATGATCGGGTCTTGAACCACGATCTCATGCTCAGGAAGATTGCCACCAGATTGAGGGTAGAGCACATAGCAGAAATGGGAGCCCCACCTGAGAGAGATGCATGGTTGGCCTCTATTGGATTCACTATTCCCTTTGAGGACGTACCCCTGGCAGCTGATCTCCCACCATCTCCAGAGCAGAATGAAGAGAATGAGGATCAGGATGATTGAGTTGTTGCTCTATGTTTTTATGTTGGTTTTATGTAATGACTTGACTTTATTTTAATAGTTTTCTGAACAATGAATATTCTCTTGTGGTTGTAATGAAATTTTATGTTTTTATTAATTTGTTGTTATTAATTATTTTTTCTCAATTGTATCGGTAAATCCGTGCATGCCAGTCCGAGTAATTGCTTTCCAAGCACTGCCAGTCAGGTAAAAGGGAAGTCTTCTATTACTCCGACTCATTAATTGATAAAATATGTTTATTGTGTTTAATTTCAAATCCATCTTAACAATTTAAAGTTTGCTGATTCTTAAGCTTTAGTCGGATAAATTAATTGATCAGCTTTGTTTGATTCATGATCTCTGCCCATAACTATTTTTCATCATTAATTAATTGTTTACTCGGCATGCTAGTTAGCAATCTGAATGTATGACCTTACATTAAGTTTGGGGACATGACTGGCTGATTAACTGTTATATTCGTAGCTTTTGAGCCTGTTTTATTCTTTTCCGAGTGAACTTGCATGCTAGTTAGTGAGACAGAATTTGCTTCAGTGCTTGCTAATTGATTGTATGCCAGCCAATCGGAAATGATGAAGGTCTTCTTTGTTAATTTAGCCAGGGCCAAAAATTAGCCTTCCTAATATTTTAAATTATCCTTTGACCCAATAATTATGTTTGAGCCTGAGACCCCTTTTATTCTGTTTATTCACCTAAAGTTACAAGCCTATACATCTAGAAAAAACCGACTGGATTTACCCCTGGATGTTCCACTGATGAATTGCTCAGTTTTACTTATTACTAGGGACTAGCAAGTTTTAAGTTTGGGGATGAAGAGTGTGCCTAACATCAATTAAGGACACACTCTGACCTTGGTTATAGATTAATAAATAGAGAAATGGAGGGAGAAATAGGAAAGCCGAGAATAAAAATGAAAAAAATCAGCAAGGAAAAATATGCAAAGCACCACAAGAAAAAAATTTTTATGATCGGAAAAAGAAAAGAAAAGAAAAGAAAAGTCCAAAGGACTGAAAGAAAAAAAATATATGCAAAGCACCGTAAGTTGTTAAGTTAGCATTCACTCGGAAAATAATGGAGCTTGCTAAGTAAAGGCAATTTAAGTTAAAAATTGAGTCAAGGCATCAGTGGATACATCTTGTAACCCGACACTGACTCGGAAAAACAATAATTGAGCCTATAGCCTAGCCCCATTATAAGCTTAAAAAGCCCTTACTGATCCGATTGTGTTGGCATATGGCATGACGTTTAGAACTGTTGCAAGCTTATGTTTATCTAACAAGTATGCAGGTGATGAGCGCATGTTGCTTAACCTATACACCGAGAGAAGAGTGAAACACCGACCAGTGAGGAAAGCATCAACAGCTTGTTTCCCAAAGGAGGTGTAAGTTATTATATTTTCAGAAATTGCAAAAAGAAAGCATGGTCGGTATTCAATAATTATAGCATGAACTAAGTTAAGGAAAGGTTGATTGTGTTGAATAACAGCTTATTAGTTAATTAATTTGAATATTTGCTTGAGGACAAGCAAGTTTTAAGTTTGGGGATGTGATAAGTCTTGAAAAGACTTAATTCTTCTGCCTTTTATTTGACTTAATTCATTGTTTAGTGATTAGTTTAGCCTTATTATTTAATTAATTGCTAATAATTTATAATTTATTTAATTATTTCAAAAGTGCTTAATTTATGTAAGAAACTAATTAAAAACATTAATTAGTTAAGAAATTGAGTTTTCATTAACCCAACATACAAATACTGGACAATCAGTGAACAAACGCTGGGCAAATTAGTTGTTATTGGTGTAGGAAAAAGAGCGCTCAAGCTGAAAGGAAAAAGCCGAGCGAGATTTGGAAAATCCGAGTGAGACTTCACAAATCTGACTAAAAAGAGTCCAAAAGCCAAACTAAGCGAGACTTCAAAGAGACTGACTGAAAAGACTTCCCAAAAGGTTGATCGGAAGGAATTAATAAAAGGCCGACTTAAAAGACTCCCAAGATACCGACTCCAAAATAGAACAGGGAACCAAATATTGCATGAAGAACCCGAGCGAGACTGAAAAAAAGAAGAACCCGAGTGTCAACTTCAAAATGATGATTGAATAATCAATTCGCTTAAGTGAGAGTCAAATTCGCTCAAGCGAGAGTCAAAAATTCGTTCAAGCGAGCAAGTTCGCTCAAGCGTGACTCCAAAACATCACCCCTCGCCCAAGCTTCTCCATAACGCTTAAAGCGAGAAAACAATACTGCAGTACATATTTCGAGCTCGCCCAAGCGAGAACCAAGTTCGCTCAAGCGAGAAGGCTGTTATTTAAAACACTGATTGTTCCCTCCAGAAGACACTCGGCACCAGTGCTGTTTCCTGCTGCCTTCTCTCCTACTTCTGCACCTTAGTAATTTAAGTACTGAGTTGTTACTAGTTAGTGTTGCGCTGTGATTAGCTAATGATGAACTGTAATTTGTTAAGAGCTGAGCTGTAATTAGTTAGTTATTCTGTAATTATGTAATTAGTTAGTTAGTTTAATTATTAACTTAGCTTTCTTAAATGATTAGTTAAGTTCGTTAGTTAGGTAGATACTTATATATATGCTTGTACATATTCTGTAAAAAATAGAGACAGATACGCACAGAATACATAGAACACGATTCATTCGCAACTTCGAACTTCTCACTACTTCATTTCTCTCTCTAAATCCTCTCCTCCATGATGTTCCACATTCCTTCGATGGAACCGAAGTCGATGGAGTTCTAAATTCCTAAGGTTGGGATTGCGAAGGTTAGCAATGGAATCTTGAAGCTGTGAGTGAGGAAATCAACTTCTAGATCCTGAGGCGAACAAGCTGTGGAGTGGATCTGTTTTATTGGATTGACAAATCCAGAACTGATGAAGAACTTCGCCAGTGAGGAATCATGGTTGAAGCTTAGGTAACTTCCAGCTTTTTAACTAGTTCAGGCCTAATCAATTTAGGTGAATAGTTAGAGTTCAACCTCCAATTTCACATTAGATTCTTAGGTTAATTGAGCACTTAAGGAATTAAGGTCTAATGCTTAAGGATTAGTGTTTTTCACCTAAGGAATTAGGGAATAACCACAAGCGGATTGTCCTCTGGATTATGAAGTTTGATTATACTGTAATTGCATGTTTCTTGATGAATTTGTGAACCGAAGCAATCCTGACCTATTTTCTATTAATCACCTTTCATATTTTATCTTAACACTGTTTCTGGAAATACAAAAACAACTAGAAAACATTAAAACAACAGAAACAATGAACTTTTTGTGCTTGTGTTGGTTCAGCTTGTACTAGTCTGAGATTGAGGTACTTACCACAATCCCTATGGGACGATCAAATATACTACAATTTTAAATACTGGTGCGCTTGCCAAAGCATAAATCTTCTGAGAATTACACATCAAAATAATGACTCGGAGATTTAGCATCACAACAGCATGGAGGTTTTCTGCCTATCAAACTCTCCTCCAAAGTAGATTTTGAGTCTTTGGTCATTCACCTTAAAAGTTCTATCAGTGGCTGGTTCTTTTAATTCAATTGCACCATGAGGAAAAACCTCATTCACAATAAAAGGTCCAGACCACTTAGATCTTAGTTTTCCTGGAAAGAGTCTCAGCCTAGAGTTAAACAATAAAACTTTATTATCTTTTTGAAACTCTTTTCTATGTATCCACTTATCATGCCACCTCTTAGTTTTCTCTTTATAAATTGAGGCACTTTGATAAGCATTGAGTCTAAACTCCTCAAGTTCATGGAGTGTTAGGACTCTCTCCTCTTGAGACTGGTCAAAATCCATATTTAACAGCTTTGTGGCCCACCATGCCTTATGTTCTAACTCCACAGGAAGATGACAAGCCTTACCATAAACTAACTGATAAGGAGACATGCCAATGGGAGTTTTAAATGTTGTCCTATAGGCCCACAATGCATCATCTAGTCTTACAGACCAATCTTTCCTAGACTTCCCTACCACTTTCTCTAAAATTCTTTTAATTTCTCTATTAGACAGTTCAACTTGTCCACAAGTTTATGGATGATATGTGTAACATCCTAGATTTTTTAAATAATTATAAATGTCAGATTAAGGTTATGGATTGATGGAATTAATGGTTAATTAAGGATTAATTGCCAATTAGGCAAATTATTGAATGATGATAATAATAATATTAATAATACAAGAATGAACCATGTGCCTTGGAAGCTGGTGGGCCCGGTTCTCCCTCCCTTTCTCTCTCTTTATGCACGCTGGTGGTAGGTGGTGCCTTAGGAGTTTTGGTTTCCTTTCTCTCCCTTGTCCACGTTGGGTGTGAGTAATCATTGCTAGGGGAATGGCATTAAATGCTGATGGACTTGCATTAAATGAGGATGGGATGGCTGATGGAGTGTGTATGTATGTTGATAAGCTTCAGCTTTGGATTTTCCCCCTCACTCTCTTCATTTCCCTCGTTGGTGCATGTTATGGAGTGAGAGAAATGCTCTCCCTTCTCTCTAAAAACTCTTTGGAGACTCTTCTTCTCCTTCATCTCCTTCGTCTCCTTCATCTTCTTCTCCACTCACAAACTGTGTTGAGCTGAGTGGGACGGTGTGGCTGTGTAAGGAACAGCTTGGTGAGTGAAACGGCTTGTGGCTGTGTGTGTAAGCTGGGTTGCACCTTGCTATTTTGGTACTTCTCCTTCTTCCTCTCTTTCTTCCTCCATGTAATGGGTTGTATGAGGCTCGGTTGGGAGCCTGCAGCAATTTGTGTGGGTGCCTCGTTTGAGAAGAGTGGCTCACTATTGTTGAGGCCGTGCTGTGCTGCTGTTATGAAGAGGAAGGCATAGATGGTGGATGGAAGCTTAGTTGCCCTCCACTGATGGTGAGGACTAGCTCACGGTGCTGTGGGAAGTATGGAACAGCTTCATGTTGTGCTGGGAGGTTTCTCCACTGACTCGATGGCTTGAAGGCTTGAGTGGAGATAGCGTTTAGGACCTCTACTGGGCCGAGTGAGGTCTGTGGTGCCTTGGAGGCTTGGCATGGTGTGCTTGGTAGTTGATCTGCTTCGAGGGAAGCCATGTTGGCTCTTCCCACATTGGAAAGCCAAGCAGGGTGCTGTTGTGGCTGGACCGAGTGGTCCTGTGACTCCTGGAAGCTTCATCCAGGTAAGGGGGCTTTGCATCTCAAATGCATGGATTTCTGGACGGGTTTCCAGGTGAAACTCCCTCACTGTGATGCGTGACATTTGATATGTGTTGTTTTTGTTGATTTCCAAGTGATTAGTGGCCCGGATATGTATGATGTTTATGTTTGTATTGATGTGATTGATGTCCGTCCATGCAGTATATGTTGATGTTTATGATAATGAATTTGTTATGATGCTTGAGATGCATGTTATATTAATATTGAGTGCATGGTGTGGCCCTCTACTAATTCCTATGTGAAATTATACATTTAGATGGATGTAATGTGTATTGATGCATATGTTTATGATGAATGGATGATTGGGGGCTGTTATAGCTAATATCGAGTGAAATATTGGCATGGGATGATTAACAGAGTTGATTTCCGAGTGGAAATTTCATATACAATGGTGTGAGGCTTAGAAAATGCTAAGTCCGAGTGTATCCCATGAAACAGCCTATGAGGCTTGTGAATAGATGATAATCCGAGTGAATGGCATAGTGATTGCCGAGTGAACGGCATAGTGATTGCCGAGTGGATGGCATAGGATTGCCGAGTGGATGTGGTATAAGTCGAGTCATCTGACTGGTTTTGAGTTGCCGAATGAATTTAATATTGAACGCAGATTTCCGAGTGGGCAATCGAATGAATATGAGTTGAATTTCATATGCATACATGTTATTGTGTTATTGAATATAAACACCTTGCGGGGTGCCACAAGGGTGTAATCCCGAGTGAAGAGGACGGGGTCCTAATGTTAAATGTGATGAAAGACCTCGAGTTGGACTCGGGGCAGTGCCTGGGGCACTAAGCGTGAAATGATACGCTTGATGAAATGCCGAGTGCATTAGCGTTGGACGCCGAGTGAATGAAACCGTATGCATCCGATTCGCCACTGGAATGCGTTGAATGTTTATTTACCGATCGGCAATCAAATGACCACACATGGTGAATATGGCTAAGTCCTGGAGCTGGGCTCGGACAGACTCCTTGAGCATGGCTCGAAGTATGAATAATGTTGATATAGTCTCGGGGTTGAGAGAAATCCGAGTGAGTCAGTATACTTATACTGAGTGAATTGAGCTTTATAGCCGAGTGAAATGGGTGAAATCCCGATCGGAAGATGCTTGTGATTGTTCATGTTGAATGGCAGTGTTTATATGCTGATTGATGTTGTGTGTTATGGCATGTTGTGGATTCTGTGATTAATCCGAGCCAATATCTGTCATTTAATATGTAATGCTCACCCCTACACCATTTTTCAGTGTATGCAGGTCGGTTGGGATGATGTGGTGATCTTAAACCCGAGTGTTGGGTGTTTATGATAATGGTTGTGTATATAATGTTATATTCCGAGTATATTTGATGTACTAAAGCCTTGGCCGACTCATAATATTAATGTTGTATAACGTATACAAATATATATGTATAGAATCTGAGTGGATGAACATAATCATGAATATGAAATATATGTATTGGGATCCGAGTGTATGTTAATATATATATATATATATATATATATATATATATACTTCGAGTGATGGTATTATATGCATACCGATTGAATGTGTGGGTGAATGGAATGTATAAAGATAAGAATCTGAGTGTATGCGTGTGTTTATACATATATGTTATGTTGATAACATGGTTATGAATCGGTGGAAGTGTATTGCTGTAGTGGTAGTCGGACTTGGAATTAGAGAATACATATATATAAGTGATTTATGTTGATTTGATTCTTCCTACCGACTAGGAAATGATGTTGTATGAATATCTCTAAGTTGATGAATCCTGAGTGGAATATATGTGGCTTAGTTGCTTTTCCGAGTGAGTCTTATGTATGGGACTCCATATCCGAGTGTAACTCATGTGTGAGCTTCTTACTGTGTGATAATGGCTCGTGTGGATTCCGAGTGAAGAATATATGGTGAACCCCGAGTGGGGAATGATTTGAGTAATCTGAGTGGAAATCCGAGTGATCCTTTTCCAAGAGGAGTGTTGTTGTAATGACTCAGATTGGTTATATTCTAAGTGTATGAATTATGAATGTATTCCGAGTGAATATGGGGACCTATTCCGAGTGAATAGGGTAATATGTAATTTGAGTGGCTAAGTTATGGAATGAGTCCGAGTGGGACTTGACTTAGTGGTTTCCCTGAGTGGTTAAGTATTTCATATGTCCGAGTGAACTACTTGGGTAATTCCTCTAAGTGTTGAGGAGTTTGGATCATTCAGAGTGGAATTGATTGTGTAGACTATTTCTGAGTAATGAATGATTAAGGTATTACCCGAGTGAGAATAGGCATGAATGCCGAGTGTGAGGCTGAATGAGTATTGGTCGGCAATGATATTAGTTACCGAATGAAATACCACTCAAAGAATGAGTTGGTTTATGAATAGGATGCAGAGTGATGAGTGTGAAGTACATTCCCGAATGAATTGTGGTGAAATACACCGAGTAGTGTTTGGTTGGGTATTAACCCGAGTAAGGGGTCTTATGGAATCCGAGTGAGATACCCTTCATTTCCCGAGTGGATCTTTATGTTGACTCTGTGGATAAAAATTAAGAGACTAAGTTATGGGTTGCCGAGTGAGATAACTGTTGGGGTAGTTCCTGAGTGGTGGAACCCCATGATGCTGAGTAAACTAAGATATTAAATTCCGAGAGGACTTAGGCATGAATTTCGACTGGACCTGATTGTTTACCGAATGAATGATTGTCTCGAATACCGAGTGATGGGAATGCCGAGTGTGGTTTCTCGCTTCAGCGAATGAAGGCTTCGCTCCAGTGAGTGTATGTTGCTGGGAAGGCTTTCGTATTCGGTTTCGCCCAAGCGATTGGTGTTGGCCCGAGCGCATTGTGCTGCCTCGCCCAAGCAGAGTCGGATCTTGCTTGAGCGAGCGTGCGCTACATTGTGGTTCGCTCAGGCGCTATCGGTGCTTCCGTGTGAATGGTTTTATTTCCTTTGCCTCCCTTGTCTGTTTCTTCTTGGCCATGGGGCCAGCTTTCTTATCTTCATATAAGGGAGTGTTTTTAATTATAGATCCAGGAATGTTATCATTTTTGCGAAAAAATTTACCCTCTGAAATCAGGGTGTCACAATATGGAGTAGATACCTTATGCAGTACCTCATAGTGCCTCAGGGCTTTTTCCATGATTTTATTATAGAAATGTGACCCTCCATCACTAATGAGGACTCTAGGGACTCCAAATCTAGAGAAAATGTTCTTCTTTATAAATCTAAGCATCATATGTGCATCATTGGTTCTGGTAGGGATTGCCTCCACCCACTTGGAGACATAATCCACAGCAACAAGGATATATTCATTGGAGAATGACTTTGGGAAAGGTCCCATGAAGTCAATGCCCCAAACATCAAATAACTCCACAACTAAAATATTTGTCAAAGGCATGCCAGCTTTAGCAGAGAGACCTCCACTTCTTTGACACTTATCACACCTTTGAACATATATTTTAGCATCCTAAAAAATAGTTGGCCAATATAAACCACTTTGCAAAACTTTTGTTGTTGTTCTGGAGGCACCATGGTGTCCTCCATAATAGGAGTCATGGCAGTGCCACAAGAGTCTTTCTTGCTCAGATTCAGGCACACATCTCCTGATAACTCCATCTACTCCTATCTTATAAAGAAATGGATCATCCCAAAGAAAGGTTTTACTGTCATGAAAGAATTTTTTCTTCATTAGAGATGTCCAACCTTCAGGTACCACAGAGGCACTTTTAAAGTTGGCCATATCAGCATACCATGGCCCTGTGATAATTGCCATCAACCTCTCATCTAGAAATTCTTCTTTAACTAAAATAGAATCAGGTTCACCTCCCAGACGAGATAATTGATCAGCAACTGAGTTTTCTACTCCCTTTTTGTCTCTTATTTCTAAATCAAACTCTTGGAGTAAAAGAACCCACCTGATCAACCTTGGCTTAGATTCTTTTTTAGCTAGCAAGTACTTAATTGCTGAATGATCTGTATACACAATGACCTTAGCACCAATTAAGTAAGCTCTGAATTTATCAAATGCATACACCATAGCAAGCATTTCTTTTTTAGTGGTGGTGTAATTTATTTGATTCTCATTCAATACTTTGCTAGCATAATAAATCACATGTGTTAATTTTTCTTTCTTTTGTCCCAATACAGCTCCTACAGCAAAATCACTTGCATCACACATTAGTTCAAATGGTAAAGACCAATCAGGTGCTGCAAGGATTGGAGCTGAAATCAATCTCTGTTTCAAATTTTCGAAAGCCTTGACACAGTTTTCATCAATAATAAAAGCATGATCTTTCATAAGTAAATCAGTCAAAGGCTTTGCTATTTTTGAAAAGTCTTTTATAAATCTCCTATAGAAGCCAGCACATCCTAAGAAACTCCTCACTCTTTTCACATTAGTTGGAGGAGGAAGTTTTTCAATGATATCAATCTTGGCTCTATCTACCTGAATGCCCTTAGCAGAGATTTTGTGGCCAAGAACTATCCCTCCTTTAACCATAAAATGACACTTTTCCCAGTTAAGGACAAGATTAGTCTCCTGATATCTCACCAGTACCTTAGATAGGTTGCTAAGGCATATATCAAAGCTACTTCCAAACATAGAGAAGTCATCCATGAATACTTCAATGAACTTCTCTACCATGTCCCCAAAAATTGCCAGCATACACCTTTGAAAGGTAGCTGGTGCATTGTACAAACCAAATGGCATGCGCCTATAAGCAAAGATTCCATAAGGACAAGTGAAGGCTGTCTTCTCTTGATCTTTTGGATTAACCATAATTTGGTTGTAACCAGAATATCCATCAAGGAAGCAGTAATACTCATGACCTGACAGCCTTTCAAGCATTTGATCTACAAATGGTAAAGGGAAGTGGTCTTTTCTAGTGGAGTCATTAAGCCTTCTATAATCTATGCACATTCTTCAACCTGTAGTTGGTCTAGTGGCAATGACTTCACCTTTTTCATTCTTAACAGTGATCATCCCTCCTTTCTTAGGCACCACTTGGACTGGACTGATCCAAGCGCTGTCCGAGATAGGATAGATAATTCCTGCATCAAGAAGTTTAACCACCTCTTTCCTTACAACTTCTTTCATTATGGGGTTTAATCTTCTTTGTGGCTGAACAACAGGGGAGTAGTCATCTTCCATTAAGATTTTATGCATACAAAAGGATGGACTAATTCCCTTTAAATCAAAAATGTTCCAGCCAATAGCAAACTTATGTTTCCTTAAAACCCCAATCAATTTTTCTACATCCTTATCTTTTAAATCAGCATTAATGATTATAGGATGTAATTCATCATCTGTTAAGAAAACATATTTCAAGTGAGAAGGCAAGGGTTTTAATTCATGTTTTTCTTCAAACACCTCCTTACCTTTCTCAAGTTCAGTATTATTCAAATTTTCTTTCTTTTCATTTTCAAAATCACATACTTCACATGCTTCAAGTAGGTTCAGCAATTCAAAATGTGAGTCATTTAACTCCTCAGTCTCAGAGTCAAAATCATCCTCCAAAAAGGCTTGTAAAACCTCTTCTTCAGTTTTTAACGGCATAGGAGTCTTATAACTTTTAATTTCTTTAATCATAAAATAATCCATCTTCTCAGCTGGATGTTTCATAGCATTGAAGACATTAAAAGTTACTTGCTCCTCTTGAACTCTCAACATGAGTTCTCCCTTCTCTACATCAATTATAGCTCTACCTGTAACTAAGAAGGGTCTTCCTAAAATCAAAAGAATTTCTCTATCAGCCTCCATATCCAAAACTACAAAATCTGCTGGGAAGATAAACTTATCTACCTTAACTAATAGATCTTCCAGCATCCCATGAGGATATTTGATAGACCTATCAGCCAACTGCAAAGACATGCAAGTTGGTTGTAGGTCATTAATTCCTAACTTCTTCATTAAAGATAAAGGCATCAAGTTTATGCTAGCTCCTAGATCACATAAGGCACTTCCTACATAAACATCCCCTATTGCACAAGGTATTGTAAAAGATCCAGGATCTTCTAGCTTTTGTGGGAGTTTCTTTTGAATAATTGCACTGCACTCTCAAGTGAGAGCAATCATCTCATCTCCCTTAAGCTTCCTCTTCTTAGACAGAAGTTCTTTCAAAAATTTAGCATAGGAAGGCATCTCTTGCAATGCCTCAACAAAGGGAATATTTATGTGAAGCTTTTTAAACACATCCAAGAACTTAGCAAACTTTTGCTCCTCTATTTGTTTTTTAAATCTATAAGGAAATGGAGCATTCTTTAATTTTTCAGGAGTTAGCTTAAAAGCTTCCTCCAGGATCAAATCAGCCTTTTTCTTTTTCTTTTGATGAACTTGGTTTTATTTTTCTTTTTCTGTTTCTATTTCATTTTCAATTCTATTATTATCTTGCTCACTTTCCTGCTCTTTTTCTTTTTCAGCATCTTTTTCTAAACTCACTTTATGACTTGGAGGTGGAATAAGAACTTTCCCACTCCTAGTAGTTATTGCTTTGTAATGCTCCCTTAGATTTACCTTAGTATCTCCAGGAAAATTGCCAGACTGTCTCTCAGCTAATTGTTTTGATAGCTGTCCAACCTGATTTTCCAAATTTCTAATGGACGCTTCTTGATTTTTAAAACTGGTCTGAGTGGCCTGAATGAACTGAGACAGTACATTCTTAAGTTCCGATTTTTCTTTAGAAGGAGGGGGAGAAAGTTGTTATGATCTATTTGTGGTTTGATTTTGTGGCATGTTTTGATTCAAATGTGGACCTTTCTGCCATGAAAAATTGGGGTGATTCCTATAGTTAGGATTAAAGGAATTAGAGGGATAATTCCTTTGAAATTGTTGCTGCCCCATATAATTCACTTGCTCAGTAGGCATATTTGGATCACACATGCCATTTTCATGATCTCCACCATAAAAATCACAACTTATCATACAAACTTGACTAGGCTTTTGAAGTTCTGAAATCTGCACACTTAATTTCTCTAAAGCCTGAGTCATCAACTTACTTTGAGCCAAATAAGCATCTTGTGCTTCCAATTCTAGTATCCCTCTCTTAGGGATTTGGCTCCTCTCACTTACTAGACATTCATTAGAAGCCATAACATCTATCAGCTCTATAGCTTCTTCTACTGTTTTGGTGATCAATGAACCTCCAGCTGAGGCATCAATCAAGACCCTAGTAGTTGGTCTTACATCATTATAGAATATAGTAACTTGCTACACATCAGTGATTTGATGATGAGGACATTTCCTCAAACTCTCCTTATAGCTAGTCTTACATGCTTCCATTAGAGATTCACCCTCTCTCTATTGGAAACAAGTGATTTCAGTGCGCAAATTAGCGTACTTGGAAGGAGGGAAATACTTAATCAAAAATTTTCTTTGTAAATCCTCCCAAGTAGAGATACTACCTCTTGGTTGGCTCTACAACCAAGCTTTTGCTTTGTCCCTTAAAGAAAAAGGAAATAATCTCAGTCTAATTGCTTTTTCAGGGACTCCATTCATTTTCACAGTATCACAGATTTGGAGGAAGGTTGCTAGATGCAAATTTGGATCCTCAACCTCACTTCCTCCGAATTGATCATTTCTAACCAACTGCAGCAAAGCCGGTTTAAGTTCAAAATTATTGGCTGTAATTGGAGGCCTAAGGATGCTAGATTGCGATCCTTCTTCAGTAGGCCTAGAGTAGCCACCTAGTGTAACTCTCCTCTGTTCTATTTCTTTTTTCTCTTTTTGTTTTTTCTTCTTTCTAAGCTTACGCTCTAACAAATCAATATCAGGATCAAAGAAGAAAGGCTCTCCTCTGTTCCTTGACTGCATACACCAAATGTTAGACACAAACAATATTAAAGCTACTGCTACAGCTACATAAAAACTAACTACTACTATACTAAAAACAAGAATTAAACACTTACTAAATGTAAAAACAAAATTAAAGGGTTCAGTCTAGTATCGATCCAAGGATTGTTGATATTACTCAACAATCCCCGGCAACGGCGCCATTAACTTGATGCTAAATCTCCGAGTCATTAACTTGGTGTGAAAATCTTGAATTAATATTGACTTATTATATGACTCTTAGAGGATTTATTCTTTTGGCAAGCGCACCAATCGTTAAATTTGTAATATATTTGATCGTTCCCACAGGGATTGTGGTAATTACCTCAATCTTAGACTGATACAAGCTGAACCAACGCAATGTAGATAGAGTTCATTCTGTTTTTGTTATTTTATATTTCTAATGTTTTTGTATTTTTAAAGACAGTATAGAATATGGAATGTGATTAATGGAAGATAGGTTAGGATTGCTTCAGCTTACAATTTCATCAAGAAGGATGCAATTAAGGTTCAATCAAGCTTCAGACTCAAGAGGACAATCCACAGATGGTTACTCCCTAATTCCTTAGGTGAATAACACTAATTCCTAAGCATTAAACCCTAATCCCTTAGGTATTCAATTAACAGAGAAATCTAATGCGAAATTGGGGATTGAACCCTAACTATTCACCTAATTACTAGGCCTGAATTAGTTAGGAAGTTGGAAGTTACCTAAGCCTCAACCATCATTCCTCACTGGTGAGTTTCTTCATCAGATCTGGATTTGTCAATCCAGCAAAGTAGATCCACTCCTCAGCTTGTTCTCCTCATGATTTAGAAGTTGACTTCCTCAATGCACTTTCAAGAATTCATTGCAAACCTTCGCAATCCCAACCCTAGGAACTTAGAAACCCATGGACATGGATTCTGTCGAAGGAATGTGGAGAGACATGGATGAGAAAATTTAGAGAGAGAAAATAATTAGAGAGAGATTGAAAATGGAAAAATAAATCGTATTGTATCTGCTGTGCTCTCTGTCTACAAGGTATGTACAAGTATATATAGGCATCTAACTAACTAACTAACATAATTAATTACAAAGAAAGCTTAATTAATAACTAAACTAACTAAACTAATTACATAATTACAAATAAATAATTAATTATAAACATTACTTAAATTATAAAAGTAGATCGGGAAAACAGTACAGCAACGGTGCAAAGCTTCTTTTGGAGGGAAAGCATCAGTTTAAATAACCACCTTCACGCTTGAGCGTGAAGGGCTCTCGCTTGAGCGAGCTCAAATTATTTACTACACTGTTGGATTCACGCTTGAGCATGAATGGGGAAGCTTTGAGCGTGGATGGTAATTTGGACTTACGCTTGAGCGTGATGTACTCGCGCTTAAGCGTGCTCGAAAAATTCACTGCACTATGTCTTCACGCTTGAGCGTGGTCGAGTTTCCTTTTCCTCATGCAATGTTCTCTCCTTTTACGTAGCTGCATGTATCCTTCACGCTTGAGCTTGGGTCTTTCCCGCTTGAGTGTGAAACTTATATTACTGCACCTGTACATGTAAACAAATAATTCCTAGCGTTTGTACACTGGCTGTCCAGCGTATGTACACTAGGTTAGTGAATTTATAAATAAACATAATTTCTTAACTAATTATTGTTTTTAATCATTTTCTTTCATAAATTAAACACTTTTGAAATAAATAAATAAACTAAGAATTATTGACAATTTATTAAATAATAAAGCCAAACTAAACAATATTTAATGAATTATGTTAAATAAAAGATGAAATAATTAAGTCTTTTAAAGACTTATCATCCATCCGCCCTTAGCTTCTCCCAAACATTTCTTCAACCCTTTTAGTACCTCTCTGTTGGCCACTTCAGCTTGGCCATTGGTCTGCGGGTGTTCGACAGAGGAAAATATTTATGTTATTCCTAACCCCTGGAGTAAATCTGTGAACTTCCTATCCGTGAATTGGGTTCCATTGTCGGTGATGACCCACGCTGGGACTCCGAATCGTGTTATAATGTTTTCATACATAAAACGACGGGTTCGAGCTGAAGTAATGTGCACCACCGGCTCTGCTTCAATCCACTTGGTGAAATAATCAACCCCCACAATGAGATATTTGATGCCCCCAGGAACAGTTGGGAAGGGGCCCAAGATATCCAATCCCCATTGGTAGAATGGCCATGGGACAGCGGATGTGAAGAGCTCTTCCGCCGGTGTGTGGTAAAGATTAGAAAACTTTTGGCAGGTGTCACATTTCTTGACAAAGTCGATGGAATCCTACTTCATCGTGGGCCACCAATACCCTGCCTTGAGGATTTTTCTCATCAAACTTCTTCCTCCGGCGTGGTGCCTTCATTGTCCTTCATGCACTTCCTCCATTACTCCTTGTACCTCATTCTCTCTCAGACAAATTAGGTAAGGTACGGAGAGTGCCCTTCTGTAAAGGTTACCATCAATCATGGTGAAGTGTGACAACTCCCTTTTTATCCTTTTCTTCTCATTCTCGTCAGCAGGCAACTGCCTGTCGACCAGATAACGGATGTAGGGGGCCATCCATGTGTTTCCGTAATCGATGGTGATAGCATTTAAAGAAGGGTATAGAGGAATGATGGGCGATGTCAGCGTACTTTGGACTAACGTTGTGGTGCTACCTGGCCGTTTAGTGCTTGCCAATCTGGAAAGTACATCCGCTCTGGTATTTTCTTCACGTGGAACATGTTTAAATTCCATCTTTGAGAATTTCTCTTTCAACTTCTTGACACAGTTTAAGTATAACTGGAGTTGAGGCTCACAAGCTTGATAATCTCCCAAGATTTGTGAAATCACGAGTTGTGAATCACTGCATAGTGTTGCTTCAGATGCTCCGATGTCAATCGCAGCTCGAAGCCCAGCTAAACAAGCTTCGTATTCTGCTTGGTTGTTTGAAGTTTTGAAATTAAAACCAAGGGAGATTTCCAGGAGCACACCGTCATCGCTTTCAAGGACTACACTTGCTCTGGAACCCCTTTGATTTGATGAACCATCCACATGGATGGTCCAATGAACACAAGGTGTAGCTGGATCTATCCCTGTCATTTCCAAAATGAAATTAGCTAGGACCTGAGCCTTGATAGCACCTTGAGGTTCATAAGATATATCAAACTCTGAGAGTTTAATGGACCATTTGATCATTCTACCAGTGAGGTCTGGCTTGCTCAATACAGATCGGAGTGGTAAATCCGTTCTCACAACAATAGGATGGGCATGAAAATATAGACACAAGCGTCGCGAAGCGAAAACGACGACAAGAGCGGCCTTTTTAATCTTCTGGTACCTATTCTCAGCACCTTGCAATGTTTTACTTGTGAAATATATCAGTCTTTGACCATCCGGGGTTTCCTTCACCAGAGCGACCCCTAATGCTTCATCAAAAACAGATAAGTACAAGATAAGTGTTTCTCTGGGGTCAGGCTTGACCAATATAGGAGGTTTCGACAACACATCCTTAAGCTCTTGAAAAGCTTGTTCTTGTTCCTGTCCCCAGTCAAATTTCTTAGCTTTCTTCAAGACCTTGTATAGAGGAAGTGACCTGTGAGCCATCTTAGGCATAAATCGTGCCAGGGCTGCTACTTTACCATTCAGGGATTGAACCTCCTTCAGATTCTTTGGGCTCTGCATGTTTTGGATGGCTTGGCACTTTCCTGGATTGGCCTCAATTCCGCACTGTGTCAACATAAAACCCAAGAATTTCCCAGCTGGGACTGTAAAGGTGCATTTCAAAGGGTTCAGCCTCATGTTGTAATACCTCAGACATGAAAATACTTGGCGCAGATCCTTTATGTGGTCACCTCCCGCAGAGGTCTTGGCGATAATGTCATCAATGTACACTTCAACTATCTGCGTGTGTAAGCCCTCGAACACCTTATTAATCATACGCTGGTATGTGGCCCCAGCGTTCTTCAAACCAAAGGGCATAACGGTGTAATAAAAGATACCACGATCATTGATGAAAGCAATTTTTTCCTGATCTTCCTCCCACATCAGAATCTGGTTATATCCTGAGTATGCATCCATGAAACTCAAGTAATGATATCTAGATGAATCATCCACCATCCGATCTATATTGGGGAGAGGATACGGATCTTTGGGACAACAACGGTTCAGATCCATATAGTCAATGCACATTCTCCACTTACCATTGGCTTTCTGAACTATGATGACGTTGGAAAGCCACGAAGAATAGCGAATCTCTTTAATAAATTCGGCCTTCAATATTTCTCCTGTCTGTTCACAAGCAGCTTTTTGTTTCTCTGGACCCAACCTTCGCTTTTCTGGGCAACCGGCCTCATGTCCGGATAAACGGCAAGCTTATGACAACAGAAATCCGGATCTATACCAGGTATATCCGCTGCTGTCCACGCGAAAAGGTCTTTGAACACCTGTAAGAGCATCAGCAGTCGTTGCTCCATTACTGGTTCTAACTTGTCGTTAATATATGTAACCTTTTCCGGAGAATCCCCTAATATAATACCCCTGGAACTTCCATCCGGTGTAGGTTTCGATGGGTTAAATGGATCAATCTTCAATTCCGCCCTAGGATCTAAGTCAATGAGATTCACAGACCTCACCGCTGATCCTCCATCGTTTAACTTCCTTTTCTTGTTGAAGGTTTCGAGCTTTACCATATTGAGGCTTAAGTTGTAACAATACCTTGCCATCTCCTGGTCCCCTCTAACAGAAGATACTCTGTTATTTTTTTCAAAAATTTAATGAGCAAATGAGGGGTTGAGACGATAGCCTCCATTGCATTCAGTGTAGGGTGGCCTATGATTCCGTTGAAAGGTGATTCCACATCAATCACCAACTGGACTTCACTGTTCTAGCCCCAGGCTTCCCTTCGAAAGATATTAGGGTGTCTAAGTACCCTTTGGTTGGCTGTTTAGCTCTATTGAAAGTTGTCAAATCCTGCGTATAAGGTTGCAGGTCGGAATCAATAAAGCCCATACGTTTGAAGCAGCTATAGAAGATAACATCACAGGAGCTGCCCTGATCAACAAGTATCCTTTTCACATCTTTGTTGGCGATAATTGCCATAATTACCACTGCATCATCTCCTTCAGGGATAATTGGTCCAAAGTCATCATCAGAGAAAGAGATTATCGGAGCAGCAACCTCATCTCTGAAAGGACGGTTGTCTCTGGGTCTACCTTGTAACGAAAGGACCATGCGATGATGATTCTTCCTGGCAGTGATAGAAGCTCCTCATCCAGCAAAACCACCGGCTATCATATCAATGACCTCTCGACGACCCTGACGTTGCTGCTGGGACATGACATTTTGCTGCGTGGGTTCGCCAGCCATAATTCCTTTTTGCTTTTTAGTGGCGGTAAATCGTCTAGCCGGCGTGGGACCATCGTGGTCACCGTCTTCACGATCTCTTTCCCGCTTTTGTGTCTGATCTGGATCATCAAATGATTTTTCTTTGAACAGGTACTGCTTGAGCATGCCCTCTCGGATCAGAGTCTCAACAATGTTTTTCAAGGTTTGGCATTCATCTGTTGAGTGACCCTTTAGCTCATGGAATTCGTAGTATTTTCGAGGGCCTCCGTGTCTACGGACCTGGGGTGGCTTTCTGACCTCGTATACCTTAAGCGTTGGCCATCCGACCTCCCTCAGAATTTGTGAACGTCGGATATTTAATGAAGCATAATGGTTGAATGCATTTACCTGTTTTTCTCGACGTCGAGGTGCGGGACCATTGAAGACGTTGCCATGGAATGGTCTCTCCATGCGTTCTGACCTTGGCCTATCTTTATCTCTCCGTGGCTGTTGCTGTGGCATTGGGGATTTTCCCTTCACAGCTGTTGCTTCCAAATGCATCTCAATGCCTACGTACTTGGATGCTTTCTTTCTGAACTCCTCAAAACTCACAGGAGGACTCTTCGCCAACGACAGGGTGAAGGCAGAGTTTGGTAGTAAGGCTTCTATCACAATATGCAGCTGTAGTGCCTCTGCTAAGTTTGGAACGGCAGCTGCTTCCTTGTAAAATCTCTTCAATAAATCTTTGAGAGACTCATGTTCCCCTTGCCTAATCTGGGCCAGGGTATGAGATGTCTTAGGGATGTCTTTAGAAATAACAAAATGATCTACAAATGTTGTTGCCATTTCTTTCCATGAGTCAATGGATCCTGATGGTAGCCCTTTGAACCAAACAAGGGCATCATCGATAAGGGTGCGAGGGAACATTCTGCACATGACATCCTCATCTGCTCCCAAGTACATGGTTTCATACACATATACATCCATGTGTTTAGTGGGATCCATTTCCCCACCATACTTTCCAATGGAAAGTGGTTGGGTATTCTGCAGATGCTTTGGGATGGTTACACTCATCAGCCTCTGAGAGAAAGGAACGTTGAGTTTGTAAGTCCCATGGATTATCACTGGCTCGTGTCTTCTGCGACTGGCTTTCTCATTAGAGTCATGTGTTTGCTCCTTCTCCTCATAAATGGGGATCTGCGAATACTGGATACTAGCAGACTTTCTTCCCTCAGCTGTATGGTGTGTCCCATCAGTTTGGGATGTTGCTTTCTCTTCCATGCTCTTTCTTTCACGTTTCAACTCCACTAGCTCTTCCATCAGTTTTTGAATCATTTCATCCTTTGGATCAGGTGCAGATACTTGCACCATTCTCCTTGAACTCCCGACAGGCGACTCGAAAGCCAAGCGTCTGTTCACTGGTTGTTCTTGGGCAGTAACGTCTTTTATATGCCCATCTGATATGTTTCTCCCATTGCCTTTCATGACACAAGGCATGTAACACCCCTATTTTTATTTTTATATTAAAATTTTGAAGGAATTAAATTATGGTTCTTTAGAACTTTTTAACCTACGTATTATTTATGATTTTTTTGGAATTTTTTGGAATTTTGGAATTTTTTTAATAAAATAATATTTTTTTAAATAATTTTAAATTCATATAAGTGACTTAAATTTAAAATATTTATAAAAAAGTGAATTTAAATTATAAGAAAATTTTCTAAAATCTGTTTCAAGTAGACTTATCTAAAAATTATCGGTTTGAGAAAAATCTTGATTTTTTCCAATCGTTAAAAAATTGGAAACGTATCAATAAATTTTTATTAACAGAAAATTTTAGATTTTTAAAATTTCAGCTTTATATTACTTATTATAAAATTAGTGAGGACTGATATAATATCGCTAAATTTCAAAAAGAACTCATTTTGAATATTTAAAATATACCGAGTGAAAGGTTACTATTTGGCTTAATAATTCTGCCGACAGTTCCTATGCAAAACACTGTGCATGTACGAAATTTTCAAAGAATGCATAGTAACCTGGAATAAAAAATTCAAAAATGTATAGTACTTTTATATAAAAATAATGGAATGCATAGTAAATTTTTTTCCTATAAATACCGAAGGATTTCTTCTTTAGAATTCACAATTTCAGATTAAGTTTTCTTAATACAGTAGTGCTAGTGAGATAGTGGTGGAAGTGAGAGAGAGAAGAAAAGTTTTTGGAGAGAAGGTTCTGCCAAAATCCTAAGGTAAGAATACTTCTCTTTTATATTTTTTAGGGTTATTTTTATATCATTTTTAGAAATCTGTTATTATACTAGAAATAATATTATTTTAAAGTTACTATTCTGCATAGTAAAATACTATTTCAACAGTAAATTACTATTTCAATAGTAAATTACTATTCAAATAGTAAATTACTATTTACTGTTACTATTTACTGTTACTATTTACGATTTACTATTTACCGTTACTATTCACGATTTACTATTTACTGTTACTATTCACGTTTTACTATTTACCATTACTATTCACGTTTTACTATTTACTGTTACTATTCACGATTTACTATTCACTATTCACTATTTAAAATTTACCATTTCTGTTTTAAGTAGTAATCTTAATCTTCGTCTTATGCTTATACTGAAATAAGATTGATATTAATATTTTTAGAAATCGGAGGCGCAAAGCAAATCTCTTTTTGGTAACGACTCAAGGTAAGGGGGAGTGAGATAAGAAGTATAATATGAAAAGACATAAGAATAATGGGAGGAGTCCCCTACTCCTTTTAAATTTAATAATATTATTATTTTAAAATATTAACTTTTTAACTTAACATTTTTAATAAATTTTAAATTAAATATCCGGTTTAACTAACTCTAACATACCTATGCAAGGATTTGGACCATTATGACCCATATGGACTGTACTATACCTATGCAAGGATTTGGACCATTATGACCCATATGGACTGAACAATACCTATGCAAGGACTGGATTATATGGACTTACATATACCTATACGAGGAACTGACCAAAAGGACTTAAATTAACTATATTAATAATCATTAAATTATGATATGTATTAATGATATTTAATTTAATTGATTTGATTATGATTGATTATATTTGTGATTGATGATGTTTAACTGTGATTGATTATATCTGATTGTTGATATTGTAATGTGGAGTTTGAGCATATAGCGAGCATGACAAAAAGCTAATACTCAGTAAGAATTTCTTACCTTATTCTTTAAATTTTTATTATTTTTCTTTTATTTCTTTTTAGAAATTATTTTTATAAAACATTAGTATTTATCTTAGACAGTAGACATTTTATGAAAATTAATTTATATCTTTAATTAAAATTTTTCAAAAGAAAATTAGTTTATTTTTCCAACTTAATAAATAAAGAATATTTGAAAATAATTGAGATTTTTAAATTTGATTTTATTAAGATTTAATTTGAGAAAGATTATGTAAAGTTTTATATGAGAAAGTTTTTGAGATATTTAAGGCTTAGAAACTCAAATTTCAGTGAGATTCGAAAATTGTACCAAATTTATTTCTGTGGGACAGAAATTCAGAGAATTGAGAAAATGTACAGTTTATTGAAATGATATTGTAAATCTTTAAGGGATTTAATAATTGAGTTTCTAAAAGCCTTAACCAACTAAATATGCGAGTAGTTCATGCATCATGAATCATTAAAGTGAAATAAAATGATATTGTCTAGGGACGGATTATAGAAATCGAGGATACATTAGAGGAGGCTTAATTACGAGCCTTGGGATGAGAGGGTGTGAAAGGGTGCTTCAGGGGACCTGGGGTAGCTCCCTAGTGTCGGGTACTTTCAGAATAAAAACTTTCTCAATCTGACTAGTCTCTAAGTGTTTCCATACCAGTTGAGCTGTTCATATTATTATTATCCGGACTTATGGAACAGTGTAAACTCCTGGTTGGCCCAGTGCAAATTAAAATTTAAGGGCCCACATTTATAGGTAAGTTGTGATGAAGATATTGCATAACATTCATGCATTCATAATTGATTGTGTATGTGATTGTGATTGATATTATTAAGTATTGGTTTGTGAAAACCCTTTGTTGCTTATGTCTTATTCGGAAATATTATATTCTGTTTCTCACTCCTTTCTCCGTGTTTTTGTTTCATATATTCTAAATTGATGGTTCAGAGGGAAGGATCGAAGAATATCAGCAGTAACTATATCATGTTCTAGAAAGGGAGCTCGGTATGAATACCGTGGTCCAATAAATAAATAATGTTAATAAGTAACTGCTTCTGGGCCATGGAGTTTCCTCTCTTTCTTATAATGTTTAATGTTTATTTTCTTCGGATGAATGTACAAATACTTTATAAAGTTTTAATAATATTTATGAGGTATTTCAGAAATAATGTATATAATATATTCCGATAGTTTCTTTTTAACAATCATATCTTTAGTAAAAAAAAAATTATAAATTTTTCTAGAATTTATTAAGGTGTAACAGAGGGTGTTACAATGTGGTATCAGAGCAGTTAATCCAATAGGCCTGGGGAAAAGGTCTATCTTGCTTTGTCTATAAACTCTGTATAGGTGATAGAGAATAGAATATCTGACTTGGTAGTAACTGTGATTGATGTGACAAATCTCAGTTACTGTGAAACAGGAAACTAATGGCTGGAAACGATCTTGCTGGAGTTGTGGAACGCTTAATCAATGCAATGGGAGCACGTGAAGGTCAAGGTAACGATGCCTTGAGAAGACTGGACCTATTCGAAAAGCGCAATCCACCTCGTTTCAAGGGAGGATATAACCCTGATGGAGCACAAATCTGGATTTGAGAGATAGAGAAAATCTTTCGAGCATTGCAATGTAATGAAGCTGATAAGGTAGTCTTCGCTACTTATGCCTTATCTGAGGATGCCGAACATTGGTGGGATAGCATGCGTAGACAATTCGAAGTCAACGACGTGGAGATCACTTGGGACTATTTCAAGGATATGTTTCTGGAGAAATACTTTCCAGCTGATGTTAAAGAGAAAAGACAATTCGAATTCCTGTCGCTGACCCAAGGAAATATGACCGTTGGAGAGTACGCATCCAGGTTTGAAGAGCTATCTCATTTTCATTCTCATTATAATGATGCTACTAATGAAAGAGATCGGTGTGCAAAGTTTGTAAATGGATTGCGGCCAGAAATTAAGGAAGCTATACGAATGCAGGAAATTCGTGAATTTTCTGTATTGGTAAATCGCTGCAGGATCTTTGAAGAAGATCATAAGGATAGAATGACCAAAAGTCGTGAGCCCATTCACAAGGCAGGAGAAATGAGAAGTGGAGGACCTCACCATCACCAAAGAAGAGACTTCAGAAGGAATAAGCCTTACCAAGCGCCATTTTGCCGGTTTGGAGCAGCATCTGTTCCTAACAGACCCCAAGCTTCAACTGGAAGCTATTACCCAACATCTGCACCAAATTTTAAATGTTTTATCTGTGGAGGACCCCATTTAAAAAGGGATTGTCCTAAAAACACTTATGTTTGCTTTAAGTGTAACAAACCAGGTCATCACATCAAGGATTGTCCAGAAATGAAGAGGGAAAACCCTGAAGGTGCAAGTACAAGCATAAATACTCAAGGAGGCGCGCACAGTGCAGTAGGAAGGCCGAAGGCAAAAGGAAAGGTTTTTGCAATCACTGGAGAAGAAGCATCTCATTCTGATTCCATGGTGGAAGGTAAGTGTATCATTAATAAGATTCCTTTAACTGTTATGTATGACTCAGGTGCATCATATTCCTTTATTGCCAATGACTGTAGAAAAACTAAAATTACCTGTGATAGAACTGCCATTTGACTTATCTGTACATACTCCTGGAAATAATCCCATTGTCACTTCTAAAGCCTGTTGGAAATGCCCTATTGTCATAGATGGTAGGGACTTTAAAGCTAATCTATTCTGTTTACCCCTTTCTGGCTTAGAAGTTATTATTGGGCTAGATTGGTTGTCTGACAATCATGTTCTAATAGATTGTCATAATAAAACCATAATGTTTAAAGAACCAGTGAATTTGAATCCTGAGGATTCGAGATTTCTAACCGCCAACCAAGTGAGTGCCTCTTTAAAAGGAGGGGCTCAAGGATTCATGCTATTGCTTTCAACGAAAGGAGAGCAAGAATCAAAAATTAAAAATCTGCCAGTTGTGTGTGAATTTCCTGACGTTTTTCCTGAAGATATCCCTGGTTTACCCCCAGAAAGAGATGTGGAATTTTCCATTGATCTAGTACCTGGAGTTGGACCCATTTCAATTGCACCATACCGAATGTCACCTTTAGAATTAGCAGAATTGAAGAAACAACTTGAAGAGATGATAAAGAAGCAGTTTATACGACCCAGTGTATCCCCCTGGGGTGCACCAGTGTTGTTGGTTAAGAAGAAGGATGGTAGCATGAGGTTGTGTGTAGATTATCGACAATTGAACAAGGTGACGATCAAGAATAGATATCCTCTGCCAAGGATTGACGACTTGATGGATCAGCTGCGTGGTGCCACGGTGTTCTCCAAAATTGATTTGAGGTCTGGATACCATCAGATAAGGGTGAAGAAAGAAGATGTACAAAAAACTGCTTTTAGAACACGCTATGGCCATTACGAATATCTAGTAATGCCTTTTGGTGTAACTAATGCACCAGCCGTATTCATGGATTACATGAATAGGATTTTTCATCCATATCTAGATAAATTTATAGTGGTGTTCATTGATGATATATTAGTGTACTCTAAAAGCAGAGAAGAACATGTTGAACATTTGAAGGTCGTATTGGAAATCCTAAAAAAGAAACAACTGTATGAAAAGCTGTCGAAGTGTGAATTTTGGTTGGAAGAGGTGAACTTTTTAGGACATGTAATTAGTCAAGGAGGAATAGCTGTAGACCCTTCCAAGGTGGAGGCAGTTTTAAAATGGGAGAGACCAACCACAATCACTGAGATTAGAAGTTTCTTGGGCTTGGCTGGATACTATAGGAGATTCATTGAAGGATTTTCAAAGCTAGGATACCCATTGACCAAGCTAACACGGAAAGGACAACCTTTTGTGTGGACGACACAATGCGAGAATAGTTTTCAAGAGCTGAAAGATCGACTTACTTCTGCCCCGGTGTTAGTACTCCCCGATCCACATCGAAGTTTTGAAGTTTACTGTGATGCGTCTAAACAAGGACTAGGAAGTGTACTCATGCAAGACAAGAAGGTTGTAGCCTATGCATCACGACAATTAAGGCAACATGAGATCAACTACCCTACCCATGACTTAGAGTTAGCTGCTGTAGTTTTTGCCTTAAAGATTTGGAGGCACTATCTATATGGTGCAACCTTCGATGTGTTTAGCGATCATAAAAGTCTCAAGTATTTATTCGACCAAAAGGAGTTAAACATGAGGCAACGGAGATGGATGGAGTTCTTAAAGGACTACGATTTTGAGTTGCAATACCATCCTGGAAAAGCGAATGTAGTAGCTGATGCTTTAAGTCGAAAGTCTCTACATGCGTCCACGATGATGATAAAAGAGCTGGAATTGATAGAGAACTTCAGAGATCTTAACCTAGCAGTAAAGGTTAATGCTAACAGCTACAGATTAGGAGCGTTGCAAGTGACAAATGAATTCCTGAGGCAAGTTTTAGACGCTCAACGAGAGGATGAATTCCTGCAAGAGAAGAAAAAACTCTTGAAACAAGGAAAAGAAGTCGAGTTCAATATGGGAAACGGCCAATTATTGAGATATAAGGATCGAGTGTGTATCCCTGATCAAGAGGAGTTGAGGAAAGCAATTCTGGAAGAAGGCCATAAAAGTTATATGAGCATTCATCCCGGAGCTACTAAAATGTATCAAGATTTGAAGAAGTTATTTTGGTGGCCTGGAATGAAGAAAGCGGTGGCAGAGTACGTGGCTGCATGTCTAATTTGCCAGAAGGTTAAAGTAGAACACCAAAAACCCCCTGGAATGCTATAATCAATGGAAATACCGGAATGGAAATGGGATAGCATTACCATGGATTTTGTGACTTCTCTACCTAAAACTCCATTAGGACATGATTCAATATGGGTAATAGTTGATAGATTAACCAAATCTGCCCACTTTATTCCCATCAATATTCGTTACTCTATGGAGAAGCTGGCAAAATTATACATCGAGGAGATTGTGAGATTGCATGGAATTCCTTCAAGTATCATTTCTGATCGGGACCCTCGTTTTACATCACAATTCTGGAAAAGCTTGCACAAGGCTTTGGGAACAAGACTGCGTCTAAGTTCAGCATATCATCCTCAGACGGATGGACAATTAGAAAGAACAATCCAATCTCTAGAAGACTTGTTACGAGCTTGTGTGTTGGAGCATAAAGGAAGTTGGAATCAATTCTTACCATATGTGGAGTTTACCTACAACAACAGTTTCCATGCTAGCATTGGCATGGCACCTTTTGAAGCATTATATGGAAGAAAATGTAGGACCCCGCTATGTTGGTTTGAGACTGGTGAAAACTTGATGCTAGGACCAGAGTTGGTACAACAAACCACGAATAAAATCAAAATAGTTCAGGAAAAGATGAAGGCAACACAGAGCAGGCAGAAAAGTTACTATGACAAAAGAAGAAAGCCGCTCGAATTTCAAGAAGGCGATCATGTATTCTTGAAAGTCACACCTATGACTGGGGTCGGTCGGGCAATGAAATCTCGAAAACTAACTCCTAGATTTATCGGTCCATACCAAATAATTCATAAAGTTAGTCCCCTTGCCTACCAAATAGCATTACCACCTTTTCTTTCTAATATCCATAATGTTTTTCATGTGTCAAACTTGCGAAAGTATATATCTGATCCTACACATGTTATTGAACCTGATGTCATACAAGTTAAAGATAATCTTACATATGATGCACCACCTATTAGAATATGTGACAGAAGAATAAAACAATTAAGAGACAAGACAATTCCGCTTGTAAAGGTTATTTGGAGTGAAACGAGAGGAGAAAATGCTACATGGGAACTAGAAACTGAGATGAAAGAGTCTCATCCTCATTTGTTTTACTGATTAATGTAAATTTCGAGGATGAAATTTTCTAAGGGGGGTAGAGTTGTAACACCCCTATTTTTATTTTTATATTAAAATTTTGAAGGAATTAAATTATGGTTCTTTAGAACTTTTTAACCTACGTATTATTTATGATTTTTTTGGAATTTTTTGGAATTTTGGAATTTTTTTAATAAAATAATATTTTGTTTAAATAATTTTAAATTCATATAAGTGACTTAAATTTAAAATATTTATAAAAAAGTGAATTTAAATTATAAGAAAATTTTCTAAAATCTGTTTCAAGTAGACTTATCTAAAAATTATCGGTTTGAGAAAAATCTTGATTTTTTCCAATCGTTAAAAAATTGGAAACGTATCAATAAATTTTTATTAACAGAAAATTTTAGATTTTTAAAATTTCAGCTTTATATTACTTATTATAAAATTAGTAAGGACTGATATAATATCGCTAAATTTCAAAAAGAACTCATTTTGAATATTTAAAATATACCGAGTGAAAGGTTACTATTTGGCTTAATAATTCTGCCGACAGTTACTATGCAAAACACTGTGCATGTACGAAATTTTCAAAGAATGCATAGTAACCTGGAATAAAAAATTCAAAAATGCATAGTACTTTTATATTAAAATAATGGAATGCATAGTAAATTTTTTTCCTATAAATACCGAAGGATTTCTTCTTTAGAATTCACAATTTCAGATTAAGTTTTCTTAATACAGTAGTGCTAGTGAGATAGTGGTGGAAGTGAGAGAGAGAAGAAAAGTTTTTGGAGAGAAGGTTCTGCCAAAATCCTAAGGTAAGAATACTTCTCTTTTATATTTTTTAGGGTTATTTTTATATCGTTTTTAGAAATCTGTTATTATACTAGAAATAATATTATTTTAAAGTTACTATTCTGTATAGTAAAATACTATTTCAACAGTAAATTACTATTTCAATAGTAAATTACTATTCAAATAGTAAATTACTATTTACTGTTACTATTTACTGTTACTATTCACGATTTATTATTTACCGTTACTATTTACGATTTACTATTTTACTGTTACTATTCACGTTTTACTATTTACCATTACTATTCACGTTTTACTATTTACTGTTACTATTCATGATTTACTATTCACTATTCACTATTTAAAATTTACCATTTCTGTTTTAAGTAGTAATCTTAATCTTCGTCTTATGCTTATACTGAAATAAGATTGATATTAATATTTTTAGAAATCGGAGGCGCAAAGCAAATCTCTTTTTGGTAACGACTCAAGGTAAGGGGGAGTGAGATAAGAAGTATAATATGAAAAGACATAAGAATAATGGGAGGAGTCCCCTACTCCTTTTAAATTTAATAATATTATTATTTTAAAATATTAACTTTTTAACTTAACATTTTTAATAAATTTTAAATTAAATATCCGGTTTAACTAACTCTAACATACCTATGCAAGGATTTGGACCATTATGACTCATATGGACTGTACTATACCTATGCAAGGATTTGGACCATTATGACCCATATGGACTGAACAATACCTATGCAAGGACTGGATTATATGGACTTACATATACCTATGCGAGGAACTGACCAAAAGGACTTAAATTAACTATATTAATAATCATTAAATTATGATATGTATTAATGATATTTAATTTAATTGATTTGATTATGATTGATTATATTTGTGATTGATGATGTTTAACTGTGATTGATTATATCTGATTGTTGATATTGTAATGTGGAGTTTGAGCATATAGCGAGCATGACGAAAAGCTAATACTCAGTAAGAATTTCTTACACTAGGGTAGCTCCCTAGTGTCGGGTACTTTCAGAATAAAAACTTTCTCAATCTGACTAGTCTCTAAGTGTTTCCATACCAGTTGAGCTGTTCATATTATTATTATCCGGACTTATGGAACAGTGTAAACTCCTGGTTGGCCCAGTGCAAATTAAAATTTAAGGGCCCACATTTATAGGTAAGTTGTGATGAAGATATTGCATAACATTCATGCATTCATAATTGATTGTGTATGTGATTGTGATTGATATTATTAAGTATTGGTTTGTGAAAACCCTTTGTTGCTTATGTCATATTCGGAAATATTATATTCTGTTTCTCACTCCTTTCTCCGTGTTTTTATTTCATATATTCTAAATTGATGGTTCAGAGGGAAGGATCGAAGAATATCAGCAGTAACTATATCATGTTCTAGAAAGGGAGCTCGGTATGAATACCGTGGTCTAATAAATAAATAATGTTAATAAGTAACTGCTTCTGGGCCATGGAGTTTCCTCTCTTTCTTATAATGTTTAATGTTTATTTTCTTCGGATGAATGTACAAATACTTTATAAAGTTTTAATAATATTTATGAGGTATTTCAGAAATAATGTATATAATATATTCCGATAGTTTCTTTTTAACAATCATATCTTTAGTAAAAAAAAAAATTATGAATTTTTCTAGAATTTATTAAGGTGTAACAGAGGGTGTTACAAGGCAAGGCTTCGTAAACGAGAGGTGGGAATAACTTTATCGGGTCCTACTGGGCGTACCAATGATCTGTCCTGAACCGGGGTCAATAGATCCGTTGTAGGGCCAGTCACAAAAGTCAAAGATCAAATAGGATTGAAGACCAGTTCTACGAGTATCCGGTCTGTATATCTAGAGTTTCAATAAGATGAAAGCGGTCTTGGAGTGCTGGAGGTCCTTCACACTGTCCTCGTGCGTTAACGTAGGCGAAGGGTGGTGTCACCTGCGAAGATTCTCCGACGCTCAAGTCAGTAATAGTATTCCAAGTGAGGAATGTTTTTTAGATAGTAACTATAAGTGGAAAAAGAAGAAGCCCCTCCCTCCATAAATGAAGAGAGTTCTTATACCTGATTGGCTCGATATACGAGGACTTGTTAGTGGGGAACCACTAACCTCCATTAATATTATAAATTATTATTTTATATGCACTTGCTAGTATGATTGAGTCAAGTGGCTATTTTATATTGAGCGTAAAGATAGTATGGCTAGTCTTAGGGAACAAGTTGATTATTTCCAGGAGCAGGTTATGGCTCGTAGTGTGGAAAATGGACTCTTTATCCTTGTCCCTATAGCAATGCCCTTTGTCTTCTGTATGGTGATAACGCGTTATCCGATGTGCATGGAGTTATCCTGGACAACCGATATAGGGAGAACGCCTGATATGGATTTAGAGTCTGGATATATACCAATGACACCGGTAACACATTAGAGAACTGTCAAAGACATTGAAATATGTCTTGTAGAACGGATACCGGTATCGAGACCGGATCATATTCCTCAATTAACACATAGGTTCTAACTCATCACCTATCTCAATCATTCATAATTCAAGTTGTCATCGTTCCTACCACATCATAACCATATTGACCATATGCTAGGTTAATTCATCACACACACATGAAACATGTTATGACATTACATACATGAAACACATTACACATTATACACATCATTTATTTCATAATTTCCTTCACTCCTTGGTATCAATTCTCCGCTTGGCGCACCTCTGGGGCATCAACGTCCTCCCTGTCATTGGCTGCTAAATTAAAGGAAACCATAGCAAGGGTGAGTGTTTAGTATCATAATTAATTTAGAATAGTAAATAAATAATAACATACATGATTAACTAAATGTTATCCCTAATACTAGTTCATTAATTCTACCTTATGTAAATAATTCTACTTCTCTTTATCGTCTATTAATATATACAGCTTCTTAGTTGCATACAAGTTTCAGCATCCTTAAGGTACAAATCACAATCAGCAAATATGATAGAACACATTCACATCATCATATAATATCAACAATTTCATTGAATATCATAACTGACACTCACATAATTTGATGCCTAGTATCCCGATACTAAAGGATCGGCCTTCAGCTGGGGGTCTTACTTGAAACCCCGTGAACCCTGTTTGGTCCACCAAGTCCTGCTTGACTCTCCACCTCAACCACTGGGTCCTACTTGACCACTGGGTAGCTCAACTGGTCATAAAAAAACCACGGGAGCTAGAAAACGAGGGGCTATACATACCGTCGGCCGTCCTATACAACATAATCATGCATACATATCACATTCTCATATCATATATCATGTGGCTATCAATAATGGATCATAATCATCAACTGGGGCGACCAACGTGTCAAGCCCACTAACACAATGCCACCATACACATCAATTTATCACAACTCAGAATGCTTTAGTTTAATAACTACCACAAACTACCTACAATTCCACATTCATACACATATGCATATACAATTATTATTTAGTAACTTTTCTCAATGTTTCAAGATTTAGTTAGATGTCCCAAGCTCGACGTACATACCTATTCTATTTAATTACAACCTGAACACCCCCTTACCTCGATTCCAAGCTTCAATGATTTGTTCTTGATGTCGGTTACGTCCCCCAGGCACTTGGTTTAAGATTCTACTTTCGAATCTAGGACCCGCTTCACCACCTGGTCTTTTGACGTTCGTTTTGCTACCTACGAAGGTCAAAATACAAAATTTATTAGTTCTCGATAGTACCCGCTATATTAGGATCGATACCCAAGTCCTACATTGCCGTAAAATGCAAGACCCGAACCTTCCCTCACACATGCAACACACTTCTAGAGAGAAAGAGGAGGGGAAAGGAGAAGCTTGAAATTGAAGGCGCATTTAGGCATACCTTGATGCCCTGACTTCAAAAACGTGATCAATTTGAAGTTCCGACGCAAAACGAGCCTCCAATTGGAAACATTTAGCTTTCGGCCATGGTGAAGGAAAAAGGAAGAAAAGCTCGTATGAAGAAGATGAGGAAGAAGAAAGAAATTTTGTTATTTAAGACCCAGGGGCGAAATGACCATTTTCCTATTTCTTTTATATTTTTCCTTTAAAGTTTTAATTAAAACTTTTACTTTTAACCCTTATTGGTAACTTCTAAATTTACCTTCATCTAATTACACCTCATTTAAACTTTATAATTAATCAATCAAATAAATTTATTTAATTTCACAACATTTAATTATTTATGATTGTATTTATAATAATAATAATTCCCAAAAATCTCAAATAAATTTGAGGACAATTATTAATATTTTTTGCCAATCAAAGATTTTAACTTAATTATTCAAGATGTTACAATAAGCATATACAAATAATCTTCAACATACAATTCACAAAATAATTATAACATATATCATGAAATCATATAAATATATATGACTATTGATTTGATTGAAAGTGTACTTGAAGACAAGCGATCCATGAATTCCCCAAGCATGAGCGCGTACTATCCTCAATCTAAATGCCCTATATTTTATGTGTTACTAACTCTGTGATAATCACATAATGGGATAGTGACTATATAGGCAAAATCAGATGAGAGCGGGAACCTCTCACTGAGCAAATAGAATGAGCTAACCCATCACAATTTATCCAATCAAAGAACCCAATAGCTAAATATATTTAATTAATAACATAATATATAAATAATAATTCAATAATGCTAATCCAAAAATTAATATAATAACATATTAATAAGAAAAACTAACATTTCTCCAACTTGGATAGCATTATTAAATTATTAAGTATAAAATCTATGAGCTCTTATTATTCTGAGAGAGAAGTACGGTAGTACTATTATTGCAATAAATTACAAGTGGCCTAGAAATACTTTCAATAATGCGGAAGCCAGAAATCAAATTCTTTAGCCATAGGGCTTGGCGGGTAGCCTCATAAAAGCAACATACTCTGCCTCCATAGTAGAAGTAGCTGTGATTGTCTATTTGACACTTTTCCAGGATATAGCTCTTCCTGCTATAATAAAAATAAAGCCTGAAGTAGACTTACGGTTGTCAAGGTAACCTGCAAAATCAGAATCTGAATACCTATGACCTCAAGTTGATCAGACTTTGCATAGGTCAACATATAATCCTTGGTTCCCTGCAAATATCTTAAGACCTTCTTCACGGATTTCTAATGACCCAAACTTGGGTTGCTCAATTATCTGCCCAAAGCATTAATAGTATAAGCAATATCGGGACGAGTACAGACTTCAGCGTACATCAGGCTCCCAAAAACGAAAGCATACAAAACTTTCTCCATTTTAAACAACTCTGTCATTTTGAGGACATTGAGAATTAAAGAGTTTCTCACCCCCTTTGAATAGGCGTAACACATGGGGAGCAAGAGTACATATTAAACCTTTTAAGGATTCTATCAATGTACCCTTTTTGAGACAATCCAAGAGTACCATGAGACCTATCATGACAGATCTAGATGCCTAAAACAACAGAAGCATCACCAAGGTCTTTCATATCAAAATGGCTACTCAACATGTTCTTTATCTCATTCAAAACATCAATGCAACTGCTAGCAAGAAGAATATCATCAACGTATACGACAAGGATGATAAAGTTGTCTCACTCATCTTCAGGTAAATACACTGATCTAAGGCATTTTCCTTGAAGCCAAAAGAAATGACCACTTGGTCAAACTTCAAGTACCATTTTCTAGAAGCCTGTTTTAAACCATAAAGGGATTTCTTCAACCTGTAAACTAAATGTTCTTTGCCTTTTTCAGTAAAACCATCAAGTTGAACCATGTAGACATCTTCAACAAGATCACCATTTAGAAAAGCTGTTTTGACGTCTATCTGGTGCAATTCCAGATCAAAATGAGCCACCATAGCCATAACAACTCGAAAGGAATCATTTATAGAGACCGGCGAGAAAGTTTCTTTAAAATCAATGCCTTCTCTCTAACTGTACCCTTTCACCACCAACCTAGCTTTGTATCTTTCAACTTCGCCAGATGGTTTACGCTTGGTTTTGAAAACCCATTTGCAGCCAACTAGTTTACAACCAGGCAACAAAGAAACAAGCTCTCAAACATTATTGTGAGCCATAGAAGCTAACTCATCATGCATGGCATTCACCCATTTAAAAGCATGAGAGGTAGAGATAGCTTGTTCAAAACTAACAGGGTCATCATCACCACAGACATCAAACTCATGTTCCTGAAGATACACAATATAATCATTCGGTATGGATGACTTACGTGTTCTTTAAGATCTTCTCACCATAACCTCAAAATAACAGGTGCAGGTACAATTTCATCATTTAAAGGGGCATGATCAATAACAATGTCAGGATCTTGATAAGTTTCCAAGGTGCTATCACAATCTCATCAACGATAAAAATATGTTCATTATTAGGTACGAAAGGAGTTATATCAATTTCCAGAACAGAAAATTATGGTGCAGGGACTTCAACTCTATCTTCTTCAAAGACAATGGGTCGTGATGTAATGCTCCCACTACCCAAATCATTCTCAAAGAATACTGCATGATTAGACTCTATTACTAGTGTAAAATGAGAAGGGCAATAGAATCTACTACCTCTTGAACCCGCACAATAACCAATGAAGAAGCCGCTAACAGTCTTTAGATCAAACTTCTTCAATGTAGGGTTATAAGGTCTCACTTCTGCCTTATATCCCCAAACACACAAGTGTTTCAAACTTGGTTTCTTTCCAGTCATCAATTCATAAGAAGTTTTTGGTACAGATTTGCTAGGCACTTGATTAAGAACGTACACAGCGGTTCTCAAGGCATCTCCCCAAAGAAAATTGGGTAAGGAAGATAGACCCATCATAGATCTTACCATATCCATAAGCATGTGGTTTCTCCTCTCCGCTACTCTATTTTGCTTAGGTGTACCTGACATTGTGTACTAAGCTTCGATGCCTCATTCTTGGAGGTATCTAGCAAAAGGTCCTGGATTCCTTCCGGTCTCAGTATATCTGCCATTATATTCTCATCCTCTGTCAGACCACACACACTTTATCTCTTGCCAATTTTCAATTCAGTAGCAGCCTTGAATGATTTAAAAGCATCGAAGGAACATGATTTCTCTTGAAGAACAACTATCCAGCTAAAACGAGAGTAATCATCTATGAATGTAATAAAATACCTATATCCACCCATAGCAGCAGTGGGTGTAATAGGCCTACACATGTAAGTGTGAATCAACTCTAACACGTCATCACGGTGACTCCCAGATTTGTTCCTAGATTTAGCAATAAGTTTACCTTTAATGCAAGCCACATAAGCGTAAAAATCAGAGAAGTCCAAATCGGGTAAAATCTCATGCTTAATGAGTTTCTCAATACGAGGCCTTGAAATATGCCCCAAGCGCCTATGCCATAACATGGAAGAGTTCTCATCAACCCTACCACGCTTATGCCCAACAATAGAATTAATGCTCATATCAAAAAGAGTCAACATATAAAGATTATCACAAAGAACCCCATGTCCAACAACAAAAGATTCAAAATGGATGTCCAATTTTCCATTGCCAAACACAAAAGAATAACCATGTTTATCCAAAACAGAAACAAAGATCAGGTTTCTACGAATAGAAGGAACATAAACGACGTTTTTCAGAAGCAAAACATGACCAGAGGGCAAACTCAAAGAAACAACTCCTATATCTTCAACAGGAACTCTAGCTCCATCTCCTACTACGATCTTTGATTCGGAATCACTTAGTTTCCTCAGGCTTGTGAACCCCTGCAAAGAATTCACCACATGAATAGTTGCGCCCAAATCAAACCACCAAGTATTAGGAGGAACATCAACAACATTAGATTCAAAATAAGCTAGAGCAAGAGGTGTACCTTCCCTCTGATTCTTCTTTTTTAGGATATAACAATCCTTCAGCATATATCTAAACTTCTTGCAATACTTGTATTCTCCTTTGAATTTTTTTGTTTAGACCGAGGTTAATTAGGAACCATTTTCTTTGTTTTCTTGTCATTTTGATTTTTGTAAACAAATTTGGACCTTGAAGAGGAATCAACAAACTTATTCTTGTGAGGTTTATCAATAACCTGAACAATTCCAGACTTTCTTTTTTTTCATAGCTTCCTCTTCCTGAGTGACAATGGCAATAGTATGATCAATAGTCCACTCATGATTTTGAGTATTATAAAATGTCCTCAAAACATCAAACTGGGAAGGGAGTGATTCTAGAATTTTCTAAATTAGGTAACTATTATTAATCTCAAGCTTCATCCCCCTTAGTTTGTTATGATAATGCACCATTTTCAGTATGTGCTCACGAACTCCACTAGCACCATCATATCTAGCTCTATCAAAGAGTAAGGAATAATGATTATTCTCAGCTTTGTCAAAAGTCTTAAACTTTTCTCCAATGGATTTCAGGAAGGTTACAACATTGTCATTTTCTGCAATACTCTATCTGATTGACTTCTCCATGGTGAACTTTATCACTATCAAACATACTCAATTCGAGTGGTCCTGTTAGTTGACTCATCAGTAAGGGCGGGTGGCTTGTTTTCCCTTAAAGTTAAGTCAATGTTGGCCATAGCCAAATACAGATCCAGAGACTCCTTCTAATTCTCATAATTAGTCATATTCAACGTTTTTACCGAAGTGGGCATTGATACTGATATACAAAAAATAATTAATATGCATAATTAGATCATGCAAAATACAATGTGCTCATCACAAAATTTCTTATTAATTATAATCCCGCCTAAGGGTCCCAAATTATAATAAATAAGAAATATTCAGAAAAGAATACAATGCATAAAATTTCATGTCACCGAATTCTAACACCGATAGGGTATCAGTACAAAATTGACATAAATAAAACAAAAATGCATAATATTCGACAAATTACACTAACAACATCACATCGATAGGACATAATTATTATTAATGTAATATAATATTCATTTTATTTTATTTTCACAAGTCTTGTATAAATGGTCTCACAATAGGTAGGATGACGTTTATACAGAATAATTCAAAATTCTTAATATTACTGATTTTATATTTTATAATTATTGTATACATAATAAGTATATATTAATTATAAATATATATATTTAATATATGTAATATTCTACCATATAGAATTAATATCATACAATTTAAAATTATGTACTGCCACATGAAATTAATATACTACCAATTCATATATAATGGCACATGAGTAACACGCAACAATGGCATATATATATATATATATATATATAATAATGGCACGCAGAACAAAACAACAGCAATTACATATATAAAATTTAAAATATAACCGTGATCTGGTCTGGATACCGGTCCCCAATGTTATGACGTCAGAATGACCTCTTGGGAGGGAAACTGGTGTCACAGTTCAGACGATGTCACACCGGATCCGTTCTCATTCCATCAGACGTACTATTCGTCCTCGCTACAACGGATGCTTCATTCGTTCTCATTTCACGTCGATAACCGTTTGCCATAGGGACACTGCGAGATAAGAGTTCCTTATAACTTATCAGCGAAGATACCCTGCATAGTAAAATGTGTCAATGTCAATCGTCTCAGAGAGTAAGTACATGTGTCAGCGAAATATGCGGAAAGGTGATTATCCTCCATCCCTATTACAGGATCATACTCTGATAATTGACCTACCCCCCTGACACACTCTGAGTACTGAGCCACTTTGATTGACACACTCTACACGCTATCAGTACCAATGGGCCTACTTACATCCAACGATTCATTTCCTACGTTCAACTATAAATAGCATAATCTAAAACACATGCAAGGTTACGTTGTCCTAACTCACTTCTTTACTATTGCATTGCTTGAGTATTCACTGAGTTCATACACTCTTCTAACTTGAGCGTCGGAGAATCTTCGCAGGTGGCACCACCTTTCGCCCTCTCTCAACGCGAAACGTCGGTGTGAAGGATCTCCAGGACAACAAGACCGGTTTCTCCTACTGAGAGATCAAATTATAACACCGGATACCCACTGTACCGGTGTGTAAATCCTAAAACACCTAAACTCTTGTGGCTGGTCCCACACCGGATCCTAGACCTCGGTTCAGACCAGTTCAAACCGCATATAAAAATTTTGAAATGTAATTGTATATATATTATTTGAAATGTAACCGTATACATATTATTTCAATCAATGATAATATTATATAATAATGGCATGTAAAACGATATAGCAACATGGACATAATATACGTATGTGGTTTTAATTATGCCAAAATTTGAAAAACATATCTGTGAATGGAAAGAGATGACATGTAATGGCACACATATTATATATTAAACAAATAACGGTAATGTATTTATATATACTGTTAACGGAGCAACTTGTTAATTATGTATCTAACAACATAATTGCATGAATGGAGCAGAACAACACGCGAAACATCACAAAAATGGAAACGTGGAAGTTATTAAATCAACATATTGGGCAAAAAAAACTTCCTGCGTGGCTGATCTAGAGTATAAGTAATTCTTGACAAGGATAAAATGATATAATTCAATTATGCTTCAGAGTTCCACTGGTCATCTCTATCTCACTTGCCCATATTTTTATGTTTAACTATTAAATTTTCACAATACCATTGCAGAAAAATAATTGTAGAAACTGAAACGCAATGAGGAAACTAAATTCTACAATTAATATTTAACATTCATGATATGTGTTAATGAGGCTCTGATACCATTTGCAGAAAATAATTATACGCATATACAAATAATTTTTCACATACAATTCACAAAATAATTATAACACATATTATGACAACTCAGTTTATAATCATATAAATATATATGACTATTGATTTGACTGAAAGTGTACCTGAATACAAGCGATTCATGAATTCCCTAAGCGTGAGCGTGTACCACTCTCAATCTGAGTGCCCTATATTTAGTGTGTTATTAACTTTGTGAGAATCACCTAATGGGATAATGATTATATAGGTAAAATTAGATGAGAGTAGGAACCTCTCACTAGGCACATGGAATAAGCTAACCCATCACGGTCCATCCAATCAAAGAGCCCAATAGCTAAATATATTTCATTAATAACGTAATATATAAATAATAATTCAATAATGCTAATCCATAAAATTAATATAATAATATATTAATAAGAAAAAAACTAACAAGGCAAGGTGGCCCTTTATCACAATACCCTTTATACTTTGTATAGAGTGTTTGAGGCACTTAATTAATAAGAAAGTGGAGGAGATGGTTTAGAAGCCAATCCAAATGGGAACTCGTGGCCCTTGCATATCACATGTATTTTTAGCGGATGACTTGGTGTTGTTTGGAGAAGCATCCCAATCACTAGTGAAAGTTATGATTAATTGCATTAATATTTTTTGTTTAGCTATGGGGGCTAAAACAAGTGCCCAAAAATCCAAGTTAATGGTTTCTGGAAATATTCATAGCTCGAGAGCTTCTAATTTAAGTAGGGTGGCAAGATTTCCTCTTACCATGACCATGGGGAAATACTTAGGTGTCCCAATCTTTCAAGGTAGGCAAAAGAAAGAGGACTTTTAGTTTCTAATCTATAATGCAAAAAGACTACACTTACGCCAACATACACAATGCAAACTATGTAAAATCCTTCCCTAATAAAACTAAAAATTTCGGGTAAGTTTTTCATGTTTTTGGGATTTAAATAGACCATGTACAAGATCCCAATAGACGATGAAACAACAAAATAATACAACAATATATAATTAGAGTAATTAAAACGAAGATTATAATTTTCCCACATTAAATAAAGCTCAAGTTAATGCCTATAGTTAATAAAATAATTTAGAGTCATTTAAATTAAATATTTAATTAGGTATTTAAATAATTAAAATAAATAATAAGATAATTAATAAAAATAAAGTAATATATATATATAATAAGGAAAAGGGACCCTAAATTGACGTATGTGCAAAACAAAGGGAAATCAGGAGGACATTTTACACCTATCACGTAACAAGTGTAGAAAGTAGGAAACTGTCTGGCAACACTTTTTACACTGGTTGCGTAACTGGTGTAGAAGGCAGGAGCAACATGTGTTAAATTTGCTATTTGACAACACTTTAATTATGCAGAATTTTCATGTAAATTCAACTTTTACACTACCTAAAGCCTACCAAATTTTACAGACAGTATATATAACCTAATTATAATCTAATGCAAGTGGTCTCATCTCAAAATTTCATAAAATGAAAGAATTGTGATAAAATGCATTTTAAGCAATTTGAAGCCAAATGACCATTCTAAAGCTATCAAACTCTATTATTTTGGATGAAAACCAGTACATATATGTTTTAAATATAGTATATAACTTACAGAACCAATCCAAATGTCCAAAAGCTCCTCGATTCAAAATATGGTCATCTAAGTTCCATGATTTCACCTATTTATGCATAAGAAAACTTTGTAGAGCTATCTTAACTTCAATATATCATACATAACAATTACCTACCTATTCAAGCATGATTACAAACAGCAAATAGGTATCATTTAGAGTCATAATAACTACACAAGACCTATCCATCATTGCCAAACATATATTCCATAATTTCATATAAATCAACATAAGGCAACATGCCTATTTCATGACAATACACACATACAAGTTTTATCTCAACATACACAATACCATATTCCCTCCACATTTTCATATTGGCACTTGCACCCCCGGTTCATCAATCCATGCCTACATTCCAAGTTATAAAGGGTGACACCTCAGAACTACACACGAATTGTTGCGTATAAATGACAATCTCATCAGCAAATCAAAGTGTTGGACGAATCGTAACGCCATACAATGCATGTGATGCAATGATATGCAATCCATATTTAAAATATGAATCATAGTGCACAAATACATAATTACACCACAGCTTAGCTTCATACACATTCTCATAAACTTAACAAAGTGAGATTCTCATCAGAACATCAAATAAGCAGATGAGCTATTTATGACAACATCATTATTTTAATCGAACCATCACATAAATATAATTGTCATAAGGATTTATTGTATTTCAACAACAATTATATCAATACATAATTTCAACCATCTATTGCCATTATTCCTTGATAATAGGATATAAACACTCATCATAATAGAGTTTGATTGCACATAATTCAAGTATTTAAGCTCATCATGTTCCTTAATATCAATTATTACCAAAATCATCTTTCCAACAAGCATATCAGCTACAATTTCTAATTAATCAGAGACATGCTATGCTTATCAAATTAAAATGACACATTGTCTCCATAGAACAATCATGGTGTTCAGCTCCCTAACATACTAAGATGTATAATAAGCACAAATCAACTATAAGAATCATGTCTAAAATAAGGATCTCTATTCAATACTCAAATCGAACTCCCCATCATATGTAAAAACATACCTCAACGCACTTCCGACTTTCAAACTAATTTTTTGGGCAATGATCACTCCAAATGACAATTCCTAAATAGCGAATAATTACTTTAGGTGATTCAAATCATTCCTAAACATATTGTGGAGCTTAATTAGAAGTGAAAATTAATGTTTTGGCGAAGAATAAATTACCAATGTGTTGATACATCTTCCAATTCGAATCCGACGACGTCTGATACCTTAAAATTAACTCAGAAGGGTCCAAACAGCTCCTCAAGATGCTACCACAATAACCTATCAACAAAAAGAGAGGATTTAACATTTATGGGTCATGGCTAAGCCATGGCCGAATGTGAGAGAGGAAGGGAAGGCCATGCACTCACCTTTTTAAGCTCATAGAATCATCATTTAGACTTAGCAACACCCAATTCCAACAATAGGTATCCACGATGTTGGCCCTAAGAGTAGGAAGAAACCCATTCATTCACATGTATCAAAAGAAACTTGAAGGGGAAAAACAAAAATTAGAGTTCCCATTGGTTACCCTCACTACGAATTTGGTAATGGCAAGTCATGGTGAATCAAGAACAAAGATGAAAAGGATGAAGAAGAGAGGGTGTATGGTGGTGGCTCGCGTAAGGTAGAGAGAAGAAAAGGAATGCACGAGAGAAAGAGCGTCTAAACAGAGAAGGAAGAAAAGAATTTAATTTTTTAGGAAATTAAGATACCAAATTTCTGAATTTAGAATTTAAGGATTTAATTAATTTATTTCACTTAATTTAATTTGGTAGTAAAACCTTAGTTAGCTAAAATTTAATTTAATTAAGCCTATTTTAATTTGCTATCAAATAATCCCAATATTATTTTCTAATAATATTCTACTACAATTAATTTATTACTTTGTATTAATTAATTACCTAATTTTAAAATTTTTTAGGATGTTACAAACTACACTATTGCCTAAAAGGGTGTGTGGGACTTTGGAAAAAGCTATAAAGGCCTCTTTATGGAATGGGCACAAAGGAGCTCAGGGGTGGCATATACCGTTTCATGGGATCGGATTTGCAAGCCAAAAGGATGTAGTGGTTTGGGTAAGAAAAGTGCATGTATTTAATTTGGCTTTACTTATAAAGCTTAAAAGCTATCTTGGGGGGATGTTATTGAATCCCAATGCGTTGTGGGTGAAGGTACTTTGGGGAAAGTATAGGTGTAGGGAGGGAGCAATGCCCTGTATTCAAAGGAAAATAAGTGCTTCGAATGTCTGGAGGGGAATGTGTAGATCATGGGATATATCCTCAAGAGGTGTAAGTTGGATAGTATGTGATGGTAATAAAGTGGACTTTTGAATAGATTCTGGTTATACTCTAGGGTGATTCTAAAGGTTGAGGTAATAACTCAAGTGCCTGAGAATTTGCATGAAATGAAAGTGATTAATATCGTGAGTTTGCAATGTTAGTAGAGTCTCCATGATCTGCCTCAGTGGCTCCCATCTCATGTACTTAAAGATATAATGTCTCATCCTTCTCCAGATCCTACATAGGGGGTGACGTCATGATCTCGAACCTTGACGTGTCTTTAAAACACATCATTTTAGGACTTGTTTGCTAGGAGTTTTTAGGTATCATTGCATATTTTCCCCTAAATTCCTTGGTTATTTTTGTTCTTGCCTCAATTGCTACTGGGTTTGCTAGTTTTGTAGGAAATATAAGGTTCCAAGATCTTTTTGTGCGCAATAATGAAAGAGCAAAACCCATAGCAATGCCATTTATGCCTTAAAAAACAAGAAAATGATGAGAAATGTCCCCAAAACCTCAGCCAAGTCATGGTTTGAACCACGATCGTGATTTGTGGCCGCGGTAGAAACTATGTTTTCACGTTTTTACGCTGGTATTTAAGGAAAAGATGATTTAAAAACAGGGGCATGCATTCTTGGAGGTAGAAACACCATTGCAGAGGCAAGGGGACGTTTTTGAGAGGAATGGAGGCTTGTCAAGAAAGGATTCATCAAGAGCATTGAATTTTTATTGGTTGGTCTTAGTTTCTTTTATGTATTTTTTGTGTAAAATTTTGAAACTCATTATATGTAGCTTGGTCTCCTCAATCATAAGTAGTTAAACTCGTTTTCTTAGGAATTAGGGGGTTAACTAATGTATTGATATTCCTTTATTCTGTTCTTGGTTATAAATTCAGTGTATATAGAGAGAGACAAACTCCCCCGTATATAGAGAAACAAACTCCGTTATGGATTGATTTGCGAGTTATACTCATAATTTCTCTTTAGGTTATCATTTTATCCAAGAGGGTAGTTTATGGCATGACTATTTACTTTGATAGATTAGGGCCTCTTGTTTACAAAAAAGAAAACAAAATCCCATGACTCTAGTACTTTTCCTTTTATATGAAATCTTAAATTCAAACTCTAGTATTTTTCCTTTGTAAAAACAGAATAAAAAACTTCCATGACTCTTATATCGATTTTTTAAAAGTTATTTAATTTTTAAATAAAAACAAATACATAACTATTCTGAATACTAAATATAAAATTAAAAAGCGACATTAACATTTTTAAAGTCAGTATGAACTATTGCAGATATAATTAGAAAGCTATCAGTAGTTCAACTTTTATGATATTTCATTCGCATTCGTACAAACTACCCAAAAAAAATTGCAAGATGCAAGCTTAATTACAATATCCAATCTTGCTCAAACATGACGAATGGATGACATCCATTTTAAAAGTGAACTCATGTTTTGCAATCACACTGTTACTTAGCCGGCTAGCTTTTTATTTGAATTGAATTTGATTGAGACATCAGCGAGTAACAATTAGTGGGGTTCTGTCTGCATAATGAATAATCAACAAAGCAAATTATTGCAATTTTCACCATCATTCAAATTTATATATAGTATGATGTGAACCCTTGACATATCTATATGTGTTGCTACTCTTTTAGATTTTATGCAAAATGTAACAACAAAACTTTATTTACATTGTAACACTCATGATACAGTGGAGTTATAATGTTAATTTATTGCTTACAAGTACTTCTAAACAATATTTTTTTAGCAAAATGCCAATTTTTTAATGAATATAAGATGGTTCAGTATATTATATTTTCGCCGTGAGTGTGCAAGAAAGGGAGGGAAAATACAAAAGTCATGTAGACACACTCAAGTGTTGGGGAGCTGTTGGACTATCCAAAAGATTTTTTCTAGCTGGAGAGTTGCTTTGCTTACATGCATATATATATAACAGACAAAGAAGATTTCAAATGCTAATATTTAATTTGTGCAACTTCTTCCCGTAACCCTGTATGCATATCCCACTTCATGACCTTGTGGGGAAAATATTGGTAAACTCTTTCTAAAAGGAATAGGAGATTGGGCCACAATGATCACAAGTACACGATTTATGTTTTTTTTAAGCAAAATTTTAGGATGATATATAGTATATGATATTTTTGTATTGTTACATATATTTTCTACTAGAAATAATTCTATTGAGACAAAAATATTTATATCATGGTAGTACTAATTTTTTGATTAAACTCAAAATCTTATTTAAGAGGAATTATACATGTATTATTTATTATTTGAACCAATCTTTTGTGTGTGTATATATATATATATTATTGAGTATTTTTTATTATTTATTTCTTATTGTCCATCCACATTGCTCTGATTCGAAGTGGATTGATCTATCTTCCTAATTTTAGCAAAGACAAGTAATTTAATTAACCTGAAGTTTATGGATTGAGATTCACATAATCAGCAAAGTTGAGATTCTAAAATGTAGATATATGCTTATTCATATACACGTGAATATACCATTTTAACCCTAAACCATTTAAACTTTGGGATATTCATGAGGTATGGAATAATGGAAATGAGTTAAAAATTAAAAGAGATTAATTTTGATATGTAAAGATTTTTTATTGTAAATTAATTAGAATGCGCTAAAGATATGTCTTTTTACATAGATATCATCAGTAGATAATCAAATTCAACTATATATTATAATAAAAAAATCCAATGATATATTAATTTAAATGATTAGCTGGTGGTGTAAAATAGTTTACATTAACATGCATATTTTTAAAGAGCTATTTTCAAAAAGAGAATAAAAATAAGTCAAAATGTGAAATAGACCCTTACTTGGGTAAGATGGAAATTAGCTTACCATATGCTAAAACAGGAAGCAAAGGGTTTCCACACATTACATAATCTGCTAGTAATTGTTTTTCTTTTGGAAAATAATGTGTTGCGAAATATATATATATATATATATATATATATATATATATATATATAGAGAGAGAGAGAGAGAGAGAGAGAGAGAGAGAGAGAGGGGTAATGAATTAAATAAGAAAAGTTGTAAGTAATTGGACATCGTGATTGCAAGATGGTTGGTGTTCAAAAGTCGGCAAATGCCATGTCACAAAATTTCGCTATCAACCAACAACAGTACTAGTGCACATAAAGTGGCATAAGCCGGTCTAAGTACATGATAGTGATCTTATTATGAGGCACTTGGTCTACAGTCTACACATATTAATATATTCATTGTTAAGTTAGGACTTTGGAGTATATATATAAGCGATTGGTAATTTCATATTACCTTTATATTCTTCCTATTGTAAGGTTTTCTGCAGATCCATGGTATTTCATTTTTCTTTGTATTTCACATGCATGCTTATTTGCTTTCCATGTAATTAATGTAACAAGCTAATTAGTAATGATTTTTCAAGTTTCTTTAATTACATATTAATTCATGTGCATGCATGCAGGCAAATAATCCTGCTGTACCTGAAGGGAATATTGTGGAGCGGATGCAGCAGGAGGATGTGGTTGAGGGAAAAGTTGATTGGAAAGGAAGAAAAGCTGAGAGACACAAACATGGGGGAATGAAAGTTTCATTGCTGATACTAGGTAATTACTCAATAATATTGCATTTATAATTTATTTAATTAAATTAAATTATTAATTAATTTGGGTGCAGTGGCATTTGGTTTTGAGAACATGGCAACTATGTCACTAGCAGTGAACTTTGTGTCATACTTCATGGGGATAATGCATTATGAACTAGCAGATGCAGCAAATATGGTGACAGATTACATGGGTGTAAGTTACATACTCTCCATTGTGGTGGCACTTCTTGCTGACACTTGGTTTGGCAGATACAAATGCGTTATTGTTTCCGGCTTCTTTGAGCCCTTGGTAAGCTACAAAAATATTATTATTCATTACAATCCAATGGACGAATTGATCAGTAATTTACTCAAAAGAAATTCGGGAGGGTGTGCAATTAGAAATTCAGCGATATGTTGTTTTTACATCTACTTTTTTTTTTTACTTCCTTTTAATTTTTGGATTAAATTTTACAAAATCATCATTCACCTAAAACTTCCAATTTCAAACCTCAATACCTTCCTCATTTTTCTGATTTTAGACGTAAATATCAATAAAGGCTAACACCTCCTTTAAGATCATAAGTCATTCTAATAGATGAAATTAACATAACATTAAGTTTTTAAAATGATATTTGTGTATAGTTTATGAAGAATCTTCCCCACTAGTTTCTATTTTACAGTTACACTATCAATATTTTTTACTATCAATTTTAAAATACATCACCTTCATTTGTGTTAGACGAGGTCTTCTTGATAAGAGACGTGATACATTATGTGTTGACTTGTTTTCTTTTCTATAAGAGTTCCTAGATAATGTAAACTAAAAAATATTTTCGATTACGAAATACAATAATAATACTAGCTAGCATGTCTAATGAGAAGTATGTTTATAACTCTCTCCTTTTATTACAATGTTTACCATACTCCAAATCATACAACCTAAGAGAATTGTTTTCATGAGTATTCTTTGGAATATTAAGATTTGAGAAATTTTTTCTAGCTTTCTTGTATAATCTATAACTCCTTCCATCTCAAAGATGTTTATTGTACTTAAGGATGGTTTGTTAAATAGAAAGAGAAAGGAGGATACCATCAATAGAAAGGGAAAAGAGAGATAAAGTTCTACCAAGAATTTTTAATTGAATGGTAGCTTTGTAATATTTAGTAAAAAAAAGGTAAGAGTAATAAAATAGGAAGGTGTTAAAACACCACAATAGAAAAAATGGGAGTGTAAAAAGTAACTCTCAAATGTGTAAAAGGAAAAGCCCAAAGCCGAAAATAGAAAAGCAAGGGCCATAAAGTAGCACTAGGCAGCTTGCAACAAGGTCTGGAACCAAAAAGAGCTTGTAAAATAATTAGGAAGAATGGTCTTTTATTTCATCATCAATCAATTGATAAGTTTACAACAATTTACATGCTTTGATGAGTTTACAATAATTTACATACTTTGTTAAACTAATTGAGTTAATCTTTTAATATGATAAATGATTTAGATTGTGAGGGAGAAAGGAAAGTAGAAAAAACACTCAAACACATTTTTTAAGTTTTATATATAATTTCTTGATATGAAATTTATAATATTATAATTTATTAAGCTAATTATTAATTTTATATATTAAAATTTATCCTTGAGTCATTTGTTGAAAATTTATTTGAATGAATTAGAGTATGTTGTGAAATTATGTTGCAGGGATTGGCATTGCTTGCAATACAGGCACACTCCTCTAAGCTGAAGCCACCAAGCTGCACGTTATCAGTGACAAATGCACATTGTGAACAGATTAGTGGAAACCGTGAAGCATATCTATATATAAGCCTTTACTTGTTGGCCTTTGGCAGTGCAGGTTTGAAAGCTTCACTGCCATCACATGGTGCTGATCAGTTTGATGAGAGAGACCCCAAAGAAGCAACTCTAATGTCAACCTTCTTCAACAGTCTCTTGTTAGCAGTTTGCATTGGTGGTGCCATCAGCTTGACTTTCAATGTTTGGATACAGGACAACAAAGGATGGGACTGGGGCCTTGGCATCTCCACCGTTGCTGTTGTGTTGGGAACCATTATATTTGCCTTTGGATTGCCTCTTTATCGCTTTCATCTTGCACAAACAACAAATCCCATCATTGAGATCATTCAGGCAAGTAACTCATTGAGATCATCTAGCTTCTATTGAGTAAGAGTATGTACCTCATTGAGATCATCTAGCTTCTATTTTTCAGGTCTTTGTTGCTGCAATTCGCAACAGAAACCTCCCCTTTCCTGCAGATGCTGTAGAATTATATGAGATTGAACGGGACAAAGAAGCTGCTCTGGAAATGGAATATCTACCTCATGGAGATACTTACAGGTTCAATACCACTCATGTCTATAACTAAACACGAACACCAAACACCATATAGATATGGATACTTTAACAGTCTATATTCTAAAACAGATCAAGAGAACACCACTCAATCATATACATTTCTAATTTTTTATATTATATAAGATTGAAAGTAAATATACTTTCAATATATGGACGTGTGTCATTTATTTAGAAGTGTTGGCTCAATGGTCTAGATCATATAAAAGTGTCACAATGTCAATTTAAGAGTTCAAGCCAATAGTAACAAAATTTTACATGTGACATTTTTAAAAGAGTATTAAGGTTTCATCTCAAAATTAATTGATAATGAGATGAATAACCTAGTAAGTATTTAAACCATGCAACATATTATAAGGTAGGTGATATACCACTTCTAACGTGTTTCCTCTAATGAAGTATGCTTTAAAAAAGTTTGTCGAACCAAGTAAATAGTAACTTTTGACCTATAACAACAGAAAGAAGTTAAGTTTTGATTCCGATACCATAAAAATATCTGAACATCAATAAAAGAGAGAAGAGAGAAACTTGAAAAAGAGAAAACGAAATTGTATATATAAAAGGATAATAATTTTATTGATTAAAAATGAGTTACAAAGAAAAAACATATACTAAAATAACAAATTTTAACAAAATCTCAACAACCATTACAACTTCATCTCTCAGGTGCTTGAAATGTGCAAATAAATATTAGTGTCGGAATCATGTTCCATACGAGACAAATCAAATTCGAGATGTGTCGCTGCTCACTTTTAAGTTTTATAACTATATCACAAAAGTAGTTGAAATTAGTAAATGTATTGGTTTTTGAAGATTTAATTCCTGAAGCTGAAGCTGCAAGTTTATTAACCTGGTAAAGAGTTGTTTTAGATTAACTGCAAGTTTACTAAACTGGTAAAGCTGCAAGTATCACTCCAATTCCAATTCATCAGTTTCTTTCCACAGGTTCTTAGACAGAGCAGCCATTCAAAGAAACTCTCATGTGCAACCTGAGAGATCAGAAACTCCAAACCCATGGAAACTATGCAGAGTTACCCAAGTAGAAAATGCCAAGATCATTGTAAGCATGGTCCCTATATTCTGCTGCACAATCATAATGACCCTTTGCCTAGCACAGCTCCAAACCTTCTCAATCCAGCAAGGCAACACCATGGACACCAGAATAACCAAGCACTTCAACATCCCACCTGCATCCATACCGATCATCCCAGTTGCTTTCTTAATCATAATAACCCCTTTCTATGACCAAATTTGCGTGCCACTTCTACGCAAATTCACTGGCATTCCCACTGGCATAACCCACTTGCAGCGCATAGGAGTTGGCCTAGTACTCTCTTGCATCTCCATGGCAATTGCAGCAATGATAGAGGTCAAAAGGAAAAGAGTTGCTAGACACAACAACATGCTTGATACTGATCCGGGTCTTCAGCCATTGCCCTTGAGCATATTCTGGCTTTCTTTTCAGTATTTTGTGTTTGGCATTGCTGACATGTTTACCTATGTTGGCCTTCTTGAGTTTTTCTACTCAGAGGCACCGAAAGGCCTTAAATCTACATCCACTTGCTTCCTTTGGAGCTCCATGGCCCTTGGCTATTTTCTAAGTTCTATATTGGTGAAATTTGTGAATAGTGCCACCAAGAATATTACTGCAAGTGGAGGTTGGTTGGCAGGGAACAATATTAACAGCAACCATTTGAACCTTTTCTATCTATTACTTTCCATACTGAGTTTGATCAACTTCTTTGTTTATTTGCTCGTTTCAAGGAGGTACAAGTACAGGCTTCAGGGTTCTACAGTTACTGGTGGTAACTAGGAGAAGTGAATATAGAGACACAAATGCCTTATATGATTACCGTTCGAACAGTAAAAGTGGGTTGTATTCTCTTTTTTTTTTTTGTCAAATGTATGTGAGAAAGAATTAAGGTTATGCACGTTTCTTTTCCATGTAATCTCTTTGAGTTAGAGTATAGTTTTCAAGAAATCCGTCTCAAGTTTGTATTCTACGTATCTCATGCCTTTGGACATATTTGATTTGTATTTTTCACCATTGCTTTTCAGATTTCTTTTATCTTCCTTCGTCTTCATATATTCTTAAAACATACAGGAACATTGTTGGTTTCCTTGAAAATGTCTATTCTGGCTCGCTTGTTCTCATTTCTAGCGGAATCATTTCAGCATCTCAACCTAGTACAACAATAAAATTTTATCTTATTAAATAGGTCGGCTACATAGATAAAGCAAGATCATTATACCTTATTTATATACCAAATTCTTTAATATTTCATTTATCAAAAAGTTTTTATTACGAAGCTCTTTAAACGTTTTTTGGGTCTAACACTACCTCCCTTTGCAGGATTCTCATACATTTACTTCACTTTTCATACCAACAATTCTAACAGTTCAACCTAAATGAAACATTTTACCTAATGAAAAAAAACACTTTTTACCTTATTTGTAAGATTTCATTTATGATTGACAAGCCTTTGAAACATAATGGTTAAATTTATCATCTTTGAGCAATTAACTAAACCTCCTTATTACTAAGCGAAACTTACAATAGAATGGAATATTATGGCGTATGCTATACATCCTCCCTTAACCAAACATCAAAAGTTTAATCTTTATATTAAATATAAGACAATTTTAAAATTCAATTTTCTCAGCTATAAACCATTAAAGGGAGTACATGCTATTCTAAAGTTTTTTTTTAGAAACAAAACGGATTATTGTAATATTAATATAATTGTTACCACTTAAATTATCTTCCTTCATATATTAACTTGTGTGTTTAAATTGTTTTACAAAAAAAAATTCTCTATTAATTTCTGTACTCTATTACCGAGGTTAACCACTTTAATTAGATTTTTTAATATTGGGATGGTATCTGAAGTGAGGATATGCCACAGCATCACATGCTTTATTCAAGCATAACACAGCTCAACGCAACAAATGTGTGTCCTAATCTGATCTGAATTGGTATGGCAAACGAGGCGGTGTATTCAGTGTGGGCGATCCCACCGCAAGACGTGAGTGGCAGATTCACAAAACTCATGAGCGCTCTCCGATCCGAATTCGGCGGCCCCCACTTCGAACCCCACATCACGGTGGTCGGAGCCATCAAGTTGACCCCCGACGACGCCCTCAACAAGCTCCGATCCGCGTGTGAAGCCCTCAAGCCCTTCCACGTCACCGTCGACCGCGTCGCCACCGGCACCTTCTTCTACCAGTGCGTTTATCTCCTCCTTCATCCCCAATCCCAACTTCTCCAAACCAATCAACACTGTTGCTCCCATTTCAGTTACACCACCTCAACTCGTAAGTCATCTGCCGTTTTCCTAAGTTTAAGGTTACATCATACTGTCTAGGTCCCTACGTTATAATTTTGAATTTGATAATTAGGTCTTTGAATTATTTCTTCGTTTGTAATTAGGTTCTTGTCAATGTTTCAGTTGGGGTTAAGTTAATAGAGAATTTAGAGATATCAAAGAAAAAATTTGATGCACTCTGTGTTGGATTAGACTCATGACTAGTGACAAATTTCGAAATAGTTTAAATGCTTGCTTAAAAATCAAACATATTACTCAATTCTTAATTAGGAATTAGGTCTCTAAACTTGATGGAACTTTCCGACGATGTCCCCCATCCATTAAGGACATGGTCACTACATTGTCCAAAAGGTTTCTGACAATCCCTAACTAATGAGGTAGCTTTTAAAATGAGTTAGGTTCACATTCAATCACAAATGACCTACCTAAAAATTTCTCACATAGCTTATGGACTTGCTATATAAATATATCATAAGATAATCTCTTCCAAGTTTCCCTTGTTATGAAAGTGTTTGAAAATCAGAGTAATTCTTCAGTTTGCAGGTCTTAATGATGTGTCCCAAACCCAATACCGTAGTGTGGAAGGTAAGAAAGCCTAGTGTCAATGCTATAGTTTGGACTTTTGGAAGATAAGGTAGAACATTACAGAACATAACATATGTTTTTTATTCTGTTTGTTTAGTGTTGTACTTTTAAAATAGAGCAGAGCTGAACAAAAGGATTGAGTGCTTTTTTATTTGTGTTATGAAAACATAAATGTTGATGTGATTATTTCCAAACTCACACTAAAAGGTGGAATGTTTGGGTTCTATTGAAAAGGGTGGAACCGAAGAGATCGGAACAGAACCACTTCATTTTATTTGATTCTATTTGTTTGACAAATGCTACATCAAAGTCATGGTTTTTGGGTTTTCTTGTTACTGTTGCATATCTTGTTTGATCGTGCAGCTTACATGCCACACTTGAGCCTTCTTTACGGGGATTTGAGTGATGAAGAGAAGCAAAAGGCTCAAGATATAGCTAATGCTCTTGATGACAGTCTCTGTGGCTTGAGCTTTCAAATAAGCCAGCTCGCGTTGTACAAAACAGACACGGAAGACAAAACTCTCAAATCCTGGGAGAAAATTGCCGAATGCACTCTTAGTCCTAATTAGCCTGTCTCAATGCTATCTATCACAAGCTGTTGTATACAGCAAACAACATAACTCTTTTGACCTCTATTCTTGTTCTCTTGTAAAATAAAGTATTGGTTTTCTACATTTGCATTGTGTTCTTTTTATACCAAGTAGTTGTCTTCTTAGTCTTTCGGCAATGTGTTAAGAAATTTCCACTCCGTAGATAATGCTGAAGAAGAGACACTAATACAGTAATACTTTTAGTTGTTTCTCTGCTGAGCAATTGACATATTTTAAGACAACAGGTACCTAGTATTATGAATATTATATTCAAAATAGATGTTCATAATATGCCTATAAAAGGAAGTTATGTGCCTTCATTAGGGATGGGCAGAAAAACACTTGCTTAGTTCCTTTCTTTCTTCCTCTTGCGTTATCCCTCTTTCTCAATTCTAATTTCCTTTTTTTCATTAAAGTTTAGAGTTATTTTATAACACGTTATCAGCACGAGGTTCTGATCAACTGAGATCTAGTTAAGACTAAAAGAGGCATACCACTAACTCACTATAACTTATAATGCAATGCTGACCCATTATTTTATGTCACAAGCATGCCACTATATGTATTATATACTTGTTATATGCGTGATATTATATATATATATATATATATATATATATTATATGCTTATTTTATTCTATATGTCACGGTCATGCCACTTTATTATATATATTATATGTTTATATGTTTATTGTATGCGTGATATATTATATGCTTATTATATACGATGATCACACTTTCCACTACACTGCTTGCTATTACTTGATTTTATATCGTTAATTTTTTTTTTAGAATTGGTATTTAATATAATATATTTTATATGAATAAAGGAATTAATAAATAAGATATGCATTAAAAAGGATTCAAACCCAGGATTTATAACATAGTAAGTTATCTAATATCTGAATGATGTTTTATGAAAATTTTAAAATTTCAATACTGGATCATTTATGTGAAATTTTAATTTTCAATATATTGAGTGTTATCTGACTTGTTATTTATAATTTCTTACATAGAAATACATATGGCAAATATTACCAACCTTGAGTTTGTGGCCCTTGATATTAGTAGCAAGAACTATCTATCATGGACATTGGATGCTGAGATTCATTTAGATGTAAAAGGTCTTAGAGACACGATTAAAAATAGAAATCAAGCATCCAGTCAAAACAAAGCTAAAGCCATGATATTTTTACGCCACCATATCCATGAAGGGTTAAAAAATGAGTACTTAACAGTTAAAGACCCTCTCGTTTTATGGAACAATCTAAAAGAAAGATACGACCATCAAAAGAATATAATTCTTCCAAAAGCCCGTTATGAATGGATGCATTTGCGCTTTCAAGATTTTAAAACTGTAAATGAATATAATTCTGCGCTATTTAGAATTACTTCAAAATTGAAGTTATGTGGAGAAAACATCACTGAAACTGATATGTTAGAGAAAACATTCTCCACTTTTCATGCATCCAGTATGCTCCTGCAGCAGCAATACCGCCAAAAGGGCTTTACAAAATATTCTGAATTGATTACTTGTCTCCTTGTGACTGAGCAAAATAATGAATTGCTTATGCAAAATCATAAATCTCGTCCAACTGGAACTGCTCCATTCCCAGAAGTGAATGTAGCAACACACGATCATCATACTCATGATCGTGGTCGTGGACGAGGTAATGTTAGGGGACATGGTATTGGTCGTGGTCGTGGATATGGTTATGGTCATGGTCATGGTCGAAGTCGAAATGACAAATCGTCATTTGTATGGAAAAGGGAAAAGATATTCAGAGTAGCGAACAAACAAAAAATATTTGTTATCATTGTGGTAGCCAAGGCCACTAGGTTTGTCGCACACCAAAACATTTGATTGATCTATATCAAAAATCCCTTAAGAATAAAGAGGAAACAATAGAAACAAATTTTGCTGGTATGGATGATGTTTATACTCCCTTTGATATTGATGATTTCCTTGTTCTTCCTGAAGAAGACATTGACCACTCGGTTGGGGAGGGAAGTGCCCCTAAATAAATTATTTTAATGTTTCATGTAATTTGTTTTGTTATAAATTCTATCTTTATCAATAAAATTTTATGTTAAATATTTATTTTTGTTAATTATATTTTTAACTCATGATTTATTATTATTATTATTTGAAGAATGAATGCTCATGTGAATGAAGAAGATATATGTCTCGCAGACAGTGTAACAACTCACACTATTCTCAAGAATGAGAAATATTTTTACCATATAGTAAAACAAGCAAATGTCAATACTATATCTGGTAGTATAAATATAATTGAAGGCTCTGGCAGAGCCAGTATTTTGTTACCTGGAGGAACAAAATTGCATATTGAAAATGCATTATATTCTACGAAGTCTCAAAGAAATTTATTGAGTTTCAAGGATATCCGCAGAAATAGATACCATATTGAGACCACAAATGAAGGAAAAGATAAATATCTTTACATCACAAAGTTAATTTCTGATAAGAAATGTATATTGAAAAAATTGCCTTCATTTTCCTCCGGTTTGTACTATACTTATATTAGTATAATTGAAATAAATGTTATTGTAAACCAGAAGTTTACAAATAAGAATGACTTTGTTATCTGGCATGAACAATTAGGCCATCCTGGATCAATTATGATGCAAAAAATAGTTGAGAATTCAAATGGTCATTGTTTGTCCAGCAGAAAAATTCTGCAAACTAAGAATTTTTCATGTGCTGCTTGTTCTCAAGGAAAATTGACCATTCGGCCATCACCAATGAAAATTAGGAATGAATCACTCATATTTTTAGAGCGTATACAAGGTGATATTTGTGAACCAATATACCCTTCATGTGGACCATTTAGATATTTTATGGTTTTAATTGATGCATAAACTAGATGGTCACATGTTTGCTTATTATCAGCTCGCAACCAGGCGTTTGTGAGATTACTAGCTCAATTAATTCATTTAAGAGTTCATTTCCCTGATTATCCAATTAAGAAAATATGCCTTGATAACGCTGGTGAATTCATATCTCAATCATTTAATGATTATTGTATGTCCATTGGAATTGATGTTGAACATCCTCTAGTACATGTTTATACACAAAATGGACTTGCTGAATCATTGATTAAATGTTTGAAATTGATAGCAAGACCATTGTTAATGAGATCAAAACTCCCAATTTCAACTTGGGGACATGCAATCATGCATGCGGCAGCACTTATTCGTATCAGGCCTACAAGTTATCATGAATATTCTCCTTTACAATTGGTTCATGGTAAAGAACCAAATATTTCCCATCTAAGAATCTTTAGAAGTGCGGTATATGTTCCTATTTCTCCTCCACAATGCACTAAGATGGGACCTCAAAGAAGGTTGGAAATATATGTTGGATATGAAAGTCCATCTATAATAAAATATCTTGAACCCTTAACAGGGGATTTGTTTACAGCTCGTTTTGCTGATTGTCATTTTGATGAATCTGTTTTCCCACCATTAGGGGAAAAAAATAAACAGTTGGATAAAAGGATAAGTTGGAATAAGATATCTCTCTCATATCTTGATCCTCGAACAATGCAATGTGAACTAGAAGTTTAGAAAATAATTAGTTTGTAAAATTTAACAAACCAATTACCGAATGTATTTGCTGATCCAAAAAGAGTGACTAAGTCACACATACCATCTGTTAATACTCCAATAAAGATTGATATCCCTGCAAGACAATCTAAAATTGCAAATGAGTCTGAAGCCAAAATAAAACGTGGCAGACCTGTTGGTTCTAAAGATAAAAATTCTCAAAAAAAAAGTAAATAAAGAAAATGGTCGAATCGAGGATATAAAGACTCCAGTAAAGTCTCCTGACATAATCAAGGTTTCAAATCCAGAAAAAACCAAGGTACCTGAAATTAATAAGAATAAAGAGATCTCTATAAATTGTCATGGATGGAATACAATGGAATCGACATGAAGTCGATATTGATGAAATTTTTACATTCAAAGTAGCTCTTGATATTATAAATAATGATAACAATCATGAGCCAAAATATGTTAAGGAATATGCATAAAGAAATGATTGGCCAAAGTGGAATGATACAATGCAAGAAGAGTTAAACTCACTTGTAAAACAAAAAGTTTTTGGGCCTGTAGTCCAAACACCTGGAGGTGTAAAACCAGTTGGATGGAGGTGTAAAACCAGTTGGATACAAATGGGTCTTTACGAGAAAAAGAAATAAAAATGGTAAAATTGTGCGATATAAAGCAAGACTTGTTGCACAAGGTTTCTCACAAAGATCTAGTATTGATTTTGAAGAAACATCCAGTCATGGATGCAACTACTTTTCGATACTTAATAAGTTTGGCAATCTGTGAAAGGCTTGATTTATGCCTTATGGATTTTTTGCAGCATATTTATATGACTCACTTGAAAATGACATCTATATGAAACTCCTTGAAGGATTTAATTTTCCTGAAGCATACAAGACAAATCCTCGAGAAAATTATTCAATTAAATTGAATAAATCTCTTTACGGATTGAAACAGTCTGGACGCATGTGGTACAATTGTCTCAATGAGTATTTGTTGAAAGAAGGGTATAAAAATGACCCGATTTATCCATGTGTTTTTATGAAGAGATTTGGAAAAGAGTTCGTTATAATTGCTATTTATGTAGATGATTTAAACATCATCGGAACTCCTAAAGAGCTTTCAATGGCTGTAAATTGCTTGAAAAAAGAATTCGAGATGAAAAACTTGGGAAAAACAAAGTTTTGTCTCGGATTACAATTAGAATATTTAAATGAAGGAATTTTGATGCACCAAAAGACTTATACAGAAAAGGTGCTAAAGCGGTTTTATATGGACAAATCACACCCATTGAGCAGTCCAATGGTTGTAAGGTCACTTTAAGTGAGCAAAGATCCTTTTCGACCTCAAGACAAAAATGAAGATCTACTTGGTCCTGAAGTACTATATCTTAGTGCAATTGGTGCACTAATGTATCTTGCTAGTCATACACGACCTGATATATCATTTGCTGTCAATTTGTTAGCAAGACATAGTTCTTTACCAACAAAAAGACATTGGAATGGAATTAAACACATATTCCGCAACCTTAGATGTACAATGGACATGGGTTTATTTTTCCCATATGTATCTAAGACAAACCTAATTGGTTATGCAGATGCGGGGTATTTGTCTGATCCTCATAATGGTCGATCACAAACAGGTTATTTGTTCACATGTGGTGGTACAACAATTTCATAGAGATCTATAAAGAAAACGATACAGCAACATCATTTAATCATGCTGAAATTCTGGCATTATATGAAGCAAGTCAAGAATGTGTTTGTTTGAGGTTTATGATTCAGCCTATTCAAGAAACTTGTGGCTTACATGTTGGAAAATTACCACCAACATTTGTGAAGATAATGCAGCTTGTATCTCTCAGTTAGAGGAAGGTTATATTAAAGGAGATAGGACAAAGCATATTTCACCAAAATTTTTCTTTACTCATGATCTTATAAAGAATGGTGAAATAAATGTCCAAAAAAGTCCAATCATGTGAGAATCTAGCAGATATCTTTACAAAATCATTACCAACCAAAGTCTTCGAGCAATTAGTACAGAAGATTGGTCTTTGACGCTTACATAAGTGTTCTGATGAGGGGGAGAATTAAATACTTGTACATTAAATTAATTATTTACTTTGTAAAGAATGTTGTACTCTTTTTCCTTCACTAGGTTTTTATCCCACTGGGTTTTTCCTAATAAGGTTTTAACGAGACACATTCTAAAATATGAATATCTAAGGGGGAGTATTATGAATATTATATTCAAAATATATGTTCATAATATGCCTATAAAAGGAAGTTATGTGCCTTCATTAGGGATGGGCAGAAAAACACTTGCTTAGTTCCTTTCTTTCTTCCTCTTACGTTATCCCTCTTTCTCAATACTAATTTCCTTTTTTTCATTAAAGTTTAGAGTTATTTTATAACACCTATGACCCTTTAAATTTGGTCAATATATTATGATATATGTTGATCATTCAAGTCTAATGAGTCTTTAACTTTACCCCAGGATTGCAAATCTTTTCTTATATGAAATACTAGATTATATATATATATATATATATATATATATATATATATATATATGCACGGTATATTTATAAATAAAAGTATCACTTAATATATTATTGTGTTATATATTTTAACAAAAAATATCACACTTAAATATTTTTACAAGTTCAACATTATAATCAACATTTTTATTTAATTAAATAGAATATAAAAAGATAAAAATTATAAATATAAAAGTTCATTTTCATTTTCTATTTTATATATTTTTAAATAAATAAAAAATTATAGAAAACATTCAATAAAATTGAAATAAATAAAATCATTAATCAATGTTTAGTTTAATAAATAGATATATAAAATAAATATTCATAAGTTAACTTAGGAATTACAATTTTTTGACATAAGTAGGTGTTGAACTGGTGACCAGAAAAAAAAAACGAAAAGTTTTACTATTAGACCAAATGTTTCTTTTCCTACATGTATGGTAATCATATTATATATATATATATATATATATATATATTATAACATTTAATATATTTATAAATATTCAATATATTATTCAATATTAAATATAATTAATATATTGTAATATAATTATATAATTTAAAATATACTCCTCGTAAGTACATTTAAAAATATCAAATGTATTTTTGATAATATATTTATTATATATATATATAACACCTAAATTCGAATAATGAACCCAAAAGAAAATTCTTAGATTTTTAGAATTTATTTTTTTTTATTTTTGTGTACAAGATTTGGTAATTTATGCATAACTTGAGCTATAAAATTGTGATCAAAGTGAATCCAATTGACACATCTTTGTTGCTTAGATACCGACAACTTTTATGAATGAAAGAAAGGCTAATTCATCCTAAATTATTCCTAGTGCAACATTATGCATATTTGTCATGTAGAGAATTTTTAGTAGGGATGCGTTGGAATATTTTATGCATAACTTGAGCTATAAAATTTTAATTGAGGTGAATTCAATTAGTACATCTTCGTAGCTCATATATGTACAACTTTCATGAAGGAATGAAGGAAGGGCTACTTTGGCACAAAAAATTCCTGACGTAACAAAATGCTGAACTGTCATACCAAAATTGTCAACATCAATAAAAAAAATGCATATTTTCTTTAAAAGGTCTAATTTACCCATAAGCTCAAACTACCCAAATTTCATCCAAACAAGACTAAAATTTGCCACAAGCTAGTAAATATCATTTCTAAATTAATGGTTCAAGTCTTATATCAAAATTCTGTTCCAATTAAATTTCATGTATATCGGAATGTTTAGGCCAAAAATGGGCATTTTACATGACATGTGAAATCATAATTGGTGGGTTTTGGCACCAAAACCTTATCACTTATATCTTAACACATCTATTTAGGACTTTTCCCTCACACTATCAAGTCATTTTATCACACTATCAAGTCATTTTATCACCATCTACCGCAAATTGCATAATTTCTTAGTTCAAGCATAATTCAACATGTACTTCATGCATTTTCGCTTGTAAAACATGGTAATGTGCTACATCCCGTCTAATAATCCACATAATGCATTCAAACACAGTTTCTACTCATATTTCTATCATAACTTACGAGTACTAACAATTCCTACTCATTCTGCCAAAGCGGATACAATACTAACAAGGCATACCATCACACATATATATAATTCACACAAATCATTTACATGGCTCTATCATGCATAACTTGGTCACTAGCATTATCATCTAACTATATATAACCACACATGCATATAAGTAAGTATACACTCAACCTTTAATGAGGTTTCCGACCATATATAACCTATTACAGACAAGTCAGCCAAGGCATTGTAAGGGAATCCCATCAGGGTCAGGCAGCGGAAACAGAAAGGATTCCCAAAAAGAATTACAAACACAAATGTCTCAAGGCTTTATGCAAAATTAAAATTTTTAATTAGGGTTTACCTCTTATAGACGCAAAACAAGTTCCTCGATCGAAGCAATTGTAGCTTCGCCCTTAGGAGTCTACACGAGCACTCCTACCAGAAAAACAAAGTTCCGAATACTAGTACGGAAATTTGATTATAGTCTAATTTTTGAGCAGCAGCCTATGAACATCTCATGCTCTATATATAGGCTTAGGTCTTGACCTGAGCTCTCATTAAATATTAGGATCCTGACTCATTCTAAATGAGTTAGGCCCAAATAGTTTTATTTTCAGTCCAACTAAAATAAAACTATCCTCTGGAGGGCTTACTCTATGTGTGTGACCCTATAGGTAAAATATTCGGTTATATTAATATTAAACTATTTTATTATTAATATAAAATAAGAGTGGTATCTAGCAATACATCATTATGTCTGAATATTATTTATCATCGACATGACCTATAAGTGATAATTATTTTATATATTTATTCCTTTTGTCACGATATCTAATTGGGCCCAAGGCATGGTCGTCGTCATCCTTGTATGGCCTAATTCATTTTACTTGATACTAGAGTAGACTTTACAGAATAAATATCTAAGATTTATTCGTCCTAACATGGCCATGCATTTTGTTAGTCTCACTCCATCAAGTGGCCCATAGATATCATTCTTTTCACATAGGAGAGACAAATTCCATCTACATTACTCACATCCCTCTGCATAATTTGTCTATTGCTTAATCACAATCTTTATGGTCATCTTATTACAGATAACGTTTGATTGTATTAAAATAATAAACTCTTTATCTAGGAATCGTAGTGACTTCAAGTCGAAGGACTATATACCATTATCACATTGAGAACCGTTTATGACACTTATGTAACGATCCATGCAACGTTCTCATGGTAGGTCTATCTAGTACAACATTACTCTTAATGTGTACCTGTATAAAGACTTGATATCATATATCCATGATTTGTGAGATCAAATCATCAGTACATTCACACACTAATCTTAATATATTTACATGTCCCCATATAAATACTTGATTAGGGACGTTTTAGGAATAATTCTCATATGACCTATTATTCCAGGATAAATAGCATTAAAATTAGTCTAAAAACTGAAAATACTAATTTTATTGATAAGTTAAAATTGATACATTAATAGTTCATAGTGCATACACCAATAGGCATTACATTACATCATAAGACCTAATCAAAATATACATATTTATATATAGCTCATCTCAAAATTAAGATCTCATATTGCCAATCACCATTGGCACCTCACCAATCACCTATATATGTGAAATTCATTGTAATTAACAAAAAATGGTAGAAGAGTGAGCAATTATATATTAAATGACAAATATTGGCCAGATTACACCAATGCAACATATTCAAGTCAATCCAACACATATATGCTAATGCATATGCATGCGGATCTGACTTTATTTGATGGGATTATATTGCAGTATTTAAGAATTCAACACATAATACATTTTCACCTGTACTAAATGGTACGCCCATTTACAATATCGTCGCTCTTAGCGACTGCGAGACCTTAACTTAACTGGTATTACGGGTTAGCCCTAAAATCCATACCTAGAGTAGTTGTGGAACCCTAAGTAACCACCACAGAGCCTTCTCACAAAACCCTTGCATCTTATAAATAGCTTTATACAAATATTATGTCAATCACCAATAAAATAAACAACACCTCCTAATTATCATCACCAGGGGTTACCACTTGATTACCATTATCAAGGGTTTTTCATTCATCAACAACACATGGCATGCACTTATTACTAACAACCACAAGCTAATTCTAGTTGTTCTTACCGGTGTGAGGGTCCGAAGTTACCCTCTTGGAACCGGTGTTGAAAATCTCTCAAACTCTCACTTTTTCATCATCTCAGTGGGAGTACGATATTGTACACATAGCTCTAGTGGGGATCCTATGTTCTTCGTGTTCAAGGTTTTACTTGAGTCAATTCCAACCGTACTTGAATGGGACGCACCGGAGGTGTACCTGCAAAAGGGATTTTGATGCTTAAGTTAGTACGGTATTACGGACTAAAAGTGATTACGGAGGTATTAAGTTCAGAGTTATCAAAAATATGTTATGTTCTAATAAATGAGTAGTATTTATAATTCTTCCTTAATCACAAGTGGTGATTTGACCTCTCCTGACAGGATTCTGGGATTGCATCTTTGGTAGATGCACGTTGCCCACTTGCATCTGACTCTAACTTGCAACAGCTTTCCTAACCGGGGTCTATTTACTTATTCCGTACGAAACCTCGACTGTTTAATGTTATTTAGAGTATTTAAACTGATATGATTACATCGGTATTTGTGTGCCTTGTCTAGATTTCAAGTTTTAAGAACATCTTATTTTTACCTTTATTCTGGGTACTTACCTTGTGGGCCGGTATTCACACCGGATCACTAGCTTATATAGCATGATTACCATTATCATGCATCACATTAACACACTTACCATCGTCAATCTCAATTCATATTGTTAATCATTCATTTTTACATCAAAACATCATCATCATGATCATCCACAACAATTCATCATTATTCACATCATGATTAATGACATCATTTATGCATCATTTACATCACAATAATTCATATTAATATTAATTTCATTCACTCATCAACCACCTCGTCATCATTAAGAAACAATAACAATTCACATCATAATTGATAACATCCTAATCTCAATCATCAACACTCACATCACTAGTAGTTCACCATCACTAATTTTTAGCAATAATTTTCAAACAAAACATTAACCACATTATCAATTTCATCTAACAATTTCATCACATTTATCCGAATATATTCTAAATATATTTTCACTTATAATTCATACATTTAATATATATCACTCACTTTCTACTTGGAATTGAGGAAATTTACTATTTTTTTGGATTTCAACTTGGTTTAGGGGTCCAACCTACACAAAACACATTCCCACATTTACCGATCAATTAACCGTTCATTAAAGACAAAACCCCCTATTTGGTCCTTGTCTCTGTTATGGTTGGACATTTAGGTCCTCTGTTTAGTTAGTTAGTCTGTTTGGTCCCCAACGTCCATGTTTGTCGGACAGTTAGGTCCCCGCCGTTAACAGACACCAAACGCCCATTGGAAGTAGGTGACGTGGAGCGTTATGTGCCAACTGGGACATCTATGTGAGCATGAAACGACATCGTTCCCATTTGATGTGTTAGTGAATAAAAACGATGTCGTTTAGGTTGCTTAAAACGTCGTCGTTTTATTTGGTCAAAGTAAACATCAGATAGGACACTGGGGACACATTGGTCCCTCTCTCGTTGGCGAACCCTAATCCCCCAAATCTTTGAATTCTCTCTCAAACCCCTAATCCCCTCAATTCTCTGAATTCTCTCTCGAACCGTAATCCCCCTATTTTCTCAAACCCTAATCCCCCACATTCTTTATTTGGATCCTAATACCGTAGATTCTCCGATCTTCCCAAGTGTCTTCCCAAGTGTGTCACGTAAAGCGAAACCCGAAGCCTGAATTCATCGGTTATGGGAGATGATGTTGAGGTTAGTAAATGTTACGGTTTTTTATGTAGCTTCCCCAATTTTTATTTTTTTTATGATGTTAGGATTTTTTATAATGTTACAATTTTGTGTCTTCTATTGAGTTCGAACATATTTCGTGGGCTGTTCAAACATGTTTTTCAAACTTTTATTGATTTTTTTGAGTTGTTATTGTATCTGTTAATGAAGGTTTAGGGTTGCATAAGGTTTAAAGCTGGTTATGTTGTATTATTTTTTGAGCATGTATGGATTTGTGTGAGTTGTTATAGTGTCTGTTAACGAAGATAGTTGGAAATACTTAGGGTTGAATGGTGTTTGTGATATAATTTATTTTTTGAACCTGTGTTTTTTGTTTTATGTTTATTATTATGCCTCCGTCTACTGTCATACTTCTGTTAATTGAGGTATACCTATTGATGTTTATGTGTTCTTTGTTCTGTTAGTGGTATGTTTAATTATTCTGTTAGTGGTATGTATAGGTAGCATTCTAAACTTTATTTTGTTGGTAATTTGGGGTAGGATTTTTGGATCAGGCTGCATATTGGAGGTAGGTTTATTGTTAATAGTCATGGAAAAAAGGCTATATAGGGGGTAAAGTGGAAGAGTAGGAGAAGTTGGACCCTGATTATATAGACTTCTTTGCCTTCCATAGGTTTGTTGAAAATTATGGCTACTGTAGGATAGAGAAGATCTATTGGTATGACCCCAAATTTGATATGAACGAAGGGTTGAATGTGTTGGAAGGGGACAAAGATATATTGGAAATGGTGAGATGTGCTAATGATAACCAGAAGGTAATGGATGTATACTTTCAGCATCCAGTTGATGAGACAGTGTTAATGGATGTAGATGAGGGGAACCCTGTTGAAGCTGATAAGGTGAAGGTGATTGTTAGGGTGGATGATGAAATTGATGGTGTTAGTGCTAAGAGTAGTGAGACTAGTGAAGAAGATATTGGAGGGGGTGTCAGACCAGTGATGAAGGTTTAGAGGATGTAACTGAGGATTGTAACAAGAAGAAACAGAAAATGAAGGTTTAGGAGAACAAGAAATCAGCAACTCCTACCATATTTGACAGTGACACTGATAATGAGGATGTAGTTAGAGGAAATGGGTTGGGTGGTGAAGGCATTGATGGAGGTTTTGATGACTCGTGGGTTTCAGAAGAGTTGAAGACCCCTCAAGGTTCAGGTGATGAGGATGAGGAAAGAGACGTCTATCCTCAATACAATGAGACAGCTACCTTTGGCCATGTAGTGCTTGAGTGTGAAATGGAGTTCTCTTCACTTGCTGTGTTTAAACATGCAGTGAAAGATTATAATGTATACCTAGGTAGGGAGTTTCAATGGGTGAAGAATGACAAGGTTAGAGCCAGGGCAAGGTGTAAGGACAAGAAGTGTGGTTGGGAAATCTTTTGCAGTTTGAACCAAGTTAGGCATTCATACCAAATCAAAACCTTCAATGACCATCATACATGTGTGAGGGTTTTTAAAAATTCAGCATGTGACCAGCAGTGGGTTATAGGGAAGTTGGTGAAGTATATAACGAGGCACCGCAATATTACACATTCATGTGTGTATGAATTGTTTAGAGAAAGATACAAAGTGAAGCTAGAGGATAAGATGATTTACAGGTCAATGAAGAGGTCCAGAGAAGTAATTGAAGGTAGTGAAAAGCAATAATTCACCATGTTGTGGGACTATTATGGGGAACTACTGAAGAGAAACCCAGGTTCAACAGTGAAGATAGAGTGTGAGCCACAGCCTGAAGGCCCCCCAGTGTTCAGTAGGATATACATTTGTTTAAAGGGGTGTAGAGATGGATTTATAGAGTGTAGGAGACCACTGGTGGGGCTTGATGGGTGTTTTTTGAAAGGATACTATAGGGGGCAATTATTGACTGTTGTAGGACAAGATGCCAACAACCACATATGGCCTATTTCTTATGGGGTTTGTCAGATTAAGAATAAAGATAATTGGAAATGGTTTTTGGAGCTTCTACATGCAGATATAGGTGACTACAAGGAGAGGATGCTAACATTTATGAGTGACATGCAGAAGGTATAATTTTTTAAACCCTTATGCTCTAGTGATTTTGAAACTGTAATACATTGTAATAACTAATGCTGCTATATTTTTTGTTTGTTTAACTTCTATAGGGGTTGATATCAGCACTGCAAGAAGTGATGTCTGGTGTGCCACACAGATATTGTGTGTGGCACCTATGGTAAAACTTCTCTAAGCAATGGAGAGGGAAAGAACTCAGGGGACTCCTATGGTAGGCAGCTAGGTCAACAACCCCGAATAAGTTTGAAATAAATATGATGAAGATTAGGCATGTGAATGACAAAGCTTGGATTATTTGGCTAAATTTCCAAAGGAGGCTTGGAGCAAGGCATTTTTTGATGAAAACTACAAAGTGGATAACATCACAAATAACAATTGTGAGGTTCTGAATTCTAAGCTTGTGCATGCCAGGTGCAAACCAATTGTAAGCATGCTGGAAGAGGTAAGGACCTACCTGATGGTCACCATAGGTAACCACAAGCTAAAGTTAACAGGACACGATGGGAAATTGACACCAATCCAGCAGAGTAGGCTAGAGAAGCACAAGTCTACAAGTAACAACTGGACAGTTGTTTGGACAGGTATCAGGTCATTGTTAGTATTATTGTGTAATGATTGTTTAACTATTATTTAACTGTTATTTAATTCTCTTTGTTATTACCCTGACTAGGTGATGGTGGGGTTAAAAAGTACGAGGTCAGTTGCTTTCCAGAGAGGGTATCTGTTGATTTGGGAACACAGAAGTGCAGTTGTAGAGTATGGCAATTGACTGGTAAATAGCATCCTCATTATTTAGTTGAAAGTGCTAATGATAATAAAGTATAGCTTATTACCTAATAGGTTACATGTTTCTTATAGGAATGCCATGTAAGCATGCATGTGCAGCCATAGCTCACAAGGAGAGAGACCAAAAGACCACTGCCATGTTGGATTGACAATGGCAGCTTGGGATGCAACCTACCAGCATTATATAGAATCAGTACCAGGTTCAGAGTTTTGGGAGAAAACAGAGTTTATCCCACCAATTCCACCAAATATTCAGAGGACTATTGGTAGACCCAAAAAACAGAGAAGAAAAGTGGGTGACAATACCCAGGGGTCAACAGAGAAGGATGCAACTAACAATGCAACTAACAATGGGGAAAACAACCATAAAAAGAAGATGAAAAGGAGACTGCAACCAAGAAAATATGGTGAGTATGGTGAAGTTGGACATATGAAGCTTTCATGTCCAGTTGCTAGAGATAAGAGAAGAGCTGAACAAGAACAGGCTGCCAACCCCACATAACAACAGACCCAAGAACTTAACCCCACACCACAACAGACCCAGGAAGTTTTGGAAGTTACAGCCTCACAGCCAATGTCTCAGACAGATACCATCACACCTGTTAGAAGGAGTCCAAGGTTGGCAGCTCCTGCAGATCTCCACAGCCTCCTCAGTCAAGTGCAACAAGTTCACTACCCAACAACCAATATAATCTGAGGAGGAAGTTGCCATTCAAAAAGCCAGGAACCATGGTTTTCATAGAAACCCCTAGGAGAAAAAAATGATTATGTATTGAGCATTTTATGACATATGATGTATGACATTTTCAGGTCCTTTGTTCTATGACCTGTGAACATTTTATGTATTGACCAGTAATATATGACAATGGTTTTATGTATTGAACAGTCATTTTATCCATTGATGTTTATTGGGATTCATATGTTATTTTCAATGGTTACTTTCCAGCTACTGTGATGTTTTTACATGTTACTTTCCAGCATATTTGCTTAACTCATCATGCACAATGGACTACATAATGGAATAAAATGATAGCCAACAAAAACTGAAAACAATATTCCCATTAACTTTATTAATTCCTTTAATTCCATTGATTCCTTTAATTCTATTCATTCCATTAATTCTGTTAACTACATTAGTTAGCATCACAACTTTGCAGTTTTAGTTTACATTAATTGCTACACAAAATGGACCACAAAGCTACAAACTCAAATATAGGGCAACTCATAACTTTTTCTACATTAAAAGTTGGATCCTCATTACAACAGCATCAGCATATACAACAGCACCATTACATTTTCATCATCATTACAATATCCCACATAACACTTTTATCAGCATATACAACAGCATCATTACATTCTCATCATCATAACCAACAACCCCATTACAAAAAAGAAAACTATAACACAGTGAGTCACCAAAAGCATTTTCAACTTTAACAGTTCTTGTTGGGTTTTCGTGAACCCTTTCTTCATCAACGATTCCACTTGGGCCATGGCTTCACAAACAACCCTATCAGTATCACATTTCTGCCTTGACATCACAGACTCTATCTCTGTTAGCTTACACATTACCGTATTCTTCCATTCATCTTCATGGATTGCAAAATCCCCATCCTGGACCCAAGAAAAAAAATCACATTGGCCTCCATGGAGTCGTGCACATCTCCAAAATTGACGATTTGGATTGTGCACTGTGTGGGACACACGCAGCACACGCAGCGCAGGAGGGTCACCACAACGACAACGGAGACGACGTCGAGATTGGCTAGATGATGATGACGATGACCCCTGGGTAGGGTTTTGACTCTTCCCCTCCATGCTGACCAAAAATGCAAGAGATGAAGAAAAGATGGAGAAAACACAACAGAGGAGATGTTAATCAACAGAAAGAACAACACATAGCCCTCCGCGCGTGAGAAGGACAAGGGGAAGAACATGCAATCTTGTAGGGAGCCACTCTCGGAAGGAGAAATAAGTGAAGAAGAAGAAATGAAACTAGGGTTCCTGTGTGTAAAAACGGTGCCGTTTCATGCTCACATGGACGTCCCAGTTGGCACATAACGCTCCACGTCACCTACTTCCAATGGGCGTTTGGTGTCTGTTAACGGCGGGGACCTAACTGTCTGACGAACATGGACGTTGGGGACCAAACAGACTAACTAACTAAACAGAGGACCTAATTTAATAAAAAGAAAATAGTTCGAAAGCGTCAACTTACTAAACGCCACTTATTGAACACTCGTCATTATTAAGAATCAACAAAAATTCACATCATAATTGATAACATCATTTTAATCATCCTAATCTCAATCATCAACACTCATATCACTAACAATCCACCATCACTAATTTTTAGCAATGAATTTCAATCAAAACATTAACCGCATCATCAATTTCACCTAACAATTTCATCACAATTATATGAATATATTCTAAATATATTTTTATTCATTCATAATTCATACATTTAATATATATCATGTATCTCCCATCTGAAATTGAGGATTCCATTATTTTTCTCGGATTCCGACTTGGTTTAAGGTTTCACCTACACAAAACACATTCCGACAAAAGCGTCGACTTATTGAACATTTGAAGAATTTGAGATGGATGGGATGAATGGTGGTAAGTGGAAGATGGCACGATCGTGGTAAAGAGAAGAAATAAGTGAAGTCACTTTGCTTTTTGTTTTTTTTTTTGCATAGTGAGAAGAAGAGAATAGAAATTAGTTTTAATGTTTTATGGGTATTTTGGTCATTTGGCTCATCTTAAACTAATCTGGTAACTTTAAGTTATAATTAATAAATCCCAGTTTATTATTTAGTTACCAACCTATATCCCTAACCCTTTAGGAGCAATCCTGCTCGCCCTGTGTCGCATACGTGAATATGGCAGGTGAGACTCTCAACGGGATTTTTTTTTGCATACACAATGTCCCAAACTCGAGAACTTGCTTAAGCGTTACCAATTCGCTTAACACTTGTACCAACCATCGTTGGTATGTATATTTTAATTTTAAATTGGGATATTACACAATAAAAATAATAAATATTACTAAATATATTAAATAGAGTCGAATTTAACATGGATTCAAAAGTTTAAAGTTTAAGTTTAATTTCTATTTTCTCTCTCTCTCTCTCTCTCTCACACACACACACACACACACATATATATATATATATATATATATATATATATATATATATATATTAGTCTGTGTTCTATTAGTAAGATACTAACTTGACATTGTTATGTATTATTTATTTGGAGTATTGTGAAATCACTCTATTATGATATTTTTTTTATGTAAGTGTTGATTAACTGTTTTTGTTAATGAAATTTCATGGATCCAAAAAGAAATAAAGAGGAGAATCCATGAAAATTATGGCAAGATGTCTTTATTTCTTTTATCATAATATGATAATAGCATGTTCATTCTATTCCAATAGGATCGTGTGAAAAAATTTAAATTACAGAAATGTTTTTGTTATCATAGTGTGTAGCATGAGGAAGAGAGGCTATCATGTTGCATTATTCTGTACCATAAGTTTTAATAACAGTGCTTACTACTAACAACTGACTTATTAATGCATTATTATGATAAATCAAGTTCATAATCTTGAATTTTGTGTTTGTTAGTGGCTAATTAAGGTGAGCCGAATGTGACAGGTTTACATCGTTCAATACATTTCCACCCAACAGATTCAGTACAAGCTTAATTAAAAGAAAAAGCTGGCCCATGCAGGTCTCGAACCTGCGACCTTGGCGTTATTAGCACCACGCTCTAACCAACTGAGCTAATAGGCCACATGTTTGTTTTCAATAAAAAGTAATATCTATTTAAAAATTAAAAAATAAATATGAAGAGCCCTCTGTTTTTTTGTAGTTTTTGTATGTCAATTAATTAATATTTTATGCAATAAATTATTTTTTATAGGAGAATTTTCTATAAATTTGATTAGAAAACTTGATATAATAAATTGAAATTAGTTATATCAAAAAGAATATTGTAATATAATGGCTTAACTAATCAAATAATTTGAGAGTTATACATCTCTTTCAAACGTATATTTGGAATATAATATTATTTAAAAATGTTCAAATGCAAAAGAAAAGGAAGAAATTTGAAAGATTATAGAATATAGAGGATTAGGAAATAATTTATATAATTGAAGGTTGAGAATTTAATTGAAACAGTTTTTTTCATTTTAGCTGAAATGGGAATTTTCATTCGTGAGTTTTAATTAAAAAAGGTATAATAACAGCAGATACATGCTCGGTTTTGTAGATTTTCTTTTAAGAGAATTAATTAAAACATTTTAGATATAGAATAAAACTGATGGAGTGACTTGATTAATAAAATGTTAAAATTACCAATTGTAAGTTGTAACAAGTAAATTATTTTGAAATATTTACCTACTAAAACAAAAATTGTTGAGAGACTACAACTTTACATTAATCACAATAAGGGGCAAATAATTTATTGAATTATTAAAATCCTTTATTAAAGACTTTTCAAATTTATTAACCAGGTCATTTGACCATCATAATGATATTAATATCAACAACCCCATATTGACATGTATTATATCATATACGATATGGTGACATTTTTCCAAAGTATGAGGCTAAGCGTATAACTCATGCTATATGTATGATGTCTAATTAAGAGGAAGTTACACTAACACTAGGATACACCATAACACACTTACAGATACGTTAGAAAATATTTTGTTAGCAACAACATTATCTGTATGCACTTTATATAAAAGTACTAACACTGTTATCATTACAAAGGAATCACCATTGACCTCTATAATTCATTACACTTAAAGTACTTCCTTACGATTGAGCTCTGATATTACATATCATATGAGGATGGGTGGTTTAGGGGTAATTTGAGAAGGGTTGTTGGAAATAGGTTAAATACAAGGTTTTAGTTAGAGTGTTAGATAAGGGAGCAACATTTAAAATCAAGGCATCAAATATTATTTTTAATATCAACACAACAGAACGAAATAATGGCTAAGATAGGTGCTTGGGTGAGGAATGAGTGGGTCTGAGATGTAAAATGGTGCAGAGGGTTATTTGTCTATGAATAAGAATTGTGGTCATCCTTATCCCATGTTTTTCAAGGTTTTACTTGTGTGCGCAAGGATGTCTAAGATTATTGGTTATGGTTGGGGTCTTCTACAAGTTGTTACTCAATGAAATCCGCTTACATTATAGTCTTTTGAACCAACACTTTGACTTGTGGAATCACTCTTTTGTACGATTTTTCTAGTTAGATGTTGTTCCTTTTAAGGTAAGGGGCTTTGGACGGAAATTACTATTTGATCGAATTCAAACCAGACAAAATTTGTCTAAATGTGTAACTAAATTTGATGATTCATTTGTGCTCTATCTTCAATGGAGAATAGTCCTAATTTGTTCTTCAGTTATAAAATATTTTATTCATTGTGGCAGATGTGCTTTGATTAGATGGTTTTTGCTTAGTTATGCATAATGATTGTAAGCGTCATTTTGAATGTTTTTTAGGGTTAGGTTTTGAAATGTTTGGTATGCAGAGGGTAAGGACCCGCTCTCACAATGGATATAGATGTGTTACTCTCACTTTAATCTTACACCGGTCCAATGGGATCTGGCATTATATCACATTAGCTCAGTGGGAGCTCAATGGCAAATGCCTTCAATCCTTGATTCTGGTATGTTCCATGCTCTTGTCTTGGGACAAATGATTATGGTACCTATAAAGATTCTTCGATGCTTAAGTTAATATCATTTCTTAATAACAGAGCTATTAGAATAATAAATGACTTACCCTTTTTCATCATAAATGATGGTATTTATAACTATCGTAGAGATCTAACTTTTGATTTGACGTGTGTCACATGACTGAAGAGCTTACAAAAAAAGGTTGTTGCTTGTGCTTAAAGGTTGTTCTACTTTCGTGATTTTGGTTAGCATCCACACAATCCATCTTAAAATACTAGTCATATTGAAGACTAAGTAATTTGGATTTGTTAGATCTGTGTCTTTTACGATTACTTTTAATTAATATGTTTATCATTCCTTGGTTTAGAGGCTGATATCAATACCAAATTAAGTTTTGATATATATACTTAAAAAAAATTAACATGGAGTAAAATATATACACTTTTAACACTGATGAAACTAAAATTGCATGATTAAAATTGGGGACTAAAATCGTAAAAGAATCATAATTGTGGGACCAAATCATCAAAAGCATAATTATAAGCTTAGAAGAATCAAGTGTATCACTCAGGCAATTAACTGACTATAATTAAGTTTACATTAGTGTTAGAAACACACAGAAAAAAGAATATTTATATTGCAAGTCAAAGGCATGCGTTAATGTATTTGTGCTGTTGTTCGCCAATATATCTTTTTATAAGAAATAATTTTTTAAAAAAAGTTTATTAAAAATAATTAGAGATTGATTGTTGGATCTTAAGTGCGCGTGCTTGTTTCTCCTAAGGGATATTCAAATCTTGTCTGTCATAATTATAAGCTATTAGACTTCGGGTGCTGTTTGAAATAACTAATTGAATAATTTATTAAAGTACTTTATAATTTTTTATTTTAATAAGTTATTTGGTATAATTTATTAAAATAAATTATTTTTAACTTTTTTTATTAATTTTTATGATCAAGCTTATAATACTAACTACTATATAAAAATAACTTATTATATAAATTTTAATTAAGTTAGGTATTCAAATTAGGAGATTTGAATGTTTGTTGGATTTGGTCATTTCAGGTTTTTATTTCCAATATTTTTACAAAGTGGTATTGAAAATATGATTGGTTAATTTTTAAAAAATCTTAAACGTAAATATGGCCAAATAACTTGAAAACGGAAATGAAGAGTACTCTTTGTTTCCATTCCACCGTCTTCAGTGACATAGTTCCTACTTATATTTTTTCTCATAAAAAATAAAATAATTCTACAATATTATGTCCGATTTAAATATTAAAAAATAAAGCTTCAAATTCCAAGTCGTCGATCACATGGGGTGTGAGACAATAGTTGAAGTGCCATTATTATGATGATTAATAACACAATCGCCAATTTGGTAATCGCCACATCTTCTGATACAAAAATGGCAACATGATCATTAATAACCATGACTACTGCTGCAATTTAAACTCTACTACTTTATTCACGACTATGTGTTGTTTGGTTCCTTATAAAGATAATGAATCATTTTGTAATTTGTTATGATATAAATTTTCATATTACTGTCAGAATGGGGTTGGTTCTCGGGTGAATGAGATAGATATCTCTCTAGGATCCATAATTAGGGACTCAATTTTAAAAAAAATTATACTTGTAAAAATACTTTAGAATTATCTTTCAATCGGGGTTGTAATTAACTGTTAAATCGAATCGAACTAAACTGAATTGAGAACTGTGAAAACCCCTAATTGGAAAAAACATAAAATTAAAAAATTGTAGTTTTTAATGTGTTTCAATCTATACATGTTATTTACCATTATACCTTTTAGAATGATAGTTTAAGATAAATGAAATCAACGTGTAATCTTTTAAACAATAGGAGATTAAGTAAAATTACATAACTAATAATATTTTTAATATTGTGATTTTATATAATTGTTATTTTCATTTATTTGTAACTATAATTTGTTATAAACTCGTGCTAATTTAGTATGATTATGGCGTTAATTGACACTATTTTTGAATTCTGAGTTTTGTGTTTAGAAAACATAAGAATAAAAATGACATCAACTGAATTAAACCAATCGTAAGTGCTTTTGACATGCGGTTCAGATCATTTTTTCCTCAAAACCAAACCAAACGCTGTAAATCCCTACTAAAGACGCACGTCAAATAATGTTTCTGAAAAACAAGAGAGAGAGGAAATTAGGGTGAGAGAGAAGAAGGTCACTGAGTGCTTTTGCCAGCAAAATTGATGGCAAATATGTGAGGAGTAAAATTTTGAATTGTAATATGTAAAAAAAGTTTAATATAATTATGATATAAATATGCTAGTTTAACATAAGAATGATAGTTTAACATAAATGAAATCAACATGTAATCTTTTAAACAATAGGAGATTAAGTAAACTTACATAACTAATAATATTTTTAATATTGTGATTTTATATAATTGTTATTTTTATTTATTTGTAACTATAATTTGTTATAAACTCGTGCTAATTTAGTATGATTATGGTGTTAATTGACACTATTTTTGAATTCTGAGTTTTGTGTTTAGAAAACATAAGAATAAAAATGACATCAACTGAATTAAACCAATCGTAAGTGCTTTTGACATGCGGTTCAGATCATTTTTTCCTCAAAACCAAACCAAACGCCGTAAACCCCTGCTAAAGACTCACGTCGAATAATGTTTCTGAAAAACAAGAGAGAGAGGAAATTGGGGTGAGAGAGAAGAAGGTCAAGGAGTGCTTTTGCCGGTAAAATTGATGGCAAATATGTGAGGAGTAAAATTTTGAATTGTAATATGTAAAAAAAAGTTTAATATAATTATGATATAAATATGTAGTTTAACATAAGAATGATAGTTTAACATAAATGAAATCAATGTGTTGTAACACCCCTATTTTTATTTTTATATTAAAATTTTAAAGGAATTAAATTTTGGTTCTTTAGAACTTTTTAATCTACGTATTATTTATGATTTTTTTGAATTTTTTTTGGAATTTTTGAATTATTTTAATAAAATAATATTTTTTAAATAATTTTAAATTCATATAAAGTGACTTAAAATTAAAAATATTTATAAGAAAGTGAAGTTAAATTATAAGAAAATTTTCTAAAATCTATTTCAAGTAGACTTATCTAAAAATGATCGGTTTGAGAAAAAACTTGGTTTTTACCAATCGTAAAAAAATAGGAACGTTTCAATAAATTTTTATTAACAGAAAATTTTGGATTTTTAAAATTTAAACTTTATATTACTTATTTTAAAGTTAGTGAGGACTGATATAATATCGCTAAATTTCACAAAGGACTAATTTTGAATATTTAAAATATACCGAGTGAAAGGTTACTATTTGGCTTAATAATTCAGCCTACATTTACTATGCAAAACACTGTACATGTACGAAATTTTCAAAAGGTGTACAGTAACCGGGATTGAATTTTCAAAAAATGCATAATACTTTTATATTAAAATAATAGAATGTATAGTAATTTTTCTTCCCATAAATACCAAAGGAATTCTTCTTTAGAATCCACAATTTCAGATTAAGTTTTCTCAATATAGTAGTGCTAGTGAGATAGTGGTGGAAGTAAGAGAGAGAAATAAATTTTTTTGGAAGAAGGTTCTGCTAAAATCCTAAGGTAAGAATACCTTTCTTTTATATTTTTTAGGGTTATTTTTATATCGTTTTTAGAAATCTATTATTATACTAGAAATAATATTATTTTAAGTTATTATTCTGAATAGTAAAATACTATTTTAATAGTAAATTACTATTCAAATAGTAAATTACTATTTACTGTTACTATTTACCTTTACTATTCACGTTTTACTATTTACTATTACTATTCACAATTTACTATTAACTGTTACTATTCATGATTTACTATTCACTATTCACGATTTACTATTCATTATTCACTATTTAAAATTTACCATTTCTGCTTTAAGTAGTAATCTTAATTTTCATCTTGTAACTATATTAAAATGAAATTGGTATATTTTAGAACTCGGAGACGAGGCGCGCACAGATTTTCAATAACGAATTAGTATACAAGAGATAAGGGGGAGTGAGATAAGAATATAATATGAAAAGACATAAGAATAATGGGAGGAGTCCCCTACTCCTTTTAAATTTAATAATATTATTATTTTACAATATTAACTTTTTAACTTAAAATTTATAATAAAATTTAAATTAAATATCTGATGTAACTAACTCTAAAATACCTATGTAAATACCTGAATAACCTATGTGAACTAGACTTAACCTATTCAAGGACTTGGATTATTATAACCTGTATGGACTGAATTATACCTGTGCAAGGATTGAACTATATGGACCTACATAGACCCATGCGAAGAATGAACTATAAAGACTCAAAACAAATCTTATTAATCTAAATAACTATTAAGATTTGAATTATATTTATGAGTGATATTTAATTTATTTGAATTGTTTATAATTGATAATATTTGATTTTGATTGATATTTAATTGTGATTAATAATGTTTGATGTGATGGATGATATTTAGTTATGATTGATAATGCTTGATTTTGATTGATAATTTTATGATGTGGAGTTTGAGCATATAGCGAGCATGACGGAAAGCTAAAACTCAGTAAGAATTTTCTTACCTTACTCTTTAAATTTTTATTACTTTAAATCTTTTCTTCTTAGAAATTATTTTTATTAACTTTACTTTCAATATTTAGAATAAAAAAATAATAATTAGTATTTATTTTAGAAAGAAGACATTTTATGAAAATTAATTTATAACAAATTAAGACAATTAAATCTTGAATTAAAGAAAAATTTTATAATTTTAAGTATTTTTGGATTATTCTCTTTTAATAAAATAAAATTTTCAAAAGAAAATTATTTTATTTTTCCAACTTAATAACTAAAGATATTTGGAAATAATTGAGAATTCGATCTTGTTAAGATTCAATTTGAGAAAGATTATGTAAAGTTTTATATGAGAAAGTTTTGAGATATTTAAGGCTTAGAAACTCAATTTCAGTGAGATTTGAAAACTGTACCAAATTTATTTCTGTGGGACAAAAATTCAGAGAATTGAGAAAATGTACAATTTATTGAAATGATGTTGTAAACCTTTAAGGTATTTAATAATTGAGTATCTAAAAGCTTTAACCAACTAAATACGCGAGTAGTTCATGCATCATAAATCATTAAAGTGAAACAAAATGATATTGTCTTGGGACGGATTATAGAAACCGAGGATATATTAGAGGAGGCTTAATTACGAGCCTTAGGATGAGAGGGTGTGAAAGGGTGCTTCAAGGGACTTGGGGTAGCTCCCTAGTGTCAGGTACTTTCACAATAAAAACTTTCTCAATCTGACTAGTCTTTAAGTGTTTTCATGCTAGTTGAGCTGTTCATATTATTATTATCCGGACTTATAAAATAGTGTAAACTACTGGTTGGCCCAGTGCAAATTAAAATTTAAGGGCCCGCATATATAGGTAAGTTATGATGAAGATATTGTATAACATGCATGCATTCATAATTGATTGTGTATGTGATTGTGACTGATATTATTATGTATTGGTTTGTGAAAACCCTTTGTTGCTTATGTCTTATTCGAGAATATTATATTTTGTTTTTCACTCCTTTCTTCATGTTTTTATTTCATATGTTTTAAATTGATGGTTCGGAGGGAAGGATCGAAGAATCTCGACAGTAAATATAGTACGTTCTAGAAAGGAAGCTTAGTATGAATACCGTGGTCCAATGAATAAATGAAGTTATTAAGTAACTACTTCTAGGCGATGAAGTTTCCTCTCTTTCATATAATGTTTAGTATTTATTTTCTTTGGATGAATGTAAAATTAATTTATAAAGTTTTAATAATATTTATGAGGTATTTCAGAAATGATGTATGTAATTTATTCCGATAGTTTTCTTTTAATGATCATTTCTTTAAAAACAATTATGAATTTTTCTAGTATTTATTAAGGTGTAACAGAGGGTGTTATATGTGTAATCTTTTCAACAATAGGAGATTAAGTAAAATTACATAACTAATAAAATATTTTTAATATTATGATTTTATATAATTGTTATTTTCATTTATTTGTAACTATAATTTGTTATAAACTCGTGCTAATTTAGTATGATTATGGCGTTAATTGACACTATTTTTGAATTTTGAGTTTTGTGTTTAGAAAACATAAGAATAAAAATGACATCAACTGAATTAAACCAATCATAAGTGTTTTTGACATGCGGCTCGGGTCATTTTTTCCTCAAAACCAAACCAAACGCCATAAACCCCTACTAAAGACGCATGTCGAATAATGTTTCTGAAAAACAAAAGAGAGAGGAAATTGGGGTGAGAGAGAAGAAGGTCACTGAGTACTTTTGCCAGCAAAATTGATGGCAAATATGTGAGGAGTAAAATTTTGAATTGTAATATGTTAAAAAAAGTTTAATATAATTATGATATAAATATGCTAGTTTAACATAAGAATGATAGTTTAACATAAATAAAATCAACGTGTAATCTTTTAAACAATAAGAGATTAAGTAAAATTACATAACTAATAATATTTTTAATATTGTGATTTTATATAATTGTTATTTTCATTTATTTGTAACTATAATTTGTTATAAACTCATGCTAATTTAGTATGATTATGGCGTTAGTTGACACTATTTTTGAATTTGGGTTTTTTGTTTAGAAAACATAAGAATAAAAATGACATCAACTAAATTAAACCAATCATAAGTGTTTTTGACATGCGGTTTAGGTGATTATTTCCTCAGAACCAAACCAAACGCCATAAACCCCTACTAAAGACATACGTAGAATAATGTTTCTAAAAAACAAGGGAGAGATGAAATTGGGTTGAGAGAGAAGAAGGTCATTGAGTGCTTTTACCAGCAAAATTTATGGCAAATATGTGAGGAGAAAATTTTTGAATAGTAATATGTAAAAAAAAGTTTAATATAATTATGATATAAATATGCTAGTTTAACATAAATGAAATCAACGTGTAATATTTTAAACAATAGGAGATTAAGTAAAATTACATAACTAATAATATTTTTAACATTGTGATTTATATAATTGTTATTTTCATTTATTTGTAACTATAATTTGTTATAAACTCATGCTAATTTAGTATGATTATGGCGTTAGTTGACACTATTTTTGAATTTGGGTTTTGTGTTTAGAAAACATAAGAATAAAAATGACATCAACTGAATTAAACCAATCGTAAGTGTTTTTGACATGCGGTTTTGGTCATTTTTTCCTCAAAACCAAACCAAATGTCGTAAACCCCTACTAAAGACGTACGTCGAATAATGTTTCTGAAAAACAAGAGAAAGAGGAAATTAGGGTGAGAGAGAAGAAGGTCACTGAGTGCTTTTACCAGCAAAATTGATGGCAAATATGTAAGGAGTAAAATTTTGAATTGTAATATGTAAAAAAAAGTTTAATATAATTATGATATAAATATGCTAGTTTAACATAAGAATGATAGTTTAACATAAATGAAATCCACGTGTAATCTTTTAAACACTAGGAGATTAAGTAAAATTACATAACTAATAATATTTTTAATATTGTAATTTTATATAATTGTTATTTTCATTTATTTGTAACTATAATTTGTTATAAACTCGTGCTAATTTAGTATGATTATGGCGTTAATTGACACTATTTTTGAATTCTGAGTTTTGTTTTTAGAAAACATAAGAATAAAAATGACATCAACTGAATTAAACTAATCGTAAGTGTTTTTGACATGAGGTTCAGGCCAATTTTTCCTCAAAACCAAACCAAACGTCGTAAACCCTTACTAAAGATGCACGTCAAATAATGTTTCTGAAAAATAAGAGAGAGAGGAAATTGGGGTGAGAGAGAAGAAGGTCACTGATTGCTTTTGCCAGCAAAATTGATGGCAAATATGTGAGCAGTAAAATTTTGAATTGTAATATGTAAAAAAAAGTTTAATATAATTATGATATAAATATGCTTGTGAAATGAATTTTTAAATTCTTTTAACTCTACGTTATTACCCTAACATGAATTATTAATGTTATATTATTTTGTCATCTCTTCATGTTATTATTAATGAAGAATTGAATTAAAGTATGGTGTTATAGTCAGAAGTGTTATTGTTCATTTACAAATATAAAAAATTGATTTTAATTTAAGGCACTATTGTCAATTTTTGAATTTCAAGTACTATAAAACTTAATCATCATTTAAATTCTGAAACTATTTGATTAGATAACACAAAATAACATACCTATACATAAAATAAAACATAAAATTACATAAACAAATCCATAAAGTCCAACACAAATCAAAAAGTTCACACAATTAAGTCTATAAAATCATAAACAAGATGAAACTAATCAATAATGATCATCTATCAATCAAAATCTAATCCTCCAGTGTATTCTTTATCTTTATTTTCCTCAATTTCATCATCTTTATCGGACAGTACTTGCTCTCCAACAATTGCATCAATATCAAAGATAAGATCATCTGAAGTTGGATTATTTTGAAGTTGCTCAATATTGTCATCCGCTTCCCCAACAACATTGACATTATCATTTTCATTAGCAATGGGTGGTTGAAAAGCCCCTTCATCATTAGCAGCATTGGCATCCGCCTTGTGACGTCCCGTGTAATTTTCCGAATAAATTTTTCGCGTTTTTAAAAGATCATTTTAAAATTCATAGATTAAATTCAGAGTTCACGTAACAGTTGATAATTGCGGAATATTATCATACATACTAGTCGTGAATAATTAAATTCAAGAAAATATTTAAGTAGTGGAAACGATTTTAAAAATAGCAGTACATAACACGTTGTATTTATTACAAATCATAAAATTAGAATAAATTCGAAATCCAAGCAATAATTCACATAGGCATCAACCATAGCATCACTCTTCATTCTGGGTGACATTCACTGTAAAAATTAATGTAAGAGTGAGACAGAATATAGAATAAATATAAAATAAATAAAATTGCACAAACACAATCAACAACCCATAATGATATGATAAATATGCTAAACAAATTCATTTATATTTAATAAGTCTTTAATTTAGTCCAATGATGCTATGCTGGATCCATTTGGTTTGGTGGGAATACTGCAGTAAAAAGTCTCATAGAGACTCCAGTAGGAATTAGCATAACCATGAATCCCTACACTTTCATGGCTCCTGCGAAATTGAGTGCACAAGTAGGAATTAGCATAACCATGAATCCCTACACTTTCATGGCTCCTGCGAAAATAAGTGCACAAGTAGGAATTAGCATAACCATGAATCCCTACACTTTCATGGCTCCTGCAGAAATAAGTATACCAGTAGGAATTTGCACAACCATGGATCCCTACACTTTCATGGTTCTTGTGAAAATAGGGCTTAAACTCATCATAGAGTAACCCCCCACCAGGGTAGGCAATCATGGAACCCCTAAATTCCATGGTGCGTCCAATGCTTATGATGCATGAATGCTTTTAATTCTCTTTATCATTTAACATACCATGATATATCAATTTTCAAAACCACTTGGAAAACCACAAGTCCTCAAAGGACATATCACATATAATAATTTTCAGAATCATGGATTTACTGTTTCAACCACATGTATCAATAACCACAAGACATTCATGTATATATATTAATTTAGTCATTCATAATTATTTACCACCAAAATACACAAACTGAATGATGCTCATTAGACACTCATCAACATTCACAATACTTCATAATCACTCAAGAATTCAATAATAAATTGTTACCCATAGGGAAAATATCATTTTTATCCATAATAACCATTATAAGCAAACTTCAGCATTTCCAACAGCAACATACGTTAGTAAAATAGTCATAACATGAGAAAATCAAATCCTTTTCATGTGATTCTACTTTCTATAGCTCAATAACATAAATATCTACAATTTCATGAAGACCATAAATTCAAATTCTAAACAGAAACATCACTTATTCACAGAATACAAAACTGCCTCAAAGAGGATTTTTAAAACGTATACAGGTTAGTATTTTTAATGTTTCTGGAGCTACAAAAACAATTTTGACATGAAACCAGTTCTAAATTATTCTTAACATAAATATCTACAACTTTCATGAAGGCATCAACCACTAATTCTCACCAAAAAATTCCCAGTTTTAAAAATAAGATTCGGATTTCATAGTTAACAGATTTTCATCATGAACACACTTCTGTATTTTGAGCATATCTAGAGCTACAAGCATCTTTTTAACTACAAACCACTTTATATAGATCCCTAACATAAATATCTACAACTTTCATGAAGACATCAAAGTCTAAAAACGTATGTATGATTCCCAAAATATTCATATATACACAAAACACAAGATAAGTATTTCAATCGGACATGCTGTGGTATTTTGATCATAACTCATGATATACATATCCAATTCAGTCGTTTCAGGTCTCAAAATTCACATAATAAGAATATCTACAACTTTGATGGAGACACCGATCACTAATTCTCATTACAAAATTCCCAGTTTTAAAAATAAAATACGTATCTCAAGTTAACAGATTTACAGCTTGAACATACTCTAGTATTTTAGGCATAACTTAAGCTACAAAAATCATTTTGACCTGAAACCACTTTCTTTAGATCCGTAACACAATTATCTACAACTTTTGTGAAGACAGCAAAGGCTGATTATGCTTGTAAAATTCCTAGAATATCAATATATACACAGAACATAGAACAAATATTCCACTCGGACATGCTGTAGTATTTTGGCTATAACTTTTGCTATACATATTCAAATTAATTGATTCAGGTCTCAAAATTTAGATAACAAAAAGATATACAACTTTCATGAAGAAGTTAGAATCAAATTCACACGTTTTCAATCTCAAAATGGAGCAACAAGATACAAAATTAAAACTGGAATCCTAGAACAACATACAATTCTACCCATTTCATAGTTATTCACAACCCTGTCCCCTCTTACTTGGTTTGCTGACTGAAAAAATGGTCTCCTTACTGTCCTTGCTCCTATTCGAAGGTGTATTGAGGAAGAAGAGTAAAAGAGAGGAAGAAGGTATACTAGCCTTGTTCTCTGAAGGTAGGTCTGAGCAGAAGCAATGTTAATAATGTAAGGACAAGTGGGGAACAACTTTCCCTTGAGTGGATGTTTAGTGCTGTTAGTGCGTTGATAATGGGAATTAAATAAGAAAGTGGGCTTATATTGGTCCACTTCTGGCCGTCCTACACACTAGGGTATGTATGATTAGATTTAGATAAATTAAAATATGCATAAGAGACAAAATTGGAGTCAAAACATTACTCCTGCACTGAATACCGACTGGAATTACTCTCGGTTAGTCTCTGAGCCGACTGGAAACTTCTTCCGAGTCTGGCTGAGGAGAATTCATCAGTCTCCTCTTTTAAAACTACTTCACCCAGAAGGGAAACCACTCGGAAATGCTTTTGCTTGAACACTTGGTTGGATTTTCATCCCTTGGAGATGACTCAGTCGGATCATTCAGTACTGATACCTCCCATTCAGTTTTCATTTGGTTAAATCATCCCAGACCGACTCCACAATCATTCGGTCTTTCACTCGACTAATTGTTTCCAAAACCGACTCATATTGCTCGGTCAAATCAATCAAAGCCAACTCATCTCTCACTGATATTCCACTCGGTAGCATTATTACAAATCCGACTCTTCTTTCGCCTAGTTTTTCACTCGGCATAATTGATCCAAACTTAGTCATTCTTCACCGTCTTTTTACTCGGCAATTACTCTAAAACCGACCATCACTCTATTAGTTTTCCACTCAGAATTATACTCGGCTATTCATCCCTTAGTAACACAGACTAATCTTCCTCGAAATACTTTTCACTCGGAATCCTCTAAGGCCTTCACCACTCGGAAAGGAGCCATATGCATAAGCCTCACTCGAAATGTTACACAACTCTGATTCCTCTCTCGGAAGCATCTCACTCTTTCTTACACTCGGAAGTATTTCAACTTACTTCACTCGGAATTTTGCTACCCAGAAGATCTTGTTCTGAAGAGTACTTTTAAATCAAAGGTCTCCAGTCAGAAGTATTTTACTCAGAATTCTCTCTCTCATAAACTTCCACTTGGATTTTCCTTACTCGAAAACGTCTTACTCGGACAAGCCTCTCTTCACTCGAGAATGTTTCTCTCGTACACGCTTCACTCGGAAATGTCTGAGGCCAGGACTTCTTTCTCTCAGAAGTATTTTCTTCAGTCATATTTCACTCAGAAACAATTTTCCTTTGTACTCCTCTCGGAAAATGTGGCACTCAGGGAATTTTCATTCAAAAAATGAAAACGCTTAACAATGCATGACTCAGAATTGAGTTGTTGGAAAATACTTGACTCGGAAATGAGTCCTTTAAAGATGATTGGCTCGGAAATGAATCATCTGAAGATATTTAACTCAGAAATAAGTCTTTTTAAGCAATTTGACTCGGCAGTGAGTCACCCCAAGGTCAGTCACTCGGATCCTTTCACTCAGTATCAGTCCCACTCCACTCAGAAGTGCCTCAGACAAGGATTCCACTCGGAATAAACCCTCTCGGCCATGTTCCACTCGGAAAATGCAACGTTCACTCGGAATTTCTCTTAGTCACTCGGAATTTTCCTTTTGCACTCAGAATTTCCATTCTTCACTCAGAATTTTCATTCTTCACTCGGAAAAGAGTCCCTTTTTCACTCGGACAGTTCTTTCTAAGGCATTTTCACTTGGAAAATGGATCTTATCAATAAAGATCTATATAACTTCTATAATTACACCCAAAAATGAAATCTTTGAAGTATGATAAACTATCCATAGAGTGTTTTATTCATTGATTAACACTTATAGACCTTCTATACCTCATAATTTACAAAATGGGAATATTATTAAAAACAGGATGTGACACGCCTCTTCAGTGATCCATTCATCATTTGCATTAATTTCTTCAAAAGAAAGAACAACATTGTTCCTAACTTGTCTACCTAATTTCATGTTATACATTACATAAACCAAATCAGTCTTTTTCTTTTGATGCAAATGATTTTTCCTATTTGTATGAACCTATAAAACCAAATACAACAAACTATAATTAAAATTTAAAACCCTAAACCCTACAAGATAATAGTAATTAAAAAGTAACTAAAACAACTTAGTTACCATTTCAAATGAACTCCAATTCCGCTCACATCCCGAAGAGCTACAAGTCAAGCTCAAAATATGAATAGCAAACCTCTTGAGCTCGAGAGTGTCATCCCCAAATGATTTCCACCATTCTGCAGGATCCATGGTCTTTCTAGCCATCACAGCAAATGGATTACCAAAAATCCCTCTAGCATTTCTAAATTCAGAAATTTGATGATTAATCTTGTTACTCTCAGACATATCATTAACCATTCTTGCCAAGAAATTGTATAGCCCTTGTTTCACCTCAACATCATCATCTCTAAAATTATCTTCATAGTGCAATTATGGATTCAAATAATATGCTGTAGCATGCAACGACCTATGTAGTTGGTGATCCCACCTTTCATCAATAATTTTCTATATAGGTTCATAGCTAAAGACCAAATTAAAATAAATGACAAGTTAGTTAGCAAAGAATTAACAAGTTATAAAATTACTAACGAGTAAAAATAAGGATATTTACTTCTTTTTCACATTGCCGAAGTTGATTTTTATTTTCTCCTTTGCTGAATCCAGTCGATCATATATGAACCCCATGGCAAGTTTCTCATCAGAATCTACCAAGCGAAGGATGGTCATAAGAGGAATAGCCGCCTTGAGACATATGGTTATGTTCTTCCATAGTCGACTATCCATAACCCACTTTGTAACTTGTTTCCCATCCAATGTAGAGGCGAACCTACTTGATTGCCACTCAAGTAAGGAAAACATAGTCATCAATGCCCCTTTGTGCTCATTGAGACAAGCAAGAGTCAAATAAGCAATGGCAAATCTTGTAGCACCAGGCCTAATCAAGTTCCTCCCTTTAGTGAACTTATTTAGAATGTTGATGAGAAGCACTCTAGTATATATATAAGTGGCGATCTTCCTCCCCTTCATTATAGTGACTTCATGAACCTTAATCTTCTTTTCAAAATCTTCAAAGATTAAATCAATACAATGAGCGGCATAAGGTGTCTAAAAAAGATTCTTCCGCTTATGCATTAATAATTCTCCAGCTGCTTTGTAATTTACAGCATTATTTGTAACGACTTAAACAACATTATTTTCTCCAACATATTCCACAACATCATCCCACATCTTAAAAATTTTGTCAGTTGTTTTAGAGATGTCGGATGTGTCCAATGAATGTAAAAAATAGTCCCCTTGGGGCTATTCACTAAAAAAATTCACAATTGACCTCCTTTTTTTATCTGTCCATCCATCGGACATTATGGAATAGCTAGTTTTCTTCCACTCCTTCTTATACTCCCCAACCATTTCATCAATTCGAGCCACTTTCATTTTTAACAATTTTTATCTAACATCATGGTATGAAGGGGTTACATAATCAATGCCATATCTCGTAATCTCATCACATATTTTGATGAACTCCAGATTCTTAATACAATTGAAAGGAATGACATTAATGTAGAAAAACCTAGTAACTTGTAGATCAACATTCTCCTTTGTTTTTTCATCATTTGGTTAATTGTTTATTGACCACCCATTTTTCTTTGGAAACAAACTTCAAAATACCTTTCCTTTTGGTTTGAATTTGAGATATATCAATCTCCTTCTCGATGTCATCTTCTTCTTCCTCAATTATGTCAATCATTCTTCCCTTCTTCCTTGCTGCCTCTTGAGTCTCCGCAAGAACTTTTATCATTGTTATTTTAACTTCTTCACGTACTGTATTACAAGACTCAATATCTTCACTAGTGCCAGTAAGATGATGCTTGAATATTAATATTCCCCCTATTACATTTAAGTAGTAATTGCATTTGACCTTTTTCCCATCACCATTAACATCCAACCCATGTTTCCAACCAATATCAGTCCTTTTTCCTAGGGCATTCTTCTACTTGATAGTTGCGAAACTTGTTAATGATGAATCTATACCACTACCAGCTGGAGGTGTAGGTGTAGACATAATCTAAATCTAAACACACAACTCAACTGCATATGTAACAAAATTTCTATCCAACAGCAACAAAATTTCTATTCTATCCAATAGCAATAGAATTTCTATTCTAACAGAACAAACAACAACAACATTTCTATTCTATCCAACAACAACAGTAACATTTTTATTCTAGCAAAACAAACAACAACATTTTTATTCTAACGGAACAAACAACAACATTTCCATTCTATCCAACAACAATAACAATAATGATGTACAATACAAAATAACATGAAATGAACAATACAAAACTTATTCTATCCAAAAAATAGCATGCACAAACATAATACGAAACAACATTAGAATAATTTATTCTATTCTAAACTAAACCCAATAGCAATATGCAGCAGGACTTTAACATATCGTGAGGGAGAAGGAGGACACGGGAAGGAAGAACACGATGGAGAGTAAGGCAGACGTTGTCACACAGCCAGCAACGGAGATGAGACCAATATGGCAGAGGCTCGCACACGAGAACAGAGATGCATGTGTACCACCAAAGAACGAAGGAGAGGCAGATACAAAGTGACCACGAGTCCACGACGGGAGAAGGCAAGGCCACCACGATGGGAGAACAAAGGAGGTAGAGACGGAGAAGGCAGAGACGGTAGCAGAGCAGCCTGATGAAGAGAAGATACGACATGAAATAGAAAGGGGGTTAGGGATTTTGGGGTTTTAAAAATTTCACACTAAAACGACATCTTTTGGTCTTTTTATGTCCAAAAAATGCTAAAAACGATAGAATCTACAGAAATGGAATGTTTTTACCGATTTTATCATTTCTACCTCTGATTCTACCTCTAAAACGAGTCTAGCTTCGATTTAACTCAAAAAAATGCCTAGAATCGTAGAATCATAGAATCGGACGATTCTACGTGTTAAAACACTATATTTAACAACCATGCACAAGGGTATCAAACGAATATGCAAAGGTTTATAGGCATTGTACACAAATAAACCATAACCAGGACCATGTTTTAATTCTTATCAAATCCAAAATTTGGTCCACAGACATTTTTAAATTCCTAAAGCATTCTAAATTTCATGGTGGATTGGTGTTTGGAAAGGTGAAGGAAGTTGGAAGGGGTGAAAGGATGAGGGCAAGAAAAAAAACTAGATCTTACCTGTTGAATTTAGACTCACATCTAACTATTATGATTTTACTACATATCAATTAAAAATATTTATTTAATGATGTTAACTATTTAATGAATTTAGAAAAATTTATAAACATTTAGAAACTTAGATAATTAAATTGATAAGAAAAAAACGTTAAAAAACTTAAAATATACATTTGAAATTGTTTTAGTTTTTTTCTAAGAATTTGTTTTCAAAATAGATTTTAAAAATAGTCTTTTCAAAATAAAAATAATAAAATCTATTTGACAATATAATTAAAAAAACATTTTAAAAAAAATGTTTCATAAATTTATTCTTAAAGCATATATAAAAATAAAACATAATTAAATATTTAATTAGTTAAGTCTGTTGATAAAATTTTATTTAAAAAATATTTATAGTTATAAAGTTTAATAATATTTAAAAGTTTGTTGGAAAGAGTCTAATAGCTTGCAAAGAATAATTAAATATTAATGAGTTTTATCTATTATTTAAAAGTTAGTTGTTTTTATTAGGGGTGTCACAGTCTGAATCGGTTCGGTTTTATGACAAAATGTCATCCGATCCGATCACTTTATTAAATTACAGTTCGGTTGAAATGAATAACACTATCCAATCTGATCTGATCAAATGCGGTTCGGATTGGATTGATTTGTTTGATTTTTTTCAATTTATGTTTTTTATAAAATCAAATGAAAATTATAACTATAGCAATTCAAAAAATATCTTAAGTTTTAAATAATGACAGAATCATTAATAAGTAAAACATCTCAAGTTTTCAACATTTCAAACTCAAATGTAAAATAAATAAAGTACTACTTAAATAAGTTTCAATGTAAAATACAATATAAATATTAAAAACTAAGTGTTTCTACCAAGATTTTAGTCTTCTAGTTCTTCCTCCTCTGACAGATTTGAAAAAAAGTGTTACTTTATAGTTTAGACTAAATTAGAAAATAATACGCAAAACATGTAAAAGGTGCGGTTTGGTTCGATTTTCACAGGTAGAACCGAAAACCAAACCGAACATATCACGAAAAATGGTTTTTTTACGGTTTCGGTTTTTTTGGTTTTTGGTTTGATCGGTTTTGGTTAGTTTCGGATCGGTTGAGTGGTTTTTAGTGGTCCGGATCGGTTGATGAACACCCCTAGTTTTTAATAATAAGTCAAACATTTAAAAGTTGTTTTTGATTTTTATGATGAGTTTAAAAGACCTTATGAAAATAACTTATAGCTTATATAAGTTATTTTCTAGTAATTTTAATAAGTTATTTGATGTAATAAAATAAGTTATTTTTAACTTATTTCAACAAGTTTTACAATTAAATTTATAGTACAACCCACCATTTAAAAATAAGATATTACATAAGATCCTAATTAAGATATGTATCCAAATATACTCTTATAGTTTTGAAAACAACTTTCTATATTTTTTTTTATTTTGTAAACAACAACTTATATAAGTTTTCTTTTAATTTTTCCTTTTTTAAATTATAAACTGTTTTTAAAGACAGTTAGCAAACAGCCCTAAGTAAATAAAAAAACATAAAGATGGAATATTTATTTTTACCGTGTATACAGTATAATAATTGAGTAGTGTATATGATGATGGCTTTCCCTATCCATGGCTAATATTATAGCATGTTATGTAACGGTCTGTCAAATGTCAATGCTATATATGTCTAACATGTTTGGCACTAGGCATGGATGCTCATACATGTCCCGTGAATAGAACCACTTGTACCCACTTCATTATTTCCTTTGCCACGTCCAATCAACTCAAATTTGTGGGAGTTGCATGCGTAATTTTTAGGGTGTCCAATTTTAACTTTCTCCATTGGAATTCGAAAAATTCAAATTAAAAGAAAGGTATACGTCAATTTACAACAGGTTTGAGGTTAAAACGAGTTAATTTAAAGTTTTGTATTGGTTGGGCGGGCTTGGTAAAAAAATATAAGTCTTCATTATAACAAAATCCGACTAAATATAAAATTTAAAAGTTTAATATTTTTATTTTACTTGGGCTTATAGTTTTTCATTAAAAGGTTTTTGTTTTTGTCTAACTTGGTAATATTTAAATTCATTAAAATGTTAAAAAAATCAACCTATTAGTGAATTAGATTTTTAGGATAAAAACATTATGCTTGAAAAAAATAATTGTTTGCTAAAATTATTTTATAGGCAAAAGATTTTTGGCAAAAAATAAAAATCAAATTTTCCTAAAAAGCTTAACTGAAAAACCCGACTGAAAAAATTGAAAACTGCAATTAACCGAACCCGAACAAACTGACCATTATATTGAGTGAAAATAAATAATTATTTATGTTTTATGAATAACAACAAGTGGACTCAAAGCTAACTAAACCCGACCAAACCCGTCTGATAGACAACCTAGTAATTTTCTTTCGCCTGTTACACACAAAACTTATTTTGAATACTCTCAATTAAAATGTTTCTTTTTTATAAATATATTTAGTGAAGATTAAATTGAAATTTTTTCTATAATCTCAATTTATATTACGAATTAAATTTCAATCGATTAGTGTACAAGTAATTAATTAGAGGGGTGGACGCTAATTATAAAAATTTAAAATAAACTTTATCTTTTAAAAAAATAATAAAACTTATAATGAGTATGCGAGTATTCATTTGTGAATAAGAAGGTATCTGCTGCAAGTATGCGTATAAGTATATACTAATAAATTTTTTATTCTATTTATAACCACGCACAAAGAGGGGAGAAATGTTTTTCAATACAATTTATATAAATACAACAAAAAGAGAGATATAGAAAAAAATAGTAGGTTTGTTTTAATATAAATTTATTTTAAGAGATAAGTATTTTTTAATTTTAAAAAGTATTTATTTTAAATTTGATGTGTTTGTTTAAAGTTTTAAAAATATACAAAAATTAAAAATAAGTCGATTTCTATTTATTTTAATAAGTAACTATGATTTGCTTATTAAAAAAATACTTATAAAGAAAACATTTTTTAAAAAATATTTAGAAATAAGTTTAAACAAACGGACTCAATATATAAGATAAATGATGTGATGAACGGGGATTGGTCCATAACTCAAGAAAGGGACAGGTGAAATTTCTAGAACTCAAGAAGGGAATGACTAAATCACTATTTTTTTTACTAACAATCGAATTTGTTAGGATTCATAATTCATAAATCATGCTTAACTACTTGAATTAATCCCTTTAACAATCATCATCTAGGGTGATGAAGAGTGAGAAATAAAAAATAAAATATTGTATGGATTATAATATATGAATCACATGTCTCCAAAAAGAATCATTAACATCATAATTCAACTTTTTATAAATGACCCTATAGATTTGTTACAATATAAAAATGTTGTTGTTGTTGTTGTTATGTTTGTGTCAATTCATTTAAGTCGACACAAATGGTTAACGTTTAATTTAGGTCATCATTAATGTTCACTTAACATCGATATCGATGGTCGATACTAAGTTGAGAGATAATTTGTTAAGATTTTTCCTCCAAAAAAGATAATTAAAACTATTTGAAACAACCCGACTTAAATAAAAGTAAATCCGAGACAGGGGAAAAAATTTTCCAAAACTCAAACGTTCCAAACGTTCACAAAGCAGTCCAGAGTAGAAGTCGGGATAAAATAAAACAAACCCGAAGTTAAGAGAAGCAGAAAACCGGGTCAGGGTGCCACTCGCTTTACAAGATCCCGGTCGGTTAAGCGAAACCAGCATAAAGCGCTTAAGCGTTCCCTTACTCGCTAGAGCGAGTCTCTCACTCGGTATTTTCATATCGTCACTCAGAATCGGGACCTCCGCTCACTCGGGAGCGGTCCCCATAGATCATACATCACTCGGTAAATTCTTACTTAGCCAGATCCTTATTCTTATTCTGGAAGGTCTCATCACAAACATGCTTCACTCGGGAAATGATTCTCTCGGCTATTTCCACTCGGAGTCAATGAACCTTTCCTCGGAAACTATTCACAGAAACATACTCACTCGGGGTTAGAGTCTTTCTCAGTCTAGATGCACCCTCCCAGGAACAGAATCACTCAGTATATTCCAATCGGTACCACACCACACGTAACTCGGTATCATCTCTCGGTACCTTCCCACTCGGGAATTTCCGACTCGGGTATTCACTACTCAGCCGAGATGTGTCCTAAACTAAAGCTTTTCGCTTCTGAGACACTTCACTCGGAAACGTTCCACCCGGAGACGTTTCACTCGGATTTGCCTCACCCGGAGTTACCTTGTCCCTTCATCACTCGGAAGCGTTTTACCCATCCTTCACTCGGGAATATTTTAGATCTTCCTCACTCGGAAAACACCTTAACTTTTCTTCCCTCGAAAGTGATCTCCTTAATCGAGTTTCACTCAAAAATACTCTGACCTCTCTTCACTCGGAAGGATTCACTAGGTTAAGTCTTACTCAGGGATTTTATGACATATTCACTCGGAATATGTAAATCTTATCCACTCAGAGGAGGTTTTCTAGAATATACCTTGCTCAAACATTTTAACCATTCTTCCCTCGGAAGTGGTTCAGTCGGTCAATTCTCACTCGGAAGTCTTTTGCAACCTACTTTCACTCGGAATAGGTTTACTCGCTAGAGTCTCACTCGGAAATGATGTATCTTCGGGTATTCCCCCTACAACAACACTCACTGGGCAATCCAGCAACACAACACATTATATATATATATATATATATATATATATGGATGAGTTCTCAGATCCGAGGAAATTCGTATTCATATACATTCAAAATAAAACAGTGTACTTAAAAGCCGGCCAAGGCTACAACGTGGTTATTTACAACAAGTACACTACAACTGGACAATCACCCCACACACGGCTTGGGGGTCACTCATTATTCCCCATTCCGACCTATATCCACTGAAAATATAGCCACAAGTAGGGGTGAGCATTTTACATATTAAATGACAGTTATTGACTCAGATTAATCCTCAAGTTCTCAACTATGCAATTACATATCTCAATCAACAATAACATACACTGCCATTCAATATGAATATTCACACAACATCATCCACTCAGGATTATTCAATTCATTCAATCGAAATTCACTTAAATCATTCAGGGCTATACTAATCATGTTATTCTCAATAATATATACACATAAACATACAAGACATATTGCACTCGGTAACAGTTTCAGTGTGCACACATTTATTCAGTCGGATCCGATTGTTCATTATTAATTTTTATGTTGCAACATAGGCTCCAAGCCTTTTTCTCAGCTCCAAGCTGATCCGGCCGTTTTACTGGTACCAAACCGTTTGCCCTCTCATGTAACACAGTCACTCCAAGCGACAACGGAAGTGTTACGGCAGCCCCGAGTCCAACTCGGTAGGCTTGCCTTGAGTCCAACCCAAGGTCTTTCTTTATATCTCATACATATTCATTTGATTACCATTTCTATAATAAGCGTCCCACGCTGTATGCACTCAGCATTTCAATGGTGAATCACATGCATATGATTATAATCATCAGCGTCCAACGCTGTATGCACTCGGCATTCTCATCTTTATATCTCATACATATTCATTTGATTACCATTTCTATAATAAGCGTCCCACGCTGTATGCACTCGGTATTTCAATGGTGAATCACATGCATATGATTACAATCATCAGCGTCCAATACTGTATGCACTCGACATTCTCATCTTTATATCTCATACATATTCATTTGATTACCATTTCTATAATAAGCGTCCCACGCTGTATGCACTCGACATTTCAATGGTGAATCACATGCATATGATTATAATCATCAGTGTCCAACACTGTATGCACTCGGCATTTTCATTTCAATCAACATACTTCACATACAATTCCATATACAATCATATAGTGGGCGTTTCACGCTATAAGCACTCGGCATACACGATTTCAGCAACATGCATTTTAGTATAAAACAGACCCAACTATTTCACAGCACATGCAATCGGTATTCGCACAACATTCTCATGATTATCAACATGCATCTCATGGACGGAAATCAACATACACTACACAACTCATAGCTATCACAAATCCAGGTGTTTCATAAACTATTACTCAACCACAACACATCAATCAACATATTTCAGGTATAACACAACACAACAAAGCAGTTTCACCCGGAACCCGTCCATAAACCATGCATTTGAGATGTAAATCAACCCCCTACCTACTGTAGAGATCCACGAAGCTCCTCGAGCTTTCAACGTTGATCGGTTGCTCCGATCGCTCCTTTAATCACTCTCTCTGGCTCAACAACCTTTGAACCCAGTCAAACTCTGCACTCAGCTTGGAGAAACTGGAAGCTGTTCTCTCACTCTTGACAGTCCAACCCTTGCTAACAGTGGAGGACTTCGAGTCTCCAAGACACTACAACGTCGCTGATGAAGAAGAAGAAGAAGAAGAAGAAGAAGAAGAAGAAGAAGAAGAAGAAGAAGAAGAAGAAGAAGAAGAAGAAGAAGAAGAAGAAGAAGAAGAAGAAGAAGAAGAAGAAGAAGAAGAAGAAGAAGAAGAAGAAGAAGAAAAAGAAAAAGAAGAAGAAGAAGAAGAAGAAGAAGAAGAAGAAGAGGCTTGAGGGGATTCTAGAGAGAATGGAGAAGTGGTTCAACATGTACGAAAGAGAAATGAGCAGAGAGTGGGTAGAAACATGAAACTGAAGCTATTATACTGCCAAGAGGGTACATGCGTCATCCCATGCCTCTTTTACTTAGTCAGCACTCAATCTCAATCAGAAATTAATCCTAATCTGCCCATTAATTCAATAATCAGGATGTTACAATTCTCCCCTCCAACAAAGAATTTTGACCTCAAAATTCAAACACAAGTTTACCTCAATAAAACAACTCAGGATACTGCTACCTCATAACATTTTCACACTCCCAGGTGTAAGAGGTGAGTCAGTTTTGTTGCCATGCTACCTTAACCAATTGCACATCCTTGCTTCTCAAGCGTTTCACCGACCGATCCACAATTCCAGTCAGCACAGCCCTTGTGGTTAGATTTTCTCTGATCTCAACCTCATCGTCCAGCATCTCATAAGTGGAGTCGGGTAAATACTTCCTCAACTGAGACACATGAAACACATTATGCAAATTCGATAGATGAGTCGGCAATGCTATTCGGTATGCTACAGGACCGACCCGTCCCAGTACTTCATTGGGTCCAATGTACCTGGGGTTCAACTTCCCACTCTTCAAGGCTCGTTCGACCCCTTTATTCGGTGAAACCTTCAGAAACACCTTATCACCGACCTGAAATTCAAGCGGTTTAGTCCGCTTATAGTGATAACTCTTCTGTCGGTCTTGAGATGCCTTCATCTTTTCCCTGATCATCTAGATCTGCTCGGTAGTTTGTTGCATAATTTCCAGTCCTAACATTAAACTTTCACTGGTTTCCAACCAACAGAGTGGGGTTCGGCATTTCCGGCCATATAAAGCCTCATACGGTGCCATATCGATGCTGCTATGGTGGCTGTTATTATATGTAAATTCGATCAGATGGAGATACTGCTCCCAGCTACCACCGTGCTCTAGCACACAGGACCGTAATAGGTCCTCCAAACTCTGTATTATCCGCTCGGACTGCCCATCCGACTGGGGGTGGTAGGCTGAACTCAATCGGAGTTTTCTGTCTAATTCTTGGTGTAAGCTTCCCCAAAACTGGGAAGTGAATCTCGGGTCCCTATCCGACACAATGCTAGAGGGAACGCTGTGCAATTGAACAATCTCTCAGATATAAATCTGGGCTAGTTTCTACAGTGAATATCTCATATTCATGGGCAGGAAGTGTGCAGACTTCGTCAATCGGTCAATAATGACCCAGATGGCATCATAACCCGCTCTGGTTCTAGGCAATCCTATCACAAAATCCATCTCAATTGCATCCCATTTCCACACGGGAATTTTGAGAGGCTGCAACCCACCGGATGGCTTCTGGTGCTCGATTTTCAACCTCTGACAAATAATACACCGAGCCATATAATCCACCATATCTCTCTTCAATCCGGGCCACCAGAAGAGCAGTCTCAAGTCATGATACATTTTTGTGGTGCCCGGGTGGAGGCTCAACAGACTTTTGTGGGCTTCATCAAGTACCATCCTTCTCAACTCTCCAGCATTCGGCACATAGATTCTACCCTTCACTCGGTAAATTCCATCCGAGCCCTCGGTTAAGGACAGGTCCTTGCCCTTAGCCTGAGTCTCCTTCATCTCAGCTAAATAGGAATCCGACTTCTGCTCCTCGTACACCAGCTTGAGGAATTCATTGGCTATTTTCAATATACCGAGCGTTACTTTCTGAGATGAAGAGACATCCATATGCAAGTTCATGTCTCGGAATTACTCGAGTAATTCCATTTCCTTCACCATCATTACTGCCACATGAATGGATTTTCGACTCAAGGCGTCAGCCACAACATTCGCCTTGCCCGGGTGATATTTTAACTCGAAGTCATAATCTTTCAAAAATTCAGTCCACCTCCTTTGCCTCATATTCAACTCTTTCTGATCGAACAAATACTTCAAGCTTTTGTGATCGCTATACACTTCGAATCTCGATCCATACAGGTAATGCCTCCATATTTTCAATGCGAAGACCACAACTGCTAATTCCAGGTCGTGCATCGGATAATTTTGCTCATGTGGTCGTAACTGACGCAAGGCATAAGCTATCACTCGGCCATTCTGCATCAACACACACCCGAGATCGAGTCCGGATGCATCACAATAAACTACAAAGCTCTCCTGCAGGTTCGGTAATGCCAGCTCAGGTGTTGTAGTTAGCCTCGTCTTCAACTCTTGAAAGCTCTTCTCACACTCGGAATTCCAATCAAAATTAACATTTTTCCGAGTCAACTTGGTCAATGGTAGTGCAAGCTTAGAGAACCCTTCAATAAATCGCCGATAATAACTGGCCAAACCCATAAAGCTCCTGATCTCCGAGACCGACTTAGGTCTCTCCCACGCCATGACAGCTTCCACTTTGGTAGGATCGACCGAGACACTTTCCTCGGAGATTACATGCCCAAGGAAATGGATCCTATCCATCCAGAAATCACACTTCGAAAATTTGGCAAACAGTTGTTTCTCCCTCAATATTTGGAGCACCGCACGGAGATTTTCCTCATGCTCCTCGGGAGATTTGGAGTAAACCAAAATGTCATCAATAAAGACGACCACGAATCGGTCTAAGTAAGGATGGAAAATGCTATTCATGTAATTCATGAATACAGCAGGGGCATTGGTTACACCGAACGACATTACTACATACTCGTAGTGACCATACCGGGTCTTTAAACGCCGTCTTGGGAATATCCAAGTCCTTCACTCGGATCTGGTGATATCCTGATCGCAAGTCAATTTTCAAAAAGACTGAAGCACCCCGCAATTGATCAATCAGATCATCAATTCTCGGTAATGGATACCGATTCTTTATTGTAAGCTTGTTTAGCTGTCGGTAATCGATACAAAGCCGCATGCTCCCTTCTTTCTTCTTAACGAGTAACACCGGTACACCCTACGGTGATACACTCGGTCGGATAAACTGTTTGCCAAGCAACTCATCAACTTGCTTTTTGAACTCGGCTAACTCAGTCGGGGATATCCTATAAGGTGCACTAGAGACCGGCTCGGCTCCAGGAATCAGATCAATCGAGAATTCAATTTCTCTATTCGGAGGGACACCCAGCACATCCTCCAGAAACACCTCAGGGAAATCACGAACAATCGGAATATCGTGCACTCGGGAACTACCCTCACCATCAGTCAAACAGAGCATCACAAGGAGTTGGGATATACCTTGGACCGTGTAGTCGTTAGTACTCTACCTCAGAAAAATCACCCTTCGGTTTTGGCAATCTACCATCACCTTGTTGGCTGATAGCCAATCCATGCCAAGCACAACGTCAATGCCCTTCAAGGGTAAGCATATCAAGTCAACGGTAAAATTCCTATCGCCCAACGTAAAGGATATATCCTTGCACATCATCAATGTCCATAATTTAATACCGGTCAGACTGGATACATCCAAATTCTGATCCATGTCAACAACAGGCAATCTCAACCACCTCACACAGTCATCAGCTATAATGGAGTGGGTAGCTCCAGAATAAAAAACAATGTTAAGAGTATGCCTACCGAGTGAACACTTACTTTGCACCAAGTCGTTTGCTTATGCATCATCCTCGGCATTGATCGCATATACTCTGCCTACAGCCGGTTGATCAGCATTCCTCCCACGGTTATTCGAAGCAAACATCATGTTACCCCGAGCTCCATTGCCTCGGCCACCGTTTCCACGGCCTCTTTCTCGGAAGCCTCCACGGTGTGCATTAATATTTGCTTGTCGCAGCTGAGGGCAGTCGGGGCGAACATGCCCTTTCTCATTACAATGAAAGCACACAACATTATTTCCAACATCACAATCCCGAGCAAAGTGGTCACCACTATATTTAAAACATTTGCCGTCCCTGGGACGACCCCCAAAACGACCACCATGATTTCCCCGACCTCTGAATCTAGGGGGTCCGCCTCTACCAGCATTGCCCGGTTTCTTGAAGCTAGGCTGTTGTGGCTTCAAGGAAGTTCCAGTCTTGCTACTCTGGCCCGGATGAGCCTGATCATCCTCCTCAAAAATCCGACACTTGTTTACCAGCACAGGGAAACTTTGAATTTCCTGATGCCTGAAAGCTTTCTTAATCTCAGGCCTCAATCCGCTTTCAAACTTTATGCACTTGGAACCCTCGGTTCCAGGCTGCTGAAACAGAGGATAGAACAGACATAGTGCCTCGAACTTAGCAACGTATTCCTCCACAGACATAGAACCCTGCTTCAGTTCCATGAACTCCAACTCTTTTCGACTCCTCACGGTATCGGGAAAGTATTTCTCCATGCCTTAAAGTTCTCCCAGATCAATTGGGTGCCGGCAGCTATCATTCTTGCCTTGGTGATCTTCCACCAATTCTCAGCTTCAGTACGAAGCATGTACACGGCATACTCAACTTTCTGAGCCTCAATGCATCGAAGGCTGCTGAAGATCCTCTCCAGATCCTGAATCCATGTATAAGCTGACTCAGGATTGAATCCCCCCTGGAATTCACTCGGCTTTCTCTTTAGAAAGCGATCTAAGCCTTGATTGTCATCAACTTGAGGCTGGTTCTGCCTCTCTAGTATATCAACAAAGCGCTGAAACGCCACGGCCATAGCATCTATACCGTGACGATTGGCCACACCTTATCCTGAAATCGATATTACTTCAAGGATAAGAACACTCAACTGTCTATAATCCGATCGGATTACAGTTCCACACTTACAATTTATCATAATATCAAACAATTTTATAGCATTTAGTAGTATTCCTTGGCCTTGGACCTTTTAAGTCCGCTCTGATACCAAAATGAAACAACCCGACTTAAATAAAAGTAAATCTGAGACAGGGAAATTTTTTTTCCAAAACTCAAACGTCCCAAACGTTCACAAAGCAGTCTAGAGTAGGAGTCGGGATAAAATAAAACAAACCCGAAGTCAAGAGAAGCAGAAAACTGGGTCAGGGTGCCACTCGCTTTACGAGATCCCGGTCGGTTAAGCGAAACCAGCGTAAAGCGCTTAAGCAAGCCCTTACTCGCTAGAGCGAGTCTCTCACTCGGTATTTTCATATCGTCACTCAGAATCAGGACCTTCGCTCACTCGGGAGCGGTCCCCACGGATCATACATCACTCAGTAAATTCTTAGCCAGATCCTTATTCTTATTCTGGAAGGTCTCATCACAAACATGCTTCACTCAGGAAATGGTTCTCTCGGCTATTTCCACTCGGAGTCAATGAACCTTTCCTTGGAAACTATTCACCGAAACATACTAACTCAGGGTTAGAGTCTTTCTCAGTCCAGATGCACCCTCCCAGGAACAGAGTCACTCGGTATATTCCAGTCGGTACCGCACCACACGTAACTCGGTATCATCTCTCGGTACCTTCCCACTCGGGAATTTCCCACTCAGGTATTCACTACTCAGCCGAGATATGTCCTAAACTAAAGCTTTTCGCTTCTGAGACACTTCACTCAGAAACGTTCCACCCGGAGACGTTTCACTCAGATTTGCCTCACCCAGAGTTACCTTGTCCCTTCATCACTCGGAAGCGTTTTACCCATCCTTCACTCGGGAATATTTTAGATCTTCCTCACTCGGAAAACACCTTAACTTTTCTTCCCTCGAAAGTGATCTCCTTAATCGAGTTTCACTCGGAAATACTCTGACCTCTCTTCACTCAAAAGGATTCACTAGGTTAAGTCTTACTCGGGGATCTTATGACATATTCACCCGGAATATGTAAATCTTATCCACGCGGAGGAGGTTTTCTAGAATATACCTTGCTCAAACATTTTAACCATTCTTCCCTCGGAAGTGGTTCAATCGGCCAATTCTCACTCGGAAGTCTTTTGCAACCTACTTTCACTTGGCATAGGTTTACTCGCTAGAGTCTCACTCGGAAATGATGTATCCTTGGGTATTCCCCCTACAACAACACTCACTGGGCAATCCAGCAACACAACACATTATATATATATGGATGAGTTCTCAGATCCAAGGGAATTCATATTCATATACATTCAAAATAAAATAGTGTACTTAAAAGTCGGCCAAGGCTACAACATGGTTATTTACAACAAGTACACTACAACTGCACAATCACCCCTCACACGGCTTGAGGGTCACTCGTCATTCCCCATTCCGACCTATATCCACTGAAAATATAGCCACAAGTAGGGGTGAGCATTTTACATATTAAATGATAGTTATTGACTCAGATTAATCCTCAAGTTCTTAATTATGCAATTACATATCTCAATCAACAATAACATACACTGCCATTCAATATGAATATTCACACAACATCATCCACTCGAGATTATTCAATTCATTCAGTCGGAATTCACTTAAATCATTCAGGGCTATACTAATCATGTTATTCTCAATAACATATACACATAAACATACAAGACACATTGCACTCGGCAACAGTTTCAGTGTGCACACATTTATTTAGTTGGATCCGATTGTTCATTATTAATTTTTACGTTGCAACATAGGTTCCAAGCCTTTTTCTCAGCTCCAAGCTGATCCGGCCGTTTTACTGGTACCAAACCGTTTGCCCTCTCATGTAACACAGTCACTCCAAGTGACAACGGAAGTGTTACGGGCAGCCCCGAGTCCAACTCGGTAGGCTTGCCTTGAGTCCAACCCAAGGTCTTTCTTTATATCTCATACATATTCATTTGATTACCATTTCTATAATAAGCGTCCCACGCTGTATGCACTCGGTATTTCAATGGTGAATCACATGCATATGATTATAATCATCAGCGTCCAACGCTGTATGCACTCGACATTCTCATCTTTATATCTCATACATATTCATTTGATTACCATTTCTATAATAAGCGTTCCACGCTGTATGCACTCGGCATTTCAATGGTGAATCACATGCATATGATTATAATCATCAGCGTCCAACGCTATATGCACTCGGTATTTTCATTTCAATCAACATATTTCACATACAATTCCATATACAATCATATAGTGGGCGTTTCACGTTATAAGCACTCGACATACACGATTTCAGCAACATGCATTTTAGTATAAAACAGACCCAACTATTTCATAGCACATACAATCGGTATTCGTACAACATTCTCATGATTATCAAGATGCATCTCATGGATGGAAATCAACATACACTACACAACTCATAGTTATCATAAATCTGGGTGTTTTATAAACTATTACTCAACCACAACACATCAATCAACACATTTCAGGTATAACACAACACAGCAAAGCAGTTTCACCCGGAACCCGTCCATAAACCATGCATTTGAAATGTAAATTAGCCCCCTACCTACTGTAGAGATCCACGAAGCTCCTCGAGCTTTCAACGTTGAGTGGTTGCTTCAATCGCTCCTTCAATCACTCTCTCTCTGGCTCAACGACCTTTGAACCCAGTCAAACTCTGCACTCAGTTAGAGAAACTGGAAGCTGTTCTCTCACTCTCGACAATCCGACCCTTGCTAACAGTGGAGGACTTTGAGTCTCCAAGACACTACAACGTCGCTGATGAAGAAAAAGAAGAAGAAGAAGAAGAAGCAGAGGCTTGAGGGGATTCTAGAGAGAACGGAGAAGTGGTTCAACATGTACGAAAGAGAAATGAGCAGAGAGTGTGTAGAAACGTGAAACTGAAGCTATTATACTGCCAAGAGGGTACATACGTCATCCCATGCCTCTTTTACTTAGTCAGCACTCAATCTCAATCAGCAATTAATCCTAATCTATCCATTAATTCAATAATCAGGATGTTACACTATTAACTTAGAAAAATAAATAAAATAACAAAGTAAAGGAAATATGTTTCTGTTGAAGAAAAGTCTGGTTGAAAAAGAAATTTTAGAATGTTACTGAACCAAACCCCAATTCACGTGTTAACTTTAGACCCTGGATTTATTAATAACATACATCAAGAATCCATTGATAAATGAAGTCTGTAGTGTAGAAACTAATATGTGTATTTAAGTGTTTCATGATTAAAAATACACAGGTTATAAGACATAGGGGGAGTCCATGAAATTAGAATCTGAATCATAGTATTGGATGATGCCCAAAAGTCTGTTCGAAGAACCCTGTCTTACTCAATCAAACTTCAAACTTATTGACATCCAAAAGATGAACATTATAATTGAAGCTGAATTACAACGTTTTGAAATCTATTTAAGTGATGCCTTAGGACTCTTGATCTTATCAAATTTGTGTGCTTATCATCAAAAGGTACAAGAGACAAAACAAAACTAAGCAGCCAAAGTCAGCATACCTTATTCTTTGTAGAATCAGAAAAAGCTGAACCAAGTTAGCATATGTGTCAACTCAAATTCAAAGGATTACAACATTGACTTCTGCTCTCTTTATCAATCAAATGAAGCAAATAAATAACTTTACTTATTAAAGATGCATAAGAGACTATTTTCATGCAAGAATAGAAGAACCCAACCACCAAACTCTTAAGCATTCTTCTTTGTTATCAAAGGTCTGGTACATAAAGTTTAAAGCAAATACCTTCACAAGATTTCTAATGTTTATATCTCCTTTCAAGAATGGTCATATTCCAACACCTATATATGCCAAAGAAGAATGAATTGCCAAGGCAGTAAGCAACATGTCATAGAGAGATCCCTCAAGAAAAATCATTCATCTCTGTTTTGCTATTCAATCTTTCTTTTTTAGACATAGACCTTCCTTATTTGTTCTACCTCTAGTAGACCTTGGTCTCGTGTCACTTATAACTTAGTGTACAATCTATTAATTGTATATCTTTCACACACTAAGTTCTATGAAATACCTTCAATTTCTTACATACAATTTGTAAAAGTCTGGTGTGTTGCTAGGCTTAGTTAATGTGGGAAACACTGTTGGCCTGAAAAGGCTTTTGAAAGAATACTTGGGTTGTTAAGCCAAGAGTGACTTGTTCAAAAAGAATACTTGGGTTTAAGCCAGAAGTGTTTGGAGTCAAGAATACTTGTGGCATAGGTCTAGTGTTGTTATTGTAAAGAAGAATTTATAATAGTGGAAATCCTTCAAGTCAGAAGGAACTGGACACAGCTTATGTGTTGGAAGTGAACTAGTATAAACTCTTTGAGTTGCTTTCCTTTCCTTCCTTTTTAAAGTCCATTGTGCATAGATTGATTACCTATTTTCATTGGTTCATTATTCTGCTAAAAAAGTCTGTGACGTATTCAATTCCCCTTCTAAGTTAGACTCTGAACCATCAGTTTCTTCTCTATTTAATATAAAAAAGAAGCATACAATGTAACATCCTGGATTTAATTATTGGTTAATTTTATTGGCCAAATAATTAAGTTAGGAATGCTTAATTAATTTTTGGGAGGTTAAGTTAATTCTGAAAATTATTCAGGTACGTTTCGGGTAACCGAAAGCTACCCGATTGGTTTCAAGAATTAATTGAATGTATGAAAGTATAAAATTGCCCTTAATGGCATAAGGTTATGATTGCCACTCTTTCTTCTCTCACTTTCACTCACTCTCTCGTGCATGTAGACAAAACGGACATTGAGCCATTACCATTGCTCCTCTCCTGCAATTTTAGCTCCACCTCACACCATCATCTTTAAGTTTTACTAAGCCAAAGCAAGCTTTAACTTTATCTTCTTCTTTTCCTTTTCTCCTTGGGCAACCATTATTAAAGAAAATGAGCTTTTAGTTCTTGGTCTTAAGGTATGTGCATAGCCCACTCTGATCGTGTTTTTCTTCTTGAAACCCCGCTTCTAAATTCTTCAAATCGATGTTATTAGCAAGCTTTAGGGACCATTAACGTGTGTGAACTGTAACACCCTCTGTTACACCTTAATAAAATATATAAAAATTCATAATTTTTTTTACTAAAGATATGATTGTTAAAAAGAAACTATCAGAATAAATTATATACATTATTTCTGAAATACCTCAATATTATTAAATCTTTATAAAGTATTTGTACATTCATCCGAAGAAAATAAACATTAAACATTATAAGAAAGAGAGGAAACTCCATGGCCCAGAAGCAGTTACTTATTAACATTATTTATTCATTGGACCACGGTATTCATACCGAGCTCCCTTTCTAGAACGTGCTATATTTACTGCCGATATTCTTTGATCCTTCCCTCTGAACCATCAATTTAAAACATGTGAAACAAAAACACGGAGAAAGGAGTGAGAAACAGAATATAATATTCTCGATTAAGACATAAGCAACAAAGGGTTTTCACAAACCAATACATAATAATATCAATCACAATCACATACACAATCAATTATGAATGCATGAATGTTATGCAATATCTTCATCATAACTTACCTATATATGCGGGCCCTTAAATTTTAATTTGCACTGGGCCAACCAGTAGTTTACACTGTTCCATAAGTCCGGATAATAATAATATGAACAACTCAACTGGCATGGAAACACTTAGAGACTAGTCAGATTGAGAAAGTTTTTATTGTGAAAGTACCCGACACTAGGGAGCTACCCCAGGTCCCCTAAAGCACCCTTTCACACCCTCTCATCCTAAGGCTCGTAATTAAGCCTCCTCTAATGTATCCTCGGTTTCTATAATCCGTCCCCAGACAATATCATTTTATTTCACTTTAATGATTCATGATGTATGAACTACTCGCGTATTGAGTTGGTTAAGGCTTTTAGAAACTCAATTATTAAATCCCTTAAAGGTTTACAATATCATTTCAATAAACTGTACATTTTTTCAATTCTCTGAATTTCTGTCCCACAGAAATAAATTTGGTACAGTTTTTGAATCTCACTGAAATTTGAGTTTCTAAGCCTTAAATAAAACTTTTGCATAATCTTTCTCAAATTAAATCTTAACAAAATCAAATTTAGAAATCTCAATTATTTCCAAATATCTTTAGTTATTAAGTTGGAATAAAATAATTTTCTTTTTAAAAATTTTATTTTATTAAAAGAGAATAATCTTTAAATCATTAACCGTAAATACTTAAAGTTACAAAATTTTTTCTTTAATTCAAAATTTAATTATCTCAATTAATTTTCATAAAATGTCTACTTTCTAAAATAAATATTAATTTTTTTTATTCTAAATATAAAAATAATTTCTAAGAAGAAATAAAAGATAATAAAAATTTAAAGAGTAAGGTAAGAAATTCTTACTGAATTTTAGCTTTCCGTCATGCTCGCTATATGCTCAAACTCCACATTACAAAATCATCAATCAAAATCAAGCATTATCAATTATAACTAAATATCATCAATCAATCAATCAATCATAATCAAATCAATTAAATATCATTAATACATATCATAATGCAAAATTTAATGATTATTAATATAGTCAATTTGAGTCCTTTTGGTCAATTCCTCGCATAGGTATATGTAAGTTCATATAATCCAGTCCTTGCATAGGTATAGTTCAGTCCATATGGGTCATAGTAGTCCAAGTCCTTGCATAGGTATAGTCCAATTTATATAGGTTATAAAAGTCCAAGTCCTTGCATAGGTAGGTTAGAGTTAGTTAAATCAAATATTTAATTTAAAATTTATTAAAAATTTTAAGTTTAAAAGTTAATATTTTAAAATATTAATATTATTAAATTTAAAAGGAGTAGGGGACTCCTCCTATTATTCTTATGTCTTTTCATATTATACTCTTATCTCACTCCCCCTTACCTTGAATTGTTACCCAAAAGAGATTTGCTTTGCGCCTCTAATTTCTAGAAATATTAATACCAATCTATTTCAGTATAAGCTTAAGATAAAAATTAAGATTGCTATCAGAATGATAAATAGTAAATGTGCATAGTAATAATAAATAGTAACGGTAAATGGTAAGTCATCAATAGTAACGGTAAATAGTAATTTTTTGAATAGTAATAGTAAATAGAAAATCGTGAATAGTAATTTTTTGAATAGTAGTGGTAAATGGTAAATCATGAACAATAACAGTAAATAGTAAATTTTGAATAGTAACGGTAAATAGTAAATTTTGAATAGTAATGGTAAATAGTAAATTTTGAATAGTAACGGTAAATAGTAAATTTTGAATAATAACAACAACTAATAAATTTTGAATAATAACGGTAAATGATAAATTTGAATAATAACAGTAAATGGTAAATTGTGAATAGTGATAATAAATAGTAAATTTTGAATAGTAACTATAAATAGTAAAAATAACACAGTGGTAATTTATTTTTACTATAGTAACTTATTCATAATAGTACTAGTATATTAATGGTTTAAGAGTGCCAAAAAAATAAACTAAAATTATGAAAAGAATATAGAAGAAAGTTATTACCTTACACGTCCGACAGAACTTCTTTTTACCAAAAGAATTTACTCTCCACTAATTTTTTACGCACTATCTCTCTAGATTCTCTCTCTAATTTTTGGTGTGAAAATGTTGTAAATGAGCCATCTATTTGTAGGAAGAAAATTTTACTATTTAAGATTATTTAATTATTTATTTTACTATTCATGATATAAGCGATGATGTAAGCGATGATGTAAGCGATGATGTAAGCTATGATGTAAGCGATGATGTCGGCAGTGGCATTTTGGTTATTAGATGAAAGGTTAAGGGTATTTTTGTCATTCTCAAAAAAAAAATTCTAAAAAATTATAAATTATATAACAATCAAAAAGTTCTAAAGAACTATAATCAAATTCCTTTGAAATTTTATTTTAAATAAGAAATAACGAAATTAGGGGTGTTACAACTCTACTCCCCTAAAAAATTTCGTCCTTGAAATTTATACTTTTTTAGTAAAACAATTGGGGATGATACTCTTTCATCTCATTTTCTAGTTCCCATGTAGCATCTTCCCCTCTCGTTTCACTCCAAATTGTAACATCCCGATTTAATAATTAATTGCCGAGTGAAAATAAATCATTAAAATAATAATTGCTAAGTGGAGAAAATTATTTATTAATTATAATTAGTTTAATTAATTTAAGTTAAGGAAGCAAAGGCTGATTGAAGGTGATTAGTTGTCAACAGCTGACTAGTTGTGTCTATGTGCGTATGACGCGTGAGGGGGCTGCTGTTGTGCACGACTTCCCACCCCACTTTTCCCTTCTCTTCGTGCATGCATATATGGGTACACTATTATTCATTCTTCCCTGGAGACTTCTCTTCCTTCTGTTTCCTCTTCTTTTCTTCTTTGCTCTTCTTCTCTTCTTCTTCTCGTCTTCTTTCTTCTTTGCTTTCTGTTCCCGTGAGCTCACAACAGTGGTGGCTGAGGATTGGAGTCCTCCTTCCTTACTCGATGAGCCAGAGAGGGTGAGGATGTGTATTCCCTCTGCATGCAACCCGTCTCCTTCCACGCTGTTCCTTCCTTGTTCCTTCATTTCCTTCATCGACTTCCCTCCTTCTTCCTCTCCTTGCTTGAAGCTGCCAAGTCTTAGTGGAGATCTGCGCTGCGGGGAGCTTCAAGATGGTTGGAGTTTTCACAGTGTTGGAATGGAGCTACTCCAGGGAGCGAACTGAGAGCTGAGTGCCTCAGAGACTCGAATGGCCTCCCCTGCTCTTGCATGCAGATGCACTGGGAGTGACTCAGTGTTCCTCAGGAACCGGGTGTCGTGTTGAACGACTGGAAGCTTTATTCCAGGTAGGGGGTATCTTCTATCTTAAATGCATGGGTTATGAACGGGTTCCGAGTGTTGATGCTTGCTGTTTCCGTGTTCTGATTGTGTGTTGTGTTGCATGCGAGTGTGTACTACCTGGTTGCATGACGAGTGAAAGTGGAGTGTTACATGTTGATGGCCTATGAATATTGAACGATTGTGTGGAAGGAATGTGATGAAGTGCTGTTGATGAATACCGTGTGCTTTACGTGATATGCAAGTTGTTATGAGTTCAAAAGGCTGGCTGCATGTGATAAAATATGACTTAGTGAATCTGATAATGTACCTCGTCAATTGCATGTGCTGATTGAGTCTGGACAATGTATTTTACCGATTGCATGTGTGATCTGAGTCCTGACATTGCTTAATACCGATTGCATGTGTGTTGTTTGGGTCCTGATGATGTGTTATACTAACCGCATGAGATGCATGTGTTGTTAAGTGCTGATAATGCCTAATGTCGATTGCATAGGATGCATGTGCTATTTGAGTTCTGATGATGTATAATGCCGAATGCTTGTGAGGTATGTAATGCCGAGTGAATGGCTGTGTATATGAACTCTGTGGTTATGATGAATCCGCGTGTGGCGCATTGGAGCTATGTATAAAAAGGCTGGGAGCCTACGTTGCAACGTCAAAAACCGATTACACACGAATGCGGAACCGAGTGAAATACTCTGTGTACATTGACTGTTGATGTTGTTGGAATTAGTTATGCATGTGATGATGTTAATGAGATGATGAATATACATAACCGAGTGAATTATTCCGTGTGCACATGCTGTGGATCCTGAGTGAATTATGTTCTATGAATGCATGTTAATATTATTGAAAGTTGTGTATATATAGCCAAGTGAGAATTGTTGAATTCTGATTGAGAAATGTTCAATATGTGCATTCTGATTCATAGGCATTATTATGTCACTGATTGTTGTATGTTAATGTTATTAAATTAATACATGCATAAGGCCGAGTGTTAACTGGTGGATTCCGATCGGTAAGAGTTTGATGTGTGTCCTGGTTGATTGGCATTGCTCTGACTTTAATCGTTGCCATGTATAATTGCATATATACATATTGTTGTATAATTGTGGGACAACTTGAGTCAGTATCTATCATTTAATATTTAAGATGCTCACCCCCTACACCATCTTTCAGTGTGTGCAGGTCGGACTCAGGAGGGATGTTAGGGCCTCAAGTCTGAGTGTGGTGCACTCTGACTGTTGAGTGCTTGTAATGCATTTATTATGCCCAATCAGTGTAGCCTTGGCCGGCTCTCTTGTAAAATGACGATTAAATATATTTGTTTATAAAGACTGATTTGATAAGTATAGATATGGTGTGTCACTTGTGTAGAACTGTGAATAGCGGTAAAGGTATAATGTTAAGTAATAAGTATTCAGAGTATGTGGTTTCCTGTACATAGGTCGGTAGATTAGATTTATGGGCAGATTTATATTTCTGGGAACATATATTCATACGTATGTGCTTTATGCCGATTTGATGCGTCTTTCGACTGGAATGTATTGTTAAATGATTCGAGGGCTGTTGATGAGTGAAATAATGTTAAGCTGATGGTTCCAAGTGAGGACTACTGGGTGGCTTTTCTGAGTGAACACGCTGAGTGATTCCGAGTGAAAATTATAGGTAACCCGGGTGAGGAAGAGTTTGTATTCCCGAGTGGAAACCTTGAGTGATCCCCTTCTAAGAGAGGAGTTAGAGTAGTGGTTTAGAGTGGGATGGATCCTAGGTGTAAGGTCTTAGTAATCCGAGTAAATGATGCAAAATCTGAGTGAGTGAGGGTCGGTATGCCGACTGGTTGAGTTTTGAATAAGACCGAGTGGGACTTAACTACCTGATTTCCCGAGTGAATGTGTGAATGTATTCCGAATAGTGGATAGGTAATGTGACCCGATTGTGTTAAGGTTGGGATGCGTCGAGTGATGTTTGATTAGGGTGTATATTCCGAGTGAGAAAGAGTTCTGGATTCCGAGTGGCAGAATTGGGGAAATCGTTTCCTGAGTGGTTTATACTTGTGACCTGTATGAATGAAATGAAGAGCTGTGAGGATCCCTGAGTGAAGTGCGAGCGTGATGATTTACCGGGTGAACATATGTCCCAAACCCGAGTGAGAAACTACCTTGTACCTGTGTCCGCCCCAGCGAATTAGACTTAGCTCCAGCGAGTGTGCGCGCATAGAAGGCTTCTGGGATGTTCGCTTAAGCGAATGGTACTTCGCCGAGCGAGTGGATGTTGATGTTGGGCTTCGCTTGAGCCTCTCCTTGTTCCGCTGTTGCATTGTCATATTTCGCTCAGGTGGCGTTGGGCCTCACTTGAGCGAGTCAGCGTTGTCATGGATTTCACCTAGGCGCTGATGTGTTTTGTTGAACCGAATGGGTCGGTTCAAGCCTTGTCCCTTCCGCCGATTGCTATGCATATGAATGTTCTTTTATTTTTCCCTCACCTTCCTCTTCTTTTTATGCCGATCGTCCAGTGGCTGTTTTTATGGAAAAATTTTCCTGTTTTTGGGTCTTTTATTTATCAAAATTAGGGTGTTACATTTTGGTATCAGAGCAGACCAAAAGGTCCAAGGCCAAGGTATGCTTACCGAGTGTAAGCGGTTGTATGCATTGGGACCGAGTGGTGATCATCATTGTGATATTGATTTAAGGATAGGAGGTCATTTCCCTCCTGGTCTGATTGATTGTATGCCCTGATTTAGTTGGTATTGTATATGTTTGATGATTGGTATATGTTGGACTATGAATGGTGTATGCCTGTATCTTGTTTTGGAATTTGAATGTGTGATGGATGAATGGTATATGATGTATATGATTTTCGGTATAAGAGATGTGTTGCAGTTTCCTAAGTTGAAATGTGGGTGTGTAATAAGTGTGTAAAGTTGAGGTCGGGTATATGTTAAACTGGGATCGCACCTCAGTGGCTGGTTGAGGGAACCGAGTGAATGGTACTATACCTTATAGTAATATTGGAATGTTGTGGGATACTGGGTAAAAAGTGACCCCTTAGGAATCCTAAGTCTAATAATTATTTAACCTTATGTGCTGTTGAACCCGAGTAAAGCAATTGCATAGTAACTCAGTGAGGCTTGAATAATTATCGTGTGATATGTGAAATGTGTTAGTAGTTGTGCTATAACTAAGTAAATGCGCATGCAACTCCTGGATTTGTGGTATTTGTTAACTGTTTAGTGATCATGTGACTCCGTCCACAAATACATGTTGGTGATTCTATGAATGCTGACTGAATGCTTGTAAATAGGAGTGTTACCATTATTGTCGAGTGCGTGAGTTAAAAGGGGATGAATCTCTGAGTCCTGTTTGCAGTTTCATGTTAAAATGTATATGAATGAGAATGCCATGATGATTTCCGAATGCATGATATGTGAGCTGATCTGTTGATTCCATTGTGATGCTGTGTTGAAATGCATGCTGCCTTCATTATAAAATACCGAGAGGATGTGCTGTAGTATTGTTACTTTGTTTGTTGTTGTGAGTTACTATGACAAACGCTTGTGATGCTGTGATGAAACCATGAAATTCCGAGTGAATCTATATGTTGTGTTGAAACGGTTGTGACCTATTGATGGCTGCGTGAGACGCACCTGGTAAGCTTGGATGCTTGTATGAAATTGCATGAGAATTGCTTACATGAGACGAAATCACTGTTTAAGTCGGATCTGTATACATGTGTGTAAGAGCATTGTTATTGAGACTAACATGATTCGCATGGATTGAATGACTTGAGTAGATTCTGACTAGATGATGTTGTATAGGTGAGTCCGACTGAATAAATATGTATGCATTGACGCTGTGGCTGAGTGTAATGTGATGTTATGGTTGAGAATGTATGTTATTGTGTAATTTCCGATCGAATATCTGTGTACACGCTTATGATTGGCAGAGAACTCAACGTGAATTACATGAATATATGGATATAATATTGTGAATGAAATCCTTAACATAGTTGGGAATTGGTTTGGGTAAACCCGATTGGATGAGTACATATGTAATTAATGCTATTGTTGAGTGCAATATATGGTTATGGTTATGGTGTATGCTGTAGTGAACAATGACATAGCCATGAATAATTGGTATGAATCTGACTGAGTGTCTGTATATACATTAGTGCCGTTTCCTAGTCCATGGTGTGTTATGACAGCATGTGTGATTGTGAATTACTTAATCCTGATTGAATTGCATGAACCCGAGTGATTGACGTTACTGTATAGCTGAGAATTGAGAGTTTATCCGAGCCATGGTTTTGTGATGAATAAGATTTAGAGGAAATATTTACTCGGTGTTGGCTAGAAGCCGATTGTTGTATTACCATCATACTGATTTACAGAAGTGATAAATAATTTTCATGATTGTTGTTGCGTGATGTGCCCTATGTGATGCATAATGATGAGGTTGATGTAGATGTATTGCTTACAATGTGTGTGTGAACTGCTATTAATTACCGTGTGAAATAGTATTAGCTAAGTGAGTCTGATCGGAGTGAGCCATACTGTTCTGAGATGACTCTTCCTGCGATAGGTATTGTGGCAGCATACACGTTGCAGTGACTGTGTAATTGTTGCAACCCTATAGGAATGAGACGTCATCCTATAAGATGGATGCAGCAATTCATGAGTCGGGCAGGTGAAGTTGTAACTGCTTATGGTGATGATAAGTCTTTCAGATGGTTCTGAGTGTGATGAGAGTTATGTTAAATGAATATTATGTGGTTATGTACCGATTGAGGATAGAGGGTTTGTTTAGCCTTGATGGGTTTGCCTCCGAGAGGATTAGAGGATGTTGGGTATAGATTGGCTTCTAAGACGATGATTAGTTATTAAAACAAGAGGGGTGATCAAGTCTGCCACTGAAGTGGAGTTTTATAAGGTTAACCGAGTGATACTGTAAGTTAAATAGGGGAAACAAGGATTTTGAGCCAAACTAAATTGTAAGGTGAAGAATTGCTCGGGAAAGGTTAGTATATTCCGAGTGTGTAAGAGTGGAGACAATTCCAAGAGAAGTCCTTGTGAGAAAGAACTGCTGAGTGAAAATTATGGTGTTCCGAGTAGAACCTTATAAAGAGGATCATTACTAAGTTAAGGGAATAATGTCCGAGCGTAACATTCTGAGTAGGGTAAGATTCAGGTGATCTGACTCAGAGTGTATCAATTCCGAATAGAAAGATATCGAGTGTAGAATTCCTAATACCCATGTGATGTCCAACCGAGTGATCCTCCAGGAGAAAAGTTCCTTGATCGGGAAAAAGAGATTTCGAGTGAGTAAGTTCCGAGTGAATGGTTTCCGAGGGGATAGATATCCGAGTGAAGGATTTAAATAAAGTCGTACTCAGGTCAGTGATTGGGACTGCTGAGCTTGAACTCAGGTTTTGTTTCGGGGTAGGCTCGAATTGCAAGTGAATTTCTGGTAAGTAGAAAGATCTTCGGGTGAGAATTACCCTTGAATCCCGAATGGTGTTTTGTGTAAGAGGACCGAGTGAAATTCTCAGGATGAAAGCATGGAATTAGCCGGAAGCTTGGGTAGGAATCTAAGATTTCAGAATTTAGTATAGTGCATATGCGAAGTAAATCTGGGTAAATTGTGCTAATTGAAACACATGGAAAATTCCTTGAGTGTTCCCTTTGGTGTAAGAGAGAGATTTTGTGGTCAGGTTTTGAAAACCCGAGGGTTTGGTCCGAGAGAAATCGGTCGGGAGTGAGTATTTTTGGGAGTCGGTGATGTTGTATGCCGATTAGATTATTCCCAACTGGTTGATTAGCCTCTGTAATGTGTCTCATGTGATACAATTTCGAGTCTGTACTCTGTATGAGTTATGGTTGTGCCGAGTGACTCATTTGAATCGGGGAGCCCGATGGTGTAAATACACCGAGCGGTGTCGTAAGCGTAGGACCGAGCGGCCAAGAAATTAAGAAGTGCCACTACTTATGATGAATTGGCTGAGTTAAATAAGGGAAATTGTGCGTTATAGAAATTGAGTCCCCAAATGTATTAAATTCTATGATGAAGTTGTAATCAGGTAGGGCCTGACCTTTACGTTCTGCCGACTAAAATTATGGGCGGTCGGTAAACCGCTTGAGTGGTGAATCCTTGCCGAGTGAAATTGTGATCCGGTCGGTGAATACTTGTGGAAGCTCAGTCGTGTGAGTGATTGAGACAACAATTTTCTGAGTTAATTATTAAAGGGGAGTCACCGACTGAATTTCAAGGACGAAATTCTTTTAAGAGGGGAGAACTGTAACATCCCAATTTAATAATTAATTGCCGAGTGAAAATAAATCATTAAAATAATAATTGCTAAGTGGGGAAAATTATTTATTAATTATAATTGGTTTAATTAATTTAAGTTAAGGAAGCAAAGGATGATTGAAGGTGATTAGTTGTCAACAGCTGACTAGTTGTGTCTATGTGCGTATGACGCGTGAGGGGGCTGCTGCTGTGCACGACTTCCCACCCTACTTTTCCCTTCTCTCCGTGCATGCATATATGGGTACACTTATTCATTCTTCCCTAGAGACTTCTCTTCCTTCTGTTTCCTCTTCTTTTCTTCTTCGCTCTTCTTCTCTTCTTCTTCTCTTCTTCTTTCTTCTTTGCTCTCTGTTCCCGTGAGCTCGCAATAGTGGTGGCTGAGGATCAGAGTCCTCCTTCCTTACTCGATGAGCCAGAGAGGGTGAGGGTGTGCATTCCCTCTGCATGCAACCCGTCTCCTTCCACGCTGTTCCTTCCTTGTTCCTTCATTTCCTTCGTCGACTTCCCTCCTTCTTCCTCTCCTTGCTCGAAGCTGCCAAGTCTTAGTGGAGATCTGCGCTGTGGGGAGCTTCAAGATGGTTGGAGTGTTCACAGCGTTGGAATGGAGCTACTCTAGGGAGCGAACCGAGAGCTGAGTGCCTCAGAGACTCGAATGGCCTCCCCTACTTTTGCATGCAGATGCACTGGGAGTGACTCAGTGTTCCTCTGGAACCGGGTGTCGTGTTGACCGACTGGAAGCTGTATTCCAGGTAGGGGGGGTATCTTCTATCTTAAATGCATGGGTTATGAACGGGTTCCGAGTGTTGATGCTTGCTGTTTCCGTGTTCTGATTATGTGTTGTGTTGCATGCGAGTGTGTACTGCCTGGTTGCATGACGAGTGAAAGTGGAGTGTTACATGTTGATGGCCTGTGAATGTTGAACGATTGTGTGGAAGGAATGTGATAAAGTGCTGTTGATGAATACCGTGTGCTTTACGTGATATGCAAGTTGTTATGAGTTCAAAAGGCTGGCTGCATGTGATAAAATATGACTTAGTGAATCTGATAATGTACCTCGTCAATTGCATGTGCTGATTGAGTCTAGACAATGTATTTTACCGATTGCATGTGTGATCTGAGTCCTGACATTGCTTAATGCCGATTGCATGTGTGTTGTTTGGGTCCTGATGATGTATTATACTAACCGCATGAGATGCATGTGTTGTTAAGTGCTGATAATGCCTAATGCCGATTGCATAGGATGCATGTGCTATTTGAGTTCTGATGATGTATAATGCCGACTGCTTGTGAGGTATGTAATGCTGAGTGAATGGCTGTGTATATGAACTCTGTGGTTATGATGAATCCGCGTGTGGCGCATTGGATGCGTTTGTGCTTGGAGCACGTAGTGTGGGCCACTACCATCGGTTATTAAAGCGTGGGACGCTGTAAATCCTTGAGTTGGACTCAAGGTAGCCCTTAAGTGGGACTCGGGCTGCCTGTGAACACCTCCGTTGGCGCTGAGAGCGTTGGTGTCACCTTGTGGGCAAACGGTTGGGTACCTATAAAACGGCCAAGCAGCTTGGAGCTGAATTGATAGCTTGGAGCCATGTATAAAAAGGCTGGGAGCCTACGTTGCAACGTCAAAAACCGATTACACACGAATGCGGAACCGAGTGAAATACTCTGTGTACATTGACTGTTGATGTTGTTGGAATTGGTTATGCATGTGATGATGTTAATGACATGATGAATATACATAACCGAGTGAATTATTCCGTGTGCACATGCTGTGGATGCTGAGTGAATTATGTTCTATGAATGCATGTTAATATTATTGAAAGTTGTGTATATATAGCCGAGTGAGAATTGTTGAATTCTGATTGAGAAATGTTCAATATGTGCATTCTGATTCATAGGCGTTATTATGTCACTGATTGTTGTATGTTAATGTTATTAAATTGATACATGCATAAGGGCGAGTGTTAACTGGCGGATTCCGATCGGTAAGAGTCTGATGTGTGTCCTGGTTGATTGGCATTGCTCTGACTTTAATCGTTGCCACGTATAATTGCATATATACATATTGTTGTATAATTGTGGGACAACCTGAGTCAGTATCTATCATTTAATATTTAAGATGCTCACCCCCTACACCATCTTTCAGTGTGTACAGGTCGGACTCGGGAAGGATGTTAGGGCCTCAAGTCCGAGTGTGGTGCACTCTGACTGTTGAGTGCTTGTAATGCATTTATTATGCCCAATCAGTGTAGCCTTGGCCGGCTCTCTTGTAAAATGATGATTAAATATATTTGTTTATAAAGACTGATTTGATAAGTATAGATATGGTGTGTCACTTGTGTAGAACTATGAATAGCGGTAAAGGTATAATGTTAAGTAATAAGTATTCCGAGTATGTGGTTTCCTGTACATAGGTCGGTAGATTAGATTTATGGGCAGATTTATATTTCTGGGAACATATATTCATACTATGTGCTTTATGCCGATTTGATGCGTCTTTCGACTGGAATGTATTGTTAAATGATTCGAGGGCTGTTGATGAGTGAAATAATGTTAAGCTGATGGTTCCAAGTGAGGACTACTGGGTGGCTTTTCCGAGTGAACACGCTGAGTGACTCCGAGTGAAAATTATAGGTAACCCAGGTGAGGAAGAGTTTGTATTCCCGAGTGGAAACCTTGAGTGATCCCCTTCTAAGAGAGGAGTTAGAGTGGGATGGATCCTAGGTGTAAGGTCTTAGTAATCCGAGTGAATGATGCAAAATCCGAGTGAGTGAGGGTCGGTATGCCGACTGGTTAAGTTTTGAATAAGATCAAGTGGGACTTAACTACCTGATTTCCTGAGTGAATGTGTGAATGTATTCCGAATAGTGGATAGGTAATGTGACCCGATTGTGTTAAGGTTGGGATGCGTCGAGTGATGTTTGATTAGGGTGTATATTCCGAGTGAGAAAGAGTTCTGGATTCCGAGTGGCAGAATTGGGGAAATCGTTTCCTGAGTGGTTTATACTTGTGACCTGTTTAACTCCTTTTGGTCGAATAAATACTTGAGACTCTTATGATCGCTAAACACATCGAATATTGCACTGTATAGATAATGCCTCCAAATTTTTAAGGCAAAAACTACAGCGGCTAACGCTAAGTCATGGGTAGGGTAGTTAATCTCATGTTGCCTTAATTGGCGCGACGTATAGGCTACAACCTTCTTGTCTTGCATGAGTACACTTCCTAGTCCTTGTTTAGACGCATCACAGCAAACTTCAAAACTTCGATGTGGATCGGGGAGTACTAACACCAGTGCAGAAGTAAGTCGATCTTTCAGCTCTTGAAAACTATTCTCGCATTGTGTCGTCCACACAAAAGGTTGTCCTTTCCGTGTTAGCTTGGTCAGTGGGTATCCTAACTTTGAAAATCCTTCAATGAATCTCCTATAGTATCCAGCCAAGCCCAAGAAACTTCTAATCTCAGTGATTGTGGTTGGTCTCTCCCATTTTAAAACTGCCTCTACCTTGGAAGGGTCTACAGCTATTCCTCCTTGACTAATTACATGTCCTAAAAAGTTCACTTCTTCCAACCAGAATTCACACTTCGACAGCTTTGAATACAGTTGTTTCTTTTTCAGGATTTCCAACACAACCTTCAAGTGTTCAACATGTTCTTCTTTGCTCTTAGAGTACACTAATATATCATCAATGAACACCACTACAAATTTATCTAGATATGGATGAAAAATCCTATTCATGTAATCCATGAATACGGCTGGTGCATTAGTTACACCAAAAGGCATTACTAGATATTCGTAATGGCCATAGCGTGTTCTAAAAGCAGTTTTTCGTACATCTTCTTTCTTCACACTTATCTGATGGTATCCAGACCTCAAATCAATTTTGGAGAACACCGTGGCACCACGCAGCTGATCCATCAAGTTGTCAATTCTTGGCAGAGGATATTTGTTCTTGATCGTCACCTTGTTCAGTTGCCGATAATCTACACACAACCTCATGCTACCATCCTTTTTCTTAATCAACAACACTGGTGCACCCCAGGGGGATACACTAGGTCGTATAAACTGCTTCTCTATCATCTCGTCAAGTTGTTTCTTTAACTCTGCTAATTCTAGAGGTGACATTCAGTATGGTGCAATTGAAATGGGTCCAACTCCAGGTACTAGATCAATGGCAAATTCCACATCTCTTTCTGGGGGTAAACTAGGGATATCTTTAGGAAAAACGTCAGAAAATTCACACACAACCGGCAGATTTTTGATTTTTGATTCTTGCTCTCCTTTCGTTGAAAGCAATAGCATGAATCCTTGAGCCCCTCCTTTTAAAGAGGCACTCAGTTGGTTGGCAGTTAGAAATCTCAAATCTTCAGGATTCAAATTCACTGGTTCTTTAAACATTATGGTTTTATTATGACAATCTATTAGAACATGATTGTCAGACAACCAATCTAGCCCAATAATAACTTCAAAGCCAGAAAGGGGTAAACAAAAAAGATTAGCCTTAAAGTCCCTACCATTTATGACAATAGGGCATTTCCAACAGGCTTTAGAAGTGACAATGGGATTGTTTCCAGGAGTATGTACAGATAAGTCAAATGGCAGTTCTATCACAGGTAATTTTAGTTTTTCTACACAGTCATTGGCAATAAAGGAATGTGATGCACCTGAGTCATACATAACAATTAAAGGAATCTTATTAATGATACACTTACCTTCCACCATGGAATCAGAATGAGATGCTTCTTCTCCAGTGATTGCAAAAACCTTTCCTTTTGCCTTCGGCCTTCCGACTGCACTGTGCGCGCCTCCTTGAGTATTTATGCTTGTACTTGCACCTTCAGGGTTTTCCCTCTTCATCTCTGGGCAATCCTTGATGTGATGTCCTGGTTTGTTATACTTAAAACAAACATAAGTGTTTTTAGGACAATCCCTTTTCAAATGGGGTCCTCCACAGATAAAACATTTAAAATTTGGTGCAGATGTTGGGTAATAGCTTCCAGTTGAAGCTTGGGGTCTGTTAGGAACAGACGCTGCTCCAAACCGGTGAAATGGCGTTTGGTAAGGCTTATTTCTCCTGAAGTCTCTTCTTTGGTGATGGTGAGGTCCTCCACTTCTCATTTCTCCTGCCTTGTGAATGGGCTCACGACTTTTGGTCATTCTATCCTTATGATCTTCTTCAAAGATCCTGCAGCGATTTACCAATACAGAAAATTCATGGATTTCCTGCATTCGTATAGCTTCCTTAATTTCTGGCCGTAATCCATTTACAAAATTTGCACACCGATCTCTTTCATTAGTAGCATCATTATAATGAGAATGAAAACGAGATAGCTCTTCAAACCTGGATGCGTACTCTCCAACGGTCATATTTCCTTGGGTCAGCGACAGGAATTCGAATTGTCTTTTCTCTTTAACATCAGCTGGAAAGTATTTCTCCAAAAACATATCCTTGAAATAATCCCAAGTGATCTCCACGTCGTTGACTTCGAATTGTCTACGCATGCTATCCCACCAATGTTCGGCATCCTCAGATAAGGCATAAGTAGCGAAGACTACCTTATCAGCTTCATTACATTGCAATGCTCGAAAGATCTTCTCTATCTCTCGAATCCAGATTTGTGCTCCATCAGGGTTATATCCTCCCTTGAAACGAGGTGGATTGCGCTTTTCAAATAGGTCCAGCCTTCTCAAGGCATCGTTACCCTGACCTTCACGTGCTCCCATTGCATTGATTAAGCATTCTACAACTCCAGCAAGATCGTTTCCAGCCATTAGTTTCCTGTTTCACAGTAACTTAGATTTGTCACATCAATCACAGTTACTACCAAGTCAGATATTCTATTCTCTATCACCTATACAGGGTTTACAGACAAAGCAAGATAGACCTTTTCCCCAGGCCTATTGGATTAACTGCTCTGATACCACTTTGTAACACCCTCTGTTACACCTTAATAAAATATATAAAAATTTATAATTTTTTTTTTACTAAAGATATGATTGTTAAAAAGAAACTATCGAAATAAATTATATATATTATTTCTTAAATACCTCAATATTATTAAATCTTTATAAAGTATTTGTACATTCATCCGAAGAAAATAAACATTAAACATTATAAGAAAGAGAGGAAACTCCATGGCCCAGAAGCAGTTACTTATTAACATTATTTATTCATTAGACCACGGTATTCATACCGAGTTCCCTTTCTAGAACGTGCTATATTTACTGCCGATATTCTTCGATCCTTCCCTCTGAACCATCAATTTTAAACATGTGAAACAAAAACACGGAGAAAGGAGTAAGAAACAGAATATAATATTCTCGATTAAGACATAAGCAACAAAGGGTTTTCACAAACCAATACATAATAATATCAATCACAATCACATACACAATCAATTATGAATGCATGAATGTTATGCAATATCTTCATCATAACTTACCTATATATGTGGGCCCTTAAATTTTAATTTGCACTGGGCCAACTAGGAGTTTACACTGTTCCATAAGTCCGGATAATAATAATATGAACAGCTCAACTGGCATGGAAACACTTAGAGACTAGTCAGGTTGAGAAAGTTTTTATTGTGAAAGTACCCGACACTAGGGAGCTACCCCAGGTCCCCTAAAGCACCCTTTCACACCCTCTCATCCCAAGGCTCGTAATTAAGCCTCCTCTAATGTATCCTCGGTTTCTATAATCCGTCCCCAGACAATATCATTTTATTTCACTTTAATGATTCATGATGCATGAACTACTCGCGTATTGAGTTGGTTAAGGCTTTTAGAAACTCAATTATTAAATCCCTTAAAGGTTTATAATATCATTTCAATAAACTGTACATTTTCTCAATTCTCTGAATTTCTGTCCCACAGAAATAAATTTGGTACAGTTTTTGAATCTCACTGAAATTTGAGTTTCTAAGCCTTAAATAAAACTTTACATAATCTTTCTCAAATTAAATCTTAACAAAATCAAATTTAAAAATCTCAATTATTTCCAAATATCTTTAGTTATTAAGTTGGAATAAAATAATTTTCTTTTTAAAAATTTTATTTTATTAAAAGAGAATAATCTTTAAATCATTAACTATAAATACTTAAAGTTACAAAATTTTTTCTTTAATTCAAAATTTAATTATCTCAATTAATTTTCATAAAATGTCTACTTTCTAAAATAAATACTAATTTTTTATTCTAAATATAAAAATAATTTCTAAGAAGAAATAAAAGATAATAAAAATTTAAAGAGTAAGGTAAGAAATTCTTACTGAATTTTAGTTTTCCGTCATGCTCGCTATATGCTCAAACTCCACATTACAAAATCATCAATCAAAATCAAGCATTATCAATTATAACTAAATATCATCAATCAATCAATCAATCATAATCAAATCAATTAAATATCATTAATACATATCATAATGCAAAATTTAATGATTATTAATATAGTCAATTTGAGTCCTTTTGGTCAATTCCTCGCATAGGTATATGTAAGTTCATATAATCCAGTCCTTGCATAGGTATAGTTCAGTCCATATGGGTCATAGTAGTCCAAGTCCTTGCATAGGTATAGTCCAGTTTATATAGGTTATAAAAGTCCAAGTCCTTGCATAGGTAGGTTAGAGTTAGTTAAATCAAATATTTAATTGAAAATTTATTAAAAATTTTAAGTTAAAAAGTTAATATTTTAAAATATTAATATTATTAAATTTAAAAGGAGTAGGTGACTCCTCCCATTATTCTTATGTCTTTTCATATTATACTCTTATCTCACTCCCCTTACCTTGAATTGTTACCCAAAAGAGATTTGCTTTGCGCCTCCAATTTCTAGAAATATTAATACCAATCTATTTCAGTATAAGCTTAAGATAAAAATTAAGATTGCTATCAGAATGATAAATAGTAAATGTGCATAGTAATAATAAATAGTAACGGTAAATGGTAAGTCATCAATAGTAACGGTAAATAGTAATTTTTTAAATAGTAATAGTAAATAGTAAATTATGAATAGTAATTTTTTGAATAGTAGTGGTAAATGGTAAATCATGAACAATAACAGTAAATAGTAAATTTTGAATAGTAACGGTAAATAGTAAATTTTGAATAGTAATGGTAAATAGTAAATTTTGAATAGTAACGGTAAATAGTAAATTTTGAATAATAACAACAACTAATAAATTTTGAATAATAACGGTAAATGATAAATTTGAATAATAACAGTAAATGGTAAATTGTGAATAGTGATAATAAATAGTAAATTTTGAATAGTAATTGTAAATAGTAAAAATAACACAGTGGTAATTTATTTTTACTATAGTAACTTATTCATAATAGTACTAGTATATTAATGGTTTAAGAGTGCCAAAAAAATAAAGTAAAATTATAAAAAGAATATAGAAGAAAGTTATTACCTTACACCTCCGGCAGAACTTCTTTTTACTAAAAGAATTTACTCTCCACTAATTTCTTACGCACTATCTCTCTAGATTCTCTCTCTAATTTTTGGTGTGAAAATGTTGTAAATGAGCCATCTATTTATAGGAAGAAAATTTTACTATTTAAGATTATTTAATTATTTATTTTACTATTCATGATGTAAGCGATGATGTAAGCTATGATGTAAGCGATGATGTCGGCAGTGGCATTTTGGTTATTAGATGAAAGGTTAAGGGTATTTTTGTCATTCTCAAAAAAATAATAATAAAATAAATAAATAAATAAATAAATTCTAAAAAATTATAAATTATATAACAATCAAAAAGTTCTAAAGAACTATAATCAAATTCCTTTGAAATTTTATTTTAAATAAGAAATAACGAAATTAGGGGTGTTACAACTCTACTCCTCTAAAAAAATTTCGTCCTCGAAATTTACACTTTTTTAGTAAAACAATTGGAGATGAGACTCTTTCATCTTATTTTCTAGTTCCCATGTAGCATCTTCCCCTCTCGTTTCACTCCAAATGACCTTCACGAGTGGAATTTCCTTGTCTATTAGCTTCTTTATTATTCTATCAGCTATTCTGATAGGTGGTGCATCATATGTAAGATTATCTTTAACTTGTATGACATCAGGTTTAATAACATGTGTAGGATCAAATATATACTTTCGTAAGTTTGACTCATGAAAAACATTATGGATATTAGAAAGAAAAGGTGGTAATGCTATTTGGTAGGCAAGAGGACTAACTTTATGAATTATTTGATATAGACCAATAAATCTAGGAGTTAGGTTTCGAGATTTCATTGCCCGACCCACCCCAGTCATAGGTGTGACTTTCAAGAATACATGATCGCCTTCTTGAAATTCGAGCGGCTTTCTTCTTTTGTCATAGTAACTTTTCTGCCTGCTCTGTGTTGCCTTCATCTTTTCCTGAACTATTTTGATTTTATCCGTGGTTTGTTGTACCAACTCTGGTCCTAGCATCAAGTTTTCACCAGTCTCAAACCAACATAGCGGGGTCCTACATTTTCTTCCATATAATGCTTCAAAAGGTGCCATGCCAATGCTAGCGTGGAAACTGTTGTTGTAGGTAAACTCCACATATGGTAAGAATTGATTCCAACTTCCTTTATGCTCTAACACACAAGCTCGTAACAAGTCCTCTAGAGATTGGATTGTTCTTTCTGATTGTCCATCCGTCTGAGGATGATATGCTGAACTCAGACGCAGTCTTGTTCCCAAAGCCTTGTGCAAGCTCTTCCAGAATTGTGATGTAAAACGAAGGTCCCGATCAGAAATGATACTTGAAGGAATTCCATGCAATCTCACAATCTCCTCGATGTATAATTTTGCCAGCTTCTCCATAGAGTAATGAATATTGATGTGAATAAAATGGGTAGATTTGGTTAATCTATCAACTATTACCCATATTGAATCATGTCCTAATGGAGTTTTAGGTAGAGAAGTCACAAAATCCATGGTAATGCTATCCCATTTCCATTCTGGTATTTCCATTGATTGTAGCATTCCAGGGGGTTTTTGATGTTCCACTTTAACCTTCTGGCAAATTAGACATGCAGCCATGTACTCTGCCACTGCTTTCTTTATTCCAGGCCACCAAAATAACTTCTTCGAATCTTGATACATTTTAGTAGCTCCGGGATGAATGCTTATATAACTTTTGTGGCTTTCTTCCAGAATTGCTTTCCTCAACTCCTCTTGATCAGGGATACACATTCGATCCTTGTACTTCAATAATTGGTTGTTTCCCACATTGAACTTGACTTCTTTTCCTTGTTTCAGGAGTTCTTTCTTATCTTGCAGGAATTCATCTTTTCGTTGAGCTTCTAAGACTTGCCTCAGGAATTCACTTGTCACTCGTAACGCTCCTAATCTGTAGCTGTTATCATTAATCTTTACTGCTAGGTTAAGATCTCTAAAGTTCTCTATCAATTCCAGCTCTTTAATCATCATTGTGGACGCATGTAGAGACTTTCGACTCAAAGCATCAGCTACTACATTCGCTTTTCCAGGATGGTACTGTAACTCAAAGTCGTAATCCTTTAAGAACTCCATCCATCTCCGTTGCCTCATGTGTAACTCCTTTTGGTCGAATAAATACTTGAGACTCTTATGATCGCTAAACACATCGAATGTTGCACCGTATAGATAATGCCTCCAAATCTTTAAGGCAAAAACTACAGCGGCTAACTCTAAGTCATGGGTAAGGTAGTTAATCTCATGTTGCCTTAATTGGCGTGACGTATAGGCTACAACCTTCTTGTCTTGCATGAGTACACTTCCTAGTCCTTGTTTAGACGCATCACAGTAAACTTCAAAACTTCGATGTGGATCGGGGAGTACTAACACCAGCGCAGAAGTAAGTCGATCTTTCAGCTCTTGAAAACTATTCTCGCATTATGTCGTCCACACAAAAGGTTGTCCTTTCCGTGTTAGCTTGGTCAGTGGGTATCCTAACTTTGAAAATCCTTCAATGAATCTCCTATAGTATCCAGCCAAGCCCAAGAAACTTCTAATCTCAGTGATTGTGGTTGGTCTCTCCCATTTTAAAACTGCCTCCACCTTGGAAGGGTCTACAACTATTCCTTACATGTCCTAAAAAGTTCACTTCTTCCAACCAGAATTCACACTTCGACAGCTTTGAATACAGTTGTTTCTTTTTCAGGATTTCCAACACAACCTTCAAGTGTTCAACATGTTCTTCTTTGCTCTTAGAGTACACTAATATATCATCAATGAACACCACTACAAATTTATCTAGATATGGATGAAAAATCCTATTCATGTAATCCATGAATACGGCTGGTGCATTAGTTACACCAAAAGGCATTACTAGATATTCGTAATGGCCATAGCGTGTTCTAAAAGCAGTTTTTCGTACATCTTCTTTCTTCACCCTTATCTGATGGTATCCAGACCTCAAATCAATTTTGGAGAACACCGTGGCACCACGCAGCTGATCCATCAAGTCGTCAATTCTTGGCAGAGGATATTTGTTCTTGATTGTCACCTTGTTCAGTTGCCGATAATCTACACACAACCTCATGCTACCATCATTTTTCTTAATCAACAACACTGGTGCACCCCAGGGGGATACACTAGGTCGTATAAACTGCTTCTCTATCATCTCTTCAAGTTGTTTCTTTAACTCTGCTAATTCTAGAGGTGACATTCAGTATGGTACAATTGAAATGAGTCCAACTTCAGGTACTAGATCAATGGCAAATTCCATATCTCTTTCTGGGGGTAAACCAGGGATATCTTCAGGAAAAACGTCAGAAAATTCACACACAACCGGTAGATTTTTGATTTTCAATTCTTGCTCTCCTTTCATTGAAAGCAATAGCATGAATCCTTGAGCCCCTCCTTTTAAAGAGGCACTCACTTGGTTGGCAGTTAGAAATCTCGAATCTTCAGGATTCAAATTCACTGGTTCTTTAAACATTATGGTTTTATTATGATAATCTATTAGAACATGATTGTCAGACAACCAATTTAGCCCAATAATAACTTCTAAGCCAGAAAGGGGTAAACAGAAAAGATTAGCCTTAAAGTCCCTACCATTTAAGACAATAGGGCATTTCCAACAGGCTTTAGAAGTGACAATGGGATTGTTTCCAGGAGTATGTACAGATAAGTCAAATGGCAGTTCTATCACAGGTAATTTTAGTTTTTCTACATAGTCATTGACAATAAAGGAATGTGATGCACCTGAGTCATACATAACAGTTAAAGGAATCTTATTAATGATACACTTACCTTCCACCATGGAATCAGAATGAGATGCTTCTTCTCCAGTGATTGCAAAAACCTTTCCTTTTGCCTTCGGCCTTCCGACTGCACTGTGCGCGCCTCCTTGAGTATTTATGCTTGTACTTGCACCTTCAGGGTTTTCCCTCTTCATCTCTGGGCAATCCTTGATGTGATGTCCTGGTTTGTTATACTTAAAACAAACATAAGTGTTTTTAGGACAATCCCTTTTCAAATGGGGTCCTCCACAGATAAAACATTTAAAATTTGGTGCAGATGTTGGGTAATAGCTTCCAGTTGAAGCTTAGGGTCTGTTAGGAACAGACGCTGCTCCAAACCGGCGAAATGGCGTTTGGTAAGGCTTATTTCTCCTGAAGTCTCTTCTTTGGTGATGGTGAGGTCCTCCACTTCTCATTTCTCCTGCCTTGTGAATGGGCTCACGACTTTTGGTCATTCTATCCTTATGATCTTCTTCAAAGATCCTGCAGCGATTTACCAATACAGAAAATTCACGGATTTCCTGCATTCGTATAGCTTCCTTAATTTCTGGCCGTAATCCATTTACAAACTTTGCACACCGATCTCTTTCATTAGTAGCATCATTATAATGAGAATGAAAACGAGATAGCTCTTCAAACCTGGATGCGTACTCTCCAACGGTCATATTTCCTTGGGTCAGCGACAGGAATTCGAATTGTCTTTTCTCTTTAACATCAGCTGGAAAGTATTTCTCCAAAAACATATCCTTGAAATAATCCCAAGTGATCTCCACGTCGTTGACTTCGAATTGTCTACACATGCTATCCCACCAATGTTCGGCATCCTCAGATAAGGCATAAGTAGCGAAGACTACCTTATCAGCTTCATTACATTGCAATGCTCGAAAGATCTTCTCTATCTCTCAAATCCAGATTTGTGCTCCATCAGGGTTATATCCTCCCTTGAAACGAGGTGGATTGCGCTTTTCGAATAGGTCCAGCCTTCTCAAGGCATCGTTACCTTGACCTTCACGTGCTCCCATTGCATTGATTAAGCGTTCTACAACTCCAGCAAGATCGTTTCCAGCCATTAGTTTCCTGCTTCACAATAACTGAGATTTGTCACATCAATCACAGTTACTACCAAGTCAGATATTCTATTCTCTATCACCTATACAGAGTTTACAGACAAAGCAAGATAGACCTTTTCCTCAGGCCTATTGGATTAACTGCTCTGATACCACTTTGTAACACCCTCTGTTACACCTTAATAAAATATATAAAAATTCATAATTTTTTTTACTAAAGATATGATTGTTAAAAAGAAACTATCGGAATAAATTATATACATTATTTCTGAAATACCTCAATATTATTAAATCTTTATAAAGTATTTGTACATTCATCCGAAGAAAATAAACATTAAACATTATAAGAAAGAGAGGAAACTCCATGGCCCAGAAGCAGTTACTTATTAACATTATTTATTCATTGGACCACGGTATTCATACCGAGCTCCCTTTCTAGAACGTGCTATATTTACTGCCGATATTTTTCGATCCTTCCCTCTGAACCATCAATTTAAAACATGTGAAACAAAAACACGGAGAAAGGAGTGAGAAACAGAATATAATATTCTCGATTAAGACATAAGCAACAAAGGGTTTTCACAAACCAATACATAATAATATCAATCACAATCACATACACAATCAATTATGAATGCATGAATGTTATGCAATATCTTCATCATAACTTACCTATATATGTGGGCCCTTAAATTTTAATTTGCACTGGGCCAACTAGGAGTTTACACTGTTCCATAAGTCCGGATAATAATAATATGAACAGCTCAACTGGCATGGAAACACTTAGAGACTAGTCAGGTTGAGAAAGTTTTTATTGTGAAAGTACCCGACACTAGGGAGCTACCCCAGGTCCCCTAAAGCACCCTTTCACACCCTCTCATCCCAAGGCTCGTAATTAAGCCTCCTCTAATGTATCCTCGGTTTCTATAATCCGTCCCCAGACAATATCATTTTATTTCACTTTAATGATTCATGATGCATGAACTACTCGCGTATTGAGTTGGTTAAGGCTTTTAGAAACTCAATTATTAAATCCCTTAAAGGTTTACAATATCATTTCAATAAACTGTACATTTTCTCAATTCTCTGAATTTCTGTCCCACATAAATAAATTTGGTACAGTTTTTGAATCTCACTGAAATTTGAGTTTCTAAGCCTTAAATAAAACTTTACATAATCTTTCTCAAATTAAATCTTAACAAAATCAAATTTAAAAATCTCAATTATTTCCAAATATCTTTAGTTATTAAGTTGGAATAAAATAATTTTCTTTTTTAAAATTTTATTTTATTAAAAGAGAATAATCTTTAAATCATTAACTATAAATACTTAAAGTTACAAAATTTTTTCTTTAATTCAAAATTTAATTATCTCAATTAATTTTCATAAAATGTCTACTTTCTAAAATAAATACTAATTTTTTATTCTAAATATAAAAATAATTTCTAAGAAGAAATAAAAGATAATAAAAATTTAAAGAGTAAGGTAAGAAATTCTTACTGAATTTTAGCTTTCCGTCATGCTCGCTATATGCTCAAACTCCACATTACAAAATCATCAATCAAAATCAAGCATTATCAATTATAACTAAATATCATCAATCAATCAATCAATCATAATCAAATCAATTAAATATCATTAATACATATCATAATGCAAAATTTAATGATTATTAATATAGTCAATTTGAGTCCTTTTGGTCAATTCCTCGCATAGGTATATGTAAGTTCATATAATCCAATCCTTGCATAGGTATAGTTCAGTCCATATGGGTCATAGTAGTCCAAGTCCTTGCATAGGTATAGTCCAGTTTATATAGGTTATAAAAGTCTAAGTCCTTGCATAGGTAGGTTAGAGTTAGTTAAATCAGATATTTAATTTAAAATTTATTAAAAATTTTAAGTTAAAAAGTTAATATTTTAAAATATTAATATTATTAAATTTAAAAGGAGTAGGTGACTCCTCCCATTATTCTTATGTCTTTTCATATTATACTCTTATCTCACTCCCCTTACCTTGAATTGTTACCCAAAAGAGATTTGCTTTGCGCCTCCAATTTCTAGAAATATTAATACCAATCTATTTCAGTATAAGCTTAAGATAAAAATTAAGATTGCTATCAGAATGATAAATAGTAAATGTGCATAGTAATAATAAATAGTAACGGTAAATGGTAAGTCATCAATAGTAACGGTAAATAGTAATTTTTTGAATAGTAATAGTAAATAGTAAATTATGAATAGTAATTTTTTGAATAGTAGTGGTAAATGGTAAATCATGAACAATAACAGTAAATAGTAAATTTTGAATAGTAACGGTAAATAATAAATTTTGAATAGTAATGGTAAATAGTAAATTTTGAATAGTAACGGTAAATAGTAAATTTTGAATAATAACAACAACTAATAAATTTTGAATAATAACGGTAAATGATAAATTTGAATAATAACAGTAAATGGTAAATTGTGAATAGTGATAATAAATAGTAAATTTTGAATAGTAATTGTAAATAGTAAAAATAACACAGTGGTAATTTATTTTTACTATAGTAACTTATTCATAATAGTACTAGTATATTAATGGTTTAAGAGTGCCAAAAAAATAAACTAAAATTATAAAAAGAATATAGAAGAAAGTTATTACCTTACACCTCCGGCAGAACTTCTTTTTACCAAAAGAATTTACTCTCCACTAATTTCTTACGCACTATCTCTCTAGATTCTCTCTCTAATTTTTGGTGTGAAAATGTTGTAAATGAGCCATCTATTTATAGGAAGAAAATTTTACTATTTAAGATTATTTAATTATTTATTTTACTATTCATGATGTAAGCGATGATGTAAGTTATGATGTAAGCGATGATGTCGGCAGTGGCATTTTGGTTATTAGATGAAAGGTTAAGGGTATTTTTGTCATTCTCAAAAAAATAATAAAAATAAATAAATAAATAAATTCTGAAAAATTATAAATTATATAACAATCAAAAAGTTCTAAAGAACTATAATCAAATTCCTTTGAAATTTTATTTTAAATAAGAAATAACGAAATTAGGGGTGTTACAACTCTACTCCTCTAAAAAAATTTCGTCCTTGAAATTTACACTTTTTTAGTAAAACAATTGGGGATGAGACTCTTTCATCTTATTTTCTAGTTCCCATGTAGCATCTTCCCCTCTCGTTTCACTCCAAATGACCTTCACGAGTGGAATTTCCTTGTCTCTTAGCTTCTTTATTATTCTATCAGCTATTCTGATAGGTGGTGCATCATATGTAAGATTATCTTTAACTTGTATGACATCAGGTTTAATAACATGTGTAGGATCAAATATATACTTTCGTAAGTTTGACACATGAAAAACATTATGGATATTACAAAAAAAAGGGGGTAATGCTATTTGGTAGGCAAGAGGACTAACTTTATGAATTATTTGATATAGACCAATAAATCTAGGAGTTAGTTTTCGAGATTTCATTGCCCGACCCACCCCAGTCATAGGTGTGACTTTCAAGAATACATGATCGCCTTCTTGAAATTCGAGCGGCTTTCTTCTTTTGTCATAGTAACTTTTCTGCCTGCTCTGTGTTGCCTTCATCTTTTCCTGAACTATTTTGATTTTATCCGTGGTTTGTTGTACCAACTCTGGTCCTAGCATCAAGTTTTCACCAGTCTCAAACCAACATAGCGGGGTCCTACATTTTCTTCCATATAATGCTTCAAAAGGTGCCATGTCAATGCTAGCGTGGAAACTGTTGTTGTAGGTAAACTCCACATATGGTAAGAATTGATTCCAACTTCCTTTATGCTCTAACACACAAGCTCGTAATAAGTCCTCTAGAGATTGGATTGTTCTTTCTGATTGTCCATCCGTCTGAGGATGATATGCTGAACTCAGACGCAGTCTTGTTCCCAAAGCCTTGTGCAAGCTCTTCCAGAATTGTGATGTAAAACGAAGGTCCCGATCAGAAATGATACTTGAAGGAATTCCATGCAATCTCACAATCTCCTCGATGTATAATTTTGCCAGCTTCTCCATAGAGTAATGAATATTGATGTGAATAAAATGGGTAGATTTGGTTAATCTATCAACTATTACCCATATTGAATCATGTCCTAATGGAGTTTTAGGTAGAGAAGTCACAAAATCCATGGTAATGCTATCCCATTTCCATTCTGGTATTTCCATTGATTGTAGCATTCCAGGGGGTTTTTGATGTTCCACTTTAACCTTCTGGCAAATTAGACATGCAGCCATGTACTCTGCCACTGCTTTCTTTATTCCAGGCCACCAAAATAACTTCTTCGAATCTTGATACATTTTAGTAGCTCCGGGATGAATGCTTATATAACTTTTGTGGCTTTCTTCCAGAATTGCTTTCCTCAACTCCTCTTGATCAGGGATACACATTCGATCCTTGTACTTCAATAATTGGTTGTTTCCCACATTGAACTTGACTTCTTTTCCTTGTTTCAGGAGTTCTTTCTTATCTTGCAGGAATTCATCTTTTCGTTGAGCTTCTAAGACTTGCCTCAGGAATTCACTTGTCACTCGTAACGCTCCTAATCTGTAGCTGTTATCATTAATCTTTACTGCTAGGTTAAGATCTCTAAAGTTCTCTATCAATTCCAGCTCTTTAATCATCATTGTGGACGCATGTAGAGACTTTCGACTCAAAGCATCAGCTACTACATTCGCTTTTCCAGGATGGTACTGTAACTCAAAGTCGTAATCCTTTAAGAACTCCATCCATCTCCGTTGCCTCATGTGTAACTCCTTTTGGTCGAATAAATACTTGAGACTCTTATGATCGCTAAACACATCGAATGTTGCACCGTATAGATAATGCCTCCAAATCTTTAAGGCAAAAACTACAGCGGCTAACTCTAAGTCATGGGTAAGGTAGTTAATCTCATGTTGCCTTAATTGGCGTGACGTATAGGCTACAACCTTCTTGTCTTGCATGAGTACACTTCCTAGTCCTTGTTTAGACGCATCACAGTAAACTTCAAAACTTCGATGTGGATCGGGGAGTACTAACACCAGCGCAGAAGTAAGTCGATCTTTCAGCTCTTGAAAACTATTCTCGCATTATGTCGTCCACACAAAAGGTTGTCCTTTCCGTGTTAGCTTGGTCAGTGGGTATCCTAACTTTGAAAATCCTTCAATGAATCTCCTATAGTATCCAGCCAAGCCCAAGAAACTTCTAATCTCAGTGATTGTGGTTGGTCTCTCCCATTTTAAAACTGCCTCCACCTTGGAAGGGTCTACAACTATTCCTTACATGTCCTAAAAAGTTCACTTCTTCCAACCAGAATTCACACTTCGACAGCTTTGAATACAGTTGTTTCTTTTTCAGGATTTCCAACACAACCTTCAAGTGTTCAACATGTTCTTCTTTGCTCTTAGAGTACACTAATATATCATCAATGAACACCACTACAAATTTATCTAGATATGGATGAAAAATCCTATTCATGTAATCCATGAATACGGCTGGTGCATTAGTTACACCAAAAGGCATTACTAGATATTCGTAATGGCCATAGCGTGTTCTAAAAGCAGTTTTTCGTACATCTTCTTTCTTCACCCTTATCTGATGGTATCCAGACCTCAAATCAATTTTGGAGAACACCGTGGCACCACGCAGCTGATCCATCAAGTCGTCAATTCTTGGCAGAGGATATTTGTTCTTGATTGTCACCTTGTTCAGTTGCCGATAATCTACACACAACCTCATGCTACCATCATTTTTCTTAATCAACAACACTGGTGCACCCCAGGGGGATACACTAGGTCGTATAAACTGCTTCTCTATCATCTCTTCAAGTTGTTTCTTTAACTCTGCTAATTCTAGAGGTGACATTCAGTATGGTACAATTGAAATGAGTCCAACTTCAGGTACTAGATCAATGGCAAATTCCATATCTCTTTCTGGGGGTAAACCAGGGATATCTTCAGGAAAAACGTCAGAAAATTCACACACAACCGGTAGATTTTTGATTTTCAATTCTTGCTCTCCTTTCATTGAAAGCAATAGCATGAATCCTTGAGCCCCTCCTTTTAAAGAGGCACTCACTTGGTTGGCAGTTAGAAATCTCGAATCTTCAGGATTCAAATTCACTGGTTCTTTAAACATTATGGTTTTATTATGATAATCTATTAGAACATGATTGTCAGACAACCAATTTAGCCCAATAATAACTTCTAAGCCAGAAAGGGGTAAACAGAAAAGATTAGCCTTAAAGTCCCTACCATTTAAGACAATAGGGCATTTCCAACAGGCTTTAGAAGTGACAATGGGATTGTTTCCAGGAGTATGTACAGATAAGTCAAATGGCAGTTCTATCACAGGTAATTTTAGTTTTTCTACATAGTCATTGACAATAAAGGAATGTGATGCACCTGAGTCATACATAACAGTTAAAGGAATCTTATTAATGATACACTTACCTTCCACCATGGAATCAGAATGAGATGCTTCTTCTCCAGTGATTGCAAAAACCTTTCCTTTTGCCTTCGGCCTTCCGACTGCACTGTGCGCGCCTCCTTGAGTATTTATGCTTGTACTTGCACCTTCAGGGTTTTCCCTCTTCATCTCTGGGCAATCCTTGATGTGATGTCCTGGTTTGTTATACTTAAAACAAACATAAGTGTTTTTAGGACAATCCCTTTTCAAATGGGGTCCTCCACAGATAAAACATTTAAAATTTGGTGCAGATGTTGGGTAATAGCTTCCAGTTGAAGCTTAGGGTCTGTTAGGAACAGACGCTGCTCCAAACCGGCGAAATGGCGTTTGGTAAGGCTTATTTCTCCTGAAGTCTCTTCTTTGGTGATGGTGAGGTCCTCCACTTCTTATTTCTCCTGCCTTGTGAATGGGCTCACGACTTTTGGTCATTCTATCCTTATGATCTTCTTCAAAGATCCTGCAGCGATTTACCAATACAGAAAATTCACGGATTTCCTGCATTCGTATAGCTTCCTTAATTTCTGGCCGTAATCCATTTACAAACTTTGCACACCGATCTCTTTCATTAGTAGCATCATTATAATGAGAATGAAAACGAGATAGCTCTTCAAACCTGGATGCGTACTCTCCAACGGTCATATTTCCTTGGGTCAGCGACAGGAATTCGAATTGTCTTTTCTCTTTAACATCAGCTGGAAAGTATTTCTCCAAAAACATATCCTTGAAATAATCCCAAGTGATCTCCACGTCGTTGACTTCGAATTGTCTACACATGCTATCCCACCAATGTTCGGCATCCTCAGATAAGGCATAAGTAGCGAAGACTACCTTATCAGCTTCATTACATTGCAATGCTCGAAAGATCTTCTCTATCTCTCAAATCCAGATTTGTGCTCCATCAGGGTTATATCCTCCCTTGAAACGAGGTGGATTGCGCTTTTCGAATAGGTCCAGCCTTCTCAAGGCATCGTTACCTTGACCTTCACGTGCTCCCATTGCATTGATTAAGCGTTCTACAACTCCAGCAAGATCGTTTCCAGCCATTAGTTTCCTGCTTCACAATAACTGAGATTTGTCACATCAATCACAGTTACTACCAAGTCAGATATTCTATTCTCTATCACCTATACAGAGTTTACAGACAAAGCAAGATAGACCTTTTCCTCAGGCCTATTGGATTAACTGCTCTGATACCACTTTGTAACACCCTCTGTTACACCTTAATAAAATATATAAAAATTCATAATTTTTTTTACTAAAGATATGATTGTTAAAAAGAAACTATCGGAATAAATTATATACATTATTTCTGAAATACCTCAATATTATTAAATCTTTATAAAGTATTTGTACATTCATCCGAAGAAAATAAACATTAAACATTATAAGAAAGAGAGGAAACTCCATGGCCCAGAAGCAGTTACTTATTAACATTATTTATTCATTGGACCACGGTATTCATACCGAGCTCCCTTTCTAGAACGTGCTATATTTACTGCCGATATTTTTCGATCCTTCCCTCTGAACCATCAATTTAAAACATGTGAAACAAAAACACGGAGAAAGGAGTGAGAAACAGAATATAATATTCTCGATTAAGACATAAGCAACAAAGGGTTTTCACAAACCAATACATAATAATATCAATCACAATCACATACACAATCAATTATGAATGCATGAATGTTATGTAATATCTTCATCATAACTTACCTATATATGTGGGCCCTTAAATTTTAATTTGCACTGGGCCAACCAGGAGTTTACACTGTTCCATAAGTCCGGATAATAATAATATGAACAGCTTAACTGGCATGGAAACACTTAGAGACTAGTCAGATTGAGAAAGTTTTTATTGTGAAAGTACCCGACACTAGGAAGCTACCCCAGGTCCCCTGAAGCACCCTTTCACACCCTCTCATCCCAAGGCTCGTAATTAAGCCTCCTCTAATGTATCCTCGGTTTCTATAATCCGTCCCCAGACAATATCATTTTATTTCACTTTAATGATTCATGATGCATGAACTACTCGCGTATTGAGTTGGTTAAGGCTTTTAGAAACTCAATTATTAAATCCCTTAAAGGTTTACAATATCATTTCAATAAACTGTACATTTTCTCAATTCTTGAATTTCTGTCCCACATAAATAAATTTGGTACAGTTTTTGAATCTCACTGAAATTTGAGTTTCTAAGCCTTAAATAAAACTTTACATAATCTTTCTCAAATTAAATCTTAACAAAATCAAATTTAGAAATCTCAATTATTTCCAAATATCTTTAGTTATTAAGTTGGAATAAAATAATTTTCTTTTTAAAAATTTTATTTTATTAAAAGAGAATAATCTTTAAATCATTAACTGTAAATACTTAAAGTTACAAAATTTTTTCTTTAATTCAAAATTTAATTATCTCAATTAATTTTCATAAAATGTCTACTTTCTAAAATAAATACTAATTTTTTTATTCTAAATATAAAAATAATTTCTAAGAAGAAATAAAAGATAATAAAAATTTAAAGAGTAAGGTAAGAAATTCTTACTGAATTTTAGCTTTCCGTCATGCTCGCTATATGCTCAAACTCCACATTACAAAATCATCAATCAAAATCAAGCATTATCAATTATAACTAAATATCATCAATCAATCAATCAATCAATCATAATCAAATCAATTAAATATCATTAATACATATCATAATGTAAAATTTAATGATGATTAATATAGTCAATTTGAGTCCTTTTGGTCAATTCCTCGCATAGGTATATGTAAGTTCATATAATCCAGTCCTTGCATAGGTATAGTTCAGTCCATATGGGTCATAGTAGTCCAAGTCCTTGCATAGGTATAGTCCAGTTTATATAGGTTATAGAAGTCCTCCTTGCATAGGTAGGTTAGAGTTAGTTAAATCAGATATTTAATTTAAAATTTATTAAAAATTTTAAGTTAAAAAGTTAATATTTTAAAATATTAATATTATTAAATTTAAAAGGAGTAGGGGACTCCTCCCATTATTCTTATGTCTTTTCATATTATACTCTTATCTCACTCCCCCTTACCTTGAATTGTTACCCAAAAAAGATTTGCTTTGCGCCTCCAATTTCTAGAAATATTAATACCAATCTATTTCAGTATAAGCTTAAGATAAAATTAAGATTGCTATCAGAATGATAAATAGTAAATATGCATAGTAATAATAAATAGTAACGGTAAATGGTAAGTCATCAATAGTAACGGTAAATAGTAATTTTTTGAATAGTAATAGTAAATAGTAAATCGTGAATAGTAATTTTTTGAATAGTAGTGGTAAATGGTAAATCATGAACAATAACAGTAAATAGTAAATTTTGAATAGTAACGGTAAATAGTAAATTTTGAATAGTAATGGTAAATAGTAAATTTTGAATAGTAATGGTAAATAGTAAATTTTGAATAATAACAACAACTAATAAATTTTGAATAATAACGGTAAATGATAAATTTGAATAATAACAGTAAATGGTAAATTGTGAATAGTGATAATAAATAGTAAATTTTGAATAGTAACTGTAAATAGTAAAAATAACACAGTGGTAATTTATTTTTACTATAGTAACTTATTCATAATAGTACTAGTATATTAATGGTTTAAGAGTGCCAAAAAAATAAACTAAAATTATAAAAAGAATATAGAAGAAAGTTATTACCTTACACCTCCGGCAGAACTTCTTTTTACCAAAAGAATTTACTCTCCACTAATTTCTTACGCACTATCTCTCTAGATTCTCTCTCTAATTTTTGGTGTGAAAATGTTGTAAATGAGCCATCTATTTATAGGAAGAAAATTTTACTATTTAAGATTATTTAATTATTTATTTTACTATTCATGATGTAAGCGATGATGTAAGCTATGATGTAAGCGATGATGTCGGCAGTGGCATTTTGGTTATTAGATGAAAGGTTAAGGGTATTTTTGTCATTCTTAAAAAATAAATAAATAAACAAATAAATTCTAAAAAATTATAAATTATATAACAATCAAAAATTTCTAAAGAACTATAATCAAATTCCTTTGAAATTTTATTTTAAATAAGAAATAACGAAATTAGGGGTGTTACATGAACGACTTTGAAAGCTAGGGGTTTCTTGATTTCTCCATTACCGGTGAGTTGGAATGACACCTATTACTTTATTTAATCTTGGTTAGTGGCGTTGAGCTATAATTATGTGATTTCCATGGCTTAAGGAGCTTTTTGGAGTTATTTCAATTGTGAGTGGCATTGGAATTTAAGGGTTTGGTGTCAGAAGCAAGTTTCAAAATCGTCGGTACTAATTGGTAAGTTGAAACCCTTCAAATTGGTGATTATAGCTCTGAAACATCATTTAGTAGCATATGGGTAAATAAATATAGTTGTTGTTGGCTTTAGGAATTCTGGTGTTTGGAATTTGTAGCTGGAACTTGTTGGAAAGCAATTTGGCTTTCAGAATCGTCAATTTCAGGTAGGGGGAGCATTATATTTTAAATGCATAGATTATGAACGGATATAGGTATATGTATATATATATATATATATATGTGTGTGCTATGTTTGTTGATTTGTGATGTTTTGATGAAATTAGTATAATGATGTTTGGTTACTTTGGCTATATACACCGCTTGATGTGTGTTGAAGATTTGATATTGGATATTGCATTGGATCGTAATGAGTATGATATTGATGATTAGTGATGCTAATTGATGTTGAATATGCCAGGAAGATAATCATGAATTGATAAGCGTGAGGAACCTGAATTGATGTATGAATTAATTATGAAATATTATTATTGCATGCTATGCATGAATATGAATTGGAATGAAAACCTTTGGTGATGGTAATCAAGTGGTCTATGGATAAATTAATGTTGTGTTGCATGTTACATATTCAAACGCACACAAGATTGCAAGAGGCCTGTGATGTCGACCCAGATAGGGGGACGACCTTTGGATAGACAAAGACCTTGTGTGGTTTCCTTCGGGATCTACAACCGCCTTGGATTGCATTCAAGGTCGGCCTATAACACCTAGTTGAGTTGTCGCTATCACGAGAGTGACTGGTGTTACATTATGGGTAAATAGTTCAGTACCAATAAAATGAAATGGATATACATTGTGAAAAATTATACATTATAGTGTAATCCCATCATTAGAGTCAGATCCACATGCATATGCATTGTATATAGCTATTGATATTGAGAGGCTATTGGGTAGCTCATGTTGTGTATTTGTGTGTCTATATTTGAGGTAATACAATGATGTTAGATGACAGAGAATGATGATGATTGTGTGCATGTTGATGTTGTTGTAGAACTGGGTAGGTATTTGAGATTACCATGGTTGAATCCAGTTCAATACCTGTCATTTAACATATATATGCTCACCCCTAAGTGTTGTTCTTTTCAGTGGATGTAGACTGAGACAATGCATGGTGATTGCTTGATTTGGGAGGCTATGATCTTGGAGACTTATATATATATATATATATTGTTGTATAGCTTTTTGGTGTATTGCCTTGGTTGGCTCTTGTTGTAGATAAACTTCTCTTTTGATACTAATAAGTCTTGCATAATGGATTTATGTAGTTGATGGCTTCATTGGAAGTTTAGATCTGAGCTTAGTATATGTATTGTGATCTATGATATTGATATTGATATATGATGATGCCTAATAATTTCATCCATGGATGGATCCATGAGAATTATGATGATTTTGATAATTGCTATGCTTAAGAACTGTGTATGTTGCATACTATGATTGAATGAATATGATGGGCAGAGAATTGTATATTGCATTGCATTTGAAGTTGATAAATGTGATAATATGTAGTTGAGGTTATACAAGTTCATGAACTAGAGAGGTCAAATTGCAATCCATGAGGCTTGGAACCCTCGAATTGGCCCAATAGGTTGCATTCCATGAGGCTTGCATATTAGGGCCTAAAATGGTCCATTTATACTTTTGTGCATAACTTATTCGATTTTGAGAATTTTGATGTGTGGGCAGTTGGTATATGTTAGAAATGATGTATTCAAGTTCATGTCAAGATTTTATAAGGATTGGATGTCATTTGAGGGAATTAGAGAATTCAGATGTTGGTTTTAAGTCTAATCTCTACATTTCTCGCTTAAGTCTCCCTGTCTCGCTTGAGTAAGACTTCTTATTTGAGCAGACTCACTTGAGCGAGCTAGAAATTAATTGATTCTATGTGATTTCGCTCAAGCGAAAGTGTTCTTGCTTGAGCGAGGCGTGTATGGCTTGGTTCTGTTTGATTTTCGCTCAAGCGAAGATGGTCTTGCTTGAGCGAAATCAAGATAGGGAGTTACTGCCTGAATTTTGCTCACGTGAGGGTCCTCTCGCTTGAGCGAGATGATGAACTGTGATTACTATCGTTATTTCACTTAAGCCAGAAACTCTTGCTCAAGCGAAAGTGGCCTTTTGCCTAAGCGAGCCATTTCTCGTTTGAGCGAGCGTACAATGGTTGAGTTTTTCCTACTGTTTGCTACATGTACGAGGTGTTGTGCCTACTTTTGAACATTGTGTGTTATTTTGTGACATGAGAGTTTTTCCCCTATTTTTAACTAATTGTGCATTAGGGTGTGATGATGCATGATTTATCTTTAATTCTTCACTTTAAATGTGTATAATTTGCCATCACTTAGTGTGTAATAAATTGCATTTTAACACATTTTCATCATTTGAGCTTTATGTAATATTTGATTTTTAATATGTGCCAAAAGAAAATAAATCCAAGAACTAAAGAATTCCAATCCAAAATGAAGATCAAAGTGCCTAAGGATCAAAGGAATCAAGGAATATGCAAAAGGATCTCAAAAAGGGTGGAAAAATACACAAAGAATGGAGAATCAGGTGGATGAATCGATTCATCCCCCACTTGAATCGATTCATACGGTTTAATGCACCCAGGATGTGAATTTTTGAAGCTTGAATCGATTCATCAGCACTTTGAATCGATTCATTCGGGATTTAAAGGGTTGAATTGATTCTTCCAATATTTGAATCGATTCATACGTTAATTTTTAGGCCATAATTGCATTTGGAACGCATGAATCGATTCATTTCACCATTGAATCGATTCATGAGTGAATTATTGGCCCGGGATCACGTTTTCAAGCTTCTGGATGGTGGGCAAGGCACTGAAGTTGATAATGGAGCACTGAAGATGATAATGGAGCACAAAGGACTTGTTAATTGATGAGTGCAACCTCCATTACAATTGTTTATGGCATTGGCTTGCTTTTGGATTGCTATAAATAGGCACCATGAGAAGGTTTTCAAGGGTATCAGAACATCAATTCCTTCAAGAACCATTCGTTCCTCATTCTTCTTCTTCTCTGTTTGCATTTCTTCTTCCAACAAGTTCTTCATTTTCGGGTTAGGATCTTTTTATTTTCAGTTTGTTTTAATTATGGAGGGCTAAAACCCCTAGATTGATTTTCTTAGAGAATATTGTAATGTAATTTTGAGGTCATTATTTTTAATACAGTATGTTTTGTTATTGTTATTTCTTCATAATCTTACTCTGCTTATTTAATTCCATCATGTTTAATTAAATTTGTATGCTTAATCGGTTTAATTATTCAAATGGAATAAAATAAGATTTTAAATTAGAATGGATTAAGGAAATATGCATGCTTAATGAATATTTTCATAATCACTTTTAATAATTATGGTTTGCTTAATTCCATAATATGAGAATAGATTATGTATGTAGGCGATGTTTTTACATATGCTCAATAATTCCTAGATTTTACAATCTTGACTCCTTTTGCTTAATTAGGATGCTTGATTAAAATATTCATTTTTAAATGAAAGTAAAGGAATTATGAATTGAAAAAGACGCTTAGTTGATTAATTCAAAGTGAGCTAAGAAATTAACAGTAATGAAAGTATACAAATTATCTTTAGTGAACCAAGGATAAATTTATTTACAATACTCCAAGAAAATCAATCACTTGTTATTTATTGTTTTAAATCCTAAAATTACTTTGTTTTAATTTTAATTGTGACAACAAAATTCAATCAACCCCCCCTCCCCAATTGTGTGCTTGTTGAACTTATGTTTGTAAAAAATTTAGTTGTTGAGTTTTTAAGACTTGATTTTTCCTAAATTTTTGTGTTGATCCTTGAGAGAACGACCTAGGTTGACACCCTACTACTACATTAATTAATTTTAATGTACTAATTTGACGGAATCACGACTGCAAAAATATTCACGTCAAATTTTGGCGCTGCAGCCGGGGATCAACAATCTTTAGGAAAAATTCTTGTTTTAGATTAATTTTTTTTGTATAAAATGAAGAAAAAAATATTTTTGTTTGTTTGTTTTATTTTATTTCTTTTGCATGATTTAGGATTCTTATGATTTATTGCTCATGATGATCAAATATCTTGTTGTATGCTATGTATGACTAGAAGAACTTTTGATCATTTATATTCATTTGATCCTGAAATTGATAGAACTTTTCATAGGTTAATTAGAGAAGCTAGATTTAATAATAACTTTGTTGATATTGATAGTGATAGTATCTTTTCTGAATTTGCTGAAAGTACTACTGCTAGTTTTTCTGATATGGTTGAACCTCGTGAAAGAACTCTTAGAGAACTAGCTGCACCTGAATTCACATATGAAAGTTTGTGTATTCAATATCCTGATAAGGATGTCCCTTTTATACTTAAGACCGGACTTATACATTTGTTGCCTAAGTTTCATGGTCTTGCGGGTGAAGATCCGCACAAACACTTCAAAGAATTCCACATTGTGTGTTCCACAATGAAACCCCAAAACGTTCAAGAAGACCATGTCTATCTTAAAGCGTTTCCTCATTCTTTAGAGGGTGTTGCTAAGGATTGGTTGTACTACCTTGCTCCAAGATCAATCACAAGTTGGAATGACTTAAAGAAAATGTTCTTGGAAAAATTCTTTCCTGCCTCTAGAACAACTGCAATCCGTAAAGACATATCTGGCATTAGGCAACTCTCTGGAGAAAGTCTTTATGAGTATTGGGAGAGATTCAAGAAACTCTGTGCAAGTTGCCCTCACCACCAAATTTCTGAACAACTTCTTCTTCAGTACTTCTATGAAGGTCTGCACCACGTTGATTGTAACATGATTGATGCGGCAAGTGGAGGAGCTTTAGGAGATATGACTGCTGCTGAAGCAAGAAATCTGATTGAGAAGATGGCATCTAACTCTCAACAATTTGGTGTGAGAAATGATTCTTTCAAACCCATGTTTGATTCCAATTCTAGTTCATCTGGAATTAAATTGGAGAGCAAACTTGATGCTCTCACCACTCTGGTCACACAATTGGCAGTAAATCAAAAATCCATGACTGCTAAAGTATGTGGCATTTGCTCTTCACAAGAGCACCCCACTGATTGTTGTCCTTCTCTACAAGAAAAGGATAATAATAGTCCCCAAGCCAATGCAGCTAACATCTACCATGATAGACCTCCACCACCACAACAACAACAAAACCATGACCTTTCCACCAACAGATACAATCCAGGTTAGAGGAACCATCCAAATTTGAGATGGGGTAACCAAAATCCCCAACCCCCATTTCAAAACAATGCACCAACCTTCCAAAGACCTACACCTCAACCATCCACAAATGGCCCTTCTTTGGAAGAACTGGTTAAACAAATGGCTACACAGAACTTAGAGTATCAATAGAGGAATGATGCTACCATCCAGAGTTTAAGCAACCAAATTGGGCAATTAGCTTCATCATTAAGCCAGTTACAATCTCAAAACTCTGACAAATTACCATCTCAACCAGTTGTAAATCCAAGAAATGTGAACGCAATTCAGTTAAGATCAGGTAAGAACCTTGAAGTACCCATACCTAAGGAACCTGAAAAATAAACAACTGAGCCTGAAATAGTTAAGAATGATGTACCCTGTTCAAACAAATCTGAGATACAACCACCCCAAATTCCACCTCATATCCCTCTTCCTTTCCCACCAAAAGCAATTCCAAGTAAGAAGATGGAAGAAGTGGACAAAGAAATTTTGGATACTTTCAGGAAAGTGGAAGTGAATATACCTCTTCTTGATGCAATCAAGCAAATTCCCAAGTATGCCAAATTTCTGAAGGAGTTGTGTACTCACAAGAGGAGACTCAAAAGGAATGAAAGGATAAGCATGGGAAGGAATGTATCTGCACTGCTTGGTAAGGAAATTTCAAATATTCCTGAGAAATGCAAAGATCCAGGTACGTTTTCTATACCTTGTATCATAGGCAATAACAAATTTGAAAATTGCATGTTAGATGTAGGAGCTTCAATAAATGTTATGCCTATGTCTGTTTTCAAATCATTGTCTCTTGGAAATTTACAACCTACTGGTGTAGTAATTCAGCTAGCTAATAGGAGCACTGCTTACCCTGCTAGAGTTATAGAGGATGTTTTGGTTCAGGTAGAACAACTTGTTCTCCCTGCTGACTTTTTCATACTTGATATGGAAAAAGGTATGCCTCAAATTCCTGTTCCTATCATTCTGGGAAGACCATTTTTGAAAACAGCTCGAACCAAAATAGATGTTCATTCTGGAACTCTCTCTATGGAATTTGGTGACACGAGAGTTCAATTTAATATTCTTGATGCCATGAAATACCCATCTGAAAATCATTCTATTTTTCAAATTGACATTATTGATGAACTAGTTTTTGAACATTTTTCTAATGTTGATTTGGAATGCATAGATGATTCAAACAAATGTTTTGCATGCAATGATTCTGGAAGTTGTGATATTTGTGCTGAAATTGATAAATACATAATTTCTGATTTAGAGTCTTTAGATATATCTGTTAACCATAAGGAGCTGAATGCAGGATTTCAAGAAAATTCTAACAAAATTTTTGAGGTGCAAGCAGCAGAATCAAAATCTACTTTGTTAGTTCCATCTGTTTTGCAGGCACCCAAGTTAGAATTGAAACCCCTACCTGAGAACCTAAAATATGTATACTTAGGGGATAATGAACAGCTCCCGGTGATAATTTCCACTTCTCTTGATGAAAATCAAGAAGAAAAATTGTTGTAGGTATTGAAAAGACATAAGAAAGCTATAGGATGGACATTGGCAGACATTCCTAGAATTAGTCCATCCATGTGCATGCATAGAATATTTCTGGAGGAAAATACTAAAGCAATAAGACAGCCCCAGAGGAGACTCAACCATGTAATCCTTGATGTGGTTAAGAAGGAGATTACCAAGCTTCTACAAGCAGGAATCATTTATCCTATCTCTGATAGCCGATGGGTGAGTCCGATTCAAGTGGTTCCTAAGAAAACAGGGATCACAGTTGTGAAAAATGAAAAAGATGAATTGATCCCAACTAGAGTGTAAAATAGTTGGAGAGTCTGTATTGATTACAGGAGACTAAACCAGGCAACAAAGAAGGACCATTTCCCTTTACCGTCATTGATCAAATGCTTGAGCGTCTCGCAGGTAAGTCTCACTACTGTTTTCTTGATGGATTCTTTGGATATTTTCAGATTCACATTGCACCTGAGGATCAAGAAAAGACCACATTCACCTGTCTCTTTGGCACATTTGCTTATAGGAGAATGCTATTTGGCCTATGCAATGCTCTTGGAACTTTCCAAAGATGCATTATAAGCATTTTTCATGATTTCATTGAAAACTGCATAGAGGTGTTTATGGATGATTTTACTGTCTATGGATCTTCATTTAATGCATGCCTTAATAGTTTGGATAAAGTTTTGAACAGATGTATTGAAACTAACCTTGTCTTGAACTATGAAAAATGTAATTTATGGTAAAACAAGGAATAGTTTTAGGGCATGTAATCTCTGAGAAAGGAATTGAGGTAGATCCTGCCAAAATAAAAGTTATATCACATTTGCCTTACCCCTCTTGTGTTCGAGAGGTTCGTTCTTTTCTTGGTCATGCAGGATTCTACAGAAGATTCATAAAGGATTTCAGCAAGAAGGCTAGGCCACTATCCAGTCTGCTTCAAAAAGATGTGGCATTTGAATTTGATGAAAAGTGTAAAGAGGCTTTCAATTGCCTCAAGCAAGCATTGACCACTACCCCAATAATTCAAGCACCTGTTTGGACAGCCCCATTTGAGTTGATGTGTGATGCCTCTAGTTATGCATTGGGAGCTGTCCTTGGTCAAAAGATTGACAAGCAGCCTAGGGTCATCTATTATGCATCTAAAACTTTAGATGCTGCCCAGGTAAATTACACCACCACTGAAAAAGAGCTCTTGGCCATTGTTTTTGCATTAGATAAGTTCAGATCTTACCTACTCGGTTCTCGAGTAGTTGTCTTTACTGACCATGCAGCTCTGAAGTACTTGTTGAAGAAAGGTGAGTCCAAGCTAAGATTAATTCGTTGGATGCTTTTGCTCTAAGAGTTTGACTTGGAAATTCGTGACAGAAGTGAAACACAAAACCTTGTGGCAGACCATTTAAGCAGAATTAAGAATGCTCCTGATTCGGCACCTATTTGGGACCATTTTCCCGATGAGCACCTCATGAGTATTTCTAACTCTTTTGATACACCTTGGTTTGCTAACATTGTAAATTATCTTGTTGCTTCTGTTTTTCCACCATGTGCATCCAGAAACCAAACTTCAAAATTAAAAAGTAATGCAAAGTATTATATTTGGGATGACCCGTATTTGTGGAAATTGTGTAATGATCAGGTGATTCGAAGATGCATTCCCGATCATGAAATAGAATCAGTTCTTCGATTCTGCCATGCTTCACCAGTTAGTGGACATTTTGGTCCACAAAGAACAGCAAGGAAGGTGTTGGATTCTGGTTTATATTGGCCCACAATTTTTAAGGATGCATGGAGAATTTGTAACACCTGTGAGAAATGCCAAAGAACTAGTAATGCTACCACATGGAGACAACAGATGCCTCAACAACCTATATTGTTTTGTGAAGTATTTGATGTTTGGGGCATTGATTTTATGGGTCCATTTCCTCCATCCTTTGGTTTTACTTACATTTTATTGGCTGTAGATTATGTTTCTAAATGGGTGGAAGCTAAAGCCACCAGAACTAATGATGCTCGAGTTGTTGTGGATTTTGTTAGATCTCAAATTCTTTGCAGGTTTGGCATCCCGAGAGCAATCATTAGTGATCAAGGAACACACTTTTACAACAGGACTATGCAAGCTATGCTCAGGAAGTATGGGGTTGTTTATAGAGTCTCTACTCCATATCACCCCTAAACCAATGGACAAGCAGAAGTCTCTAACAGAGAAATCAAAAGAATCCTGGAAAAGATAGTATAGCATAATAAAAAGGATTGGAGCAGGAAACTGGATGATGCTCTTTGGGCACATAGAACAGCTTTTAAGGCACCTATAGGAATGTCTCCCTATAGAATTATTTTTGGTAAAGCATGTCATCTTCCAGTGGAGATTGAGCATCGTGCTTATTGGGCTGTAAAAGCTTGCAACTTAGCACTTGATCAAGCAGGTAAAGAAAGAAAATTACAACTGAATGAGCTTGATGAGATCCGTTTGGCAGCTTATGAGAACTCGAGGTTCTATAAGGAGAAAACAAAGAGATTCCATGATAGTTCAATAGCTAGAAAGGATTTTACTGCTGGACAGAAAGTGCTACTGTTTAATTCCTGGTTGAAACTGATGGCCGGAAAATTGGCTCCAAATGGGAAGGACCTTTCATTGTTACTAATGTATTTCCCCATGGAGCTGTGGAAATAAAAAGTGAAAACTCCAATAAAAGCTTCAAGGTTAATGGACAACGTTTGAAGCCATTTCATGAAAATCCTTCACTTGTGGATGTTACAATGGAGGAACATGCTTTGGGGGAACCACTTCTTGATCCCCCTTGAGGGAGTTTTTCTTACCCATCTCTTTACTTTTTCATTATATTGTCTATTTTGTATGATTTGTCTTACATTGAGGACAATGTATGATTTAAGTGTGGGGGTGGGAATATTCTTGTATATTGTTGTGTTGTTGTGTGATTAATTTTGTGTAACTATATTAAAAAAATAAAAATAAAAATAAAAATAAAAGATTTTGTGTGTGTTTTTGTTTTAAAATGGCATGTTTTATTGGAATTTTAAGATATGCATGAGTAACAGGTAAATTCTTTCATGTCTGGTATGAGCTTAATGATATGTTATAATTTGAACTCAAGCAATTTTGGTATGATGAGAATGACATGATAATTGATAGATGATCATATATGATAGAATTATACCTTGTAAGATTTTTTAGCCTTAAAATTTGATGGATCACTTTACACCATCTGAATTCTTTCATGTGTGATTAATTCCTAAAAGCTTACATCCTAATTTTTGTCTTGTTTCTTGATGATACTTGAAACTCATATGAATGTATTTGAAATGATACAGGCATTTTGTTCAATTGAGCCACTAAGCCATATAAGCCTACCATGAATAAATTATCTCTTGCTAGCCATTTTGAGCCTATTTAACTGTTTCCTTGTTGTAGCTCAAATAAGCCATGGATGAAAAACAAAAAATATACCTACCTTAAGGAATATATTAGAGCTTTGGAATCAAGTCAAAAACAGGCATTCAAATAAGTGTGGGGGTGTGCAAAAAGGAATTGCAACTCTTGTTCCAAGTGTTATGCAATCTTATTAATAATAATAAAAAAGAAATATTATGATTGCGACCTAATATCATACAATAAATGTTTTACCCTCACTGTTTGCCAGTTAAGTTAATTGCTTCATCATTCTTTTTGGTATTTAAAAAAAAAATTTCCATCCATTTTAATCTTTACAACCCTACAAAGCCCTGTTGATCTATACATGCATTTGTGTTGATTGTGGAATTGAGAAACTTGCCAAATTTTTAGACTGTTTGTTTTTTCAGGAAATGTTTAGAGAGTATACACAAACCTTAAACACTTGAGAGTTGAGAGTATGTCTTGTGAGGTTCTATCACTTATGATCTTCTTTTCAGTTTAATTTAATTTTCACATGCCTAAGTGTTTGAATTATTTTTATATATATCTTGATGCTCTGTATCTTGCATGTTGAATAACTCTTGTTTTTCTGTATATTCCTAAGATTTCATGTCAATTCTGTGTGTTGTTTTCAACTTAATGTTTTCAATAAATTGTGATACTTGTTTTTATTTTGATTTTGCCCGGGAGTGCAAAAGAATAAGTGTGGGAGTATTTGATGATGCATGATTTATCTTTAATTCTTCACTTTAAATGTGTATAATTTGCCATCACTTAGTGTGTAATAAATTACATTTTAACACATTTTCATCATTTGAGCTTTATGTAATATTTGATTTTTAATATGTGCCAAAAGAAAATGGATCCAAGAACTCAAGAATTCCAATCCAAAATGAAGATCAAAGTGCCTAAGGATCAAAGGAATCAAGGAATATGCAAAAGGATCTCAAAAAGGGTGAAAAAATACACAAAGAATGGAGAATCAGGTGGATGAATCGATTCATCCCCCACTTGAATCGATTCATACGGTTTAATGCACCCAGGATGTGAATTTTTAAAGCTTGAATCGATTCATCAGCACTTTGAATCGATTCATTTGGGTTTTAAAGGGTTGAATCGATTCTTCCCCCATTTGAATCGATTCATACGTTAATTTTAGGCCAGAATTGCATTTGGAACGCATGAATCGATTCATTTCACCATTGAATCGATTCATGAGTGAATTATTGGCCCAGGATCACGTTTTCAAGCTTCTAGATGGTGGGCAAGGCACTGAAGTTGATAATGGAGCACTGAAGATGATAATGGAGCACAAAGGACTTGTTAATTGATGAGTGCAACCTCCATTACAATTGTTTATGGCATTGGCTTGCTTTTGGATTGCTATAAATAGGCACCATGAGAAGGTTTTCAAGGGTATCAGAACATCAATTCCTTCAAGAACCATTCGTTCCTCATTCTTCTTCTTCTCTGTTTGCATTTCTTCTTCCAGCAAGTTCTTCATTTCCGGGTTAGGATCTTTTTATTTTCAGTTTGTTTTAATTATAGAGGGATAAAACCCCTAGATTGATTTTCTTGGAGAATATTGTAATGTAATTTTGAGGTCATTATTTTTAATACAGTATGTTTTTGTTTTTGTTATTTCTTTATAATCTTACTCTGCTTATTTAATTCCATCATGTTTAATTAAATTTGTATGCTTAATTGGTTTAATTATTCAAATGGAATAAAATAAGATTTTAAATTAGAATGGATTAAGGAAATATGCATGCTTAATGAATATTTTCATAATCACTTTTAATAATTATGGTTTGCTTAAGTCCATAATATGAGAATAGATTATGTATGTAGGCGATGTTTTTATATATGCTCAATAATTCCTAGATTTTACGATCTTGACTCCTTTTGCTTAATTAGGATGCTTGATTAAAATATTCATTTTTAAATGAAAGTAAAGGAATTATGAATTGAAAAAAACGCTTAGTTGATTAATTCAAATTGAGCTAAGAAATTAACAGTAATGAAAGTATACAAATTATCTTTAGTGAACCAAGGATAAATTTATTTACAATACTCCAAGAAAATCAATCGCTTGTTATTTATTGTTTTAAATCCTAAAATTACTTTGTTTTAATTTTAATTGTGACAACAAAATTCAATCAAAACCCCCCAATTGTGTGCTTGTTGAACTTATGTTTGTAAAAAATTTAGTTGTTGAGTTTTTAAGACTTGATTTTTCCTAAATTTTTGTGTTGATCCTTGAGAGAACGACCTAGGTTGACACCCTAGTACTACATTAATTAATTTTAATGTACTAATTTGACGGAATCACGACTGCAAAAATATTCACGTCAAATTTTGGCGCTGCAGCCGGGGATCAACAATCTTTAGGAAAAATTCTTGTTTTAGATTAATTTTTTTTGTATAAAATGAAGAAAAAAATATTTTTGTTTGTTTGTTTTATTTTATTTCTTTTGCATGATTTAGGATTCTTATGATTTATTGCTCATGATGATCAAATATCTTGTTGTATGCTATGTATGACTAGAAGAACTTTTAAGCATTTATATTCATTTGATCCTGAAATTGATAGAACTTTTCATAGGTTAATTAGAGAAGCTAGATTTAATAATAACTTTGTTGATATTGATAGTGATAGTATCTTTTCTGAATTTGCTGAAAGTACTACTGCTAGTTTTTCTGATATGGCTGAACCTCGTGAAAGAACTCTTAGAGAACTAGCTGCACCTGAATTCACATATGAAAGTTTGTGTATTCAATATCCTGATAAGGATGTCCCTTTTATACTTAAGACCGGACTTATACACTTGTTGCCTAAGTTTCATGGTCTTGCGGGTGAAGATCCGCACAAACACCTCAAAGAATTCCACATTGTGTGTTCCACAATGAAACCCCAAAACGTTCAAGAAGACCATGTCTATCTTAAAGCGTTTCCTCATTCTTTAGAGGGTGTTGCTAAGGATTGGTTGTACTACCTTGCTCCAAGATCAATCACAAGTTGGAATGACTTAAAGAAAATGTTCTTGGAAAAATTCTTTCCTGCCTCTAGAACAACTGCAATCCGTAAAGACATATCTGGCATTAGGCAACTCTCTGGAGAAAGTCTTTATGAGTATTGGGAGAGATTCAAGAAACTCTGTGCAAGTTGCCCTCACCACCAAATTTCTGAACAACTTCTTCTTCAGTACTTCTATGAAGGTCTGCACCACGTTGATTGCAACATGATTGATGCGGCAAGTGGAGGAGCTTTAGGAGATATGACTGCTGCTGAAGCAAGAAATCTGATTGAGAAGATGGCATCTAACTCTCAACAATTTGGTGTGAGAAATGATTCTTTCAAACCCATGTTTGATTCCAATTCTAGTTCATCTGGAATTAAATTGGAGAGCAAACTTGATGCTCTCACCACTCTGGTCACACAATTGGCAGTAAATCAAAAATCCATGACTGCTAAAGTATGTGGCATTTGCTCTTCACAAGAGCACCCCACTGATTGTTGTCCTTCTCTACAAGAAAAGGATAATAATAGTCCCCAAGCCAATGCAGCTAACATCTACCATGATAGACCTCTACCACTACAACAACAACAAAACCATGACCTTTCCACCAACAGATACAATCCAGGTTAGAGGAACCATCCAAATTTGAGATGGGGTAACCAACATCCCCAACCCCCATTTCAAAACAATGCACCAACCTTCCAAAGACCTACACCTCAACCATCCACAAATGGCCCTTCTTTGGAAGAACTGGTTAAACAAATGGCTACACAGAACTTAGAGTATCAACAGAGGAATGATGCTACCATCCAGAGTTTAAGCAACCAAATTGGGCAATTGGCTTCATCATTAAGCCAGTTACAATCTCAAAACTCTGACAAATTACCATCTCAACCAGCTGCAAATCCAAGAAATGTGAGTGCAATTCAGTTAAGATCAGGTAAGAACCTTGAAGTACCCATACCTAAGGAACCTGAGAAACAAACAACTGAGCCTGAAATAGTTAAGAATGATGTACCCTATTCAAACAAATCTGAGATACAACCACCCCAAATTCCACCTCATATCCCTCTTCCTTTCCCACCAAAAGCAATTCCAAGTAAGAAGATGGAAGAAGTGGACAAAGAAATTTTGGATACTTTCAGGAAAGTGGAAGTGAATATACCTCTTCTTGATGCAATCAAGCAAATTCCCAAGTATGCCAGATTTCTGAAGGAGTTGTGTACTCACAAGAGGAGACTCAAAGGGAATGAAAGGATAAGCATGGGAAGGAATGTATCTGCACTGCTTGGTAAGGAAATTTCAAATATTCCTGAGAAATACAAAGATCCAGGTACGTTTTCTATACCTTGTATCATAGGCAATAACAAATTTGAAAATTGCATGTTAGATTTAGGAGCTTCAATAAATGTTATGCCTATGTCTGTTTTCAAATCATTGTCTCTTGGAAATTTACAACCTACTGGTGTAGTAATTCAGCTAGCCAATAGGAGCACTGCTTACCCTGCTGGAGTTATAGAGGATGTTTTGGTTCAGGTAGAACAACTTGTTTTCACTGCTGACTTTTTCGTACTTGATATGGAAAAAGGTATGCCTCAAATTCCTGTTCCTATCATTCTGGGAATACCATTTTTGAAAATAGCTCGAACCAAAATAGATGTTCATTCTGGAACTCTCTCTATGGAATTTGGTGACATGAGAGTTCAATTTAATATTCTTGATGCCATGAAATACCCATCTGAAAATCATTCTGTTTTCCAAATTGACATTATTGATGAACTAGTTTTTGAACATTTTTCTAATGTTGATTTAGAATGCATAGATGATTCAAACAAATGTTTTGCATGCAATGATTCTGGAAGTTGTGATATTTGTGCTGAAATTGATAAATACATAATTTCTGATTCAGAGTCTTTAGATATATCGGTTAACTATAAGGAGCTAATTACAGGATTTCAAGAAAATTCTAACAAAATTTTTGAGGTTCAAGCAGTAGAATCAAAATCTACTTTGTTAGTTCCATCTGTTTTGCAGGCACCCAAGTTAGAATTGAAACCCCTGCCTGAGAACCTAAAATATGTATACTTTAGGGATAATGAACAGCTCCCAGTGATAATTTCCACTTCTCTTGATGAAAATCAAGAAGAAAAATTGTTGCAGGTATTGAAAAGACATAAGAAAGCTATAGGATGGACATTGGCAAACATTCCTAGAATTAGTCCATCCATGTGCATGCATAGAAGACTTCTGGAGGAAAATACTAAAGCAGTAAGACAGCCCCAGAGGAGACTCAACCATGTAATCCTTGATGTGGTTAAGAAGGAGATTACCAAGCTTCTACAAGCAGGAATCATTTATCCTATCTCTGATAGCCGATGGGTGAGTCCGATTCAAGTGGTTCCTAAGAAAACAGGGATCACAGTTGTGAAAAATGAAAAGGATGAATTGATCCCAACTAGAGTGCAAAATAGTTAGAGAGTCTGTATTGATTACAGGAGACTAAACCAGGCAACAAAGAAGGACCATTTCCCTTTACCCTTCATTGATCAAATGCTTGAGCGTCTCGCAGGTAAGTCTCACTACTGTTTTCTTGATGGATTCTCTGGATATTTTCAGATTCACATTGCACCTGAGGATCAAGAAAAGACCACATTCACCTGTCCCTTTGGCACATTTGCTTATAGGAGAATGCCATTTGGCCTATGCAATGCTCTTGGAACTTTCCAAAGATGCATGATAAGCATTTTTCATGATTTTATTGAAAATTGCATAGAGGTGTTTATGGATGATTTTACTGTCTATGGATCTTCATTTAATGCATGCCTTGATAGTTTGGATAAAGTTTTGAACAGATGTATTGAAACTAACCTTGTCTTGAACTATGAAAAATGTCATTTTATGGTAAAACAAGGAATAGTTTTAGGGCATGTAATCTCTGAGAAAGGAATTGAGGTAGATCCTGCCAAAATAAAAGTTATATCATATTTGCCTTACCCCTCTTGTGTTCGAGAGGTTCGTTCTTTTCTTGGTCATGCAGGATTCTATAGAAGATTCATAAAGGATTTCAGCAAGAAGGCTAGGCCACTATCCAGTCTGCTTCAAAAAGATGTGGCATTTGAATTTGATGAAAAGTGTAAAGAGGCTTTTAATTGCCTCAAGCAAGCATTGACCACTACCCCAATAATTCAAGTACCTGTTTGGACAGCCCCATTTGAGTTGATGTGTGATGCCTCTAGTTATGCATTGGGAGCTGTCCTTGGTCAAAAGATTGACAAGCAGCCTAGGGTCATCTATTATGCATCTAAAACTTTAGATGTTGCCCAGGTAAATTACACCACCACTGAAAAAGAGCTCTTGGCCATTGTTTTTGCATTAGATAAGTTCAGATCTTACCTACTCGGTTCTCGAGTAGTTGTCTTTACTAACCATGCAGCTCTGAAGTACTTGTTGAAGAAAGGTGAGTCCAAGCTAAGATTAACTCGTTGGATGCTTTTGCTCCAAGAGTTTGACTTGGAAATTCGTGACAGAAGTGAAACACAAAACCTTGTGGCAGACCATTTAAGCAGAATTAAGAATGCTCCTGATTCGGCACCTATTCGGGACCATTTTCCCGATGAGCACCTCATGAGTATTTCTAACTCTTTTGATACACCTTGGTTTGCTAACATTGTAAATTATCTTGTTGCTTCTGTTTTTCCACCATGTGCATCCAGAAACCAAATTTCAAAATTAAAAAGTAATGCAAAGTATTATATTTGGGATGACCCGTATTTGTGGAAATTGTGTAATGATCAGGTGATTCGAAGATGCATTCCCGATCATGAAATAGAATCAGTTCTTTGATCTGCCATGCTTCACCAGTTGGTGGACATTTTGGTCCATAAAGAACAACAAGGAAGGTGTTGGATTTTGGTTTATATTGGCCCACAATTTTTAAGGATGCATGGAGAATTTGTAACACCTGTGAGAAATGCCAAAGAACTAGTAATGCTACCACATGGAGACAACAGATGTCTCAGCAACCTATGTTGTTTTGTGAAGTATTTGATGTTTGGGGCATTGATTTTATGGGTCCATTTCCTCCATCCTTTGGTTTTACTTACATTTTATTGGCTGTAGATTATGTTTCTAAATGGGTGGAAGCTAAAGCCACCAGAACTAATGATGCTCGAGTTGTTGTGGATTTTGTTAGATCTTAAATTCTTTGCAGGTTTGGCATCCCGAGAGCAATCATTTGTGATCAAGGAACACACTTCTGCAACAGGACTATGCAAGCTATGCTCAGGAAGTATGAGGTTGTTCATAGAGTCTCTACTCCATATCACCCCCAAACCAATGGACAAGCAGAAGTCTCTAACAGAGAAATCAAAAGAATCCTGGAAAAGATAGTATAGCATAATAAAAAGGATTGGAGCAGGAAACTGGATGATGCTCTTTGGGAACATAGAACAGCTTTTAAGGCACCTATAGGAATGTCTCCCTATAGAATTGTTTTTGGTAAAGCATATCATCTTCCAGTGGAGATTGAGCATCATGCTTATTGGGCTGTAAAAGCTTGCAACTTAGCACTTGATCAAGCAGGTAAAGAAAGAAAATTACAACTGAATGAGCTTGATGAGATCCGTTTGGCAGCTTATGAGAACTCGAGGTTCTATAAGGAGAAAACAAAGAGATTCCATGATAGCTCAATAGCTAGAAAGGATTTTACTGCTGGACAGAAAGTGCTACTATTTAATTCCCGGTTGAAACTGATGGCCGAAAAATTGCGCTCCAAATGGGAAGGACCTTTCATTGTTACTAATGTATTTCCCCATGGAGCTGTGGAAATAAAAAGTGAAAACTCCAATAAAAGATTCAAGGTTAATGGACAACGTTTGAAGCCATTTCATGAAAATCCTTCACTTGTGGATGTTACAATGGAGGAACATGCTTTGGGGGAACCACTTCTTGATCCCCCTTGAGGGAGTTTTTCTTACCCATCTCTTTACTTTTTCATTATATTGTCTATTTTGTATGCTTTGTCTTACATTGAGGACAATGTATGATTTAAGTGTGGGGGTGGGAATATTCTTGTATATTGTTGTGTTGTTGTGTGATTAATTTTGTGTAACTATATTAAAAAAATAAAAATAAAAATAAAAGATTTTGTGTGTGTTTCTGTTTTAAAATGGCATGTTTTATTGGAATTTTAAGATATGCATGAGTAACACGTAAATTCTTTCATGTCTGCTATGAGCTTAATGATATGTTATAATTTGAACTCAAGCAATTTTGGTGTGATGAGAATGACATGATAATTGATAGATGATCATATATGATAGAATTATACCTTGTAAGATTTTTGAGCCTTAAAATTTGATAGATCACTTTACGCCATCTGAATTCTTTCATGTGTGATTAATTCCTGAAAGCTTACATCCTAATTTTTGTCTTGTTTCTTGATGATACTTGAAACTCATATGAATGTATTTGAAATGATACAGGTATTTTGTTCAATTGAGCCACTAAGCCATATAAGCGTACCATGAATAAATTATCTCTTGCTAGCCATTTTGAGCCTATTTAACTGTTTCCTTGTTGCAGCTCAAATAAGCCATGGATGAAGAACCAAAAATATACCTACCTTAAGGAATATATTGGAGCTTTGGAATCAAGTCAAAAACATGCATTCAAATAAGTGTGGGGGTGTGCAAAAAGGAATTGCAACTCTTGTTCCAAGTGTTATGCAATCTCATTAATAATAATAAAACAATATTATGATTGCGACCTAATATCATACAATAAATGTTTTACCCTCACTGTTTGCCAGTTAAATTAATTGCTTCATCATTCTTTTTGGTATTTAAAAAAAAAATTTCCATCCATTTTAATCTTTACAACCCTACAAAGCCCTGTTGATCTATACATGCATTTGTGTTGATTGTGGAATTGAGAAACTTGCCAAATTTTTAGACTGTTTGTTTTTTCAGGAAATGTTTAGAGAGTATACACAAACCTTAAACACTTGAGAGTTGAGAGTATGTCTTGTGAGGTTCTATCACTTATGATCTTCTTTTCAGTTTAATTTAATTTTCACATGCCTAAGTGTTTGAATGATTTTTATATATATCTTGATGCTCTATATCTTGCATGTTGAATAACTCTTGTTTTTCTGTATATTCCTAAGATTTCATGCCAATTCTGTGTGTTGTTTTCAACTTAATGTTTTCAATAAATTGTGATACTTGTTTTTATTTTGATTTTGCCCGGGAGTGCAAAAGAATAAGTGTGGGAGTATTTGATGATGCATGATTTATTTTTAATTCTTTACTTTAAATGTGTATAATTTTCCATCACTTAGTGTGTAATAAATTACATTTTAACACATTTTCATCATTTGAGCTTTATGTAATATTTGATTTTTAATATGTGCCAAAAGAAAATGGATCCAAGAACTCAAGAATTCCAATCCAAAATGAAGATCAAAGTGCCTAAGGATCAAAGGAATCAAGGAATATGCAAAAGGATCTCAAAAAGGGTGGAAAAATACACAAAGAATGGAGAATCAGGTGGATGAATCGATTCATCCCCCACTTGAATCGATTCATACGGTTTAATGCACCCAGGATGTGAATTTTTGAAGCTTGAATCGATTCATCAGCACTTTGAATCGATTCATTCGGGTTTTAAAGGGTTGAATCGATTCTTCCCCCATTTGAATCGATTCATACGTTAATTTTTAGGCCAGAATTGCATTTGGAACGCATGAATCGATTCATTTCACCATTGAATCGATTCATGAGTGAATTATTGGCCCAGGATCATGTTTTCAAGCTTCTGGATGGTGGGCAAGGCACTGAAGTTGATAATGGAGCACTGAAGATGATAATGGAGCACAAAGGACTTGTTAATTGATGAGTGCAACCTCCATTACAATTGTTTATGGCATTGGCTTGCTTTTGGTTTGCTATAAATAGGCACCATGAGAAGGTTTTCAAGGGTATCAGAACATCAATTCCTTCAAGAACCATTCGTTCCTCATTCTTCTTCTTCTCTGTTTGCATTTCTTCTTCCAGCAAGTTCTTCATTTCCGGGTTAGGATCTTTTTATTTTCAGTTTGTTTTAATTATGGAAGGCTAAAACCCCTAGATTGATTTTCTTGGAGAATATTGTAATGTAATTTTGAGGTCATTATTTTTAATACAGTATATTTTTGTTATTGTTATTTCTTCATAATCTTACCCTGCTTATTTAATTCCATCATGTTTAATTAAATTTGTATGCTTAATCGGTTTAATTATTCAAATGGAATAAAATAAGATTTTAAATTAGAATGGATTAAGGAAATATGCATGCTTAATGAATATTTTCATAATCACTTTTAATAATTATGGTTTGCTTAATTCCATAATATGAGAATAGATTATGTATGTAGGCGATGTTTTTACATATGCTCAATAATTCCTAGATTTTACAATCTTGACTCCTTTTGCTTAATTAGGATGCTTGATTAAAATATTCATTTTTAAATGAAAGTAAAGGAATTATGAATTAAAAAAGACGCTTAGTTGATTAATTCAAATTGAGCTAAGAAATTAACAGTAATGAAAGTATACATATTATCTTTAGTGAACCAAGGATAAATTTATTTACAATACTCCAAGAAAATCAATCGCTTGTTATTTATTGTTTTAAATCCTAAAATTACTTTGTTTTAATTTTAATTATGACAACAAAATTCAATCAAAACCCCCCCAATTGTGTGCTTGTTGAACTTATGTTTGTAAAAAATTTAGTTGTTGAGTTTTTATTTTTTTTAATTGTTAAAAATTAGTTTAAGACTTGATTTTTCCTAAATTTTTGTATTGATCCTTGAGAGAACGACCTAGATTAACACCCTAGTACTACATTAATTAATTTTATTGTACTAATTTGATGGAATCACGACTGCAAAAATATTCACGTCAGGGTGTCACATTTTATTTGTATCAGAGCAAATTTAAAAGGTCTAAGGTCAAGAAATACTTATCATATGCTATAAATTGTGTGATGAACTATTAATCGTTGGAATTGCGATGTGAATAATTAAAGCTATATCATGATATTATATGAGAAGGCTGAATAAAAAAATATTTAACTTTAATTCCTAATTATTGTACATAAAAACTAATAAACTCTAGAGCATAACGAATATCAGATGCTAATTTTAATTTAAACTAAAATTGAAAGGAGAAATTAAGAAGAAAATACAAAAATACACATTTTAAGATATTAGTACTCAATAGCTATTTTTATTGTATCAATAAAATAATTATATTTAATTATGTAGTTCAAATATAAATATTTTTACGATTATGCTTTTACTTCTTTCTCTATTTTCTAATAGGTTAATTATTATTTGAAATATAAAATACTAATAAAGCAAAAAAATGATTAAAAAAACTTAGGAACCGCGATTCAATAAAAATAATTAACAACAAAAAATTAAGTAATTTAAATAAATCTAACACTTGCTATTTTTATACTAACTATAGGTTTAATAATTTAAAAAGTTATAAATGTAATAGTCAAAATTATAGTCCCGATCAATGAATAACAAATAACTTTTCATAAATATTGATCAGGGAACAATATTATATTAATATAATGGTATTTTACGAAATCAATAATTGTTTAAAGAGCTAGCGCTTCACACATAACATGTTTAAATTTAGATTTGAGATTTTGTTTTTTCTTAGTATATGATATGATCATTTTCATACTATGTAAAGTTTATTAAAGTTGAAGTAAAGAATATATTTGAATTTGAGACTCGAATTTTATGGCTTCAAATTGAGTTTGACCATAATACCATTATGGGAATGTTGAATTAAAATATAAATATAATTACCGATTTTCATACACAAATATTAACAAAATCTAGAACATATATTCTAATAAAAAATGCTAATTTTATTTCTTAATTTGAATTTATATGTAAATAAAATTTAATTTCTGACTTTTTTTTACAAAAAACATTAATAAAATTTTGGAGCATATATACTAATATAAACTAGATGCTAGTTTTAACTCTTAATTTGAATTTATATATTATTTCAATCAAAATATGAGCATGTTATCTAGCCATAATTGAGACGGTTGGTTAAGTTATCAATCTTTAATCAATTCAACCACACATAATTAATGAAATATTATGTATTTTTATATGTTCAATTCATTTCCTTGGAATTATATCATAAAAAACCAACAAAATATAAAGATATGTTTTAGGTAAAATTATCTATAAATAACAATATTGAATAAAAAGCAAATTCAACCCAATTTCAAATTTTAAAATTTCAAATTAAGCTTAATCATGATACTATTATCAGAATGAAAAGATATAAAAAATTCATTCTTTTTTCAATTTTCGTATACAAAAATAATTACAACAGCTAAATCATAAATTGTAGCAAAAAAACACATGCTAATTTTATTTCTTAACAAAGAATCTAATTCATATTAAGATTACAATGATTAATTCATTTTCAAGTATTTCATCCTAATTATGTTGGATATTAATTATTAAATCAACCTATTAAACAAAATATGATTTTAATTTGGAATAATTTTAATTAAAAATAACTATTTTGCGAGTCCCATGCTAATGATAGTTAAAATATTCATATCAAAAAGCAATTATATCTTAACAATATTTATATTTATTTAAAATAATTAATTAAAAATAATCTTTCATATTAACAAAAAATTATTATTAGTTGAATTATAAAATTATGGTTGATATACATGAACATATCATTTTATAGTTAATACGAATCAATCGTTAAATATTTCATTAAATTTATTCTAACTAAAAGTAAATATTACTATGTTATTGATCGGTTATATTTAACGATATATATTGAAATTATTATTACTATTGCAAATTATAATCTTTATGAATATTAACTTTACTAAATAACTATATATTACTTACTTTTTATAATCTTAATTACATAATATAACCTAGATATTATGTAATATTTTAAAGTTACTATATTATCTATTTCTATACTCTCTCTCTCTCTCTCTCTCTCTCTCTCTCTATATATATATATATATATATATATATATATATATATATTAAACAATATCATGTCATTGTATCTAAATTATAAGATATAATAGTATATATCATATCAATTACAATTTATGACCATATTTAAAGGCGCATAATAGTTAAATATATTCGAATACAAACTAATCAATAAAAATAAATATTAAAATTAAAAATCACAATATTTCAACCACTTGTACAAATTAACCTCTAAATAAAATATGTATAATTGCTAATTTGATTCTATAGACAACTTAAGTTGATCAAATTAACTTCAAAAGCTTTGTATTTTTGGATACATCAAAATATTAATTTATATATTAAGGACAAAAAAAATAAAAATAAAAATAAAAATAAAAAATGTCAAGATATAATCCTGAATGCATTCTTTTCTCCAACATGACCATGAAGTTTATTTTTTTCAACATTTTATTATTTCACATAACCTATTTCGTTTTCCTAAAAAAAATGGAAAATTCAAAAAAATAAAACATAAGTTAAAAAACCAAAGACTTCTAGCAAAGTTAAATACCTAAAGGCTAAATACACATTTTGGTCCTCTATCTCTTAAGTTATTTCCAGATTGGTCCTCTATCATTTTTTAATTCAAAATGGTCCTCTAACTTTTTAAAAAGGTATCAGTTTGGTCCTATTTTTGATTCAAAATGGTCCCCTAACTTTTTTAAAAAGGACCAAATTGACACATTTTTAGAAAGTTAAGGGACTATTTTGAAATAAAATAATAATAAAGGACCAATCTGAAAATAACTTAAGAGATAGGGGACCAAAAGGTGTATTTAGCCAATACCTAAAACATAATCGAAGAATGTTTGCTTTTTAAAACATCCATATTTTAAAAACAATGATAAAAATACAAGGGGAAATTTTTCACGGTCAATTTAATGTCATTTTATTTGGAAAACATCAAAGTCACTCAAAAGGACCAAAAACAGCAGCTATACAACATGCCTAACGCTCAAAAACAGCCAATAACAAGAAAATATGCAAAACAGCAACAGGCAGCAGCACTGCTTTTCGCACATGACGCTATGCGTCAGCATGACAGTAACAGCAATGTTGCTGACATGAGTTTTAAACCTCCCGGTCAACTTCTAATCTACCCAAATGACCAATTTTAAGTCCGATTGCTACGAAACTTTATAGGCCACATGTTTTCCCTATTTCAGAACTGTTGGTGCTATCCGTTCGCCAACATTCTGACATATGCTCAAGTTATACAGAAAAATACATTATGGTCAAAATATGAAAATTGTATGCACCAAACCCACCTAATTGTCTTCGAACTAGGTAAGGCTTATATACTCAACCCATAAATGATATAGGGAACCTGTTGGTCCCTTTCAAGGGTCCAAAAACCCTCCGGATCATAAATTCACCCTTCCGATTCCTAATTTCCACATCATGCACTATTCCAACACTATGCAAACGTAATTAATTCCACCAATCCTATCATTCATTATCCTTTCATCATCAAAACATATTTATGCAACTCATTACATAACCTGCCCATATATGCAATGCAACAATTGCCCAGAGATTAAATGCAATGCATAACAAACACATGGATCCATCCATGGTATTCAACATGCAAACTCAATATTTACAGTTCCTGGACATCAAATACATCTCATGCAACAAAATAGGACCATCCATGGTCACCACATTCATATATCATCAACATCATATACATCATCCATATACACAATCAAAATATAACTAGGTTTCCAATGAAACCATCAGCTACCTAAAATCCACTAACAATATATACATCAATCAAAATGGATATCAAGAGGAGTCGACCAACACTACTAAAAAAACACCTGTTAGCGACGGAATAAATTGGTCGCTAATCCATGCCAAGGCCGTCGCTAAAATCCTTAGCGACGGCATCTCAGACGGGACACCCGCCGTCGCTAAAACCTTTGTCGAAAACACATCAGCGAGCACAGACACACCGTCACTAACATATTGACGGCGTAAATGCCGTCGCTAAAATGGTCTCTGCTTCACTGACTCCAGCCGTCGCTAACTGTTGCCATACAGCGACCTCAAAACGCCGTCGCTACTACAGCCACACTGCGACCACCATATGATGTCGCTACTACAGCCACACTGCGACCGACGCGTCCGTCGCTAAGTGTGGCCTTCCAGCGACCATGCTCCGCCGTCGCTATGGTTAGTCATATAGCGACCAAAAAATCCGTCGTTAATTCTTGCCTACCAGCGACCGTACACTCCCGTCGCTGTGGGAAGCCATACAGCGACTACTATAGTCCGTCGCTGTTGCTGGCCAACCAGCGACCACTCTCTGCCGTCGTTATGTTTACAATATAGCGACCATCTGTTGTCGTCGCTAATTGGAATTTTTTATTTTTTTAAAAATTGGTTAAATATTTATAGGTTTTGTTAATTTAACTTTAAAAATATAGATTAATATTTTGTATTTTGTATTGGCTGATAAAATTTTATAATTAAATTTGAATAATTTTTTTAAAATATTAAATTATTATTAAAAACAAAATAATGGATTATATTTATTTATCAAATAGGTTGAATTATTAATGATAATTATAATAAGGCTTTTTTATTTGAATTTAATTACCAATAAATATTGACATAATAAATGAAGAATGACAAAATAAATACTGAATGGAATATAATATAAAAACTATAAATCAAATATACAATGTGTATAAATAATAAAAATACAATCATGGTGGTGGGGGATCCTGGGGTGGTGGTGGGGGCGCCTGGGAAGTGGGGGGAGGTAGCCTCGCCATCAACTGCATCAGTAGCTCCTGCTGTTGAGCAAGTTACCGACGAGTCTCGGTGTGCTGCTCCTCGGCCCGTTGTCGGTCCGCCTCGGCCCGCTGTTGGTCCGCCTCGGCCCGCTCCTCCAACAGTTGCCTCTGACGTCGCTCCTCCTGTAGCTCATCGTTGAGGTTTTGAATTACCTGAACAACCTCAGTCGGAAGACCAGAGGAAGAGGAAGAGGAAGGGGTCTTCCCCTTTTTCACCAGCTGTATGCCGACGCTACCCAATCCAAATACCCTCCCTTTCTTGTTCACACCACCAACAGCCTCCATATAGATGGCGTTGTCGTCAGAACAAGATAGGGTGGGAGGAACCTCCCCTTCAGGAGTGGAAGCCACCAGGTCCGCCTCCTTCTTGGCCCTCCTGGCCTGATACGCCTCCTATAAATTCAAAAACAATGATAGGATTAGTAAGCTTATTTGTAAATTATAAGCATGTGTCAATTAAAAGTAAATACCGCTAGATCCATAGTCTTCTGGTTTACCCATGCACCGGCTTTGTTCTTCTTGGTCATTTGCATGACCTCAAACAAAGAAGGCTCCCGGTGCTCCCTTAGCTCCTGTGGTGGACAAAAAACATTGAGATTATTATTTGTAAACATGTCAGACAAATCATATTAAAAACATAAATATACTTACAAATATTTTCTTGTGCTCGAGGGTTGAAATGCTACCCCCAGTGTAAACTGAGGCTGCAGCATCGACGGCTCTGTTTGCCCTGTTCCGAGCACTCGCCTGCTGGAACGGGACACCGCCCCACTTCTGGACCATCCCGTCCCAATGGTCCTCCGGGATCCAACGAGGGCGCTCACCCTTGTCCCTCACCTTCCAAAGGGTACTCTTGATGATTTTGGAGGTCTTTGTGGCAAAGACCTTCCTAATCTCATCAATCATACCCTCTGCCCACTGGTAATCATGCTGTAAAATGAAATGAGAAATCAAAATTAATAAGAGGTCTATTTTACAAATCAAATCACAACAAATTGATGTGGTAACTTACTGAGAAGGTGTCAAACCACCTATCTTGGACAACCTTCCCAGCATCTGTCCAAGATATATATGGACCATCCCACTGGGCCTTTAAAACCTTAGTAATCGCTTTGGTAGTGCGACTACTATCAACAAAGTTGTAATGGCAACAATTATTATTAGCATTACAACAACACAATGTAGGGAGACTCCCAAAATTCCGACAGAGTCTCCCCTGTAAATGTAACATTTCCAAGTTTAAATAGTTACCCTGTTACAAACAGAAGAGTTCCCAGTACAATTGAATCTATACAAGTACTAATTAAAGTAACATACAATAAACCAACAAGTTTTTCCACTAAAGTTTAATATAAAGTACCATACAAATAACATAAAAGTATTTGAGTTTTAGTCACTTACTCGTCTCCGGCTGGCACAGGTACCAACATGGGCATAGGGGATGCCGGGGGTGGGGTGGCCTGATGGCCATGGTCCTCCAAGCCACCAACTCCAGGAGTCTGCTCTGGGGTGGTCAGCTGTGGGGGTGATGGGGTGGTCAGCTGTGGTGGTGATGGAGTGGTCTGCTGTAGTGGTGATGGAGTGGTCCGCTGTGGTGGTGATGGAGTGGTCTGCTGTAGTGGTGAAGGGCAGTCAAAGTCCCGTCATCTGTGGATAAAATCATGAAAAGAAAGGTTAGTCTCAGGATATATATAAACCTATGTATATATGTTTAACAACTACATACTCTGTGTCTGTTTCAGTTTCAAATTCCCCCTCAGTTTCAGTGTCACTGGGGTTATCTGTTTGAACAAGTTCATCAGTATCCAAATCAACCCTAGACCGTTTTGATCGAGAGACAATGTCTTTGTCAATGTGTTCACCCCCTGTAGTGGTGAGTGTCTCATCCATTATGACTAGATCAATGTTGAACAACAAATTACCATCGTTGAGCTCGTGTGGTGCAAGCTGATAAGTGTCATCAACCTCCTCGGAGACATTGTCAGTGATCTGACTTTGGGCCTTGGCCTTGATGACTGCATACCAGTCCCGATGTCCTCCCAGGAAGTCAGTGTAATAAACCTGCTCAGCTTGTTGAGCAAAAATGAAGGGATCAAACCCTTTATATCTACCATTCTTCTTGACCTCAACTAAGCCATAGTTGTTGTCAACCTTTGTTCTAACACCGATTGTGTTGTCGAACCAATCACATTTGAATAGAACAATATCTCTTCTTAGTCGTCCAGAGAATGAAACTTCAACAATCTCTGTCAGCACTCCATAAAAGTCTTCTTCTAACTGTCCAGCGGTGCCTTTAATATAAACCCCGTAGTTATGGGTACGCATCCCTTCACTCCATTGATGAATATTAAACTTATAGCCATTTACGTAGTAAATAGGCCATTTTTTAACAGTTTTCACCGACCCCCAAGAAAGGGCTTGGAGTAAAGCATCTTCAATATGGTTGTTAGGGTCTTGTATCTATGTACAACATAACAAATAGGTCATCGTTAGATACCTGGAGTTAGAAGCACAGATAAAACACACTCGGTATACAGGTCTTACGTGTTGTGCGAACCAACCAACGAACTTGGACGACACCTCACTATGAATTTGGTCATCAGTTAAATTATTTTTCTCAAGTTTAAGCATATCTGTATATAAGCTATTTAAAGGAAACAAATTTAAATACTATAAAAGCGAGGTTTATAATGCAACTCAGGAATTTTAAGACTTACTTAAGAAAGGGTTCAACTTCTGGGCAGTTTAGAAGAATGTACAAGTGAGCCGCCTTTCGATCTTTCTCATCAATGTAACATTTTGTGAGCTTGCCCCCCGGATGACCAGGATAGTTGAAAATCGATATTTGTTCATCAAACCCTGTGCGGGTTGCTACCCCAAGATTGCGAGGAATTCTACTCATTCTAGTTTCTATCTCCGTCGGAAAATAGAAAGAAGCAAAAGTTGTCATTTCTTCGACTGAGTATGCCTCACAAATTGATGCTTCAACGCAGGCTTTGTTTGACACTTTGTCTTTTAAAGAGTGTAAGAATCTTCAAATCATAAAAAAATGTTAAGTTACAAGAAACTATTATAAGAAATGTTTGGAAGGAAATTAAAGAGTTCTGGCGTTCACCTTTCGAATGGATACATCCAACGATACTGCATGGGGCCACCAACCAAGGCCTCATACGGTAGATGGATAGGCAAATGCTCCATCGAGTCAAAAAAACTTGGTGAGAAAATCTGCTCCAACTTACAAATCAATACTGGGATGGTTTCTTCCATCTTCACAAGTTTCTCCACAGTCAACGAAGTTGCCGTCAACTCCTTAAAGAAGTGACTCAACTCAACCAACGGTTTCCAAATAGGCTTCAGTAAGGCATGAAACGCGTACGGGAGTAGTTGTTGCATAAAGACATGGCAATCATGACTTTTTATGCCAAACACCCTGCCCTCCTTCACGTCGACACATCTACTCAGGTTAGAAGCGAATCCGTCAGGCAGGGTCAACCCATTCATCCAAATACACATAGCAATCTGTTGCGGTCTAGTTAAAACATATTTTGCATGGGGTTTAAACATTCTTCCACGTCCCGCATCCCTCAATTCCAACTTCTTCCTAGAACACCAAATCGGAAGGTCTAGACGACTCTTCTCGTTGTCCTTTGTTCTCCCCTTGATGTCCATAACAGTGTCAAAAATATTCATGAAAACATTACGTTCAGTGTGCATGACGTCAATGTTGTGTCTTAACAACAAGTCTTTCCAATATGGCAAATCCCACAAGATGCTCTGCTTCACCCAGTGGTGTTGCTTACCATAACCCGCAAACTCCTTAACACTCTTGTCCCAGATGCAGGGATACTCTTCGACCCTCTGCCAAACCCGTGCATTGGATAACCTACGGGGTGGAGGTTCAGTAACCACCTTGTTCTTCTTGAAAGAGGTTTTATTTCTCCTAAACGGGTGATCCAACGGTAGAAACTTTCTATGACAGTCAAAGAAACTTGTCTTTCCACTAACAGGGAGTGATTCCCCCCCGGTATATTCCATGCATACAGGGCAAGCAAGCTTCCCAGATGTTGACCATCCAGAAAGCATACCATAGGCCGGGAAGTCGTTGATAGTCCACATCAAAACAGCACGCATCATGAAATTGTTCTTCAAAGACGCATCGTATGTCATTACCCCGACATCCCATAATTGTGATAACTCTTCAACCAACGGTTGCAAAAACACGTCTATGTTCGCCTTTGGATTTTTGGGTCCTGGAACCAGTATAGATAAAAACATGACCTCCCTCTTCATACACATATCAGGAGGCAGATTGTATGGGGTCAGTATGACTGGCCAACAAGAGTAAGCTCTTCCGTATTGACCGAACGGGTTAAACCCATCAATACATAAGCCAAGTCTTACATTGTGTGGCTCGCCAGAAAAGTCCGGATATAGCTCATCCAAACACTTCCATGCTTTCCCGTCAGAAGGATGGCAAAGAAACCCCTCTTGTGTTCGGTTCAGAGCATGCCAACGTATGTGTTTTGCCGTGGACAATGAGGCATACAGGCGTTGAAGACACGGTGTTATAGGGAAGTACCATATTTTCTTCCTGGCCGTCCGGGTTACCTTCCCTCTCCTTTTAACGGTTTTGTAGCGTTCCTCATTACAATGCAGACATTTTGTGACACTCTTATCTGTAAACTCATTTCTGAACAGCATACATCCACCAACACAACACTCTATCTTCACACAACCCAACCCCAAGTTTGCCACTTGTTTCTTAGCATGGTACATGTTTGCTGGCATTCTATGATTACTAGGCATGGTGGAACCCATCAGATTGACCATCCTATTAAAATAACCTCCAAAAAGATTATAATTTGCCTTTAGGCTTAAAGCAGCTAGGGAGGCGGATAACTCAGTGTGACTGTTGCACCTGTCCCACAATGGAGTCTGAGCTGCCGCTAACAAATCATAAAATCTCTTCACCTCCGGATTAGGATCCTCCTCTACATTGTCAGAGTCTCCATGACCTGCTTGGTCATTATGTTCCAGCATACGCCCGGTTGAGGGTCCAACATGATCCATCACCATTTGTTCTATGTTGTTGTACGTATCCCTGTTTCCTCCAACCTTATAGTAAGACTGTTGCACGGTTACGTCTGATGGTCTAGGCGGTAACTGCTCACTATGGTTGTACCAGTAGTGGTATGTTTCCATGAACCCTTTCTCAGTTAGGTGGCACATGACATCATCCGCGTATTCAAAACTCATGCATTTGTACCTTGAGCACGGATAACGAATCTTCTGAGTCGCTTCAAATCCAGGCGTGTTTGCCGTAGCGAACAGAATGAACTCCAATAGCCCCATCATAAACTCCTCAGTCACTCATCGACTACGATCTAGTCGGTTGTACATCCATCGCCGATTTGCCGGTACCTCTATTTACAATATCTAACAAGCACGATTTCTATTACTTTAAATTATTTAAATTTTATTTGACTATCGGTTGTGAATCACTCTCTATCTCTTTGATGTTGCAAATTGGTAGGGCCCTATCCCATTCGGGATGAATATGCAACCATCCGTAACCCATCGATGTTGTATATAGTCTATCTTGTGTCGTTGATGTTCATTTGAAAATTTGGCAGCATTTCGCATTGGTCCCCGAGTACACAGAGATACATACGGTATGAAACACCACACGCAAACATGCACCCTGGGGACAATACAAAACACCATAACCAAAATTTCAAATGAACATTCAACGTCTCAAGATAGACCACATACAACATTGATGGGTTACGCCCTACTGGTTACAAATTCATACCAAACTGTCCAACCGGGACAATTCAAGATCTAACACAACACGGTACATCGGTCGGTTGTTTTAAAACTTGAACGGGAATCTAATGGGTACACACACGACTAAACCCTACATTATTAAAGTTGAGTTTCATTTTTTAAGTTCTTTAAGAAAGAGAGCCTGCCGAAATTTTGGCAGAGTCTCCCCTGTAAACTAGACATTTTCCAAAATTAGAAACGGCCTGTTACATACAGAAAACTTCCCAGTATAGATAAATATATATGCTACGCATTGTATATAATATTGAGAGGTATTAAGTCCCAAATCATGTTATCAGCACACAAAACCAATGCCTAATGAGCTCTGCTCTCCACTAATAAACAACATTACACATGCATAAAAAATCATGTTATCAGCACACAAAACCAATTCCTAATGAGCTCTGCTCTCCACTAACAAACAACATTACACATGCATCGGTTCCTCATGTTATCAGCACACAAAACCATTGCCTAATGAGCTCTGCTCTCCACTAACAAACAATAATTGACATGCATACACATAATGAGAAACTCAGTGTTAGGGGATTAACCGGGCAAAAAAGTCAGGGATGAATATGAAGTTGTCGACAGACAATCAGAGACCACGCGTAACGTGTGCTAGTCTGCATGACGAACCAATAAGTGGTTGGACAGTTATAAGTAGCAAGGAAACTAAACAAAGAGAGACATGTAAAGCAAATTATAGATTAAGTTCATCATCAAAACCTAGAACACGTTCAAAGTTTAGATTAAACTCTTTAATAGTATAATAATTCTTGGTAGAGTGTCTCATCAATGTCAGAAGCGTAGTGTGTACTCAAACTTGTCAAAGCATAAGGGGTGAATGGAAATGTGGTTGAGGCAAGGGGACATAATGGTGTTTATTGTTAAGGAGACAGATTAGAAGCAAGATGGGAAGAGGTTGAAGGAAAAGGTAAAGTAGTTAAGGCAAGTGGTGAAAAAGAATGAGGTGAAGAGAGGAAAAAGAAATGCATATGGGGAGGGAGAACAAAATTGTCACAGTGAAAATAAACACTAAATTATTGTCTAAGATTATAATATATTTAAACAATTCCTTAGGCAGTTGATAACAATAAATTATTCTTGCCTCCAAGCCCATATCCCCCTTGTCTTTTAGGTGCTGAAAATGATATATGAAATTTTAGTAGATTTTAATTAGAAAATAATATATGAAATTTTAATAGATTTTAATTTTGGTCTCTGGAAAATCATATTTGAAAGCTTTTTAAACTTTTAATTTTTGTTTTCGGAAAATGACATGAAATGACATTTGTAAGAAAAAAATTATAGACTTGAATAACATCAACAAATCAGGCTATAGACAATCACAAATAAGAAATTGGGCTATATACAATTAGAAGCCAGTGACCTTAAGAAATAAGAATTGTAACACTTCTACGCCTTCAAACTCGTTCGTTTCTGTGCCATCACTCTCTCCAACCTCTCCTACGCTCGCCTTATCTTTGACCACCTTTACTCCCCTAACATCTACCTCTACACCGCCATGATCACCGCCTACACTTCCCACCCCATCACTCACCCTTCCGCTCTCGAACTCTTCTGCCACATGCTTCGCTTCCCTACCACCCCTCACCCCAACCACTTCATCTTCCCCCACGTTCTCAAATCATTCTACGAGTCACGTTCCACCGGTTTGGTCCATGCCCAGATAACAAAATCCAGTTTTGATCAATACCCAGTTGTGCAAATCGCTCTCGTGGACTCTTACTCGAGGGTTTTGGGTGGGTTGCGTTGTGCTAGGAAGGTGTTTGATGAACTGTCTGAAAGAAATGTGGTGTCTTTTACCACCATGGTTTCTGGGCATGCGAGAGTTGGGGATGTTGATAATGCCTTGAGGTTGTTTAATGAAATGGAGGAGAGGGATGTGCCCTGTTGGAATGCTCTCATTGCGGGGTGCACTCAGAACGGGCTTTTCAATCAAGGGATTGAGTTGTTTAGGAGAATGGTTGGTGTTGCCTTTGATAGAGAGGGAGAGGGTCAGTGTAAAAATAAGCCTACTCAGGTTACTGTAGTGTGTGCACTTTCTGCCTGTGGCCACACGGGGATGCTTCAGCTTGGGAGATGGATACATGGATATATTTACAAGAGTGGTTTTGTGCTCGACTCATTTTTGTCCAACGCTCTTGTGGATATGTATGGAAAATGTGGGTGCCTTGGACAGGCAAGGAAGGGTTTTGAGATTAATCCTGAAAAGGGGTTGACTTCGTGGAATTCGATGATTAACTCTTTGGCTCTCCATGGCCGGAGTGATGGTGTAATTACTATTTTTGAAGAAATAGTGGAGCATGGCGGCAGTGTGAGACCGGATAAGGTGACCTTCATTGGTTTGTTGAATGCTTGTACTCATGGTGGATTGGTTGATCAACGTTATTACTATTTTGAGATGATGATTCGGGAATACGGGATAGAGCCTTAGATTGAGCACTATGGTTGTTTGATTGATCTTCTTGGTAGAGCAGGAAGGTTTGATGAGGCAATATAAGTTGTCTAGGGTATGAGCATGGAACCAGATGAGGTTGTTTGGGGTTTTTTGCTTAATGGATGTAAGGTTCATGGCCGTAATGATTTGGCAGAATTTGCAGCCAAAAAACTAGTTGAATTTGATCCACATAACGGAGGTTATGGTACAGTGTTGGCTAATATATATGGTGAGTTAGGAAAGTGGGATGAAGTGAGGAATGTATGGAGGACATTGAAGCAGCAAAAGTCTTATAAAATTCCAGGGTGCAGTTGGATTGAGGTTGATGACCAGGTTCATCAGTTCTATTCTCTTGATAAATCTAATCCAAAAACAGAAGAGATATACAATATCTTGGAAAGTCTAGTTGGTTCTAGAAATGAAGTCATGGTTGAATTCTAGTCCTTGTTTTCATAACTCCCTAAATTCAGAAGATTAAACAAAGAGAAAAGGGGTAGTGTGCATCAGTAAATACTAATCCTAAACTTTTCCCAAAAGCCTAATGCTGAGGTTGCAACTGATTTGTGGTATGTTTGGTTGCATGATCAATGATTTTTGTGGAGACAAGTAATGTTTCTTACTCATATTTTAGAGCTTATTATTGTGGTAAAAATATAACATTTTAAAAATTTGATTTGAGAAAATAAATACACATATCTTATGTAAATGTTGATTATCAATTTAGATCTTTTGTTATATTATTTATATTTCATAAACATATATGATGTTCTAGTGTCGTATTTTTAGAGATCAATTTTGTCAAAATATATGTATCATGTCATATCCAATGTTTGTGTCTGAATTGGTGTTTCATTCAACCCGGATAGTTTTATCTTATCTTTTCTCTTTCCTTTCCTATCTCTCTTAGATTAATATGTTGTCAAATTTGACAAGATACTAATGATATAAGTTTTATATATATATATATATTAATTATGAGTGTCATTTTCTTTTAGTATTGAGGATTAAAAAATAATTAGGATTGCTATTTCTTTCAAGATCTTGTAGCTCAGTAACTTATGTTTTCTAAATATAGTTGCATTTTTTTTACCATTAATCTAGTTGCATCTTTTTTCAGTTTTAGTTCTGTACTGGACATTCACCAAAAATGGTTAGGTAGTTCACAATTTCTCTTTCTGTTGATTATGAGTATTGAGTCCTGACTGTCTCTCATATACGCATGACAAAATGCTTCACCATACATACTACAAAAGGTTCTAATAGCGTTCTGCTATAGTATCTATATATTATTCTGATACTAAATTGTTTATTTTACACCTAGTTTGCCTGAAAGGATATGAAGTATGCAAGACAACATGTTGCTTCCAATGTTTAAAATATTCTGAAGTCATTGTTTTATTAGATATCAATGTTATTAATATTGAGGTTACATTTTGAGCTAGACTACAAAAAACATCAACGTGATTATCAGACAAGGTCATGAAACAATATGTTGATGTCTATGTAAAACCCTAAACCCTAAGTATTACAATATGTTGATGTGTTCATAAACAGAACATCACAAAAAACACTAGCCAACAAATCATAACCTTCTGCCACAACAGCCAACAAAAACCAATAGCCAACAGTACATAACAAATAGAACACAATGAGGAGTAAGGGAACGGATTCAAACCTGAGTGTGTGTGTCAGCTGTGAGGGAGCCTGATAGATGTCCAATTTACCTATATTTTGCATGATTAGTGAAGCATAAATTGGATATAATGTACAATGTTTGCCAATTTGGTAAGCTAAATAGAAAAGAAATAGTGAATGAACATTGTACAAGTTGATTGGCTAAATTTGTTACAATCTCAGGAAAACTCAAAGAAGAAAGAAGAAAAGAAAAGAAATGAAGAAAATCACCAAGTGTTAAGCAAACAGAGTGATAGTCGCTCAAGCTAAGGAGATATCGCTTGAGCTAATCTTGGTCGCTGAGAAAACTTAAAGAGCCCGCTTGGGCGAGCCATGAATGTAACAAATAACAAGTATCAGGTCAAGACTCGCTTGAGCGAGGAGTGATACGCCCAGGCGAAATCAAGCCAGTATTGAAAATGAAGTATTCGCTCGAGCGACCACTGAGGCCGCTTGAGCGAGATTGGAACAGAATGGACTAGCAGTAGTTTCGCTCAAGCGTTGTGAATAAAGAAGCCAGCGAATTTCTTCCAGAATGCAGCAATGTGAAGGGCGCTTGAGCGGAACTATTTCGCTCAAGCGGAATTTGTCCAGAACCAAATTTTAAAAGGGCTCGCTGCAGTTTATGAAGACACGGCTCAAGCGAAATGGAATAAAGCATCAGATATGAAGATTCGCTTAGGCGAATCTAGACCGCTTGAGTGAATTAAGCCCATAATGAAGCAGGACGTGGATTTCCTTCGTGCTGAAGAATGCTCATCGCCTGAGCGAAATATAAACTCGCTTGAGCGAGTTTTCTTTTATATAAGCTTACTGCATGGCGGCTGAGAAGGGGGCTGGATAGATAGAAACACTTTGTACTCTGTATTTTCTTCTTCCTTTCTAAGCTGTAATGACCACCATGAGTGGCTAAACATCTCCATGGGATTAGATGTAGCTTTTCTTACTTGAAGATCATAAATGATATATTCATGATTCGGGTAAACTTGTTCTATGATTCTTGGTATTTCATTTTACGTTTAATGCTTGAATCTACTTGATCACTAGTTTCTTGAATTAAGTTTACGTTTGTTGTTGGAAAATAACTTTCGAAACAGATCTAAATGAAATGCTCAATGTGAGTAAATAACCAGGGATGGTATTTAACGCATTGAACGTCCAAACAATCGGTCGTAATGCTGGAATGGAATTGAAACGATCAAGGGATTGACGTTATCAAATCTGTTCTTATGAATTTCGTAGTCAAGGAATTGATACGAATGACTTTGATTGTGATGTAAAGCATTATAGTTCAAACTCCGTTTTCATGAATATACGTTATGCATCGGAAGGTAAGATCGGTGAATCCTAATCCCAGCTTTTACAATTAGATAAACTCCTTTTATTTCACTGCATAATCGTTCATATATTATCGTTTATATTGTGAACTCAAAACCATGAAAACAATCGTTTTAATCCGCCGTAATATCTTAAGTTTCAATTGCTGATGATCCTTAGTGGGAACGATATCTTTTATAACTACAACTACCGTGTTTAAAACTTGGCACGTTTCTTTGAGTGTATTATACAAACTTGATTCTCTTAAAATACACCAGCAAGTTTTTGGCGCCGTCCGCCGGGGATCGAAGTAATTGAATTAAGTTATTACGGTGTGTGAATACTGTACGTATTGCATTTTTGTGTTGTTTAGTATCAATTTCTTGGTTAACCTCTCCTTTGCTAGCTTTGCTTATGATATTAAGAAGTCAGGGATTCAAAGAACAGGCTGAAATAGATCCTGAAATTGAAAAGACTTTGAAGAAAATCAAAGCCAAAGCAAAAGCACAACAAGAGGAGGACCAATCTTCTTCTTCTTCTTCTCCAATTTCAACACCAACAACAATTCCAAAATCTGAAGCAAATATGGAAGGACATCAACCACCAAGGCGTACCTTGGGAGACTATGCCAATCAACAAGGACCTAGATATTTTTCAAGCATAGCAATCCCACAAACCAGAGCTTTGGAAATGAAACCAGCATTTCTTAGTTTGATTAGTGCTCACCAATTTACTGGAATGTCACATGAAGACCCATATACTCACTTAGCTACATTTTATGAATTGGTAGGTACTATGGGCTTTGAGCAAGGAGATCTTGAATCAGCATACCTCCGGTTGTTCCCATTTTCTCTAGCTGGAAAGGCCAAAGAATGGTTGCAATCCCATCCAAACCAAAGCTTGAATAATTGGTCTAGTGTGGAGGAGAAATTCTTGTTTCATTTCTTTCCACCGTCAAGATTCATAAAAGCAAAGTCTGACATTTCAACTTTCCGTCAAGGAATGGAAGAACCTTTTTGTGAAGCATGGGACAGATTCAAGTCCTTATTGCGCAAATGTCCAAATCATGGATTTGAAGATATAGTGCAGCTGAATATTTTCTATAATGGTCTAAGGCCTGATACAAAGATGATTCTAGATGCTGCTGCTGGTGGAACAATGATGACAGTAGATGCTGACCAAGCAACCAGAATCATAGAAGCTTTGTCATCCACAGATTATCAAGCACAGCATGATAGGCAGCAAGTACAAAAGAAAGGAATTCTGGACTTGAATACTTCTGATGCTATTTTAGCTCAAAACAAAATTTTGACCCAACAGATCGAAGCCTTAACTCAACAGATGGCCAAACTTCCTCAACAATTGCACTCAGTTCAATCTGCACAACCTCAGCAACAAATGAATGCAAGATGTGATTTTTGTGGAGGTGACCATCCAAATGGACATTGTGGGTCACTGGAAGAAGCTGTCCATTACATGAACAATCAAGGTAGACAAAATAACTTCAATTCCAATTTTACTAATCAACCATTTCAGGGATGGAGGAATAATGCAAATCAAGGCCAAGGTTGGAGGCAAGAAGCTAATACATACAATAGACCACAGGCCCACCAACAAGGACCGTCTCTGATGGAAAAGACAACTAGATTGGAAGATACATTGGAAAAGTTCATGCAAGCTTCTCTAACAAATCAGAAGAACACAGAAGCTTCCATCAGGAATCTAGAGACTCAGGTTGGACAGCTTGCCCGTCAAATGGCAGAACAAAAAAGACCTCATTATGGAGCCAACACTGAAGTGAATCCTAAGGAGCAATGTCAGGCAGTGATGACCAGAAGCGGAAAAACTACAGGTGTAGAGTTGGGTGAAAAAGAAAAGGAAGAAGAAAGATTTTTGAAAGAAAAAGAAAAAGAAAAAAATAGAGAAAAAGATGAAAATGAAAAAAGTGAGACTGTATATAAAGAAAAAGAAAAAGAAAAAGAGAAAGATAAAATGAGTGATGTAGAGAAAGGAAAGATGAAGGTGGATGAAGGTATACCACAACTGAAAAGCATGCCTTACCCCAAAAATCCTTCCAAGCGGGATAAAGAAAGGCAGTTTGCTAGGTTTATAGACATATTCAAGAGATTACAGATCAATGTGCCATTCATGGAAGCCATGGAGCAGATGCCTACCTATGCAAAATTTATGAAGGATTTATTGACAAAGAAGAGAAGATTTTCGGAGGAGACAGTAGAATTAGAGGCTGGGTGTAGTGCTATAATTCAAAAAGCATTACCGCAGAAGACCAAAGATCCGGGAAGCTTTACAATTCCTGTCACCATTGGTAGTCTGCCAGTAGGAAAAGCATTACTTGACCTAGGAGCAAGCATTAATCTGATGCCATTATCTATGTTGAAGAGAATTGGTGATCTGGAAATTCGACCAACTAGAATGACCCTCCAATTAGCTGATAGATCAATGAAGTTCCCTTATGGAGTTGCAGAAGATGTTCTAGTAAAAGTAGACAAATTCGTGTTTCCAGTGGATTTTGTAATCATGGATATGGAAGAGGATTCAGAAGTACCTTTGATCTTGGGATGACCATTTATGAAGACTGCAAAAGTTATCATCGATGTTGATGATGGGAAATTAAAAGTAAGGGTCCAAGACGAGGAAGTCAATTTTGATGTTTTTGAAGCCATGAAATATCCTGCAGACAAGCAGAGTTGTTTCAAAATTGATATGGAAGAAGAGACAATTTCAAAACAGCTTCACAATATGAACAATTCAAGCCCTCTTGAAAAGGTTCTAGTGAATGCTGTTGAGAGTTTTAATAATATGGAGATGGATGAAGTGCAAGAGGTTTTGCAAAGTCTTGAAGCCGGTAAGGTGATGACAAGCGAGGAAAGCAAAATGGAAAAACTGGATGAAAAACAAAGTCCTGAGGTTCACAAGATAGAATTGAAAGAATTACCTTCAAATCTGAAGTATGTCTTTTTAGATGACCAAGGTAATAAACCAGTAATAATTAGCAGCACTTTGTTGAAAGAAGAAGAAGAAAAGCTGATTGAAATTCTGAAAAAGAATGAGCAAGCTATTGGTTGGAAACTAAGTGATTTGAAAGGCATCAGTCCATCTTATTGTATGCATCATATTTTTATGGAGCAAGAATACAAACCAGTGGCTCAACCTCAAAGGCGGTTAAATCCAATCATGAAAGAGGTCGTGAAGAAAGAAGTGCTGAAGTTGCTGGAAGCAGGAATGATCTACCCTATTTCAGATAGTGCATGGGTGAGCCCAGTTCAAGTGGTACCAAAGAAGGGAGGCATGACGGTAGTGAGGAATGAAAATAATGAGTTGATTCCAACCAGAACAATAACGGGATGGAGAATGTGTATAGACTACTGAAAGCTCAACCAAGCAACAAGGAAAGATCATTTTCCATTGCCATTCATGGACCAAATGCTGGAAAGGTTGGCAGGACAAGCCTATTATTGTTTTCTGGATGGATACTCAGGCTACAATCAAATAGCAGTGGCTCCAGAAGATCAGGAGAAAACAGCATTTACTTGCCCTTTTGGTGTTTTTGCATATCGAAAGATGCCTTTTGGACTATGTAATGCTCCAGCCACTTTTCAACGGTGCATGCTGGCAATTTTTTCAGACCTTGTGGAAAAATGCATAGAAGTCTTCATGGATGACTTCTCCGTCTTTGGTAAATCATTTCATTCTTGTTTAGAAAACCTTGATACCGTGTTGAAAAGGTGTGTGGAAACCAATTTAATGCTCAATTGGGAAAAATGTCACTTTATGGTAACTAAAGGCATAGTGTTGGGTCACACCATTTCAAACAAAGGCATTGAGGTGGATAGGGCAAAAGTTGAAGTTATTGAAAAATTACCCCCACCAATAAATGTCAAAGGTGTCAGGAGTTTTCTAGGTCATGCAGGATTTTACCGAAGGTTTATAAAAGATTTTTCGAAAATTGCTAAACCTTTGAGTAATCTGCTGCAAAAAGAGAATTCTTTTCAATTTGATAATTCATGTTTGCTTGCTTTTCAAAAGTTGAAGGAAAAACTAACTACTGCACCTATCATAGTTGCACCCGATTGGAATCTTGATTTTGAAATCATGTGTGATGCAAGTGATTATGCAATAGGTGCAGTGTTAGGACAAAGAAAATCCAGAATTTTTCATCCAATACATTACGCTAGTAAAGTTTTGAATGAAGCTCAAATCAATTATGCCACAACTGAAAAAGAATTACTAGCTGTTGTGTATGGGCTTGAAAAATTCAGATCGTATTTAATTGGTGCACGAGTAATAGTTTTTACAGATCATGCAGCAATCAAATACTTGATGAATAAATCTGATTCCAAGCCAAGATTAATTAGGTGGATTTTGCTGTTACAAGAGTTTGATTTAACCATTCTTGACAAAAAGGGCAGTGAGAATCACATTGCAGATCATTTGTCCAGACTAATTAATGATGAAGTTACAAAGATACAGCCAGAAGTTCCTGAAGAATTCCCAGATGAAAGGCTGTTGTTGATTCAAGAAAGACCATGGTTTGCCGACATGGCAAATTTCAAGGCTGCCGGAGTGATTCCTGAAGACTTTACATGGCAGCAAAAGAAGAAACTTATGAAGGATGCACAACAATTTATTTGGGATGACCCTTACTTATTCAAGCTTGGATCAGATAATATTTTGAGAAGATGTGTATCTGAACAAGAAGCCAGGAGTATTCTGTGGCACTGCCATAGTTCAGCATATGGAGGACATTTCAATGGGGAAAGAACCGCTGCTAAGATCCTACAATCAGGTTTTTTCTGGCCCTCTATATTTAAAGATGCTAACTCTTTTGTGCAGAACTGTGATACCTGTCAGAGAAGTGGAAGTATTTCAAGGAAGAATGAAATGCCACTAACAACCATCTTAGAGGTAGAAGTTTTTGATTGTTGGGGCATAGATTTTGTTGGACCATTACCATCCTCACTGTCAAATGAATACATCCTGGTAGCTGTTGATTATGTTTCGAAATGGGTCGAAGCAATGGCTTGTGCAAAAGCAGATGCCAAAACTGTAATCAAATTTTTGAAGAAAAATATTTTCAGCAGATTTGGCACTCCCCGAGTTCTGATAAGCGATGGAGGATCTCACTTTTGCAACACACAACTTCAAAAGTGTTTAGAACATTATGGTGTCAAGCATAAGGTGACTTCTCCTTACCATCCACAAGCCAATGGCCAAGTGGAAGTATCTAACAGGGAGATCAAAAGAATTCTGGAAAAGACAGTTTCCCAAGGTAGAAAAGATTGGTCTCTAAAGTTGAATGACGCTTTGTGGGCATACAGAACAGCTTTTAAAGCTCCAACAGGGTTCTCACCCTACCAATTAGTCTATGGAAAGAGCTGTCATTTGCCGGTGGAACTAGAACATAAGGCCTATTGGGCAATGAAGTTGCTCAATTTTGATCCAGAAACATCAACAAAGGAAAGGAAAATTCAGTTGGAAAAACTGGGAGAATGGAGGCGAGAGGCTTATGAATTATCCAGAATTTATAAAGACAGAATGAAAGCCTACCATGACAAAAAGATTTTAGCAAAAAGCTTCTACCCAGGACAATCAGTTCTTCTATTCAATTCAAAGCTGAAACTTTTTCCAGGAAAGCTGAAATCAAAATGGTCTGGACCTTTCCTTGTTAAAGAAGTCAAATCATATGGTACTGTTGAGTTGCAAGATCCTAATTCTGACAGAACCTGGACAGTTAATGGACAAAGACTCAAACCATATATGGGTGGCGGAGTGGAAAAGCTAGATATGCTGATCCACTTTATTGAAGAATGAAAATCAATCAGGCGTCGAGCTAACGACGTTAAACAAGCGCTACTTGGGAGGCAACCCAGTGTGTTTAATTTGTTGTTGTTTTGTTTAGTTATGCAATTGTGTGAATGTTTCTTTTTGAATGAGATGCTTTATAAATGAGTGAGAAGACTAGAAGGAATCAAAGGATCGAATGATGAGATAAGTTTTTGAAGAAAATACAAGTGGAGGATATAAATTTTCAAGTATAAGGGTATTCGCTCAAGCTCACTCCATTTAGCTTAAGCGAAAAACTTATATTTTGATACTGGACATAAGTCGCTTAAGCGACCCACTTTTAGCTTGAGCGAATGTCCTCTTCGCTTGAAAAATTTCACCTTTCGCTCAGGCCAAGACAAGGGAATAGTTACTGGATAAATTTCGCTTAAGCTAATTAAAGACCGCTCAAGCGAATTGTGCAGAACACTCATTGAATTGAAGAAAAACCCATTTTCTGCAATTGTCGCTCAAGCGAATTAAATCACGCTCAAGCGAAGTATCTTTTATTAAACACTGGAACAAAATCGCCCAAGCGAATTCATCTCGCTGAAGCGAATTTTGTCCAGAAAGCAAACACTGCATACTCGCTTAAGCGCCATTCATTTCGCCCTAGCGAATTTTACCCAGTGTCTTAAATATATTTATCAGCCTGAGCGAAGGTTATTTAAGTCAAGCGAAGGGATTTTGGGAGTATCAGGTACCTTTTAATTTCGATTTCGCTACAGCGAACCATAATCGCTTGAGCGAAATTAGAGAGTGGAACTTAAATTCGCTGTAGCTGTTTAATCTCGCTTGAGCGAATTTAAGCGGTTACGCATTCTTTTTAAAAGCACACAACCTGTTCTACTTCCGAACTCCCAAAACTTTTTTTAAAAGCCCTCAACTTCTAAATCCCTCACAATATCATCAATGGTTCCGAAGGGTTTCTTGCAGTTTCTTCCTCATCATTGGTATCAAGTTCTCATTTTTCTTTTCTTTCCAAGTAAGTTCTCTCATTTCTCATGCATCTGTTCATCTTCTTCTTCGTTACGTTTGTAGCTCTTTAGTTATTTTTCATTGTGGGTTACAATGTTGTTTGATTTCAGTTTTAGGATAGTTAGGGTTTGATTTTCGTCTCTACAATGTTGTTTTGCATAATGAAACCCATATGTAAATTATGCCCTAGAATAAAGTAGTGAAACCATGTCCCTTAAGCATGCTCTGTTTTTTTTTTTTTTATTTCTGTGTGGCTGCTGAAAAACCAATGTATGTACTTATATAATGTTCTCGATTAGGTTCGGTGTTGGTAGAAACAATTAACCATGTCCGTTTTGTGATTAATAACATCAATAGCACAACGCTTTTTGTAACTGTCGAAACCTTTCCTCATGCTCTGTTTTTCAGTAAAATCTTATGAACTAGATAGTGTAAGCAATAAACTCTGTGCGCATTTTCTGTTTTTCAGGATGGCAAGAACCAAAGTAACAAGTGCTGAACCCCCACGACAGAGCGAAAGAGAAAAGGGTAAACGAAAAAGGGTTGAAGGGAGCTCATCTCAACAAAACCAGAAATTCAGGAGTAAGGAACATAAGCAACGCCTTGAAAACATAGACCATTGGACCTTTATTCCTAAAAGGAAGGTTGATTTACGTGCGGGAGAGTGTGATGACTTCTTGGAATTATTGAGAAGAAGAAAATGGTTGAGAATTGCAAACCCCAGACATAAATTCGACCCAGAGATTGTCAAAGAATTTTATGCCAACGCATGGAACAAGGAGGGCACTTTGGAACGCAAAACATGGGTTAGGGGCACCTGGATATCGTATGATAGAGACACTATCAACGAACATTTAGGTGATATGCTTCGGTTACCTGATGGAGATTTGTGCACTTATGGCACCTTGAAGAAAAACCGACATATTTACCCCACACAGGACCTTGAAGATAAACTATGTTTACCAGGGCATCATATGTACCGAGGGGCTAGCCAGCATCCTTCCAGACTTCTTAGGAAGGATATGACAATGCTGACTAGAGTGTGGACAGCATTTCTCTTAGCAAATGTCATCCCGAATGCCCATGTATCTGATTTACCCCTTCCAAAATGTGAGCTTCTATACTGCATTCTCTCTCGAAATATGTCTGTTGACCTTGCTCAGATAATTTCAGATGAAATCTTTAGGTTCGCTCAGCAAAATCCGAAGACTACATTAGCTGATACAAAACCTAAAGCCAGCCTTGGTTTTCCTGCATTCATCACTGGGCTTTGTGCAGTCCATGGGATCGATGTTAACCCCACCACTCCGATTAGGCCATCCATCGATCGGAAATTTATAGATTTAAATTGCAGGATACCCACACCTACACCACAGGTTCAAACACCATCACCACCAGCCACATCAGCAGGACCAGCAGTTGTACCTGTCACAGCACCTGAGTCACAGGCAGCTGATACACAGACTCATCAGCAGCAGGAGGCTGAGGACAGGGAGTTTGAAGAGCAACTGGATCGAGTGGTCACTGATATAGTCATGTCGCATGACTGAGCATGCTATTGTGGTTCCATTTTAATTTTGTCAAGTTATTTAAGTTTATGTTACTTTAAATTACGTTCTTTTTTTATTATGTTATTTTAAATTCAGTACTTATTATTCAATACTTTCCGTTTATGTCAATTTCATATGATTTACAGTAGATTTTCATGTTTGCGCCTAAATGAATTTTGTAGTTAGTTATAATGTTTAGGCGCGGAAATTTTGTTTTCATGACATGGAAAAGTGAAGAAAGATGTGAATTAATCTTAGGCTTGCATAAAAGGAAGGATGACTAGTTTTGGAAACTCTGATAATTCTTATGAATGTTGAATGAATCTTTCTAATTCTTGAGTTAGGAATTAATTCACAATGTTTGAACCCTCTTCTGTGAGAATAAAGAAATCAAGACAATTAACCCAGTGAGATAGTGCAACTGTAAACACCGAGAGTTCATTGATTTTGTGTAATCTTTCATTGCATGAATTTCTAGCAAGGATTATTGCTTAGGCAAGCATGGATAGGATAGAGGCAAATTTTGTGTAGAATAGGTTAAACAAGAGCCAAAAAGCCAACCTTCAAGTAATCAATCCAAATTTTGTGTTTAAACCCAATTGAGCCAAAATGAATTTTGTTCTTAACCTTAGAGCATGCCTGTACAAAAAAATTAAACCAACCTTAATGCATGCTAAGGACAGGAATAATTTTTCAAGAAGGGTATGTGAAGAGTTTGGCTGTGATTGTCAAAAGAAAAAAAAAATTTTGGAAAACAACGTAAGATCCTCCTACCAAGGTCAAGAATAAACAAAATGAAGGAGGAATATAAAGAAAAAGTTGAATGGCTTAAATGAAGCAAAAAATGATATAATAAAAAGCCAAGGCCAAGAAATCTAAGTGTCCTTAGTATGTCTTTGCATCCAAAGAAAAACCAATGAATTTCTTGTAAGCCTGGCCAAGTTACAACCTATTAAAGACCTCTTGATCCATGTTTGTTTGAGTGGTTATCTCATGCAGTGAAATGAAATGCAATGATTGAATAACACTTGACCAATGATAAAGAGAGCAAACACTCACCTGGAAGGTATAAACAGAGAGAATTTCTTGTTTTTACAGCAGAGTGGTTACTTGCAATTGTGTATTCTAGTTCAAACTTAGAATTTGGTTAGATAAAATGAAGCATGATTGAGGATTTATCATTTATGGATAGTGAAAAGTGTCCTTCATTTTATTTGCAGCTTTGATTAATTAAGATCTTTGTTTCACTTAAACTTTCTCTTGACCAATTGCTTGAGGACAAGCAAAGTTCTAGGTTGGGGAGAGTTGATAGATGTCCAATTTACCTATATTTTGCATGATTAATGAAGCATAAATTGGATATAATGTACAATGTTTGCCAATTTGGTAAGCTAAATAGAAAAGAAATAGTGAATGAACATTGTACAAGTTGATTGGCTAAATTTGTTACAATCTCAGGAAAACTCAAAGAAGAAAAGAAAAGAAATGAAGAAAATCACCAAGTGTTAAGCAAACAGAGTGATAGTCGCTCAAGCTAAGGAGATATCGCTTGAGCTAATCTTGGTCGTTGAGAAAACTTGAAGAGCCCGCTTGGGCGAGCCATGAATGTAACAAATAAACAGTATCAGGTCAAGACTCGCTTGAGCGAGGAGTGATACGCCCAGGCGAAATCAAGCCAGTATTGAAAATGAAGTATTCGCTCGAGCGACCACTGAGGCCGCTTGAGCGAGATTGGAACAGAATGGACTAGCAGTAGTTTCGCTCAAGCGTTGTGAATAAAGAAGCCAGCGAATTTCTTCCAGAATGCAGCAATGTGAAGGGCGCTTGAGCGGAACTATTTCGCTCAAGCGGAATTTGTCCAGAACCAAATTTTAAAAGGGCTCGCTGCAGTTTATGAAGACACGGCTCAAGCGAAATGGAATAAAGCATCAGATATGAAGATTCGCTTAGGCGAATCTAGACCGCTTGAGCGAATTAAGCCCATAATGAAGCAGGACGTGGATTTCCTTCGTGCTGAAGAATGCTCATCGCCTGAGCGAAATATAAACTCGCTTGAGTGAGTTTTCTTTTATATAAGCTTACTGCATGGCGGCTGAGAAGGGGGCTGGATAGATAGAAACACTTTGTACTCTGTATTTTCTTCTTCCTTTCTAAGCTGTAATGACCACCATGAGTGGCTAAACATCTCCATGGGATTGGATGTAGCTTTTCTTACTTGAAGATCATAAATGATATATTCATGATTCGGGTAAACTTGTTCTATGATTCTTGGTATTTCATTTTACGTTTAATGCTTGAATCTACTTGATCACTAGTTTCTTGAATTAAGTTTACGTTTGTTGTTGGAAAATAACTTTCGAAACAGATCTAAATGAAATGCTCAATGTGAGTAAATAACCAGGGATGGTATTTAACGCATTGAACGTCCAAACAATCGGTCGTAATGCTGGAATGGAATTGAAACGATCAAGGGATTGACGTTATCAAATCTGTTCTTATGAATTTCGTAGTCAAGGAATTGATACGAATGACTTTGATTGTGATGTAAAGCATTATAGTTCAAACTCCGTTTTCATGAATATACGTTATGCATCGGAAGGTAAGATCGGTGAATCCTAATCCCAGCTTTTACAATTAGATAAACTCCTTTTATTTCACTGCATAATCGTTCATATATTATCGTTTATATTGTGAACTCAAAACCATGAAAACAATCGTTTTAATCCACCGTAATATCTTAAGTTTCAATTGCTGATGATCCTTAGTGGGAACGATATCTTTTATAACTACAACTACCGTGTTTAAAACTTGGCACGTTTCTTTGAGTGTATTATACAAGCTTGATTCTCTTAAAATACACCAGCAGAGCCCAAAGCCAGGAGCCAGGTGCCAGGAGGGAGTGAGCCACTGACGGAGAGGAGAAGGAGAAGGGAGAAAAACCCACAATGTGGTCAACGGAGGGGGGGGAGGGAAGTGAGGAGACGGACACGCTGTGAGGGAGCCCGGAGCCAGGAGCCAGGAGCCAGGAGGGAGTGAGCCACTGACAGAGAGGAGAAGGAGAAGGGAGGAAACCCACAATGTGGTCAGCGGAGGGGGAGAGGGAAGTGAGGAGACGGACACACGGGGCAGAGTGGAGAAGGACAGGGGGAGAGAAGAAGAACAGTACAGTGGAGCAGAGATGAAACACTGATTAGGGCTCGAGGAAGGGGCGATTAAGTTATAACCCTTAGCGACGGAAACGTATTACCGTCGTTAATAAAAACACACTAGCAACGGCCAAGCCCGTCATTATGGTTAGTACGTCAATCGTCGCTAACTGGCAGTGGCTATTAAGGGTTTTTCTTGTACTGCATGTAGCGACGGTAACACAAGGCCGTCACGAATCCCCTGAATCTTAGCAACGGCAAAACAATGCCGTCACTAATCCCCTGAATATATAGCGATGGTGTAACCCCATCGTCACTACGTTCCATTCTCAAAAGTAAAATTATGGAGGGAAGACCCAAAATATTAACGACGGGGTCTCCCTACCGTCACTAATCCACAGAATATTAGCGACGGTAACACAATTCCGTCACTAATCCACAAAATATTAGCGACGGTGTCTCCCCACCGTCACTACGTTGCCTTCTTAAAAGTAAAAAGTATGGAGATAAGACCGAAAGTCATAGCGACGGCCATCTAACCGTCACTAGTACAAAGCATAGCAACGCCGTCTCAACGTCGCTAATGTTTGGAGGGAAACTCAGTGACGGTCATTACCGTCGCTATGGTTTGACGCCAACAAAAAACCATGGAGGGAAACAAAAAAAGGATGAAGGTGAAATCTAGCGACCGCACCAGCGACGGAGTGTTGCAATTTTAGCGACCACTGTTTATATGGTCGCTAAAGGCGTCGCTAACCTCTTTTTTGTGTCTTTTTCCCTAGTGATGGCTAACGCGGTCGCTATTTAGCGACGGGTTTCCGGTGGTCGCTAAATCGAGGTAGCTATTTAAGGTTTTTTTAGTAGTGCAAGGCTATACCACAAAATACTACACAAGAATGTAAAATATATATACAAACGCTCCTCGCTCTAGTCCAGTGACATCTCACCAATCGTTGTCACGGCCCAAATCCACTGAAATATAGCCACAAAATTAGCGGTGAGCACAATACATATTAAATGACAGTTATTGAATTAGATTTGTGACGACCCGTGTCAATTTACCATTTAATTACATCCGGTTTAATTATTTTTCACAATAGATTTTTCGTATTTACTGATAGTTAATTAAATCCGAATGTAAAACCATATTAATTCTTCTTAAACCGAATCAAAATACTAACCGATAGGAAATAAATCAAATAATAAAATTGAATCAATTAAATAAGCGGAAGAAGAAAAACAAAGACAGGAGTCATTCGCCTGAGCGAGACCCTGATTCGCTTAGGCGAAACCCGAGTAGGTCGCTTAGGCGAGTTCCGACTCGCTTGAGCGAATTCTACACTTCAAACCTGAGTGAAACACGAGTCATGCAAGGAAAATTAACAAGTCGGGTTTCACTCGGAAATGGGTCCACTCGGTCATCTCTCACTCGGGAACCTTTTAACCTTCACTCAGAAAAGGGTTCTCTCAGACACCTTACTCGGAAACACCATAACCTCTCTTCACTCGGAAAGGGTTCCCTCAGGCATACCTCACTCAGAAAAGACTCTAACTTTCCTCCACTCGAAAGAGGTCCTCTCAGTCATGGATCACTCGGAAAATGTCCTAACCTTCACTCGGAAGGGAGCGAGGGACACTCGTTTGAGCAAAATAGGCACAGAATCAACCGGCCCTCGTTCGGACAAGACTGAATCTGCTCGGTGAGATTCGCCCGGTAATCGACTTTACTACAGCAAATGCAAATTCACTCATGAAAATGAATACCGATCACATAGCAACATAACTCATATGCACCTTAGTCAACATATTATAGCGTCACATACACGGAAAACTCATTATACATATTACACAATCTATTTCAAAATCACTCGGTTCCTTGGCATCACTCCTCCGCTTGGTGCACCTCCAGGGCTCCGACCTCTTCCCTGTCACTGGTTACTAAATTGAAAACCACAGCAAGGGTGAGTGTTTGGCATCATAATTAATCTAGAACGGAAATTAACAAATTACATGCATATAACTCCGTCCGATCACTTTATCATCAAATTGCAAGTCCCACTCGGCATATATAGCAATTTACACTCGGCAATTATAGCAATTCACATTCACAAACATAGCTAATCATACTCGGCAAATATAGTGAATCACACTTGGAAATTATAACAAAGCACACTCGGCAAACATCAAATTGCACTCGGCAAATATATCAAATCATACTCGGCAAATATATCAAATTGCACTCGGCAAATATATCAAATCATACTCGACAAATATATCAAATTGCACTCGGCAAACATATCAAATCATACTTGGCAAATATATCAAATTGCACTCAGCAAATATATCAAATCATACCTATCACAATACTAAATTCATCAATTGTCACTACTGACTCTCAGACAAAATTGACGCCTAGTATCCGGATACTAAAAGGATCGACCTTCAGCTAGGGGTCCGACTTGACACCCCGTGAACCCGACTTTGTTCACCGAGCCCGACTTGGCTCCCCCTCAACCACTGGGTCATAGACCTCTGGGTAGCTCAACTGGGTCCGACTTGACCACGGAAGCCAAAAACGAGGGTAACACATACCGTCGGTCATCCACTACCACATAATCACATATTATATTATATAAACATAGGCATATCATTACGATCATCATTTGCAACTGTGAGAAATTGACTTGTGCTCACAATATAGGGTGACCGACTTGTCAAGCCCATCCAACACATTGCCACTGGGCAACCTACTTGTCAAGCCCGTCATCACATTGCCACTATACATATCGAATCATCACAAGTAGTATTTCAAACTCAATCATCGTAAGCCACACACGATCCTTAACCGATCGGTGTCCATATTCATACATGCATACACATACAACTCATCCAGCAATATTTCTTACCATGTTCATAATCAGTCCAACGACTCAGACCCAAAATATGTCCTATTCTAATTAATTATAACCCGAACACCCCCTTACCTCGGTTCCAAGCTTCGACAATCTGCTCCTGATGCCGATTACATCCTCTAAGCGCTGGGTTCATGGTTTCTCCTCCGAATCCAGCACCAGCTTCGTCAATTAGTCCTCCGGTGTTCGTTCTGCTACCTACGGGGTCGGAATGCGAAACCCGTTAACATCGTACCACCCTCACAGTCAAAAGACCATTTTCAGGCTCATACACCCCATTAAATCGAGGATCCCGATCGGAAATAATACTCGAAGGTACGCCATGCAATCGTACAATCTCCGTAATGTACAGTGTGAACACCTCTTTTTGTCCGGCCAATTGGTACAGTTCCATCCTTTGAGCACTCTTTTATGCGCATGGTTCATTTGAAAATTCATAACTCCTTCATACGATCTTTGATTTGCGCAAACCCAGTCTCTAAATTTTCGTAACAAAATTGTCTACGACTTTTGTGAAGACCTTGAAGGCTGAATCCTTACCAATTGGTACAGTTTTAATAATCTTCCTGGACTTGCTCCAGTTTCATGACTGCTCTGCACATCTTTAAGAAAAAATTCATATCTCCCTCATATGATACTGAAATGACCCCATTCTTTTTTCTATGGCTCCATATCAAAGAGATCTACAAACTTCATGAAGGCCACAAAAGCTAATTCTCCACCCATTTTGCCCAGTGAATTTATTTTCCTTGCAAATGTATTTCCGTCACACTCTGGAGCAGTTTTCATAGATGGGCCATATCTCCCTCGTTTCTTGATAAAAATTTTTGTGCCATATATCAAATTAAGGCTAAGAGAAATATCTACAAACTTCATGAAGGGCACAAAAGCTAATTCTTTACCCATTTTGCCCAGTAAATTTATTTTACATGCAAAGGTATTTTCATCACACTCTGGAGCAGTTTTCATAGATGGGCCATATCTCCCTCGTTTCTTGATGAAAATTTTTGTGCCATATATCAAATTAAAGCTAAGAGAAAGATCTACAACTTTCATGTTGGACTCTTTTTCAAATTTGGCACGCATCAGCCCTCAAATGCACGAGCAAGTTTGTGATGGTGGGCAAGGCACTAAAGATCATAATGGAGCACTAAGGATCATAATGGAGCACTAAAGCATCATAATGGGGCACTAAAGATCATAATGGAGCACTTAAGTTGATAATGGAGCACCATGGACTTGTTAATTGGAGAGTGCACCTTCCATTACAAATTTTTTATGGCAATGGCTGCTTTTGCATTCCTATAAATAGGCACCATGAGCATTCATTCAAGGGGGATTCTTCATTGAAGGCAATCAAGTCTTGGGAAGCCATTCGTTTCTCCTCTTCTTCTTCTCTGTTGCATTTCTTCTTCCAGCAAGTTTTTTTTCATTTCCGGCAAGTTTCTTTTCATTTCCAAGTTTTTCCATTTCCGGGTTAGTTTCTTTTCCAGATTATTATGTTCTTTTCTTTTCTTTACTTTTCTTTGTAGTTGTTATTATGTAGTTTCATTTCTTCTTCCAGCAAGTTTCTTTTCATTCCCAAGTTTTTTTTTATTTCCAGGTTATTTTTAATAAAGTATGCTATTATTAATAAAATAATAAAAAAAATAAAATAATAAAAAAAAAAATAATAAGTAATAAGTTTTGCATATGTTTTATTTTCTAGCCTAAAAATTTCCATTTTTTAACCGTGTCGTACGGGAACACTTCCGTCTACACAATCTCCTTAGGATCCGTACACGTGCGAAGAACTTCGTCTTGTATGAGTTCCCCATCTCAATGACTTCCATCATCATGTTCCGAGTCAAATTTTTTCCTCAGAACTACGTAACCCTGATTTCTTGATAATTCAAGAATACGTAGGAGCAGGACTTTAACTCCTGTCGGGCCCATCTTTCTTATTTCCTTTTACTGATTTATTTCCTTGCTTTTTGCGTTTCTTTCGTGATGTTACTTTTTGTCGTTTCCGTGAAAATCAATTTAGACGTGACGTCTTGTTGATTTCCCCCTAGTTTTTGTTCAAACCTTGCTACAATTCATAGGGAAGGGATACTTAGGACAAGACGTCCCGCTTATCTCTTTCCTATCCCTATCCTTTTTACCCAAGGATGTTTAATTTAGACGTGACGTCTTATTGGCATTCTCTCACCCTCTCTGTCTCATATCGAAGTCGAGCTTAATTCGGACGAAACATCCCATTGACCTCGCTTCAACATTCTATGTCTGTACAGTTCTCTACTCCATTCTATCATTTTCAAAATAAAAGTAAAAGGGAAGAAACCATGTTTTATTTAAGGCTATTTATATTGTGCTTTCAATCTTGGTACTGTCTTTGACAGGCGATGTAGGGTGCTAATACCTTCCCTACTCGTAATCGACTCCCGAACTTGAATCTCAACTTTTAACCAGTGCTTTACTGAATTCAGTTTTTTCCCAATGTTTTTCCTATGAATAAAAACGTTGGTGGCGACTCCCTGTTTCATTCCACCCCTTCTCTCTTTCTCGCCGCGCCGTCGCGATCCAGGTTGCGACATACAGTCTAGCCAGTCGGTCCAATGACCATTTTATGTTCATAGCCAAGAAGTGAGCACTCTTGGTCAGTCGGTCTACAATCACCCAGATTGCATTACACCTGGATTGGGTACGAGGTAACCTGGATACAAAATCCATGGTAATACTCTCCCACTTCCAAATCGGAATCTCCGGAGGTTGAAGCAAGCCTGGGGGTCTCTGGTGTTCAACCTTACATTTCTGACATATCACACAAGACTTCACATACTCGGTTATTGCTTTCTTCATTCCCGGCCACCAGAATTCCTTCTTCAAATCGTGGTACATCTTTGTAACACCGGGATGAATACTCAAAGAACTCCTATGTGCTTCAGCTAGCACGACTTGCCTGAAATCACCTTTTGCAGGCACCACCACTCGGTCTCGAAATCTCCAAATTCCATCGTTACCTTGGGTTAATTCCATATCTTTTCCTCTTGCTTGAGTGTCAAGCAGTTCCAACAACTCTTCATCGTCATTTTAGGCCACAGCTAAAGATTCCAGAAATTCATTGGAGATCTTCAGCATTCCAACTGTCATTTGATTCAGAACGATCATAACGACTCCAATGTTCATATCCCGAAAGCTCTCCAATAGTTCTTGCTCTTTGCCCATCAAGAAAGCCGCGTGCAATACCTTTCTACTCAGCGCATCGGCAACAACGTTCGCTTTACCCGGGTGGTACCTCAAATCGAAATCATAATCCTTTAGGTACTCCACCCATCTCCTTTGTCATGTTGAGTTCCTTCTGATCAAATAAGTACTTCAAACTCTTGTGGTCACTAAATACCACAAAACGAGACCCATATAGATAATGGCGCCAAATCTTTAATGTAAACACCACCGCCGCAAGCTCAAGGTCATGAGTCAGATAATTCTGTTCATGCGGTCTCAATTTCCTTGAAGCATAGGCAATCACCCAGTCATCCTGCATCAGCACACATCCCAAACCAAACTTAGATGCATCACAATACACTACAAATTCCTTCATCACGTCAGGTAGTGTAAGCACAGGGGCAGTCGTCAAACACCGTTTAAGAGTCTGGAAACTTAATTCGCACTTTTCCGACCATACAAATGGACTCTCCTTTCTCGTCAACCGAGTCAAAGGAAGCGCTATACGAGAAAATCCTTCAATGAAGCAACGATAATACCCTGCCAATCCGAGGAAACTCCTAATTTCAGTTACCAACCTAGGCCTTTCCCAAGCCATAACCGCTTCAATCTTAGATGGATCGACCGATACGCCCTCTCGGGAAATCACATGCCCCAAGAATTGTACACTTCCTTCCCAAAAATCACATTTATATAACTTAACATACAACCTTTTCTCACGTAATATCTACAGAATAACCTAAAGATGTTGTGCGTGCTCTTCAACTGACTTCGAATACACCAATATGTCATCGATGAACACTACCACAAACTGATCCAAGTACGGTTGAAAAATCCGATTCAAGTAGTCCATGAAGATAGCAGGAGCATTTGTCACTCCAAAGGGCATTACAACATACTCGAAGTGTCCATACCGAGTCCGGAACGCCGTCTTCAGAATATCTTCTGACTTCACTCTTATTTGGTGATATCCCGACCTCAAGTTAATCTTAGAAAATACTACAGCGCCTCGCAACTGATCCAACAAATCGTCAATCCGTGGCAACAGATATTTATTCTTAATCGTCAACTTATTCAGCTGTCAGTAATCGATACACATCTGCATACTACCGTCCTTCTTTTTCACCAATAGTATAGGAGCGCCCCACGGTGAAACACTTGGTCGGATAAACCCCTTCTATAGCATCTCGTTCACTTGCTTCTTCACTTCGGTCAATTCCACCGAAGACATCCTATAAGGCGCACGGGACACAGGCTCGGCCCCGAGAATCAAGTCAATGGAAAAATCAATCTCCCGACTGGGAGGTTACTCCAGAATTTCTTCCGGAAATACATCAGGGAATTCGCACACTACCAGGATATCACTTGGCATAAGATTATACCGACCCTCCGAAGTAAATAAAATAACATAAGTGGCAGAGACATCACTCACTATATTCTTTGTGTCGAGTTCCTAAGAGAAAACGATGGTCTTCCGATAGCATTCCACCATAACATGGTTAGTAGCCAACCAATCGAGACCTAAGATAATATCTAGGTTCTTCAATGGCATACAAATCAGATTCACCAGGAAAGTACGATCTTCAACTTGCATCAACAACTCCCCACACATAGTGGTTGCACGGAAAGTGGAGCCAGTAGGGGTGGAGACACTAAGAGCGTTCTCCATTAACACAATCAGCAAACCAAGCCGTCGTACACAGCTCTCAGAGATAAAAGAATAGGTCGTACCCGAATCATAAATTACATCTACGAGATAGCCATGGATAAGGCACTTACCCTGCACCAAGTTATCGATCCTTGCAACCTCAGAGGCATCAAAATCAAATACTCGTCCGGCCATAACATTCTGAGCGCCACTGGATTGAGCATCAGATCTCCCCGAGTGTTGGCCCCCACGACCAGCACCGTGTCTACCTGCTCTCAGAAAATTAGCACCCCGAGTCCCAGAAGTGTTAGCTCGGTTGCCATGCCCACTCGGTTGCTGCCTCTGTGGGCAATCGGGCCTAAGGTGTCCCGGTTGTCCATATTGGAAACAAACGATCTGACTGGCCGGACAGTGTTTCGAAATATGGCCCTCTTGGCCATAATTGTAGCACGCACGGCTACCCGACTGGCTACCAGAACGGCCAGTAGAACCCCGACCAGAAGAGGAAGAGGACGTAGCAGAAGACTTACCATCACGAAAGTACTGACCCATCTTCTTGAAGCTGAACCCTCTTGCTTTCAGCGGTCTCTTACCTTTCGGCTGAGATGTCCTCTATAATTGCACTTCCTCAATCAGCCTGGCCTTGTTTACCAGAGTCGGATAATCCTGAATCTCCATCGACACAATAACACTGCGAAGTTTAATTCGCAATCCCGCTTCATACTTAGCACACTTGCTACCCTCAGTTCCTTCCAATGAGAAAGGGTGATAGAAGTCACATAGCTCGTCAAACTTAGTAGTGTACTCAGCCACAGATATTCGGCCTTGTTCCAGCCTCAGAAATTCCATTTCCTTTCAGATTTTGTAATTATCCGGGAAGTACTTGACAAGAAACCTCCTTCAGAAATTTGCCCACACTAGCGGTTCACTCGTCGCATTCATCTGTACCTTGGTCTGAGACCACCATGTCTTAGCCTCGTCCTTCAACTGGTAAGTAGCAAAATGAACCTTCTGCTCCTCCGAGCAGACTCGAAATATTCAAAAGCTTGTTCGATTTCCCTTATCCAAACATACACCTTATCGTAATTGTGCCCTCCTTTGTAAGCAGGGGGATTCCTTTTCAGGAATTTATCAAGAGTGGGACCAGATTCGGTCCTACTCATCAATTGGGAAAACTTTGAGAAGAAGTCGTCTCCTCCACCAGAACTAGTTCCCTCAGCCATAATGTAATTCTACAATGAACAAACACATTACCATTAATAACCAATGCTCTACCAGGGAGTCAGATATTTACCTCATATATAAAATACAATGCCGCTGGAGTACCAAGGGAATGATGCCAAGCTGCACAAACAACCACAAGCACAATGCAATAGAATGCAAAAACAGCCCAGTATAGGACTCACACAAATCACTGGGTTCACCCATGCACCCGGCTCTAGAAAGAACCGCTCTGATACCAACTGTGACGACCCACGTCAATTTACCATTTAATTACACCCGGTTTAATTATTTTTCACAATAGATTTTTCGCGTTTACTGATAGTTAATTAAATCCGAATGTAAAACCACATTAATTCTTCTTAAAACGACTCAAAATACTAACCGATAGGAAATAAATCAAATAATAAAATTGAATCAATTACATAAGTGGAAGAAGAAAAACAAAGACAGGAGTCATTCACCTGAGCGAAACCCTGATTCGCTTAGCCGAAACCCGAGTAGGTCGCTTAGGTGAGTTCTGACTCGCTTGAGCGAATTCTACACTTCAAACCTGAGTGAAACATGAGTCATGCAAGGAAAATTAACAAGTTGGGTTTCACTCAGAAATGGGTCCACTCGGGAACCTCTTAACCTTCACTCAGAAAAGGGTTCTCTCGGACACCTTACTCGGAAACACCCTAACCTCTCTTCGCTCGGAAAGGGTTCCCTCGGGCATACCTCACTCAGAAAAGACTCTAACTTTCCTCCACTCAAAAGAGGTCCTCTCAGTCATGGATCACTCGAAAAACGTCCTAACCTTTACTCGAAAGGGAGAGAGGGACACTCGCTTGAGCAAAATAGGCACAGAATCAACCAGTCCTTGTTCGGACAAGACTGAATCCACTCGGTGAGATTCGCCCGGTAATCGACTTTACTGCAGCAAATGCAAATTCACTCATGAAAATGAATACCGATCACATAGCAACATAATTCATATACACCTTAGTCAATATATTGTAGCGTCACATACACGAAAAACTCATTATACATATTACACAATCTATTTCAAAATCACTCGGTTCCTTGGCATCACTCCTCCGCTTGGCGCACCTCCAGGGCTCCGACCTCTTCCCTGTCACTGATTACTAAATTGAAAACTACAGCAAGGGTGAGTGTTTGGCATCATAATTAATCTAGAACGGAAATTAACAAATTACATGCATATAACTCTGTCCGATCACTTTATCATCAAATTGCAAGCCCCACTCAGCATATATAGCAATTTACACTCGGCAATTATAGCAATTCACATTCGCAAACATAGCTAATCATACTCGGCAAATATAGTGAATCACACTCGGAAATTACAACAAATCACACTCGACAAACATCAAATTGCACTCGACAAATATATCAAATCATACTCGGCAAATATATCAAATTATACTCGGCAAATATATCAAATCATACTCGGCAAATATATCAAATTGCACTCGGCAAACATATCAAATCATACTCGGCAAATATATTAAATTGCACTCGGCAAATATATCAAATCATACCCATCACAATACTAAATTCATCAATTGTTACCACTGACTCTCAGACAAAATTGACGCCTAGTATCCGGATACTAAAAGGATCGACCTTCAGCTGGGGGTCCGACTTGACACCCCGTGAACCCGACTTGGTTCACCGAGCCCGACTTGGCTCCCCCTCAACCACTGGGTCATAGACCTCTGGGTAGCTCAACTGGGTCCGACTTGACCACGGAAGCCAAAAACGAGGGTAACACATACCGTCGGTCGTCCTCTACCACATAATCACATATTCTATTATATAAACATAGGCATATCATTACGATCATTATTTACAACTTTCAGAAACTGACTTGTGCTCATAATGTAGGGCGACCGACTTGTCAAGCCCATCCATCACATTGCCACTGGGCGACCTACTTGTCAAGCCCGTCATCACATTGCCACTATACACATCGAATCATCACAAGTAGTATTTCAAACTCAATCATCGTAAGCCACACATCGGTTCCAAGCTTCGACAATCTGCTCCTGATGCCGATTACGTCCTTTAAGCACTGGGTTCATGGTTTCTCTTCTGAATCCAGTACTAGCTTCGTCAATCAGTCCTCCGGTGTTTGTTCTGCTACCTACAGGGTTGGAATGTGAAACCCGTTAACGTCGTACCACCCTCAATGTCAAAAGACCATTTTCAGGCTCATACACCTAAGAGGAGTGGAGATCAAAACCTTACCCCACCATGCATGACCATTCGGTCCAAAGGAGGAAATGAAAGAGACAAGGTAACACAAATTTAAACGGTTCAATGGACTCACCTTGAATCCACAGTCACAGAAATGTAGTTATCTCAAGGTTTTAATGCGTAATGGACTTCCCCTCAGAGCATACAGCTCACAGCGATGGAGGAAGGAGAAGAAGAAAAGAAACAGACAAAGAAGAAGAAGGTCGCGTAAAAGGGAATGATTGAGGAAAGAGAAAGAAACCTTCTTTATGTAAAGCTCATGGGCAAACCGATCACTTCCTCATTTCTTTTATATTTTCTTTGGAAATTTTAATTAAACCTTTTCCTCCTTCTTATCACTCCTCATTTAACCCTTTTTATAATTAATCAATCAAATAAATTTTATTTACTTTCATAACATTTAATTATTTATAATTGCCTAATAATTCATAAAAATATCCAATAAATCTCTAAAACATTTATTAATTCCGCTACTCATAATTTTACTACAAATATCCGGGATGTTACAGGATCCACCTAGCCAATTCTCTAACACACCATGTAATACCACAATCAATTAATACATTCACTGTCATTCAATTCAATACACAATCTACAAGATAATCTCAATATGATACATATAGCTATCATAATCAGGTTATTCACAATAACATAACACCACATGGTTATACAAATCATGTTGTTCTCAACAACACTCATCAATGCATATACATATTCATTCATTTGGATCCAATTACACATCAATAATATAGTGTTGCAACACATTGACTCTCAGCCATATATATTCAGCTCTCAGTTGATCCGGTCGTTTTACTGGTACTAATCCGTTTGCCCTCTCATGTAACACAATCACTCTCAGCGACAACGGGAGTGTTATGGGTAGCCTTGAGTCCCACTCAATAGGCTTGCCTTGAATCCCACTCAAGGTCTTTTGTGGAATCCTCGAAACCACAATCACATAGAAATCACATTTCATATGCATATATGAAATTATCATAGAAACCACATCTCATGCATAGGACTATTCAATCAAATTATCATATCTCATATAACATATAATTATCAATCTAATCACTTAATCGCATCTCATGCCATTTTAATATCAATAATATGGACGGAAATCATCACAACATAAGATATATCTCATATATCAAATAAAATTAGGTATTTCATAATTATTTCATACTTTAACAATCTACTCATCATGTTTCACAAACACATAATCCATAATATAACAATATACCCATAATCCATCCATAAACTATGCATTTAAGATGTAAAAGCTCCCCCTACCTGGAATAGGAAATCCCAGAAGTCCACAATGCTAATCAAATGCTATCTGATCACCAATCTGAAGTCTCTAAAAATCCTAAAACTTGGATAATTAATTTAATAACCCATACACTATTAAATTCATGCTTCAAAGCTTCTAAGTAACTTTATATTAGTATTCGATAATTATAACTTATCGATAAGCACTATCGCCCTCCGATACTTGCCTCCGATCAATACCAAAGCTCCGAAACGCTTCCAAAACAATTCCTAAATTATATTTAACCTAATTAATACTCAAATTTCATGAAACAGAGCTAAAACCCACCATCAATAATTATTTTAATTAATTAACAGCTTATCGATTCAAGCCGACGACCTCTGAAGTTAAATTCCGAAGGAACCCCCAAGCTGTTCGCTATCTCAAACTACTCCGAAATGGTCTGAATCACTCCGACGGTCACAAGAATATAATCTGGAAGGTATCTAAGGCTGCCTAGGTTCCGAATACACTTCGAAGTGGCTTCGAATTTATACCTAACCATGGAAATGATAGAATCAAGCTCCTAGTTTACCGAAACGAAATGAAACCAAGCCTACGTTATCAATTTGACTTACTTTAATTTGGAGAAATCAAAACTTCAAGGATTCTCAAGTTGCCCACAATCACCAAAGCTTCATAAATGCTTTTAAATTTGAGAAAGTGGGAGAATTAGTGATTGAGCTCCACAAACAACTCAAATTCAAAAGTGGGTACTCGATTCTTACCTTAATTTTGCAAAATCAAAGCTTCTCTCAAGCATTCATGGCTGCCACGTGAGAGAAGGATGGAGGAATTGATGAAACCAAGCAAAGAGAATGGTGAATTGGAAGAATGTTGCCGCGGGATGAAGAAGGAGAAGAAGTGGTAGTTTCAAATTTTCCTTTGCTGCATGCACGCGTGAACAGAGAAGGAATGAGATAGAATTGCAAATTGTAAAACTAAGGGCACAATGGTAACTTCCTACTAACTCTAATTAATTAATCATTCATTTAATCTAATTTCCCTTTAATTTTCAATCAGGATGTTACACCTTTGGTTTCTAACCCTCCATGAAACCAAACTAAAAAAATCATTAAAAAATTAAAAAAATTAAAATTTTAAACAAAACCCAATCATGTTAAAACAAAACCTATCAACAATCTTTATTGCATATCATCATTCTTCTTTTTATGGTACCTTTGGAACATTAAGGAGAAAACAATCACAAACAAAATGTTAAAAAGTAAGCTTTAATTTGTAACCAAAAATAAAAATAAAAATGGGAAAAGGTCAAAAAGTAGATAAATTGAGAACCAAAAAGAAAAAAATTAAGAAACTCACATTCATAAAATTGAAAGAGTGCGAGAAAATATAAACATTAAAACAACTCAAAAACAGTACTACCTCCGGTTCCAAATATAAGCAAATATACTTAATTTCACACATATTAAGAATAGTAGTTGGAGGTAGTTATTTGCATTAATGTTACCACATATTTGATTTAATTTTCTAAAATGCCCTTAGTATTATTTATTACATAAAGAATTAGTGGCCTTGAAAATATATATGATGAGGACATATTTGGTAAACAAGCATTTAATAACATTGAATTTTGCTTATATTAAGGGACCAAAAAATTCCACTAAAATTTGCTTATATTTGAAACCGGAGGTAGTATTATAAATAGGGTTTATAAGTTCACTCACAAGATATCCTTTTATAATCAATCTTACATGTATAATCAAATGGATCACATATAATTAATGAAATTAATCTCATATTATTAAAATATTATAAATATTTTTATAAAATTATTTTATTTAAAAAGTGTAATAAAATAAGCATTGTATGAGAAGATGACATATGGTTAAAGTGACTAAAAATAGATTCTAAACTGATATTTATATAATTTCTTACCGCTTTAGATAGATCTTGTCCTTAGGATCCAAACTCCATTTTTCTTTTGTTCCTTCCAATTCGGTCAGATGGATATGCACAGTCTGAATTAATGAAACTAGGAAAGGTAGTTATTTTTTGGGTATTGACTGATAAAATAAAAGAAGAAGAAGAGAAGAAAAATATTGTTGATTCTATATATGAGCAATACAAAGTATTTCAAATTTTAATAATGGTTGAAAAATGCCATTATATATATAAAAAATACAAAAGTAAAATTAAATTTGACACAGATATACAATAAAAACAAGGGTGACCTACTTCTCATGTCAGCAAAGAAGGAGCAACAGAAGCATGGTGAGGGGATGAATTAAGATAAGGTTGTCACATTCAACTTTTAGGTAACTGCCGAGAGGTACATTATAACGTTATCGACCAAAAAGTCCCACATTAATCCATAATATTAAACACAAAGGAGAAAGCATCTTGTTTAATGGGACTCATTGTAAGTTTATAGAACCTTCAAAAAGGACTAAAAGGAACAAAACCGTGTTGTTTATGATTGTCAGTTTGTAAGAAAAGTAGTTAATGCAATATACTCGCAAGAATCGGAATTGTTTGACGCGCTGGCTTCTAGTTGTAGATCATACCCAAAATGGAAAATTAAGAACATGATGAATTAAATAGGTGCACAAATTAGAGGATTTTTTCTCCTATTACTTCTTTTCAATCTAATGAAAACTACATTTCTGCCTATTAAATTAAAGTACGTTTATTTTACAGAAATTCTTAAATGTTACTTTTGGCTTATCACTTATTCAAAACATATTTTAACTTTGCCTCTCATTCTTATTGGAGGTAACCTCTAACTTTTTGGTTTAAACATGAATATATTCCCTTAGAGTAATGTCCAGATAAGAAATATCTAGATTTTTTTAGAGGATTTTTTATCAGTAAGATTTAAATATGAGATTTTATTCATAAGGAATCAATCACTCTTGGGCATCTAATTAAGATTATTATTATTAATTTTACTAATTTGAATTAGTTTTTATGTGTATGTATATATAAGATGAAATTAAGAAAAAACAATGAGATAGACAATGTACTCATTTGTTATAATTATGCATACAGCAGAACAGCTAGCAAATTCCAGGAAAGGAATATATATATATATATATATATATATATATATATATATGCTGATCTACATAGGGAGAAAAAGGGGTTCCATTGAATCATAACAATAACATGGAATACCACTTGTGCTAAGTTTGCATTAGCTCAATGTCCCTTTCACCCCATTAATAATCGTTTTCAGACCTCTGTCTCTCTCATGCCCTACTTCATTCAGTGGTGTGTGGTGATGAGTTTTTCTAAAATAAGATAAAAATAAATTTTTGAGGAAAGGGATATAGGGGAAAGAAAAGAAATAAAAAAGCAAGGTGAATAAAAAATTAAGATATGCAGATGAGTATATATAACTATATGGGTGCATAAATCATATATCATAGATGAAAGGTTGTTTTTAATTCACTTTATAAATACCCTTCTTTGGCCCCTTAGCTTTATCTCCTACTTCTTGATCTGCTAAGTAGAAAAGAAGAAATACAAACACATACATCAAGGGCTAGAACCTGTTCTCTCTTGTCCTTAACTTCTCCATTTTTGTTTCCTCACCAGGTTAGTTAACAAAACACTGAAACATATCATTTGTAATCTTTTCTCAATGCTTCACCTTTTTTGGTGGCTAAATCAAAATATTTTCACCTGAAATCCAAGATTGTAAACTACTACAAGTAAATGAAACTTTTTGGAGCTAAATATATTGAGGTAATGATTTTAACTAGCTATTGTATTGTTCCAGGATTCCAATAATTTCTTGTTCTTTTCAGATTCTTCCTAAATAAAATATAGCTGAAAGACCAAAATTTTCTCATGGATTTTGCAAAGATACACTTTTTCACTTCCTTTTGTGTGTGAAGGGGGAAATATATTCATTAAAATGATGATGTTTTAGTTGATTCAGGTTGGAAGCATGGCTTTTCCAAACCAATCCATGTCATCTGATTCTCCCCAGAGAAAGATGGGAAGGGGGAAGATTGAGATCAAGAGGATTGAGAACACAACCAATCGTCAAGTAACCTTCTGCAAACGCAGAAACGGCTTGCTCAAGAAGGCATATGAGTTATCTGTGCTTTGTGATGCAGAGGTCGCTCTAATAGTCTTCTCAAGCCGTGGCCGCCTCTATGAATATGCCAATAACAGGTACTTCCTTTTCTGCTTAGCAATTTTCCAACCTTAACTTTTGTGTTCTTCCATTTTTTAATCAATTTTTTCTTAGTATGTTTCTGCTGCATATCCTTTTTAGAATATTGACCTGATTTCTCAGATGGATCTTTTGAAAGAGTTAAGCACAAAAAAGCTACTAATTATTTCTTTGTGAATGATGCCGTTGTGATAGAGTAAAAAATTTTCCCTTTTAATTCTTTGTTCTGTAACAAAGATTCATGTCTGTTTTCTTCTTATCTTTCCACCTTCTATGTTGATCATTTTTCTTCTATATATGAGAATTTTATGTTCATCATGAACACATTTTTCTTTCTGTTCATGACAAATTTTCCTTGTTCTTGGTCTGGTGGTCCAAAGATCTGGTTTAACAGATAGGTATATAGAAGCACTGTGGTTGTTACTTGTTAGTGGCAAGAGGAAAGGATTTGGGGATGTTATGTGGGTCTGTGAGATCATCCAACCCTTGAAACTCTCTTAAACTTTCTGTTTCCTGTTTCCCCTTCTATCACTTCCTCTCTTCTCTCTCTTTATCCATTTAAGAGCTAAGAAGACCTAAATAAAGTTGTCATGTTTCCATTTACTCAATCTTCCTAATTCTTTGACACTTCCTTAAAAACTAGTTAATTGGGCCAACTAAAGTACAGTTTAAACAAATTGTCAATTAGGTAAACTGAAATAAATAAACCAAAATAAAAATGGCTTCTTTTAGGGTTTGTAAAAGCCTAAAACTAGATTTTCTTTTTTAAACTAACCCATCACAACAAAATATTCTACAGACACCCACCTTGCAGATCTTAGCACGGGTTAAATAATAACCCTAGAAATTAGGGTTTTATTAGTAAATAATAGATGAATTGAGCAAAATCAAGGGGTAGTAAAAGGAAAGAAAGCAACCTTTATTTTCAAGTCTAGTCTACAAACAAAACTTGAAAAGGGTCAAAAGCTCATGCTATGTTGCTAGTTGATTTCTCCTGTTTTAGGAAATGGAGTTTGGTAATCATGGTTAGGGCATTAAGGAGTGACTAGAGACCATGATTTGGTTGAAAGAATCTTTGGTTTGGTCATGTCACACGTGATTTATCAGTTCTTGACTTTTTACAAAAGCAACAAGTTTTAGTATGTCACATACTTGGAATTGGATATATATCATACATCACTTAAACTCTTCCAATATCTGAACCCTAATAAAGTTGGATGTTCTATAATCACACCCTCATCCTGAGGGAAATTAAACACTGATCTCTTTATTGAGCTTAGAGTGAAAATTCTTTTACATATATGTAGCTTGAAAAGAGCAAAAGACAATGAAAAAGGGTAAATGAAGCAATGTGAGATAGAGGGTCCAAACACTGTGCAATGCATTTACTGAGATCTTTGCACTTACATATTTATGAAAGTTGTGGACTGAGAAAGAAAAAGAAAGAGAAGGGTTTTTCTCTAGGCTCAAAGAGGAGCAGACATAGACAAGGTACGACAATTTTAAAAAAAATACACCAAATAAAATTCAGTTTTATAATATGGTTAAATCGAGGTGGGAATATATACCATATAGGTCTACAAATGGTTGAACGAATGATATTGTTGGAACCTGTGCCAGCGTGGCAGCAGCAACCAATCAGTGTCTCGAGGATATTAAGGTATCAGACGTAGATTGCAGATGATGAAAAAGGTTTCTTTTTTTTTTTTAACATTTTATTTTTATCACATCCAATCAGAATTTGACATGGAGGTTTCTGAGTGATGTTACCTTTGTGATGTGTTACGTTTAAGGTTAACTGAACCAAGTTAGATGGATGATTTGACCTTCATCCTTGTTAATAATTAATCACTCAAACCCAAATTAATGGAACCCAATTCCTTTCTTTTTGTTCTTTTAGCCTTCTTGTTCAACTAGGAATTGAATGATTCAGACGAAGACGTTAAAGGGTGAAGTGTATTCTTTGAGTAAAATTTTTAGAAAGATAATGTATTCGGTTGTTTAAACTTATTTTAAAAGATAAATATTTTTAATTAAAAAAATATTTATTTTAAATTTTGATGTGTTTATTTAAAATTTTAAAAGTAAGTAAAAACTAAAAATAAATTAATTTTAGTTTATTTTGAGAAATAATTTTTATCTATTTATTAAAAAAATACTCATAAAAAAATATTTTTTAAAAAATATTTAAAAATAAACTTAAACAATCGAGTCCATTACCCAATTTAGATAATGGTTGCATTTATAGAAGTCTAGTTATTAATTAATATATTATGATGTTTTTATAGTTTAGTAATGAAGTATTCAGTACACTGTTTGATTTAAAAGATGTTAAATGTACAAGATATCCTGATTAGACTGATGGGATGGGCCAATGGATCAAAACCGCTAATAATTTGTGTGTGTGTTTTTTTTAAAGGAATACTTTAGTTGACAAAAAATAATTACTAGTTATGTATTTTCAATCATGTTCATCATAGTAATTTTTCGGTTTGCATACACAACCTTTTATCTAGTAAATTTTTTATTGAAAATTATATTAGACATTTTTACTATTATATTATTTAAAATATGTCATGAGAGATATATATTGTTTATAAAATTGAATCAGTCTTTCTAGGTTTAATATATAGTTTATCATATTTAACTAATGATAATTAAATATATATGATTGATAACTTAACACACAGTTATAAGAAAAGTAAGGTAAAAAATTTTAAACCTAACATAAAGGGATCAGACTGCATGTTTTGATAAGACAAAATAATTAAAAATAGTAATTCATACGAACATTTTTATTTATTATAATTAACATATTAGGAGTATTTTTTTAAAGTAAAAAACCAAAAAAGATGTTCCTTTTAGAAAAAGACGGATTTTTAAAAAAATTCTTGGAACTAATTTTTGCCTCTGTCTAGTTAGTGACCGATTTAATTAGTTCTTGATATAAACTAAACCAATTTATCAATTTCAATTGGTCAAATTTTCTAAACATTAATCTTAACATCACAACATTAGAAAATGTATATAATTTTTTTTACAAATTATATAATCTTAAATTGATCACGAGTTGTAGCTTTGTTGATTTTTGTGACAATAGGTTTTGATAAATGTATATGATGAATTTAGCAGTCTGTGTACTTAATTAAAGCATACCAAATTTCAGCGTCAAAGCATCAATTGAGAGGTACAAGAAAGCAAATTCAAATTCTTCTAGTGGCGGATCTGCTTCTGAGATCAATGCTCAAGTGCGTATATTCCTCATCCCTTATTATAAATTTCTCCTGTGGGATTAATTGAATTCACTGATCTTGTATTTTAAACTAATTAAACAATGGTTGATCAAACAAAAAATCTTGGAAACGAAAAAAGAAATTGAATGTAACTGCAATGAATTATACTAACTCTTTGAACTATGATTTTATAATATCTCAGTTTTACCAGCAAGAAGCTGCCAAACTGCGTGCGCAAATCAGTAATTTGCAGAATCACAATAGGTAAGTTAAATTAGCCTTTCAGATATTAACTAGGACCTAAGACAATCAAAATTTCACTATACAAAAGAAAGAATAATTGAAAAAGAAAAAAAATAAGAGATCTCAAGCATTATAAATTTGTAGTTCTTATGTTTTTTTTTGTAATTAGCGGTAAATCATATATATTAACATCCCTGGTGATTTTTTTTGTTGATTTGCAGGCAAATGATGGGTGAAGCTTTGAGCAATATGAATGCAAAGGACCTCAAAAACCTTGAGACTAAATTAGAAAAGGGAATTAGCAGGATTCGTTCCAAGAAGGTATTTCTTTAAATTAATAATAACAAGATTTCTCACTATAATATTTTAAAGAATTAATTGATGATGTGATCTTTTCTGTATTGATTTAATTTTGTCTTTTTTCCTTTGTTTGTGCCTCTTTGCAAACACCCACATCAGAATGAGCTTCTATTTGCAGAAATTGAGTACATGCAGAAGAGGGTAATGTTTTCTTATAATGAATTTGTGTTCATCTCTTACTTTTTCAAGGCAGATATTTGCATTCGTTTGATATTGTCCGCATCTAGCTAGAACTTAATTGATTATCTCATTGATTTCGAATTTTTGATAGGTGCATGAATTATATATATATATATATATATATATATATATATATATATATATATTAGCTATTGATTCTGTTAAAAGTGGATACACAATACAATTAAGTGACTGTTCTTAATTAGGTTTTGCTCTTAGGGTTTCGCAAATGTCTTCATAATCTTGGTTGAGTTCTTCAGGTGTCGAAATCAGTTAGAATGCACATCCTTACTACCACCATTTACTCCCAAAAGCCTTTTTTTTTCTGACTAATTTCTTCCTTTCTGAATTTAAAAAATAATTACATTATCATTGCTCTAAACAGTGAACAACTGCATGAGGAACTCACAAGTTATGATTTCTATGGTAGTGTACATGTCATTAATTTTGTATGCCAAGAAATTTTGATTATCACATTAATACTCTTCAATATATGATAAACTGTATTAATTGCCACAAATTATTCTTACATGTCTGAATCTGTATATAAGATAATTAGTTGTCTAGGTAAAGGGCTGGTTTTGGAAACCACCAAACACGACCAAAAAGAAATACAAATAAATGGAATGGGAATGAAAAACATGTAGCAGAAATTAAATCTGGCCCATGACCTCTTTAATTGAAACTACATACTATTTTAAGGGAGATTGAATTTCATGTACGTGACAATACATAGCCTTAATCGAATTTTATGCATGTGAAATTGCATTATCTCATATCCATTATAAATGCATATATCTTCCATCTCTGTACCCATATATATAGACTGTTTAAAGTTGGATAATTTATATACAGGCATATTAGGCAGTGGGCACTACCCGTTACTCGATGAAACTTTTTTGCTGAGACTGTATATATATATATATATATATCCTTCCACTCCTCATTATTCCTTAACAAGTGTACTTTATAGGTGTGTATGTAATTTTAATTTCTATGGGCATGTATACAAGATTTCTTCTAATTTCAGACTACGGTGACTAAATGTCATTACAGGAGATAGACTTGCACAATAACAACCAGCTTCTTAGAGCAAAGGTCTGTCACTGTCACTTGACATGTTTATTTGTATGTATTGTAGTTTTGTTACCGATTAACTATGGTCTATTTGTTTGTGAGTTTGTAGATAGAGGAAAGTCAGAGGAACCACCATAACGCCAACGTGTTGCCTGGAGGCACGAACTACGAGTCCATGCAATCTGAGTTTGACTCTCGCGGCTACTTCCAAGTTATTGGATTGCAACCCAATAATCAGTATGCCAGGCAAGGCCCTATATGTCCCTTTAACTTGTGAATTAAACTTCTCCCTTTGCTAAGCCTCATATTCATTCTTTAATTCATCGTTTACATTCCCTAATCAGTAGTTATTAATTACTTATTAAGAGTTATCTTATTTGATTGAGTCTATGAGAGATGATCTGTGAAAGAAATATATATGTATGAGACTATATCATGTATTATATAGGCAATGTTTCAATATTCAAGTGTCATTGACGCTTCATGGGGCCATATCTCTGTTTACGTGTGTCTACATAGATATTTGACTCGCTGAATATTAGGAATAAGCAAGCATAAATCTAATATTTTCATTTTTCTTCTACTCTTGTGCAGCTGAAGAGTTTGCGCTTGAGAAGGGTAACGACTTCTTAGATTTTCTACTGCTTGTATTTTGACATCTATAATATGATGATGTATAGGAGATAAATGCTATAAAGCCTAAAGAAATATGCAGAATTCTGTAGAGGGAATTCATTTAAGTATTCACCTTATATATAGTACTATGTGTTGTGGCGTTTTAGACTTTCATAAGTTACCCTGCATCTACCGTGAAAGGTTTTATATGATCTTTTTTAATATGTATGCTGTGAGACTCTAGAACGTAGATTACTCCTGTAAGATAGGCGTCTATGTATTTTACGTTTAACTTATTATCAATTCAAGTGCTTACTCATACATACATGAATGATTAATTTAAATGGTTAATTATATTGTAGCTGGGAGAAGTACCTCTGAACTTTTTAATTTTAAAAGTACACAAGCTAAATAGGGTCATACTCATGAAAGAAGAGAAAGGTGGAATCTTACCTCTAGACAAGATAGAAGCTAAGAATATAGACATGTGGAAGACAAGAACTATGATTAACCCAGTGAGAAGTGTCACATGAAAAGAAGCGATTGAGAAAGTTTACTGTGAGCATCTTACTCAACTTCACTCCCAGACAAGGCACTTTTCTTGGAACACTAGAAACCACTGCTGTAATTAACAGCTTGTTTGAATACTATAACGCTAGCTGCACGTACAAAAGTGTTTTCTAAACTTCATGCGGTTCTGTATATTTGAAAGCATATATATATATATAGTAGGATTACAATAAAACTAATTAACACTGTTGAGCAAGTTGAGAAACAATAGAAGTATAGAACAGTTATAAACTGTTTTGAATCACTAGTTAATGCGACATTTTGCACTGTAACCATAAGAGGCTGGTGTGAAATAAAGAATACTTGTAACTTATGTTAGAAAAGTTAATTTGTTACTCAACAATAACAAAGTCTTATTTCTTCAAATAGAGTTAGCTACATTGATCAAATAACCTTATTGTGTCCTGTCATTTTCTAAAAACTTTTTTTAGAGATTCTATTTATTAAAAGGTTCTTCTCAATAACTTCTTTAAATTTTCTTTTCAGTCTTTTCCTATTTCTATTCACGGGGTCCTAAACTATCAACTCAACTCTCCTAAACAAATGCTTACAAAGATTTTATTTGCACATACCCAGAGCCACCTTAAATGGTTTTCTACTCAATGGTATCAAAATCTAAGTGCGTGGTTGATCCCGGGGATTACACGCAGACGCACCATGTTTAGCCAAACTTTTTAATAAGTTTATTGAGTTAAGCTCTATCTCTTTTTCTCAGTAACTTTCACCCTGGTTAAAAACTTGTTAAAAAGATAATAGAAACCAAGCTGCACTATATATCTACGGTTGATATTGTTATTTCTGCGGTACTTGAATATTTTGTTAAAAAACTTAAAACAAACTAAATAACAACTTAAATACTTAGAAGGCTTTTGCATGTTTTTATTTCTGGTATGAGTAGGTTTAAAATGTATTGGATGGCAAAATCGCTCTTGATACTTTTGTCTCTTGGCGAAAATTTGAGAGTACATTTTGTAACTACAAATTATTAAGGATGCATAAGATGAGTTCCCATCTTCTTTTTATAACTTAAGATGGCTGATTATAGCATTGTAAGCACTTCTTGCACTCATTTGGTTGACCATCTCAGTAGGATGAAATTCATCAAAAAATGCGGTTAGGCTTCTGTTCATGCATGGCTTCTCATTAGGGATACACTGTCCATTTGATCCCACTTTGCAGCATGGAATCAGATCTGAAATCCACCGACCAAAGTTAGTATTAATTTCATCAACAATATCTCTACTTACTTTTCATAATTAACATTATACTATACAAACTGAAATAAATATTTATTCCTTAAAAATGTTATAAGATTTGAAATCAGTCTCAAAAAATGTTTACCAGCAGGCCTCATAGGGATATTGGTTTCAGTCACATCAGTGTTAATGAGGATAAATTTGGCATCACTTATTTCTTTACTGAAACCATCAACTGCTGCTTTAAGCTTCTTGTTGAAAAGGAGTGCAGCTTTACTTTCCTCTTCAACACACATTGATCTATTTTTCCCATGTATAGCAATTTCATGTGGAATGCAGCCTAAAGGGCCAAGCCCAACCAAAGCAAACTTTCTTGCTCCTAGTGCATGCAAAGCCTGCACATAGAAATAACACACCAATTGTTGCATCATATTAAGAAAACAGAATATAAGTTATTGTGATAGTTAAGGAATTTCTTTCTGGCTAGAATGTGATAGGTAAATATACCTTTAAACGCTTTGAATATTGATGGGCAAGAACACCAGCATACCGGTCAGGAGAATAAGTCTTGCTTGAAGAGTATTGTTCTGGCAAGAAGTAATTGTTTAAGTAATCATTGCTGCCTATATTCACATAATATAAGCACTTGTTAAGGTGTACTTCTGCTTGTTCAGTACTTCCAAGTTTCTTAGCAATTTTGGAAACTATGGCTTTATGGTTTTTTAACTGCGATCCCAAGCAGATATTTTTACCCTGCAATTGTAAACTAAATAAATATGTGATGTGATTTTACAAAGGCACGCATGATCCATTTTTAATTAGAATTATTTGTATAAGTCACACTGGTACAAAGCACTAATCACTGTTTTCTTCAATATATTTTTTATAATTATAAATGTACTTTACCTTAAAATTTGTTACAAATCCCTTCATACAGATTCTCAATAAAAAGATTATTTATTCATTTAATAATTATCCTTTAAAGAATGCTAACCAGTAACCTAATATCATAAATTAAAGAAAGTAAAAGTAAAAAATATTTTTACAAATATTATTAATAACCCCTCATTATGATTTTTAAACGATTTTTATATAATTTTCAAAAAAAATATTTTTAATTCTTTAATCTTAAGGATATTAAAACCGCTTCTGATAATAGCTGTTAACTATTTATATTTTTATAAAAACAAACAAAATAAGAGGAAATATTCTATAAAGTATGACACGAAACATTTTGTATTTATTTTAGGTAAAATCAAAGGCACCTTTTAATATACACTGTATAATTTAAATTTTTGAGATTATAAAAGACTTAACTATCTGTTAATCAAAAGCCAATAATAATGAAAGTACTCAATGACTGATGCATGAAAGAAATGGACATGGATGACAGAAGTGCATGATTTGAATAAAAGAAAGTAAAAGTGTTTGATGTAAGATATACCAAACGAGAACCAGTCTCCCTGAGAATTCCCGCTGAACCGGATGCATAATTCACTCCTTTCAGTATATCCCAACCGCTAGTATTTGCAAAGGGTGGGATAAAATCCTCTAATCCCAAAAGTTGAGCTGCAATAACACAATTTTACTTCATTTCAATAAACCACGTAGATTAATCTCTAAATAGGAATGAGTGACTATCGGGTTACTAAAAGAAGTCTGATTCGGTCAAAGTTTATTGGATTGAATTTGTATAATTTTTTTTAGAAATTCAATCCGATCCAATCCAATTTGATCTAAATTGATTTGGATTAGAAATTATAAAAAAACTTCAAAAACCACAAAATTCATATCAAGCACAATAACATATTGTTAATCTTTAACATACATAATCGTCATAAATATAAATCTCAATCAACAAATTGAAATCTTTAAACTAAACCAAATTTATTTCAACATAACACTTGCTAGGCTTATTAACTTAATATTAATAAGGTGAATGCCTAAATAGTTCCTTCCTTTTCTAAGTTGAGTGAGAAAAAAAATGAAATAGGTTGGATCTTCCATATTTTGGGTTTGAGTTGGGTTAGTTTATTTAGTGAATATGTGACAAAAAAATATAATAATAATATAATTAAGTCAGGTACTTAAGTATTCAGGATTTCAACCATCAAATTTAAAATCTAATCTAATTATTATCGATTCTTAATTGGATTAGATCAAATTTGATTTGGTTATCAAAAAATTTAATATGATTTAATTGGATTGAATTAGATAATTAAATTAAACAGACAAATCCAACTCACTACTGATGCCTATCTCTAGATTTCTTTTCCTTCCCTATTTATCAAACTTAAGGGGTGACAAAATTAAAGGTAACAATTAACATGTACCCTTTAATAATTTGATTATTATTAGTGCAAAGCCCTTGACCAATTAATAATTATGTGGGAAAGTATTACTAATTATGTCAACTGAAGTGCGGCCATTGGTGAATCTTCCAGTTGGACCAGCTGGAAAATCAATTCCATAAGGATGGTAATTAACTTTGGCATCGGTGGATAATTCGTTGTTGTTTCCACTGTCTGATAAAGAGTCTCCCAAAATGAAAAGACAAGGCACTTGAGGCTTCCCAGAAACACAATGTTGCATGCATGCTGCACTCAACAAAAATAACACCACCAACCATAACTTGCTTTCACAATCCATATCATTCACCCAAAAACAATTACTATGCTCGGATCCAAAATGTTTGGTGTCCCACCACAAGTGTAAGTGAATATATATATATAGAGAGAGAGAGAGAAACCCGAAGGTTGTGACCTAGTTTTGTGGAGAAATTTCCTGAAATAATTTATCTTTGTAACATGTATTCATCGATGTAGCTTTATTGGTTTTAATTAGTTAATTAAGTTTCCATTCATTGTTGATGTAATTGTAACATATAAATTCAACTTAATTTCTAATCAAAATTTAAGTTTCCATTCACTAACGTTGTAACATACATATTTTTTACGTTAATTTCTACTCAAAATTTAAAGTTTCCTTCATTGTTTTTTATATAAAAAATTTCCCTTCATTATTAAAGTAACATATAATTATTTATTAATATTATTATTATTTTTATTAGGCTTAACTAAATGTTTAATCTCTATAAAATTTTCAAAGATTTAGATTTTCAAGATTTAGATAATATCTTTAAAAGATAGGTTAGAATTTGTACAGAATTAGTTCTTTCTATCAATTTTGCTAATTTCAAATGTTGTATTATCTCCTACTGACTTACATTTACTTCGATTTTCTTCTTTATCAATTTATTTATCAATTCAACCATTAACAAAAGTACCGTTGATAGTTAACAAAGCGGGTTAATAGAGTAAAATTGGTAATATGAATTAAATTTAGATAAAAAATAAAGTTAACAACTAAATTCTAACTTTTTTATATAAGGACTAAATTCAAATCCAAAGAATTTTACACTAACTAAATACTTAATTAATCCTTATTTTGATTTTTAGTTTTATAAAAATGTAATACAATTATTTTATACTAATTCAATTTTTTATTTAACATTATCTTTAAAATTTGATATATAATAATTTTTGATTTAATATACATTACTTAAGGGTAGGGGTGTTCATCGGTCGGGTTCGGTCGGATTCAGTTACTTTTGAGTCCACCCGTTGTTACCCATAAAACATAAATAATAACCTATTTTCACCCAATACTATGATCGGTTTGGTCGGGTTCGGTTAAGTGCGGTTCTCGGTTTTTTCGGTCGGATTTTTCGGTTAAGTTTCTTAGGAAAATTTAATTTTTATTTTTTGCCACTTTTTACGTATAAAATAATGTTAGCAAAAACTTACATATAAAAATGATGTATTTCACGTTTTAGAACCAAAGCCTTATGGAATATGAAAGTGACATAGCATTGAAGCAGTAGGAAGTAATTCTATTAGATTGTTTTTTTTCTAATCATAGATTGTACTAGTACCAGAAAAAAGCTTAAAAGTTATTAAGTATTCAAATCTAACACATGCATTTAGAATATGATAATTTGATGATAAACTCATGTATGACTTCAGGTTGACTACACAAAGACTAATCTTAAAGAAAGTATCATCAATATATCTAGAAATCAATAAAGAGAAATAACTACATGATATTTCTAGTAGCAGTCGGTTGAGTATGGGTATCATCGGGTTTAATTTTTTAACCCGAACCCGCCCATTTTTAGTCACAATAAACCGTTTAAATGAACTTTTTTTACCCAAAAACCCGTTACAAACCGACCCGTTCTTACCTTTAAAATCGGGTAGCTCAGGTTCACACGGATAACAGCGAAATTGGACACCCCTACTTAAGGGGATGTAGGTTCTCTTATGTTATGTGAAAGTGAAAGTGAGAGGAGTGAATATATATATATATATATATATATATATATATATATATATATATATATAGCCTTTTCATTCTTACATAAGATAGTAGAAATTTGTCCAACCTATACAAGCTTGCACAAGATAAAAGATTAAAGATAGAATTGTTTTATTAAAATTTATATGAGGATTGTTTACAAATCAGTGTGAATGGATATTAATAATGTTTTTAAATTAAAATTTTTTATTAGATTACATAAACCTATATAATAAAATATTAACGAGTGCCGTAAAAACATTAATTAATTAAGAAAGTAAAAATGAAAACTGATTTTCAATAAAGAAATTTTATTTTTACTTCCTTAATTACATGCTCAAATCTCATACTTAAGCTATAGAATTCTCTCACCCAATAATTTACTCTTTTGGTGTTCAACTCTCTAAGATCTATTATCTGGTTACTTCTTTTTCATCAATTTTTTCAATTAAATGATCAGATATAAAATTTTCAATATTTAACTTACAGAGCAATTAATAGAAGTTATATATGGCATGTTTTCTTTATAAGCTTAATTAGTTATACACTTTAAGTAAAAAAATCAATTATAAATCACATGACTTTTACAATAATTATAGAAATGAATAATGATGGGTTACATTACAATATATTTAAATTAAATTCTTTCTTTATCACCAAAAGCAAAGAAAATAAATACAGTATAGTACAGACTAACGAAGATTATATATAGTCCAGCAGACATGTGTATGTTATATTTTTGAAGTAAAGATAGGTTTTATTTTAAGCCTCGTTTGCAGATAAGGGAACAGTTGTTACTTCTCTGTTAATTCTGTTAGCTCTGAATCAACTATAAATAGTTGATTAACTGAATCAGGGGCATGTTTATTCATTCATTCAATTGAAATCCTTCTCTCTGAAAATTCTCTTCAAGAAAAAAGAAAGTTCGGTTTCCATTCTTTCTGTTCGGATCCCTATTGTTTCTTTAGATTCCTAGAACAACTTGCAACCTTCCATCGTGATCATCAATGGCGGAAAACACAAGAACTCAAGCCTCTCTTTGTGAAGCTGAAGATTGTCTTAGTTCGAAGATGGACGCTAGATTCCCGGAGCTTGCTGCTTCGTTGCAAACAAACCTTGTCTCAGACTATGCAAGAAATGTTTCAGCAACATGCACACGGAAATTTTTCACCATCTGGTTCAAGGACTTGTTCCCGCAGTGTGAAATCTTCCTCCTATTCTTGCAATACTCGATTGGCACGCTTAGATTTTCCAACATTTAATGGCGATGGGATTATACAATGGTTAATTCAATGCGAAACCTTCTTTTCTATTGATAACACGCCTGATGATTATAAGGTGCGATTAGGCGCGGTTCATCTTGAGGGAAAGGCTCTGCAATGGCACAGTGCTTATGTGAAAACCGTAGGATTGGGGAATTTCTCCTCTTGGCCTGAATACCAACGATCTTGATTGATAGGTTCAGTGAGGTTTGTGATGATCCAATGGCTGACTTGATGAAACTTCGATAGAAAGGGTCTGTTACTGACTTTCATGAGGAGTTTGATTCTATTGTTGCACGTTTGAATCTTCCTGCTGATTATCAATTAAGCTATTTCTTGGGTGGCCTTAAACAAGAAATTCAAATGATGGTCCGAATGTTTCAACCTGTTTCTGTTCGAAGAGCTTTTGCCTTGGTCAAGATGTATGAATCTTCCAGCCACGCTAATTCCACACCTAAACCTCTGCTAAAGTCCACCAAGTCCACCACTTCTTTCAAACAACCCCTGCTACTTACTCCACCTAAATCCTTGGATAACTTACTACCTAAACCATAAACCACTCAGAACCTCACTGTTAAAGGTTCCATCCCAAAACCAATTGACAATGGTTAGAGTTGCCCAACAGGTATTTAAGTCATGCGAAATATCATGAGGCAGGCGAGCCCCCTCTAACGAAGCCTGCCGGACCAGGCAAAGGGTAACTTTTGACCCACAACGAAAGGGCAACTCTTGGCCCATAAGAACCGGAAAGAATGCTCTGGCTTTGATACCATGTTAAAGGTTCCATCCCAAAACCAATTGGCAATGGTTAGAGTTGCCCAACAGGTATTTAAGCCATGTGAAATATCATGAGGCAGGCGATGTGGGACTTCCAACACTCACCCTGGCATATATGAGTGACAGAAAAGCCAAAGGACTTTGTTACTTTGGTGATGTTCCATTCACTCCCGAGCATAGTAAAATGCACAGGAATAAAATTCCTTTGATCCAAGGTGCAAATCCTGTCAGTAAAAGACCATATAGGTATGGTAAACAGCAAAAAGTTGAAATTGATAGGTTGATCAGAGAAGCACTCCACTCTGGAATAATGCAGCATAGCTCTAATCCTTATGACAGTCCTGTTAAAACATCCTAATACATAAATAATGAATGCAGGATGGGGGAAAAGTTTTCACGTAAAATACGCTGCCTATGACGACCCCGACACATAAAATAACTCTTATATTGTGCAATACCACGCTCGGGATCCCGTCCCAAAAGCAACCAAGCCATAAAAATCAAATCAACGCAAACTTGCTCAAGTGAAATTCAGTTTGCTTGGGCGAAGGCCATTTTCACTTGAGCGAGACCTACTCGCTTAAGCGAAATTAAGATAATAGCTTTGGCATGTCATTTTGCTCAAGCGGGCCACCCTCTCCTAAAAAAAACCAGTGTCTGCTCCAACACTCACTCACTTAAGCGAGCCCATCTCGCTTGAGCGAAAGTCACACAGTGGCTCTACATCACGCTCGAGCGAGCCCATCTCGCTTGAGTGAAACAGAGGTAGTAACCAACCTCCTTGACCCTCGCTTGAGCTAGACATCCTTCGTTCAAGTGAAAATTGGACAATACCCAAACTTACCATACTCGTTCAAGCGACGCTATCTCGCTTAAGCGAAATCCTTATAGAAACACAATTTGCCAATCTCACTCAAGCGAAACTCTCCTTGCTCAAGCAAGATTTCAACAGAGAGCATACTGACCTTGTAGTAGAGACTAGGTTAAGCGAGGCAAGTACTCACTTAAGCGGAATTTTTAGAAAATGGCCCAAAGTTAACTTCCGCACCCCAAATCTCATCCAAACAACGTCCAATCACTGCCAAACCTTGACACCACCTCAAATGCATAATTTTTGACATGTAGCCATTGACCACATTCAAAGATACCTAAAAACGAGAGACTTGTGCGCAAAAGTGTGGTTTAACCATTTAAATACAAAAACATACAACTCAAGGGTCAATTCACATTAGATTTAAACTATTCCAATTGCTACACACCATAATTTATGCATACATGCCATTGGAATTATCCCATGGTATCTAAACGCTACGAAACATAATTTAGCCTATCCAGCTCCATGTTTATGCATAACGATCACTTAAACCTTCACCTCTCGAATGCACATCATCAATCTAAGGTTCAAATGCATAATCCAACTAAATACATGCAACACAGTTCCTGCCAATACATTCACACATTGCATCAAGGGTTCACAATCACAATTCCTGGATATAATGCATCATATGCATAATGTGGGATGTAACATCCCAAATTTAAAGTAAAATTATTTAATTAGAGTAAATAAATAGAATAATTATAAGAAATAATTATTTGATGCCCTAAGCATGTAGAAAAATTAATTGTGAATCCTTTGAGTTAGTACGACAAATACGGCGATTACTGTCGTTTTAATTGACGAACAACGTATGAGCAAAATATAGAGACAAACCCAACAGGCCGGGAAACATTAGATAATTATTAGAAATGAATATTTATGCCCAACAATGAAGCTAAATTAATTTGGGCATTTGTTGAATTTATCACGGATTATTTAGAATTTATCGACGTCGTTTAACGTCGGAAAACAACCAATTCTGGAACGGGCCTTAATTGAGCCTCAAAATTCATTAACCTAAAAATAATTATTGAATATTATAAAATACTCAAATAAATATGTTAAACACAAAAATAAACCCGAAAAAATTTATAGATAGTTAATTAGACGTAAAAGGGGCCCCGGGTGGTCAAATCGCTTCGTTTTTTAGCTAAACGCGCAACAATTTTTCCCATACACCCTGGACTGCATATTCTAAGCACCATGGGTTGTTCTAAATCTAAATTTTAAATCCTAAATCTGATTTTGCCAAAAATTTGGCCTTGAAGCCAAGAAATTTAAATGAGGGGTATTATGGTAATTTGGCACTTAAGTTAAGTGGCTCTTCCTCTCCCTCTCCCCTCATTTTCACCTGTTGTTGCTCTCTTGGCTGGGAACCAAAATCAAAAACTCTCCTCTCCTCTCCAACTCCATTAACGTGAAAAGGGGTGGTCACCATGGGTTCTTTTTGAAGCTTTTTTTGAAGGGAGAAGCTAAGGTAAGCATCCTTAGCCCTTGGCATCATCTTCTCCACCTTCTTTTCTCCTTATTCCATTCATTTTCTTCTCCTCTCCACCATAACCCCAAAATCAAAATTCCTCTTGAATACACCTAAGCTTATGACAAAAATTTCATGGTCTAGGTGGGTTCTGCTACACTTAATGGAGCTTGGTGTTGCTTTGGGTGCTTGAATCTTTCAACGTCACTTCCTTTTGCTCTATTGAATTGGGAATTTAGGATTCCATTGGGGTAAGTCATGAACCCTTAATAGGCTTTAAATTAGTAGCATAATATATTATAGATTATGAGATTGGTGTTGAAAAAATTGATGTTTTGCATGTGAAACCCAAAACCTAGGTTAGAAGACCATTGGAAATTTGTTGTTGTTGTTGGATAATTGTTCTTGTGACTTGAATTTGATGTGAATTATTTGTTGATATATGATTGATTATTGTTAGAATAAATGAATTGGTTTTGGATGGTATTAGGTACAAAATCTTAATTAGTAGCTTACTTTAATTTGAAGGAAAAATTGTGTTTTGGACTTGAAATGACTAAAGAATGGTTTTGATGTAATTATGAGGCATTAGGCAGCATTCTAGAATTAATTGGTGTTAGTAAAAAGTATATGCTAAGTGGTAAGCTTCAAAAATCCTCCTTGATGTAGGAAAGATGATAAGTGCCAAGAATAGGCTCAAAAATGTATTGACCTTGTTAATGGGCTTGAAACTTCTTGTTGGATGTAGGTTAGTAATTAGAGTTAGTGTTGGGTAATTATTGATTGACAAGGAGTGTGATGTGTCATGAGTTAGGTGGAGGGTTATATGGATTAGTAAGGAATAGGCATGTTACTAAGATGAATAAAGTTGTTAAAGCACATTAGGACTTAAAAGAGTAATTATAAAATTGTTTGAGTGCAAACAAATGTGGTTTAAGAATTTGGATGGTTATTAGGTAAGAGAGGTTAAAAAGAAAAAGTGTATAGTGTAAAAGTGAATTAGATGATGAATATGGACTATTGGAGTTGAAAGAAAAGATTATTTGTCTAGAAAATATTATTGGATCACATTAGGCATGAAAAGCTACTAGTTAAACTTAGAGAAGTTTGTTGTTGGTGTAGGTGACTTGGCCATGTAAGTAAGTAAGAAAATTTAAGTCATGATTTAAAATTAAATACGACCATGATTTTAGGAGAACTACTAGTGAATGAGAAATAAAAGTTATAGATAAGTTGTAGTGAATGGTAATGGTAGGAAGTCATTAAGAATAAATGGTGTTTCCAAAGAATTATAATAAGATACCTTAATGTTTAAAGACCATTGGTGACAATTTATTGTCTAAAAAGAATAAAGAACAAAATTGACTAGAAATGCTGAGTGATGAAGGACTTGATGCCTTCTTGGGAAAACTATTAAAAATGAAAAGTAATGAGGTGAACAATTTAATTAAGGCCTTGGGGAGCCTAATGAATAACTCTTTGAATTTTGTCTAATTACAACTAGTGAATTTTAAATCCATGAGATATTGGAAAAGTGTGATAAGGATAACTTAAATTCCAAACCTCCAAGCTGGAGAAGGCATGAGCATAACAAAGTTTTACATACATGTATATACTTATGTACCTCTAAAAGAGACTTAGTTGTTGACATTGATTTAGTGATAGGATGATGTTTGATGTGGCTTTGTACTTATTGAAAATGTAGGCTTTGACCGTTCTTGTGAGGCGGGATCATCCGACCCATCCAACCCCACAGAATACTTCTCTTGAGGTAGGAGGGGAGTTTATTTTCTAAATGTATGGTCATGGTGTTGATAATGTATGCATGTGTGGTGTATATTTACATGTTGGCTTTAGATGCTTTTATTGTTGCCATGTGTGATGAATATGTGAAGTAAGACTCTTTGAATGACATTGATGGTGAATTGATAATTGTGATGGTGATGTACCCTTGATGTGTCTTTTTGACTTATGCATGATAATGAAGTGGGATTCATGTAAAAATTAAGACCACTATATGCACTTTTTGCATCTCATGGCATGCATAATATAACTCATATGTGATATCTAATGATCTTGCGTTGATCTTGAGAATAATAACCTTGCGTTGGTTGATTGCATAAACGACTATGCGTGGACGTAGTGTATACCATGTGATATTTAATGATCTTGTGTTGATCTTGAGAATGAAACCTTGCGTTGGTTTTAAATATTGAACAACTATGCGTGGTTGTAGTCACATGAGTAAAATATGCACATGAAGAGAAAATGGAATTATTCAAAGTTGGTCTCATTGTATATGCATTACTTATTGGATAACATATGTATTATTTATGAGGACATGACATTTGAATTGGAGTATCCAAAATGAATATGTCTTATGAGTACCTTGAGTTAAGAAATATTGTTGGTGATATTTGGCTAGTGTATAAATGTAGTGATGACCATTGTTGGTGAAATTAGATTGATATTTAAAGCCCTTGGCATAAGTTGGTCTTTGGAGTGTATGATGTGTGAACTTGATTGTTACATTGTAGCCTATATATTGTATCAATGAGATTGGGTATGTTGATGAAAATGTGTAAGATTGCTTCACTATGTATGAATCATCATTATAATTACTCATCATTGAGAAAATATACTCACTCTCTATGTTGTCCATTTTAACCTTGTTATGTAGGTTGGAAGTATGGAGTAACATTCTTTTTGAAGAGGCGATTTGGTGTGAAGAGGGTATAATGGTTGCCTTAGCCGACATTTCTTTTTGGAATTGATGATTTAGATTCTTTTATAGGATTTAATGTATTTAGGCATTATTTTGTATAGCTTGACTATTTGTGTAAATGCCTAGGTTTTTAAAATTATGAATGGATGTTGTTAAATTATTTGTTGATATACTTGGGGAGTAGAGATTGATTTATGATTTTGTTAGTATGTTGGAAGTTAGTGTTTATGAACCTTTATGAATGAGGTTATTATGCATAAATGTTGAGATTATGTCATGATATTGTGTATATTGCATGGATGTAGTTATGGAATGGATTTGACCTTGGTTATGACTCCATTAAGAGGACTAGTTGATAAGAAGTAAAGATTGATGATTAATAACATGTATGGGTGGTATTGTCACCTAAGTAGATTCTTGGAAAATTTTGTTGCGGATACTCATGATTATGGACTATTAGGCTTGAAGTGTAGGGCTATGGGTATGTACCTTGAATTTGAATGATTAATGTTCAATATGAGTAATAGAGGAATTAATACATAACAATCTTATATGTTGATGAAGTCAATTAGGTACTTGTTTAACTTTCACCTTCTCATATTTTCACATATGAGTTAGTTTCTAATTAGATTTAGGGTAGTTATTATAAAATTTGAATTGTGGTGTGCCTTAATTAAGAGTCAAAATAAACGTGAATTTTTTTCCCTACTTTTACTAATTAGAAGTCGATATCCATAACATCGAATAGTGGATTTAGGGCACCACATGGGACCATCCATGGTCGCCACAACAAAATGTCACATAATTATATCATCATCAATGTCATCATCTCACATAGGTAATCAAAATACAATCTAAGCTTCCAATGAAGCCACCAGCTACCTAAATTCCACTGAATAGGTATATACATCATCAAAATAGCTATGCATATAAGAGCCTACCAAGGCTGCATTACCAAAGCGCTATACAATAAATACAGGTATACACAAGTATCTCTTGCACATCATGGTGATACCTCACCAATCACCATCACGGTCCAGTTCCACTGAAAAATAGCCACGAAATAGAGGGGAGCATCATATATATTGTAACATCCTTGATGTTTTAGTATTAGAAAATAAATAAAAATATTATTTGGGTTAAAATTATAATAATATATGAGAAATTAAGTAGAAAATGGAATTTTAAGGAAAATGGCATCAGGACCCTGACGTGTAGCGTCAGGTAGGAATTAATGAGCTGACGCGTAGCGCCAGTGGGACGCGTAACATCAGCGTCGCGATCAGTTTAAAACTGAGGCATGCAAAACAGTTCGGGAAGAGCCCTTTCTCTTCCATTTTCTTCTCCTCTAAGGCGTTTCTACTGGGACTTATGGATTCTTGAGGTTTTTGGCAATTGGAACCAAGGTAAGGCATGTGGGGTCTTCAATTACTAGTTTATTCTTCTCCTTCTCTTCCTTTCCTTCAAAACCAAATTTGCATGTGATGATTGGGGTTTTGATTCTGAGTTTTAGTTAGTTGAAAGGCTTGGGTAATGAGTTTGGAAGTATGAGGAAGGAAATGTACTAATTGGTTTAGTGGTTCGGTAACCATAGGTGCCGGAACGAGCATTGGTCGAGCGAGCGACGGAGCGGGCATCGGATTAGGAGGAGGAACAACGAATCAAGTGACTAGAGGATGCAACCGACACCTCGAGCAAATTGTAGAAGCTTGGAATCGAGGTAAGGGGGTGTTCGGGTCATAATTAATTAGAATCGTTACTTGAATAAAATTCGGGGAGTTTAGAAATTGAGTAAGAATTATTATAAATGGTATAGATTGCTTAAGTGCAATGGTTATAACTATATAAGATGATAAAATAGGATTAAATGGTTGAATAATAAAGAGATGTGTTGATTAAATTAATTATGTAATTGCATAGTTATTCGATTAGTATGAATGATAACCCGAATGGTGAGATTAATGTATGCGTGTGTGATAATTCCACTTTGAGGTGTGTATACATATTTGAGCATGGATAAGAATGTGCAATTATATATTAGTGGTGATTATGTATGTATGATGATATATGCGATAACATTGTATGGATGGGCTTGACAAGTCGGCCGCCCTGTATTGTGAGCACATGCCAGTTTCTGGTAGTTGTATATGTTGTTTGTTGATGATATACCATGTTTATAAGATATGATATGTGATTATGTGGTATGGGATGGCCAACGGTATGTATACCCCTCATTTCTAGCTCCCGTGGTCTTTGTGCCCAGTTGAGCTACCCAGTGGTCAAGTCGGACCCAGTGGTTAAGGTGGAGAGCCAAGTCGGGCTCGGTGAACCAAGTCGGGTTCATGGGATGTCAAGTCGGACTCCCAGCTGAAGGCCAGTCCTTTAGTATTCGAATACTAGGTGTCGAAATGCCTGAGAGTCAGTTGTGACATATATGGACTTTATATTGATTAGTGAATGGAATGATGTTATTATGTTGTGATGAAATTATGATGTTAATTAAGAGATAATATACATATGCGTATAATTGTGAAGTGGGAAATTAGGAAAAGAGATGACTAATATATGAGTATATATATATATACATATGCACACTTATATGAATGAGTATAGGGAATTGGAGGAAATCATTTCATTATATAAATTGTAGGTATTGTTAGATCGTATTATTTTGTTCTATATTAATTATGATACTCCAGACACTTACCCTTGCTGTTGTTTTATTTTAGGGACCAGTGACAAGGATGATGCTAATGCCGCGGAGGTACGCCAAGTGGAAGATTGATGCCAAGGCACGAGGATGAATAAACGAATGAATGTAATATATAATGTATGATTATGTGTGTGATAGATAAAAAATTATATGTAATGAATTTATTAGGATTATGTTTGATGTGGTGTGATGAATTAATGATGATTGATGTGAATCGTGGCACGGAGCCACTGACATCTGACTGCTGTATGTATGGGCAGGTTCTGCTGTATGCATGAATGTCGTGTGTGATATGGAAAATGATAGATAAATGACTTAATTAATGTTTGGATTAATTTAGTAAATCATGCATATAGTTGGTTTTTATAAATATAAGGAACTAGATAGGTGAATTGGAAATCCGGCAGGTTTCAGAACCCCCGGAATGCATCAATGAGTTCCTTAGGATATTTAGAATCTGTGTGCATTGACCTTAGGCCATTTGGAACCCATTTAGGGTGCTTGGTGCAAGGGTTTTACACCAAAATGGATTAAACTGCATTTCACGCATAACTTGCGCATATATGGGAATTTTGGCAAATGGACGACGCCAACAGTTCTGAAATAGGGAAAACATATGGCCCATGAAGTTTCGTGGCAATCGGATCTAAAATGGGCTAATTGGGTAGGTTAGAAGTTGGTTAAATGGTTTAAAATATGTAACAACATCAGGTGCTGTTACTGTCATACCCACGCTATGCATGAGGCTGACGCGTAGCGTGAGGTGCACAGCAAAGGGCTGACGCTACGTGTGAGGCTGGCGCGCGGCGTCAGACCCCTGTTTCACGTTTTTATTTCTTTCAAACTTATGTAGTCTTGAAGTTTTATGATGTTATGTTATTATTACTTTTGAACCTGTTTAGTGAAAATAAACATTATTTTGAATTAAGGTATAATTAATTAATTAAATGTGAAAAAGTTATTGTGAAATTAATTAAACGGGTAGAAATAAATATAAAGTGACGTAGGACGTCACAGGTGGTATCAGAACGGTTCTTTCTAGAGCCGGGGAAATGGGCAAAGTTAGGGGATTGTTTGAGTCCTATACTGGACTGTTTTGCATTTATTGCATTATGCTTGTGATTGTTTAAATTGTTAACAGGTTGACTTGGCATCATTCTCTTGGCACTCTGGGTAGTATCTTATTATGTGTTTATATGTGAGGTAAATTTTTGTACTCCCTGGTCAATTATTGGTTATTAATGGTGATGTGTTTTAGAATATTGTAGAATTAAATTATGGCTGAAGGAACTAGTTCAGGTGGTGGTGGTGATTTCTTTGCAAGGTTCTCACAGAAGATGAGTAGTGCTAAATCTGGCCCAACTCTTGATAAATTTCTAAAGAGGAATCCACCTACCTATAAAGGAGGACATGACTATGATGGTGCACATATGTGGCTGCGTGTGATTGAGCAGGCTTTTGAATACTATGAATGTTCTGAAGAATAGAAGGTGCAGTTTGCTACTTATCAATTGAAAGATGAAGCCCGTGTATGGTGGTCAAGGACTAAGATTCAAATGAATACTGCAAGTGAACCTTGGTATGGAGGAATTTTTGACAAAGGTTTCTTGCTAAATATTTTCCTGATAATTATAAAATCCGTAAGGAGATGGAATTCTTGAAACTTGAACAAGGCAGAATGTCTGTAGCTGAATACATAACGAAGTTTGATGAGTTGTGTGATTTTTACCATCCTTTTTCTCTTGAAGGAACTGAAGGCAGTAAATGTGCAAAATATGAAGCTGGTCTTAGGATTGAACTCCGAAGTACAATTTATTCCCCTTGAAATCCGTGATTATCCTACTCTGGTAAATAAAGTTAGACTTGCTGAAGAGGTACAGTTACAGAGAGCATCTCAGTCGAGGGACAAGAAACCATTGAAGGCTAAAGGATTCAGTTTTAAGAAGATGGGTCAGTTCTTCCATGGTGGCAAGTCTTCTACTTCATCATCATCTTCTTTTGGTCGAGGCTCTACCGGCGATTCCAGTGGCCGTTCTGGTAATCGTGCATGTTATAATTATGGACAGGAAGGGCACCTCTCTAGGCATTGTCCTGCTAATCAAACAGTTTGCTTCCAATATGGACAACCTGGACATCTTAGGCCTGATTACCCACAGAGGCAACAACAGGGTAGACATGGTAATAGGGCTAATGCTTCTATGATTCATGGTGGTAATCTTCAGCGTGGGGGCCGAGGCGGCAATGGCCACGGAGGCCAACACACTAGGCGATCTGATGCTCAGTCCAGTGGTGCTCAGAATGTTATGGCTAGGCGTGTGTTTGCTCTTGATGCTTCTGAAGTTGCAAGAAATGATAATCTGTTACAGGGTAAGTGTCTTATTCATGGCTGTCTTGTAAATGTTATTTATGATTCAGGTGCAACACATTCTTTTATTTTTGAAAGTTGTGTGAGACGACTTGGCTTACTGGTGGTGTTAATGGAGCATGCTCTTAGTGTCTCCACTTCTACTGGTTCTACATTCCGTGCAACCACCATGTGTAGAGAATTGCCAATGCAATTTGAAGATCGTTCCTTTCTAGTGAATTTAATATGTATGCCATTGAAGAACTTGGAAGTTATTTTGGGACTTGATTGGTTAGCTGCTAATCACATTATGGTGGACTGTTATCGCAAGATCATAATCTTCTCCCAGGAACTCGATACTAAGAATGTGGTGAGTGATGTCTCCATAGCTTATGTTATTTTGTTTGTTGCTGAGGGGCGATATAATCTTAAACCTAGTGATATTTCAGTGGTGTGTGATTTCCCTGATGTGTTCCCAGAAGATATCCCGGAACTGCCTCCTAATAGGGAGATTGATTTTGCTATTGACTTAATTCCCAGAGTAGGACCTGTATCCCGTCCACCCTATCGAATGTCTTCTATAAAGCTGGTTGAAGTAAAGAAGCAAGTAAATGAGTTGTTAGATAAGGAGTTTATCCGACCGAGTGCTTCACCTTGGGGCGCTCTGGTATTATTGGTGAAAAAGAAAGATGGCAGTATGAGAATGTGTATTGATTACCGGTAGCTGAATAAATTGACGGTTAAGAATAAATATACTTTACTTTGAATTGATGATTTGTTGGATCAGTTAAGAGGCGCTGTGGTGTTTTCTAAGATCGATTTGAGATTTGGATATCATCATATTAGAGTGAAGTCGGAAGATATTCCGAAGACGGCGTTTCAAACTCGGTATGGACACTTTGAATATGTTGTAATGCCCTTTGGAGTGACAAATGCTCCAGCTATCTTTATGGATTACATGAATCGAATTTTCCAACCTTATTTGGATCAGTTTGTCGTAGTGTTTATTGATGACATTCTGGTATATTCAAAGTCTATTGAGAAGCATGCGCAACACCTTCAAATTGTTTTACAAGTGCTACGTGAGAAGAAATTGTATACTAAATATCAAAGTGTGATTTTTGGGAAGCAAGTGTGTAATTCTTGGGGCATGTGATCTTTTGTAACGGTGTATCTGTTGATCCCTCTAAGATTGAAGCGGTTATGGCTTGGGAGAGGCCTAGATTGGTGACTGAAATCAGGAGTTTTCATGGATTGGCTGGTTATTATCGCCGCTTTATTGAAGGATTTTCTCACATTGTGCTACCCTTGACTCGATTGACAAGGAAGGAGGCTCCATTTGTGTGGACGGAAAAGTGTGAATTAAGTTTTCATACCTTGAAGCAATGCTTAACTTCGGCGCCGGTACTTGCACTACCTGATGTGATGAAAGAATTTGTGCTCTATTGTGACGTATCTAAGTTTGGTTTGGGATGTGTATTAATGTAAGATGATCGAGTGATTGCTTATGCTTCTAGGCAGTTGAGGCCGCATGAACAAAATTACCCCACTCACGATTTAGAACTTGCTGCTGTGGTATTTGCATTGAAGATTTGGCGGCATTACTTGTATGGATCTCGTTTTGTAGTGTTTAGTGACCACAAGAGTTTGAAGTATCGTTTGATCAGAAGGAATTAAACATGAGACAAAGGAGATGGGTGGAATATCTGAAGGATTATGACTTTGATTTGAGATACCACCCTGGTAAGGAGAATGTGGTGGTTGATGCCTTAAGCAGAAAAGTATTACATGCAGCTTTCTTGATGGGCAAAGAATAAGAATTGTTGGAAGACTTTCGTGATATGAATGTTGGAGTTGTTGTTCAGGCCCCAAATCAGATGGTAATTGGGATGCTGAAGATCTCCAATGAATTTTTGGAATCCTTAGTTGTGGGTGAGTAGGATGATGAAGAGTTGTTGGAGTTACTTGATACTCAAGCTAGAGGAAAAGATATGGGATTAACCAGAGGCAATGATGGAATTTGGCGGTTCAGGAACCGTGTTGTTGTATCCGCAGAAGGTGATTTCAGGCAAGCTGTGTTAGCTGAAGCACATAAAAGTTCCTTAAGTATTCATCCTGGTATCACTAAGATGTACCATAATTTGAAGAAAGAATTCTGGTGGCTGAGAATGAAGAAAGCAATAATTGAATATGTGCGATCTTGTGTGATATGTCAGAAGTGTAAGGTTGAGCACCAGAGGCCTCCTGGCTTACTTCAACCCCCAGAGATTCCAATATGGAAATGGGAAAGCATTACCATGGATTTTGTATCCGGGTTACCTTGTACCCGTTCTGGATGTAATGCAATCTAGGTAATTGTGGATAGGTTAACCAAGAGTGCTCATTTCTTGGCTATGAACATGAAATAGTCATTGGACCGGTTGGCTAGATTGTATATTACGGAGATTGTAAGGTTGCATGGTGTACCTTTAAGTATTATTTCGGACCGCGATCCCCGATTCACTTCCAGATTTTAGGGGAGTCTATAGTAGGAATTGGGTACTGAATTAAGGTTGAGTTCAGCTTATCATCCTTAGACTGATGGACAGTCTGAGCAGACTATACAGACCTTGGAAGACATGCTCAGAGCTTGTGTACTGGAGCAAGGTGGCTCATGGGAAAGGTATCTACCATTGGTGGAGTTTTCTTATAACAACAGCTATCATAGCAGCATTGGGATGGCTCCTTATGAAGCTTTGTATGGTAGGCGGTGTCGTACCTTTATGTTGGAATGAAAATGGTGATGCGGTTCATTTAGGACCCGAATTAATCCAGGAAATGAATGATTAGGTAGCATTGATTCGTGAGAAGATGAAGATTGCTCAAGACCGCCAGAAGAGTTATTATGACAATCGCCATAGGCCACTTGAGTTTTAGGAGGGAGATTGGGTGTTTTTGAGGGTTTCATGTAACACCCTCTGTTACACCTTAATAAATATTAGAAAAGTTCATAATTTTTTTATTAAAGAAATGATCGTTAAAAGAAAACTATCGGAATAAATTACATACATAATTTCTGAAATACCTCATAAATATTATTAAAACTTTATAAAGTAATTTTATATTCATTCGAAGAAAATAAATATTAAACATTATAAGAAAGAGAGGAAACTCCATGGCCCAGAAGTAGTTACTTAATAACTTTATTTATTCATTGGACCACGGTATTCATACCGATCTCCCTTTCTAAAACGTACTATATTTACTGCCGAGATTCTTCGATCCTTCCCTCTGAACCATCAATTTAGAATATATGAAACAAAAACACAGAGAAAGGAGTGAGAAACAGAATATAATATTTCCAAATGAGGCATAAGCAATAAAGGGTTTTCACAAACTAATATATAATAATATCAATCACAATCACAATCACAATCACACACACAATCAATTATGAGTGCATGAATGTTATGCAATATCTTCATCATAACTTACCTATATATATGTGGGCCCTTAAATTTTAATTTGCACTGGGTCAACCAGGCGTTTACACTGTTTCATAAGTCCGAATAATAATAATATGAACAGCTCAACTGGCATGGAAACACTTAAAGACTAGTCAGATTGAGAAAGTTTTTATTGTGAAAGTACCCGACACTAGGGAGCTACCCCAGGTCCCTTGAAGCACCCTTTCACACCCTCTCATCCCAAGACTCGTAATTAAGCCTCCTCTAATGTATCCTCGGTTTCTATAATCCGTCCCAGACAATATCATTTAATTTCACTTTAATGATTCATGATGCATGAACTACTCGCATATTTAGTTGGTTAAGACTTTTAGAAACTTAATTATTAAATACCTTAAAGGTTTACAACATCATTTCAATAAACTGTATATTTTCTCAATTTTCTAAATTTCTGTCCCACAAAAATAAATTTGGTACAGTTTTCAAATCTCACTGAAATTGAGTTTCTAAGCCTTAAATATCTCAAAACTTTTTCATATAAAACTTTTACATAATCTTTCTCAAATTGAATCTTAACAAGATCAAATTCTCAATTATTTTCATATATCTTTAGTTATTAAGTTGGAAATAAAATAATTTTCTTTTGAAAATTTTATTTTATTAAAAGAGAATAATCTTTAAATTATTAACCAAAAATACTTAAAATTACAAAATTTTTCTTTAATTCAAGATTTAATTATCTCAATTTGTTATAAATTAATTTTCATACAATGTCTTATTTCTAAAATAAATACTAATTTCTTATTCTAAATATTGAAAATAAAGTTAATAAAAATAATTTCTAAGAAGAGAAGATTTAAAGTAATAAAAATTTAAAGAGTAAGGTAAGAAAATTCTTACTGAGTTTTAGCTTTCCGTCATGCTCGCTATATGCTCAAACTCCACATCACAAAATCATCAATCAAAATCAAGCATTATCAATTATAACTAAATATTGTCATTCACACCAAATATTATTAATCACAATTAAATATCAATCAAAATCAAATATTATCAATTATAAACAATTCAAATAAATTAAATATCACTCATAATGTAATTCAAATCTTAATGGTTATTTAGATTAATAAGATTGATTTTGAGTCTTTATAGTCCATTCCTTGCATGAGTTTATGTAGGTCCATATAGTCCAATCCTCGCATAGGTATAGTTTAGTTCATAAGTCCATACAGGTCATAATAATCCAAGTCCTTGCATAGGTTCAGTCCAGTTCGCATAGGTTATCTAGGTATTTGCATAGGTATTTTAGAGTTAGTTACATCAGATATTAAATTTAAATTTTATTATAAATTTTAAGTTAAAAGTTAATATTTTAAAATAATAATATTATTTAATTTAAAAGGAGTAGGGGACTCCTCCCATTATTTTTATGTCTTTTCATATTATATTTTTATCTCACTCCCCCTTACCTCTTGTATACTGGTTCGTTATTGTAAATCCATGCACGCCTTGTCTCCGAGTTCTAAAACATACCAATTTCATTTTAATATAGTTACAAGATGAAAATAAAGATTACTACCTAAAACAGAAATGGTAAATTTTGAATAGTGAATAGTGAATAGTAAATCGTAAATAGTAACGGTAAATAGTAAATCGTAAATGGTAAATAGTAATAACAAATAGTAATTTATTATTTGAAATTTACTATTGAAATCGTAATTTACTATTGAAATAGTATTTTACTATTTAGAATAGTAACTTAAAATAATATTATTTCTAGTATAATAATAGATTTCTAAAAATGATATAAAAATAACCCTAAAAAATATAAAAGAGAGGTATTCGTACCTTAGAATTTTAGCAGAACCTTCTTCCAAAAAATTATATTTCTCTCACTCACTTCCACTACTATCTCACTAGCACTACTATATTAAGAAAACTTAATCTGAAATTGTGAATTCTAAAGAAGAATTCCTTCGATATTTATAGGAAAAAATTACTATGCATTCCATTATTTTAATATAAAACTACTGTGTATTTTTTGAAATTTCAAACCCGGTTAATGTGTATTTTTTGAAAATTTCGTACATGCACAGTGTTTTGCATAGTAACTGTCGGCAGAATTATTAAGTCAAATAGTAACCTTTCACTCGGTATATTTTAAATATTTAAAATCAGTCTTTTTTGAAATTTAGCGATATTATATCAGTCTTCACTAATTTTATAATAAGTAATATAAATTTTAAATTTTAAAAATCTAAAATTTTCTGTTAATAAAAATTTATTGATACATTTCTAATTTTTTTAACGATTGGAAAAAATTAAGATTTTTCTCAAACCGATAATTTTTAGATAAGTCTACTTGAAGTAGATTTTAAAAAATTTTCTTATAATTTAAATTCATTTTCTTATAAATATTTTAATTTTAAGTCACTTTATATGAATTTAAAATTGTTTAAAATATATTATTTTATTAAAATAATTCAAAAATTCTAAAAAATCATAAATAATACTTAGATTAAAAAGTTCTAAAGAACCATTATTTAATTTCTTTAAAATTTTAATATAAAAATAAAAATAGGGGTGTTACAACTCTACTCCCCTTAGAAAAATTTCGTCCTCGAAATTTACATTATTCAGTAAAACAAATGGGGATGAGATTCTTTCATCTCAGTTTCTAGTTCCCATGTAGCATCTTCCCCTCTCGTTTCACTTCAAATGACCTTTACGAGTGGAATTGTCTTGTCCCTTAGCTGTTTTATTCTTTTGTCAGCTATTCTGACAGGTGGTGCATCATATGTAAGATTATCTTTAATTTGTATGACATCAGGTTCAATAACATGTGTAGGATCAGATATATACTTTCGTAAGTTTGACACATGAAAAACATTATGGATATTAGAAAGAAAAGGTGGTAATGCTATTTGGTAGGCAAGAGGACTAACTTTATGAATTATTTGATATGGACCAATAAATCTAGGAGTTAGTTTTCGAGATTTCATTTCCCGACCAACCCCGGTCGGTGTGACTTTCAAGAGTACATGATCGCCTTCTTGAAATTCGAGCGGCTTTCTTCTTTTGTCATAGTAACTTTTCTGCCTGCTCTGTGTTGCCTTTATCTTTTCCTGAACTATTTTGATTTTATCCGTGGTTTGTTGTACCAACTCTGGTCCTAGCATCAAGTTTTCACCAGTCTCAAACCAACATAGCGGGGTCCTACATTTTCTTCCATATAATGCTTCAAAAGTTGTCATGCCAATGCTAGCATGGAAACTGTTGTTGTAGGTAAACTCCACATATGGTAAGAATTGATTCCAACTTCCTTTATGCTCCAACACATAAGCTCGTAACAAGTCCTCTAGAGATTGGATTGTTCTTTCTGATTGTCCATCCGTCTGAGGATGATATGATGAACTCAGACGCAGTCTTGTTCCCAAAGCCTTGTGCAAGCTCTTCTAGAATTGTGATGTAAAACGAGGGTCCCGATCAGAAATGATACTTGAAGGAATTTCATGCAATCTCACAATCTCCTCGATGTATAATTTTGCCAGCTTCTCCATAGAGTAACAAATATTGATGGGAATAAAGTGGGCAGATTTGGTTAATCTATCAACTATTACCCATATTGAATCATGTCCTAATGGAGTTTTAGGTAGAGAAGTCACAAAACCCATGGTAATGCTATCCCATTTCCATTCTGGTATTTCCATTGATTGTAGCATTCCAGGGGTTTTTGGTGTTCTACTTTAACCTTTTGACAAATTAGACATGCAGCCATGTACTCTGCCACCGCTTTCTTCATTCTAGGCCACCAAAATAACTTCTTCAAATCTTGATACATTTTAGTAGCTCCAGGATGAATGCTCATATAACTTTTGTGGCCTTCTTCCAGAATTGCTTTCCTCAACTCCTCTTGATCAGGGATACACACTCGATCCTTATACTTCAACAATTGGTCGTTTCCTACATTGAACTCAACTTCTTTTCCTTGTTTCAAGAGTTCTTTCTTCTCTTGCAGGAATTCATCCTCTCATTGAGCCTCTAAAACTTGCCTCAGGAATTCACTTGTCACTTGCAACGCTCCTAATCTGTAGTTGTTAGCATTAACCTTTACTGCTAGGTTAAGATCTCTAAAGTTCTCTATCAATTCCAGCTCTTTAATCATCATTGTGGACGTATGTAGAGATTTTCGACTCAAAGCATCAGCTACTATGTTCGCTTTTCCAGGATGGTACTGTAACTCAAAGTCGTAGTCCTTTAAGAATTCCATCCATATTTGTTGCCTCATGTTTAACTCCTTATGATCGCTAAACACATCAAATGTTGCACCGTATAGATAATGCCTCCAAATCTTTAAGGCAAAAACTACAACGGCTAACTCTAAGTCATGGGTAGAGTAGTTAATCTCATGTTGCCTTAATTGGCGTGACGCATAGGCTATAACCTTCTTGTCTTGCATGAGCACACTTCCTAGTCCTTGTTTAGACGCATTACAGTAAACTTCAAAACTTCGATATGGATCAGGGAGTACTAACACCGGCGCAAAAGTAAGTCGATCTTTCAGCTCTTGGAAACTATTCTCGTATTGTGTCGTCCACACAAAAGGTTGTCCTTTTCGTGTTAGCTTGGTCAGCGGGTATCCTAACTTTGAAAATCCTTCAATGAATCTCCTATAGTATCCAGCTAAGCCCAAGAAACTTTTAATCTCAGTGATCGTGGTTAGTCTCTCCCATTTTAAAACTGCCTCCACCTTGGAAGGGTCTACAGTTATTCCCCCTTGACTAATTACATGTCCTAAAAAGTTCACTTCTTCCAACTAGAATTCACACTTCGACAGCTTTGCATACAGTTGTTTCTTTTTTAGGATTTCCAACACAATCTTCAAGAGTTCAATATGTTCTTCTCTGCTTTTAGAGTACACTAATATATCATCAATGAACACCACTACAAATTTATCTAGATATGGATAAAAATCCTATTCATGTAATCCATGAATACGGCTGGTGCATTAGTTACACCAAAAGGCATTACTAGATATTCGTAATGGCCATAGCGTGTTCTAAAAGCAGTTTTTGGTACATCTTCTTTCTTCACCCTTATTTGATGGTATCCAAACCTCAAATCAATTTTGGAGAACACCGTGGCACCATGCAGCTGATCCATCAAGTCGTCAATCCTTGGTAGAGGATATCTGTTCTTGATCATCACCTTGTTCAGTTGTCGATAATCTACACACAATCTCATGCTACCATCCTTTTTCTTAACCAACAACATTGGTGCACCCCAGGGGGATACACTGGGTCATATAAACTACTTCTCTATCATCTCTTCAAGTTATTTCTTCAACTCTGCTAATTCTAGAGGTGGCATTCAGTATGGTGCAATTGAAATGGGTCCAACTCCAAGTACTAGATCAATGGCGAATTCCACATCTCTTTTTGGGGTAAACTAGGGATATCTTCAGGAAAAACGTCAGGAAATTCACACACAACTGGTAGATTTTTGATTCTTGCTCTCCTTTCGTTGAAAGCAATAGCATGAATCCTTGAGCCCCTCCTTTTAAAGAGGCACTCACTTGGTTGGCGGTTAGAAATCTCGAATCCTCAGGATTCAAATTCACTGGTTCTTTAAACATTATGGTTTTATTATGACAATCTATTAGAACATGATTGCCAGACAACCAATCTAGCCTAATAATAACTTTTAAGCCAGAAATGGGTAAACAGAAAAGATTAGCCTTAAAGTCTCTACCATCTATGACAATAGGGCATTTCTAACAGGCTTTAGAAGTGACAATGGGATTGTTTCCAGGAATATGTATAGATAAGTCAAATGACAGTTATATCACAGGTAATTTTAGTTTTTCTACACAGTCATTGGCAATAAAGGAATGTGATGCACCTGAGTCATATATAACAGTTAAAGGAATCTTATTAATGATACACTTACCTTCCACCATGGAATCAGAATGAGATGCTTCTTCTCCAGTGATTGCAAAAACCTTTCCTTTTGTCTTCGGCCTTCCGACTGTACTGTGCACGCCTTCTTGAGTATTTATGTTTGTACTCGCACCTTCAGGGTTTTCTCTCTTCATCTCTGGGCAATCCTTGATGTGATAACCTGGTTTGTTACACTTAAAGCAAACATAAGTGTTTTTAGGACAATCCCTTTTCAAATGGGTCCTCCACAGATAAAACATTTAAAATTTGGTGCAGATGTCGGGTAATAGCTTCCAGTTGAAGCTTGGGGTCTGTTAGGAACAGATGCTACTCCAAACCGGTGAAATGGCGCTTGGTAAGACTTATTTCTCCTGAAGTCTCTTCTTTGGTGATGGTGAGGTCCTCCACTTTTCATTTCTCCCGTCTTATGAATGGGTTCATGACTTTTGGTCATTCTATCCTTATGATCCTCTTCAAAGATCCTGCAGCGATTTACCAATACAGAAAATTCACAGATTTCCTACATTCGTATAGCTTCCTTAATTTCTGGCCTCAATCCATTTACAAACTTTGCACACTGATCACCTTCGTTAGTAGTATCATTATAATGAGAATGAAAATGAGATAACTCTTCAAACCTAGATGCGTACTCTCCAACGGTCATATTTCCTTGGGTCAGTGACAGGAATTCGAATTGTCTTTTCTCTTTAACATCAACTGAAAAGTATTTCTCCAGAAACATATCCTTGAAATGATCCCAAGTGATCTCCATGTCATTGACTTTGAATTGTCTATGCATGTTATCCCACCAATGTTTGGCATCCTCAGATAAGGCATAAGTAGCAAAGACTACCTTATCAGCTTCATTACATTGCAATGCTCGAAACATCTTCTCTATCTCTCGAATCCAGGTTTGTGCTCCATCAGGGTTATATCCTCCCTTGAAACAAGGTGGATTGCGCTTTTCGAATAGGTTCAGGCTTTTCAAGGCATCGTTACCTTGACCTTCACGTGCTCCCATTGCATTGATTAAGCGTTCTACAACACCAGCAATATCGTTTCCAGCCATTAGTTTCCTGTTTTAGAATAACTGAGATTTGTCACATCAATCACAGTTACTACCAAGTTAGATATTCTATTCTCTATCACCTATACAGAGTTTACAGACAAAGCAAGATAGACTTTTTCCCCAGGCCTATTGGATTAACTGCTCTGATACCACTTTGTAACACCCTCTGTTACACCTTAATAAATATTAGAAAAATTCGTAATTTTTTTATTAAAGAAATGATCGTTAAAATTAAATTATTGGAATAAATTACATACATCATTTCTGAAATACCTCATAAATATTATTAAAACTTTATAAAGTAATTTTACATTCATCCGAAGAAAATAAATATTAAACATTATAAGAAAGAGAGGAAACTCCATGGCCCAGAAGCAGTTACTTAATAACTTTATTTATTCATTGGACCACGGTATTCATACCGAGCTCCCTTTCTAGAACGTACTATATTTACTGCCGAGATTCTTCGATCCTTCCCTCTGAATCATCAATTTAGAATATATAAAACAAACACACGGAGAAAGGAGTGTGAAACGGAATATAATATTCCAAAATGGGGCATAAGCAATAAAGGGTTTTCACAAACTAATATATAATAATATCAATCACAATCATAATCACACACACAATCAATTATGAATGCATGAATGTTCTGCAATATCTTCATCATAACTTACCTATATATATGTGGGCCCTTAAATTTTAATTTGAACTGGGCTAACCAGGAGTTTACACTGTTCCATAAGTTCAGATAATAATAATATGAACAGCTCAACTGGCATGGAAACACTTAGAGACTAGTCAGATTGAGAAAGTTTTTATTGTGAAAGTACCCGACACTAGGGAGCTACCCCAGGTCCCCTGAAGCACCCTTTCACACCCTCTCATTCCAAGGCTCGTAATTAAGCCTCCTCTAATGTATCCTCGGTTTCTATAATCTGTCCACAAACAATATCATTTAATTTCACTTTAATGATTCATGATGCATCAACTACTCGCGTATTTAGTTGGTTAAGGCTTTTAGAAACTCAATTATTAAACACCTTAAAGGTTTACAACATCATTTCAATAAACTGTATATTTTCTCAATTCTCTAACTTTCTGTCCCACAAAAATAAATTTGGTACAGTTTTCGAATCTCACTGAAATTGAGTTTCTAAGCCTTAAATATCTCAAAACTTTTTCATATAAAACTTTTACATAATCTTTCTCAAATTGAATCTTAACAAGATCAAATTCTTAATTATTTCCAAATATCTTTTGTTATTCAGTTGGAAAAATAAAATAATTTTCTTTTGAAAATTTTATTTTATTAAAAGAGAATAATCTTTAAATCATTAACCAAAAATACTTAAAATTACAAAATTTTTCTTTAATTCAAGATTTAATTATCTCAATTTGTTAAAAATTAATTTTCATAAAATGTCTTCTTTCTAAAATAAATACTAATTTTTTTATTCTAAATATTGAAAATAAAGTTAATAAAAATAATTTCTAAGAAGAGAAGATTTAAAGTAATAAAAATTTAAAGAGTAAGGTAAGAAAATTCTTACTAGGTTTTAGCTTTCCGTCATGCTCGCTATATGCTCAAACTCTACATCACAAAATCATCAATCAAAATCAAGCATTATCAATTATAACTAAATATCATCATTCACACCAAATATTATTAATCACAATTAAATATCAATCAAAATCAAATATTATCAATTATAAACAATTCAAATAAATTAAATATCACTCATAATGTAATTCAAATCTTAATGGTTATTTAGATTAATAAGATTGATTTTGAGTCTTTATAGTCCATTCCTTGCATGGGTCTATGTAGGTCCATATATTCCAATCCTCGCATAGGTATAGTTTAGTCCATAAGTCCATACAGGTCATAATAATCCAAGTCCTTGCATAGGTTCAGTCCAGTTCGCATAGGTTATCCAGGTATTTGCATAGGTATTTTAGAGTTAGTTACATCAGATATTAAATTTAAATTTTATTATAAATTTTAAGTTAAAAGTTAATATTTTAAAATAATAATATTATTTAATTTAAAAGGAGTAGGGGACTCCTCCCATTATTCTTATATCTTTTCATATTACATTCTTATCTCACCCCCTTACCTCTTGTATACTGGTTCGTTATTGTAAATCCATGCACGCCTTGTCTCCGAGTTCTAAAACATACCAATTTTATTTTAATATTGTTATAAGATGAAAATAAAGATTACTACTTAAAACAGAAATGGTAAATTTTGAATAGTGAATACTGAATAGTAAATCATGAATAGTAACAGTAAATAGTAAAACATGAATAGTAACAGTAAATAGTAAATCGTAAATAATAACAGTAAATAGTATATTATGAATAGTAACAGTAAATAGTAAAACGTGAATAGTAAAGGTAAATAGTAACAGTAAATAGTAATTTACTATTTGAATAGTAATTTACTATTGAAATAGAAATTTACTATTGAAATAGTAATTTACTATTGAAATAGTATTTTACTATTCAGAATAGTAACTTAAAATAATATTATTTCTAATATAATAATAGATTTCTAAAAATAATATAAAAATAACCCTAAAAAATATAAAAGAGAGGTATTCGTACCTTAGAATTTTAGCAGAACCTTCTTCCAAAAAATTATATTTCTCTCTCTCACTTCCACTACTATCTCACTAGCACTACTATATTAAAAAAACTTAATCTGAAATTGTGAATTCTAAAGAAGAATTCCTTCGGTATTTATAGGAAAAAAATTACTATACATTCTATTATTTTAATATAAAAGTACTGTGTATTTTTTGAAATTTCAAACCTGGTTACTGTGCATGTTTTGAAAATTTCATATATTTACAGTGTTTTGTATAGTAACTGTCGGCAGAATTATTAAGTCAAATAGTAACTTTTCACTCTGTATATTTTAAATATTCAAAATCAGTCCTTTTTGAAATTTAGCGATATTATATCAGTCCTCACTAATTTTATAATAAGTAATATAAAGTTTAAATTTTAAAAATCTAAAATTTTCTGTTAATAAAAATTTATTGATACGTTTCTAACTTTTTTAACGATTGGAAAAGATCAAGATTTTTCTCAAACCGATAATTTTTAGATAAGTCTACTTGAATTAGATTTTAGAAAATTTTCTTATAATTTAAATTCACTTTCTTATAAATATTTTTAATTTTAAGTCACTTTATATGAATTTAAAATTATTTAAAATATATTATTTTATTAAAATAATTCAAAAATTCCAAAAAATCATAAATAATACTTAGATTAAAAAGTTCTAAAGAACCATAATTTAATTCCTTCAAAATGTTAATATACAAATAAAAATAGGGGTGTTACATTTCACCTACTAAAGGTGTAGGTTGGATACTGAAGAGTTGTAAGCTTAATTCGAGATACATTGGGCCATATCAGATTTTGGAGAGGATTGGTGATGTCGCTTACCGATTGGATCTTCCCCAATCGTTGACCAATATTCATAATGTGTTTTATGTTTCTCAATTGAGGGCATATATTCCTTGTGATTCAATGATTGTGCCTGAAGATTCCATTGAGCTGAAGGAAAACTTGACTGTGGAGGTGACGCCTATTTGTATTGAAGAGTATCAGACCAAACAATTGAGGAGCAAGGAAGTCTCTTTGGTAAAAGTGAAGTGGCAGAACTTGAACGGAGTAACTTACACCTGGGAGTTGGAGTCTGATATGAGACGGTTGTATCCGGATCTTTTCCAATAAGGTACGTTGATTTCGGGGACGAAATCCTTTTTTAGGGGGAGTGGATGTAACATCCTTGATGTTTTAGTATTAGAAAATAAATGGAAAATAAATAAAAGTATTATTTAGGTTTAGATTATAATAATATATAAGAAATTAAGTAGAAAATGGAATTTTAAGGAAAATGGCATCAGGACCCTGACGCGTAGCGTCAGGTAGGAATTAATGAGCTGACACGTAGCGCCAGTGGGACGCGTAGCATCAGCGTCGTGATTAGTTTTAAACAGAGGCATGTAAAATAGTTCGGGCAGAACCCTTTCTCTTCCATTTTCTTCTCCTCTGAGGTGTTGGGACTTGTGGATTCATGAGGTTTTGGGCAATTGGAATCAAGGTAAGGCATGTAGGGTCTTCAATTACTAGTTTCTTCTTCTCCTTCTCTTCCTTTCCTTCAAAACCGAGTTTGCATGTGATGATTGGGGTTTTGATTCTGAGTTTTAGTTAGTTAAAAGGCTTGGGTAATGATTTGGGAAGTGTGAGGAAGGAAATGTACTAATTGGTTTGGTGGTTCGGTAACCGTAGGTGCCAGAATGAGCATTGCTCGAGCGAGCGACGAAGCAGGCGTCAGATTCGGAGGTGGAACAACGAATCAAGTGACCGGAGCACGCAACCGACACCTCGAGCAAATTGTGGAAGCTTGGAATCGAGGTAAGGGGGTGTTCGGGTCATAATTAATTAGAATCGTTACTTGAATAAAATTCGGGGAGTTTAGAAATTGAGTAAGAATTGTTATAAATGGTATAGATTGCTTAAGTGTAATGGTTATAACTATATGAGATGATAAAATGAGATTAAATGGTTGAATAATAATGAGATATGTTGATTAAATTAATTATGTAATTGCATAGTTATTTGATTAGTATGAATGACAACCCGAATGGTGAGATTAATCTATGCGTGTGTGATAATTCCACTTTGAAGTGTGTATACATATTTGAGCATGGATAAGAATGTGGAATTATGGATTAGTGGTGATTATGTATGTATGATGATATATGCGATAGCATTGTATGGATGGGCTTGACAAGTCGGTCGCCCTGTATTGTGAGCATATGCCAGTTTCTGGTAGTTGCATATGTTGTTTGTTGATGATATACCATGTTTATAATATATGATATGTGATTATGTGGTATGGGATGGCCAACGGTATGTATACCCCTCGTTTTCTGGCTCCCGTGGTCTTTGTGCCCAGTTGAGCTACCCAGTGGTCAAGTCGGACCCAGTGGTTGAGGTGGAGAGCCAAGTCAGGCTCGATGAACCAAGTCAGGTTCACAGGATGTCAAGTCGGACTCCCAGCTGAAGGCCAGTTCTTTAGTATCCGGATACTAGGTGTCGAAATGTATGAGAGTCAGTTGTGACATATGTGGACTTTATATTGATTAGTGAATGGAATGATGTTATGATGAAATTGTGATGTTAATTAAGTAAGCGATGATATACATATGTGTATAATTGTGAAGCAGGAAATTAGGAAAAGAGATGACTGGTGTATGAGTATATATATATACATATGCACACTTATATGAATGAGTGCAGGGAATTGGAGGAAATCATTTCATTATATAAATTGTAGGTATTGTTAGATCGTATTATTTTGTTCTATATTAATTATGATATTCCAAACACTCACCCTTGCTGTTGTTTCATTTTAGTGACCAGTGACAGGGATGATGCTAATGCCGCGGAGGTGCGCCAAGTGGAAGATTGATGCCAAGGCACGAGGATGAATAAATGAATGAATGTAATATATAATGTATGATTATGTGTGTGATAGATAACAAATTATGTGTAATGAATTTATTAGGATTATGTTTGATGTGGTATGATGAATTAATGATGATTGATGTGAATCGTGGCAGGGAGCCATTGACATGTGAATATTGTGTGTATGAGTAGGTTCTGTTGTATGCATGAATGTCGTGTGCGATATGGAAAATGATAGATAGATGACTTAATTAATGTATGGATTAATTTAGTAAATCATGCATATAGTTGGTTTTTGTAAATATAAGGAACTAGATAGGTGAATTGGAAATCCGGCGGGTTTCGGAACCCCCGAAATGCATCAATAGGTTCCTTAGGATATTTAGAATCTGTGTGCATTGACCTTAGGCCATTTGGAACCCATTTAGGGTTCTTGGTGTAAGGGTTTTGCACCAAAATGGATTGAACTGCATTTCACGCATAACTTGCGCATATATGGGAATTTTGGCGAATGGACGGCGCCAGCAGTTTTGAAATGGGGAAAACATATGGCCCATGAAGTTTCGTGGTAATCGGATCTAAAACGGGCCAATTGGGTAGGTTAGAAGTTGGTTAAATGGTTTAAAATGTGTAACAACATCAGGTGCTGTTACTATCATGCCCACGCTACACGTGAGGCTGACGCGTAGCGTGAGGTGCGCAACAGAGGGCTGATGCTACGCGTGGGACTGGCGCGCAGCGTCAGGCCCCTGTTTCAGGTTTTTATTTCTTTCAAACTTATGTAGTCTTAAAGTTTATGATGTTATGTTATTATTACTTTTGAACCTGTTTAGTGAAAATAAATATTATTTTGAATTAAGGTATAATTAATTAATTAAATGTGAAAAATTTATTGTGAAATTAATTAAATAGGTAGAAATAAATATAAATTGACGTAGGACGTCACATATATGTTAAATGACAGTTACTGAATAAGATCAACCTATCTAATTCTATAACATACATCACTATATCACAATTCCTTCAACAATAATCACTGTCATTCAACAAAATCACAATGCATTATATATTCTTAATATCACGCAACTCATAGGCTATCACATTTATATTATTTTTAATAACATAAACCAATGCACACATACATATTCACATTGATCTAATTACACATAATATAACATAGTGTTGCAACACAAAGGCTCTCAGCCATATCATATTCATCTCTCGGCTGATCCAGCCGTTTTACTAGTACCAAACCGTTTGCCTACACATGCAACATAATCACTCTCAGGTGTTGCGGGCTAACCCTAAGTCCTACTCAATAGGCTTGTCTTGAGTCCCACCCAAGGTCTTTTGTGGAATCCTCGAAACCACTTTCACATGTTCTCACCAAACATAAGCATCTCATGCTATAGTATATCATCCATTCAATTATTCACTTACATCCCATGCAATAGAGTAACACTAATTCAATCATTGATCCTCTTCACTTTAATTACTTATTTGCATCTCATGCATTATAATCATATAGTAACGGACGGAAAATACCATAACAAACGACATTTCTCAAATATCACACAAGGAGGGGTATATCTCTAGCATATCATAAATCAAATAATTCCATTCATCACATTTCACAAAGTCTATAATTCATAAACTTATATATATATATATATATACACCCTTAACCCATCCATAAACCATGCATTTAAAATATATCTGCTCACCTTACATGGAATAGACGATTCCAAAAATTCTAGAAAGCCTTCCAACACTCTTCGATCACTACCTCGTAGCCTAAAAAATTCCTATAAATAATTAAATATTTATTTTAATAACACATAAGCTACCACAATCATAATTTGGCATCGTAAGTTATTAACCCCTAATTATTCGGTAATTTACAACTCACCGAAACGTGTTGACGATTCCGATACACGCTTCTAACAAAACCTAATTTCTAAAACGGTTCTGAATCAAAGGAAAATCGCTAATCACATGGTACACAAGCTGCCCATAAACTAATTTTAGCTTAGAATTTCCCGGAACACATATACATTATATATTCAAAGCTCAAACTCGCGGAAATGGAAGTTGAACACCATCGTTGTCGTAAACTCACCAAAAATGATGGAAGGCTTAAAACCCAACATACACTAAGCTTCCCGCAACGATTAGCTCTAAAAATGCCTCCAAACCAAGAAATTTGAAGTTTTTCTCACGCTCCCATGGTTGCCCGCGAAAGAGAAAAGAAGATGAGAGCTTAATTTTAACTTGCCTTTGTCCAATTTGATGAAATTTATAGGAAGGTCATGATGGGTAAGGGAGGTGCATCCGCGGGAGAGAAAGGAAAATGAAGACTCTTCTTTTCAGCCTTTACATGCGAGAAAGAAACATGAATGGGAAGAAAGTGAATTGAAGCATAAATCATTAAGGGTAAAAGAGTAATTCCACACTATTTTAATTAATTAAATAATAACCTTCCCTTCTTAATTACTTAATCAATTAAATTTTTCTAACAATCTTAGATTAGGATGTTACACCTGTGGTTCTAGTTGGCAAGAAAGATGGTTCTTGGAGATTATGCGTAGACTATAGGGAACTTAACAAGAACACCATTAAGGACAAGTTTCCAATTCCTTTGGTAGATGACTTGTTGGATGAGTTGCATGGTTCAATGATCTTTTCCAAGATAAACCTCAGATCAGGTTACAACCAAGTGAGAATGGATGCCTCTGATGTTCATAAAATTGCGTTTCAAACACATGTTGGTCATTTCAAGTATTTGGTCATGCCATTTGGCCTTACCAACGCGCCAACAACTTTTCAAGGGTTAATGAATGAGGTTTTCAAAGACTTTCTAAGGAAATTCTTACTTATGTTTTTTATGACATATTGATCTATAGTAGCGGCTTACAAGCTCATTTGATGCACTTCAACAAGTCCTTAACACTATAAGAAAACAGTCTTTATTTGCTAAAAAGTCCAAATGCTATTTTGGGGTTAAGAAGGTGGAATATTTGGGACACTTCATTTCTGAACAAGGAATTTCTACTGATCCTACCAAAATCTCTGCTATAACCAATTAGCCATTACCTTAGGTTTGAAATAATTAAGAGGCTTCCTGATTGGCAAGGTACTATAGAAGGTTTGTTACAAGCTATGGCATCATTGTTAAACCTCTCACTGACATGATGAGGAAGGACAATTTCAGTTAGACACCTCGGGCCAAATTAGCACTCCAAACTCTCAAGGAGAAGATGATGCAGACTCCAGTCCTTGCATTACCAGATTTTTGCGAAACTTTTGTTGTGGAGGTAGATGCATATGGTACTGGTTTCAGAGTTGTTTTAATGAAGGATCACCACCCCATTGCATTTATTAGTAGGACTTTGACATATCAGGTACAGTCACTTTCTACATATGAGAAGGAATTATTAGCATTGGTATTTACAGTGTAAAAGTGGAGGCATTATTTGCTACCAAGGACGTTTACCATCAAAACTGATCACAGAAGTCTTAGGTACATTCTGGATCAAAGACTAACTACCATTTTCCAGTAAAAGTGGCTTGTGAAATTATTGGAGTTTGATTTTGTCACTGAATACAGGCAAGGCAAGGAGAATGTTGCTCTGGATGCATTATCCAGGCTATAGTGTGAAGATTCAGTGGTTAATCAAGCGTTTACTACTCATCAACTTGATTCAGACCTGTTGGGCAAGATTAAGTTGTCTTAGCAACATGATTCCTCTATTCAGAGCATGATTTCCGAGATTCAAGAAAATCCAGCTTCTGATCCACATTATACATGGGGCAGAGAAGAACTCAGAAGGAAAGGGAAGTTAGTGGTTGGGAATAATGCATATTTGAGAAAACACATCTTGCAATGGGTCTATGGTTCTGCTGTTGGGGGTCATTCGGGAAGAGATGTGACCTTAAAAAAACTACAGGCAATAGTTTATTGGAGAGGCCTCCCTAAGGATGTCAAATCCTTCATCCGACAATGTATTGTTTGTCAATAATGCAAATCAGATACTTAGGCTTACCCAAGCCTTCTTCAACCTCTTCCAATCCTAGATCATGTTTGGCAGCATATCACTATGGATTTTATTGAGGGCTTGCATGTCTCTTTTGGTAAATAGGTCATATATGTAGTGGTGGACAATAGGGGTGTTCGCAGTCCGGATTGATTCGGTTTTGAGAGAAAATATCATCCGATCCGATCATTTAATTAAGTTGTAGTTCGGTTTGGTTGAAATGAATGACATCATCCGATCCGATCTGATCTGATGAAATGCGGTTCGGATTAGATCGGTTTGTTCGAGGTTTTTTTCAATTTATATTTTTTTATAAAATCAAATAAAAATTATAATTACAGCAATTCAAAAAATATCTTAAGTTCTAAACAATTATAGAATCATTAATAAGTAAAATATCTCAAGTTTTCAACAATTCAAACTTAAATATAAAATAAATAAAGTAATACTTAAATAAGGTTTAATGTAAAATACAACATAAATATTAAAAACTAAGTGTTTCCACAAAGATTTTAGTCTTCTAGTTCTTCCTCTAACCTGGACAGATTTAAAAAAATAAGTGTTACTATATAGTTTAGACAAAATTAGAAAATAATGCGTAAAATATGTAAAAGGTGTGGTTTGGTTCGATTCGGTTCGGTTTTCAATGTGGAACCAAAAACCAAACCGAACCGATTATGAAAAGCGATTTTTTACGGTTTTGATTTTTTTTATTTTTAGTTTGATCGATTTCGATTATTTTTGAATCGGTTGATGAATACCTTGAGTGGAAATTGAGTAAAGCAACATATTCATGGCTTTATCTCATCCTTATAATGCGGCTGATGTGGCTCAGTCCTTCTTGGATAATGTCTTTAAATTGCATGGCTTTCCTGACACAATAACATGTGATAGGGATCTTGTTTTTGTTAGTAAATTTTGGTAGGATCTCATGGCTTATCAAGGTGTCTAGGTTCAACTTTCCACAGCTTACCATCCTCAACAGATGGTTAAACGGAGGTTGTCAACCAATGTGTGGAAACTTATCTTCGATATATGTGCTAATCAAGGTCCAGATGGTTGCCACTTGTAGGATGGTGGTACAACACAAGCTTTCACAGTAGCATTCAGGCTACACCTAATGAGGTTGTTTATGGCCAACCACCACCAGCTTACTTAACCTATTTTCTTGGTGAGTCTAAAATTGAATTGGTAGATCGGAGCTTGCAGAAGAGAGAGGAAATGCTCAAGTTACTCAAATTTCACATGCGAAGAGCTCAGGAAAGGATGAAACAATTAGCTGATAAACACAGATCTGACAGGAGTGTTCAAACAGGTGATTGGGTTTATGTGAAACTTCATCCCTATAGACAAATTTCAGAAGCGTTCAGGAGCAATGCTACGCTAGCACCTAAGTATTTTGGTCCTTTCCTCATCCTAGATCATATAGGACCGGTAGCATACCAGTTAGATCTTCCTGCACATTCTCAAATCCATAATGTCTTTCATGTATCTCAATTAAGAAAGCATGTAGGAGATGTTGTTACTTCTGCCATTCTTCCTTCTGCAACTGAAGAACATGTTGTAATTTGAGAACCAGAAGCTATTTTGGATCGCATGATAGTTAAGAGAAGAAATCGTGTTGTTACTAAGGTGCTTGTTAAATGGAAGAATTTGTTAACTTGGGAGTTCTCTATGATTTGAAGTAGAAGTTTCCATAATTCTGTTCTTGAGGACAAGAATGTTTTTTGGGGGTGTGAATTGATACAGGATATTAGATGTTAAGGGAAACAGTTGTAATAAGAAAGTTGTTAGACAGCTATTAATTTTGTTAGCTCTGAATCAACTAAAAATAGTTGATTAATAGAGTCAGAGGCATGTTCATTCATTCAATTAAAATCCTTCTCTCTAAAAATTCTCTTCATAAAAAAAAGTTCGGTTTCCATTCTTTCTGTTGGGATCCCTATTGTTTCTTGTTCTTCGTTTCTTTAGATTCCTAGAACAATCCCTTACCAATTTAATTTTAACCAAATTATGCATTATTATTAATTTTCACCCACCTTAGTTTTTAGTAATTCCAACTCAATTTTTCAAAAATAATTCACTTTTAATTCTTTAATACCCATAATTCTTTTAAATTATTAGAAATATTAAAATATGTTTGATATAGATTGTTATGTAAGCATAACTATTAATTTTCCACCTACTTGAGAATTAAAATTACAACTTCTTGAGAATGTTTTATTGAGAAATTTATAAATATAACAAAAAAAAATCCCTGAAAATTTTAGTTTCCTAGTAATATTTTATATAAGAAAAAAGATAAACAACATGGAAAAGTAGAATTTCTGAGTTAAAATTTCTATAAAACTAAAACAAATCAGCATACCAAACAGTCCTGGTTAACACCCCAAGGTAGTAGCTAGTTTGAATTTAATTATAGGAGTCTTAAATTAATTTTTTTACAACCACGTAGTAGTTTGCGAAAAGAATGGGAAAAAAATTATATATGTGTGGTGGCCCAATAATTAATGTGGATTGTAGAAGGTGTAGAGCTTAAAGCTAGATAACATGTTGTAAGGACCAAAAAACAAGATAACATGTTGTAAATTATCACCATATACTGGAAGCAAATTTCATAAGGAGCGTGAATCAGCCAACAACTCATTATTCACTATCAATATGCAAAATTCCAAAACTTGAGCACAAATATTAGATTACAGGTGTACTTGAGAAACCATGCATGAAGATTTAGCATATACTCATAATTAAGGAAGCCTTAATTAGAAATAACACCTTCCAAGAACATTAAATGTGGTAGGGGCACACTTATAGCCACTATGTAGAGCAAAGAGCACGCATTCATGCATGATGATGTTGACCTGTTCACAGATCAGATCTGAGCTAAGTGGCTAATATCCATTGGGTAAGCATCGTTTGGAGATTGAGCACTGTAAGCTCTCTGAGCAACAATAACATTGCCAGCCTCTGTGGGATGAAAAGCATCCCAAAACAAGTACTCCCTCCTGTTTGAGCATGGAGTTTGCATTGGCAAACATGTTATTTGACCATTGTTTCTTCCTACCCCACAGCACCCAGCATTTGTAACACTGAATCCTGAAATTTCAAAATCAACACAAATTACTTTTCTTTTCTTCTATGAAAAACGAGCATAAAAATAGTGCCTTCAATTAGGGAATAAAAAAATGAATTTTTTTATTATTATTAAATTACCATAGGCTGAAGGGTTGCTTATAACATCTTGAAAGATATCATAAGAATTTATGTAGATGACTCTGGCATCGGGGAGCTGGTTGTTCATTTGATCGGTTAGAGACTTTAATTTGGTGTTGAATATTTGGTTTGCAGCATTGATTCTTTCCACACATGTTTGTCCATCTGGGCTGTCTCTGGCCAATTCATTTGGGCTGCAACCTATTTGGCCTATTCCAAACAGCACCATTTTCCTTGCTCCATAGTTGTACAGGGTCTGGACGACAAAAAAAGAAACATTCAAATTTTCACAATTGAAAATTAAATGGTTGTTGGAAGTTCTGGATACTATAGACAGAGAGAGCTAGAGACTAACCTTAAGCTGATCAGTATATGCTGAAATGAGAACATCAGCATACTGATCTGGTGTGTACTGGCTACTGCTAGAATAAAATTGAGGCATGAAATAGTTGTTTAGATAATCGTTGCTACCCAACCCAATTGAGTAAATGCACTTGCTCAAGTAGTTTGCAGCTGAATCCTCATTTCCCAATAAATTTACCACTTGGGATACTGTGGTTTGGTAATTTTGAACCTGCCCACTAAAACTAATGCGCCCTCCCTACATAAAAAAAAAATGAATTTTAAAACATAGTTTTAAGCAAATGACAAATGTTAAGCAATGTCTTAGCAGTATATTGGTTAGAGAAACGATTAAAAGCTTTTATTTAAAATTATCATTAATGTTGACTATTCATGATTTTAAGGCATTTCAGTATAATTTTTTACTGAAAATTTTCTGCTTTCGTTTTCTTAGCTAGTACCATTCAACAAGACACTTTTTAAAATGTTTTAAATACCATTCCATGGTCAAAATTTGAATTTCACTTTTTTGAGTTGACTTTTATTAGGAGATTACCAAAGTAGAACTTTAATTCAAATTACCAGTTGCTGCCCGGTTTCCTCTCTAATTCCAGCAGCTGCAGATGCATAATTGACTCCTTTGAGTATGTCGTCACCACTAGCTTCAGCATATGGAGGTATGTAATCATCGAATCCCAAAAGTTCAGCTGTTAAATTTCAACAGAAAGTTAAACAAGAGTGAAAGTTTTATCAATATGTACTTGCAAGCTATGCAAAGATCAACTTTATGCACCAGAACGTCTCCTATTTTTCTCTTTCTTTCTTTGTTTCAACAAATAAGTATTTCTAGTTAATAAGGATCTGCCAGTAAATACTTTCTGATGGTGCACTTTCTTTATTTGTATTTCTACCGCTTTGTCAGAACTACACCAAACTATCTTAAATTGCATATTGAATGACACCAAACAGACCCATGTGCATGGAATACTATTAAGGCCTATCACACACCTTATGAGGATTAACGCATCAGAAAACACAGTAGATCCAAAAACAGTGTTCTTGTTCTGTTTTCATCAATGACATCTACATGCTACTCCATTTTTATTTCCACCAGAAAAAAAATAAATACCGATCCTTCTTTTTCTATTTTCCTAAGTTCTTAACTATATCCTTCTAGGTGGTGACATTTATTTTCTGAATTTAGAATAATACTGCTTGCCATCCAACAGAACATAATGATCATGGTTGATGTATTACACACTACAGATTAAGAAAATGAGTTCATGCTTTTCCTTCAGTATGATTTTTTTTAATCTCTCCAGGGCATCCATCGTCGAAAACAGTAACTAATCCTTCTTTGATGTTGAGCTTAAGTTTACACGAAATAGTTGTCAGATGGCTACAAATTGTCACTTAATTCACACCAACGGGGTTGAGCTTCACACATTAAGAGATGAAGTGCCCTACCACTACACTACACCACACCTCATGGTTTATGTCTTTGATTTTGAAAATGATGATTTTTACAAATGCATGCAAGTAAACATAGTCTAGTTGCACACACTATTGCTACGTGGGATAATGGCATGCAATGATAATTAATTATGAGGAAATTTATAAGAAGGTGGAAGCTTACCAATTGCATCAACAGTGGTTTTGCCATTGGAGAACCTTCCAGAAGGTCCACCAGGGAAGTCAATCCCATAAGGCAAGTAATCAGCTCTAGCCAAGGATCGAAGCTGGTTGTTGTTGCCATTGTCGACCAAAGAATCACCAAAAATGAAGTAGCAAGGGACTTGTGGAGCAGCAGCAGCCCCACTCCAGAAACCAAGAGCCACAAATAGTGCCAACATTTGGGTAAGAAAGTTGGAAGTGAGATGGAGAGGTGCCATTGATGCAAGGAAGGGTGGTGTGAGTGAGAGTGAATGAGGTGAGTACAGTATATATAGTACAGAGTGAGGCATGTGGTCTATAGAGGTAGCTTTTACGGTTGGGAGTGTTAGCTAAGGGCATTAAATTTACGCGGATATAATGTGAGATTAAATGAAATTTGAAATGGGCCCATTACCAATTCCCACTACTACCATCCCCACCTCATTCATTTCTTCTGATCTCGCTTTAATGTCCCGTTGCGTTTTCCAGTCATGCAAATTCGGCCATTACAACCATTATAACTAATGCATTTGTGTCTTAAGAGACTAATGAATGCAAGTGATTAATGAAATAATAAGTAGAATGCTTATTACAAATTATAGTAGGGATATAATAGTAATATTGAATATCCTCTCTTTTTCTAATGTAACTCACAATTTCTATTCGTTATAATTAATAGTTCTTTGTTGATTTATAAGCATGTCAAAAAAATAGGGACCACTTATTTTAAAAATGTTTGTTTGATACCTAAAGCCAAAATTAATGAAAAAGATAAACTCATCGTGTACAGTTAGGATAATGTGATATTTATTATTATTGACACCTATAATCTCCATTTTAACGCCTAGCATTTTCTAGTTTACTAATTATGCTTCATACTCATGGATGTGCTTCATTGAATTATTTAATTCCTCAAATTTTATTATTACTTTTAAAAAAATATATTTATTAAGTGTGTTTAATACATTTAAGTTAGTTAAAAACTTATTTTATTAATTGAAATGTGACTTAAATTAATGAATCAAAAGGAGAAGGGAATAAACCCTAAAATCAAACCTCAAAGTCCTTAAAGAATTAAGAGAGTCTTCAAAAGCTTCAAGTTCAGCTCTTCAATGTCTTAAGATACTCAAAAAATATGTCTTAGGGGAGTTAAGTGAGTTCTATTGCACAAGCTCCAATTGAATTGCAAGTGCATCGGTCAAGCAAATGGAAAAGTAATCGCATTATCCACTCAAGCCATAAGCGTGTCACTTGAGCAAATGACTTTTAGGAGCTACTCAATAATTCTTCACTTCCAACTCCCTTCCTTAACCCAAAACCTGCCAAAATAACCCAAATTCATTAATTAATTAACAATAATAATGTTGCTTCAATTTGACCAAATTGAGGACATCAAAATGCATCAATTGAGTGTTTTAGCGTCAAATTAAAGGTGAAATTTATTGAGAATATATACTAAAATTGGCAATTGACAGTCGCCAGTTTTCTTCTAAACCAATCATGTAACGTTCCCTTAGCAATTCTTAATGTTTATCTCAATGTCTGATTAAAAATAGTGAAAATTTTTCACTTCCCAAGTTCCCTAATAGTGAACTTTAGGAACCTAAGGGCTACATTACTCAAAACAGTCCAAAACCCCATTTTTGGGACTCTGGTAATCGATTACGCAATTGATTACCATGCACCTGTTAGCATAATTATGCAGAATTTGGCCTGTAGGCCAACTTTCACACTACCTAACATGCCCGTTTTAACTCCAATTGCTATGAAACTTTATGGGCACTATATTTCCCTCATTCCGGCCCTACTGGCGCAGTCCATACTAGAAAATTCCAATGTATGAAAAAGTTACACGCTAAAATGCATTTTGACTAAACATTGAGCTATACCATACTCAAAACCAATCGAAGACACTCCAAAGCAAACAATGGCCATTCACACAATGTTCTAAATGACCTTGGGGACCTATAGGTACCCTTCAGGGATTCTAGTTTCCCCCGGATCTCCATTTCACCTATTCAGTTGCTAAATTAACCTTTTTTTTCACCTAGGTATGCAATGAATAACTTCATCCAATATCAAATTATCCATTCTATCATTATCACACTAATCATAGAATGGACCAATGTTATACACCTATGTAATCACAATTCACCTATCCATTATAATTCACCATAAGTCTATAGCTTCGTGCCATAAACAGTCAAGCATAATCTATTAATCATTAATCTATAGTGCAAGCAATGCCTCAATGCCTAACATAGTCATCATTGACGAGCAACATATCACATACATGCATATACACATTCAAATCATTAGCATCATAGCACCAATAACTCAAACTTACTATATATATATACACACATGATTTCATGCATACATTAATCTTCCAAATCTCCTTTATTGGCATTGACTCCCTATTAGCCCTATTTAGTGCTCGTCTCTGTGGTGTCTATAAACAACCTGTCACTAGTCACTTAAAAAAGCACAACAAGGAGATGAGTGATTGAAACTAAGAATTAATACAAAAACATATGAACATATACTAGGAAAAGCATAATCTAGCTACCTTGGTAATTAAATACTTCCTTATTAATTATAATCATCACCCACCATTATACTTAGAATTACCTCTTACCTCTCATACTTGGCTACATCATTCACGTCTAAATTATTATTTCCACATCTCATTGTTTCAATCAAACATTCAACCACACCATCTCATTTAACTCATGCATGAATTAGTATCCATGGCGCCTAATTATGCCAACAATCTCCACGAACATGCCATCCTATTCACATCAAAACTATCACTTGGCCATCGCCCACACATAATCTTATACAAACCAATGTAATGTCATTTACTTCTAGTTAATTCATCTAATTTATAATTATCAACACTTATACCATATATTATCATCACTACAACTCCATCGGGCTATCGAATATCTCATACACACACATATATATATATATAGAAGTTCATGTAAATTCTAACACGACATTCAATGTAATAGTCACCATATCATCATCAACAGGAGATCAAATCATGCAAAGCGCAACTAACTCTCAAACATAGTATAATGACTCACTAGTATCCATATACTAAAAGGATCGGCTTTTAGCTGGGGTCGTACTTGACACCCCGTGAACCCGACTTGGTCCATCGAACCCTACTTGGCTCTCAACCTCAACCACTAGGTCCTACTTAACCACTAGGTAGCTCAACTGGGTCTTGTTTGATCATGAGAGCCAAAAACGAGGGGTAAAATATACCATCAGCCATCCCAACCACATAAATCACATATATTTATCTCTTTATTTAAATGGCACAAAGGCCTCATTTTCAATAAAAGGGCAGCTAACATCAGGGCGAGCACTCAGACCCGACCCAAACATATAACTCATAATTAATTAATAATCATCAAATAATCAATAATAACTAAAAATACCAATCATTTAAATAAAGGGGGCGGCAACACAAACCCGATTCACCAAAACGAAATCTCAATCATATTGGTCACCACCATCAAGGCACAATAACCATAGTCATAACCCAACAAACAGTTCAATTTATCATTTTCAACTCATCATAACATATCAATATTATAATCATCATCAATTAATCACTTTTATCTTATCAACTCATAGCAACTTATCATACATTATAATAGTAACATTTTTCATGAATTACATACAACAATAAGACTCATTCTCATTTTATCAGTTCATATCAACATCACCACTTTCAATATCACCATACATTTTCATATAAATCTCATCCATATCGCCTACAAATCATCATAAGTCATAAGCTTTTAAAAGTCACCAGTCTTCTCATTTCATAATTACCTCATTATTTTATTTCATGATTACATATAATTATGTTATAATTTTTAGCTTCATCAGATTCCCCTATCAATTTGATCTGGTCTCGATACCGGTACCGAGGGCAGATAGGTAATTGCATCTGCTCTCACTGTGCTACCGGTCTCACAGGTATACATCAAGACATGAACCCGTATGAGGGGCTTTCCACACCGATTTGCCTAGGTTCATACCCTGTACACCGAAAAGCATCTATGTCACCTGACAGAAGGTACAAGGTACAGTCACAAGGGGAATTCACGGGAGACGCGGCTCTCTCTGCATCGTGTGTCAGAATCGTACACTAAGTAGTGTACTATTTATCCTTGGCTTAATTGAACAATTGATTCTCCATGATTCATCTATAAATAGCCCAATAACATATCCAGAAAACATTACGTTATCCTTATTTTCTATTCATTATTACATTGCTCAAGTTTCCCTTGAATTCTTATTCTCTTCACTGACTTGAGCGTCGGAGAATCTTCACGGGTGGTACCACCTTTCGCCCTTCTTCAGCGTGAAAGCTTGGTATGAAGGATCCCCAGAACAACAAAACCAGATTCTCCCATTGAGAGTTCAAATTATAATACCGGATACCCACGGTACCGTTATATAAACACTTGTATCATTTATTTTTATGGTTGATCCCCACTCTGGATCCTTGACCCCGGATCAGACTAGTTCATAACTTGTATGTCATAATTTAAAATCAACGTCAATTTACATCATTTCACTCTTACATTTATATAGTTCACATATATGAATTCACATTCATCATATTTATATATTCATGTATATGTACCAACTTGGTTCCACCATTTACTTTATAATTTACCATTCATATGTTTATGCCTTTTTATCATATCACATTACTTTTCTAATTAGAATTTATTTGTCACTCCTACCATTTGGTTTTCTAAATTTCCCCAACAACCATTACTATTAATCATATGTCATCTTATTAATCTACCTCACATTCTCCATTCTTACTATCTCTAGCCACTAAAGTTTCACTTAATTCATAACTCGTCATGATTCAGAATTAGAATCCTTCTATATATATTTAATTTATCACCATCCTTTAATGAATCGTCCTAGGTTATTAAAGTCAATTTAAACCAATTCATAGCGGTTATAACATACCATTTTCCTATACACCAATGGCGCAAACAATTTCTATATTAACCTTAACCCAGTACACTCCCTTACCTCAACTCTGCACTTTTGAATCTTCGAATCAATCACCAACTTTGCTAATTTTGCCAAAATTCTAAAAAGATCATGAATTTACAAATGACGATAAATGTGGAACTTATAAACTTATAACCCACTCAATAAAGTAAACTCCAAATTTCATTTTGAGGTTCCCGAAGCTTACCGTTTTCACTTCTGCTTCTCGGTTTCAAGCTCTGTTATACTTAACGACATCTGACCTTTGCTTTGTCACCTAGCAACCCCGTAATAAGTACCCACTAGCTGATTCTTGACACCCATAATAGCACACATCATTATCAAGCTCCCAATTGCTATGAAAACCAAAAAGGAAAGCCCTTCCCCAAGAATACCCTAATTCTGCCCAGAAAGAGAAAAGAGAGGAAAAATGAAATTGAAACCATCTATGAACTCACCTCCTTCCTGAGATCATAAAAAACGCAATCAATTTTAGCTTTCGATGAAGGAATGACCTTCGATTTGGCTCTGTAAAGCACACGGCAATGGCAAACTCATTTTCCTTTCTTCTCTGTTTCACGCTCGTTCATAAGTGAGAAAGAAAAGCTTAGCCATTTGTTTTTAAAGCACAAGGGTAAATTGGTCACTTTACATCTCTTTTTATTTTCATTTCCCTTTTCCCTTTTTTAAATTAAACATATTCTACTCTTACCAATGGTAAATCAATAAATTACTTTCATAATTTAATTTAAATCCACCTCTTTAATTAAACATTTCTAACTAATTAATTTGATCTCGTTTACAAATAACTCCTTCAATTTATTTAATTTAATTGACAATATATTTAAATAATTTTATATATTAATTTTCAATTATGTAAATAATTAAATTTAATACCTGAGATGTTATAAATCACCCCAACCTTTTTCTCAAAGGAGAAACCATCTTTAGCCTACCTTCAGCAAAAGTGCATCTTCAACACCTTTCACCTTAATTACCTCCAATCGTACCATCTCTTCCTTCATCACTATATCGTCAAAGCCAAACATGGTCTTGTAAGGATCCTCCACCGCCAACTCTAGTCTCAAAGATATTCCTTCTTTGTCCCTAGAACCATTAATGTCAAACTCATGAATCAACTCAAATTCGTGCGAGTTTATTATTCTACCAAAGGAAACCAGTTAACTCTTGCATAAAACTATGGCTCTTCAAAGTCGTCTAGGTGATATATGTTAATTTTAGGTTATCTTTTATGTAAAATTTACCTTTGAATTAGTATTTAATTAGTCATTTAATTAAGAAAAATAATTATCATTGTGTTTAGTTGAAGCATTGCTACTATTTTAACTTACAAACCACTTTTGATGTGTTTTGATGGGTTGGAGGCTTTAAAAATGCCTTGGGAAAGAAATAAAGAAATAGATAGTTTCATGTTTTGTCAACTTTAGATTGTTAATCATAAATCCATTCATGCCACTTCATTCACTATCGGATCGAGCTAAAATTTTGATAGTAATTCAGTTCTTCATTTTGTCCGATTAGATCTTATCTTAGACATTAAAGACTTTTAAAATGTATAAAGTGGAGTTTCTAGAAAAGTTAGATTTTGGTTGCAAGGGGCTGTCGCCCCAACATCCATTATGGCACTCTAATGACAACCTATAATTTCGGTCTAGAGCCCTAATGCCACATTCACAGCCAACATTTCCTTCCTTCATGTTTGTGTTATATAAAATGGTTTAGGTTAGTTTGTAGGTCATTTTGGAGCATAAGAGGCTAGGGACACTGTTTGGAGCTACTCCAGCTTTGTGGGAAGGTTTGAAGATGGGAAATTTATTATGGTTTCCTTTTCTTTTCTCTTGCCTTTATTGATCTTATTGTTTTTCTTTTGATTTTAGGGTAGTCATCATGATAATGTATGGTAGACCATTTTTTATTATGTTTGGTGTAGCTCAATCCCTATCTAGCTATGTATTGGATATTTTATATGATTTATGCACTTTAATTAATATTAGTGTTTTGTTTCATATGTTTAATGTATGTTTCAAATAGGAGAACGTTTTGCGTGTGTGTTTGGTGTTTCCTAAGAGGTTGAAGAACAAAATACCCATTATATTCTTTGTTTAGGGATAAAGTTGAATTTAATGGTTGTTAAGGTAATATCAAATGCAAGGATTTTCATCAAATAGCTAAGTGATCAATGTTCGAGGAAAAGACTTAGGATCTATTCATCAAAGGATTGGGTTAGTGAATTTTATATCGCATTGACTTGATTGAATTGTACAATTATACTAAGTAGGATAACATGCTTGAGAGAGAGGATGATTAAATCTTTTGTTTATATTTACTTCTATTTTTATATTTTTATCATCATTACACCATCATCCTCTGTAAAATTAACCACCATTTATGAATATTTGTGAATATATTGTATATAATTTAAAGTAATTCTACATGTATATAGAGTATTATTTTATTAATTACCAACAAGTCCTTGTGGATACGATACTCAAATACTTGTCGAAAATGCAATGAATATTTGACAAGGTCCCAACACTCGGCTAAACTAGTGTGGACTCACGAGTTTATACTAATTCCACGAGTCCATGGGTCACAACTAATCTTTTTTAGAAAGTCCTAAAAATGACTCTGTTTGTATCCAAACCCTAATTTTATGTATTTTCCTTTTCTACAACTATGTTAGAGCTTCTAATTTTGTCCTTGATTCCTTTCTTATTTTATGTGTTCTTCCCTTCATCTAGTCGTATCTCTACCAGTGTTACTCATGTTGCTACTGATGTTAGCTGCTCGCACCTCTGCTGACCTTAAAAGTATTAAGAATTACACTATTTTGTTATTTTATGTTTGAATATTATTGTTTTAGTATTTTATGACTTTTTTTGCTAGACGGATGTAATTTAAGTTATTTTAATATTATTTCAATAATAGGTAGATTCTTACAAGTTTATCAATTAACTTTAAATTCGAGTCTACAAGACCTAAATGAGTCTATCTAGATTTGAGCTAAACAATCTGAGTCATGTCTTCCACGTGAGGGAAGAAATTCCACAATGTCAATGGTGACGATGATGTCCTTGTCAACAATAGCATCTTTGGTGCCTGAATCAAAGTGGGGGGAATCATAGTTGAACTTGTAAGAAGAGTATCAAATGATGCCACTTTGAAGGAAAGATATGAGTTAAAACAATTTTTTTTAAAAAGGAAAAATATGGTATTACTAATACGGGTCAATAAGTATAAAAGATAACCTGGATTAATAAGTGGAGATAAATATTTCAAAGGAATATATTTATGTCTTTTAAGGTTTCTACGGTAGAGTGTAATTTTAATTTCTCTCTTGACTAAGTGTAATTGCAACAAAATTTAAGGGTTGTTGTAATTTACCCCAACCATATATTGCTGTCCAAAAACGTTATTAAAAAAATTTACATATGTTTCTGTTTCTACCGAAAATAACCGAAAGATATGTAATTTTAATCTTAAACCTTTATATACGATACTACATTTTCCAAATAAGTTAATTTTAAACCTGTAATAATATTGTTAAAAAAATTGGCAGCATATTTAAATAATTTATTAATCTTTCATTAAAAAACACGATTGCTATAATTTTTTGTAAATTACGAGTATTATCATTGCTAGTTACATAGATACCTTTAATATATAGATTGTAAAATAAGAACCTTATTCAAATTGCAAACTATAATTTATTATATCGCACAAAAAACACACTATTAGTCCGTATAATACTTTTTAACATTTTGTTACAATAATAGGTTTTCTTGATTTACTTTTTTTTTCTATAATAGTATTATCTTATTTAACATTTCTCTCTTATAAGTATATGTACTTTATTATATTTAGAATTATTAAGGATGGTAAAATAGGTCTGACTGTTGGACTAGCCTGTCAAAATAGGTTGAAAGGTGGGTTTGGATAAACTTTTTAATCTATCAATCCAATTAGGGCTTACCATTTAGACCTACCAAAAAATACGTCAAAATGGGTATTTATTTTAATATTTATTGATAAAAAATTTTAAAAAAATATTATTTTTAATATACTTTTTAAAACCCAATTTATATTTAGGCAAATCTAAACAGGCTTAAAGTCTATTTGATTCGCAGTTAAGGAAATAAATTATAAAATAAAAAATTTAAATATAATATTGATTCCTTACGTTGTTTAAAATATTCAAAAATCTATTTAATCATAAATTTTTTTTTAGGTTAATCAAAACCTAACTAAAAAGCAAACAACTCCTTCTTTCTCACGTAAGCGGTCAACCCATGGCCATATAAGACGAAAGCAGGGAGAATTATGTGGGAAAGGATAATAAATCAGCAAAGTGAGATGTTTGGTTCTGATTTTGACAGAATAGATGGGTTTTGGGTTCTTACTTCTTAACATCCCACATGTGCTGGAAGCCAATAGTCATCATATAATTGATTGGTCATGCACATGGCAAGGGAATACAAATGAACTCTGCTGTAACTAACCCAACACCCATCAAGATTGGTTTAGGTGTTTAAGATTAAGCTTATTTTTTACTATTTAAATTTAAATTTTATCAATACCATAATTTATTTATAGATGATTTCTAAATATTAATACTCAATTCACTTGAACCTTTTCCCATAAAAATCAAAAGAGCTAGCTAGGAAAATAGGGTTTTGTAGAGAGAGATGTCATGCACCTATTTAATGGTTACGGATTCATTTGAATGGAGATGAGAACTAAGAAAGGAAATGAAAAGAAGAATGAAGAAAAGAAATAAAATATATTTTAACTTTTAATTATTAGTAGTTATTTTTTGTATTGATAAGGAGAACAAATGTGATTATTATTCCAATTTGGTACTCACCATTCCATGGAATACAAAATGGGTGGGTCTTGAGACATACATGGTTGGCTGAGGCCTAGCCATTTTCAGAACAACTGATATGCAGTGTTAAAGGGTGTGATGTATAGTGAACCTCACAACTTGTGTATGCTTCAATTGGCAAAGCTAATTAAAAAATGTGTATTATACTAACTAAATGATCAATTATGGAGATTTTTGTAGTGGCTAACTTTGTCCTCTTGTAACTATCTATGAGCACAACTTGTACTCTTTAATTTCGTGTCTTAAAATATTTATTTGCCTTTTTTTAAAAAAATATCAATTACAGTTAAAATGAGTTTAAAATGAGTTTAAAATTGATAGAAAAATTGTTGGCATCATTAAAATTTTATTTAAAGATTATATTTTGAAAAGTATTTATATATATTATTTATTAAATTATTCTAATATATTTTGTTTAATATATGTAGTTTAATCATAACTATAATGATGCAAATTTTTTTAGTAATGAAAGGAAACACATTTACACACACACAAAAAAATCATTTACTAACAGTTTATTTGTTGGGTTGCCCATATATTAATTTGTTAGTATAGGCATTAACTTATACTGTTAACTATATGATTTATTATAATAGTTTGTTAACATAAAAATATGTTGATACATAGCGTAAGGATAATACATTTTATTGCTAGGGTAAATTTTTTTTCCTTGTTACAATCATTTTAAAAAATTATTATTTACTAACATATCAAATTTTGAAGTTGTTAAAAAATTATTTGTTGATATAATCTTTAACTAAAAATAAATAAAGTATTAATAAAGTAACTTAGATTTACATTAACAATTTAATGAATTATGCTAATCAATATTTTTGTTCATATAAAGTTGAATTACTTTATTATTACATTAAATTGTTAATATAATATTTTTATATTATTAGTAAAAATCTAAATTATTTTTACCAACACTTTATTTTTTATTAGTTAAAGGATATAATAATAAATATTTTCCTAACGAAATCTAATTTTGTGTTAGTAAATGATAATTGTTAGTGTAGACTTAAAACGATTATACTAATAACATAACTTTTATTATGAAAAATCTATATTAACAGCAAGAACTAACCAAAAAAATAAACAAAATATGCTAGTAAATCAATCTTTTCATTATAACTTGTTCCGATTTTTAGTTTCAAATCATTGAAAAAAATCCCATGATCAAATGATTTTTATTTTCTTTTTAAATTTGTTTTTGAAAATAGAAGTCACCCAATCCTTTTCATATTTTGTTAATTAATATTACATTGATTTTAAATATAAGTAAATTTAATGAAATTTATTGGTCTTATAATATAAATAAAATTATATTTTTTAATATTGTTAAATATTTATCTACTAAATATGTCATCTTGTATTTTTAACACAACCAATGCTCTGTATCATAAATAATATTAGGAGTATTTTAAGATATTACATCAAATATTTGATAATATTAATACAAATAACTACTTCCAACCATTATTCTTAATATGTGTACAAATAAACTTTTACTTATATTTAAAACTGGATATTGTAATTACCAAAAATAATAGAGGTTAAAGATTGATGCAAACTACCCACTCTTACTATTTATAATTTCAAGTAGAGTAAAATTAAGTTGAAGTATGTAACAGTCTGATTTTAATTATTGGTTAATTTTATTAATCAAATAATTAACTTAGGAGTGTTTAATTAATTAATGGCGGTTGCGTTAATTATTGGTTAATTTTAAAATGAAACATTATTTTTTATAATTTTACAAATAATAAAGGACATTAATTCTCCTCTTTTTAAAACTACTAATTTTATAATTTTGATTTTTATAAATAAAATCGCATGTTAACTATTTTCTAAAATGTAAATTGCTGTGTTAGCATGTACAAACGCAGAAATGTAAACTAGTTTGGTATAACTAAATTATGTTATATTGTTGAAAACGGTAAATTAAAAAAATTGATCATTATAGGTCAAATTAAATTTGTCTTTGATTATTAAAAGGGTAAGATATTTGAATGTTAATAATATTTAAATATAATAATAATAACAAACAAATAAAATTAATTAGGGGAGATAAAACCAAATAACCAATATTAATAAAAGTAGTTAAAGAATAGTTAAATGTATTTAGTTTTTTAAAAATTAATATTCCATTATAATTTTATTCTTATAAGCTTAATTAAATGTCATTGATGGTTGTGAGTATATTTAATAATGAATTATTCAGTGTGGGGATAACAAGAAATTATATACCAACAAATATTTTTCTAACGAAATCTAATGTGTTAGTAAATGATAATTGTTAGTGTAGACTTAAAACGATTATACTAATAATATAACGTTTATTATGAAAAATCTATATTAACAGCAAGAACTAACCAAAAACTAAATAAAATATGTTAGTAAATCAATCTTTTCATTATAACTTGTTCCGATATTTACTTTCAAATTATTGAAAAAAATCCCATGATCAAATGATTTTATTTTCTTTTTAAATTTGTTTTTGAAAATAGAAGTCACAAAATCCTTTTCATATTTTGTTAATTAATATTACATCAGACTTCAAATATAAGTAAATTTAATAAAATTTAATGGTCTCATAATATAAATAAAATTATATTTTTTCAATATCATTATCTTGTATATATTTTTAACACAACTAATGCTCTGTGTCATAAATAATATTAGGAGTATTTTAGCATATTACATTAAATATTTGATAATATTAATACAAATAACTACTTCTAACCATTATTCTTAATATATGTAAAAGTAAACTTTTACTTATATTTAAAATTGGATATTATAATTACCAATAATAGAGGTTAAAGATTGATGCAAACTACCCACTCTTACGGTGTCAATTATTTATAATTTTAAGTAAAATAAAATTAAGTTGATGTATGTAACATCTTGATTTTAATTATTAGTTATTAATCAAATAATTAACTTAGGAATGTTTAATTAATTAATGGTGGTTGCGTTAATTTTTAAAATTTATCGGGGTCAGTTTTGGGTAACCTGAAGTTACCCGATTGGTTATAGAAATTAATTAACTGAATGAATAGAAGGACGAAATTACCTTCCTTTTACTAATTTCCAATTCACTCTCTTTTCCCTCAATTCTTTCTAGTTTTCCCCCATGTGCATGTTTAGAAGAAAAGAGATTCACTTTCCTTCACCACCTCATTCCCATCATCTTCTTCCAATTCTTCATCAAGGTAAGGCGAGGATTCAGGTTCTTTTTATCTATTTCTCTATCAGGTAGAAATATGAGGCTTTGGCTTCTTCAATTTCTCATATTGCTAAGGTAAAACTCCCATGAACCCTACTTCGGTCCTTGTTTGTCCTTGAACCCCTCCCCTCATTCTTAAATTCTTCTAATTCCATGCTTGTGGTGAGTTTTGAAGCTAATTAAGAAGTATGGGCAGCAATTTGGAAAGTTGAGGTTTTACTAATCTGATTGTTAGAAAGGTAAATTCATGACCAATTGTCTCATTTGGCTTTGTTCCACAAATTTGAGTATTAACCCTTCAATTTATATGGCTAAGAGTCACTTTGGGACCATCTTGAATATATGGGAAGCTTTAGAACATTAAGGATTGATGTTTCAAAACCGGTCGGTGATGTTTAGTAAGTCGTAATACTCTAAGCCTTCACTATTTTGTCGAATGGTTAATATTTACAATGTTTTGGGTTTCCGATAACTTAGAAACTAGTTAAATTATATGGGTTCGGGTGGTCTATTTATTAATCAGTGGATTTTGATAATTATTTTGGTGTAGGTTTTGATTCTGAAATATGACTAGAAGAGTGGTTTTGGAATCAAGAGTTTGGATTCCAGGTAAGGGAAACATTATATTTTAAATGTATAGATTATGAACAGATAGGAGTATACATGCATGCTTATGTTTAATGATTTATGATGCTTTGATGAGAATTTATGATGATGTCGATGTTTGGATGGTGATATACCCCTTTTGTTATTATTGTTATCTTGATTGATAAATTCTTGAATGCATTGGATTTCGTTCATATATATATATGTGTTGGTGTTAACTTGATGATTAAGATATTGATTGCATGAGGTTGCAATGAGTGAGTATAATGGTTGATTGTATTGTATTGGTGATGATGTAATAATCTTGAGGTAGCTTGGATAATATTGTGAATGGATTGTAATTAACCATTACATGTTATGCTTGAGATGAAACAAAATATGGACCCTTGGTGATGGTAACCAAGTGGTGGCCCCAAGTGATGGTAATTAGGTGAGTCATGATGATTGTGATTGGTTGTGACATAACATTTGCATTAAAAGATGCACATAGGACTACAAGGGCCTGTGATGTTAGCCCAGATAGGAGGGTGGCCTTTGGATAGGCAAAGACCCTATGTGGTCCCTTTGGATTCCACAGCCGCCTTGGATTAGGTTCAAGGCTGACCCATAACACCTGAGTTAAGTTGTCGTTGTCACTAAGAGTGACTGGTGTTGCATTATGAGTGAGCAGTTCAGGACTGGTAAAAAGAATTGATTATATATTGAGAAAAATTATATACTACAGTATATTTCCCATCAATAGAGTCAGATCCACATGTATATGCATTTGCATATAGATATTAAGGTCGAGGTGCTGATGGGCAGCTTATGATATGCATTATTATGATTGATGCATTTATGATGATGCAAACATGTTAAACGACAATGTGAGTGATGATGATTTATGTATCGATATGATGATTGTAGAGCTGGGTAGGTATTAGTATGTACAATAGTAAGATCCAGTTCAATACCTGTCATTTAACATATATATGCTCACCCATAAGTATTGTTTTTCAGTGGATTTGGACTGTAGCAAGGAATGGTGATTAGCCATGTGGATGTCATTGTGCTCATGGGAACAAGTAGTGGATATATGTATATATGTGTGGATATTTGTATAGTTGATATTTTGTGTCTTGGCCGACTCCTGATATGTATATATTTGTATAATAGACTAGGTAGTTGACGACCTTACTAGAGGTTTAGAATTGATTTTGATATAATCTTGTGAGTTTTGATGATGTTGATATGCATGATGATAGATTAGACTTGGAAAAATCATGGATGAATCCATGGTGAATAAAATGATAGTGAATTATGCCCAAGAATTATTCATGTGTTGTGTTATATTGCAAGGATTACATTATGGGCAGGTGTTGTTGCCTAACATAAGTGATATATATTATGGGGATGGTGTTTGTGAAATAAAGCATAGATACTTTCATTGAAAATCTAATTGGATGTCATATAGTTTCATGGTGAAGTTCATGCATAATGGGAACTGAACAGGTCAAAATGGGATCTATGAAGTTTTGGAACTTCTAGATAGGCCTAATAGCTTATATTTGGTATTTAGAGTGTGTAATGATTAGAATGGTCTAATTTGAATGAGAAATGATAGGTCAAGTTAGGTGGAAATAGCTTAAGTTGGCCAAATTGCATTTTTGTTCATAACTTGCTCATTTTTAGGAATTTTAGAGCGTGGCTTGTTGCCACAGGCCATAAATGGTGTGAATCAAGCGGTGTTAAAGTTTAGTGGTGTTTGAAAGTCAAATGGATAAAATAAGGTGTGAGGAAGTTGGCCTAGAGGCCAAATGCTACTAATCGTTCAAGTGAGCCCAATCTCACTTGAATGAGACTGTGAAGGAAATGGAAGGTGGTCCCTGGGTGATTCTCGCTCGAGCAAAATCTCACTTGAGTAAGATTCAGCAGGTTGGATTTAGTGGATTTTCGCTTAAACGAGGATACCCTCACTTGAGTGACACTTAAAAAGGAAGGCTCTGACTCATTTTCGCTCAAGCGGGACATTCTCACTTAAGTGACATAAGGCCTTCGCTCAAACGAGCAATTCTCACTATTTTTTATTATTATCTGAGCGTTAGGCGCTCACAATGCAACCCATACTAATGTAATTTTCTTTTTTGTAGACATATTCTCCATAAAAGACTCATGGGTATATACAACATAAATCTTTTCCAACAAAATTTGTGTGTGCACTTTAGGAGAATTAAAGATTAATTTATAATTTATAAATAAAAATATTAATTTTAAAATATTAATTTTTTAAAATAAAACATTAATTTTTATAATTTTACACGTAATAAAGAACATTAATTCTGTCTTTTAGAACTATTAATTTTATAATTTAATTTTTATGAATAACACCGCATTTAACTATTTTCTAAAATGTTAATAATATTTAAATATAATAATAATAACAAATAAATAAAATTAATTAGGGGAGATAAAACCAAATAACCAATATTAATAAAAGTAGTTAAAGAATAGTTAAATGTATTGAGTTTTTTTTTTAAAATTAATGTTCCATTACAATTTACTATAATTTTATCCTTGTAAGCTTAATTAAATGGCATTGATGTATATTTAATAATGAATTATCCAGTGTGGGGATAACAATTTCAGTATCAGTATCAGTATCTTAACTCTCTCTTTATATGTTACATTGTTTCAATGAAGATATGATATTATCTCTCTTGGTTCTAGTAGGGAGTTAGGAGTCTTTATATCTAATCTCCAGTTATCACACTGATCTAACACATTAAGATGAAAGATGGTGTCATTGATGCAACAAATCCGGAGCCATTAACTTGGTGTGAAAATGCTGAATTATTATCGACTTATTGTGTGACTCTCAGAGGATTTATTTTCTTTTGGCAAGCGCACCAATCGTTAAATTTGTAATATATTTGATCGTTCCTATAGGGATTGTGGTAATTACCGTAATCTTAGACTAGTACAAGCTGAACCAACGCAAGCAGATGCAATTCATTCTGTTTTTCTGTTGTTTTAGATTTTCTATGTTTTTGTATTTTCAGAAGTAGTACAAAATGTGAAATGTGATTAATGGATGATAGGTTAGGATTACTTCAGCTTACAACTTCATCAAGAAACATGCAATCGAGGTTCAATTAAACTTCAGATGCAAGAGGACAATTCACAATTGGTTAATCCCTAATTCCTTAGGTGACTAACACTAATTCCTAAGCATTAAACCCTAATCCCTTAGGTCTTCAATTACAGAGAAATCTAATGCGAAATTAGGGGTTGAACCCTAACTATTCACTTAATTACTAGGCCTGAATTAGTTAGGAAGCTAGAAGTTACCTAAGCCTCAACCATGATTCCTCACTAGTGAGTTTCTTCATTTGGATCTGAATTTGTCAATTCAGCAGAGTGGATCGATTTCTCAGCTTGTTCTCCTCTTGTTTCAGAAGATAATTTCCTCAATGCAGCTTCAAGATTCCATCGGAAGCTTCAGCAATTCCAACCCTAGGGGTTTAGAAACCCATTGAAATGGATTCTGTCGAAGGAATATGGAGAGACATGGACGAGAGAATTTAGAGAGAGAAAAGAATTAGAGAGAGATTGGAAATGAGAAAATGAATCGTGTTATTGCTTCTGTGTGTGTTCTGTACTCGTCCACTCCTTTACAGAGTATGTACAAATATATATATAGGCATCTAGCTAACTAACTTAATTAATTACAAAGGAAACTTAATTAACAATTAAACTGACTAATCTAAATACATAATTACAAGTAAATAATTAATTACACTCAATACTTAAATTACTAATGTACAACAGCAAACGCAAAACAGAAATAGCACAACATTTCGTTTAGAGGGAACAACAGCAAGTTAAATAACCACCTTCACACTTGAGCGTGAAGGGCTCGCGCTTAAGCGCACTTGAGATTATTACTGCATTGTATCGTCATACTTGAGCGTGAATATGGGACGCTTGGGCGTGAGTGTTGTGGTGAAGTCACGCTTGAGCGTGAGTGATACTCGCTTGAGCGTGATCGTGTTTTCTTTTCTCTCTTTTTACGTAGATTGCATGGATTTCAAGCTTTAAGCGTGAAGCTTTCAAGCTTGAGCGTGAACTGCACCTGCACATGCAAACAAATAAATTCCTAGCGTATGTACGCTGGTTGTCCAGCGTATGTAAGCTAGGTTAGTGAATTTATAAATAAACAAATTTTCTTAACTAATTATTATTTTTAATCATTTTCTTACATAATTTAAACACTTTTGAAATAAATAAATAAAATAAGAATTATTGACAATTTATTAAACAATAGTGCCAAACTTAACAGTATTTAATGAAATAAGTTAAATTAAAGGTGAAATTATTAAGTCTTTTCAAGACTTATCACATCCCCAAACTTAAAACTTGCTTGTCCTCAAGCAAAGACTTAGATTAATTAAATCAATTACACTTACTCAAAACAATCAACCTTTCCTTAACTTAAATCATACCATAATTATTGAATACCAAACATGCTTTCTTTCGTAAATTCTAAAAATATAATTACTCACACCTTCTTTGGGAAACAAGTTGGTGATACTTCCTCACTGGATTCGTGTTTCACTCTTCTCTCAGTGTATAGGGTAATTGCATGCACTCATCACCTGCATAATTGTTAGATCAACATAGGCTTGCAACAGTTCTAAATATCATGACATATGCTAACACAATTGGATCAGTAAGGGCTTTTTAAGCTTGTAATGGGGATAAGCTACAGGCTCTATTTTTGTTCTTCTAGTCAATGTTGGGTTAAAAGATGTGCCCACTGATGCCTTGCCTCAATCTTAACTTAAATGCCTTTACTAACTAGCTCTCTTTCTTTCATTATTTTTCAGATGAAGGTTGCTTTGTACTTCTTTCTCTTTCAGTCCTTTGGACTCTTTCTTTCTTTCTTTTCTTCCATCTTTTTCAATTTTTTTTAATACCATTTTTTTGTGGTTCTTTGCACCTTTGCTTTGTTGATTTTTCACTTTTCTTTTGCTTTTGCTGTTCTTCCTTTCATTTCTCAAAATCCTCATCTATAATTAAGGTCAGAGTGTGTCCTTTAATTGCTGTTAGGCACACTCTTCATCCCCAAACTTAGAACTTGCTAGTCCCTAGCAATAAGATAAGACTCAGTAATCCATCAGTGGTACATCCAGGGATAATTCACTTGGTTTTTCTTAGATAAATAGGCTTGTAAAGTTAGGTTCATAAGTAGAATGAAAGGGTCTCAGGCTCAAACATAATCATTAGGTCAAAGGATAATTAATAATATTTAGGATGGCTAAATTTGGCCCTGGCTAAATTAACAAAGAAGGCCTTCATCATTTTCAATTGGCAAACAAATAATCATTTAGCAAGCACTAAAGCAAATTCTGTCTCACTAACAATAATGCAGGCACACTCAGAAAAAGAATTAATAAAGGCTCAAAAGCTAATAAATTATAGGTAATCAGCCAATCATGTCCCCAAATTTAATGCAAGATTATAAATTTAGATTGCTAACTAGCATGGTGAATATATAAATAATACAGGATTAAAAATAGTTATGGACACGGATCATGAATCAAGAAATGCAAATTAATTAATTTATCCAATTAAAGCCTGAGAATCAGTAAATTTTAAATTATTAAGATGGATTCTAAATTAAACATAATTAACATAGTTTATCAATCAATGAGACGAAATGATAGATTACTTCTCTTTTTACCTGAATGGCAGTGAATGGTGATGAATGGTGTGCACGAATTTAACAATAAAATTCAGAAAAGAAATAACAACAAACAACTTAACATAGAAATAAAGTTCCATTACACTGAAAAGAAAATACATTGTTCAAGAGAATATTTAAACAAAGTCATTACAACTTGAAAATAGCAAAATAACACATAAACAAAGTAAAAGATCAGTCATCCTCTTCTTCATTTTCTTCATTCATAGACTCATCATTATCTTGCTCAGGGTAGGGTGGAAATTCAGCTGCTAAGGGTGTGTCATCAGGGGGAATGGTGAATCCAATGGAAGCCAACCATAAATCTCTGTTAGGTGGAATTCCCATTTCTTCAGTGTGATCCACATTCAATATGGTGGAAATCTTTCTCAGCATAAGATCACGGTTCAGGACCACATCATAGGTTCCTAGCTACATTTTCTTCATAACCTGAAGTTCCTGCATTACCATGGAATTATCAGAAGAAGTACCTGCTCCTGTTGGAGGTGGTGGTGTAAAAGATGTTGGTTTAGGTTGTCTGGGACGCTTTGACTCTTGAGGCATAAAATTGTCAATGTGGTTTATCACCCATTGCTTAGCCATAATCCTTTCAGGCTTTACCTTTATTAGTTCTTCATAATTCAACCTAACCTGATTCTTTTTGGCCAACAAAGTAATAACATAGCAATATGGCAGTTGGAGATTTTTTTTCAAGGTTTTTCATCATCTCCTCCAATATTAACTCACCCAAATTAACATACAGGCCTCTCATTAAACAGTAAATCAACACCAACCTCTTAATAGAAATCTCAGTAGCATGAGCCATGGGTTGCAGGGATGAAAGAACATAGTGGCACCATAAGAGGGGGAGATGATTCAAACAACTCTTCCTGACACTTTTTGGTGCACCATTTGCTTTTGTTATATATGTAGCTCCTTGTTCACAACACTCCTCTAAAATTTCTTTCCTAAGATTTTCATTTTCAGCCCTATGAAAGATATCTACTTTCCATGTGTAGTTACATCCTTCCTCATCCAATATAGGTACTTTCAACAGCTTATTCAATATGTGACCAGTAAGAGGAATGGTGACTCCTCTCAAGAAGGAAGAAAAAGGAAACTTATCTTCCATAGAATGAGTCCTCAGATTGGCATAGAATTCTCTAGTGAGTTCCTGGTAACCATTGCCTAAATTCTCATTAAAGAACTGCCATCCCCTTTCAATCATAGCAGCTTTTACATTAAAATCAGAACAATTTTCTTCATCAAGGACCAGAGCTCTATCCCTTATTATTCCCCTATGTTAGAACTTATTCTCATAATCTTGGCGGCCTTGGAATCTCTAAACCTATACCCATCAAAACCCTCAACTGTCTGAGACTTCTTTTCTTCCTCAAGGCTTTTACTCCTTTCAGTTGATGGAGAATCAGGGATACTGATAGTAGCCACCCCTTTTCCTTTCTCTTTCAGGATTTCTTTCACATTTTCTATTTCAACACTTTTTCAAGTTTTCTACAAAGTCTTTGTGATCTTCTGATCATGGTGAGTGTTAATGATGGTATTTATAATGCCTAAGTGGATACAAATATACAAATAGCACAACCATAACAAAATGAAAATGTAAGATGAAAAGATATGATGGATGAAAGAAATTTAAAATTGAAACAGTGAACTATAACAATTCTAACTTAAAAGTGAAAGTAAGAACTGAAAAGATAGTACCTTTCAAAGAAATTAGAGACTGTGCCTTTTCCTCTTCAAAACCCAAGGTTCCAGCGTAAAGAGTTAGGGTTTGTACACTGAGAAGGTTTTATACTCTTAAACCCAATATCTGAGGTACGCGTAGCTACGCTGAAATCTTGATGTATAAACGCCTAAATTAAAACACACAGGTAGCATCAGGTATGAATCACGCTCAAGCGACCCATTATTCGCTTAAGCGAATTATATGCAAAGGAATGTCACGCTTAAGCATGAGAAACTACGCTCAAGCGATGAACTAACAGGTATCAGATTGCTTCAATGTAGCACTCACGCTTAAGCTTACAGCATCACACTTAAGCGAAAAATTTGGAACAGAAGTTTTCCAATTGCCTCAGCCTGATCACGCTCAAGTGTGAGCTTGGGGCGCTTAAGCATGGTAGTAATACACAAGTCACGCTCAAAGCGTGAAATTCTAAGCCCAAGAGTGGGTTTCATATCAGGCACCAGTGGCGATCACGCTCAAGCATGGATTTGGGCGCTCAGGCGAGGGACTTATACAAAAGAGCTCACACTCAAAGCGTGGGAATCAGTAGAAGACACAAAAAGCTCATGCTCAAGCATGAGTAATGTATGCTCAAGCGTGAGGGGCAACAGTTCCTGAGCTCGTTCAAGCGGCAAGATGGCACGCTTAAGCGCCAAGCGAATAGGCACACTTACAGGAGGAAAAATCACGCTCCAAGCGTAATTAAGTCACGCTCAAGCGCCACAGTATTTCGCTCAAGCGCAATCAAGTTCACTCAAGCGCCAAGGGTACCTGATTCTAATTCTAGCTAATGGATTTGCTAGTATGTACACTGGGAATTGAGCGTATGAACACTCAAACCTTATTCAAAAATTTACCAGTTTATTCATACCTTGATAAAAAAAATTTAGTTTTCTTTTATTTATTTCCAACACAAAACACAAATACAACAATCAAAATGTAGGGTTGCCTCCCTAAAGCGCTTCTTTAAGGTCACTAGCTTGACCTTTTGACATCTAAGAAGATGCCTGCAACAGCATGGAGGTTTTCTTCCTATCAAACTCTCCTCCAAAGTAGAGTTTGAGTCTTTGGCCATTCACTTTAAAAGTTCTATCAGTGGCTGGTTCTTTCAACTCAATTGCACCATGAGGGAAGACCTCATTCACAATAAAGGTCTGGACCATTTAGATCTAAGTTTTCCTGGAAAGAGTCTCAGCCTAGAATTGAACAACAAGAGCTTATCATCCTTTTTAAATTCTTTTCTATTAATCCACTTATCATGCCATCTCTTAGTTTTCTCTTTATAAATTGAGGCACTCTGATAAGCATTGAGCCCGAACTCCTCAAGTTCATGGAGTTTTAGGACTCTTTCCTCTTGAGATTGGTCAAAATCCATATTTAACAGCTTTGTGGCCCACCATGCCTTATGTTCTAACTCCACGGGGAGATGGCAAGCCTTATCATATAACAACTGATAAGGAGACATGGGAGTTTTAACTGCTGTCCTATAGGCCCACAATGTATCATTCAATCTCACAGACCAATCCTTCTTAGACTTCCCTACCATTTTCTCTAATATTCTCTTAATTTCTCTATTCGACAGCTCAACTTGTCCACAAGTTTATGGATGATATGGAGTAGATACCTTATGCAGTACCTCATAGTGTCTTAGGGCTTTTTCCATGATTCTATTGCAGAAATGTGACCCTCCATCACTAATGAGGACTCTAGGGACTCCAAATCTAGAGAAAATGTTCTTCTTTATAAACCTAAGCACCACATGTGTATCATTGGTTCTGGTAGGGATTGCCTCCACCCACTTGGAGACATAATCCATAGCAACAAGGATATATTCATTGGAGAATGACTTTGGGAAAGGTCCCATGAAGTCAATACCCCACACATCAAATAATTCCACAACTAAAATATTTGTCAAAGGCATGCCAGCTTTAGCAAAGAGGCCTCCACTTCTTTGGCAGTTATCACACCTTTACACATATACTTTAGCATCCTGAAAAATTGTTGGCCAATAAAAGCCACATTGTAACACTTTTGCTACTGTTCTGGAGGCACCATGGTGTCCTCTATAATAGGAGTCATGGCAGTGCCATAAGAGTCTTTCCTGCTCAGATTCAGGCACACATCTCTTGATAATTCCATCTACTCCTATCTTATAAAGAAATGGATCATCCCATAGAAAAGTTTTACTGTCATGAAAGAATTTTTTCTTCATTTGGGATGTTCACCCTTCAGGTACCACAGAGGCACTTTTAAAGTTAGCCATATCAGCATACCATGGCCCTGTGATAATTGCCATTAGCCTCTCATCTGGAAATTCCTCTTTAATCAAGATAGAATCAGATTCACCCTCCAGACGAGAGAGTTGATCAGCCACTGAGTTCTCCACTCCCTTTTTATCTCTTATTTCCAAATCAAACTCTTGGAGTAATAGAACCCATCTGATCAATCTTGGCTTTAATTCTTTTTTAGCTAGCAAATACTTAATTACTGAATGATCTGTATACACAATGACCTTAGCACCAATCAAGTAAGCTCTGAATTTATCAAATGCATACACCACAGCAAGCCTTTCTTTTTCAGTGGTGGTGTAATTTATTTGATTCTCATTTAATACTTTGCTAGCATAATAAATTACATGTGTTAATTTTTCTTTCTTCTGACCTAGCACAGCTCCTACAGCAAAGTCACTTGCATCACACATGAGTTCAAATGGTAAAGACCAATCAGGTGCTGCAAGGATTGGAGCTGTTACTAATCTTTGTTTCAGATTTTTAAAAGCCTTGACATAAATTTCATCAAAAGCAAAAGCATGATCTTTCACAAGTAAATCAGTCAAAGGCTTAGCTATTTTTGAAAAATCTTTTATAAATCTCCTATAGAAGCCAACACATCCTAAGAAACTCCTCACCCCTTTCACATTGATTGGAGGAGAAAGTTTTTCAATGATATCAATCTTGGCTCTATCTACTTGAATACCCTCAGCAGAGATTTTGTGGCCAAGGACTATCCCTCCTTTAACCATAAAATGACACTTTTCCCAGTGAAGGACAAGATTAGTCTCCTAACATCTCACCAGTACCTTAGATAGGTTGTTGAGACATATATCAAAACTATTTCCAAACATAGAGAAGTCATCCATAAACACCGCAATGAACTTCTCTACCATGTCCCCAAAAATTGCTAGCATACACCTTTGAAAGGTTGCTGGTGCATTACAAAAACCAAATGGCATACGCCTATATGCAAAGATTCCATAGGGATGGGTAAAGGCTGTCTTCTCTTGATCTTTTGGATCAACTACAATTTGGTTGTAACCAAAATATCCATCAAGGAAGTAGTAATACTCATGACCTGACAGCCTCTCAAGCATTTGGTCTATAAATGGTAAAGGAAAGTGGTCTTTTCTAGTGGAGTCATTAAGCCTTCTATAATCTATGCATATTCTCCAACCTGTAGTTGGTCTACTGGCAATGACTTCACCTTCCTCATTCTTAACAGTGGTCATCCCTCCTGTCTTAGGCACCACTTGGACTGGACTAATCCAAGCGCTGTCCGAGATAGGATAGATAATCCCAGCATCAAGAAGTTTAACCACCTCTTTCCTTACAACTTCTTTTATTATAGGGTTTAATCTTCTTTGTGGCTGAACAATAGGGGAATAGTCATCTTCCATTAAAATTTTATGCATACAAAATGATGGACTAATTCCCTTTAAATCAGAAATGTTCCAACCAATAGCAGACTCATGTTTTCTTAAAACCCCTATCAATTTTTCTACATCCTTATCTTTTAAATCAGCATTAATGATTACAGGATATAATTCATTATCTCCTAAGAAAACATATTTCAAATGAGAAGGCAAAGGTTTTAAATCAAGTTTTTCTTCAAACACCTCCTTACCTTTCTCAATTTTAGTATTATTTGATTTTTTATTTTCATTTTCAAAATCACCTACTTCACATGCTTCAAGTAGGTTCAGCAACTCAATATGTGAGTCATCTAACTCCTCAATCTCAGAGTCAAAATCATCCTCCAAAAAGGCTTGTAAAACCTTTTTAGTTTTTAACAGCATAGGAGTCTTATAACTTTTAATTTCTTCAATCATAAAATAATCCATCTTCTCAGCTGGATGTTTCATAGCATTGAAAATATTAAAAGTTACCTGCTCCTCCTGAACTCTCAACATGAGTTCTCCCTTCTATACATAAATTAAAGCTCTACCTGTAGCTAAGAAGGGTCTTCCTAAAATCAAAGGAATTTCTCTATCAACCTCCATATCCAAAACTATAAAGCCTGCTGGAAAGATGAATTTATCTACTTTAACTAACAGATCTTCCAGCATCCCATGAGGATATTTGATGGACCTATTAGCCAACTGCAAAGACATGCGAGTTGGTTGTAGGTCATTAATTCCTAATTTCCTCATTAAGGACAAAGGCATGAGGTTTATGCTAGCTCCTAGATCACATAAGGAATTTCCTACATGAATATCCCCTATTGCACAATCTTCTAGCTTTTAAGGGAGTTTCTTTTGAATAATTGCACTGCACTCTTGAGTGAGAGCAATCATCTCATCTCCCTTAAGCTTTCTCTTTTTAGACAGAAGTTCTTTCAAAAATTTAGCATATGAAGGCATCTCTTATAATGCCTTAGCAAAGGGAATATTTATGTGAAGCTTTTTAAACACATCCAAGAACTTAGCAAACTTTTGCTCCTCTATCTGTTTCTTAAATCTATGTGGAAATGGAGCATTCTTTAATTTTTCAGGAGTTAGCTTGACAGCTTCCTCCAAGATCAAATCAATCTTTTTCTTTTTCTTTTGATGGACTTGATTTTCTTTTTCTATTTCTGTTTCTACTTTATTTTCAGTTTTATCAACAGCTTGCTTACTTTCCTGCTCTATTTCTTTGGTTGTTTCTTTTTCTAAACTCACTTCATGACTTAGAGTAGGGAGAAGAGTTTTCCCACTCCTAGTAGTTATTGCCTTGCAATGTTCCCTAGGATTTACCTCAGTATCTCCAGGAAAATTGTCTGATTGTCTCTCAGCTAATTGTTTTGATAGCTGTCCAACCTAATTTTCTAAATTTTGAATGGACGCTTCTTGATTTTTAAAGCTGGCCTAAGTGGCCTGAATGAACTGTGATAACACATTCTCAAGTTCAGACTTTTCCTTAGAGGGAGGGGGAAGAGATTGTTGTCTATTTGTGGTTTGATTTTGTGGAATATTTTGATTTAAATTAGGAGCTTTCTGCCATGAAAAATTAGGGTGATTCCTATAGTTTGGATTAAAGGAATTAGAGGGATAATTCCTTTGAAATTGTTATTGCTCCATGTAATTCACTTGCTCAGCAGGCACATTTGGATCACACATGCCATTTTCATGGTCTCCACCATAAAAATCACAACTCATCATGCAAACTTGACTAGGCTTTTAAAGTTTTGAAATCTATACACTTAATTTCTCCAAAGCCTGAGTCATCAACTTACTTTGAGCCAAATAAGCATCCTGTGCTTCTAATTCTAATATCTCTCTCTTAGGGATTTGGCTCCTTTCACTAACTAAACATTTATTTGAAGCCATTACATCAATCAATTCTATAGCCTCTTCAACTGTTTTAGTGGTCAATGAACCTCCAGCTGAGGCATCAATAAAACCCTAGTTGTTGGTCTTACACCATTATAGAATATGGTAACTTGCTGCACATCAGGAATCCTATGGTGAGGACATTTCCTTAAACTCTCTTTATACCTATCCTATGCTTCCATCAGAGATTCACCCTCTCTCTGCTGGAAACAAGTAATTTCAGTGCACAATTTAGCATACTTGGAAGGAGGGAAATATTTAATCAAAAATTTTATTTGTAAATCCTCCCAAGTAGATATACTACCTCTTGGTTGGCTTTGCAACCAAGCCTTAACCCTGTCCCTTAAAGAAAAAGGAAATAATCTCAGTCTTATTGCTTCTTCAGGGACTCCATTCAGTATCACAAATTTGGAGGAAGGTTACTAGATGCAAATTTGGATCCTCAACCTCACTTCCTCTGAATTGATAATTTCTAACCAACTACAGCAAAGCCGGTTTGAGTTCAAAGTTATTAGCTGCAATTGGAGGCCTAAGGATGCTAGATTGCGATCCTTCTTCAGTAGGCCTAGAGTAGTCACCTAGTGTAACTCTTCTCTGTTATATTTCTTGTTGTTCTTTTTGCTTTTTGTCCTTTCTAAGCTTACACTCTAACAAATCAATATCGGGATCAAAGAAGAATGGCTCTCCTCTATTCCTTGACTACATACACCAAATGTTAGACACGAACAATTCAAAGCTACTGCTATACACAAACTACTGCTATACTACAAACGAGAATTAAACTGCTTACTAAATGCAAAAACAAAATTTAAAGGGTTCAGTCTAGTACCGGACCAAAGATTATTGATATTACTCAATAATCCCCGGCAACGGTGCCGTTAACTTGATGCAACAAATCCGGAGCCATTAACTTAGTGTAAAAATCCTGAATTATTATCAACTTATCATGTGACTCTCAGAGGATTTATTTTCTTTTGCCAAGTGCACCAATCGTTAAATTTATAATATATTTGATCGTTCCCATAGGGATTGTGGTAATTACCGTAATCTTAGACTAGTACAAGTTGAACCAACGTAAGCAGATGCAATTCATTCTGTTTTTCTGTTGTTTTAGATTTTCTATGTTTTTGTATTTTTAGAAGCAGTACAAAATGTGAAATGTGATTAATGGAAGATAGGTTAGGATTACTTCAGCTTACAACTTCATCAAGAAACATGCAATCGGGGGTGACTAACACTAATTCCTAAGCATTAAACCCTTATCCCTTAGGTGTTCAATTACAAAGAAATCTAATGCGAAATTGGGGGTTGAACCCTAACTATTCACCTAATTACTAGTCCTGAATTAGTTAGGAAGCTAGAAGTTACCTAAGCCTCGACCATGATTCTTCACTAGTGAGTTTCTTCATTTGGATCTGAATTTGTCAATTCAGCAGAGTGGATCCACTTCTCAGCTTGCTCTCCTTTTGTTTCAGAAGATAATTTCCTCAATGCAGCTTCAAGATTCTATCGGAAGCTTCAGCAATCCCAACCCTAGGGGTTTAGAAACCCATGGAAATAGATGCTGTCGAAGGAATGTGGAGAGACATGGACGAGAGAATTTAGAGAGAGAAAAGAATTAGAGAGAGATTGGAAATAAGAAAATGAATTATGTTATTGCTTCTGTGTGTGTTCTGTACTCGTCCACTCCTTTACAGAGTATGTACAAATATATATATATATAGGCATCTAGCTAACTAACTTAATTAATTACAAAGGAAACGTAATTAATAATTAAACTGACTACTCTAAATACATAATTACAAGTAAATAATTAATTACACTCAATACTTAAATTACTAATGTACCGTAGCAAACGAAAAACAAGAATAGTGCAACATTTCGTTTAGAGGGAACAACAGCAAGTTAAATAATCACCTTTACACTTGAGCGTGAAGGGCTCGCGCTTAAGCACGCACGAGATTATTACTGCATTGTGTCGTCACGCCGTGAATGTGGGACGCTTAGGCGTGGGTGTTATGGTGAAGTCACGCTTGAGCATGAGTGATACTCGCTTGAGCGTGATCGTGTTTTCTTTTCTCTCTGTTTACGTAGATTGCATGGATTTCAAGCTTTAAGCGTGAAGCTTTCAAGCTTGAGCATGAACTGCACCTGCACATGCAAACAAATAAATTCCTAGCGTATGTACACTGGCTGTCCAGCGTATGTACGCTGGGTTAGTGAATTTATAAATAAACAAATTTCCTTAACTAATTATTATTTTTAATCATTTTCTTACATAATTTAAACACTTTTGAAATAAATAAATAAAATAAGAATTATTGACAATTTATTAAATAATAGTGCCAAACTTAACAATATTTAATGAATTAAGTTAAATTAAAGGTGAAATTATTAGTCTTTTTAAGACTTATCGGTCATTTACAACGATATTCCGATACTCAAGTCAGTTCAGGTACTCAATATTGGAGCTCGAGTGTAAGTTAGGGAATTTAATGTCACAGCCCAATTTTTAATTAAATTTGAATCGATAATTAAACAGTGAAAAATTAAAGTTTCTCAGAAAAATAAGAAATAAATTTTAGAATATAGGAAATTTTATTCTGGTTACAAGGATATTTTTATTTTGTAAATCAGATTTAAAATAAGACTAAATGGAGATAAAATACGATAATAAAATATAGAATTATTAAGGAACCCACTATTTTAATAAAAAAAAAGAAAAGAAAAGAAAAGAGAAAAATCTTCGTGAGATTTTTCTCACGAAGCTTCCTGCTCCCTCCTTCACCGCCTTCATTCAATGCCATTTGAAGCCTATAAATAAGGCTTTAACCCTCCAAATTTCCTCAAACCAAAATACCTCATAAATCCTATAACCCTTCATCATCTACTTCAAGCTTCTAGATATCCATTTCCATATCTTAAAGCCTTTCAATTTTGCTTAAGGAGGATCAATACCCACTTAAAGATTTGAGGAAATACAAGGGAGTTTAGCACAAGGAAAGCTTAAGGATCTTCAATTGAGGTAAGAAAAAGGAGATAGGATATTAAATACATAGAAATTAAGTTAGAATTGCTTGTTTAATTGATAATTGTTTATAAACTCATATAGTTAGATTTTAATTTAATTTGAATTAAGTTGTGAAATTGATGCTAATTGGTTTGGAATTTGATATATGATATGTTTTTAATATTGTATGATGATTTGGAATCAATTGGTATGTTTAATTTGCAATTAAAATAGGGGAAAACAGCAACACAGAGAGAAACAGAGGTGCTATTTTTGTTTCTACAGAATCAAACCCTTTAACAGCGGATATTTTTAACCGGTGTTAAAAACTGAAAGCGGTGACATTTTCGTAAATAAAAACGAGCGGTGACATTTTTGTAAATAAAACAGAACAATGACATTTTTGTAAATAAATTAGAACGATGACGTTTTCGTAAATAAGACCAGTGGTATTTTTGTAAATATGATTAAAAATTTAAAATGATTTTTTTATAAAAATTAGAATTATTATTATTATTGGATTTTTATTATTCTAGGACTTTATTTTGAAATAAATAAATATAATTAATTAAGTTAAATTTAGAAGTTTATTTAAACATATTTAAAGGAAGAAAACTTTTGTTTTTAAATTATTTTAGTAGCATAATTTTATATTATGGAAAATGTGTTTTCCATCTTCTTTGGAGTAAGATATTAAATAAATACTATAATATAGAAAATTTGTTTCCATATTCTTTAGATTATGATATAAATATTATGGAAAATGTGTTTCCATATTCTTGAATTATACATGAAGTATGCTTATTTGATTGTTATGATAATTTTATTGTTAAGATTAATTATATAAGGGATATTTAATTTAGACCTAATACATTCATGCATTATATGCATTGGCCGTTCAAAGAATCCACAAGGGGGTTCTTTGAGGTGTTTCCCGGTAAGGGGAAGGCGCTTTGTTAAGCAACACACCTCTGTGGGAGTTTTATACCACGACCGTCTTAAGGGCTGAGTAGTGTGTTCTTAAGGGGGTCCCGCAACACTTGTTACTGATATGATTGTATTGTTATCCGATGTTGGCGTTGCATTATGGGGCGCGGTATCGGTTGGATATTTGTAAAATATTATTGTTAGAAATCACTGTTCATGTTCCCACCAGAATGAGTCCATCATGCATTTTCATTCATATAAAAGAACGGAATATAATAACATAAGTATAATACAAAATACTTGTTTGGCATCTGCATCGTATAGCATCCTACTTGTATTTATGTATGGTCTAATTTATTTTTTATTTGTTTGATATTTTATCTCACTCTTTCTGTTACTTGTGGCAACTCTTAGTGGTTAATCAGGGAGATATATGACAAAGTGGATGATGCTTGACATGGATGAACTATGAAGACTATGGATGCTGATACTTGTTTACATAGCTACTTTGGCTGTATTATGTGTATGCTATGTTTTGGTGCTTTATATCTTTATATTTTATAAGATCTAGGTGTCTGTTGTAAAATATAATATGTATGAAACTCTGATATTACGTATAATAAAATAAAGCTAGTTATGTAAAAAGTTTCGCACTCTAATATTATATGAGTAACCTCTGGAATCAAGTTGTGAATCACTTGATAATTACCAGACTAAAAATAAGTTATCCAAGAGATTTTACATGGTGACGGTAATTATCTTGGGATTTGCAAGTTGGCTTCCAGGGTGTTACAACTGAAGTGGTTTCAGAGCAATGGTTTATAAAATATAAAGAAAACATAAGTAAGTAACTAAAGATTGATATAAGATAACTTGAAATTTGTGAACTTTGATTGCTATTTGTTAGAAATTTATGTGCCTATGTGTTATATGTGCTCTTTGTATGTTTTTGTTTAGTATGATAGTTAGTTAAATAGTGTAAAATTTTTAAAACTCTGAGTATATTAGATACTCAGTAACTGAATGCAGTGGTACCCATACCTGTAGGATAAGAAATGGCTAGACGATAAAACGACGATGCCATGGCAGCTGCATTCAATCACTTTGCTGAGATCCTTGAAAGACAGGAATAACAAAGGTTAGCTGAAGGAACCCATGGACTTCACCGTTTCCTGAAAAGGAAACCTACCCAATTCAAAGGAGACCAGAGATGGCTTACCTGTGGATTAAAGAAATGGAATGTATCTTCCGATCCTTAACTTGCACTAAAGCCCAGAAGGTAGAATATGCTACCTATATGATGGTAGGGGCCTAGAGAATTGGTGGATTTTTCGCTCGCGATAGGTTACTGGAAGCCGGTAGGCTACTCAATTGGGAGAATTTTAAAGAAAGCTTTCTCAGGAAATATTTCCCTGCTAGTGTCAAGAGCAAAAAGGAATTAGAATTTTTAGAATTAAAGCAAGGGAATATGTCGTTCGGAGAATACACTACCAAATTTGAGGAACTGTCATTGTTCTATCCTTCTTTCCAACAGCCAGACACTGAGGCTTCTAAATCTATCAAATTTGAAAATATTCTAAGGCCAGAAATTAAAGAAGCCATAGAACATCAGGAGATTAGGAGTTTTCCCACTCTGATCAATAAATACAGAATCTTTGAAGAGAACCATCAGGCCAGAATAGAGCAGAAGAAGAGCAGTAAACAGTTAAGACCTCAATTATTGAACTTTAAAAAGCGAGGAACATTTAATCAGAATCGATTTAGAGGTGGATCATCTTCATCATCCGAAGGACGCGTGAAACAACCAATCACATGGAACTGCTATAAATGCGGAGGAAATCATAGAACCCGTGATTGTACACAGACAGATGTTACCTGTTTCCAATGTAACCAAAAGGGACATATTCATCCCAATTATCCATAACTTCGCCAAGGTACTAACACTGTGAATGTTAAGACTGAGGACAACAACAATGGAGCCAGCAGAGGAGGAGCCAAAATTCATGATGGACGTAATGGAAATGGTCACGAAGGACCTAATGTCAGGGGCACATCTGGTCGAGGACCAGAAAATGGTCAGCTAGTGAAGAATCAAGACAAATCACCTACAGCTGGCAGAGTATTAGCAATCAGTGGATCAGAGGCATCACAGGCAGACGACTTAGTACAAAGTAAGTGTATTCTTAACGATACTACCTTATCTGTCTTATTTGATTCTAGTGCAACACATTCTTTTATAACTGAAGAATTTGTTAGGCGTCTGAATTTACCCGTGAAATCTATGCAATATGATTTGCTTGTCTCTACTCCTACTGGTAACCATTTTAGGACAGCTAACGTATGCGAAGGTTGTTCTATACATATAGGAGGTAGAAATTTTAACGTGAACTTAGTATGTTTACCATTAAAGGATTTGGAGATCATCTTGGGGATGGATTGCCGTAATAAGATAGTAATCTTTCCACCTGACAACATGGAGTATCAGGAGTATAATGCCTCACAAAACCCTATAGGATATTCCTTGAACAATGGAGCCCAACTATTCATGGTATTTGCACTTACAGAAGGGAAAGTTATTCCTGATGTATTTAAGATGCCAGTAGTTTGTGAATTCCCAAAAATATTCCCTAAAGATATTCCAGGATTACCTTCTGAACGAGAGATAGAATTCTTTATTGACTTGATTCCTGGAGCAGAACCCATTGCTAGAGCACCCTATAGAATGTCTCCAATGGAACTGATTGAAGTAAAGAAGTAAGTGGATGAGTTATTAGAAAAGCAATTCATACGACCTAGCATATCTCCTTGGGGAGCACCTGTACTACTAGTCAAGAAGAAAGATGGTAGTATAAGACCTTGTGTCGATTATCGCCAACTGAATAAAGTCACGGTTAAAAATAAATACCCGTTACCAAGGATCGATGACCTTATTGATCAACTACGAGGAGCTATTGTGTTTTCCAAGATAGACCTGAGATTGAGATATCATCAGATTCGCGTGAAGGCTGAAGATATTCCAAAGACAGCTTTTAGGACACGCTATGGCCACTATGAATATTTAGTCATGCCTTTTGGAGTAAGTAATGCTCCAGCCGTGTTCATGGACTACATGAATCGGATCTTCCATCCATACCTTGATCAATTTGTTATTGTCTTTATCGATGATATTCTCATCTATTCCAAAACCAAGGAGGAGCATGAGGAGCACTTGTACTCAGTGCTACAAATACTAAAGGAGAAACAACTATATGCTAAACTATCCAAATGTGAGTTTTGGCTTAATGAAGTAAAATTCGTAGGCCATGTGATATCTAAGAATGGAGTGTCAGTCGACCCTACGAAGATTGAAGCTGTAATAGCTTGGGAGAGGCCGAAGACTATCACAAAAATCAGGAGTTTCTTAGGACTCACGAGTTACTACCGAAGATTTATTGAAGGATTCTCTCGAATTGCCCTACCAATGATCCGATTAACCTGTAAGAATAAACCTTTCATTTGGACTCCTGAATGCGAAGCAAGTTTCCAAGAATTAAAGAAAAGATTAACAATTGCACCAGTTCTAGCTTTACCAAACCCCCAAGAAAACTTTGAAGTTTATTCTGATGCTTCAAAGTTGGGACTTGGTTGTGTCCTAATGCAATAAAGAAAAGTAATTGCTTATGCTTCAAGGCAATTACGACCACACGAACTTAATTACCTTACTCATGACCTGGAATTAGCAGCTATTGTCTTTACTTTAAAATTTTAGAGGCACTACTTATACGATGCAAAGTTTGAAGTTTATAGTGATCATAAGAGTCTTAAATATCTGTTTGACTAAAAAGAATTAAATATGAGACAACGTCGATGAATGGAATTCCTCAAGGACTATAACTTTGAGTTGAAGTACCATCCAGGGAAAGCCAACATAGTTGCTGACGCGCTTAGTAGGAAACCTGTTCATATCGTAACTTTAATGATAAAAGAATTAGAAATGATTGAATAATTTAGAGATTTAAACATAGCAGTTCAGGAGAAATCTCTAGTAAATATGATTGTCGGAGTTTTGAGAATCACTAATGATTTTCTAAAGATGGTGTGTGAAAAACAAAGATTGGATGCATGTCTCCAAAGGATGATTGAGACACAACACAATGGCAAAGATCTGGGATTACTAGAAGGCTCAAATGGAGTCTGGAGGATGAAAGGAAGAATATTTGTTCCAGATGATGTAGAGTTAAAGAAGGTGATTTTAGATTAAGCTCACAAAAGTATATTTAGTATTCATCCTGGATCTACATAGATGTATCAAAACTTAAGAAAGGATTTCTGGTGGAAGAGGATGAAAAAGGAGATAGCTGAATATGTTTCATCTTGCTTAATATGTCAGAAAAGTAAAGTTGAACATCAAAAGCCATATGGTGGATTACAACCACTAGAAATACCAGTATGGAAATAGGATGATATTGCCATGGACTTTGTGTTAGGCTTGCCTAGAACATAAAAAGGCAATAATGCTATCTGGGTGATAATCGATAGATTAACAAAATCAGCCCATTTTCTTCCAATCAATATGAAGAGTTTACTTGAGAAATTGGCTCATGTGTATATAAAGGAGATAGTGAGATTACATGGAGTACCGTCAAGCAAAGTGTCTGATAGAGATCCTAGATTTACTTCTCAATTCTGGGGGAGTTTACATAAAGAGCTTGGTACTAGACTGAAGTTAAGCTCTGCCTATTATCCATAGACTGATGGCCATTCAGAGAGGACTATCCAAAGTCTGGAGGATTTACTAAGAGCATGTGTCTTAGAACATGGTGGAAGCTGGGAACATTATCTTCCACTAATCGAATTCACATATAATAATAGTTATCACTCAAGCATTGGGATGGCACCATATGAAGCATTATATGGTAGAAAGTGCAGGACACCAATCTGCTGGTTAGAGATAGGTGAGAACCTGACTCTTGGACCAGAAATTGTTCAGCAAACGACAGAGCAGATTCGAATAATTAGAGAAAGAATGAAAGTTGCGTTGGATCGGCAAAAGTCATATTATGATCAAAAAAGGAAGCCATTAGAATTTCAATTTGGAGATTATGTATTCTTGAAAGTATCACCGAACAAAGGAGTTGGAAGAGTGTTAAAAAGTAAGAAGCTTACCCCAAGGTATATAGGACCTTATGAGATCCTAAAAAGAATTGGTAAAGTGGCATATCAGATTGCATTGCCACCTCACCTTTCCAATCTTCATAATGTGTTCCATGTCTCACAATTATGGAAGTATGTACCTGATCCAGATCATATGATCGAGACTGGTGATATAGAAGTTAAGGAAAACCTTACGATTCTAGTAACACCAATGAAGATAATAGATAGAGATGTCAAGCAACTAAGAGGCAAAGAGATCTCATTGGTGAAAGTAGCTTGGCAACAAGGAGATGAAAAGCATCACTTGGGAACGAGATGACAAGATGAGAAGTCAATACCCTGAATTATTCTAGAAAGGTACGTTTAAATTTCGAGGACAAAATTTTTATAACGGGGGGAGAGTGTCACGGCCAAATTTTTAATTAAATTTGAATCGGTAATTAAACAGTAAAAAATTAAAGTTTCTCAGAAAAATAAGAAATAAATTTTAGAAAATAGGAAATTTTATTCTGGTTACAAGGATATTTTTATTTCGTAAATCAGATTTAAAATGAGACTAAATGGAGATAAAATATGATAATAAAATGTAGAATTATTACGAAACCCGTTATTTTAATAAAAAAAGAAAAGAAAAGAAAGAAGAAAAATCTTTGTGAGATTTTCTCACGAAGCTTCCTGCTCCCTCCTTCACCGCCTTCATTCATTGCCATTTGAAGCCTATAAATAAGGCTTTAACCCTCCAAATTTCCTCAAACCAAAATACCTCATAAATCCTATAACCTTTCATCATCTTTTTCAAGCTTCTAGATATCCATTTCCATATCTTAAAGTCTTTCAATTTTTCTTAAGGAGGATCAATACTCACTTAAAGATTTGAGGAAATACAAGGGAGTTTAGCACAAGAAAAGTTTAAAGATCTTCAATTAAGGTAAGAAAGAGGAGATAGGATATTAAATACATAGAAATTAAGTTAGAATTGCTTGTTTAATTGATAATTGTTTATAAACTCATATAGTTAGATTTTAATTTAATTTGAATTAAGTTGTGAAATTGATGCTAATTGGTTTGGAATTTGATATATGATATGTTTCTAATGTTGTATGATGATTCAGAATTAATTGGTATGTTTAATTTGTAATTAAAATGGGGGAAAACAACAAAACATAGAGAAATAGAGGTGCTGTTTTTGTTTCTGCAGAACCAGACACTTTAACAGCGGATTTTTTAACCGGTGTTAAAAACTGGAAGCGATTGCATTTTCGAAAATAAAAACGAGTGGTGGCATTTTTATAAATAAAACAGAACGATGACATTTTTGTAAATAAATTAGAACGATGACATTTTCGTAAATAAGACCAGTGGCATTTTCGTAAATATGATTAAAAACTTAAAATAATGATTTTTTTATAAAAATTAGAATTATTATTATTATTATTAGATTTTTATTATTCTAGGGACTTTATTTTGAAATAAATAAATATAATTAATTAAATTAAATTTAGAAATTTATTTAAACATATTTGAAGGAAGAAAACTTTTGTTTTTAAATTCTTTTAGTAGCATAATTTTATATTATGGAAAATGTGTTTTCCATCTTCTTTGGAATATGATATTAAATGAATACTATAATATAGAAAATGTGTTTCCATATTCTTTAGATTATGATATAAATATTATAAAAAATATGTTTCCATATTCTTGAATTATACATAAAGTATGCTTATTTGATTGTTATGATAATTTTATTGTTAAGATTAATTATATAAGAGAATTTGATAATTCAATTTAGACCTAATGCATTCATGCATCATATGCATTGGCCGTTCAAAGAATCCATAGGGGGGTTCTTTGAGGGGGTTCCCGGTGGGGGAAGGCGCTCTGTTGAGCAACAGACCTCTGCGGTGGTTTTATACCACGACCGTCTTAAGGGCTAAGCAGTATGTCCTTAAGGGGGGTCCCGTAACACTTGTTATTGATATGATTGTATTGTTATCCGATTGGTGTTGCATTATGGGGTGCGGTATCAGTTGGATATCTGTAAAAATATTATTGTTGGAAATCACTGCTCATGTTCCCACCAGAATGGATCCATCATGCATTTTCATTCATATAAGAGAACGGAATATAATAACATAAGTATAATATAAAATACTTATTTGGCATCTGCATCGCATAGCATCCTATTTGTGTTTGTGTACGTTCTAATTTAATTTCTATTTATTTGATATTTTATCTCACTCTTTCTGTTACTTGTGGCAACTCTTAGTGGTTAATCAGGGAGATATATGACAAAGTGGATGATGCTTAACATGGATGAACTATGAAGACTATGGATGCTGATACTTATTTGCATAGCTACTTTGACTGTATTATGTGTATGCTATATTTTGGTGCTTTATATCTTTATATTTTATAAGATCTAGGTGTCTGTTGTAAAATATAATATGTATAAAACTCTGATATTATGTATAATAAAATAAAGCTAGTTATGTAAAAAGTTTCACACTCTGATATTATATGAGTAACCTCTGGAATCAAGTTGTGAATCACTTGATAATTACCAGACTAAAAATAAGTTATCCAAGAGATTTTACATGATGACAGTAATTATCTTGGGATTTGCAAGTTGGCTTCCAGGGTGTTACATGTAACATACCTTGGTGGGTCATAAATGAAAAGTATTTATAGAGGTGAATGACAGCGGTATGGTGTCAGTACAGATCGAGGAATTATGGAGAAAAGTTGACATTTACGGAGACATTCATGACACTCTTTAAGGTTAGTTACTGATATGCTCTCCACAGACTTACTAGACTCGCCATTACATCGATGAACTTCAGTCATTAGGAAAACTATCTATTAGGTTCTCTGGTACCATTATGTGCTTTGTGCGGGGCGCATTTACATGTTCTAGTTGTGATCGATATCAGGATCGATATGCGAATCACATCAAATAACATGTAGAATATTTAGACTAGTCCCCCTTTTATTTATATCTATCTTTTAAGATTATTGCATACTTCTTAAAAAATATAATTAATGTGTCTTTTTACTTGTTTATCTTTCTAATTTGTCTTTTCTCTTTATTTAATATCACTTTCTTAATTAATAACTTTTTAATTTAAACAAAATATACAGATATAATTGGTAAAGGAATATTTAATTAGATATTGAAATATTAAAAAAGCATATATTTTAAAATAGATCAAACCTCCTAAAATGAGAGATAAAAAATAGATGAAAGAACTAAATAGGTAAATAAGGAAAAATCAATAAATGTTGTATGAGAAATATAATTATGTGTTATAAAAAAGACCAAAACATTTTATTCCTTATACATAAGACTAGGAAGAGTATATCCTGAATTTGATGTTATTGAAATTGAATTAGTTATTGATTCACTTATGGTACTAGGTCAATATGAGTCAATTAATGATTAGACTGATGAATAGTAAGTTAAATAAGATAATTTTGGTTTATTTTAAAAAGTTACAAAAATATAATCTATTTGTTATAATTAATCGACTTATTTAGTTAAATCATTAGTTCAATCAGCTAAGTCACAGGTCCAACCAATTGACCTACACCTGATCATATGCATAATTTGTAATTCGTTAGTTGGGATTTCTTAATTAGGGTTGGTGAGAGGCAAATTTTTAATCAGTTAGTTAAACAAAGTTTGGCCAAATATCAAATGTCTACAAATTCAATATTAACTATTGAATGATTTTATTTTTATCAACGATTACCAAATTGACACTCAACCTAATTAGGCCACTAGTTCTTGGTCAAATCAGCTATGTCGATCTGAGTTTTATAATAATGGTTAGTATTGCTCGTGAGTCGGACATAGTTCTTACTTAGTCTGCCAAAAAGAAATGAGGAAGAGACATAAATGAAATGAAAAAAAAAGTTTATTCTCAGTTTTGTTTGGAAGGAAAAAATGTAACAAGGAGGTGGAACAAAGAAGCAAAACCTATTGAAAATTAATTCTTTCTTTAGATGAGAAAAATCAAAGGAAATTATATGAGATTTTTGTTTGATAAATATTAATAATTTAATAAATATTATCAAAATTTATAAAAATATTAAAAAATATTTTTTATATATTAAAATTTATTATAATACAAAATTAAAATTTTTATATAAAAAATTTAATTTATTTTTTATATAACCAATTTACTCCTACTATTTCATCTATCAAAAATAACAAGAAAAGATCTATTTTTTTTCACTTATTTCTCTTCAATTTTTATTCATCAAAACACCATATTTTTTCATTTTATTTTCATCCTATTCAAGTTTCAAAAATAGTAACAATTTTCAAAGGGTACCAACGCCCAGGTTTATTATTCAAAAAATAAAAATTATTTTTATTAAATTATGTAAAAATAACTTGAAAATACTTTAAAATATAAAAAAATTAATTCCTTAACCGACCGTTAGAATTTCCTTGTCATGACTCTGCTTCTACTCAAGTCAAATGGCTAACTTGAAAACGCGTGGTGAGTAATGAGTAAGTCAAACTGCTAACCTGGTGAGAAACTATACACTGCCATTGTTAGTGTAATATAACTTTGTATTAATGACACCCCTTTCATTCTATTTCCTAATTGTTTAGAATATAATTTATAAATCAAACAATATAATTATATTATTTTAATTACATATCAATATCTCTTATTTACCTTTTATGTATTTATTATGTTATATTAAACTCTTTCTGTTTAATTCTTTTAAACCTAAACCTTATCATTCAAAAAAATAGTAATTTTTAATTTTTTTTAAGAATTTAAGTAAACAATTAAATATGAATATGATATATCTTCTTCCTTTGCATAATTAAATAAGAATGGAGGGTATTTTACTGACATGGTTACAACTTTAGAACAAGTAACTAAAATGCAACTGTATGAATGGTGAATATCTTAAATGTTTGGGGGTTGATGGATTTAATGACAATGGCTAGGTCATAGCAAGTAACATGCTTTGTTTTGAGTGCTCTTCAATATTATGGTGCATTTAAAGCAAAAAGTCTACGCTAGACATGTCTTATCCATCTTTGCTGCTTTATACAAGTTGTCGGCCCATGCATATCGATTAGCTTTGTCATTGGAATCAAATGGACAACCTGTGATTAAGATACACATTCTTCTACAGTATATTTTTTAAGGGTCTGATTTACTCGGTTTTAATGATCGGCTTCAATTCCAACCGATTACTCCCTCCTTTTTTTTAATTTGTTTCTGAATATATATATTACATGTTTATTTATTCAATATATTTTTTTATTTTTCATTTAAATTAAAAAGGTATTAATTAAAAAAGTAATATTAAGTATAAAAAGAAAAAAATGACATATTAAGAAGATGGATAGATAAAAAAACATATCATTAATTACATTTCTTAAGGCTATCCCACAACCTTAAAAGATAGAGAAAGTAATTTTTAGCTCAATTATATTTTGGTCTGTTTATCTTTTTCAAATGTTTGATTTTATTGAACGAGTTTTAATCTCTAAACTACATGATTTATTGATATTTAGTCATATTTAAAATGGATAATTTTGAACCTTAAATTAATTAATTTGTTGACACATTTTTTCTGCCAATGTATTTCATGGACAATAAAGTTCTCTATTAGTGGGACAATAACACCATAATACATGGTATACCAATTTTGCTATCATTATTCAAGGCATCCAAAAAATATTGATACATGGTTAATAGACCATTTAAACAACACACAATAAAATTATGGTAAATGTTGGTTTTAATAACATATTTTAATAAAATTATAAAATATTACTAACTAAAATTGACTTTTTTTATCTATAGAAGCAACAGATTAAAATTAATAGAGGTATAAGAGGTACTTCAACCTTAGTACAAAAAATGAACAACAAAATGGATAAAACAAAGGAAATAGCAAAGCTAAAAAGACCAGGAGTTTTCCAAAATATAAAATCAGGTAATTAAACAATCCAAATAAGGAACAGATAAAACATTTCATCTTAACTCCCTGTCCAATTCCAAATTCTAGATTTAATTAAATTTGAGACTTCTTGTGATGTTGAAACTACACCTTTTAAACTTGTATTTCGTTCTAGATGAATGCCCCATACTCCCTGATTGCAAAACTGCATTCTAAGCGATTCTTGATTTATTACTTCTTGTATGCAATGAATGTTGTAGTAAGTGTTCCTTATCACTTGTAGGTAATGCAGTAAAGGATCCAACCTAGAAGTATATGTGTTTCCATGAGTATATGTGCAAAACTACATGAGAAAAATAAGTGATTTGTCATTCACATAGCATCTCCATACATCATACATGATAGATTCTTTTAGAGGGACCATTCTACTAGTAAGTTTTGTCTTGTCTAAACATGTCTTGTAAAACTTTACACATAAAAGTAAACTTCTAAAGGAACCAATTTTAAACAGATCTTCATGTTCATTTTCTTGTTAATTAATACTCGATAGGACCTCGACAAGTGCATTGTAGTTTCAAAATTTATAAAGGGTTGTTGTCCATAAAGACTTGTTAGATTTACAGGTAAGAAATATATGATTATTACTAGTTTATCACTAAAAAGTATTTTAAAAAAATTGTCACAAAGATCAAAGGTGGTTTGATTTAGGCTTTGTAATTTAAGAAAATAAAGCGGAAACTGATTAAAGAAGATTTAAACTAGAGAAAAACATTCAAATCAAACTATACATTTTCAAATTATGTTCCTATAATTAGTAAGTTCAATTATGCAATTAACCAAGCCACTGAAACCTTTATTCACCCAACCCGATCCTTCGAAGCACAGATTCTAAATTATATCCTTAAACGAAGATTCCTTTAACAATTAAACATACAATTTGTATTAGGCTTAAATATAATGACTATTGTACATAATCTTATCCTTAGCGATCAAATACAATAGACGATTCAATCCAATGTTCGCTCAAAAATCACAAACACACACAAATCATTCTCTCGAATAAAATATGTATTAGAACTTAGATTAATTTAATAATTAAACCAAAAAGTAATTACAAGTCTATAATCCTACTTAGGTTGCTCAATCCCAACAAATAGAAAAACTATCTACACAGGGCTAGGATACAACGCTTACAAATTAGGTGAAACTAAGGAAGAAAATAAAAACTTGAAGAATCCAAGCTCCCAAGCTCTCTAATGGCTTCTCCTTTGTTTTTCTTCCATATCACCCTTGTTGCATGGATGGAAAAATGATTTGTGGCCTTTTTAATGGCCTAACAGGTGAATGAGAAATGTGTTGTCCTACATGGCTCACATAAGCGAAGTACCCAAAATTTGCTTCATTCGCCTAGGCAAGAGTGGCTCGCCTAAGCAAATTGCCTCTATATCAACATCTTCAATACTAAGTTTTTTAATTATTATTTAGGCCTCCATTACCTATAAAATTAACATAAAAAATAAAATAAGGCCAGTTTATATGGATATGCTTGATAGTTACAAAAAAGGAAAAATTTACCAACTGAAAAGTGCATTTATATATATAAAAGGGAATATTCACATGTAAATTAAACTACAAGAGTCATATCTCTATGTCAAAGTAGGACTTGAGTCATATCTCTATGTCAAAGCATCCTATTTATCCTAGTGAATAATGATATGATTGATAACCCACCAAAAAGAAGTGTCAATTTGTTGTTCCCGGTGAAAAAAGTTCCTCCTACAACCTATGACCTATTTTGCCAATAACCCATCTACTTTACCTTACCCCTATTTGCTATTGATATTAAGAACAACTGTGGGAATTAACACTTTAAAAGAGTATCATTTACCCACATATCCTGCCAGAAAAATCCCATTTCACTCTTTCAAGCCACTCTCACATTCCCTACCCCCTTAATTTTCCAAATGTATGTCCACCATTATGACCTTTTAACCGTTTCCATCTCACGCCTACTCACTTTTGCCTCTTTTTATCTTTCCTTAATAGTCGTTATTACTAATTCTTGATTGTCAGTAGCAAGTCTCTATCTCCACTTACTTAATAGTGCGTGGTTAAAACTTTATATATCTTATACCTATACCCCTTTTGATTTTGGTTCGCACACAATTTCCTAATTAACCCAAGATATCTTTCTCTTATTTTCACCCTCACCCAATAGAAAATATCTTTGTAATCTTGTTATTTAATTAGTTATAGATTTAGAGCTAAGAAAAAGGAAAGAACGGATAAAGGTACAAAATAGAGGGTCAAGTTTACCAAACAAAGACAATCGTTGAGTGAGATATGGTTACTTTTCTAGAGTGACAATTTCCTCTTCATTTTGTTAATCACAAGTTCTCAAATTGACATTGTTTTTGAATTGGCCTTCATTGGTACACTCAGGTAGAGAAAAAAGAACCTTTTTCCACTTAACAATAAGAAAAAAACTATAAACCCATATAATACAGACATATCCATAAATAATCCTATCAATTTACTTTTATGAAAATTTGTCTTTAATCCCAAAACTAACTCAAAGCATCTTAAAATTGTTTTAATTGTTCTAACATTTTTCCTGATGCTTCCTTAAAAAGAAATGTGTTATCTGTAAACTAGAGAGGAGAAATAGATAGCTTTCCCTTCACAATTTTGCACATTGTTAGTCCTCAAATTTACAATGAATTTCTTAATAAAATTGTGTCAAAATAATAAAAATTAGTTTAATTTATTAGAAATTTAGGTTTTAATCGTAATAAATGGAAGTTATTGGATATTATCTGCCTTGATCAAATTTCTCTAGTTTTACAGTTAAAAAATTAAAGAAAATCAAGAGAAAAATGAAAGACTGGAGAGCTGACATGTAGCATCAACACCACGCGTAGCGTGAGAAATTCTGATGTTGACGTTACGCGTCACGGCCACACGTAGCACCAGAAGCTACGTGGACTCCATTTCCAGGTGGCCAAGCACTCAGCCTAGTGGCCAAATAATGGCCAACCCACCAGATGCCAAAATCAAAGTGGAGATAATTGGCCCAATGTCTGATGATGATTAGAATTAATTAATATCAATAATGGTCTTAATCATGCGTGTTTAATGGCGGCTGACTCAGGAACCTGACGCGTAGCGTCAGTCTGGCGCGTAGCATTAGGACCCTTCCTCAGCCCTATAAACAGGCCATTTCCAAGGCATTGAAGGTATTTCATCCATCCCCATCTAATCCCATTCTGAGTTTTAGAGCTTCTTTTCTCTCTTTTTACTCAAGTTAGAGTGTTCTTTTATGAGTTTGTAAGTCTAGAGTGGTTTCTAGATACTTGAGAGTGTTGTGTAGTATTGTGTACTCTTGTATCGTGAAGTATTTCTACGCCTTTGTAATGTCAACCTCTGTAAGTGTTATTTTTACTTTTACCATATATAACTAAATTGTCTATGTTGGAATTGGTGAACTGATCTATTGAGTATTATGTTGTGAATTCGACCTCTGCATATTTATGATTCAAGTGCATGTTAGTATTTTAACTTCTTACAAGTATGAAGTCAAACGGGAGAATGATTTTCATGCGCATTGAAATTTGTTTTATTAGTGTGAATGTCAAATGCGAGAATGATTATTCATGTCGTATTGAAACCTGTTTTAATGAAAGTAAAATTTAAAATACCCTTAATATGCTAGTTACTAGGAATAGAATTGGTGATTATTGTTGCCATAAGGCCAGGACTTAAATATAATTCAAAACAATCAATTTGCTGACTTAAATCATGAAGAACTGTATGAGAATTTAACTATTTTTTATGAATTATACAGCACAATTGGTTTTGAACCCAATCAAGAAGAATCAGTTTATATTAGATTGTTTCCTTTTTATTTGGTTGGGAAAGCTAAAGAATGATTTAAATCTTGTCCACCTGGTAGTTTTACAAACTGGTCCAATATTGAGAGAAAATTTTTGGAAAAATTTTATTCCCCTTCAAAATACTTTGAAGCCATGACAACAATTCATTTTTTTTCACAAAATAATGATGAGTACTTAGGAGAAACATGAGAATGATTCAAAGCACTTCTGAGAAAATGTCCAAATTACAATTTGGATGATGCTGAAAAGGTAAGGATCGTTTATCATGGTTTATTACCTCAGTTCAAGATGATGTTAGATACTTGTGCAGGTGGTTCATTAATGAATAAAACTGTGGAGGAACCAATAAAAATGTTGGAATCAATGTCCATTAGTGACAGACAAGCAAAACATTAAAAAGGTAATGCACCAAGGAAGCCAGGTATGCTCGAATTAGGAGTGAATGATGCGGTATTAGCTCAACAAAAATTGCTGACTCAACAAATTAAGGCTATGAGCAAACAATTAGAGAAACTTTAAATTGCTCAAGTATCATCACCACCCCCTGCTCAATTAAAATAATGTATGCATTGCATGGGTGAACAACTATGTGGTTATTGTGCCTTTGAAAGAAATGAGCAAGAACAAGCCAATTTTCTGATCCACCAAAGAATACCATTAGGTATTTTTCTATCAATTTTGGTAATTCTTTTCCTAACAATTATCCACAGGGATGGCAGAATTAGAACTTTGGTACTGGACCTTCCAACCGACCTCCTAACAATCAATTTAAGCAACAACAATAATCACAGACTGACAATGCAAGATTGTCAAGAACTAAGGAATCTGTCCAATAGTTATTGCAGTTTGTGGAAACAAATGAAGCTGCTCGGAAAGCATTAGACTTGCAAATGGGTCAGCTAGCAAAGGAAATAGCTGAATTGAAAAGTTCTGGTTTTACTGCAAACACTCAGAACCCAAGGGATCAATGTAATGTTGTTTTCTTGAATGTTGTAAAAATTGATTGTAAAAAGAATTGTGAAAAGAATGAGAATGAGAAAGAAAAAGAAGAAAAAGAAAAAGAAAGTGGTCAAGAGAAAGAAGAAGAAAAATTGAAAAAATTAAAAAAGAAAAAAAATATTCAAGACATATGGAAGTAGAACATAAAACAATTTGTAATGAGGTCTTACAATCTGACACACCAAAAAAATTTATAGATCAGGGAAGTTTCACCATTCCTGTTTCCATTGGAAATATCAACATTGGGAATGCTTTATTGGATTTAGGGGCTAGCATCAATCTAATGCCCCTAGGTTTGATGAAGCATATTGCTGATCTGTAACTAAAAGAAACTAAGACAGACTTACAATTTGCGGATCGCTCTACCAAGAGACCAATTGGGATTGTGGAAAATGTATTAGTAAAAGTTGACAAGTACCACTTCAAAGTTGACTTTGTGGTACTGGATATAAAAGAGGATATTAAGATCCCCCTGATCCTTGGAAGACCTTTCATGAAAACTGCAAGGGTAATGATTGATGTTGACAAAGGGATGATTGCATTTAGAATTCGTGAAGATGAGGTAAACTTCAATGTTCATGAATACCTCAAGATAGATACTGTGAACAAATTTTACCTATCAACTAAACAAGGTACATCTCATCCAAATTCTTTAAATTTAACTGATTGCTTACAGGATGAAAAATAGGTAATCAAGCATCGGAGTGTATTTACATGTTGTAGATAAGTTTTGATAATGACAAGTATTCAAGCATAAGCAGAACATTACTCTTGGACCATACACAAATACATGATTCAAAAGAAAATATAAGGATTTGATGCATTTAAAATCAAAGATCAAGAAACCATGAAGAACATGCTCCCAAATAATCAAAGAATCAAGAAAGCAATGCATGAAGATCAAGGAAAGGAACTGTGACTTAAAATACATCAAGAAAATATCAAAAAGCATGAAAAAGTACCAAACAACATTGCATGACTCGATTCTTACACGTATGAATCAATTCAAAGGCCTGGAAGTCTCAAAAACACAAAACAGCAAGATATGAATCGATTCACACCAAACATGAATTGATTCACAGGTGATTGGAACTCAAAATGCCCAAAACAGAATTATATGAATCGATTCACATACGTATGAATTGATTCAAGTAGTGGAAAACATCACTAAAAAGACAGATTTAAGTGGGCAACAAAGACCCATAACCCACTATATGCAGAGACAAGCTGGAACCATGTTTTGCAACGGCTAGGAGGACCTTCAAAGCTCTATAAATGGATCTCCAACTCAAGCACAAGACACACCAACAAGAGGCAATCAATCTTTACTTACATTTGTGCTTAGGGAGTTCATTTTCTTTGTATATTCTGAATCCTTGAGCTTAGAACTTGTATATCCTCTCTTATTGAGAGTTAAAAATTATGAGAGCTCTTCATTTGCTTATTCACTCTATTGAGAGAGTATATTGCTTGTAAACACAAACACCAAACACCAAATTTCACTCTAGGTTGAGTGGTTACAAAGGTTAGGGTTTAACCTTTGGGATATTGAGAGTTTGAGAGATTGGGTGGGTTGCCCTTATGCTAGTGAGGATTGAGTTCTTGAGTGTAGGACACTAGGAAGCTGCAATTGATCATAGCTTGTATCTCTAAACTTCAATAGTGGAAATCCTTTAAGTGGGTTGCTTGAAGGCGAGACGTACACCGGGTTGGTGGAACTCGTTAAATTGGTTTGCATGCTCTTCTCCCTTACTCTCTTGCATTTACAAACTGCATCTGGCTGGATTGTTATTATTGATAGTGATTTCCTCTCTTAAACTTTCTTGAACAACTAGTATTATAGTGTTGCACACCAAGTGTTCGACAAATTGCCTAAGCAGCATTTACATCTTATTTTGCATTATTTCTTCGACTATAATTTCCATCTCCTGCATATTCTATTAACTTGTGAGAAAGAAATCAATTTCAAGGGCATTCCAACAAAAAGTTTTAAAACTCAATTCACCCCCCCTCTTGAGTATTGAGGCCACTTGAATAACAAGTGGTATCAGATCTTGACTCTTAGTAGATCAAGCTTAACAGCTTCAAGAGAACAATGGCCTTAAATTCTCTAAATCTTTTTCCTAGGGGTGGTGCCACAAATAGACCTCCTGCTTTCAATGTGGAAGGCTATGCTTTTTGGAAAAAAAGGATGAAAATTTTTGTACAATCTATTGATCTTAAAGTTTGGAATACAATTGAAAATGGTCCTTTCATTCCCATGCATACTGTAGATGGTAAACAAGTAGAAAAGTTAATGAATGATTGGACTAGCGAAGAAGAAAAGAAAGTCCAATATAACTATAAAGCCAAAAATCTAATCATTTTAGCTTTAGGCCCTGATGAATTGTTTAGAGTAGTTACATGTAAATCTGCCAAGGATATGTGGGATACCTTACAAATAACCCATGAAGGTATAAGTGATGTCAAAGACTCTAAGATTAGTACCTTAACTAGTCAATATAAAAGCTTTAGATTAAATTCTGGAGAAACAATTGTTGATATGCAAAAGAGGTTCACTCTTATTATAAATCATCTCATTACTCGTGGCAAGACTTACACTAACAAAGAACTTATTCATAAAGTGTTAAAAAGTCTAACTAGGGAATGACAACCTCTAGTCACCGCCATCAAACAATCTCCTAGAATCAATGAAATGTCTCTTGCTACACTATTCAGTAAGTTACAAGAACAGGAACAAGAGTTGAAAGAATTAAGGATGGCGGAAGAGGAAGAAAAATCTTCCAAGAAGAAAGGTCTAGCTCTCAAGGCCACTTCTATCAATGAAGAAAAATCTGGTAGTGAGCTTGATGAAGAAGAAGAATTTGGACTGTTTGTGAAGCGCTTCGGAAAGTTTATGAGAAACAAATGCTTCCAAAAGAGCTTTAAACCTCAAGGTAAGAAACCTACCTCTAATGAAAACTCTTCTTCACCAAACTGTTTTGAATGTAGCAAGGAAGGGCATTTCAAGGTAGATTGCTCAAATCTTAAGAAGAAGAACAAAGAAAAAAGAGGAAGAAGAAGAGCTTACATTGCTTGGGATGAAAATGATATAAGTAGCTCAGATGAATCTGAAAATGAGGAAGCCAATCTATGCCTCATGGCAAACAAATACAAGTTATCTAGGAAAACTATTGATACTCTTGAAATGCATCTTGTAGAACTTGGCAAAGAAAATGAATGTTTGAAAGAAGAATTAGCAAATGTTCAAGCATGCTCCAAGAATAAACCTTGTGATTTTGTAAAGAAATGTGACATCCTAGAAACTAAGGTTTTAGACTTAAAATAAAACCTTAGAAAAGTTTACAAATGGTAGAGATAACTTGAATATATTACTTGGAAATCAAAGATGCACGTTTGATAAAACTAGTTTAGGATATAACTCCACCAAAAAGGAAAATCATTACAAAAACTTCTTTGTATCACCTAGAAAATCTTCATCACCATTCACTAAATGCAATCATTGTGGTGCTAAAGGACATAATGCTTTAAATTCCCATATTAGAAAGCTTGGACCAAACGTGGTAAGAAAGGTGTGGGTTCCCAAAGGGACATTACCACAAGCTAACCAAAAAGGACCCAATATAAAATGGGTACCAAGGTCTCTAAACTAATTTTGTTTTGTAGGTATGCTTCAAGGCAAGCAACACCCATTGGTACTTAGATAGTGGGTGTTCAAAGCACATGACGGGAGATATGAGCAAATTCATAACCTTCACTCCCAAAAGAAAAGGAAGCGTCACTTATGGGGATAATACCAAAGGAAGATTACTTGGCATTGGAAACATTGGTAAAAATTCTTCTACCTCAATTAGTGATGTACTATATGTTGAAGGACTCAAACATAACTTGCTAAGCATAAGTCAATTATGTGATAAAGGATATAAAGTATTATTTGAATCTAATTGTTGCATAATTGAAAATAAGCTAAAAAAGGAAGTTAAGTTTGTTGGTAAAAGAATTGATAATATTTACTGTGTTTGAATATGATTACAGGTTCAAGGATTTTGATAATGACAAAGGACTCTTAAAGAAATTCTTGCAAAAACAAAGACTTAGAATCAGACCCAGAAAAACTGCGTAGATAGTCGATTAGGGAGTCTTGGTAATCGATTAGATAGCTTCTATTTTGAATTAAATGTATTAGGTACATAAGCTAATCGATTACAAGACCTCAGGCAATCGATTACAGAGCTACTGGAACGACACTAATCGATTACCCAAGTGTCATAATCGATTACCAAGTTAAGAATTGAATTAAATGCATCAGGTGCTATAGCTAATCGATTACTGGGCAAGATATAATCGATTACCAGGGTTCTGACTTGAAGCTAATCGATTAGGTGTTGAATGCTAATTGATTATAGCATGAACTGGACTGAAAAATTCGAAATGTAATCGATTACAGCTCGATGCGTAATTGATTACGATAGTGGGAAAACATATTTTAGTGGGAAACCAGCTCATTTTTTTCACCATTTCTCAGATGCCCACTACATGCAACGGCTAGAAGATCTCTCAAGCGGCTCCAAGGCTCTATAAATGCAAGGGAAACACAAGCACAACATGTGTAGAAGTAAGAGAGCAACAAGGAACAAAAGGAAATCAATTCTACAATCATTCTTGGTGCTTAGTGAGTTTTTACTCTTGTATATTTTGAGATTTCATTTGTATATCCTCTCCTTTTGAGAGTTAGAGTTTGTGTGAGCTATCACTTGCTTATCCACTCTTTTTAAGACAGTATTTTTTCTTGTAAACACAAACATCAAACACCAAAGTTCACTCTAGGATTGAGTGGTTATTCACTCTAGGTTGAGTGGTTACAAAGGTTGAGGTTCAACCTTTGGGATATTGTGAGATTGAGAGATTGGGTGGGTTGCCCTTGTACTTATAAGGATTGGGTTCTTGAGTATGGGACACTAGGAAGACGCAATTTCTCAAAGTTGTATCTCTAATCTACAATAGTGGAAATCCTCTAAGTGGGTTGCTTAGAGGCGAGACGTACACCGGGTTGGTGGAACTCATTAAATCGGTTTGCAATCTCTTCTCCCTTACTCTTTTACTTTCATATATTGCTCTTGATCGATTTGTGTTGGTTGATTGTGGTTTGCATATTTTAGCTTGCTTGATTTGGTTAATATTGTACATTGTACACCAAGTGTTTGATAAATTGCCTTATCCATATTTGCCTCTTGTTTTGAATTATCTTGTGTACTTTACTTGATCTTACTTTCATAATCTCTAAACTTGTGTTAAAAGAATCAAGTTTAAAGGAATTTCAAGTAAAGTTTTAAAAACTCAATTCACCCCCCCTCTTGAGTATTGAGGCCACTTGAATAACAAGTGGTATCAGAGCTTGACTCTTGGTAGATCAAGCTTAACAGCTTCAAGAGATAAGATGGCCTCAAGTTCTCTAAACCTTTTTCCCGAGGGTGGTTCCACAAATAGACCTTCGGCTTTCAATGGGGAAGGTTATGCTTTTTGGAAGGAAAGAATGAAAATCTTTATTCAATCCATTGATCTAAGAGTTTAGAATGCCATTGAAAATGGTCCTTTTACACCCATGCATACTATCAATGATAAAAACGTTGAAAAACCCATGGATGAATGGACTAGTGATGAAGAGAAGAAAGTACAATATAACTATAAGGCTAAAAACCTCATTACTCTTGTATTAGGACCAGATGAATTCTTTAGAGTAATGACTTGTCAAACGGCTAAGGAAATGTGGGATACTTTGCAAGTAACCCATAAAGGTACTAGTGATGTAAAAGACTCCAAAATTAGTACCTTAACTAGTCAATATGAGAGTTTTAGGATAAACTCTGGAGAAACCATTGTAGAAATGCAAAAGAGATTCACACTCATAATAAATCACCTTATTACTCTTGGAAAAGTATATACTAACAAAGAGCTTGTGCATAAAGTTTTGAAAAGTCTTAGTAGAGAATGGCAACCACTCGTCACCGCCATCAAACAATCCCCGAGCATTAATGAGATGTCCCTTGCCACACTCTTTGGAAAGCTACAAGAGCAAGAGCAAGAATTAAAGGATTTAAAACAAGCGGAGGAAGAAGAGAAAACCTCCAACAAGAAAGGCCTAGCTCTCAAGGCTACCTCCACACATAAAGAAGAATCTTGTAGTGACCTTGATGATAAGGAGGAGTTTGGATTGTTTGTGAAGAAATTCAGAAAGTTCATGAAAAACAAATGATTCCAAAAGAACTTCAAACCTCAAGGTAAGAGACCTATTCCCAATGAATCATCTTCTTCACCTAATTGTTTCGAATGTGGAAAGGAAGGGCACTTCAAGGCGGATTGCCCAAATCTTAAGAAGAAAGGCAAGGAGAAAAGAGGAAGAAGAAGAGCTTACATCGCGTGGGATGAAAACGATGTAAGTAGCTCCGATGAATCCGAGAACGAAGAAGCGAATCTTTGTTTAATGGCCAATCACCAAGAAGAAGATAATGAGGTAAGTCTTCTTAATTTAGATAAGAATGAATTACTAGATGCTTTTGAAGAGTTGTATGATAAATTTATCAAGCTTTCTAGTAAATAAAAATTGTCAAGAAAAACCATTGACACTCTTGAAAAAGATCTTATAATAAATGTTTGAAAGATGAATTACAAAATGTTCAAGTATGCTCTAGGACCAAACCATGTGAATTTGTAAAGAAGTGTGATATTCTTGAAACCAAGGTTGTAGACTTAAATAGGACACTAGAAAAATTCACTAATGGTAGAGATAACTTAAATATATTACTTGGAAACCAAAGATGCATGTTTGATAAACCCTAAACCCTAAACCCTAAACCCTAAACCCTAAACTCTACCAAGAAAGAAAAACACTATAAAAATTTTTTGTGCCACCTATGAAATTATCTTCACCTTTTATAAAATGCAATCATTGTGGTTTCAAAGGTCATAGCTCATCAAATTGCAATGTTAGAAAATTAGGGCCAAAGGTCATAAGAAAAGTGTGGGTTCCCAAAGGAACATTACCACAAGCTAACATTAAAGGACCCAACATACAATTGATACCTAGTTCTCAAAATTAATCTTGTTTTGTAGGTATGCTTCAAGGTAAGCAACACCCATTGGTATTTAGATAGTGGGTGTTCAAAGCATATGACGGGAGACATAAGTAAGTTCACTTCCTTCACTCCCAAAAGGAAAGAAGCGTCACCTACGGAGACAACACCAAAGGAAGAATTCTAGGCATTGGAAACATTGGTAAGAATTCCTCTACTTCTATTAGTGATGTGTTGTATGTTGAAGGCCTAAAACACAATTTACTTAGCATAAGTCAATTATGTGACAAAAGATATAGAGTTTTGTTTGAATCAAATTGTTGCATAATTAAGCATAAGATTAATAAGGAAATCAAGTTTGTAGGTCAAAGAATTGACAATATTTACATGATTGATATGGATAGTTTATCCTCGAATGATGTACAATGCTTCATGACTAGAGAGGATGAAACTTGGTTGTGGCATAGAAGAATAGCTCATATATATGTAGACCATTTGAATAAACTTATTTCTAAAGAATTAGTAATTGGTTTACCAAAGCTTAAATTCGAAAACAAATTTTGTGATGCATGTCAAAAGGGAAAACAAGTGAAGGCATCCTTTTAATCTAAAAACATTGTTTCCACTCAAAAGCCTTTACAACTTTTGCACATGGATCTATTTGGACCTTCTAAAATCAAAAGCTTTGGTGGTAATTACTATGGTCTAGTAATTGTAGATGACTATTCTAGATACACATGGACCTTGTTTCTTGCTCATAAGAATGAAGCATATCATGCATTTAAGAAACTTGCTAAGATTATCCAAAATGAGAAAAATTCTAAAATTACATCCATTAGAACCGATCATGGGGGAGAATTTGAAAATCAATCTTTTGAAAGGTTTTGCGAAAAACATGGTATCATTCATAATTTTTCAGCTCCTAGAACTCCACAACAAAATGGAGTAGTTGAAAGGAAAAATAGATCCTTAGTGGAGCTTGCAAGAACCATGCTAAATGAAAATAACCTTGCAAAACATTTTTGGGCCGATACGGTAAATACCGCTTGTCACGTTATGAATAGATGTTTAATAAGGCCTATTCTAAAGAAAACCCCCTATGAACTTTACAAGGGAAGAAAACCCAAAATTTCATATTTTCATATTTTTGGATGTAAATGCTTTGTGCTCAATAATGGAAAGGATAATCTAGGAAAATTTGATGCTAAAGCTGATGAGGCAATCTTTCTAGGATATTCACAATCTAGTAAATCTTATTGAATCTTTAACAAACAAACAAACACCATTGAGGAGTCCATTCATGTCAAATTTGATGAGAATCGCCATAACACCCCGAGAAAGGAAGATGTTGATGATATTGTAGGTACTCTTCAAGATTTAACCTTGAATAACAAGGAAGAAGAGAACAAAGACAAAGATGCAACACAACATGAGGAACCACAACAATGGATCACCTTGAAGGACCATCCCTTAGATAAAGTCATAGGTGAAATGACTAAAGGTGTAAGTACTCGAAACGCCATTAGGAATGCATGTAATAATTTAGCCTTTGTATCACAAATAGAACCCAAATGCATTGATGAAGCTATTATTGATGAACATTGGATGTTGGCCATGCAAGAAGAATTGAATCAATTTGAAAGAAATGAAGTTTGGGAATTAGTGCCAAGACCCAATGATCACCAAATAATAGGAACAAAATGGGTGTTTAGGAATAAATTAGATGAAAATGGTATAATTACAAGGAACAAAGCTAGGCTAGTAGCTAAGGGTTACAATCAAGAAGAAGGCATTGATTATGAAGAGACGTATGCTCCCGTAGCTAGGCTAGAAGCCATTAGATTATTATTAGCCTTTGCATGTTGTAAGGACTTTAAATTGTACCAAATGGATGTCAAGATTGCTTTCTTGAATGGTTATATTCAAGAGGAAGTGTATGTTGATCAACCTCCAGGTTTTGAAAACTACCAATTTCCAAATCATGTTTTCAAACTAAAGAAAGCCTTGTATGGCTTAAAACAAGCTCTAAGAGCTTGGTATGAAAGATTGAGCAAATTTCTTTTAGAAAATAACTTTGAAAGAGGAAAGGTTGACACAACATTATTCATAAAGCACAAGAAGAATGACATACTATTGGTGCAAGTATATGTTGATGATATAATCTTTGGTGCTACTAATGAGTCAATGTGCAAAGAGTTTACTAAGTTAATGCAGGAAGAATTTGAGATGTCCATGATGGGGGAATTGACTTTCTTCCTTGGACTACAAATCAAGCAAACTAATGAGGGCACATTCATTAGTCAAGCAAAGTACTGCAAAGAATTGCTTAGGAAATTCAACATGGACAAGGCAAATGACATTGCCACACCTATGGGCACTTCATGCTATTTGGACAAGGATGAGAAGGGTAAGGATGTTGAACTTACAAAATATAGAGGTATGATCGGATCCTTACTTTACTTAACCGCAAGTAGGCCAAACATCATGTTTGCTATTTGTATGTGTGTTAGATACTAAGCATGTCTAAAAGAATCACACCTAACTGCAGTAAAAAGAATAATGAAATATCTTATTGGAACTCCAAATGTCGGTTTATGGTATCCCAAAGGGGTTGAATGCACATTAGTTGGATATTCGGATTCGGATTTTGCAGGATGTAAACTAGATAGGAAAAGCACTAGTGGAACATGTCACTTACTTAGTAGTTCTCTTGTTTCTTGGCATAACAAGAAACAAGTAAGTGTTACACTATCCACAGCTGAGGCAGAATATGTTGCAGCTGGTAGTTGTTGTGCTCAAATCCTTTGGATGAGACAACAACTTCTAGATTTTGATGTTATGTTAGACCATGTGCCTCTCAAATATGATAACACAAGTGCTATAAATATTTCAAAGAATCCTGTAATGCATTCAAGACCAAACATATTGAGATTCGACATCATTTCATTAGAGATCATGTATTAAAGGGTGATTGTATGCTCGAACATGTTGAAACTTCCAAGCAATTAGCGGCTATATTCACCAAACCTCTAGCAAAGGATCAATTCATACATATTAGGAGAGAATTAGGAATCCTTGATATAACCAATTATGTTTGAATAAATAGATGATTTTGATAATTCCTTGATTCTGATTTTGTTTTGTTAAGTTCGATATGCTCTAAGGAATAACTTAATAGATTTCCAGCCTTCTGAAACAAAATCTACAAAATCTGGGCGTTTTTAAGCAAAATAATCGATTACAAAGATTGTAATAATCGATTAGTAAGCTTCTGGTTCTTACCTAATCGATTACTCTTTGACATCTAATCGATTACCAAGCTTCTGTTTTCTGCCTAATCGATTACCCCTTGGTCCATAATTGATTACAAAGCCTCTGGTTTAGGTCCAAAACGTTTCAACTTTCCTCTAATCGATTACCAGCCTCCCTTAATCGATTAGGATGATTCTGTTTCTCAAACTAATCGATTACCCATCTCTCCAAATCGATTACCCATGTACAAAAACAATTCATCTTCCTCAGAAACAGTGAGCTAATCGATTACCCATGCCTCATAATCGATTAGCATCGGTTCCAGAGCAGTCAAACGACAGTTACCGAGGCCCTTCGTGTTCCTACCCCCACTAACTCCACTTCACTCCTTCCTAAACCTACCTTTTCCCTATAAAAACCCACCTATTCACTCTCTCAACTCACACTACCTCTTCTCCTTTAAACTCTCTCAAGTTCCCAAAGAACTTTCTCCTTCTCTTCATCTTCCCTCTACATTTTTCTCCTTCCACCACCATGTCTACATCAAGAACCATCAAGAGGGCAAGGTCTTCAATGGCCCAAACAAACAATCCCCTTGATTTCTCCAGGTTTTTCACAAACCATAGAGACCTTCAACACTTCATCAACCATTTTTCTAAAAAGACATCATATCCCCCCATTACACCGTTGCTGAAACCTTTGACAACCACAGCCTCACCTTCACCCAAAGTCTCCACCACTACAACCTCTTCCCCTTCCTCACCCTTAAGGAAGAACTTTACTATTCGAAACTCATCCGGGTATTTTACTGCAACCTCAAGCTTGTCAATAGGGTGATAGAATCAAAAGTTAAAAATGTGACCATTAAGCTTACAAATGCCCAGTTGGCGGAAATCTCTCTTCTGCCACTCAATGATGCAGAGTTCGACGGAGGAGATCCTGAGGATGAATGGGGTTTCAATGCTCTCACTGCCCGATAATCCTTATGGAAGGCTGATCGCCCAAGAAGCAACCACAAGCTGGTGGGCCACTTGACCATGAACAACCGCCTCTTACACTTCTTCTTGGTCAAGATGTTGGTTCCCCGTGGTGGGAACTATGCTCTGGTAGAAGAGGATGATGTCCTCTTGATGTGGGCTATGCAAAACCAAAAAGAGATAAATTGGGTTCAAAAGATCAAGCTCCACATGCGCCAAGCCAAAGATCAGCAAAAGCTTCCCTACTGACAGGGCCCGCAAGCGCACGAGTTATGTCGCGTAATATAAAAGATTATCGTTCTCCACAGGGACTGTGTTCAAAGTACCAGCATATTGAAATTTAATTATCCACACGATTTTTAATATTTTTGTAAAATTAAACAAATTAAAGTTGCACAGAATACGAATAAATACAAAAAATAAAATTTACTTGACACTTAAAAATCAGAATTGAGAGTATCTTGGGATTTCGGGGGATCAAGACTCTATTTTATGTTAATGAATTTTAACTTTTCATAAATAAGAATCAAATTAAGTTTTCCAAGGCGAATTTTCCTTAAGCTAATTAATATGTTCCTCTCGGAATCCTATTAATGTACCTAACCTATGGAAAACGCTGCTTAATCCTTAGTAAAGGCCCATTATCGTTTTGTGAAAATCCCTTTTTTAAAATTCCCCAAAAGATTTTGATTACTTTTACAGTTTTACTGAGGTCACAAAAAGTATTTTAAAAACTTAGGCTTAGTTCAAAAACTTTCCAGTAACAATAAATCTCTCGATTCTATTAATTACTTAAACTTACTAATATACCCACAAGTATACAGTTTTATCACTTAGGTTCTTGTTAGGAATTACTAAGAGCATTGAGCATTTTTTAAACTAAATGGAAAACAGAAATTTATTTAATTTAAAGTCAAAATAACATTAATATAAAATATTATCACACCCCCTTTCATCCCAAGATAATTAATTTAGTTACTCATGAAATAATTCAAATTCATATAAATGATGGAAAAATAAAACATACAAGTCATGGTAAAAATAAAGACTTACGGGTTTCTCCAAAAGCTCAGAACAATTTTACCACTGTATTTCCTTGTTGCAATATTCCTCCACCAATTACAAATTGGAATACTCACTTTTACAATTCACAACTCTTAAAATAAAAGAAGGAGAAAAAGAAAGTAAAAGAGAAATAGGAACGGGAAAGAAAATAAAGAGAAAGAAAAAACGAAAGAGAAAGAAAAGAAAAAGAAAGGGAAAAGAATGAAAAAGAAAGGAAAGAAAAGAAATGGAACGAAGCTGAAGAATGAGAACTCTAAGGTGACGCTGTCTGTGCTGCTCTCCCCCTGTATTTATAGAACTCAGGCGTTGTATAATCGGTGGCTAGTGGGGCTTCTTCTTTTGTCTTGTAGTCAGCCGCCCCACTAGATCATCATTGGATACAACCTGGATGGAGTTAGTAGGAACAACTTGCACCTAAACAGCTATAGGGAATGGCGGCTAGTGGGTTTCTCCTTTGTCTTATTGTCAGCCACCCCCCATAAGTCAAGGATCCACTTGGATAGTGGAAATCCAAGTCAGCATAGGGCATTCGGTGGAAATATGGGTCAGCTTTCTCCTTCTGACTCAGATTTGCTGCATCGGTCGGTATCTACCAATAGTGGGAAACAATCCGAGTGGAAAAGGTGCCTTTTGTACACAAGACCGAGTGAAAGCTTTGCTCAGTGTTAAGTTGAGGGGACGGTGTTTGGGCTGTGAGGAGAGTCGGTGTTGTGGCTTGCTGGACGTTGTGGAGAGAAGACGGTGTTAAGTTGTGAGGAGCTGGTCGGTATTGTTGCTGTGAGGAGCTTGGTGTGAGTGGATGGAGTCAGTGTGAGTGGATGTGAAGAGAGCTGGACGAGCAAAGCAACTCTGATTGAAACATTCAATCAGAACCGATTAAAGAGTGACTCGGAACTGACTGAAGAGGGACTCGGAACCGACTAAAAAGTGGCTCACTCGAGACAGGTTCATGCCCTCCTTCTTTCTCATGTGACTGATACACTCGGACATATTCATTCAGACACATTCACTCAGAAGTCTGACTTGCTTCTCACTCGGAGTTGCCTCAACCCCCAATCAGCCCATTCGGTTGTTTTCACTCGGGAGTCGGATATACCTTTCACTTAGAAATTTAAACTTGAAAGACTCTGGAATCTGGCTGAGAGAAGTTCTTCCCATGTCCAAGCCTTGCTTTGCTCGGAAATGTAACTTTCTGCCCCAACTCACTCGGTAGCCTTCCTTGGAGACATTTCACTCGGGCTTTGTGTGAAACTGTGAGAGTTTGCCCGAGTATGATTCATTCCCGGTCGGATCTTTCCTTGCTTGAAGAGACATTTTTCTGAAACAAACTACTCGGAAAGGACTTGTTCCGCTTGAGAATGCCATCTTCTCCGAATGAAACCACTCGGAGATTCCTTTTCTTTGCTCAAAATGCCATCTTTTCTGAATGAAACCACTCAGAGATCTCTTTTATTAAACATGTTCATTCAGTGGCTTCTTCTGCTCGGAATCAACTCACTCGGGAGTTTTCCACTCGGAGGCAATTTTCCCAGAAGGAGCAGTTGTTCCCCAATCAGATTCGCTTCAATCAGCAATCCTTTCACTTGGACAATAGCTTTGGGCAGTATTTTTTTCAAGGCCAGTCCTTTTTTTCACTCGAAATAGTTACAGTCGGACAGCTTCCACTCGGATTCACCTCTAACAGGGACATATTTCTTTTCAGCATTGAACCTCCAACAGGGTCAGCCATTTATCACTCGGAATGGCTTTGACAGGGAACCTTCCACTCGGATCCACCTCCAACAGTAAAGTATTCCACTCGGCAATGCTCCATTCTGAGTCATTCCACTCGGATTTGATCATTTCTGAGTCATTCTACTCGGATTTCATCATTATGAGTCGGAATTCAGCATAAAAAGAGAGTTCTTTCCACTTGGGCTTGTTCAAATTTTTTTCTTTATCATTTGATGGTCGTTTTTCTCTTGTTATTGACCTTTTTATTACCTTAGTTTTTGCAAAATAACATACCCAAGTAGAATATAGTGGAAAGAAAGCATAATTCATGTAAAATTGGGAAAATACAGTGGGAATGATATAAAATTCTAGTTGAATTAAACCTATTTTATGGTGTTCTAAAACACTTATCACCTACGCCATTCTACTCACTAGAATCTTCACATATTGTGGAGTAGACTTGGCTGGAGAGCTGTCGGAGAAGGTGCCTCCAAAGGCTTGCATTGGCACCCATCACCTCACCAAGATGGGTCTCTTTTCTGAATGGAGCTTGGTACTCAAGGATGGAAGGCTATTATGCCAACATTCCTTTTGAAGCCCCTGCTGATGAGCCAATCCCCCCTTATCCTGCAACACAACCTGCACCGGAAGCCCCCTCTGATCCATTCGCATCTCTCTACGCTCACCTTGACCGCCGCTTCGACCGCATTAAGAACTCTCTTCAAGAGTTTTCAATGACTGAGCAACAGCACTTTGAGATAATGCAACAACGCTATGATGAGCTATCTCACCAAATCTCCGAGCTTTACTTTTTCAATCCGGATAACTAAATCCATTTTTCATGTTTTGGTTAATGTGTTTTGTGTTTTTCTCAATTCCACATAAGTTTGTTTAATTCTGCCATCTTTCTATTAATGTACCTTCCCTTCCGTTTGAATTGAATAAAGATTTACCTTTCATTATATGCATCTATTTGCTTTATTGTTTTTGATGATTCCAAAGGGGGAGAAGAAGTAATTGTTCATCCATTATTAATTGTTCATCTAATTGTTTATCTAATATTGGCTGCTAAAATAAGTTACAAAATGGTTAATTTTCTCTAAAGTCGTTAATAGATTCTTTAAGATAGGGGGAGATTTATTTGCTTAAGAGATATTTGATAAGAGATAATGCAGACTCTGAAAATTTGATCAAAAGATAAGAGATCATGCATAATTCATAAGAGATATGTTTTTGCAGATAAACATTCAAGAGATAAACTTAGAGATAAGATTATTATTTAAACTAACAACCCTCAAGAGATGAAAATTGTTGTCATCATCAAAAAGGGGGAGAATGTGTTTGAATATGATTACAGGTTCAAGGATTTTGATAATGACAAAGGACTCTTGAAGAAATTCTTGCAAAAACAAAGACTTAGAATCAGACCCAGAAAAACTACGCAGATAGTCGATTAGGGAGTCTTGGTAATCAATTAGATAGCTTCTGTTTTGAATTAAATGTATCAGGTACATAAGCTAATGGATTACAAGACCTTAGGCAATCGATTACAGAGCTACTGGAACGACACTAATCGATTACCCAAGTGTCATAATCGATTACCAAGTCAAGAATTGAATTAAATGCATCAGGTGCTATAGCTAATCGATTACTGGGCAAGATATAATCGATTACCAGGGTTCTGACTTGAAGCTAATCGATTAGGTGTTGAATGCTAATCGATTACAGTATGAACTGGACTGAAAAATTCAAAATGTAATCGATTACAGCTTGAGACGTAATTGATTACGATAGTGGGAAAACATATTTTAGTGGGAAACCAGCTCATTTTTTTCACCATTTCTCAGATGCCCACTACATGCAACGGCTAAAAGATCTCTCAAGCGGCTCCAAGGCTCTATAAATGCAAAGGAAACACAAGCACAACATGTGTAGAAGTAAGAGAGCAACAAGGAACAAAAGGAAATCAATTCTACAATCATTCTTGGTGCTTAGTGAGTTTTTACTCTTGTATATTTTGAGATTTCATTTGTATATCCTCTCCTTTTGAGAGTTAGAATTTGTGTGAGCTATCACTTGCTTATCCACTCTTTTTGAGACTGTATTTTTGCTTGTAAACATAAACATCAAACACCAAGTTCACTCTAGGATTGAGTGGTTATTCACTCTAGGTTGAGTGGTTACAAAGGTTGGGGTTCAACCTTTGGGATATTGTGAGATTGAGAGATTGGGTGGGTTGCCCTTGTACTTGTGAGGATTAGGTTCTTGAGTGTGAGACACTAGGAATCCGCAATTTCTCAAAGTTGTATCTCTAATCTACAATAGTGGAAATCCTCTAAGTGGGTTGCTTAGAGGCGAGACGTACACCGGGTTGGTGGAACTCATTAAATCGGTTTGCAATCTCTTCTCCCTTACTCTTTTGCTTTCATATATTGCTCTTGATCGATTTGTGTTGGTTGATTGTGGTTTGCATATTTTAGCTTGCTTGATTTGGTTAATATTGTACATTTTACACCAAGTGTTTGATAAATTGCCTTATCCATATTTGCCTTTTGTTTTGAATTATCTTGTGTACTTTACTTGATCTTACTTTCATAATCTCTAAACTTGTGTTTAAAGAATCAAGTTCAAAGGCATTTCAAGCAAAGTTTTAAAAACTCAATTCACCCCCCTCTTGAGTATTGAGGCCAGTTGAATAACATTTACGTGATTGATGTTGATAGTTTGACTTCAAATGATATGCAATGCTTCATGACTAGAGAGGATGAATCATGGTTTTGGTATAGAAGAATAGCACATATACATGTAGACCATCTAAACAAACTTGTTTCTAAAGAATTGGTAATTGGTTTGTCAAAGCTCAAATTTGAAAATAAATTTTGTGATGCATGTCAAAAGGGAAAGCAAGTAAAGACATCTTTTCAAGCTAAAAACATTGTCTCTACTCAAAGACCTTTACAACTTTTACACATGGATCTATTTGGACCTTCCAAAATCGAAAGCTCTGGTGGTAATTACTATGGTCTAGTAATTGTAGATGACTATTCAAGATATACATGGACCTTGTTTCTTGCTCATAAAAATGAAGCATATCATGCATTCAAGAAACTAGCCAAGATTATCCAAAATGAGCAATCATAAGAACCGATCATGGGGGAGAATTTGAAAATCAACTATTTGAGAAATTTTGCGAGAAACATGGTATTGGTCATAATTTTTCAGCTCCTAGGACTCCACAACAAAATAGAGTAGTTGAGAAGAAAAATATGTCATTGGTGGAGCTTGCAAGAACCATGTTAAATGAAAATTAAATTACGAAACATTTTTAGGCCGATGCGGTAAATACCGCTTGTCATGTTATGAATAGATGTTTGATAAGGCCTATTCTAAAGAAAACCCCCTATCAACTTTACAAAGGAAGAAAACCCAATATCTCTTATTTTCATATATTTGGATACAAATGTTTTGTGCTTAACAATGGAAAGGATAATTTAGGAAAGTTTAATGCAAAAGTTGATGAGGCAATCTTTCTTGGATATTCATCATCAAGTAAATCTTATCGAGTATTTAACAAACAAACAAATACTATTGAGGAATCAATTCATGTAAAATTTAATAAAAATGGCCATAACCCTCCGAGAAAGGAAGAATTTGATGATCTTGTAGGTACTTTCCAAGAATTAAACTTGGATGACAAAGAAGAAGATAACAAAGAAAAAGACACAACACAAAGAGTGGAAACTCAACAAAAGGAATAGATCACCTTAAAAGACCATCCATTGGACAACATTATAGGTGATATCACAAAAGGTATAAGTACCCGATGTTCTTTTAATACTTGCAATCATTTAGCATTTTTTTCTCAAATTGAACCTAAAACCATTGATGAAGCTATTATTGATGAACATTGGATGTTGGCCATGCAAGAAGAACTAAATCAATTTGAAAGAAATGAAGTTTGGGAATTGGTGCCAAGACCCAATGATCACCAAATAATAGGTACTAAATAGGTTTTTAGGAACAAACTAGACGAAAATGGAATAATCACTAGAAACAAAGCTAGGTTAGTTGCTAAGGGTTACAATCAAGAAGATGGCATAGATTATGAAGAAACATATGCTCCCGTAGCTAGGTTGGAAGCTATTAGACTATTGTTAGCCTTTGTATGTTGTAGAGACTTCAAATTGTACCAAATGGATGTCAAAAGTGCCTTCTTGAATGAATATATTCAAGAAGTATACGTTGATCAACCTCCTGGCTTCAAAAATTATCAATTTCCAAATCATGTTTTCAAACTAAGAAAAGCTTTATATGGTCTAAAACAAGCTCCAAGAGCTTGGTATGAAGCAAACCAAAGAAGGCACATTCATTAGTCAATCCAAATACTGCAAGGAGTTGCTTAGGAAATTCAACATGGATAAGGTAAATGAAATCGCCACACCTATGAGCACTTCATGTTATTTGGATAAGGATGAGAAAGGTAAGGATGTAGAACTCATAAAGTATAGAGGTATAATTAGATCCTTACTTTATTTAACTGCTAGTAGACTGGATATCATGTTTGCTGTTTGTATGTGTGCTAGATATCAAGCATGTCCAAAAGAATCACACTTGACTGCCGTAAAATGAATAATGAAATACTTGGTTGGAACTCAAGATGTTGGTTTATGGTACCCCAAAGGGGTTGAATGCACTCTTGTTGGTTACTCTGATTCTGACTTTGTAGGATGTAAACTTGATAGGAAAAGCACTAGTAGTACTTGTCACTTGCTTGGTAGTTCTCTTGTATCTTGGCATAGTAAGAAACAAGTGAGTGTTGCATTGTCTATAGTTGAGGCAGAATATGTTGCAGCTGGTAGTTGTTGTGCTCAAATTCTTTGGATGAGGCAACAACTTCTAGATTTTGGTGTTATATTAGACCATGTGCCTCTTAAATGTGATAATACAAGTGCCATTAATATTTCAAAGAATCCTGTGATGCATTCTAGAACCAAACATATTGAGGTTAGATATCATTTCATTAAAGATCATGTGTTAAAGGGTGATTGCATGCTTGAACATGTTGAAACCTCTAAGCAATTAGCTGATATATTCACAAAACCTCTTGCAAAGGAACAATTCATAAACATTAGGAGATAATTAGGAATTTTAAAGATGTCCAATATTTACTAGTGAGATATTTTACTACCCTTGTAAATAGATAAATTCTTATTCTTAAGCATGAGATTTGAATAAAGTGTGAAATTTGATTAAATGCATAATGAAGCTTATGATTCTTGAGTATGAATATTTCATTAGATGAGTCTTGATTTGATCAATAAGTTTCGTTAAATGATGTTCATTACTGTTTAGTTGAATGAGAAGGCAAATGGAGTCTCAAAATTGAAGATGTTAATGACCAAAAACATTGCCTAGTATGATTGAATCGATTCAAGCCCCTAGAAACCAAAAATTTTCAAGACAGCAAGTCTTGAATCGATTCACATGAATGGGTGAATCGATTCATACCCCTGGAACCCATTTTTTTAAAATAGCAAGTAATGAATCAAATTCATGCATATCTTGAATCGGTTCATGTGTATAAAATTGCTTAAAATGGGTAGTTTTCATTCAGTTTTCAGAATACAATCACTTTCCTTAACTCCTTTTTCTCCTTCTTCTCTCTAAAAACCCCCTTCTCTCTCTAAATTCATCCTCAATAACCCACTCAAATCTCATGGCTTCATCATCCTACCCAAGAAAGAAACAAAGGGCCAACGTTGCAGGTTCCTCTGCGCCTCAAAATTCCAATCTTATCAGACTCTTTTCCACCCAAAAGGAATTGGAAACTTACTTGGAGACTTTTTCTGAAAACCTTCTCATTCCTTCACACTGGTTAGATCTTTCTTACTTTGAATCTACCCATCTCCCTCTACTTGACACTCTCAATCAACAACAATTTATGGGATTTCTGACACTTGAGTCAACTTATATTTATCCTGAATTAATCCGAGCTTTCTATTCCACTTTGCGCCTACAAGATGGTCGATACTATGCCAAAGTGAAAGGTGTCACCATGGTTCTTGATAATGAAGTCATGAATCAAGTTGGCAAGCTTCCCATTAACAATGCCCACTTCTCTGGCAAAGAACCATCTCCATTGTGGAACTTCAATCCTCTTGAAGCAAGAACATTCCTCAATCTCACTTCATCCACTACATGCACCGTTGGCAGACTTTGAGTCGATCATCGCTTGCTTCACTACTTCATTGTGAAAATCCTCCTACCATTAGGAAGCAACAATGCCCGAGTCAGTGACACTCACATTCTTCTTATATGGGCTATCCTCAACAATAAGGAGATCAACTGGATCAATATGATAAGAAATCACATGATTGATGCAAGGAATCTCACCCGGTTGCCCTATGCCGTTTTTATGACCAAACTCCTTTGTCACTTCAAGGTGAATCTCAACAATGAAGTCAAGGAATTTGTTGGAAGCAAAGGGCTGCTTGGCAAATCCCATCTCAATAAAATGGGAATCATTGAAAGGTTTGGCATATGGGAAATTCTTCGCCGCCCCCAACATGTTGATGCCCATGAAGCCGCTGATGATGCTCTTCCTCCTCCTCTGCAAGCACCTGTTAATGATCTTTTTGCTCGCTTCACTGCCTATATGGATCAACATCTTAATGCCATAGAAGCAAATATCACCACCAGGCTTGATAAACTTGAAGCAAACATAAAGGAACGCTACACAGAGCTTGCTACCCAAATCTCAAGCCTCCAATTTCCTCAGCCTTAGTTGGCTTTCCTTTGTGTTTTATGGTTGTTTTGCTTAAACTATGTTGCCCCTCTATGGCCTTTTTATTATTAACTCTTATATGCCTTGGATTTTATGATTGACTTTTCCTATTTGTTCAAACCTATTGGTACTTAATCCTTGTTTGGTAGTGAATATTTTTTTCTTTTCTTCTTTCCCTAAGAGCTTATAGAATTTTTGATAATGACAAAGGGGGAGAGATATTGAATAAACTTTTTGAATTATATACCTGATAAATCACACAACTAAGGGGGAGTAACAAGAGTAATAAGAGTAATGTATGATTAGATGAATATGAATGAATGCATATCCAACTGAAAAACAAAGGGGGAGACACATTCAACAAATGGCCTTTTCTCATTTTACATGAATATTGGTTATTGATACTAACACCCTGAAGAGATGTCCATTAGTTGTCATCATCAAAAAGGGGGAGAATGTATTTACATGTTGTAGATAAGTTTTGATAATGACAAGTATTCAAGCACAAGCAGAACATTACTCTTGGACCATACACAAATGCATGATTCAAAAGAAAATAAATGGATTTGATGCATTTAAAATCAAAGATCAAGAAACCATGAAGAACATGCTCCCAAATAATCAAAGAATCAAGAAAGAAATGCATGAAGATCAAGGAAAGGAACCGTGACTTAAAATACATCAAGGAAATATCAAAAAGCATGAAAAAGTACCAAAAAACATTGCATGACTCGATTCTTACACGTATGAATCGATTCAAAGGCCTGGAAGTCTCAAAAACACAAAACAGCAAGATATGAATCAATTCACACCAAACATGAATTGATTCACACGTGATTGGAACTCAAAATGCCCAAAACAGAATTATATGAATCGATTCACATACGTATGAATCGATTCAAGTAGTGGAAAATATCACTAAAAAGACAGATTTAAGTGGGAAACAAAGGCCCATAACCCACTATACGTAGAGACAAGATGGAACCATGTTTTGCAACGGCTAGGAGGACCTTCAAAGCTCTATAAATGGATCTCCAACTCAAGCACAAGACACACCAACAAGAGGCAATCAATCTTTACTTATATTTATGCTTAGTGAGTTCATTTTGTTTTTATATTCTAAATCCTTGAGCTTAGAACTTATATGTACTCTCTTGTTGAGAGTTAGAAATTGTGAGAGCTCTTCATTTGCTTATTCACTCTATTGAGAGAGTATATTGCTTGTAAACACAAACACCAAACACCAAATTTCACTCTAGGTTAAGTGGTTACAAAGGTTAGGGTTTAACCTTTGGGATATTGAGAGTTTGAGAGATTGGGTGGGTTGCCCTTATGCTAGTGAGGATTGAGTTCTTGAGTGTAGGACACTAGGAAGCTGCAATTGCTCATAGCTTGTATCTCTAAACTTCAATAGTGGAAATCCTTTAAGTGGGTTGCTTGAAGGCGAGACGTACACCGGGTTGGTGGAACTCGTTAAATTGGTTTGCATGCTCTTCTCACTTACTCTCTTGCATTTACATACTGCATCTGGCTGGATTGTTATTATTGATAGTGATTTCCTCTCTTAAACTTGCTTGAACAACTAGTATTATAGTGTTGCACACCAAGTGTTCGACAAATTTCCTAAGCAGCATTTACATCTTATTTTGCATTGTTTCTTCCACTATAATTTCCATCTCCTGCATATTCTATTAACTTGTAAGAAAGAAATCAATTTCAAGGGCATTCCAACGAAAAGTTTTAATACTCAATTCACCTTCCCCCCCTCTATTGAGGCCACTTGAATAACACAGAGAAGAAGAGGAAGAAAAAGACGGGTGATTCCTCAACCAAAATTAAGAAACCACTTGATTAATCTAAGGTAATATCTGGCTGGGGACATTAAAACTAGCGCTCAATGGGAGGCAACCCATTATTTCTTCTTTATTTTTATTATATAAAAAATAAAAATAAAAAAATAAAAAAATAAGTGTTTTTATTAAAACTTTGATTTTTAAATAAAAGGGGTTTTTAAAATTAAAAGAAAAGGGTTTTTGAAAATTAAATTTTGAGAAAATGAAAAACAGAAGCCCACGAGTAGCGTCCCACTGACGCGTAACTTGGAACCTAAAATTTTATACTGACGCATAGCGTTCCAGCCACGCGTAGCGTCAGGGCCTGCGTTCAGTTTTTAAAACTGAACCAGAAACAGAGAGAGGCCTAAATCCATAGCTTTTAAAACCTATTTTTGCCTCCCTCTGCACCTCATTTCTTTCAGAAACCCTATTATCCTCCAAAACTTCAAAACCCAAAATTACATTCTCTTCAGCAAAGATTCCAAGTACGTGCTCTTATCCCTTTCTCTATTTTTTTATTTTAATTCTTAGAAATATATGTGGTTAGGTTTAGGATTAGAAAACCATTGAGGATTGATTGCTGTTTAACTTGTTTAAATGTGTGATCAAGGGGTTGCTGCTGCGTAACCCCATTTTTGCAGTTTCTGTTTCTACGAGCCCACGCGTAGCGTCTCACTGACGCGTAACGAGGAAAGAACAACCTGACGCGTAGCGTCCCCTACCACGCGTAACGTAAGGCCCCTGTTTTTGTTTTTCTGATTTTGTTTTTAATTTTTGTTATTTATTTTTAATTTTTGTTTGTTAATTTATTTTTGAATTATTTTTATCTTATGAATTTTTGTTTCTGTTTTTGTGTTTGTTTTTATTTTAAATTAATAAAAATTCTTGTTTTGTATTGTTTGTTATACTTTCTTGTATAAATTTAAAAAACTTTTGTTTAAAATTTTTAGAAAAGTAAAAAAGATAAAAATAAAAAATATGCATGTGAATTAATTTTAGTTTTAAAAATTAAAAATCAAAAATATTTTTGTTTCTTTAATGTTTGTACGTTTGTTTTAAAATTTTATGCATGATATATTTTTAATTAGATAATTTCTTTTACATGTATGTTTGTTGGTTAAATTTTTTTATGTTTTTCTTGTTTGTTAGTTTTATTTAAAATTTTTGTTGTATGAATTAATTTTCTATTTATACTAAAAATTTAAAAATATGCATGTTAATTTTTGTTTGAATGCATGATTTACTTTGTTAAAATTTATAAAATCCAAAAATATTATGTGATGTGTGATTTATTGTTTGTGTGGTTTATTTTTGATTTATTTAATTTTCTTTTATTTTCTTTTGCAGATGGGTCCTAGGAAATTAGTTCCGACCACTGGTCCCAAGAGACAGAGGAGGACCACAGATACTGATACCACCTCTTAAGATCCTGATCTTCATGGAGAGGAGCAGTTGGGACCCCGAGATCCCACCAGATTTAGGACTGACGCAAAGTGGGCTCGCTTTCATCAAATCAAAGGCCAGAGACTCATCTGGGAGAGGGTCCTTTATTTAGGAGCTGGAGATTATCCTGAGCTACAAGATGAGATACAGAGGAGGAGATGGAGACCCCTATTTTCTTTACCTATTGAAGGGGATCCCATACTAGTCATAGAGTTTTACGCCAATGCCTTTAGGACTCGCCAAGACTCACCGAACATTGATCAGCAGAGGACAAGTTTGGTAAGAGGTCGGCACATCACTTACGATAGGGACACTATCAGTACACTTTTGGGTAATCCTTGGGAGCCTACTCCCGAGAGTGATACTTGCGTCTGGGCTGAGAACAGAAGCAAGATCGCTACTGAGGTTGGTGATCTAGGATACTTCCTAGATCACGTTGCTCATTTCTTGAGTAAAGGTGGAATCTTCTTTAACCCGAATAAGGTTAATAGATCTCCATCTAACCTCCTAAAGACCCAAATGACTCCTCTAGCCTAGGCATGGATATACCTCATGCTTCATAACATCACTTCTGTCACCCACCTTTCTTCTCTTCCAGTTGATCGTTGTTGCCTTCTCTACTTCATTCTCCAGTGACACACCATTGATATTGCTGCTCTCATATCTAAGCAGATTCACCTTTATGCCCTAGGGTATAAGGTGAATCGCCCTGTTCCTTTCCCTCTCATCATTTCTGCCTTATTGAGGAGGCAAGGAGTTATTGTGCCATCACCAGAGTTTACCAGTTCTTCGAGGAGAGTCCCAAGGTTTCAGTGAACAGGGACTATTTTGTTCAACGGTGCGAGCTTCCACCTTTAAAGCAGGAGGCTCAGCCCAGACCGAGACACAGGAGACCAGCCCAGCCACCATCTACTGATGCTATCTCTAAGAGATTTACTAGGATGAGCATAGAGCATCAGCATATGATGCAGATGATGGCTGCCTCACATAGAGCCTACATGCATCTTCGTGATTCTTACTATCAGTACAGGATTCAGGGAGAGGGGGCACCATTTATGACACCGGCAGAGTTTACAACCCATATGGCTTGGCCTAGTGATTTGCCCACATTCCCTGAGGTTGATAGACCATCTGGAGCACACGCTGATTCAAAGGGTGATGCTGATGAGGAGAGGGACAGTGAGGATGACCACATGGAGGATTGATGGTGTTTTCTTGTACTTTCATACATTTTAGTTTAATTTGATATTTACAGTTGGATTATCTTTACATTTTGGATTATATATTTGGGTTTTATATATTTTGTGTGTGGTATGATATGTGTGATATTTAGATTTTATAATAAATGTGTTTTTCTAAATAAAAATAAAAATTATCAAATTTTGAAAAATTTTGAAAATTTTACATACTTGAAATTTTTATACAATAAACCATTTTTCATAATCAATAATTAAATTCTTAATTGTAACTAAGGCATTTTGATAAAATTAAAATACAATACTCTTATTAATAATCAAGCTAATTTTGAAAACCCGGTGAGCTGAGAGATCTTTAAACACTTGAGGGTTTCGACAAAACTTCATTCAAATTGATTTTGCTTTAATCTTTGATTTGTGTTGTTGTACAGGGGATTCAAGAATATGATCAAGGCACATTTTTGGTAATCACAAAGAAACTTTGGGCCAAAAAGCTTACCATAGTAAAATTGTAATTTTCCTTTGAAAGCCAATTTTTAGCCTGAAAAATAATTTCTTTAGTACCCTTAGCCCTTAATAATTTTTGACCATTCCCTTTACTTGATTGATTAAAAGAGCAAATGATCAAAAAAAATTTGAGTGTTCCTACAAAATTGGGGAGTGAAAATTTTTGAACTTAATTCTTTTTCAAAAAAATATGATGCATGTATAAAATAAAAAAATATATGCATAAAAAGAAAAAGAAAAATAATAAAAAAGATTAAGTTGGGGGTATTTACCAAGAGGGGAAGTGAGATTTGGCCAAGAAAAAAGCCTAGAAATTATGAAATGCTCTTTTATGATTTCAAGTGTTTGAATTCCAAGAAAAACCATAATTTCTTGTGGCCAAGCCTCATTACAACCCTTTAAAAGACCTTGTAATTCTGGTTTGACTCTGTATGATTAACCATTGATTAGATGAAAATCAAAATTAAATTTACTTGATTTTATGATCAATTGAGTGAAACAAGTTACCCTTTTGTAGAGATAAACACTTGAGAGGTAAACTTTGAAATAAGCTTGATTTATTGATATGATATTATATATATTTTATCTTTAGGTCTTCCTTACATTAAGATATTTATTCTTTGACTATTTTAAATGGTAAGTTGTAAGTTATTTCTTGTGGTAAATTTTTAGACTAACTCAAAATATGATCCCAAATTTGTTTTTAAGTTTTTCTCTTGCTCGAGGACGAGCAATGTCTCAAGTTGGGGGTATTTGTTAGTCCTTAAAGTTACAATGAATTTCTTAATAAAATTGTGTCAAAAATAATAAAAATTAGTTTAATTTATTAGAAATTTAGGTTTTAATCGTAATAAATAGAGGTTATTGGAAATTTTCTGCCTTGATCAAATTTCTCTAGTTTTGCAGTTAAAAAATTAAAGAAATTCAAGAGAAAATTGAAAGACCAGAGAGCTAACGCGTAGCATCAACACCACGTATAGCGTAAGAACTTTTGATGCTGACGCTACGCGTCACAGCCATGCATAGCGTTAGAAGCTACGTGGACTCCATTTCCAGGTGGCCAAACACTCAGCCTAGTGGCCAAATAATGACCAACCCACTCACACCAGATGCCAAAATCGAAGTAGAGACAATTGGCCCAATGTCTGCTGATGATTGGAATTAATTAATATCAATAATGGCCTTAATCATGCGTGTTTAATGGGGGCTGACTCAGGAACCTGATGCGTAGCGTCAGTCTGGCGTATAACATTAGGACCTTTCCTCAGCCCTATAAATAGGCCACTTCTAAGGCATTGAAGGCATCTCATCTATCCCCATCTAATCCTATTCTGAGTTTCAGAGCTTCTTTTCTCTCTTTTTACTCAAGTTTGAGTGTTCTTTTGTGAGTTTGTAAGTCTAGAGTGGTTTCTAGATACTTAAGAGTGTTGTGTAGTATTGTGAGCTCTTGTATCGTGAAGTGTTTCTATGCCTTCATAATGTCAACCTCTGTAAGTGTTGTTTTTACTTTTACCATGTGTAACTAAATTGTCTATGTTGGAATTGGTGAACTGATCTATTGATTATTATGTTGTGAATTCGACCTCTGCATGTTTATGATTCAACTGCATGTTAATATTTTAACTTCTTATTAGTATGAAGTCAAATGGGAGAATAATTTTCATGCATATTGAAATTTGTTTTATTAGTGTGAATATCAAATGGGAGAATGATTATTCATGCCGTATTGAAACCTATTTTAATGAAAGTAAAAGTTAAAATACCCTTAATATGCTAGTTACTAGGAATAGAATTGGTGATTATTGTTGCTATAAGGCCAGAACTTAATGTAAGTTTTTACTGAGAAAGCTCACGAGGGATCAGACTTTACGGTGACTACTTAGAATTTATATCACGAGGGATCGGTTATAATGACTTTAAGCTGCAATGACGTGAACTTGATGATTAAATATGCATGTCTTGAGTTCCTTCATTTTATTCTAGATTAGGGATCCAAATTCCAACATAATTTGTTCATCTGTGTTTTTATCTCAAGTATCTTAGCTATTCTAAATTGCAACTCAACTTTTTAAATAGATTTTATCTTTACCATCTTTTTACCATATGAACAAATCAACTATCAAAGTCTGTGAATATTGTATATATTGTTTATAAATCATTATTTTGTTAATAAGTTTTGATAAATTTACCATAGTAAATAGAAATTACTGTGTATTACTAGAACTTTCAATCTCAGTGGACCGATATCTAAATTTGAAAACTACAAACGATTGGTGCTCTTGCTAATTAAAAGACCCAATAGTATTTTAGGGTTTAACACACATCGAAAAAGTTTTTGTTTCCTCTGCTTTCCTTATTAACCTAACTAACCCTTCTGTAACAACAAGGAACAAGAAGGGTGCTAAAGGGTCACATTGTCACACCCCTCTTAATATACCAAATTGGCTAGTGAGACTACCATTGAGTAAAACTAGTACTAAAGCTGACTCAAGGTATCCTATTATCTAACTTGTGACATCTTTCCTAATTTACATTTATTTTTAACTTAATCCCATCAAATTTACTAAAAACATTTCATATTTTTAGATGTAACAATCTTAAACCTAACATTATAACGATATTTAAAACTCTAATGATCAAGTATTAACCATTTATATCATAGATGTCCCTTAAAAGTATTTTGGTTTCATAAAAATTAAGTTTTAACCTATCCTAATAATGTTGTAATCGATTACGTGATTCTTGTAATCAGTTACATGCATAAAAAGACAAAATATGCATCCTGACAAAACTAGTAATCGATTACCAAAATATGGTAATCGATTAAAACCAAAACAGAGACAACAATTATGCAGATTTTCATGTTTTGGTCAACTTTCAGCCTACCTAACTTGCCCGTTTTAGCTCTAATTGCTACAAAACTTTATGGGCCTTATGTTTTCGTCATTTTAAAACTGTTAGCATAGTCTGTTTGCCAAAATTCCACCATAGACAACCCGTGCTTGAGCACAACCCGTGCTTCTGAGTATTCTTTTGTAAGCACCAACTCTTGGGGCAGACCTAAGTATTTTTTCATGAGCCACTCCTGGCTCAAACATGTATTCTTTCTAAAGCCTCTTTAGGCCAAAGTGTTTCCTGACAGATCACCAAATCTATGTTTATAAGAAATTGGAAATATTAGAACAGATGAAACTCTTGTATACAAAATATCTAGGGCTTATATGTGTTTTTCTTTTCTTTTTATCACACTATCTTTAGTTGACATCTCCATCTCTTTGTTTCTAATATATTCTCACAAGCTCTATCTCTTTTTCTTTTCTTTTTCTTTTCTCTTCATATGACTCTCTATTCTTCTTTTGTAATCTCTTTTCTTTTCTTCCAAGTTATCTGTATCTTTTTACTCTTTATCATGCATACACATATAGATCATTGTATCTATACTTCTCTCCTTTTTGATTGTGTGTGCTCTCCTCTACACTGTTGAAATAGATGATTTGCAACATGTAAATACTTATTTAGCTCATGGAGATAGATCTGTTGGATAATCGTTTGAGATTTATTCTATCTCATGGGAAAGTGATTTTTCTTCTAGTTGGTCAGAGAGACATTTTTCACATTTTGTATAGGACAAAGAGCTTTTGAGATTTGTGTAGATGAAGAGAAATAGGGATTGTACATTTTTCACCAAAAAGGATATTCCTTGATTAGAGGAATTCTGACTTCTTAGAAAGTTAGTGAAAGATAGATGCTTTGATATTAGCTCAAGATTTGTCTTTCTTGGGCACTTTCCTTATGATAGTTCTTTTTATTAAGAAGGAAAGATGCTTTGTTGAGTCATAATATATAGGTCCAGACTTGATGTGTTCAAAGAGAATATTTGAGATTAGATTGAGGTCTGGTGAATCGTAAAGTGTTAATGATGAGACTCAAAATTTCAAGAGATATTCCAATCCTTTTCTTATGATTTTGAAGAAGGTCTTAAGGAGCTTTTATCTTGACCGAGCGTGAGGATAGAGTCTGATTAAAGCTGGTTGCTTTGAGGAGAGGACTCTTCCATATTCCTGATGCTTGCTGCATGGCTTGACGAGTCTAGGTCTGGTATAAGTTCAGATGAACACTTTTTCTTTTAGAGACGTCCTAAACTTTGAGTGTTTCTTTAATGCATAGCCTTCTTAGTTTTGTCTTACCAAACTTATTAGATACGAGCTCCCCCTTTGATTTATAACATATGCTTTATATCATGAAACACTTGAATGATTTTATCAAATAATTTAACGACTCATAACGTGATTAATTAAGATGCTTGATGTTGGTTATCAACAAAAGTGCTTCAAAAGTTTTCTTGGTTCCAACAATCTCCCCTTATTTGTTGATAGCAAACATTGAGCCTTCTTAATTATTTAACCATCTTTTTGTATAGAGCAAGATCAACATAGAGAATTAATAGAAATCATACAATTATTTTATTTAAAAGAAAAAAATTAGAAAGACAAAATTTTAGAACAAAGATAAAGACATAAAATTTTAAACCATTTTTAAAACTACAGACTTAGGGACATCAAACATTAACAACATCAAAAACAGACAATCAAAACTTCTTATTCCTCAACTTCTCAATTCCTTCTCCCCCTTTTGATATCAACAAATTAAGATGTTATTTTTATGCAGAACTCTTGGAGCAGGATCCAACTTCTCCCATCATCCAGAGGATGTGATTCCATAATATTTTGGCATCGTCCTTAGTGTTGTTCGAGGATGCTAACAGTCGGGCAACTTCTTCATCAGGAAATCTTTGAGGTCTAGGCTCATCCCAAGATGGAACAAGAGGTCTAATCAAAGCTGATATTGGCTTTTTTCCTTTTCGGGAAGAATGAGGCTACGGAGTAGGGGAAGGCTTATTTGGAACTATCAGAATCTTTGTGGAAGGAAAAATGAAGATAGACTTTTCTTTTCTATTTTGAAGTTCTTCCAAAGACTTTCCTTTCTGAAGATCCATTAAGATGGCTTTCTGTTCTTTTTTTAACTTGTAGAAGATGGCAAGGTTTGATGTTGTGTAGAGACTTTTATCGTAGATGAATTCCAAAGAAAGTGGGGGAGGAGCAGACTTTGATGAGGGTGCAATGAGGATTCCTTTACTCGGACTTCTGGAACTTGGGTTTAAAATAGGTGAGATTGAAGGAGAGGAGTTTGGTCGAGCTTTCTTTGAATGAGGAGAGGTTGGAAGGGAGGCAAACCATACTCTTTTTAAGTGGGAAGGTGAGTTTTTTGGGAAAAAAGATGCAAGGATGTCTTCTGGTTCAGGAGAGGTTGATTTTGAAAAGATAGAGTCTGAAGAGGTAGGAAAAGGGGCAGCAAAAGTTTCTAGGGATGCTGGAGAAGAGTCTTCAGGTTCAGAATCTAAGATCATGGGGATGGTAGCAGATGATCCCTCATGGTTGAAAGATTTTGATGGAATTGAAATATTTTGAGTAAATCTTGGGAGAAAAGGTGTTTGAGAATTCAGAAAGAAGAGTTTGATAAGTGAAAAACAAATTGTGAAAAGCTTTTTATAAGATGGTGAAGCGGTGGAATCCTGAGTTTTTGAATAAAGTTTTACAAACAGACATCATTGAAATCATTTAATCGGTGAGAGACATATTGGTTCGAAAGATTACGATTTTCAAAACAAAAGCATTTTCCTTTAATCATAGAGAACAGCTATCAAGATTTTTCAATAAATGCTAAAGCAATCATATGATAAATTAATTAAAAAGGAAATCGAAGAGTCACATATAATTACCTAACCATTAAATGATGATTCCGACGAGGTTCAGACGTGCCATTTCATCCTGTACGAGTCTGTTTTTGATCTTACATTCTTTTCCTTGTTGAACTCCCAAAGACATTTGGAAGCCTAACCTTTTGGCTTTCAACTTCTTACGTTCTTCATGCTTGGATCCTCTTTCTTGATAAGCTTGACTTTTCCTTGAGCTCTAGGTCGTCTATAGACTTTTGAATGCTTCAAAAGATGAATAGTTTCTTCTTCTTGATCCTTCTTTTAAGCCTTCATCAAAATGTAATCTTCAGGGATCTTCTTCCTCTACACTTGTTAGAGTGTTCAACCCCAGAGACCAAGCTCTGATACCAATTGATGGTTTAGAGAACATACTTAGAAGGAGGATGAATAAGTCTATTCACTTTTTCAAACCAAAAAGTGATATTTAAGCGTAACAGCATTTTGCACAATGGACCATATTTTTGCTTATATAGAGAGCGTGATTCTTTGATTGAGAAAGCGTTATTTACCAGACTTTTACTATCAAAAATATTATCGAACATGCACCAAACTTTTGATTGTTAAGAGTATGGAGAAAAAGACATCACACAAGCAATTTATATTGGTTCTCCTCCAACTTGGAGACTACATCCAGTACCTTCAAATCTGAAGGATTTTCACTATGTAAAAATCATTTACATAAATAGCTCAAACCAAGCTTATGAGTGTTATTGACTCCAGCCACTCCTGGCTTAAGCACAACCCGTACTTCTGAGTATTCTTTTGCAAGCACCCATTTCTAGGGCAAAACTAAGTATTCTTTCAAGAGCCACTCCTGGCTCAAACCCAAGTATTATTTCCAAATCCTCTTCAAGCCAAAGTGTTTCTCGATAGATCACCAGATCTGTGTTTACAGGAAATTAAAAATATTAGAATAGATGAAACTCTTGTACACAAAATATCTAGGGCTTATATGCGTTTTTCTTTTCTTTTTATCACACTATCTTTAGTGTGATATCCCCATCTCTTTGTTTTTGATATATTCTCACAAGCTCTCTCTCTTTTTCTTTTCTTCTTTTCTCTTCATATGACTCTTTATTCTTCTTCTATAATCTCTTTTCTTTTCTTCCGAGTCATCTGTATCTTTTTACTCTCTATCATGCATACATACATAGATCACTGTATTTGTATTTCTCTCCTTTTTCATTATGTGTACTCTCCTCTACACTATTGAAATAGAAGATTTATAGCATATAAATACTTGTTTAGCTCATGGAGATAGATCCATTGGATGACCGTTTGAGATTTATTCTATCTCATGTGAAAGTGAGTTTTCTTCTACTTGGTCAGAGAGACGTTCTACACATTTTGTATGGGACAAAGAGCTTTTAAGATTTGTGTAGATGAAGACAAATAGGGATTGTACATTTTTCACCAAAAAGGATATTCATTAATTAGAGGGATTCTGACTTCTTAGAAAGTTGGTGAAAGATAAATGCTTTGATATTAGGTCGACATTTTTCTTGCTTAGGCACTTTCCTTGTTGTGATAGTTCTTTTCGTTGAGAAGGAAAGATGCTTTATTGAGTCATAATATATAGGTCCAGACTTGATGCGTTCAAAGAGAACATCTGAGATAAGATTGAGGTCTGGTGAATCGTAAAGTGTTGATGATAAGACTCAAAACTTCGAGAGATATTTCAATCCTTTTCTTATGATTTTAAAGAAGATCTGAAGTAGCTTTTATCTTGATAGAGCGTGAGGATAAAGTCTGATTAAAGTCAGTTCCTTTAAGGAGAAGACTTTTCCATGTTCCTGATGCTTATTGTATGGCTTGACGAGTCTGGGTCTGGTATAAGTTTAGATGAACGCTTTTCTTTTGAGAGACGCTCCCAGACTTTGAGTATTTTTATGATGCATAGCCGTTTTAGTTTTGTCTTACCAGACTTATTAGATACGAGCTACCCCTTTGATTTATAACATGTGCTTTATATCCTGAAACACTCGAATGATCTTATCAAACGATTTAACAACTTAACTTGATTAATTAAGACGTTTGATGTTGGTTATCAACAAATCTAAGAGTGCTTCAAAAGTTTTCTTAGTTCTAACACGTTTTACATTATTCAATCACCATCAAACATGAAGTTTATCAATACCAGTGTGGTCACACAGACCATGCCTAAAATACAATTGCTATAACATGTCTATAATTTTCTTAAAACATAATGAAATTTATATAAATCCATTCATCATACATTACCAATGAAACAACAAAATTCATATATTTCCAAGCCACCATTACTTACTTCATCATTCTATATTAAGCCCTTATCTATTTCTTTCTCTAATTCGTATATTAATTCATATAATATTTCATATAACATGATTCATACACCCAAATTTATTCTATGCCACACATTAATTGACACCATTATATACTTTCTTAAAATCACCACTTACTTCATCAATCAATACCATATCATTAGCCATTCATTTTCCTATTTCTCATATTATCACATATAACACAACGCAGTTACATTCTCATATTCTGTTCATCATAATAATTTCCCTCGGCTACACTACTTTTCTCTATCAACATACATGTAAGCAATCTATGCTATAAACAGCCTCAAATTATTACATCATCATTAAATATCAAGTTTATCATACAATCGTCGCACGACAACCAACACAGACCATATATTCTCAAACTCATTATTCACCACCCACTATATCACTAAGCATCGCATAATCATTTACCATCATAAACACAACCACGTAATTCATAATTTAGACGCCATAGTTTCTAATTTACAAACACCAAGATACGTCATACATTATTTATACAATTTAATTCATTTTGCACTCTTAATTATTTAATCACTTCACATAGTTTTAAAAATTACCAATCCTTTTTATCCAAGAATTTAACACCATATTCATGTATATTTCACCTAACCATACTTCCATTTCCTTACGTACCATAATCATACTAATCCCCTTGCGAACCTAATTATGCGTTTACCATTTCTAATTAATTAACACCCCTTACCTCGATTCCACACTTCTACAAGTTGTTCTTAGTGTTAGTAACGACCCACGATCAAATTGTTCATCGTTCCACTTTTGCTTCTGATACCCACTTTGTTTAACGATCGTCTGACGCTCGTTTCACCACCTACATACGCCGAAGCACAAACCCATCACTTGCTTTCCATACCCATTAATATAAACACCATTCCTAAGCTTTGAATCATCATAAAATGGAAATGTGGAACACCCCCAAGCATATTAAATTTGGCCAAGAGAGGGAGAGGAGAATAACATGCAAATTAGAAATACCCAAGGTCCTAGAAGTGATTTTTAAGCTTCCCATTTACAAAGAGATAGCAAAACTGAACCCCCACCATGCATACACCTCATGACTAGAGAGAGAAAGAGAAAGGAAGGGGAAAAACTTGAAATTGATGGTTCAAACTGGATTATATATATATATATATATTGATGAATGGATATGCATCTTATGAGTTAAATGAATTTAGCATTGAGCCATTTATGAAAATGCAATCTGCATGTATGGACAGGTTAATGTGTTTGATGAAATTGAGTATGTCATGCTAGAGGTAGGGAGTATAATGAGATATATGATTACTGAATTATGATTAATGAACTCTTGGCATTGAGCCATTTTATCATGTTACTACAATCATCGCAATATGAATATTATGAGCATGTTATTGCATATATTTCTATGAAATCATGTGTATGAGTTATATGATAAGGTGTGATGGAATTGGGCATTAAGCCAAGTGTATATATATAGTGAAATCCAGTTTCATAGGCAATTTAGGTAAATTAAAGTTGGCCTAGTATGGATCTTATGAATGGATTTTGTGATGATATGTGATGGAATTGATTATGCCATGGTTAGGCATGTGTGGTATGATGATCCTTGTATTTGTTGATTTATGACTTGGTGAATTATTGGCACTAAGTTATCTACAGTTATATTGATGGGATTTTAATTACATAATCAGGTCTTGACTGTGTCTAATTTGCACTAGTGCAAAATATAACTACGAAGACAGGATTTGAGCACGGTCCTGGGGGAACCATGCTTAAAGAAAATACGGTGGCATTTTTATGATTTTAATGAAAGCTTTTGAACACGGTTAAACAGTAACCGTGTTCATAGGTAGGATACGAAGACGGTTTTCCAGCAACTGTGCTAAAAGGGTCCTTAAAAAAACCGCGGTGGTATTTTTGTGATTATGATGAAGCGTTTTAAACACGGTTGTCTAGCAACCGTGTTCGTAGGGTGAGAGATATTAACACGGTCCCTTGGTAACCGTGCTTATAGGTTGTGCAGTGTCATTTTTCAACATGGTTGTACGTGTAACCGTGCTTAAAAGGTCTAGATATTAACACGGTTGTTGAGTACACGTGCTTAAATGTAATATATGAACACAGTTTCTTTGTAACCGTGCTTGTAGGTTAACGTGAAATTCAAAAGTCTCTTAAAAGACCTGTACGCTTCATCTTCCTCATTTCATTTCAGCTCAAATCTTTCTCTCCCTCCATTCGGTTTCCTCTCAAACCCCTCTCTCCCTCCATTTTGAAATCTCAAATCCCTCCCTCCCTCCATTCGGAAATGTTGAATCCCTCCCTCCCTCCATTTTGAAAACTCGAATCCCTCCCTCCCTCCATTTTCCTTACAAAAAGCTCCATTTCTCTCTTCTCATTGCGTGGTTCACTCCACTAAAAGGTGTTCTTCTTCTCCTTTTCTCTCTACGAAGGTTTCCATTCGTGTTCCCCTTGACGTTGGTCATCTACTCACGCATGTACAAGTTCCTATTTTTACTCTTCATTTTCATTATTATTTATTTGTTAGGAATTGTAATGAGTTTATATGTTAAGTTTAGTAGTATTTGGAAAATGAAATGCTATATATTAAGAAAATCTAATTAGGGGATTTAAAATGTTGTTAGCTATAGATAATGAGTGTTAGGATTAATTGTTAAATTTATTGTGTATTTATGTGTTTATTAATTTGGTTAATTTAAATTAATATTAAAGTAAAAAATGATATTTTGAACTAAATAAATACACAAACATTGGATTTATATTCCTTACATTAGTAAAAAAAGTTTAAACACATGAAAATTGATATTTTCAAGTAGATAAAAATTTAGTTGTAAATGTAAAATAATAAATTATATGAATTGTAACAAAATAATTAATAAGAGTTATTTTTGTTGATTAGGTAATTAAAAATTTTAATTACATAATGAATTGCACAACCTAATTAATTTAGTTTATTATACATTGTTTACTTTCTTTAATTGCTTTTTATTAGGTGTTACTAATTTTGTGGATGTAATTTATATTTGTTATAATTTTAGAATTTGATAAGTTTATTTAGCCCCCTTTATATGAGTTTGTGATTTATTAAATTGTATGAGCGAACCATAGTTTCCCGTTTGAGATTCTACACAAATGGTAATTAAATTAATTGATTTCATCATTTGTGTTGAATCTTGAATTGTCTGTTTAGACAGTTTGGGATGAAGAATTTTTTATGCATCATTGCTATGTACAAGTTAGGACTTATTTTAAAATTTGATAAAGTTTTGGTTAGTTAAGTTTTGTATTGTTCTCTGGGTGCATATTTGATTGTGGTTGAATTTGATTTCACCACTTTCATTTCGTGTACTTAGAGACCAATGTGAAATGCTGTCGAAATTTTATCAAATTTTAAAATGACTCCTAAGTTGTATGTGGTTATGAGGTATAGAAAAATGTTCATCCTGAATGGGTAGGACCACCACCTTTGTGAAGAAAGTAAGATTCATAGCACCGTTATATTTACGGGTATTGTAAACAGAGAGTATGGATCGAAGCTGGATAGCTGCATCACGTATAAGTCTAGAATATGAGGGTGGAGTTCAAACATTCATAGAGTACGTGATACGAAATGCTGAAGAGGTGAATGGAATGTATTTTTGCCCTTGTGTTAAATGCTTAAACATGCGTCGACTAGAATTGGCAGAGGTGCGAGAACATCTGTTGTGTGATGGATTTCTTCAGAGTTATACGCGATGGATATGGCATGGTGAACATGTTGAGGTGACAAGTACTAGTTTTCAAACAAAAGACCAAAGCTTTGCTCATGAGGTTGATGATGACATGGATGACTGACTTGAGGATATGATCCGTGATGTAGGGGTAGAAAGTTTTAAGAGAGCTCACGTATATATGAGTCTATGTGAGGATTCTGAAAAGCCACTGTATTTGAATTGCTCTAATTTCACGAGGTTGTCAGCAGTTTTACGATTATTTAATTTGAAAGCGATAAATGGGTGGACAGATAAAAGCTTCACTGACTTGCTTAAGTTGTTGAAAGAAATGCTCCCAGTTGGTAACACTTTGCCAAATTGTAACTATGAGGCTAAAAAGGTGTTGTGTCCTATGGGCTTGGAGTATACGAAGATACATGCATGCCCAAATGATTGTGTATTATACCGTGGTGAGTACGAAATGCTGCATCGATGTCGTAGGTGTGGGGTGTCATGGTATAAGAAGAAAGAGGTTGATTCTAATGATTTCTACAAAAAGGGGTCTCCTACGAAAGTGTTGTGGTATCTCCTTATAGTTCCAAGACTAAAGCGTCTATTTACCAATGCAGATGATGCAAAGCTTATGAGATGGCATGTTGATGAAAGGGTTGTTGACGGATTAGTTAGGCATCCAGCAGATGGATTACAGTGGAAGAAAATGGATACGATGTTTCCAGATTTTACCCATGACCCAAGAAATGTTAGGCTTGCACTAGCCACAGACGGCATGAACCCATATGGAAACCAAAGCACAAACCACAGTTCGTGGCCTGTTTTGTTGTTTGTTTATAACTTGCCGCCATGGTTGTGCATGAAGCGAAAGTACGTTATGTTATCAATGATGATTTCTGGTCCACGACAACCAGGGAACGACATTGATGTATACTTATCTCTGTTAGTTGAAGACCTGAAAATGTTATGGGAAGAGGGGGTTGATGTGTTTGACGGGCTTACAGGAAAATCATTCAATTTGAGGGCTATGTTATTCTGTACGATCAATGATTTTCCAGCCTATGGTAACCTCTCGGGCTATAGCGTCAAAGGACATAAAGCGTGTCCTGTATGTGAGGAGGGAACTAGTTCTGATCGACTACATCATGGAAGGAAAAATGTTTATCTTCGACATCATAGGTTTCTCACACCTAATCATCCACTTCGTAGGTTAAAGAAGTCGTTCAATGGTGTACAAGAGTTTGAAATGCCTCCCCCACCATTGTCTGGTCGACAAGTATATGAAAAGGTGAAAGAAGTCAATGTGGTTCTTGGTAAGTCTGAGAAGCAGTCTATCTCAAAAAACACGTGGAAGAAAAGGTCAATATTTTTCGATCTGCCATATTGGAAAGAGCTTGATGTGAGGCACTGTATTGATGTGATGCATGTGGAGAAAAACGTGTGCGATAGTTTGGTTGGAACCCTGTTAAACATACCTGGAAAAATGAAGGATGGCCTGAATTCACGTCTAGACTTGGAGTTGTTGGGTATACATAAGGAGTTACACCCACAAGTAAAGGGCAAACAAACATATTTACCGCCAGCATGTCATACCTTGTCTAGAAAAGAGAAGCAAAGTTTGTGTGAATCATTGTGTAGTGTCAAAGTTCCATCTGGGTACGGTTCCAACATCAACACTTGTGTTTCTTTGAAGGATCTGAAGTTAGTTGGTTTGAAGTCATATGATTGTCATATGCTGATGCAACAATTTCTACCCATTGCTATTCGTGGCATTCTCCCTCAAAATGTCAGACATGTGATAACAAAGGTGTGTTTATTTTTCAATGCCATATGTGCCAAAGTAATCGCCCATGATGAGTTGGAAGCGTTAGAACAGGAAGGGTTTCTTATACTATCCCAGTTGGAAATGTATTTCCCTCCTTCATTCTTTGACATAATGGTACATTTAATCATCCATTTAGTGAGGGAGGTCCGTTTGTGTGCGCCAGTGTTCTTGAGATGGATGTATCCTGTTGAGCGATACATGAAAATTTTGAAAGGTTATATGAAGAACCAACATCGTCCCGAAGCATCGATAGTAGAAAGGTACATTGCAGAGGAAGCAATTGAGTTCTGCACAGATTATATGAAACAGGATGAAAGCATTGGTATTCCAAAGACTCGTCACGAAGGGCGATTGGATGGGAAAGGTACCATTGGGAAAAAAATAAAAAGCATGGCACGTGATGAAGTACTCTAAGCACACTTTTATATTTTGAACAACACAAACGCTGTGCTCCCGTATTTAGCTGCACATAAAGACATAGTCAAAAGAAACAACCCTAGAATGGCTGAAAAGTGGGTGTTGAACGAACACAACAAAATGTTCATGCAGTGGTTCAAAATGACCCTTCTTAAAGATACATCTGCTTCTGAGACGTTGCATCGACTGGCACTAGGACCTAACTTTGATGTAATCACTTATTGTGGCTATGAAATAAATAATTATTGTTTCTATACAAGGATTCAAGATGACAAGAGTACGGTGCAGAACTGTGGAGTTATGGTTGTGGTCGAATCAATGTATTTTTCCACTTCAAAGGACAAAAACCCTGTCATGGCTGAGTTATGTTATTTTGGGTACATTGAAGATATATGGGAAGTTGATTACGGTCGTTTCACAGTGCCTATTTTTAAATGTAAATGGGTTGATAGCAAAAGTGGTGTCAAAATAGATGATTTTGGTTTTACGTTAGTGGACTTAAACAAGGTTGGTCATAAGGAGGAGCCTTTCATTATGGCAGCTTAAGTAAAACAAGTTTTCTATGTTGTTGACCCATCAGATAAACGATGGTTAGTTGTTCTCCAAGGTAGACACAACATTGAGGATCCATGTCTTGATGCCTAGACATACCTTGTCTAACAACACTTACACCAACGGACGTTGTGGAAGATCTCATAGATGATATAGTTACGACTCGTAATGACCACCAGGAGGGTCTGTGGGAAACATAGGGTATGGTTATATATCATTCGTCATGTTTATATATCATTCATCATGTTTATATATCATTCACCATGTTTATATATCATTCGTCATGTTTATAAACTGATTCTTGTTTTTTTGAACAGATACCTATGGCTGATCAGGATTCACATGCGAGATCTGACTCCCAGAGCATAGATTCCTCAGCTAGGAGGAGAGGTGTTGAAACACCCTTAATTTTACAACCTGAAACAGGGGAAATTTTTCCCAATTTTTATTTAGAAAATACCTGGATCAATAAAAAGCCACTCTCATATTTGAAGATATGAGAGCCAGGTCCATAGATCATGAAGAACCGGGTCCAATTAAATAAAGAAAGGGAAAGGAAGGCAAAGGCAATTAAAACCGACCAAGAAGGCAAACAGTGGAAGAATAAAACAACGCTCAAGCGAAGCTCCCAATACAACGCACACTCGCTCAAGCGGGATCCGACTCCGCTTGGGCGAGGCAGACCAACTCGCTCGGGCGAGCACCCAATCGCTTAAGCGAAGCCGACCCAGAAGCCTTCTAACAACACACAGTCACTGGAGTGAATCCTTCCTTCGCTGAAGCGAGGAGTTACACTCGGCAATCCGAAACACTCGGAATCGGGGTTCCATTCACTCGGGATTTACCCCAGCACACACATCCCATAACTTAGTTCCATAAGGCCACACACATGATCTACTCGGGAAATGAGGCTTATCCCACTCGGCATCCAATAGCTTCCCTCACTCGGGATATCACCTAATCAAACGCCACTCGGCATATTCATCATTTCTCACTCGGAGAATACTCAAACCATCCTTCACTCAGAAGGGGGTCTCCATAACCATACTCCACTCGGAATATTCCAGCCAGATTCACTCGGCATATGATATTTTACTCACTCGGGGAAACCATTAAGTTAAGTCCCACTCGGACTTGCTTAGACCTTAATCACTCAGGTATAAAACCTCATGCACTCGGATTATACTTGTATCACATACTTAGAATTTATTCCAATCTAACCCATTACAACAAATCTTCCCTCGGAAGAGATTCACTCGGGTTTCTACTCGGAAATAATTAAACTCTACCCCACTCGGGTTTACTTATATTTTTCACTCGGAATTATTCAAGCTTATTCACTCGGAAAAGGCCTCATATTTAGCCTCACTCGGCTCGGCTCCCACAATAATGTTTCACTCAGAATTCTTTACCTTAACATTATTCTATCCAACATCATTTATATTCCAGTCGGTAAGAAGCATCAAATCAACATAAATCGCTTATATATATATATATATATATATATATATATATATACTCTAATTCACAAATCCGACTACCGACCCATATATATAACCATACACTCGGAATGCTTATTATCTTTATATTTCCCATCCACCAACACTTATGATTTATTACAAGTTGTCAATGTAAACCATATTTATAAATATATTCATGCACTCGGATTCCGTACATATATATTTTGTGTTCATTATACAACATGTTATATGAGCCGGCCAAGGCTTTAATACATCAAAACACACTCGGTACATTACATTATGTACACAGCCTCATCATAAACACCCAACACTCGGGTTTAAGGCCATCACATCATCCAATCTGACCTGCACATACTGAAAAATGGTGTAGGGGTGAGCTTTACATATTAAATGACAGTTACTGACTCGGATTAATCTCTGAATCCACAACATACGAATATATATCATCAATCAATCAAATATACACACTGCCATTTAAATATGAACAAACACAAACATCTCCAATCGGGTTCTTACCCATTTCACTCGGCTATAAAGCCTAACATCCTTAACAAACATCTACTTATCCAATCGGATTTCACCTCATATTTATCCCAGCTCTATATCAAATAATATCCACACTCCGAGCCATGCTCACGGAGTCTGCCTGAGCCCAGCTCCAGGACTTAATCATATTCCATATAATGTCATCTGATTGCCGATCGGTAATAAATGTCCAACGCATTCCAGTGGCGAATCGGGTGCATACGGTCTCATTCACTCAGCGCCCAACGCCAATGCACTTAACATTTCATCAAGCGTCTCATTTCACGCTTAGTGCCCCAGGCACTGCCCTGAGTCCAACTCGAGGTCTTTCATCATATTCAACAATAGGACCACGTCCTCTTCACTCCGGGTCATACCCTTTGTGGCACCCCGCAAGGTGATATACTCAACACGTATGCATTACATTCAACTCATATTCATTCGATTGCCCACTCGGTAATAGCGTTCAACATTATATGCACTCGGCATTTCCACAGCGAATCAGATGACTCGGCAATCACTATGCCATTCACTCGGTAATCACTAAACCATTCACTCAGAATTATCATCTTCCACAAGCCTCACATGCTATTTCATGGGATCCACTTGGCCTTAGCATTCCTAAGCCTCACATACTAATTCACATAGAATTCCACTTGGAATTTAACATCAGCAAACATCCCATGCCAATACATATAATATTCCACTCGGGAATCACATATTCCACACACAGATGCACTCGACAACATAATAATAACACCATGTATCCAATGCATTTAACATAACATTAATAATCACATGCATCTCAAGCATCTTAGCATAATCATCATCATGAACATCAACACATATTACATGGACGGAATTCAACAACATTAAAACAAGCATATTCATCATGCATATCCGGGCTACTACTCACTCGGAAATCAGCAAAGCAACACACATCAAATATCACACATCACAGTGCAAGAATTTCACCCGGAAACCCGTCCATAAACCATGCATTTGAGATGCAAAGCCCCCCTTACCTGGAATGACGTTCCAGAAGTCACATGGCCACTCGGCCCAGCCACAGCAGCACTCTGCTCGGCATTCTAATCGTGGGAAGAGCCAACACAACCTCCCTCGAAGCAGATCAGCTACCAAGGCACACCATGCCAAGCCTCCAAGGCATCAACACACCAAGCTCGGCATTCAAACGTGGGAAGAGCCAACATGGCTCCCAGTCATCCCAGCAACACGCTCACCGCCATGGAGAACCAATACAATCTCCACAAAAGCCTCAAAGCCACCAAATCAGAGGAGAAGCTCCCAAGCACAACACAAAGTTGTTCCATACATCCAACAGCACCGAGAGCTAGTCCTCACCACCATGGAGGACAAGCAAGCTTCCATGCATGCACCATCTATGTCTTCATCCACACAACAACACAGCCTCAAAACAGTGGGCCATCTTTCCATAACGAGGCAACCATCAGCGTTAAAACTGAACAGAGGAAAAGAAGAAGGGGAAGACGAAGAAGAAGAGAGATAGGCCACACAGCCAGCGTCTGATCCCATCACCACACTACTCTGCCACCACGCCGTTCCCACTTAATTCTCACACAGCCATGCTATTCTCCTTCCACTCAAGGCTCTGCGCAGTGTTTGGGTGGAAGAGGAAATGAAGAAGATGGAGAACAGCAAAAGAAGAAGAACAGATGTGAGAGAGAAGAGGAGAATGGTTCTCCACGCACCAAAGAGAAATGAAGAGAGTAAGAAGGGAAAAACGTGAAAGTGAAGCTATATCACCTTACAGCCCCATCATCACGCTGCTCACTCTCCATCAGCCATCACCTTTACATTTAATGCAAGTCCCATCAGCAATCATCATACTCCACGTGGACAAAGAGAGAGAGGGAACCGGACCCATCTTCCACCAAGGCACATAGTTCATTCTTGCATTATTAGTATTATTATTATTATTATTTAATTAATTTACCTAATTGGCAATTAATCCTTAATCCACCATTAAATTTTCCAAACCATAACCTTAATCTAAAATTTATCACACCCTGCAATTAATTAAAAAATCGGGATGTTACATTTCTCCCCACCTTTAAGGAATTTCATCCCCGAAATTCAACATGAACCGGTCGCAATAAGCACTCGGCATATCTCTGTATGCCACACAGCAACTACATATCAATGCTTTCCAAGCATTCACCGACCAGTCAGTTCCAATCGGCATAATCTCACCTCTCAAGCGGTTTGCCGATCACACCATAAGGAATTCCGAGACATCACACTCTTAACACCTTCCACTCGGAAGTGTCACATCCGACTCGGAAATCATCCATTCGGGTACGCACTGCTCGGAAACATTCCAACTCAAGCAGTACACCAAATTCAAGGCTTTACTTCACCTCAGAAAACTTCACACCACTCAGCAATTCTTTTTCCCAGAAAGATTCCACTCAGAATTACATTCTTTTCACTCACTCATCCATATTTTGATACATTAACATTTACTGCACACTCAACACACTCTCATCTTTGCTTGGAGCAATCCGATAGACTCAAACCATACCCATAAGCAGCTACAGTCTCACTTGCCCGACCTATGAACTGCTGCGTCCAACTTATAGGGTGATGCCTCATTCCTATAGGGTCACAACAATTGCATAAAGTCAATGCAAAATGCACACTGCCACAATACCCATGGCATGCAGAGTCATACCAAAACAGCATCCTCATAGTCTTTTCACTCATACCGACCAAAGTCACTCGGATAATGCTGATCTATAAGCAACATATTTTTACTATTACGCACCAACACTGGTGCATCACATGCTAACAGTCTGCAAACACCAATCATCATCACAGTAAAATGCATATTATCAATAGATTTCCGACCCATATAGAGCATACATCCAGCCCTTACACCTATTCTAGTGTAAATTGCAGGGTGATAATCATCAAATGCCAACCACACTCACCATAAAATGGCATAATGGCAATCGGTTTTCGGTCCCAACCGAGTAAATATCTCTTATTTAATCTTATTTATTATAAACCATTGGCCACAAGTTGGATTTAAGCCTAATAATTCACTATACACACTGAGATATACAGATCTGGGTCATAATTCAATCAACAATTCACTCGGTTTTCAACCACAAAACCGACACAGTACCCAAACCAAACAGGTACCCGACCATATCAATTCTCACCCAGTTTTCCAATCCTACTTGATCATGCCGAATCAACAGGGTCACATGCCTAGTGGCCTAACATCTATCAACCATTCACTCGGTTTTCATAAACCAGAAACCGAGACTCTACCATAATCTAATCTGCACCAGGGTTCACATTCAATCACTTATATCATATACATATATCACACAGGGTTCACGTGCCAGGGTACAAAACATCCTTCTCAAATGGCACTACCACACACAGAATTTAAATTCATCACACTGAGGAATCTCTGAAATATTATTACTTAATCAACTCAATATATGGGTTCTATTCCATCCAACATACATTCCTTGGCCATGAGCCACTAACTCGGCTTACACAAAAGACCCAATAACCAACCTATACAAGGGTCACAACATTCATTATTATATTCCCTCACAGCTGACTCAAGCTTAGAATTATCTTAAGCATTTCATAGGCAACCGGGTTAGGATAGCAATAACTCTTCTACCCTCAAATCAACATCACAACAGTAGTACCTTTCACTACTGTCCTCAACCAATAAATAGCATATACAATCACACAATCATGCCTAAGCATACGTCAAATTCAATAGTAATTCACAAGCAATGATGACACTTGGTCATATTGCACACAACCGCTTACACTCGGTAAGCATACCTTGGCCATGGACCTTTTGGTCTGCTCTGATACCAAAATGAAATGCCCTTAATTTTATAACCCAAAATAGGGGAAATTTTTCCCAATTTTTATTTAGAAAATACCTGGATCAATAAAAAGCCACTCTCATATATGAAGATATGAGAGCCAGGTCCATAGACCATGAAGAACCGGGTCCAATTAAATAAAGAAAGGGAAAGGAAGGCAAAGGCAATTAAAACCGACCAAAAAGGCAAAAAGCGGAAGAATAAAACAACGCTCAAGCGAAGCTCCCAATACAACGCACACTCGCTCAAGCGGGATCTGACTCCGCTTGGGCGAGGCAGACCAACTCGCTCGGGCGAGCACCCAATCGCTTAAGCGAAGCCGACCCAGAAGCCTTCCAACAACACACAGTCGCTGGAGTGAATCCTTCCTTCGTTGAAGCGAGGAGTTACACTCGGCAATCCCAAACACTCGGAATTGGGGTTCCATTCACTCGGGATTTACCCCAGCACACACATCCCATAACTTAGTTCCATAAGGCCACACACATGATCTACTCGGGAAATGAGGGTTATCCCACTCGGCATCCAATAGCTTCCCTCACTCGGGATATCACCCAATCAAACGCCACTTGGCATATTCATCATTTCTCACTCGGAGAATACTCAAACCATCCTTCACTCAGAAGGGGGTCTCCATAACCATACTCCACTCAGAATATTCCAGCCAGATTCACTCGGCATATGATATTTTACTCACTCGGGGAAACCATTAAGTTAAATCCCACTCGGACTTGCTCAGACCTTAATCACTCGGGTATAAAACCTCATGCACTCGAATTATACTTGTATCACATACTTAGAATTTATTCCAATCTAACCCATTACAACAAATCTTCCCTCGGAAGAGATTCACTCGGGTTTCTACTCGGAAATACTTAAACTCTACCCCTCTCGGGTTTACTTATATTTTTCACTCAGAATCATTCAAGCTTATTCACTCGGAAAAGGCCATATATTTAGCCTCACTCGGCTCGGCTCCCACAATAATGTTTCACTCGGAATTCTTTACCTTAACATTATTCTATCCAACATCATTTATATTCCAGTCGGTAAGAAGCATCAAATCATCATAAATTACTTATATATATATATATATATATATACTCTGATTCACAAATCCGACTACCGACCCATATATATAACCATAAACTCGGAATGCTTATTATCTTTATATTTCCCATCCACCAACACTTATGATTTATTACAAGTTGTCAATGTAAACCATATTTATAAATATATTCATGCACTCGGATTCCGTACATATATATTTTGTGTTCATTATACAACATGTTATATGAGCCGGCCAAGGCTTTAATACATCAAAACACACTCGGTACATTACATTATGTACACAGCCTCATCATAAACACCCAACACTCAGGTTTAAGGCCATCACATCATCCAATCTGACCTGCACATACTGAAAAATGGTGTAGGGGTGAGCTTTACATATTAAATGACAGTTACTGACTCGGATTAATCTCTGAATCCACAACATACGAATATATATCATCAATCAATCAAATATACACACTGCCATTTAAATATGAACAAACACAAACATCTTCAATCGGGTTCTTACCCATTTCATTCAGCTATAAAGCCTAACATCCTTAACAAACATCTACTTATCCAATCGGATTTCACCTCATATTTATCCCAGCTCTATATCAAATAATATCCACACTCCAAGCCACGCTCACGGAGTCTGCCTGAGCCCAGCTCCAGGACTTAATCATATTCCATATAATGTCATCTGATTGCCGATCGGTAATAAACGTCTAACACATTCCAGTGGCGAATCGGATGCATACGGTCTCATTTACTCGGCGTCCAACGCCAATGCACTCGGCATTTCATCAAGCGTATCATTTCACGCTTAGTGCCCCAGGCACTGCCCTGAGTCCAACTCGAGGTCTTTCATCATATTCAGCAATAGGACCACGTCCTCTTCACTTCGGGTCATACCCTTTGTGGCACCCCGCAAGGTGATATACTCAACACGTATGTATTACATTCAACTCATATTCATTCGATTGCCCACTCGGTAATAGCGTTCAACATTATATGCACTCGGCATTTCCACAGCGAATCAGATGACTCGGCAATCACTATGCCATTCACTCGGCAATCACTATGCCATTCACTCGGAATTATCATCTTCCACAAGCCTCACATGCTATTTCATGGGATCCACTCGGCCTTAGCATTCCTAAGCCTTACATACTAATTCATATAGAATTCAACTCGGAATTTAACATTAGCAAATATCCCATGCCAATACATATAATATTCCACTCGGGAATCACATATTCCACACACAGATGCACTCGACAACATAATAATAACACCATGCATCCAATGCATTTAACATAACATTAATAATCACGTGCATCTCAAGCATCTTAGCATAATCATCATCATGAACATCAACACATATTACATGGACAGAATTCAACAACATCAAAACAAGCATATTCATCATGCATATCCGGGCTACTACTCACTCGGAAATCAGCAAAGCAACACACATCAAATATCACACATCACAGTGCAAGAATTTCACCCAGAAACCCGTCCATAAACCATGCATTTGAGATGCAAAGCCCCCCTTACCTGGAATGACGTTCCAGAAGTCACATGGCCACTCGGCCCAGCCATAGCAGCACTCTGCTCGGCATTCCAATCATGGGAAGAGCCAACACAGCCTCCCTCAAAGCAGATCAGCTACCAAGGCACACCATGCCAAGCCTCCAAGGCATCAACACACTAAGCTCGGCATTCAAACGTGGGAAGAGCCAACATGGCTCCCAGTCATCCCAGCAACACGCTCACCGCCATAGAGAACCAACACAATCTCCACACAAGCCTCAAAGCCACCAAATCAGAGGAGAAGCTCCCAAGCATAACACAAAGTTGTTCCATACATCCAATAGCACCGAGAGCTAGTCCTCACCACCATGGAGGACAACCAAGCTTCCATGCATGCACCATCCATGTCTTCATCCACACAACAACACAGCCTCAAAATAGTGGGCCATCTTTCTATAACGAGGCAACAATTAGCGTTAAAGCTGAACACAGGAAAAGAAGAAGGGGGAGACGAAAAAGAAGAGAGATAGGCCACACAGCCAGCGTCTGATCCCATCACCACACTACTCTACCACCACGCCGTTCCTACTCAGTTCTCACACAGCCACACTGTTCTCCTTCCACTCAAGGCTCTGTGCAGTGTTTGGGTGGAAGAGGAAATGAAGAAGATGGAGAACAGCAAAAGAAGAAAAACAGACGCGAGAGAGAAGAGGAGAATGGTTCTCCACGCACCAAAGAGAAATAAAGAGAGTGAAAGGGGAAAAACGTGAAAGTAAAGCTATATCACCTTACAGCCCCATCATCACGCTGCTTACTCTCCATCAGCCATCACCTTTACATTTAATGCAAGTCCCATCAGCAATCATCACACTTCACATGGACAAAGAGAGAGAGGGAACCGGACCCATCTTCCACCAAGGCACATAGTTCATTCTTACATTATTAGTATTATTATTATTATTATTTAATCAATTTGCCTAATTAGCAATTAATCCTTAATCCACCATTAAATTTTCCAAACCATAACCTTAATCTGAAATTTATCACACCCGGTAATTAATTAAAAAATCAGGATGTTACAGGTGTTACCCGGATGACCAGTGTTGCACTTAGGCGCCATCAGGGTTAGAGGACCCCTGTTGACATTGATATTTGCACCGGGAGGACTTCGGGACCCAACGCCGCCAAGTTTCAAAGTTACTTAGGTGTCTTGGCACGGTCGAAGGTGTTCATCATTATCCCTGATTAGGATAGTGTTGAGGAGGTCGTGAAGAATGCAATTTGGGCTGATGTTGTAAGTATAATTATCTGTACATTTATTTACTCGTATTGTAGTTTTTTATGTGTAATAATCTCATCCTTGTTTATTTGGCACTTGTAGGATGCTTGGGATATTCCTGTAGTTGATACACTACGTAGAAAGATCATGTCTGAGATCGCTGACCGATGGAGGACATTCAAGAGCAACCTGACCTCCACGTATATTTTAATTTTAAAATATAAATGTTTAAAATCATTATGTTTTAAGTTATCAATTACTTAATTCAAATATTTTAAATTTTAGGTATGTCTATGGGAAGAAGCAGGGTGAGTTTCCTGGAGACAAATACACATCTATAGATCGGCAGACTTGGGATGCGTTTGTGGCATCCAGGCACACGGACGACTTTATTGTATGTATCTTTTACTGATTATGTTTTTATAGTTATCGGAGAATGTATAACGTATAAATGTCTTTGAATTGTTTTTGATGCAGGCCAGATGCATGAAAGCACGGGAAATTAAGGGGAAAAATGACTGCCCTCACAGGTTGTCACGTGGGGGTTACCAATTATTGGAGGATCGAATAGTGGAGGAGATAGCTAGGCAACGTCAAGGTACCACCCTGACGCCACTATTATGGATACCCCCTCCCCACCCACACGACATGAAAAATGGAAGCATGCCAGGACGAAGAAGAGTGGTTAGTTCACTTCATCACATGTTGAGGAGGTTGTCTCAAGGATTGTAAGTACAAAGCTTATCAATACTTTTTATGAAACGTTAAATGTCCATCAAACCCTAACACTAATCACTAATTTTTGGTTGCAGGATTCCTTGGTTGAGCAGTCGACCCAAGGGTCATTTGTGTCATATGGTAGGGATGATATATTGACCGCCGCCATCGGTCGACCAGAGCACCCTGGATGAGTACGTGCAGCTGGTCGAGGTCATGGTACGTTTACATTAATAGTCTTAGATTCTGTATGATAACATTTTTATTTCTAATTATTCTTTCTCTACAGGCCTCCAAAGCTATTTCGGCCATCCAGCCACCCCTTCCCAATCCATATCTGATTTGGAGAAGACCTTTGAGGACAAGGTTGCCGCAGTGAAGGTAGAGGCAAAGGAGGAAATGCAGAGGCTGCTTCAGGAAGAGATGGCACGGTTTCAGAGTGAGATGATGGCGTCATTCAGTCAACAATGTCAACCTACGCCACCGGTGGTGGACCCACAGGTTACATTGTACATTATTTAATTGAATCACCTATGATTCGTTATCATTATTTCTTGAATAACTTCAAAATGTTGTGTAATTATGCAGACTAGGCGGGTCAGCACAAAGGGGTCATGTGTTGCACCTGACGGTGACGATGACAACGTAAATCTTGGAGACTGCCATCAGTGTGACCTATTTGTGGATGGAGTGGAAGAGCCAGTTGCCATTGGTTCAGTGTATAACCAAGGCTCTTTGGTTCACCATCAGAAATTGCCTGATGGTGTGTTAAGGATTTCGGTTGTACAGGTCCTTAAGGCAGATGCAGTTGTTCCCATTCCAACATCTGAGGTACGTCTGGTCGGCCACGCTGTAGGACACTTCCTTATGGGGCCAACCAGACTTGTGTCAGATTCTGGTCCCTAGGTATGCTCTTTACCCAAGCATCAATTATATATTAAGTTATGATTTCAATCATCATAAATTGCTTCTAATTTTTTAACTATTTTAACAGGGTGTTTCCCCATTAAAGAAGCCAGAGCCCCCCCTTGATCCGATGGAATGACTATGGGACATATCGGCTGGGCTTCGCAATTGCACTATCCTGGTCCCATGGGAAGAATCCGTTTTTGGTCTCCCGAGTGAGTTCCCAGTGTACATTGCACGACCTGACTTGTGTGAGGTCCTAATGGGGAAGACGATGTTGAACATTTCAGTGATTCAGTGTTGGGAGCTGTAAGTATAATGTTTTTCGTTCAATGATAGTGTCAATTAAATTTATATTTTTTACAACACTAAATGTCTACAAATTTGATTAGGTTTTTACATAGACTCTGCATAGAGAGAGGTGTCAATGACACTTATGGTTTCCTGGAGCCCTCTCTAATACAACTTTGTGGGAACAGTAAGGAGGAGATTCAGCCATACATCCAGAATTGGATGCATGCCTCAGACAAGACTGTGTACCTTGCGCCATTTCATAGAGAGTAAGAGTCTAATAAATATTTAGTTATTTTTGTTAATTTAATAATGGATTGTGTTGTTACTATTCAATGGTACATTGCAGCCTTCACTGGCAACTGTTGGTCATTTGCCCGAAGGACGGCATTGCTGCATGCTTCTGTTCGTTGTATGGGAGTCCTGGTGCGGACTACATGAAAATACTTGACGGGTAAGTTGATTTTTTAAAATAAAACAACTTTACATATTTGATTAAGTCATTCTATTAACTAAACTGATGTTTTATTCTCTTACAGGGCTTTAATTGGGTACCATCTACTACGCGGCAAAGTGAGCAAGAAAAGACTAGAGTGGGTCTTCCCAAAAGTAAGCACTTCAATTAATAAGCATTACTTTTAAAGTTACCTCAATTAGTAACAAAAACAATAACTAATTGTGAAATCAATGTATGGTACCTTGTAGTCTTATCGGCAGGATGGCACCTTTGAGTATGGGTATTTCATGATGAAGACGATGCCCACCATTGTCCAATCTGGTATAGTAAACGGATGGACAACTGTAAGTTTTTACTGCCTACTTTAATTTATTTGGTTTTTACATATTACTATTACAATTTTTTGCTCACCTATTAATGATTATGTCTTCTTTGCAGCACTTTCGAGACTCTTCCTCAATGTTCCCTGAAGGATACATTGACGAAATCAGAAACCAATGGGCCACCAGCCTTCTTCAACTCAAGGAAGGACTCCAATAGACTTCTGTCATTTATTATATTATTACTGTGTAATTATATACCTATTAGTGTAGCTTAATCACTTATTGTGCATTTTATATACCATATTTGATGTTTAGATAGTTTGATTGAATTTTTTAAAACGTTCATTATTATTTATCATTGGACTGTCTGGTTACTGTTTACAGGTTTTTGGGAAAGAATAGAAATCAAAAAAACATTTAAAAAAAAAAGGTTTTAAGCACGGTTATGGTGTTAACCGTGCTAGAAAGTCACCCTTTTAAGCACGGTTATGGTTTAACCGTGCTTAAAAGTAGTGCTAAACGAAGCTTAAGAGGGAAGAAACAAGCTTAAAAGTCACATACAATCACGGTTAAATGGGAGATACGAGCACGGTTCAAAGGAACCGTGCTTAAAAGTCACATACAATCACGGTTAAAAGGGAGATACGAGCACGGTTCAAAGGAACCGTGCTTAAAAGTCCCCCACCTACGAGCACGGTTGAATTTAACCGTGCTTAAAAGGCATGTACAAGCATGGTTGGGAACCGTCCTTAAAAGTCCCCATCTACAAGCACGGTGGGAATAAGCACGGTTCTGGAACCATGCTTAAAGGGTCACCAGAACCGTGCTTAAAAGTCCTTTTTCCACCAGTGTTGATTCACATGAATGTTTGCAATTGAGTGGAAGTGAGTATTATTATGCAGCTATAAGACATTTTAGAGGAACTTGATGGGTTAATTTATGCTTTTGAGGGAATTGGAATCCCTAAACTGTTTCTACATGTTAGAATAGGTATATTAATTATGTGTGGGCTTAAATTACAGATTGAAATGCATTAAATCCTTAAGGTGTCTTGAGTTTTGCTTAAAGTGACTCAAACACGTTTTATCACATAACTCGTTCATACAATGGAATTTTGGTGAATGGACTTCGCCAACAGATCCGAAAGGTTGAAAACATGTTGCCTATGAAATTTGGTAATAATCGAACTTGAAATGAGTGATTTAGGAACCTTAGAAGTTGGATGATTTTGTATCGTGGTTAAACTATAAATTTTAGGAAAGTGTATCTGATATGGACGATCCCACGCTGGTCTGGTCTACTTGGTCTGACCCTTCTTTGTTGCTTCTTACAATGTGTCTATATGCAACACTGCCCAAATTATACTTCAAATTTAAGCATTGTTTTGTGTCAAAAATTTGTATTACTTTGGTACACACATATCCTAATTAAATTAAAAAGAAGATTTAAACGTAAAAAAATTACTTGTAAAAAAATTATAAATAAAATAAACAATTATTAGAATTTTAATTAAATAGGCTAACTAATATTACATATTTCATCTAAAAAAATTATTACCTCCGCATATAAATATAAGTAGAAAAAATGGTTCTAGAATATACAGCGGTGCGTGATTTTCATTTTTATTTCTTATTTTTAATTTTAATTATAAAATAGTTACTTTGTTTTATATTTTTACAATTTTTTACAATAAAAAATAAAAACAAGAAACAAAAATAGAAAACAGAAAAAGTTATTTTTACTATTTTCTATATAAAATTTTAAAATAGAAAATAAGATGACAATTTTATAATTAAAACTAAAAAAAAAAGTAGAGACAAAAACCACACGTTACCTAAGCGGCTAACATAGTGCTAATATTTAACATTGAATTTTTAGATTTTTCCCGCATATCCACCATCAAAAGCACCTAGTGAGTAATTTTTATCAAATTAATTTCACAGAAAGTAGTTGTCAAATAAATTATAAAATGTTGTTGTATTCCCATATCCAACTTACTTATATTGTTGAGAAATAAAATAAGTTACCACATTGAATTGAAAGCATATCATGCCGTATGCATGTTGCGTTACGTTTGCCTTATTAAATGAACAATCTTTTATGAATTGCCACGAGAAAACCTAGGCGGTGATCAAAGGAATTATTTTGTACATATAATTTTTATTGGAATTTAATTGTCCCTGCTCTCTCAGAATTTCTCTTGCATTGAGTTGAATCATGACAACGATAAGCACGATCGAGCATGTGATTACAGACTGACTCACACTTGATTCATAAATAATCCATCAACTTTGGGATGAGATATCTATATATAGACATATTCAAAATTAAGAATAACCATGTTTAAATGATTAAGGACGTGTGTTTCCTATTTTATAAATTATATTCAAATTTTGACTTAATATTTACAATACATGTATATGTTAATTAACTGTCAAGGCTATCTAGTTTAACTAGTTGATATATCTGTATAAACTATTGTAACCCTCTTATGACGTGTCTTTTATTTATAATAGAAAAAAAAATACATATATTAATTAATCACTTATTTGATATTAGAACAAATTACACAGATTCAACTATTTTATTTTCATTTTTTTACTCAAAAAAACTAACTATAGAAAAATATTAACTGTTTTACGTTACATAATTACTAGAGAAATCAAAATATAAAAAAGAAACATTTATAAGAATGGTCACTAATGTAAGTTCATTACGATTTCTAATTTTTTTCAAGATGAACTTCAACCAAGAAAATAATTTTAAATTCCTTAACTTGCCTAAAAAGGTACTTTTCAAATATAACATATATTTATGTTAGTTGCAAATATATTTGAATATGATAAAGATCTTAACTAATAGTTTATATCAAGTAGGTTTAATCCAAAAGAAAAAACTGTTAGGAAAACAGTTAATAGGAAGGGATCACAATTAACAGTAAAGAAGAGATAGAACGTAATTTTGTATTGTGTATTAGAGATGAGGAATAGGACTTTTTATCACAAGGGAAAACAGACTTAGGGAAGCTGGATAACAAACATAATCGAAATAGTTACAATAGACTTTCTTTATTTATATGGTTTCCTAACATCTGGCCTCAAACTTAATGGATTGTCTAGGACATTAAGTTTGTCCCTTAATTCAAGAAAAGTAGAAGAACTTGAAGACTTGGTGAAAAGATCTGCAATTTGGAACCTGGATGGCAAATGCTTAATGACAAGGAGACCTTGAGCCACTTTTTCTCTTACAAGCCAAAGATCAAGTTCAAAGTGTTTTGTTTTGGAGTGCATTATAGGATTGTCAAACAAGAGAATTTCTCCTTGATTATCACACCATATAAGGGGAATTTTGGGAGAAGGGAGATGTAGTTTAGAGAGGAGAGATTGAAGGTACATAACTTCTATAATTGGCTCCTGAATTCTGCTTTTGTGCTAGAGCAGACCATGGATTGTTTCTTTGCCTGCCAGGAAATTATGTTGCCATTCAAATACAAGGAAAAGCCTAAAGTAGACCTCATGTTTGAGGGATCACACGCCCAATCATTATCACAATATGATGTGATGTTCAGAGTAGGAGACCTATGGAAGATGAAGCCATGATAGAGAATGCCTTGTAGATATTTAAGCAATTGTTTGACAGCTTTCCAATAAATTTCCAAGGGATGGTGCATGAACTGACATAATTTATTCACAATGAAAACATATTAGGTCTGGTCAGGGTGGTATATTGTAATACCCCCACAACTGATCTGTACAGGTAAGGATTGTTACCAGTAGTAGTGCCATCATGAAACAATTTTTATGAATGGGCTATAGGAGTCTTGATAGGTTTGGCATCATGCATGTTAGTTTTATGGAGAAGATCAAAAATGTATTTGGATTGAGTTAAGTGCAGGTCTCCTATGGCAGTTTAGGTGGCCTAGAGACCCAAAAAGTTATGGATTGGACCAAGATCTTTAAGAGGAAAATATAAGTTAAGTTTAGAGATGAGGGAAGGGATGACAAATTGGTTATTGTTGATGATGAGAATATCATTAACATACACTTGAACATACACAGTGATATTGTTATGATGGTGAACAAATAGGGAGTGGTCACTTTTGGTGGATAGAAAACCCAATTTGAGAAAATTTTGAGCAAGCTTGTGAAATCAAGCTCTTGGGGGTTGTTTTAGACAAGAAATGGATTTCTTTAGTCTGTAAACAATGTTAGGAGGACCCTCATGAAAACCCAAAGGTTGTTGTATGTATATTTCTTCCTGTAAATCCCTATTTAAGAAAGCATTGTCTATGTCAATTGGTGGATATGCCAACCTTGAGAGACAACATTAGGCAGGACAACCTGAATGGTAACAGGCTTAATGACTGGACTAAAAGTCTGAGTAATCCAGTCCTTCTTGTTAAGTGAACCTTCTTGCCACTAATCTAGCCTTATGCCTGAGTATTACTACCATCAGCCTTATATTTATGTTTATAGAGTCATTTATAGCTAATAGCTTTTCTATTTCAAGGCAAGGGAACCAGTTCTCAAATGGAGTTTCTTAAGAGAACAATATATTCTTGATGCATGGAAACTTTCTAAGAGGTAATAGCTTCTTGAAAATTACTAGGTTTAATAGTGGAGAGAAAAGCCTTAGGTTTAAATATACCTGTCTTGGCTCTAATGATCATAGGGTAATGATTTTCAGATGTGATAGGTTGTTGAGGTGAAGTAGTGATGGGTTAGTTTGAAGGTGAGCTAAGAATAGGTGTAGGTGTAGAAAGAGGGTTTTAAATAATGTGCTCAGATGGATGAGGTATAAGGCTAAGAGTGGGAATAACATGAGAGATGTGTTACTGGTTAAGGGGAATAGAATTATGGCCAGAAATTGACTAGGTTAAAAATTTAGGATTAATCTTAAAAGGATAAATTAACTCATTAAATTCAACATGAGTGGTAATGTAGACCTTGCCAGTAATGGAAAGGAATTTAAAACCTTTATGTTAAGAAGAGTATCCTATGAAGATGCATTCTTTGAACCTGGGATCCATCTTATGTTGATTGTAGGGCCTAAGATATGGAAAACACCTACAACCAAATGGTTTAAAAATTGTATAATCAGGAATTTTATGGAACAAGAGCTCAAATGGAGATTTGAACTAAATTGTTGGTGAGGGAATTCTGTTAATGATGAACACAGTAATGGAGAATGCATCTGGCCAAAATTCAAATGGAAGTTTGGAGTTAGCAAGCAATATGAGCCCAGTCTCAGTTATGTGCCTATGTTTTCTATTAGCCACACCATTTTGTTGATGTGTGTAGAGGCAACTGAATCTTTGAGCAATGCCAAAATCCATAAGGTGCCCCTTGAAAGTAGTGTACTCATTGCCTTCATCAGTTTGTAAGGCCTTAATTTTGTTGTTAAACTATAATTCAACCAGATTCTTAAATTGAAGAAAAGATGTTAGAGCTTCAGATTTGTTTTGGAGAAAGTATATCCATGTAAATCTAGTATATGCATCAAGAAATAATATGTAATATCTATAACTAACTTTAGATACTGAAAGTGAAGGACCCCAAATGCCAGAGTAAATCAATTGTAAATGAGCAGTATATGCAGTATCAGACTTATTGAAAGGAAGACTATGAGATTTACCAATGCAATAAGAACTACAAACAGGGAATTTTATTAAAACCAGACCCAAGTATGTTACAAATTTTCAGAACTTGATGTGTAATTTTATATGAAGCATAACCTAATATGTTGTGCCATAAAGTTTACATCATTGTTATTAGTGCTGGACATGTGTGTGTTGATGATGTCATTTGATGCAGGTTTAGAATATTGCATATTGTCAAACACATATAAGCCATTCCTAAATTGCCCTTAAAGAAGAACCTTCTTGGACCCCTATGATTTGACCAGCGAGTGTAAGGATAAAATTCAAGAAACACATCATTATCTCTAGTAAACTTGGATACACTAATTAAATTCTTGGAAATTTGAGAAACATGTAGGATATTTTGTGTAACATCCCTAATTTCATTATTTCTTATTTAAAATAAAATTTCAAAGGAATTTGATTATAGTTCTTTAGGACTTTTTGATAGTTATACAATTTATAATTTTCTGGAATTTTTTTCTTTTTCTTTAGAATGACAAAATACCCTTAACCTTTTATCTAATAACCAAAATGCCCCTGCCGACATCATCGCTTACTTATTGCTTGCATCATTGGTTGGTAAATACTTACATCGTGAATAGTCATCGGTTGCTAAATACTTATATCATGAATAATAAAATAAATAATTAAGTCATCTTAAATAGTAAAATTCTCTTCCTATAAATAGATGGTTCATTTACAACATTTACACACTAAAATTAGAGAGAGAATCTAGAGAGATAGTGTTTAAGAAATTAGTGGAAAGTAAATTCTTTTGGTAAAAAGGGATTCTACCGGTGGTGTAAGGTAATAATATCTTTCTTCTATATTCTTTTTATGATTATTTAGTTTATTCTTTTTAGTACTCTTAAACTATATACTATTACTATTATAAATAAGTTACTATGGTAAAAATAAATTACCACTATGTGTTATTTTACGATTTACTATTACTATTCACTATTTACTATTATATTCACAATTTATCATTTACTGTTATTATTCAAAATTTATTATTTACTGTTATTATTCAAAATTTATTAGTCACTGTTATTATTCAAAATTTACTATTTACCATTACTATTTAAAGTTTACTATTTACTATTACTATTCACGATTTATTATTTACTGTTACTATTGATGATTTACTATTTACCATTATTATTTACTATTACTATGCATAATTACTATTTATAAATTCTGATAGCAATCTTAATTTTCATCTTATGCCTATACTGAAATAAATTAGTATTAATATTTTGTTAGAACTCGGAGGCGCAGAACGAATTCACTTTTGGTAGCAATTCAAGGTAAGGGGGGTGAGATAGAAAAAAATATGAAAATACATAAGAATAATAAGAGGAGTCCCCTACTCCTTTTAACCATAACAATATTATTATTTTAAAACAATAACTTTTAACTTAAAATTTATAATAATTGTTATTAATAAATTAAGCATCTCGTGTAACTTAATCTGAAATATTTATTCAAGAACTTGAACTATTATGACCTATGCGGACTGGACTAAACCTATGCAAGGACTTGAACTACTACGGACTTAACTGAACCTATGCAAGGACTTGGACTATTATAACCTATATGGACTGAACTAGACCTATACAAGGACTGGACTCACTACTAAAAAAACCCTAAACAGCTACCTCAAATTAGCGACCACCTACTGCCGTCGCTAACTAGCGACCGGGTTAGCGACCGCTATAAATAAAGAGCGACCAAAAAAGTTGTAGCGACGAATTTAGCGACCCCAACAGGATACGGTCGCTACCAATTATGAACACCGTCGCTAATACGGTCGCTATAACTCAGATCCTTCTTTTTTGATTTCCCTCCTTGGTTTTTTGTTGGCGCCAAACATTAGCGACGGCTAAATGGCGTCGCTAGGTTTTGATCTAGTGACGGAGTAGTACTACCGTCGCTAATATTCATGAGATTAGTGACGGATCTATTGTGCCGTCGCTAATATCTTCGTCTTCCCTCCATTTCTTTGTTTTAAGAAGGGAAGTTAGTGACGGTACGAAGGCCCCGTCGCTACATTTTAGGAAATTAGTGACGGGTTTTCTGGCCGTGGCTAATATTCAGGAGATTAGTGACGGATATATTGTGCCGTCGCTAATATTTTCGTCTTCCCTCTATTTCTTTGTTTTAAGAAGGGAAGTTAGTGACGGTACGAAGGCCCCGTCGCTAAATTTTAGGAGATTAGTGACGGGTTCTCTGGCCGTGGCTAATATTCAGGAGATTAGTGACGGGATTTGTGTTCCGTCGCTATGATTTTCGTCTTCCCTCCATCTTTTTACTTTTAAGAAGGGAAGGTAGTGACGGTAGGGTGACCCCGTCACTACTTTTGAGGAGATTAGTGACGGATTTGTCGTACCGTCGCTAAAGGTTAAAGATTAGTGACTTCGTTAGTGACGGATGTTTACCGTCGCTAAGTTTTTAATCTAACTCCACAGCTTCCCCCTTCCTATCATTTGCCCTAACTCGACAGCTTCCTCTCTCAGCCCTGCCGTCTCCCTCTCCCTCAATCTTTGTTGCCTCCGTCTTCCACTCCCACTCCCTCCGTCCCTTCCTCCCATCCGGCTCCCTCCCTCCGTCCCTGCCTCCCCTCTGACTCCCTTACTCTGTCCCTCCCCTCCTTCCGTCCCTCCCCTCCACCCCTCGCTCCCTCCGTCCCTGCCTCCCCTGCCTCCCCTCCGTCCCCTGCCTTCCCTTCGGCTCCCTCCCTTCCACTCAGTTTCTCTCTCTCACGAACCACCATCTTTCTCCGGTTCACTCACTCGAGAGGTTTGAAGCTTCCTCCACTCAAAGGTTGGCTCTGGTGGCTCTGGTGGCTCCTCCCTGTCTCCTTCAAGGTATGTTCCATATTGCATTTGATAGTAGATTACCTGTTAGCTTGGTTAATTTGTTGATTTCTTGCTGTGTTGCTTGACATTAAAGTTGTTTGGTAATAACAGTACTGTTGTAGTGTGTGTGTGTATTGTGTGTAGAAGAAACCTTCCAAAAAAACATAGACTAAAATCTGAAGATTCAAAATAAAGCAGGGATGAAAAACAAATGAACATTAACCTGTTGTTTTACTGGGTAGAATAGGCTGATTATTAATTTGTGATTATATACTAAGAACATAATGATGCTGAAGCATGCAACATTCATCAATATGCGTCTGACATTCTTGCCAAAAATGATATCATATCGAAAAGCTGATGTTCAAGTCATGAAAAGCACAATCCAATATCAAAGATTCTATGTGTTGATCTCTCCTTCCTGTGAATTCGTAAAATTGGTTTTGTTTGGTTTGTAGGTGAACAATGTGTGATGCTTGGGTAATTTTGGTTGATGGAAACAAAAGGGAAATTGTACTGATTGATGAATTGCCTGTGTATCATAGTTAGTTTTAATCATAGCCTTGTGATGTTCTTCAGTTTCTACTGAAATACTAGTTTAAATCAAGGATGTAAATTCTTTGAGGAATCTACTAATTAAATCACTAGCACAGTAATGATTCTGCTATAATCCCTTTCCTTTTGCCTGGTTCATTTTGTTGTACCGATTCTGCTATAATTTTAGGAACACTGTTGGCTTACTGGATTTGTAATTTCTGGATGTATAAAACTTGAGCTATTTAATTTGTAATTTTTGGATTTGATCTTAAAATTTAGTAATTTGAGTTGTTAATGTCATTGTTCAAATGTTCTAAAATGGATTAAGGAGAGTAGTGGTAACCTGTATAACCTTTAAAGTATGAAATTATTTATGCTAAACAATTGTGTTTTTAAATTATGGTTTTGTTAACCCTAACACTGACTTCGAATCACTCAAAGTATAAATTGTTTGATATGATTAATGTAAGTATTCTATGACAAAATAAGTGAAATAAATTCAGGGGGTCCAATAAAAGATTACCACTTTGAGTGATTTTGTTCTTAACACCGAGGTTAACAAAACCCTTTAATTATCAAAGAAGAAAATGAAAAACAAAAATTATTCAGGAAATAATCTGTTAGAATGCAATCATATTCATCGAAATTTGGTTTATAGGGTATCATGTTTTATTTGTAAATAAAATAATCTGAAACCATAATCTATTTTTTTTATATTATAGTTAAATAAATCTAATTCGTTTTAATATTAACCATTAAAAAATAATCTAAGCTATACACAAGTGGAGTGGGTACTTTCCGTCAATTCGATAGGAAGGATTTTGAAATTGATCATATCAGTTATGCTTCACATTTCTTCTTCTATTCTTGCCCTTTACTTTGCCCATATATGGATATGAATATTTGATTTGGACACAACACATTTACCACCTTAAGAATAGTTTTCTTTTTCTTTTCAAGGGGCTTGCATTATCTTCACTCACATCATTTTATATAACCATTTAGAGTAAATATTGATAAAGGTTACCTCATTGAAAATGAAATTCATGACAATGATGACCAATATTCATGGTGAGATTTTTTTTCTTTTCTGATTAATATGATCTCACAAAAATCTAGACTGAATATTTACCATTAAAAAAAAAAGTTAAAGTTACTCCCTCATTTGTCGTTCCAATTACTAATTAAATACATTATCAAAAATATAAAGTATCTACTGGGGAAGGGAGGGAGTGGAGAATTTATTTGCAAGTTCTCCATTATCTCTTTTTCATTTTTTGAAAACTAATCACTTTTTTTTAATTGGAAAGCTAGCAAAAAAACATTTCTAAAATAAGTTAAGGTCGTGCTAATACGCTTCTTTAATACATTACTTAAATAATGAAAAAAAATATATTAATATTTATGCTAAGAGTATATTGATAACAAGTACTTGTAAAGTTTATATTTTATTAACTAATATTTTTTAAATAGTAATTACCTTTTTGTTAATAAATTAGGCCAAAAATGCACTACACTAAAAAAATCCTACCATTATTCAAGTAAGATCTTGAGTCATGCACCCTTATCAATTAAATTGGACTTAATTAATCGAAGCCTCATATATTTGTGTATTTTTTATCTTTTTATTATAATTTATTGTTTACATAATATAATAAAATATAAAGTTCAAGGACCTTATTTAGCTAATTACAAATACATTTTAGGTCAACTTAAATGAATCAATTATTTATATTTTGATTTAAAATAATAAAACAAGAAGCACAAACTTGGGGCTTCAACCATTTTGATTTTTAACATACCGTACACGTCATGCCAACTAACACACTACATATATGTCATAACTATGAAAATCGATCCTCTCATCTTAAAATTTCACTCAATAAGGTAATTTATAAATTTTGTATTTTGCTCTCTTTATAAATATTAAATAAGTAGGTCCCATAAAAATCAATAAAAAAAGAAATAGATACAAAATTTACACATGATCTATCTACTAAAAGGATCCCTCCCCTTCTAACCAAACAGTAATAGATTTCTTTGGTTGGTTGTTGTGTCAATTAAATTGAGGTTGAACTAATAATTTGTTTTGTTGATTCAATAGAAATTTAACTTTATCAAATGACATATAAAATCAATATTTACCATTAACTTTTTTATTTCTATAACTTTATTTTCAATTTGATTATCCAACAAGTTCCGAAAAATTTACATTTACTTCTATAGATCAATTGGCTGAAAAATCCTTTGAGTGTTTTTCATTTTATTGGAGGCTAATAAGAAGAATACCACTTTCACGAAGATTAAATTCCGCATTAAATTTTTTTATAAAAAAACGTAGTTCTAATTAGCTCAAGCTAGGAAAAATATTAGCTAGCCCCAGAACATCATTCTGAATTAATTGTGGTGAGTAGATATCATATTATATTTTTTCTCCTAAATTCTTATCCATTTCTAAATTTTATATTATTAATTCTTACATTTAAGTACACTGCTATTGACTACTATGCATGACACAAGATACTAGTAATAATAAATGCAGTAAGAACGATCAATATTAGTGTTATAGTGTGACAGTGACGACTCTGTATGTCTGACAAAAAATAGGTACAGCTTCAATATCATTAATGATGTAACTGAAAACAGCTTAGATAGGACTTTTGTAATAAGAAGCTGGAAGGAAACCATTCTCAGTTATCTCTTTTTTAGTAAGTTGTAAAGCTAAAAGTTATTACATTCTTATCTATTACATCTTTAGAAACCTCATTATGGAAACCAGTTGAATGTTGGGAACTTTGATTAACACTGTTAATAATCAACTTTGTCATGCAGACCAATACACTTTGCGCGTGGTTTGTGTTTGGCTCTCATCAGCTTTGTCTCCATCGTTATCTCTCTTTCGACGGTAATCCCCTAACGCTAACTTTCTGCCTATGTGTTTGTATGTGTGGAAGTGTATGTATGTTGATTGTTGTTTGTTAGTGGAGAGCAGAGCTCATTAGGCAGTGATTTTGTGTACTGAGAACATGATTTTTTATGCATGTGTAATGTTGTTTGTTAGTGGAGAGCAGAGCTCATTAGGCATTGGTTTTGTGTGCTGATAACATGATTTACGATGCATGTGTAATGTTGTTTGTTAGTGGAGAGCAGAGCTCATTAGGACTTGGTTTTGTGTGTTGATAACATGATTTAGGACTTAATACCTCTCAATATCACATACAATGCGTAGCATATATAATTATCAATACTGGCAAGTTTTCTGTATGTAACAGGCCGTTTCTAATTTTGGGAAATGTCTAGTTTACAGGGGAGACTTTGCCAAAATTTTGGCAGGCTCCCTTTCTCAGGGGGAACTAAAAAGATGAAAGTCAACGTTAATAATGTAGGGTTTAGTCGTGTGTGTCCCCATTAGATTCCCGTTCAAGTTTCAAAACAACCGGTTGATGTACCGTGTTGTGTTGGATCTTGAATTGTCCCGGTTGGACAGTTTGGTATGAATTTGTAACCTGTAGGGCGTAACCCATCAATGTTGTATGTGGTCTATCTGGAGACGTTGAATGAATGTTCATTTGAAATTTCGGCTATGGTATTTCGTATTGTCCCCAGGGTGCATGTCTGCGTGCGGAGTTTCATACCGTACGTATCTCTGTGTACTCGGGGACCAATGCGAAATGCTGCCGAAATTTCAAATGAACATTCGTTCAACTCAAGATAGACCGCATACAATTATGGGATGGGTTACGGATGGTTGCATATTCATCCCGAATGGGATAGGGCCCCACCAATTTGCAACCTCAAAGAGATAGAAAGTGATTCACAACCGATAGTCAAATAAAATTACAATAATTTAAAGTAACAGAAATCGTGCTTGTTAGATATTGTAAATGGAGGTACCGGCAAATCGGCGATGGATGTACAACCGACTAGATCGTAATCGGCGAGTGACTGAGGAGTTTATGATGGGGCTGTTGGAGTTCATTCCGTTCGCTACGGCAAACACGCCTGGATTTGAAGTGACTCAGAAGATCCGTTGTCCGTGCTCAAGGTGCAAATGCATGAGTTTTGAATACGCGGATGATGTCATGTGCCACCTAACTGAGAAAGGGTTCATGGAAACATACCACTGCTGGTACAACCATGGTGAGCAGTTACCGCGTAGACCGTCAGACGTAACCGTGCAACAGTCTTACTACGAGGTTGGAGGAAACAGGGATACGTACAACAACATAGAACAAATGGTGATGGATCATGTTGGACCCTCCACCGGGCGTATGCTGGAACATAATGACCAAGCAGGTCATGGGGACTCTGACAATGTAGAGGAGGATCCTAATCCGGAGGTGAAGAGATTTTATGATTTGTTGGCGGCGGCTCAGACTCCATTGTGGGACGGGTGCAACAGTCACACTGAGTTATCCGCCTCCCTAGCTGCTTTAAGCATAAAGGCAGATTATAATCTTTCTGGAGGTTGTTTTGATAGGATGGTCAGTCTGATGGGTTCCACCATGCCTAGTAATCACAGAATGCCAGCAAACCTGTACCGTGCTAAGAAACAAGTGGCAAACTTGGGGCTGGGTTGTGTGAAGATAGAGTGTTGTGTTGGTGGATGTATGCTGTTCAGAAATGAGTTTGCAGACGAGGGTGTCACAAAATGTCTGCATTGTAATGAGGAACGCTACAAGACCGTTAAAAGGAGAGGGAAGGTAACACGGACGGCCAGGAAGAAAATGTGGTACTTCCCTATAACACCGCGTCTTCAACGCCTGTATGCCTCATTGTCCACGGCAAAACACATGCGTTGGCATGCTCTGAACCGAACACAAGAGGGGTTTCTTTGCCATCCTTCCGACGGGAAAGCATGGAAGTGTTTGGATGAGCTATATCCGGACTTTTCTGGCGAGTCGCGAAATGTAAGACTTGGATTATGTACTGATGGGTTTAACCCTTTCAGTCAATACGGAAGGGCTTACTCTTGTTGGCCAGTCATCCTGACCCCATACAATCTGCCGCCTGATATGTGTATGAAGAGGGAGGTCATGTTTCTATCTATACTGGTTCCAGGACCCAAAAATCTAAAGGCGAACATAGACGTGTTTTTGCAACCGTTGGTTGAAGAGTTATCACAGTTATGGGATGTCGGGGTAATGACATACGATGTGTCTTTGAAGAACAACTTTATGTTGCGTGCTGTTTTGATGTGGACTATTAACGACTTCCCGGCCTATGGTATGCTTTCTGGATGGTCCACGTCTGGGAAGCTTGCTTGCCCTGTATGCATGGAACATACCGGGGGGGAATCACTCCCTGTTAGTGGCAAGACAAGTTTCTTTGACTGTCATAGAAAGTTTCTACCGTTGGATCACCCGTTTAGGAGGAACAAAACCGCTTTTAAGAAGAACAAGGTTGTTAATGAACCTCCACCCCGTAGGTTATCTGGTGCACGGGTTTGGCAGAGGGTCGAAGAGTATCCTTACATCTGGGACAAGAGTGTTAAGGAGTTTGCGGGTTACGGTAAGGAGCACCACTGGGTGAAGCAGAGTGTGTTGTGGGATTTGCCATATTGGAAAGACTTGTTGTTAAGACACAACATTGATGTGATGCACACTGAACGTAATGTTTTCATGAATATTTTTGACACTGTTATGGACATCAAAGGGAGAACAAAGGACAACGAGAAGAGTCGTCTAGACCTTCCGATTTGGTGTTCTAGGAAGGAGTTAGAGTTGAGGGATGCGGGACGTGGAAGAATGTTTAAACCCCATGCAAAATATGCTTTAACTAGACCACAACAGATTGCTGTGTGCATTTGGATGAATGGGTTGACCCTGCCTGACGGATTCGCTTCTAACTTGAGTAGATGTGTCGACGTGAAGGAGGGCAGGGTGTTTGGCATGAAAAGTCATGATTGCCATGTGTTTATGCAACAACTACTCCCGTACGCGTTTCATGCCTTACCGAAGCCTATTTGGAAACCGTTAGTGGAGTTGAGTCACTTCTTTAAGGAGTTGACGGCTACTTCGTTGACTGTGGAGAAACTTGTGAAGATGGAAGAAACTATCCCGGTATTGATTTGTAAGTTGGAGCAGATTTTCCCACCAAGTTTTTTTGACTCCATGGAGCATTTGCCTATCCATCTACCGTACGAGGCCTTGGTTGGTGGCCCAGTGCAGTATCGTTGGATGTATCCATTCGAAAGGTGAATGCTTGGTGAACTCTTTAATTTACTTGCAAATCGTGCTTATAATAGCATTTTCTAACTTAACACCATGTTGTTAATGATGTTGAAGATTCTTACGCTCTTTAAAAGATAAAGTGTCGAACAAAGCCTGCGTTGAAGCTTCAATTTGTGAGGCATACTTAGTCGAAGAAATGACAACCTTTGCTTCTTTCTATTTTCCAACGGAGATAGAAACTAGAATGAGTAGAATTCCCCGCAATCTTGGGGTAGCCAGCCGCACAGGGTTTGATGAACAAACGTCGATTTTCAACTATCCTGGTCACCCGGGGGGCAGGCTCACAAAATGTTACATTGATGAGAAAGATCGAAAGGCGGCTCACTTGTACATTCTTCTCAATTGCCCAGAAGTGGAACCCTTTATTGAGTAAGTCATAGAAGTTATATTATACATTCTTAACGTAGCTTTTATATTAAACTTATTTGTTTCTTTCAATAGCTTATACACAGATATGCTAAAACTTGAGCAAAATGATTTAACTGATGACCAAATTCATAGTGAGGTGTCATCCAAGTTCGTTGGTTGGTTCGCGCAACATGTAAGACCCGTATTCCAAGTGTTTTTAAGCCTATTTGCTTCTAACTCCCGTCAATATGGTAACAATGACCTACTTCTTATGTTGTACATAGATACAAGACCCTAACAACCATATTGAAGATTCTTTACTCCAAGCCCTTTCTTGGGGGCCGATGAAGACTGTTAAAAAATGGCCTATTTACTACGTAAATGGCTACAAGTTTAATATTCTTCAATGGAGTGAAGGGATGCGCACCCATAACTACGGGGTTTGTGTTAAAGGCACCGCCGGTCAGTTGGAAGAAGACTTTTATGGAGTGCTGACGGAGATTGTTGAAGTTTCATTCTCTGGACGACTAAGAAGAGATATTGTTCTATTCAAATGTGATTGGTTCGACAACACAATCGGTGTTGGAACAAAGGTTGACAACAACTACGGCTTAGTTGAGGTCAAGAAGAATGGTAGATATAAAGGGTTTGATCCCTTCATTTTTGCCCAACAAGCTGAGCAGGTTTATTACACCGACTTCCCGGGAGGACATCGGGACTGGTATGCAGTAATCAAGGCCAAGGCCCGAAGTCAGATCACTGACAATGTCTCCGAGGAGGTTGATGACGCTTATCAGCTTGCACCACACGAGCTCAACGATGCCAATTTGTTGTTCAACATTGATCCAGTCATAATGGATGAGACACTCGCCACTACGGGGGGTGAACACATTGACAAAGACCTTGTCTCTCGATCAAAACGGTCTAGGGCTGATTTGGATACTGATGAACTTGTTCAAACAGATTACCACAGTGACACTGAAACTGAGGGGGAATTTGAAACTGAAACAGACACAGAGTATGTAGTTGTTAAACATATATACATAGGTTTATATATATCCTGAGACTAACCTTTTTTGTTCATTATTTTATCCACAGATGACGGGACGTCGACTGCCCTTCAGTAGGGGTGGTGGGTCCAGGACCCCGGCTTCCCATCTGGGGACTCCTACCCCAGGGCAGGAGACCACTCCATCACCACCACAGCGGACCACTCCATCACCACTACAGCAGACCACTCCATCACCACTACAGCAGACCACTCCATCACCACCACCACAGCAGACCACCCCATCACCCCCACAGCTGACCACCCCAGAGCAGACTCCTGGAGTTGGTGGCTTGGAGGACCATGGCCATCAGGCGACCCCACCTCCGGCATCCCCTCTGCCCATGTTGGTACCCGTGCCGGCCGGAGACGAGTAAGTGACTAAACCTCAAATACTTTTATGTTATTTGTATGACACTTTATATTAAACTTTAGTAGAAAGACTTGTTGGTTTATTGGATGTTACTTTAATTAGTACTTGTATAGATTGAATTGTACTGGGCACTCTTCTGTTTGTAACAGGGTAACTATGTAAACTTGGAAATGTTACATTTACAGGGGAGACTCTGCCGAAATTTTGGGTGTCTCCCTAGATTGTGTGTTGTTTTACTCCTAACATAATTGTTGTCATTACAGCTTTGTTGATAGTAGTCGCACTACCAAAGCGATTACTAAGGTTTTGAAGGCCCAGTGGGATGGTCCATATATATCTTGGACAGATGCTGGGAAGGTTGTGCAAGATAGGTGGTTTGACACCTTCTCGGTAAGTTCCTAGCTCATTTATTGTGACTTGATTTGTAAAATAGACCTGTTATTAATTTTGATTTCTCAATTCATTTTACAGCGTGATTACCAGTGGGCGGAGGGTATGATTGATGAGATTAGGAAGGTCTTTGCCACAAAGACCTCCAAAATCATCAAGAGTACCCTTTGGAAGGTGAGGGACAAGGGTGAGCGCCCTCGTTGGATCCCGGAGGACCATTGGGACGGGATGGTCCAGAAGTGGGGCGGGGTCCCATTCCAGCAGGCGAGTGCTCGGAATAGGGCCAACAGAGCCGCCGATGCTGCAGCCTCGGTTTACACTGGGGGTAGCATTTCAACCCTCGAGCACAAGAAAAGATTTGTAAGTATATTTATGTTAAACATTTCTATTATCATTCGTCTTACATGTTTACAAATAATAATCTCAATGTTTTTTGTCCACCACAGGAGCAGAGGGAGCACCGGGAGCCTTCTTTGTTTGAGGTCATGCAAATGACCAAGAAGAACAAAGCCGGTGCATGGGTAAACCAGAAGACTACGGAGCTAGCGGTATTTACTTTTAATTGACATATGCTTATAATTTACAAATCAACTTACTAATCCTATCGTTGTTTTTGAATTTACAGGAGGCGTATCAGGCCAGGAGGGCCGAGAAGGAGGCGGACCTGGTGGCTTCCACTCCTGAAGGGGAGGTTCCTCCCACCCTATCTTGTTCTGACGACAACGCCATCTATATGGAGGCTGTTGGCGGTGTGAACAAGAAAGGGAGGGTGTTTGGATTAGGTGGCGTCGGCACGCAGCTGGCGAAAAAGGGGAAGACCCCTTCCTCTTCGTCTTCCTCTGGTCTTCCGACTGAGGTCGTTCAGGTAATTCAAAACCTGAACGATGAGCTACAGGAGGAGCGACGTCAGAGGCAGTTGCTGTTGGAGCGGCACGAGGCGGACCGACAGAAGGCCGAGGCGGACCGACAGCGGGCCGAGGAGCAGCACGCCGAGACTCGTCGGCAACTTGCTCAGCAGCAGGAGCTACTGATGCAGTTGATGGCGAGGCTACCTCCCCCCACTTCCCAGGCGCCCCCACCACCACCCCAGGATCCCCCACCACCTTGATTGTAGTTCTTTTATTTATACACATTGTATATTTGATTTTTAGTTATGTTATATTTTCATTCAGTATTTAGTTTGTCATTCTTTATTTATTATGTCAATATTTAATGGTAATTACATTCAAATCACAAAGCCTTTCTACCTATCATTAATAATTCAACCTATTTCATAAATTAATTTAATCTATTATTTTGTTTTTAATAATAATTCATTACTTCAAAAAAATTATTTTAATTTAATTATAAAATTTTATCAGCCAATACAAAATACAAAATATTAAGATATTTTTAAAGCTAAATTAACAAAACTAGTCAATATTGGATCAATTTTAAAAAAATTTAAAAATTCTCGTTAGCGACGGTACCCGTCCGTCGCTGACTTATTAACACTAGCGACGGACGTTGTGGTCGCTACCTGACAACCACTAGCGACGGGAAGCCTTGGTCGCTACATCGCAACCACTAGCGACGGACGTTGTGGTCGCGACCTGACAACCACTAGCGACGGGACGCCTTGGTCGCTACATCGCAACCACTAGCGACGGAAAGGTGTGGTCGCTACCTGACAACCACTAGCGACGAAATGTATTGGTCGCTGTATCACTACCTCTAGCGACGGCACGGGGTGGTCGCTGGTGTCTATTAGTAGCGACGGGGTCCCGAGGTCGCTGTATGGCAACACTTAGCGACGGCAGCAGTTATTGGGGCAGGGACGATTTTAGCGACGGCCTTACGCCGTCAATAAGTTAGCGACGGCATGTATGTGGTCGCTGATGTGTTTTCGACGAGGGTTTTAGCGACGCCCACTTTCCCGTCTGTGACGCCGTCGCTAATTGTTTTAGCGACGGGAATTCCATTGATTAGCGACCAATTCTGTCCGTCGCTAACAGTTGCTTTTTTAGTGGTGACTATCTTAGACTTACATAGACCTGTACGAGAAATTGACTATAGGACTTAAAATAAGCTTTATTAATTTAAATAACCATTAAATTTTGAATAATGATATATAACTGATGTTTAATTGTGTGATTTAATTATGATTTATGATGTTTGATTGTAATTGACAAAATTTGATTATGATTGATAATCTTGTACTTTGGAGTTTGAGCATATAGCAAACATGACCGAAAGCTAAAACTCAGTAAGAATTTACTTATCTCATAATTCCTTATTTACTTATTCATCTTTATTCAAATTACTTTTAAGAAATTTCTTAGTTTTCAATGAAACTACATAAGTTTTTAGAAATCTCCTTTTATCTTTTAAAATATATATATATATATATATATATATATATATATATCTTTACTAAAATTAAGATTTTTAGTTAGTGTATCAGAAAAAAAAGAAAGAGAAATTATTTTATAAAAATAAATTTTTACTAATATTTTAATATATATATATATATATACATATTATTTTCAAAATGTGTAAAAATATTATACAAAATTTTCAAGTATTAAGGTTTTAAAGATTGATAATTCCGAATTCAAGTTTTTAGTAATTGATTTTGAATTAACCTATAAACTTTCTAAAGAAGGTTGTGAAATATATTTAAGGCTTTGAAACTCAAATTATAATGAGATTTGTAGGGATGGCAATATGGGTTAGGCCTGTGGGCTGGCCCGCCCGTTAAAACGGGCTGGGCCGGGCCAAGCTTTAAAGCTCGTTTTCCTAAATAGGCCTGGTCTATTTTGGCCCGTAAAAAAGGGCCCGTCACGGGCTGGCTCGGCCCGACCCAAAGGGCCTTTATTAAAATATATATTAATATATTATATTTATAATATTAATATTTAGTTGGTTAAAATTTTAATTATTTTTATTTATTATTTTCATTTAATGAAATAAATTGGATTAATTATAAAAATTTTACTTTAGAAAGGTGAAATCTAATTTTTATTTCTAATTTTTATTTAAAAATATTTTAAAATAGTTTAAATTTAAAATAAAAAATAGTTTGTATAATTATATTAAAGAAATGGGTTAGCCGGTTTTGGCCCACGGGCCATAAAGAAAATGGGTCGGGCCAATGTTTTTGGCCCATTTTCCTATTATGGCTCGGCCTGGTCCGTAGGCTAGTTTTGCCACCCCTAGAGATTTGATTTGTGATTTGAAAAAGGAACTGTACTAAAATTCTATATGTGTGATAGAATTTATTTGAGAATTTGAAACAGTACAGTTTTTTGGGGTGGCTATGTCATGAGTAGTTCATGCATCATGAATCATCAAAGAGAAACAAAATGATATTTTCTAGGGACGGATTATAGAAACCGAGGATACATTAGAGGAGGATTAATTGTAAGCCTTAGGATGAAAGGGTGTGAAAGGGTGCTTCAGGGGACCTGAGGTAGCTCCCTAGTGTCGGGTACTTTCACAATAAAAACCTTCTCAATTTGACGAGTCTCTAAGTGTTTCCATGCCAGTTGAGTTGTTCATGTTATTATTATCCAAAATTATGGAACAGTGTAAACTCCTGGTTGGCCCAGTGCAAATTAAAATTTAAGGATCTGCATATATAGGTAAGTTATGATAAAGATATGGCGTATCATTCGTACATTCATAATTGATTGTGTATGTGGTTGTGATTGATATTATTATACTAGTTTGTGAAAACCCTTTATTGCTTATCTCCCATTTGGGAATATTATTTTCTGTTTCTCACTCCTTTCTCCGTGTCTTGTTTCATATGTTTTAAATTGATGGAAGGGAGGATGGCAGAATCTTGACATTATATATAGCACGTTCTAGAAAGGGAGCTTGGTATGAATACTGTGGTCCAATGAATAAATAATGTCATTAAGTAACTGCTCTTGGGCCATGGAGTTTCCTCACTTTCTAATAATGTTTAATATTTATTTTCTTTGGATGAATGTAAAACTACTTTATAAATTTTAATGATATTCGTGAGGTATTTCAGAGATATTATATGTAATTTATTCTGATAGTTTCTTTTTAACGAATCATATTTTTTTTAAAAATTATGAATTTTTTTAGAAATTATTGAGATGTAACAAAGGGTGTTACAATATGGTATCAGAGCAGTTAATCCCGTAGGCTTGGGGAAAGGTTTATCTTTCTTTGTTTGTAAACTTTGTGTAGGTGATAGAAAATAAAATATCTGACTTGGTAAAAACTGTGATTGATATGACAAGTCTCAGTTACTGTGAAACAGGAAAAGAATGGTCGGAAACAATCTTACTGGAGTTGTAGAACGCTTAATCACTACAATGGGAGCATGCGAAGGTCAAGGTAATGATGCCTTGAGAAGGTTGGACCTGTTTAAAAAACATAATCCACCTTGTTTCAAGGGAGGATATAACCCTGATGGATCACAATCAAAAATCTGGATCCGAGAGATAGAGAAGATCTTTCGAGCATTGTAATGTACTGAGGCTGATAAAGTAGTCTTCGCTACTTATGCCTTATCTGAGGATGCCGAACATTGGTGGGATAACATGCGTAGATGATTTGAAGTTAACCATGTTGGAATCACCTGGAATCATTTCAAGGATATGTTTCTAGAAAAATACTTTCCAGCTGATGTTAAAGTGAAAAAACAATTCGAATTTCTGTCGCTGACCCAAGGAAATATGACCGTAGGGGAGTACGCATCCAGGTTTGAAGAGCTATCTCATTTTCATTCTCATTATAATGATGCTACTAATGAAGGTGATCGGTGCGCAAAGTTTGTAAATGGATTGCGGCCAGAAATAAAAGAAGCTATACGAATGTAGGAAATCCGTGAATTTTCTATATTGGTAAATCGTTGCAGGATTTTCAAAGAAGATCATAAGGATAAAATGACCAAAAGCCGTGAATCCATTCCCAAGGTGGGAAAATGAGAAGTGGAGGACGTCACCATCACCAAAAAAGAGACTTCAGGAGAAAAAAGCCTTACCAAGGGCCATTTCATCGATTTGGAGTAGCACCTGTTCCTAACAAACCCCAAGCTTCATCTGAAAGCTATTATCCAACACCTGCACTAGAATTTAAATGCTTTATCTGTGGAGGACCCTATTTGAAAAAGGATTATCCCAAAAACACTTATATTTGCTTTAAGTGTAACAAACCAGGTCATCACATCATGGATTGACCAGAGATAAAGAGGGAGAACCCTGAAGGTGTAAGTACATCCATAAATACTCAAGGAGGTGTACACAGTGCAGTCGGAAGGCCAAAGGTGAAAGGAAAGGTTTTTGCAATTAATAGGGAAGAAGCATCACATTCTGACGCCATGGTGGAAGGTAAGTGTATCATTAATAAGATTCCTTTAACTATTATGTATGACTCAGGTGCATCATATTCTTTTATTGCCAATGACTATGTAGAAAAACTAAAATTACCCATGATAAAATTGCCATTTGATTTTATTTGTTCATACTCCTGGGAATAATCCCATTGTTACTTCTAAATCCTGTTGGGAATGCCTTATTGTCATTGATGGTAGGGACTTTAAGGCTAATCTCTTTTGCTTACCCCTTTCTAGCTTAGAATTTATTATTGGGCTCGATTGGTTGTCTGACAATCATGTTCTAATAGATTGTCATAATAAAACCATAATGTTTGAAGAACCTGTAAATTTGACTCCAGAGGATTCAAGATTTTTAACCGCCAACCAAGTAAGTGCCTCTTTAAAAGGAAGGGCTCAAGGATTCATACTATTGCTTTCAATGAAAAGAGAGTAATGTTAATCTTCAAATTTACAATAAAATTTTTAATAAAATTTTGTTAAAAATAATAAAAATTAGTTTAATTTCTAAGCAATTTAGGTTTTAATTGTAATAAATGGAAGTTATTGAAAATTATCTGCCTTGATCAATTTTCTCTAATTTTACAGTAAAATAGTAAAGAAATTCAAGAGAAAATTGAAGACCTGGAGAGCTAACGTGTAGCATCAACATCACGCGTAGCATGGGAATTTTTTATGCTGACGCTACGCGTCACAGCCACGCGTAGCATCAGAAGCTACGTGGACTCCACTAACAGATGGCCAAGCACTCAGCCATTGACCCATATTTTGGCCACTCCACTTCAGCTAACAGCCAAGCCGAAAGAGGGGACATGTCTGGGCATTATTGAATTAAAAATTCTTAATCATGGCCACTTAATCACGTGTTTAATGGAAGCTGAGTCAGGACCCTTCTTCATCCCTATAAATAGGCCACTTCCAAGGCATTCATGGCATCTAATTCAACTCTGAGTTTCAGCACTTCCTTCTTTTTTTGAGTTTTTAGTGTTCTTTTGTGAGTTTGTAAGTTTAGATTGATTTCTAGATACTTGGGAGTGTTGTGTAGTATTGTGAACTCTTGTATCGTGAAGTGTTTCCACGCCTTCATAATGTCAAGCTCTGTGAGTGTTGTTTTTACTTTTACCATGTGTAACTAAGTTGTTTATGTTAGAATTTGGTGAATCAATCTATTATATGATGTTGTGATTATGACCGTTGCATGTTTATGATTCAAGTACCATGTTAGTATTTCAATCTTTTATTAGTATGAACATCAAACGGGAGAATGATTTTCATGCATATTGAAACTTGTTTTATTAGTGTGAATGTCAAATGGGAGAATGATTATTCATGCTGAATTAAAATCTGTTTTAATGAAAGTAAAAGTTAAAATACCTTTAATATGCCAATTACTAGGAATAGATTTGGTGATTATTGTTGTCGTAAGGCTAGGACATAATGCAAGTTTTTACTGAGAAAGCTCACGAGGGATCAGACTTTACGGTTACTACTTAGAATTTATATCACGAGGGATTGGTTACAATGACTTTAAGCTGTAATGACATGAACTTGATAATTAAATATGTATGTTTGTAAACATTTCATTATATTTTAGTGCGAGGATTTTAATTCCAACATAATTTGTCAATTTGTGTTTTACTTCAAGTATCTGAGATTATTCTAGATTACATCTCATTTTCTAGATAAATTCTATTTTTACAATCTTTTTACCATATGAACAAATCAATCATCAAATTCTATGAGTACTGTATAAATTATTTATAAATCATTCTTTTGTTCATAAGTTTTGATACATTTGCCATAGTAAATAGAAATTGCTGTGAATTACTGGAACTTTCAATCTTAGTGGAACGATATCTAAATTTGAAATCTACAAACAATTAGTGCGCTTGCTAATTAAAAGACCCAACAATATTCAGGGTTTAACAAGCAAGAACCAAAAATCAAAAATCTGTCAGTCATGTGTGAATTTCCTGACGTTTTTCCAGAAAATATCCATGGTTTACCCACAGAAAGAGATGTGAAATTTGCCATTGATCTAGTACTTGGAGTAGGACCAATTTCAATTGCACTATACCGAATATCACCTTTAGAATTAGCAGAGTTGAAGAAACAACTGGAAGAGATGATAAAGAAGTAGTTTATATGACCCAGTATATCCCCTTGGGGTACACCAATGTTATTGGTTAAGAAAAAAGATGGTAGCATGAGGTTGTGTGTAGATTATCGGCAACTGAATAAGGTGACGATCAAGAACAGATATCCTCTACCAAGGATTGACGACCTGATGGATCAACTGCGTGGTGCCATGGTGTTCTCCAAAATTGATTTGAGGTCTGGATACCATCAAATAAGGGTGAAGAAAGAAGATGTACCGAAAACTGCTTTTAGAACACGCTATGGCCATTACGAATATCTAGTGATGCCTTTTGGTGTAACTAATGCACCAATCATATTCATGGATTACATGAATTAGATTTTTCATCCATATCTAGATAAATTTATAGTGGTGTTCATTGATGATATACTAGTGTACTCTAAAAGTAGAGAAGAACATGTTGAACACTTGAAGGTTGTGTTGGAAATCCTGAAAAAGAAACAATTGTATGCAAAGCTTTCAAAGTGTGAATTCTAGTTGGAAGAGGTGAACTTTTTAGGACATGTAATTAGTCAAGAAGGAATAGTTATAGACCCTTCCAAGTTGGAAGCAGTTTTGAAATGAGAGAGACCAACCACAATCACAGAGATCAGAAGTTTCTTGGGCTTAGTTGGATACTATATGAGATTCATCGAGGATTTTCAAAGTTAGCATACCCACTGACCAAGCTAACATGGAAAGGACAACCTTTTATGTGGACGACACAATGCGAGAATAGTTTCCAATAGCTGAAAGATCAACTTACTTCTTCGCCGGTGTTAGTACTCCCTGATCCACATCAAAGTTTTGAAGTTTACTGTGATGCGTCTAAACAAGGACTAGGAAGTGTACTCGTGCAAGACATGAAGGTTGTAGCCTATGCGTCACGCCAATTAAGGCAACATGAGATTAACTATCCTACCCATGAGTTAGAATTAGCTGTTGTAGTTTTTGTCTTAAAGATTTGGAGGCATTATCTATACGATGCAATATTCGATGTGTTTAGCGATCATAAGAGTCTCAGGTATTTATTCGACCAAAAGGAGTTAAACATGAGGCAAAAAGATGGATGGAGTTCTTAAAGGACTACGACTTTGAGTTGCAATACCATCCTGGAAAAGTGAACATAATAGCTAATGCTTTGAGTCAAAAGTCTCTGCATGTGTCCATGATGATAATTAAAGAGCTGGAATTGATAGAGAACTTCAGAGATCTTAACCAAGCAATAAAGGTTAATACTAACAGCTACAGATTAGGAGCGTTATAAGTGACAAGTGAATTCCTGAGGCAAGTTTTAGAGGCTCAACGAGAGGATGAATTCCTGCAAGAGAAGAAAGAACTCTTGAAACAAGGAAAAGAAGTCGAGTTCAATGTGGGAAATGACCAATTGCTAAGGTATAAGGATCGAATGTGTATTCTTGACCAAGAGAAGTTGAGGAAAGCAATTCTGGAAGAAGGCCACAAACGTTATATAAGTATTCATCCCAAAGCTACTAAAATGTATCAAGATTTGAAAAAGTTGTTTTGGTGGCCTGAAATGAAGAAAGCGGTGGCGGAGTACGTGGCTGTATGTCTAATTTGCCAGAAGGTTAAAGTAGAATATCAAAAACCCCCTAGAATGCTACAATCAATGGAAATACCAGAATGGAAATGAGATAACATTACCATGGATTTTTGTGACTTCTTTACCCAAAACTCCATTAGGACATGATTCAATATAGGTAATAGTTGATAGATTAACCAAGTCTGCCCACTTTATTCCCATTAATATTTGTTACTCTATGGAGAAACTGGAAAAATTATACATCGAGGAGATTGTGAGATTACATGGAATTCCTTCAAGTATCATTTCTGATCGGGACCATCGTTTTACATCGCAATTCTGGAAGAGCTTACACAAGGCTTTAGGAACAAGACTACGTCTGAGTTCAACATATCATCCTCAGACGGATGGACAATCAGAAAGAACAATCCAATCTCTAGAGTACTTGTTATGAGCTTGTGTGTTAGAACATAAAGGAAGTTAGAATCAATTCTTATCATATGTGGAGTTCACCTACAACAACAGTTTCCATGCTAGCATTGGCATGGCACCTTTTGAGGCATTATATGGAAGAAAATGTAGGACTCCACTATGTTGGTTTGAGACTGGTGATAACTTGATGTTAGGACCAGAGTTGGTACAATAAACCATGGATAAAATAAAAATGGTTCAAGAAAAGATGAAGGCAACACAAAGTAGACAGAAAATTTACTATGACAAAAGAAGGAGGCCGCTTGAATTTCAAGAAGGCGATCATGTATTCTTGAAAGTCACACCTACGACTGGGGTCAGTCGGGCAATGAAATCTCGAAAACTAACTCCTAAATTTATTGGTCCTTTAATCCTCTTGCTTACCAAATAGCATTACCACCTTTTCTTTCTAATATCCATAACGTTTTTCATGTGTCAAATTTATGAAAGTATATATCTGACCCTACACACGTTATTGAACCTGATGTCATACAAGTTAAAGATAATCTTACATATGATGCACTACCTGTCAGAATATCTAACAGAAGAATAAAAAAGTTAAGGGACAAGGTAATTCCACTCGTAAAGGTTATTTGGAGCGAAACGAGAGGAAAAGATGCTACATGGGAACTAGAAAATGAGATGAAAGAGTCTCATCCCCATTTGTTTTACTGAAAAGTGTAAATTTCGAGAACAAAATTTTTTTTAGGGGAGTAGACTTGTAACATCCCTAATTTCATTATTTCTTATTTAAAATAAATTTTCAAAGGAATTTGATTATAGTTCTTTAAAACTTTTTGATTGTTATACAATTTATAATTTTCTGGAATTTTTTTCTTTTTTTTTAGAATGACAAAATACCCTTAACCTTTTATCTAATAACCAAAATGCCACCGTCGACATCATCGCTTTCTTATTGCTTGCATCATCGATTGGTAAATACTTACATTATAAATAGTCATCGGTTGGTAAATACTTACATCATGAATAGTAAAATAAATAATTAAGTAATCTTAAATAGTCAAATTCTTTTCCTATAAATAGATGATTCATTTACAACATTTACACACCAAAATTAGAGAGAGAATCTAGAGAGATAGTGCTTAAAAAATTAATGGGAAGTAAATTCTTTTGGTAAAAAGAGATTCTGTCGGAGGTGTAAGGTAATAATATCTTTCTTCTATATTTTTTTATGATTATTTAATTTATTCTTTTTAGCACTCTTAAACTATTGATATACTATTACTATTATAAATAAGTTACTATGGTAAAAATAAATTACCACTATACGTTATTTTATGATTTATTATTACTATTTATTATTTACTATTACTATTCATAATTTACTATTTACTGTTATTATTCAAAATTTATTATTTACAGTTATTATTCAAAATTTATTTGTTACTATTACTATTGAAAATTTACTATTTACCTTTACTATTCAAATTTACTATTTACCATTATTATTCATGATTTATTATTTACCGTTATTATTCAAAAAAATTACTATTTACTATTACTATTGATGATTTACTATTTACCATTACTATTTAATGTTACTATACATAATTACTATTTATAAATTCTAATAGCAATCTTAATTTTCATCATATGTCTATACTAAAATAAATTAATATTAATATTTTGTTAGAACTTAGAGGCGCAGAGCGAATTCACTTTTGGTAGCAATTCAAGGTAAGGGGGTGAGATAAGAATATAAAATAAAAATACATAAGAATAATAAGAGGAGTCCCTTACTCCTTTTAAACATAACAATATTATTATTTTAAAATAATAACTTTTAACTTAAAATTTATAATAATTGTTATTAATTAATTAAGCATCTCGTGTAACTTAATCTGAAATATTTATTCAGGAACTTGAACTATTATGACCTATGCAAGGACTTGAACTACTATGGACTTGATTGAACCTATGCAAGGACTTAGACTATTATGACCTATATGGACTGAACTAGACCTATACAAGGACTGGACTATCTTGGACTTACATAGACCTGTACGAGGAATTGACTATAGGACTTAAAATAAACTTTTATTAATTTAAATAACCATTGAATTTTGAATTATGATATTTATAACTGATGTTTAATTGTTTAATTTAATTATGATTTGTGATCTATGATGTTTGATTGTGATTGACAACATTTGATTATGATTGATAATCTTGTACTGTGGAGTTTGAGCATATAGCAAACATGATGAAAAACTAAAACTCAGTAAGAATTTACTTATCTCTTACTTCCTTATTTACTTATTCATCTTTATTCAAATTACTTTTAAGGAATTTCTTAGTTTTCAATGAAACTACATAAGCTTTTAGAAATCTCTTTTTATCTTTTAAAAAAAAATATATATATATATATATCTTTACTAAAATTAAGATTTTTAGTTAGTGTATCAGAAAGAAAAAGAAAGAGAAATTATTTATAAAAATAAATTTTTACTAATATTTTATATATATACATATTATTTACAAAATGTGTAAAAATGTTATACAAAAATTTCAAATACTAAGGTTTTAAAGATTGATAATTCTAAATTCGAGTTTTTAGTAATTGATTTTGAATTGAACTATAAACTTTCTAAAGAAGGTTGTGAAATATATTTAAGGCTTTGAAACTCAAATTATAATGAGATTTGATTTGTGATTTGAAAAAGGAATTGTACTAAAATTCTATATGTGTGATAGAACTTATTTGAGAGGATAATATAATTAAGTTTTTAAAAACCATAACCAACTAAATACGCGAGTAGTTCATGCATCATGAATCATCAAAGAGAAACAAAATGATATTGTCTAGGGACGGATTATAGAAACTGAGGATACATTAGAGGAGGCTTAATTGTGAGCCTTGGGATGAGAGGGTGTGAAAGGGTGCTTTAGGGGACCTGGGGTAGCTCCCTAGTATCGGGTACTCTTACAATAAAAACCTTCTCAATTTGACTAATCTTTACGTGTTTCCAAGCCAGATGAGCTGTTTGACAGGGCCCGCAAGCGCACGGGTTATGTCGCGTAATATAAAATATTATCATTCTCCACAGGGACTGTGTTCAAAGTACCAGCATATTGAAATTTAATTATCCACACTATTGATTTTTATGTTTTTGTAAAATAAAACACAAATTAAAAATAAATTTAGAAACAAAATTTACTTGACACTAAAAAAAAATCAGAGTTGAGAGTATCTTGGGATTTCAAGGGATCAAGACTCTATTTTATGTTAATGAATTTTAACTTTTCAAAAATAAGAATCAGATTAAGTTTTCCAAGGCGGATTTTCCTTAAGCTAATTAATATGTTCCTCTCAGAATCCTATTAATATACCTAACCTATGGAAAGTGCTGCTTAATCCTTAGAAAAGGCCCATTATCGTTTTGTGAAAATACCTTATTTATTCCCAAAAAAAAATTTTGATTACTTTCACGGTTTTACCGAGATCATAAAAAGTATTTCAAAACCTTAGGCTTAGTTTAAAAACTTTCTAGTAACAATAAATCTCTTGATTCTATTAATTACTTAAACTTACTAATATACCCGCAAGTATACAGTTTTATCACTTAGGTTCTTGTTAGGAATTACTAAGAGCATTGATCATTTCTTAAACTAAATGGAAAACAGAAATTTATTTAATTTAAAGTTAAAATAACATTATCATAAAATATTATCACACCCCCTTTATCCCAAGATAATTAATTTAGCTACTCATGAAATAATTCAAATTCATATAAATGATGGAAAAATAAAATATACAAGACATGGTAAAAATAAAGACTTATAGGTTTCTCCAAAAGCTCAGAATAATTTACCACTGTATTTCCTTATTACAATATTCCTCTACCAATTACAAATTTGAATACTCACTTTTACAATTCACAACTCTTAAAAGAAAGAAAAAGAAAATAAAAGAGAAATGGGACAGAGAAAGAAAACGAAAGAGGAAGAAAAGAAATGGAGAAGAAAAACGAAGAAGAAAGAAATGAAAAGGAACGGAAAATGAAAGAGAAAGAAAGGAATTAAAGTACAAATTGAAAGAGAACTAAATCCTAAAAGTGACGCTTAAAGTGATCCTCTTTGGCTTCAGACCTCCCCTCTATTTATAGAGATCTTGGACGTTGTATAATCGGTGGCTAGTGGGGCTTCTTCTTTTGTCTTGTAGTCAGCCGCCTCACTAGATCAGCTTGGATACGGCCTGGATGGTGTGGTGGAGGAACAGCTTGCACCTAAACAGCTATAGGGAATGGCGGCTAGTGGGTTTCTCCTTTGTCTTGTTGTCAGCCGCCCCCACAAGTCAAGGATCCACTTGGATAGTGGAAATCCAAGTCAGCATGGGCAATCGGTGGAATTATGGGTTGATTTTCTCCTTCTGACTCAGATTTAGTAGATCAGTCATTATCCATCCACAGTGGAAATAATCCGAGTGGAACAGGTACATTTTATACACAAAAGACCGAGTGAAAGCTTTGCTCGGTGTTGCTTTGCTGGACAGTGTTGGTAGGAACGGGACGGTGTTGAGTTGCTGGACGGTGTTGAGAAGAGAGCCGGTTGGTGTTGGTTTGAAGGGAGTTGTGGAGAGAAGAGCTGGACGGTGTTGGTTTGAGGGGAGCCGGTGTTATGGCTTGCTGGACGGAGAGTCAGTGTGCAATTCAAAGCAACTCCAATTGCTTTATTCATTCGGAACCGATTGAAAAGTGACTCGGAACCGTTTGAAACATTCATTCGGTACTGATTAAAAAGTGGCTCGAAACTGACTGAAGAGGGACTCGGAACCGTTTGAAAAGTGACTCAGAACTGACTGAAGAGGGACTCGGAACCGATTGAAATGTTTCACTTGGCTATGTCTCTGGAAATGAACCACTCGGAGAGACCTTGCTCGGATTTGCTTGGGAGTAATTCAGTCGACCATTTTCTTCACTCCTTGAAATGATCCACTCGGACACATTCATTCGGAAGTCCGACTTGCTTCTCACTCGGAATTGCCTCAACCGTCAATCAGCCCATTCAGTTGTTTTCACTCGGGAGTCGGCTTTGCCTTTCACTCAGAAATTTGGAACTTTGAGAGAGTCTAGAATCTGGCCGATAGAAGCTCTTCCCATGTCCGAGCTTTGTTTTACTCAGAAATCTAACTTTCTGCCCCAACTCACTCGGAAGTCTTCCTTGGAGACATCTCACTCGGGCTTAGTGTGAAACTTTGAGAGTCTGCCCGAAAGTGATTCATTCCCGGTCGAATCTTTCCTTGCTTGATAAGACACTTTCTCCGAAACTCACTACTCGGTAAGGCTTTACCTAACAATTGTTCTTTGAAGTTCAGATTTTCTTTCATTCGGAATCAACTCACTCGGGAGTCTTCCACTCGGAGGCAATTTTTCCCAGAAGAAGCAGTTGTTCCCAAATCAAACCTGTTTCAGGCAGCATTCCTTCACTCAGACAATAGCTTTGGGCGGTATTTATTCAAAGTCAGTGTCTTTTTCACTCAGAGTGGTTGCAGTCGGACAGCTTCCACTCGGATTCACCTACAACCGAGACATATTTCTTCAAGGTCATCCATTTTTCACTCGGAATGGCTTTGATAGGGAACCTTCCACTCGGATTTACCTCCAACAGGGAAGTATTTCACTCGGCAACGCTCCATTCTGAGTCATCTTACTCGGATTTTATCATTTCTGAGTCATCCTACTCATATTTTATCATTCTGAGTCGGAATTTAGTTTAAAAAGAGTTTTCTTTCCACTTGGGCTTGTTCTTCTTGATTCTTTATCATTTGATGGTCGTTTTTCTCTTGTTATTGACCCTTTTATTACCTTAATTTCTGCAAAATGACATACCCAAGTAGAATATAGTGGAAAAAAAGCAAAAATCACAATAAATAAAGGAAATACAGTGCATAATGATTAAAATCCTAAGCAAACTAGATCTAATTTATTGTGTTATAAAGCACTTATCAAAATACCCCAAACCAAAACATTGCTTGTCCTCAATCAATTACCATATTCACATGATAAGATATAGAAAATACTAAGCTCAGTAAACTAAGGAATCCAAAATAGAGAAAAAGATTTATTCAAATGCCAATATTAATTTTCTTATGTGAATCAATCTTCATTATCAAGACAGAGGATACTCTTCTCTTAATTTTCACTCAAAGTGTTTCATGGTTTGTGTATCACTCAGATCATCATAGTCAAAAAAATATTACCATAAGCTTGTTAATAAACCAGAAACTCCACAGTTTAGATAGAAAATATGTCAAAGTCTAAAGGTCTTTCAAAGGTTGTAACGTGGCCTTGGGTTGTATTGTAAAGGTAGGAATTTCAAGAAAAATGGACTACAAAAGGGCTTTAACAGTCATGAATGATTCAAATTACTATCATAAATTTAACCGAGCAAATTTTTGAACTTTTATGGACTTTTTGTAATTCATTCAATATCATCCTTTTGATTTTCTTTTTCTTTTTCTTGCTTTTATTTGCATTCAATACCATATTTTTCTTAAGTCCTTTTTTATTTCTTTGCTCCACTAAATTTCTAACTTTTTCACCATTAAGAGAATATCAGTCAATGAAAGACTTCAAAGAAAAATTTTCACTTTTAGGCTCAAAAGGGGCAACTAGGGGTCAAATTATGCAAAAATTCTGAGGCTTAAGAATAAGGCCTAATTGTGCCTTTATCATCCTAAGACATACAATCAAAAACCATTTTGAATCGGTTGAAAAACAAGTTCTAGAATATTAATGACTATGAGATTCACTCAATCAAGAAGATATGGGTTTTGAAAATTTGTTTGATAAATAACCCATTTTGGCTCAAGTCTAACCATGGAAAGTCTTTTCAAAGAAAATTTTAATCACATAAAGTTTATTTAGACATTGATTTGGCATTTAAACAATCAAATTTTGAAAATTTTACTCAAAATTTTGGGGTCCTTAGATACTTTAGCCTTATGTACAAAGTAAATTTATCATGCAATCATGGTAAATTACAAGATTACAAACAAAATAAAGAAAACACACATGCATGAAAAATATAACAATCACACAACGTAAACAAAACAGTTAAGTTTTCTTACCTACCACCCCAAACCAGAATTTGACATTGTCCTCAATGTTAAAATGGATGATAAAAGGATAAGAAAACTTACCTGTAGTAACCCCAAACCAGCATTTGACATAGTTGGTTTCTTTTTCTTTTTTTTATTTAAAATTTATTAAAGATATGGGGTTACCTCCACATAAGTGTTAAGTTTTAAGTCTTCAGCCAGACTTTTCTGAACCTGCTTCAGCTATACAATTCATACCTGAACACAGGTTTTAGTGGTCTGAATTCTACCTTAGGGATCAGTTATCTTTTAGCCAAAAAATCACAGAAGTGTGTTTTTGAAATGCCTGAAAAGTCATAAGATAAAACAGATTCAAGTAGATCAAGAAGGAGGTTTTGGATTGCCTTTTTCTCTACCACTTGGTCAATAAAATCTATTTCAAGCATAGCAAAGTTAACAGGTATGTAAAATTTTCCTACCTTGATAGGAATAACCTCTAGAATACCTAGATCCTAAAGCTTGGGCAGTACTTTTTTTTGGATCAGTGTACTGCTCTCCTCAATTATCAGATAAGATAGAGACTCATCAAATTTCTTCTCTTCCTTAGCTTCTTCTTTAGTTATGCCAACTGGATTATCATAATGAGTACCACTCCTAAGAGTAATGTCCATGGTGTGGTTAGATGGTTCCACCTCAGGTTTTACAGGAAATGTTTCTGGTGTTCTCATAGATAAAGAGGTTTGTTGGACAATTTGATTCTCCAAAATTTTGTTATGGGTGGCCAGAGAGTCCACCTTTGAAGCTAAGGTTTTTATGGCATTTGAGAACTCTTCATTTTGTTTTTCTTAGGTGCTCACAAAATTTTCCATCAGTATTTCAAGTTTGGATTTTTGTGGGTAGTTTTGGAATACTGGTAAGCTTCTAAAATCACTGCTATGGTTATAGTTCCCAATAGCATCCAACTGATAAAATTCTTGTTCATGGTGGTTTAAGGATATTGCAAAATAGTAATTTGTAGCAGCATGTCCTGAATCACCACAAATACAACAATAAAAGTCAGTAGCACCTGTTAAGAATTCCATAACAAACAAAGATCAAGTGTGATCTTTGAAAATAAAAATAAAAATAAATAACTAGAAATAAAACAAACGGAAAAAATATTAACAAGTATGATCTAATTGATTTCAATATTGCCGATATTTGAGGGACAACAGTACCCGGCAACAGCGCCAAAAACTTGACAGGGCCCGCAAGCGCACGGGTTATGTCGCGTAATATAAAATATTATCGTTCTCCACAGGGACTGTGTTCAAAGTACCAGCATATTGAAATTTAATTATCCACATGGTTGATTTTTATATTTTTGTAAAATAAAACACAAATTAAAAATAAATTTAGAAACAAAATTTACTTGACACTAAAAAAATCAGAATTGAGAGTATCTTGGGATTTCAGGGGATCAAGACTCTATTTTATGTTAATGAATTTTAACTTTTCATAAATAAGAATCAGATTAAGTTTTCCAAGGCGGATTTTCTTTAAGCTAATTAATATGTTCCTCTCGGAATCCTATTAATGTACCTAACCTATGGAAAGCGCTGCTTAATCCTTAGAAAAGGCCCATTATCGTTTTGTGAAAATCCCTTATTTATTCCCCAAAAAAAATCTTGATTACTTTCACGGTTTTACCGAGGTCATAAAAAGTATTTCAAAACCTTAGGCTTAGTTTAAAAACTTTCTAGTAACAATAAATCTCTCGATTCTATTAATTACTTAAACTTACTAATATACCCGCAAGTATACAGTTTTATCACTTAGGTTCTTGTTAGGAATTACTAAGAGCATTGAGCATTTCTTAAACTAAATGGAAAACAGAAATTTATTTAATTTAAAGTTAAAATAATATTATCATAAAATATTATCACACCCCTTTATCCCAAGATAATTAATTTAGCTACTCATGAAATAATTCAAATTCATATATATGATGGAAAAATAAAATATACAAGACATGGTAAAAATAAAAACTTACGGGTTTCTCCAAAAGCTCAGAATAATTTACCACTGTATTTTCTTGTTCCAATATTCGTCTACCAATTACAAATTTGAATACTCACTTTTACAATTCACAACTCTTAAAAGAAAGAAAAAGAAAATAAAAGAGAAATGGGACAGAGAAAGAAAATGAAAGAGGAAGAAAAGAAATGGAGAAGAAAAACGAAGAAGAAAGAAATGAAAAGGAACGAAAAATGAAAGAGAAAGAAAGGAATTAAAGTACAAATTGAAAGAGAACTAAATCCTATAAGTGACGCTTAAAGTGATCCCTTTTGGCTTCAGACCTCCCCTCTATTTATAGAGATCTTGGACGTTGTATAATCGGTGGCTAGTGGGGCTTCTTCTTTTGTCTTGTAGTCAGCCGCCCCACTAGATCAGCTTGGATACAGCCTGGATGGTGTGGTAGAGGAACAGCTTGCACCTAAATAGCTATAGGGAATGGCGACTAGTGGGTTTCTCCTTTGTCTTGTTGTCAGCCGCCCCCCACAAGTCAAGGATCCACTTGGATAGTAGAAATCACAGTCAGCATGGGCAATCGGTGGAATTATAGGTCGATTTTCTCCTTCTGACTTAGATTTAGTAGATCAGTCAGTATCCACCCACAGTGGAAATAATCCGAGTGGAACAGGTATATTTTATACATAAAAGACCGAGTGAAAGCTTTGCTCGGTGTTGCTTTGCTGGACGGTGTTGGTAGGAACGGGACGGTGTTGAGTTGCTGGACGGTGTTGAGAAAAGAGCCGGTCGGTGTTAGTTTGAGGGGAGTTGTGGAGAGAAGAGCTGGACGGTGTTGGTTTGAGGGGAGCCGGTGTTATGGCTTGCTGGACGGAGAGTCGGTGCGCAATTCAAAGCAACTCCGATTGCTTTATTCATTCGGAACCGATTGAAAAGTGACTTGGAACCGTTTGAAACATTCATTCGGTACTGATTAAAAAGGGGCTCGGAACTGACTGAAGAGGGACTCGGAACCGATTGAAATGTTTCACTCGGCTCTGTCTCTGGAAATGAACCACTCGCAGAGACCTTGCTCGGATTTGCTTGGGAGTAATTCAGTCGACCCTTTTCTTCACTCCTTGAAATGATCCACTCGGACACATTCATTCGGAAGTCCGACTTGCTTCTCACTCGCAATTGCCTCAACCGTCAATCAGCCCATTTGGTTGTTTTCACTCGGGAGTCGGCTTTACCTTTCACTCAGAAATTTGGAACTTTAAGAGAGTCTAGAATCTGGACGATAGAAGCTCTTCCCATGTCCGAGCTTTGTTTTGCTCGGAAATCTAACTTTCTGCCCCAACTCACTCAGAAGTCTTCCTTGGAGACATCTCACTCGGGCTTAGTGTGAAACTTTGAGAGTCTGCCCGAAAGTGATTCATTCCCGGTCGGATCTTTCCTTGCTTTATAAGACACTTTCTCTGAAACTCACTACTCGGAAAGGCTTTTCCTGACAATTGTTCTTTGAAGTTCAGATTTTCTTTCATTCGGAATCAACTCACTCGGGAGTCTTCCACTCAGAGGCAATTTTTCCCAGAAGAAATAGTTGTTCCCAAATCAGACCTATTTCAGTGAGCATTCCTTCACTCGGACAATAGCATTGGGCGGTATTTATTCAAAGTCAGTGTCTTTTTCACTCAGAGTGGTTGCAGTCGGATAGCTTCCACTCGGATTCACCTATAACCGAGACATATTTCTTCAAGGTCAACCATTTTTCACTCGGAATGACTTTGATAGGGAACCTTCCACTCAGATTTACCTCCAACAAGGAGGTATTTCACTCGGCAACGCTCCATTCTGAGTCATCTTACTCGGATTTTATCATTTCTGAGTCATCATACTCGGATTTTATCATTCTGAGTCAGAATTTAGTATAAAAAGAGCTTTCTTTCCACTCTGGCTTGTTCTTCTTGATTCTTTATCATTTGATGGTCGTTTTTCTCTTGTTATTGACCCTTTTATTACCTTAATTTCTGTAAAATAACATACCTAAGTAGAATATAGTGGAAATAAAGCAAAAATCATAATAAATAAAGGAAATACAGTGCATAATGATTAAAATCCTAAGCAAACTAAATCTAATTTATTTTGTTATAAAGCACTTATCACTGTTCATGTTATTATTTGTTATTCAAGTGGCCTCAATACTCAAGAGGGCGGTGAATTAAGTTTTAAAACTTTTCTTGAAATGCCTTTGAAATTAGTTCCTTTTTCACAAATTAAGATTTTATGCAAGAGTTAGTAAGTATAGTTCAAGAAACAATGCAAGACAAGGGATAAATGTTACTAAAGCAATTTATCAAACACTTGGTGTGCAGCACTTTAATACTATTTGTTCAAACAAGTTTAAGAGAGGAAATCACAATCAATAGTAACAATCAAGCCAGATGCAATATGTAAATGCAAGAGAGTAAGGAAGAAGAGCTTGCAAACCAATTTAATGAGTTCCACCAACCCGATGTACGTCTCGCCTTCAAGCAATCCATTTGAAGGATTTCCACTATTGAAGTTTAGAGATACAAGCTATGAGAAATTACAGCTTCCTAGTGTCCCACACTCAAGAACTCAATCCTCACTAGCACAAGGGCAACCCACCCAATCTTTCAAACTCTCAATACCCAAAGGTTGAACCCAAACCTTTGTGACCACTCAACCTAGAGTGAATAAACTTGGTGTTTGGTGTTTGTGTTTACAATCAATAGACTCTCTCAATAGAGTGGATGAACAAATGAAAGCTCACACAATTTTTAACTCTCACAAGAGAGTATTTACAAATATAAGCTCTAAGTTTCAGAAAATGAAACTAAACAAAGAAATAAAACTCACAAGACTCAAGATTTAATTTCCCTTTGATGGATTGGATTGTTACATTGAGTAGCTTGAAGGAGTCTTACATTTATAGGCCTTGGAGAGGTGCCCTAAGGTCTTCAAAGACGTTGCACAGCATGGGCATTTGAGTTGGAATGGAGAAATGAGCTGGTTTCCCACTTAAAAACGCTTTTTCCCAAATTCTGGCACTAGTGTAATTGATTAGGCCTCGAGCTGTAATCGATTACACTTTGAATTCTTCAGTGTAATTGGACTAGTAATCGATTAGCCTTTCCGATATAATCAATTAGCTAAGAGGCAGAACCTTGCTAATCGATTGTTCTTTACCTTATAGTCGATTATGAGTGGCACCTGATGCATTTAATTTGGTTACGCAGCATGGTAATCGATTGTAGCTTGTGTGTAATCGATTGGGTATTAAATAGAAACTCTGTAATTGATTAGTTCTTAAGTTGTAATCAATTAGTGACATTACAGAGCACTGGTAATCGATTGAGGCAGCCTTGTAGTCGATTAGCAGATGTACCTGATGCTTTTAATTCATTTTCTCAGCTTGGTAATCGATTGGGTTCCTTGGTGCAATTGATTAGGTGACAAACAGAAGCTCTCTAATCGATTAGGAGAGACATTGTAATCGATTAGGTGACAAACAAAAGCTCTCTAATTGATTAGGAGAGACATTGTAATCGATTGGGTGACAAATAGAAGCTTCATAGTCGATTAGATCATGTCTTGTAATCGATTAACTTGCGTGTTTTTGCAGGTCTGATGTTGTTTTCATTGTATTTTGAACTTTTTACTTTGATTCTTCAGTATCCTTTGTCATTATCAAAATAATTCAACCTGAAATATATATTCAAACACATTCTCCCCCTTTTTGATGATGAAAAACAATGTTCATCTCTTGAGGGTGTTAGTTCAAATACAATTAGCAACAATGATTTATCTCTAAAATTATCTCTAAGGTTATCTCTTTATCTAAAAATTATCTCCCCCTTTCTGAAGGAGTTTATGCCATTTAAGAAGTGAAGATAACCATTTGTTGTTTTGTTGTTTTAACCACTTGTTGTGTTTAGTAAATTCTAATTTTAACAGATTTAGATTTAATTACTTTAGATTAGATGAACTTCAATTATTCTCCCCCTTTGTAATCATCAAAAATAAATAAGGCAACAGAGACATAATTGAAAAGAAATTGCATTTATTTAGTGAAAAAGAAAGGAACAGTACATTAAGGAAATATGCAGAAATAAAAACATAATCAAAGATACCCTAACAAAACATGATAAACTAGGATCTAATTATCCGAATTAAAAAAGTGAAATTCATAAATTTGGTGAGACAGCTCTTCATAATGTTGTTGCATGAGTTCATAGTGTTGTTGCTCAGTCATTTGGAATTCTTGAAGAGTGTTCTCAAGTCTGTCAAAATGCCGATCAAGATATGCATAAAGAGAAATGAACAATGTAACGCCCCGACCGCTTTTCAGGAATGAACGACTCGCCCCACAGACCAACACGAGACCTTTCCAATGTGCTTTTGTCCTCACTCACACATTTCCTGAGAACTTCCCAGGAGGTCACTCATCCCAGAATTACTCCAAGTTAAGCACGCTTAACTTTGGAGTCCTTATGTGATAGGCCACCGAAAAGGCTAATGCATTTGTTGGTATAGGTAGTACGAATTCATTTCTTTTAAGCTATCCTCGACGGTATAGTCACCTATACAGTCTTTGAATCCCTCTCATTCTGGTATGTATTCAGTTCGTTCATGTGTCCCTCCCACTAAAAGCCTGCCAAGAGCCACTCCTTGTAACTTTGGAGTCCTTATGTGATAGGCCACCGAAAAGGCTAATGCATTTGTTGGTATAGGTAGTATGAATTCATTTCTTTTAAGCTATCCTCGACTGTATAGTCACCTATCCTTCGAACCATACCGTACTAGGAGAGGCTAGGCTCTGATACCACTGTAACGCCCTGACCGCTTTTCAAGAATGAACGACTTGCCCCACAAACCAACACAATACCTTTCCAATGTGCTTTTGTCCTCACTCACACATTTCCTGAGAACTTCCCAGGAGGTCACCCATCCCAGAATTACTCCAAGTTAAGCACGCTTAACTTTAGAGTCCTTATATGATAGGCCACCGAAAAGGCTAATGCATTTGTTGGTATAGGTAGTACGAATTCATTTCTTTTAAGCTATCCTTGACTGTATAGTCTCATACCTATACAGTCTTTGGATCCCTCTCATTCTGGTATGTATTCAGTTCGTTCATGTGTCCCTCCCACTGGAAGCCTGCCAGGAGCCGCTCCTTGTCCGTGCCTATGCACCGGCGATCATTCCCCACCTCAACAGTGATTGGGATGTCATATTCCCCACTGGAAGCCTGCCAGGAGCCGCTCCTTGTCTGTACCCATGCACCGGCAATCACTCCCCGCCCTCAACAGCGCCAGAATGTCACAAACAGGATCATTTGCTGGAGCCTCAAAAGGGATGTTAGCATGAATACCTTCCATCTTGGACATCTAAGCCCCATTGACAAAAATTATGCCCATCTTTGTGAGATGATGGGTGCCAATGCATGATTTTGGGGGTACCTTTTCAACAAATTCCCTGGCAAGATCAACACCAAATGCTTTGAAGATTTTGGTGAGGAGGATAACATAGGGAAGTTTTTATTGGTCCTTGGCTTTGAGCATGTGCAGTTTAAGGAATTGAATCCAGTTGATCTCCTTCTAATTGTGCATAGCCCACATTAGGAGGACGTCATCTTCCTTAACCAAGGCATAGTTGCCACCACGAGGAACAATAAGCTTAACCAAAAAGAAATGGAGAAGACGATTGTTAAGTGTGAGATGGCCTACCAGTTTATGATTGCTTCGGGGGCGGTCAGCCTTCCAAAGAGATTGACGGGTAGTAATGGCATTGAATTCCCACTCATCTTCTGGATTACCACCAACAAATTCAGTATCAGAGATTGGAAGTTAGGTTATCTCAGCCAGTATATTTTTGACTCTTGCCTCAAGTAATCCATCAACAAGTCTTAAATTGCAGAAAAAGACTCGTATGAGTTCCGGGTAGTATACTTCCTCTTTGAGAGTGAGGAAGGGAAAAAGATTGTAGTGATGGAAGGAGTGAGTGAAGGTGAAGCTGGGATGGTCAAAGATTTCAGCATTGATGTAATGAGGGGAGATGATATCCTTTTCAGAAAACTTTTGGATGAAGTTTTAGAGGTCTCTAGGATTGGTGAAGAACCTTGAAAAATCAAGGGGGTTATTGGTTTGGGCAAGTGAGGACCTAGCTCTTTTCACATTCCTAGAGGAAGACATTGTGTGAATGGAGAAGAGAAGATGAAGAAAGTGAGGGGTTTTTGGAAAGTTTGAGATATTGGAGGGAGGAGAGGTATTCGAGGTGTGAGGTAGAAGAGGTGAAGGAGGGGTTATTATAGGGTAAAAATAGGGTTTAGAGATGAGAGATAGGAGTTAAGGAGGTGAGTGTGGATTGGGCCAAAAACTTGCACTCGGATTCTGCATTTAAATCTGCACCTGATACATAGGTAATCGATTATGGGGTTTCTCATAATTGATTACACCCTTTCAAAATTTGAATCGTCAAGTGTTCTAATCGATTAGACCAGGTAGGTAATCAATTGCATTAAAAATAGAACCTTGGATATTGATTAGGAGGATTGTGTAATCGATTATCAGGAAGATGAAACGTCAGTAATTGATTGGACAGAGGTTCTAATCGATTTGGCATGAAACAGAGAGCTAGTAATCGATTAGCTATTAGAGTGTAATCGATTATATACGAAACAGAAGGTTACTAATCGATTAGGTAAGGCTGTGTAATCGATTAGGGAAGCCCAGAAATGCTCAAAACATACAGATTTCAAACAAAGGCACTTGAGATTCAATATATCATGCCTCAATCAATTTCTTAATCATTAAACATACTGTAAAGCAAGGAATTATCAAAATCATTCAATATTCAAACACAATTTGAAATATCTAGGATTCCTAATTCTCTTCTAATATATATGAATTGTTCCTTTGCAAGAGGTTTGGTGAAGATATCAGCTAGTTGTTTAGAAGTTTCAACATGTTCAAGCATGCAATCACCCTTTAACACATGATCTCTAATGAAATAATGTCTTATCTCTATATGCTTGGTCCTTGAATGCATAACAGGATTCTTTGAAATGTTAATGGCACTAGTATTGTCACATTTAAGAGGCACATGGTTTAATATAACACCAAAGTCAAGAAGTTGTTGCCTCATTCAAAGAATTTGAGCACAGCAACTTCCAGCTGCAATATATTCTGCCTCAGCTATTGATAAAGCAACACTTCCTTGTTTCTTACTATGCCAAGAAACAAGAGAGCAACCAAGCAAATGACATGTACCACTAGTGCTTTTTCTATCAAGTTTACATCCAGCAAAATCAACATCAGAATATCCTATTAGAGTACATTCAACACCTTTAGGATACCAAAGACCTACATTTAGAGTGCCAACAAGGTATTTCATTATTCGTTTTACAGCAATAAGGTGTGATTCTTTTGGACATGCTTGATATCTAGCACACATACAAACGGTAAATATTATGTCCGGTCTACTTACAGTAAGATATAGTAAAGATCCAATCATACCTCGATATTTGGTAATCTCAACATCTTTATCTTTCCCATCTTTGTCCAAGTAGCAAGATGTGCTCATAGGAGTGGCAATTTCATTTGCCTTGTCCATGTTGAATTTCTTAAGCAAATCCTTGCAGTATTTGGATTGACTAATGAATGTACCTTCTTTGGTTTGCTTAATTTGTAGCCCAAGGAAGAATGTAAGTTCTCCCATCATGGACATCTCAAATTCATCCTGCATTAACTTAGCAAACTCCTTGCAAAGTGATTCATTAGTAGCACCAAAAATGATATCATCTACATATACTTGCACCAATAGTATGTCATTTTTCTTATGCTTGACGAATAATGTTGTATCAACCTTTCCTCTTTCAAAGTTGTTTTTCAAAAGGAATTTGCTTAATCTTTCATACCAAGCTCTTGGAGCTTGTTTTAGACCATATAAAGCTTTTCTTAGTTTGAAAACATGATTTGGAAATTGATGATTTTCAAAACCAGGAGGTTGATCAACATATACTTCTTCTTGAATGTATCCATTTAAGAAAGCACTCTTGACATCCATTTGGTACAATTTAAAATCTTTATAACATGCAAAGGCTAACAATAGTCTAATAGCTTCTAACCTAGCTACAGGAGCATACATTTCTTCATAGTTTATGCCTTCTTCTTGATTATAACCCTTAGCTACTAACCTAGCTTTGTTTCTAGTGATTATTCCATTTTCATCTAGCTTGTTTCTAAATACCTATTTAGTACCTATTATTTGGTGATCATTGGGTCCTGGCACTAATTCCCAAACTTCATTTCTTTCAAATTGATTTAGTTCTTCTTGCATTGCCAACATCCAATGTTCATCAATAATAGCTTCATCAATGGTTTTAGATTCAATTTGAGAAACAAATGCTAAATGATTGTAAGTATTAAAAGAACGTTGAGTACTTACACCTTTTATGATATCACCTATAATGTTGTCCAATGGATGGTCTTTTGAGGTGATCCATTCCTTTTATTGAGTTTCTACTCTTTGTGTTGTGTCTTTTTCTTTGTTATCTTCTTCTTTGTCATCCAAGTTCAATTCTTGAAAAGTACCTACAAGATCATCAAAATCTTACTTTCTCGGAGAGTTATGGCTATTTTCATCAAATTTTACATGAATTGATTCATCAATAGTATTTGTTTGTTTGTTAAATACTCGATAGGATTTACTTGATGATGAATATCCAAGAAAGATTGCCTCATCAGCTTTTGCATCAAACTTTCCTAAATTATCATTTCCATTTATTAAGCACAAAACATTTGCATCCAAATATATGAAAATAAGAGATATTGGGTTTTCTTCCTTTGTAAAGTTCATAGGGGGTTTTCTTTAGAATAGGCCTTATCAAACATCTATTCATAACATGACAAGCGGTATTTACCGTATCGGCCCAAAAATGTTTCGCAATGTTATTTTCGTTTAGCGTGGTTCTTGCAAGCTCCACCAAAGATCTATTTTTCTTTTCAACTACTCCATTTTGTTGTGGAGTTCTAGGAGCTAAAAAATTATGACCAATACCATGTTTTTCACAAAATTTCTCAAATAGTTGATTTTTAAATTCTCCCCCATGATCGGTTTTTATGGATGCAATCTTTGAATTTTGCTCATTTTGGATAATCTTGGCTAGTTTCTTGAATGCATGATATGCTTCATTTTTATGAGCTAGAAACAAGGTCCATGTATATCTTGAATAGTCATCTACAATTACTAGGCCATAGTAATTACCACCAAAGCTTTTGATTTTGGAAGGTCCAAATAGATCCATATGCAAAAGTTGTAAAGGTCTTTGAGTAGAAACAATGTTTTTAGCTTGAAAAGATGCCTTTACTTGCTTTCTGTAACGCCCCGTATAATTTTCCGAATAAATTTTTCACGTTTTTGAAAGATCAATTTAAAATTCATAAATTAAACTCGGAGTTCACATAAAATTCGATAATTACGGAATATTATCATGCATACTAGTCGTGATTAATAAAATTCATGAAATATTTGCATAGCGGAAACGATTTAGAATGATAACAGTACATGATACATTATATTTATTACAACCCATTAAATATAAATAAAAATCAAAGTCCAAGTAGTAATTCATATAGGCATCAATCAGGGCATCACTATTCATTCTGCGTAGCATTCACTGTAAAATTTAATGTAAGAGTGAGACAGAATATAGAATAAATACAAAATAAATAAAATTGCACAAACACAATCAACAAAACATAATGTTATGATGAATATGCTAAACAAGTTCATTTATAATTATTAAGTCTTTAATTAGTCAAATGATGTCATGCTGGATCCATTTGGTTTAGTGGGAATACTGCAGTAAAAGGTCTCATAGAGACATCGGTAGGAATTAATACAGTCATGGATCCCTACAGCCTCATGACCAACACATCGGTAGGAATTTATACAGTCATGGATCCCTACAGCCCCATGACCAACACATCGCAAAAATAGGGCTTTAACTCATCATAGAGTAACCCCCCACCAGGGTAGGCAATCATGGAACCCCTAAAATTCCATGGTGCGTCCAAATGCTTATGATGCATGAATGCCTTTAATTCTCTTTATCATTTAACATACCATGATATTAATATTTCCAAAACCACTTGGAAAACCACAAGTCCTCAAAGGACACATCACATATAATAATTTTCAGAATCATGGATTTACTGTTTCAACCACATGTAACAATAACCACAAGGCATTCATGTACATATATATTAATTATGTCATTCATAATTATTCACCACCAAAATATACAACTGTATGATACTCATTAAAACGTAACGACATCAATAATAAATCATAATCACTCAAGAGTTTAATAATAAATTGTTACTCATAGAGAAAATATCATTTTCATTCATAATAACCATTATAATTAACTTTCAGCATTTCCAACAGCAACATACTCTAGTAAAACAATCATAACATGAGGAAATCATAACCTTCTCATATGATTCCACTTTCTATAGCTTAATAATACAATTATCTACAACTTTCATGAAGAACACAATTTCAAATTCCAAACAGAATTACCACTTATTCATGAAATACCACACTGCCTCAAGGTGAGTTTTCCAAAACGTACATCTATTAGTAATTTGAACATTTCTGGAGCTAAAAAAATGATTTTGGCATGAAACCAGTTTTAAATTATCCTTAACACAAATATCTACAACTTTCATGAAGGCACCAACCACTAATTCTCACTACACAATTCCCAGTTTTAAAAATAAGATTCAGATTTCAAATTAACAAAATTACAGCTTGTACATACTTCAGTATTTTAGGCATAACTCAAGTTACAAAAATCATTTTGACTTGAAACCACTTTCTATAGATCCATAACATAAATACCTACAACTTTTATAAAGACATCAAAGGCTTATTATGTACGTACAAGTCCCAGCATATTAATATATACACAAAACATGGGATAAATATTCCACTCGGACATGCTGTAGTATTTTGGCTATAACTTTTGCTACACATACTTAAATCAGACGGTTCAGGTCTCAAAATTCACATAATAAAAATATCTATAACTTTCATGAAGACATTGATCACTAATTCTCACCACAAAATTCCCAGTTTTAAAAATAAAGTTCGTATCTCAAGTTAATAGATTTACAGCTTGGACATACTTCAGTATTTTAGGCATATCGCGAGCTACAAAAATCATTTTGACTTGAAACCACTTTTTGTAGATCCATAACATTAATATATACAACTTTTATGAAGACATCAAAGGCTTATTATGCACATACAAGTCCCAGCATATTAATATATACACAAAACATAGGATAAATCTTCCACACGAACATGCTGTAGTATTTTGGCTATAACTTTTGCTATACATATTCAAATTAATTGATTCAGGTCTCAAAATTCAGATAACAAAAATATCTACAACTTTCATGAAGAAGTCAGAGTAAAATTCACACGTTTTCAATTTCAAAAATGAGCAACAAATTACGAAGTTAATTCTGGAATCCTAGAACAGCATACAATTCTACCCATTTCATAGTTATTCACAACCCTGTCCCCTCTTACTTGGATTGATGATCTTTGGCTGACTGAAAAGAAGTCCCCTGGTTGTCCTAGTTCAGATCAAAGGTGTATTGATGGAGAAGAGTAATTGGGAGTTTCAGAATCAGTGTGTTTAATAATGCAAGGCAGTGGGAGACAAGCTCCTTGTGAGTGGATCGTAGTGCTGTTAGTGGAGATAATGGAGGATTAAAATAAGAAAGTGGGCTTATAATGGTCCACTTCTGGCCGTCCTACATACTAGGGTGTGCATGATTGGAGAAGATTTATTAAAATATGCATAAAGGGACAAAACTGAAGTCAAAACATCAACCTGACAGTGAATTCCGAGTGAAATTTCACGCGGTGAGCCTCTTGGCTGACTGGAATTCTACCTGGTCAATGTATATACCGATTGGAAATGGTCGGTAACGTGAAAAGAAGAAAATCTGAGTCCTTCTCACTCAGTTTTCACTCAGCACGAGCCATTCTTCACTCAGTTTTTTTTTTACTCAGCAAAACCGAGTCAACTCTCAATCTGTCTACTCACTCAAGTCCGAGTCATCTCACACTCGACTTCCTGTTAGCCAAGGCCTCAACACTCAAGAGGGGGGGTGAATTGAGTGTTTCAAATTTTCGTGCGGAATCCCCTTGGAATTGGTTAGTAATATACAAATGATGCAATCATGAAGAGACAACAACTTTTATGCACATATCACACTATGACACACTTGATGTGCAATGACAATATTTAGCTATAAGTGTGATAAACAAGGTAAGTTATTGGTTTAAACAATTTATTGAACAGTTGGAGTGCACAGATTTATTTGTCAATAATGTGATGTTTCCTATAAAGATTCAGCTCATTCAAGTTATCAAACACCTTGTGAATGTGAGAAGTAATAGCAATCAAGTAAGTGTCACACAAGACTTAATAGGAAACAATGTATTAGATATTTGGTAAGTTATAGTAATTTCCAGTTTTGAAGAACTTCACCAAATATTGATTCAAGCAAATTATCAAACACTTTGTGAATGCAGAGTTAGTTTTCTACTTGAACAACAACTATGATTCACACATTCAGCTCAAGCATTTCAACAAACAGTTTATATGCACAGTTGTATAAAGAGTTCAAGGTAGAGAGAAATGCAAACCAAATTTAACGAGTTCCACCAACCCGGTGTACGTCTCGCCTTCAAGCAACCCACTTGAAGGATTCCACTATTGAAGATTTGAGATACAAGCTTTGAGCAATTGCAGCTTTCTAGTGTCCCACACTCAAGAACTCAATCCTCACAAGCAAAGGGCAACCCACCCAATCTCACAATCTCTCAATAACCCAAAGGTTGAACCCCAACCTTTGTGACCACTCAACCTAGAGTGAAAAACCTTGGTGTTTTGGTGTTTGGTTTACAATCAATTAACTCTCTCAATAGAGTAGATACACAAATGAAAGCTCTCACCAATTCTAACTCTCAACAAGAGAGGATATGCAAATTGAAACTCATAATCTAACAACTCTTAAGCAATATGCAAGTTTAGAATCAAGAGTTGCAGAATATACAAGAGAAATCTAATAAGAAGACCTTAAGAAGAGAAATGTTTGTTGCCTTGTGTTGTGCCTTGGTCTCCCCTCTTGTGTGTGTTTTCTTGCTTGAATCCATGCTCCATTTATAGCCATTTTTAGGGTTTCCAGCCATTGCACATTGTCTCCAACGGATACATTAGCATGGGCATAAAGTTGGAGTAAAGAAATGAGCTGGAGATCCACTTAAAAGCATTTTCCCACGTTCTGACACTATGGTAATCGATTAGCCTTCGAGCTGTAATCGATTAGCTTTTGAAATCTTCAGTATTATGCAGCAGGTAATCGATTAGCATTTCTACTGTAATCGATTAGCTATGAAACAGAACCATTCTAATCGATTATTCTTTGCCTTGTAATCGATTATGATTGATACCTGATGCTCTTAATTTGTGTCTCGCAGCATGGTAATCGATTAGGACTTCATGTAATCGATTAGGGATAAAACAGAACTTACGTAATCGATTATGCTTGACTTGGTAATCGATTATGGTGAATACCTGATGCTCAGTCTTCAAACTTTTAACTGGTAATCGATTAGTACATGTACCTGATACAATTCTTCAAGGTTTTTGATATGTTCTTGATATGTATTAACCCATGGCTTATTCCTTTGATCCTCATGCTTGTTTCCTTGATTCTTCTTCAACTTATGAGCTTGTTCTTCATGATTTAGTTCATGTCATTAACCTTGTCTTCCATAGCTCATGTTTCTTTAACTCTTTGTAAGGCATCTTCATCTCTTTGTTCTTAGCCATTGTCTTTGTGCTTGAACCTTCTTGTTTCTGAACCTTCGCCATTCCATCATCATCATGAATACTTTGTCATTCATCAAAACTACTTTGCATACTTACATATGCAACTTCACTTCCCTCTTGGCATAAGAGTTTAAACTGACCCATTTTCATTCAATTAAGTCAGTCAAAGCCGACTCATACCCACATAATCTACCACTCGGCTATTTATCCTAAATCCGAGTCAATAGCTGATCGGTTCTTACTGGGAAATTCCTTACAACACCGACTCAATTCCTAAATAGTTCTCACTCGGTGAATTCCCTCAAAGCTGACTTATTTCACTCGGCTGTCCACTCGGTAAATTAATTAAATCCGATACCCAACTCTTTAAGTCTCTGCTCGGTAGAACTCTTCTGAAACCGACTCATGCACTCAAATTTGTCACTCAGTAAAATAATCTTTATTGATCATCATTCAATCATTCTTCCCTCGGCAAAATAATCTAAACCGAGTCCCTTATTCACTCAGTCTTTAACACTCAGTTCCTCATTCCAAATCTGAGTCTCTACACACACGGTTCCACTCGGTACCATCTCACTCAGAGTCACACTCGGATATCTTTCATTCGGCATTTCCCCTTCAAAGTTGACCTCTTTTCTTCTTCACTCAGGAAGTTATTCCAGTGTACATCAATCCTATACCGTGTGTCCCCAGTCAGAATTCTTCTACTCGAAAGTACATTTTCCTCTGTACGTCACTCGAAAATGAAGGCACTCAGTGAACTTTCAGTCAGAATTGCAACATCTGACTATGATTGACTCGGAAACAAGTCATTCTGAAGCATTTGACTCGGAAACGAGTCTTTGGAGAGTACTTGACTCGGAAATGAGTCTTTCTGAGGTGTTTGACTCTGCAATGAGTCACTCCAAGGTGAGTCACTCGGATTCTTTCACCCAGAAGTGGTTCTGTCAGTCCACTTCACACAAAAGTGTCTCTGGGGCAAGAATTCCACTCGAAATAAACCCTCTCGGCCATGTTCCACTCGGAAAACACAATCTTCACTCGGTATTTCCATATTTCACTCAGAATTTCTTTTGGTCACTCGGAATTTTCCTTTTTCACTCAAAATTTTCATTTTTCACTCGGAACAGAGTCCCTTTCTAAGGCATATTTTACTCGGAAAATGGATCTTATCATTACAGGTCTATGTAATTTCCATAATTATACCCAAAAATGGAATTTTTGAAGTAATATAAGCCATCCATTGGATGTTTTATTCATTGATTATCCCTTACAGACCTTCCATACTTCATAATTTACAAAATAGAGCTATTATTAAAAGCAGGATGTTACACTTTCCCTTTTGACATGCATCACAAAATTTATTTTCAAATTTGAGCTTTGGTAAACCAATTACTAATTCTTTAGAAACAAGTTTGTTTAGATGGTCTACATGTATATGTGCTATTCTTCTATGCCATAACCATGATTCATCCTCTCTAGTCATGAAGCATTGCACATCATTTGAAGTCAAACTATCAACATCAATCATGTAAATATTATCAATTCTTTTACCAACAAACATAACTTCCTTGTTTAGCTTATTTTCAATTATACAACAATTAGATTCAAACAATACTCTATATCCTTTATCACATAATTGACTTATGCTTAGCAAGTTATGTTTGAGTCCTTCAACATATAGTACATCACTAATTAAGGTAGAAGAATTTTTACCAGTGTTTCCAATGCCAAGTATTCTTCCTTTGGTATTATCCCCATAAGTGACGCTTCCTTTTCTTTTGGGAGTGAAGGTTGTGAATTTACTCATATCTCTCGTCATGTGCTTTGAACACCCACTATCCACGTACCAATGGGTGTTGCTTGCCTTGAAGCATACCTACAAAACAAAATTAGTTTAGAGACCTTGGTACCCATTTTATGTTGGGTCCTTTTTGGTTAGCTTGTGGTAATGTCCCTTTGGGAATCCACACCTTTCTTACCACTTTTGGTCCAAGCTTTCTAATATGGCAATTTAAAGCATTATGTCCTTTAGCACCACAATGATTGCATTTAGTGAATGGTGATGAAGATTTTCTAGGTGGTATAAAGAAGTTTTTGTAATGCTTTTCCTTTTTAGTGGAGTTAAATCCTAAACCAGTTTTATCAAACATGCATCTTTGATTTTCTAGTAATACATTCAAATTATCCCTACCATTTGTAAACTTTTCTAAGGTTTTATTTAAGTCTAAAACCTTAGTTTCTAAGATGTCATATTTCTTTACAAAATCACAAGGTTTATTCTTGGAGCATGCTTGAACATTTGCTAATTCCTTTTTCAAACATTCATTTTCTTTGCCAAGTTCCACAAGATGCATTTCAAGAATATCAATAGTTTTCCTAGATAACTTATACTTGTTTGAGATTTTAACAAACTTGTCATATAATTCCTCAAATGCATCAAGCAATTCATTTCTATCTAACTCAAGAAGACTTACCTCATCATCTTCCTCTTGATGATTTGCCATGAGGCATAGATTGGCTTCCTCATTTTCAGATTCGTCTGAGCTACTTATATCACTTTCATCCCAAGCAATGTAAGCTCTTCTTCTTCCTCTTTTCTCCTTGTTCTTCTTCTTGAGATTTGGGCAGTCTACCTTGAAGTGCCCTTCCTTGCCACATTTAAAACAGTTTGGTAAAGAAGAGTTTTCATTAGAGGTAGGTTTCTTACCTTGAGATTTGAAGCCCTTTTGGAATCGTTTGTTCCTCATGAATTTCCTGAAACGCTTCACAAATAATCCAAATTCTTCTTCTTCATCAAGCTCACTACCGGATTCTTCTTCATTGATAGAAGTGGCCTTGAGAGCTAGACCTTTCTTCTTGGAAGATTTTTCTTCCTCTTCCGCCATCCTTAATTCTTTCAACTCTTGTTCCTGTTCTTGTAACTTACCGAATAGTGTAGCAAGAGACATTTCATTGATGCTAGGAGATTGTTTGATGGTGGTGACTAGAGGTTGTCATTCCCTGGTGAGACTTTTTAACACTTTATGAATAAGTTCTTTGTTAGGGTAAGTCTTCCCAAGAGTAATAAGATGATTTATAATAAAGATGAACCTCTTTTACATATCAACAATTATTTCTCCAGAATTTAATCTAAAGCTTTCATATTGACTAATTAAGGTACTAATCTTAGAGTCTTTGACATCACTTGTACCTCCATGGGTTATTTGTAAGGTATCCCACATATCCTTGGCGGATTTACATGTAACTACCCTAAAGAATTCATCAGGGCCTAAAGCTAAAGTGATTAGATTTTTGGCTTTACAGTTATATTAGACTTTCTTTTCTTCTTCACTAGTCCAATCATCCATCAAATTTTCTATTTTCTTACCATCTACAGTATGCATAGGTATGAAAGGACCATTTTCAATTGCATTCCAAACTTTAAGATCAATAAATTGTATAAAAATTTTCATCCTTTCTTTCCAAAAAGCATAGCCTTCCCCATTGAAAGCAGGAGGTCTATTTGTGGCACCACCCTCAGGAAAAAGATTTAGAGAATTTGAGGCCATTATTCTCTTGAAGCTGTTAAGCTTGATCTACCAAGAGTTAAGCTCTAATACCACTTGTTATTCAAGCGGCCTCAATACTCAAGAGGGGAGGTGAATTGAGTTTTAAAAATTTTCTTGAAATTCCTTTGAAATTAGTTCCTTTTTCACAAATCAAGAGTTTATGCAACAGATAGTAAGTGTAGTTCAAGAAACAATGCAAGACAAGGGATAAATGTTACTAAATCAATTTATCAAACACTTAGTGTGTAGCACTTTAATACTATTTGTTCAAACAAGTTTAAGAGAGGAAATCATAATCAATAGTAACAATCAAGCCAGATACAACATGTAAATGCAAGAGAGTAAGGGAGAAGAGCTTGCAAACCAATTTAACGAGTTCCACCAACCCGGTGTACGTCTTGCCTTCAAGAAACCCACTTGAAGGATTTCCACTATTGAAGTTTAGAGATACAAGCTATAAGCAATTGTAGCTTCCTAGTGTCCCACACTCAAGAACTCAATCCTCACTAGCACAAGGGCAACCCACCCAATCTCTCAAACTCTCAATACCCAAAGGTTGAACCCCAACCTTTATGACCACTCAACCTAGAGTGAATAAACTTGGTGTTTGGTGTTTGTGTTTACAATCAATAGACTCTTTCAATAAAGTGGATGAACAAATGAAAGCTCACACAATTTCTAACCCTCACAAGAGAGGATTTACAAATATAAGCTCTAAGTTTCAGAAAATGAAACTAAACAAAGAAATAGAACTCACAAGACTCAAGATTTAATTTCCCTTTGATGGATTGGATTGTTACATTGAGTAGCTTGAAGGAGTCTTGCATTTATAGGCCTTAGAGAGGTTCCCTAAGGTCTTCAGAGCCGTTGCACAGCATGGGCATTTGAGTTGGAATCGATTAGGCCTTGAGCTGTAATCGATTACACTTTGAATTCTTCAGTGTAATTGGACTAGTAATCGATTAGCCTTTCCCATATAACCTTACTAATCGATTGTTCTTTACCTTGTAGTTGATTATGAGTGGCACCTGATGCATTTAATTTGGTTACGCAGCATGGTAATCGATTGTAGCTTGTGTGTAATCGATTGGGTATTAAACAGAAACTCTGTAATTGATTAGTTCTTAAGTTGTAATCGATTACTGACATTACAGAACATTGTTAATCGATTGAGGCAGCCTTGTAGTCGATTAGCAGATGTACTTGATGCTTTTAATTCATTTTCTCAGCTTGGTAATCAATTGGGTTCCTTGGTGCAATCGATTAGGTGACAAACAGAAGCTCTCTAATCGATTAGGAGAGACATTGTAATCAATTAGGTGATAAACAGAAGCTTCGTAGTCGATTAGATCTGGTCTTGTAATTGATTAGCTTGCGTGTTTTTACAGGTCTGATGTTGTTTTCATTGTATTTTGAACTTTTTGCTTTGATTCTTCAGTATCCTTTGTCATTATCAAAATAATTCAACCTGAAATATATATTCAAACACATTATTATCCAGAATTATGAAATAGTGTAAACTCCTGGTTGGCCCAGTGCAAATTAAAATTTAAGGGTTATGATAAAGATATGGCATATCATTCATATATTCATAATTGATTATGTATGTGGTTGTGATTGATATTATTATACTAGTTTGTGAAAACCCTTTATTGCTTATGTCCCATTTGGGAATATTATATTCTATTTCTCACTCCTTTCTCCGTGTTTTGTTTCATATGTTTTAAATTGATGAAGGGAAGGATCGAAGAATCTCAACAGTATATATAGCACGTTCTAGAAAGGGAGCTCGGTATGAATACCATAGTCCAATGAATAAATAATGTCATTAAGTAACTGCTCTTGGGCCATAGAGTTTCCTCTCTTTCCAATAATGTTTAATATTTATTTTCTTTGGATGAATGTAAAACTACTTTATAAATTTTAATGATATTCATGAGATATTTTAGAGATATTATATGTAATTTATTCTGATAGTTTCTTTTTAACAAATCATATTTTTTTAAAAAAAATTATGAATTTTTTAGAAATTATTGAGATGTAACAGAGGGTGTTACATTTTACAAAGAGAAACTTATGTTAGATTGAGGAATGAGAAAAGTAGAGTTCCTAGCATGTTGAATGCTGAGAGTGTTACAATTAGCCACATGAACCCTGTTTGTGCTAGTGTACTTAGTGGGGGTCATGAGGTTGTTAAGATCATTTTTGATGTGTTTGGTAGAACCTATGTTCGGGTACCAAGAGTCATCAAAAGAGTGTGCATTTACAGATGTGGCAAAAGACGCATAAACTACTTATTGTGTGATGGAGGAATTGGGATTGGGAATCTCAAGGTTTGGTTCAGCCAGCTAGTCATCAAATATGTGCCAACAATGGTATGTTATATGACCAAATTTTCCACACAGTTGGCATTGTGATCCTCTGCCATGACCAGTGTTGGAAAAGGGACTACCAGATCTACCAGGTTAAGTAGAATTAAAAGATCTTCCTCTTCCTTTTCTTTTAGATTGACAACAAAATTGACCTCTACCTCTTCCTTGGGGTTGATAACCTTTGTTATTTTAAGTCTGAACATAATTGGCTTGAAGGGATACGGAATCTTTCATCTTATGCTTCTCCAATTTGGATTCTTGATGTATTAAGAAGGCTTCTATTTGGGAAACAGTGTAAGGTTCAGATCTTGTCAAACAAGATGTGATGAGGCCATCATAGTCTTTAGACAATCCATCAAATATGATGTCAATGTGTTCTTCAGTGCTTAAAGAAGACCTTGTAGTTGTAAGAGTTTTAACTAGATGTTTAATTTGCACTAAATAATCAAAAATGGAACCTATTTTGGTGATGCTCCTAAGTTAGGTCTTGAGTTGCTTGATCCTAAACTTAGTTTATGAAGAAAAATAGGTCTTGGGAGTTTTCCAGATCTGATAGCTCTACTTACAATCTACCATGCGAATCTTGAATAGGTTGTCCATGGAGTCCAACAACCATGACTTTAACAAGTTATCCTATTGTTCAAAGTTCTCAAATTGAGTTAATCTTACCTTGTTCTTGATCTTCTTGGGTATTGTATTTCTTGGGTATAGCTTCTGGGACTTGAATATACTTGCTAAGTTTATATCCTTTGATAGTAGCCTTTGCGTGTTGGGTCCATGTCAATAAATTGTCCTTTGTGTATCTTGCATTGATGGCTGAATAGAAAGTTTGAGGGAAGAAAGTAGGAGAAACGAAAGCCATGGTGATAACCATAAGGCTTTATGATATCATGTTAGGAAAATAGTTAATAAAAAGGGATCACAATTAATAACAGAGAAGGGATAGAATGTGTTAGATCCAAGTTTGAATGAAAGACTAAGTCTGAACCTCTGGGATTTGTTAATAACACCCATTAAGACTCTTAGTTAAATAAAGTTTGTCTGTATGTTTTACTAACATAGTTCAACGAGTATTTCAGGAAAGCCTGAAGCGCACCTGTTGAAAGAAAAATAAGGAATCCATCAAACCAAACTTGTTTCGAAGAATAAGTCTGCTACATCTATCAAAGCAACATTCAAGAAAAGTTTGAATGAAGAATCAAACCTTGGAGTATCACTCTTTCTCAAGGAACATCTCTAAAAAGTAACTCTCCTTTTCTATGAAAGAGTCAACAAGAGCTTTCTTATCTCAAATCTGTGTTATTCACCAAAAAGGAAAATAGACAAAAAGCTAAAGAATGATGCGTAGTAATCAAGGTAGATGCCTAGCACATCTCAAAGCATTACAAAAGCTAAAATCGTGACAGAACAAAAGCCTAAGGTCAATATCTACAAGAGTGTACCATTTAGCTCGAAATGGCTAAACAAATAGGTATCTTTTGGTATAGATTATCAAAGTGAACCATTTTGGTATAACCTCTGAAGCACACTTGATTCAGACTCTATAATTATATACCTCTTCAAAATCAAAAAATGACCAACGGTTATATCTTCTCTAACGGCTGATTAACAGTTATCTCAAAAAGGCCTATATATATGAGAAGATCTTAAACTTTAAAAAGATTCGACAGATTGATTCCTTTCTAATTCTTTCACAAACAAGAACAGAAATTAGAGTGTTAGTCTATAAAAATCTTAAGCTTTTCTATGTACTTGTATCTTAAGCACAAGTCTTTCTTGTTATTTTGCTTCTAGCAGACTTTGGCTTATTACTTATTATAACTTAGCATACTCTGTTTCAATCTTCAATATCTTTGTATTCTGAGTTATCTATTGTAACACAAACTCTATTTTATCACTTATACTTTGTGTAAAAAGTCTAGTGTGTTCACCAGCCTCTAGATTAAATGCGAAACACTTTGTGACCTGAAGAGAATTTTGAAATAATAGTTGAGTTTGAGTCAGGAGTGGTTTGATTGAAAGAATACTAGGGTTAAGCTAAAAGTGGTTAGGGTCAACAATACTTGAAGCACGAGCTGTGCTGGTTGTGTAAAAGGTGTTTTTACATAGTGAAAATCCTTTACGTATGAAGGTACTAGACGTAGTTTCTGCTTTAGAAGTGAAACAGTATAAATCTATTGTGTTATCTTCTCTTGACTCTTATCTTTCTAAAGTCCGAAGCGCTTTTAAAAGTCTTTCATTTAAAAAATTACGCGAAAAAAAATTAAGATTGATTCAACCCCTCTTCTAAGTCTAAACCATCAGAATGTAATTTTGTATTGTGTATTAAAAATCAGAAACAAGACCCTTTATATACATAAGGAAAAATAGACTTAAAAAAGTTTGATAACAAACATAACCAAAATAGTTAGATAGATTTTCCCTATTTATATGATTTCCTAACAACAACAAAGCATTATGATTTATAAAAGCTTAATTTTATGAATTATATATATATATATAATATCGCTTTATACAAATTCTCATGCCTATACTAATTTAATGAGAATAAAGGTTTTTAATTATTTGTTTTTATCAATTATTGACTTATAAAGTAGTAATAATTCTTTTGATAACACAAATTATATTGTGAAAAAAAAAATATCAACCGATCCACTAAACTCAATCTTTAAGATAACTTATGTTGTGTTTAGTTCATAAGTTTTCTTTAAAAATAGAAAATTATTCTTAGAAAAATTTAAAAAAAATAAGAAACTCTTTATTTACAAATTATTTAAATTTTTTATAGAAAACTGATTTTCTAATTTTTAAGAAAATTAGAAAACTCTTTTAATAGGTTTTCTAAGAAAAGTAAAAAAATAGAAAATGCGGTAACTGAATTACAAGATAAGGTAACTGAATTACTGTTGTAACCAAATGGGAATATGAAACAAACTGCTATTAATTCGAAAAGTTCTACTGCTCCAAGTTTTCATTCATTTAAATTAATATTATCATCCTTAAATATTGATTTGGCTTTCCTGTAATCTTACTTAACAAAAGAAATGATAAAAGGTTCTAAAGTTAAACCAAATTGGTCTTTCCTTTTTTGTATTTTACTTTTTTTTCATCATATCAGTATTTTTTCTTGGTTTATAAAATTAGTATGTGTTGCAGAAAATGTTAATAAATTACAGAGACAAAAAACTCTTCACCAATGTGGTTTGTTTCAGGCAAACATAATTTTAGGAAGGAGAATTATATTGCCGATTACTTTGCAGATTTAAGCCACTCATTTCAGTTTGGTTATATTGTTTTAGAATATGTTTCTTCTATTTCTTTTATTAGGGAGGATTTATGGAGCATTTTACTACCAAGATTCATCTATGAGAAAATGGTTCAAAACATATAATTTTATTTAAAATTAATATTAATCAAATCTTTCATAATTTTTAATAATAATTTAGTTTAAATTATATTTTATCTTTAATTTTTTTAAAATGTGATATAACACGTTAAAAAATTATTATTTTTTATTTCTCTCATCTTATATTTCAAATTGATCGTGAACCCATTTATCACCCAAAATAGTATGTTATTCTTTAACAAATGTTTTCCTATCAAGTTTTTTGGCATTAATTTACTTTTTCCCATTTTAGTTTTTAAAATTTTCTTTACTTTTCTATAAGACATTTTTGTTGATGATTTCTTATAAGACCCTTGCCAATTATGTGTAATTTTTTTTAGCATATCCCATTATTAATTATTTAAATTTTTTTCCATTTTTAATATTAATAAGAACTTTAGTTATCATTTTATTAAAATTAAGAGTAATTTCAAGATTACAATAAAAATAAATAATATATTTAATTAAAATAATTTATTTTTTAATTTATATAAAATTAAGTAGTTATAATTCATGAAAGAGTATCTTGTTATGAATACTTATAACTTATAGTAGAAATTGAAGTGTAGAGGAAATGAAAGTAGGGAATTGAAGTTGAAGTAAGAGAAAAGAATGAGTAAAGAGAGTTAGAGAGTGAATGGGAAAATGGGGGTTGAAGTGTGTCTTAATGAGTGAGAGGAGAGTCCTATTTATAGAGGGGACATCCAATAAAATATTCATAATACTCCCCCTTGGATGTCCCTATTTTAGAATGTGTCTCATTAAAACCTTACTAGGAAAAACCCAGTGGGATAAAAACCTAATGAAGGAAAAAGAGTACAACATTCTTTACAAAGGAAATAAACAAATAATTAAATGTACAAGTATTTAATTCTCCCCTCATCAGAACGTTTATGTAAGCGTCAAAGGCCAATCTTCTGTACTAGTTGCTCAAAGACTTTGGTTGGTAATGATTTTGTAAAGACATATGCTAGATTCTCACATGATCGGACTTTCTAGACATTTATTTCACCATTCTTTATAAGATCATGAGTAAAAAAAAATTTTGGTGAAATATGGTTTGTCCTATCTCCTTTAATATAACCCTCCTTTAACTGAGAAATACAAGTTGCATTATCTTCACATAAGATTATTGGTGGTAATTTTCCAGTATGTAAACCACAGGCTTCTTGAATATGTTGAATCATAGACCTCAACTAAATAGATTCTCAACTTGCTTCATGTAATGCTAGAATTTTAACATGATTAGATGATGTTGCTGTAATCGTTTATTTTATGGATCTCCATGAAATTGCTGTACCACCACATGTGAACAAATATCTTGTCTGTGATCGTCCATTATAAGGATCAGACAAATACCCCACATCTGCATAACCAATTAGGTTTGCCTTGGATACATATGGTGAAAATAGACCTATGTCCATTGTACCTCTAAGGTAGCGAAATATGTGCTTAATCCCATTCCAATGCCTTTTTGTAGGAAAAGAAATATGTCTTGCTAACAAATTGACAGCAAATGATATACAGGTTGTGTATGACTAGCAAAATACATTAGTGCACCAATTGCACTAAGATATGGTACTTCAGGACTAAGTAGTTTTTCATTTTTCTCTTGAGGTCGAAAAAAGATCTTTGCCCACTTCAAGTGACCTTACAACCATTTGGCTGCTCAATGGGTGTGATTCATTTTAGAACCTTTTCTGTATAAGTCTTTTGGTGCAATTAAATTCCTTTTTCAAGCAATTCATAGTCTTTGAAATCTCTTCAGGAGTTTTGATGATATTTAAATCATCTACATAAAATAGAAATTATAATGAACTCTTTTCCGAATCTTTTTATAAAAACACACGGACAAATCGGGTCATTTTATACCCTTCTTTCAATAAGTATTCATATAGATGTCATTTTCAAGTGAGCCATAAATATGTTGCAACAACATCCATTAGGCGTAAATCAAGTTTTTCATGAATTGTCAAACTAATCAAGTATCAAAAAATACTTGCATCCATCACTGGTGAATATGTTTCATCGAAATCAATACCAGGTCTTTATAAGAAACCTTGTGCAACAAGCCTTGCTTTATATTGCACAATTTCACCATTTTTATTTCTTTTTCACATAAAGACCCATTTGTACCTAACTGGTTTTACACCTTCAGGTGTTTGGACTACAGGTCCAAAAACGTTTCATTTTGTAAGTGAGTTTAACTCTTCTTGTATTGTATCTTTCCACTTTGGCTAATCATTTCTTTATGCACATTCCTTAATAGATTTTGACATGATTCTTATCATCATTTATAATATCAAGAGCTACTTTGAATGTAAAAATTTCATCAACATCGACTTCTTGTCGATTCCATTGTATTCCATCCATGACATAATTTATAGAGATCTCCTTCCTTTTATCAATTTCAGGTACCTTGGTTTCTTCTGGATTTGAAACCTTGATTATGTCAGGAGACTCTACTGGAGTCTTTATATCCTCGATTCGACCATCCTCTTTATTTACTTTTCTTTTCCAAGGATTTTTATCTTTAGAACCAACAGGTCTGCCACGTTTTACTTTGGCCTCAGACTCATTTGTAATTTTAGATTGTCCTTTAGGGATATCAATCTTTATTGGAGTATTAACAGCTGGTATGTATGACTTAGTCACTCTTTTTGGATCAGTAAATGCATTCGGCAATTGGTTTGCTAAATTTTGTAAACTAAGTATTTTCTGAACTTCTAGTTCACATTTCTTTGTTCGAGGATCAAGATATGAGAGAGATATCTCATTCCAACTGATCCTTTTATCCAACTATTTATTTTCTCCCCTAATGGTGGGAAAATAGATTCATCAAAATGACAATCAGCAAAACGAGTTATAAACAAATCACCTCTTAAAGGTTCAAGATATTTTATTATAGATGGACTTTCATATCCAACGTATATTCCCAACCTTCTTTGAGGTCCCATCTTAGTGCGTTGTGGAGGAGAAATAGGAACATATACCACACTTCCAAAGATTCTTAGATGGGAAATATTTGGTTCTTTACCATGAACCAATTGTAAAGGGGAATATTCATGATAACTTGTAGGCCTGATGCGAATTAGTGCTGCTGCATGTAAGATTGCATGTCCCCAAGTTGAAATTAGGAGTTTTGATCTTATTAATAATGGTCTTGCTATCAATTTCAAACGTTTAATTAATGATTCAGCAAGTCTATTTTATGTATGAACATATGCTACAGGATGTTCAACATCAATTTCGATGGACATACAATAATCATTGAAAGATTAAGATGTGAATTCACCAGCGTTATCAAAGCGTATTTTCTTAATTGGATAATCAAGAAAATGATCTCTTAAATGAATTAATTGAGCTAGTAATCTCGCAAACGCCTGGTTGTGAGTTAATAATAAGCAAACATGTGACCATCTAGTTGATGCATCAATCAAAACCATAAAATATCTAAATGGTCTACAAATATCACCTTGTATACGCTCTAAAATTATGAGTGATTCACTCCTAAATTTCATTGGTGATGGTCGAGTAATTTCCCTTGAGAACAAACAGCACATGAGAAATTATTAGTTTGGAGAATTTGTCTGTTGGACAAGTAATGACCATTTGAATTCTCAATTATTTTTCGCATCATTATTGTTCTAAGATAGCCTAATCGTTCATGCCAAATAACAAAGTTATTCTTATTTGTAAACTTCTGGTTTACAATAACATTTGTTTCAACTGTACTAATGTATATGTAGTACAAAACAGAGGAAAATGAAGGCAATTTTTCCAATATATATTTTTTATCAGAAATTAACTTTGTGATGTAAAGATATTCATCATTCCCTTCATTTGTGGTCTCAATATGGTATCCATTTCTGTAGATATCCTTAAAACGCAACAAATTTCTTTAAGACTTTGTAGAATATAATGCACTTTTAATGTGCAATTTTGTTCCTCCAAGTAACAAATACTGGCTCTGGTGGAGCCTTCAATTATATTTATACTACCAGATATAGTATTAACATTGGCTTCTTGTTTCACTATATGGTAGAAATATTTCTCATTCTTGAGAATAATATGAGTTATTGCACTATCTGAGAGACATATATCTTCATTATTCACATGAGCATTTATTCTTCATTAAATAATAATAGATAAATCATGAGCGAAAATATAATTAACAACAATAAATATTTAACATAAATTCATAACAAAATAAATTTCATGAAATATAAAATAATTTATTTAGGGGCACTCCCCTCTATAACCGAGTGGTCAATATCATCTATACCAGTCTAATTTCTTTATATTATTTTCCCTTTTATTTTTAAGGGATTGTTGGTATAGATCAGTTAGATGTTTTGGTGTGCGATAAATCTGAGACCAATGGCCTTGGCTACCCCAATGATAGCAAATATTTTTAGTTTGTTCGCTACTTTGAACATCTTTTCCTTTTTCCATACATTCTTTATTTTTCCATAGAAATGATTTCTAATCATTTCGACCACGACCATGATCATGAGTATAATGATCATGTGTTGCTACATTCACTTCTGGGAATAGAGCAGTACCAGATGGATGAGACTAATGATTTTACATTAGTAATTCATTATTTTTTTTAGCCACAAGGAGACAAATATAAATAAAATTTCACATAAATGATCCGGTAATAAAAATTTAAAATTTTCATAAAATATCATTCAAATACTAGTTGTCTTGTGGTAGAGTAATAACTTATCATTGAATAATCTTGAGTTTGAATCCTTATTAATGCTATCTTATTTATTAACTCCTTTATTTATATATATTATATTATTTATAAATACTAATTATATATAGTAAACAATATAATAGTGCAGGAGCAATTAGTGCAGGAAGCCAATTAGTGCTAGTGCAATCCAATAGTACAATAACATGAAACAATTAGTGCTTAGTGCTAGTGCAATCCAATAATAAAATGAAAGAACAAAGTAAACCATATATATGGAGTGCTAGTGCAGTACAATAATAAAATACAATAACGTGAAACAAAGAGAAGTGCAGTACAATAATAAAAGAATAGAGTAAACAATACAATAACGTGAAGCTACAATAGCTATTATAATAATATAAAACTAAAGCAATTTAAAAAGGTGAAGTTGCAACTAATATTCAATATATATATATAAGGCAAATCAAAGCAAAATTAGTGCAAGGCAAAGCAATTACAGGAGCGTGAATCTATGTAGCTAATATTCAATAGCAAAGCAAAATTACAAAATAATCCACACGGGTAGCAAGGAGACAATATAAAATAATTCACGCGGGTAGCAAATAATATAAAAACCCGTGAAGCAATAACCAAACACACATATTGTAGCAATAATCACGCAAAATTAATTTAATAAAATAAATCACAAGAGTATTATTTTATTTTTATTTTAATTTCTTAGATTGAACTATCAATAAATATTTTCATGAATTCTTCAGGAATTCTGAGTTATTTGATTATTAATTTTTGTACATCATACAAGGATGTTTATAAATAAGTTCTTCAGGAACCTTTTTTTTATGATATAGATATAATCTTATACATCCTTCGGGGATGTTTAAAATGTAAATTCTTTAGGAATTTTTATAATATATTCATAAATAACATAAGATATACAATAAGCTATAGCAATCAAATAACACTAGCAATTAAAAAAAATAGCAATCAGCTCTAGCAATTGAAAAAGTAACAATTCATGTGAAGCAACAATTCGCAAAAATAATATACAATTTATGCAATTGGAATGGAGCAATATAATATACACTGAAGCAACAATATAATATACATATATTAATATAAAAGCGCATGTTTTCTTTCAGCACATGAGCAATTCACATATGCAATCAGTGGTATAGTAGTATATGCAATTAAAGTATGAAGTAGGCAAACGCACAATCAGTGAAGTTACAGGAGGTATCAATTAATATTAATTCATGTGACATCAAATAATAATAAAGTGAATCAATACAAAAACTTAATGGAGCAATAATTAAATATATCATATATATATATATATTAGATTGTTATAATTCTTCTGGGAATTATCAATGAATATTTTCAAGAATTCTTCAAGAATTTTAAGTTATTTGACTTTTAATTTTATACATTACTTTGAATAAGTTCTTCAGGAACCTATTTTTTTAATGATATAGGTATAATCTTATACATCCTTCTAGGATGTTTAAATATAAGTTCTTTGGGAACTTTTATAATATATACATAAATAATATAAATTAAAATTATAAAGAATAAAAATAATAATCATATATTACCTCTCTTAATCTTAACTAGATCTCAGTTGGTCAGAACCTCGTGCTGATAACGTGTTATGAATACTTATAACTTATAGTAGAAATTAAAGTGTAGAGGAAATGAAAGTAGGGAATTGAAGTTGAAGTAAGAGAAAAGAATGAGTAAAGAGAGTTAGAGAGTGAATGGGAAAATGGGGGTTGGTGTGTGTCTTAATGAGTGAGAAGAGAGTCCTATTTATAGAGGGGACATCCAATAAAATATTCATAATATATCTCTAATATCAACAACCACATGGTGGTGATTATTATGACGGGATTGTGAGGGAAAATGTAGTGTAATGTAAAATTTTGGTGGAGAATGTTGTATATATACTATTACTATTAGGTATGATGTAACACCCTGATTTTTATAAAAATAACTTAAAAAGGATTAACGAAGAATTTTTGAATGAAATTCCGAGTGGAAAATGAATGAGACAAGATTTTCCGAGTGAAAAGAATCAGATTCCGAGTGAAATTAATTTGACTCCGATTGAAATAAGACAGAACACTATTTCCAAGTGAAGTTAAGATGTTTCCGAGTGAAACATCATTAAGAGAATCATTTCCGAATGAAGTGACGCTGTGTCCGATTGAGACACATTTGAGTAAAGCAAATCCGAGTGAAACGTCTCCGAGAGGAACGTTTCCGATTAAGTTGCCGAGTGAAGTGTCTCTGTGACACTTCCGAGTGATACATTCCGAGTAAGTCTTTCCAGAAAGAGTGCTTCTGGACAAAGACTTCAACTCTGATTGATTAAGTTTTCTAAGTAAGTAATCCCGAGGAGAAATTTCTGAATAATGAAAGAAATAAGACTTTGACTCGGAAAGAGGTATAACCGAGCGATATGAGTCAGTTTTGAGTGAACTGCCGAGTGAAAACCCGAGTGCTAGGAAGTCTTGCCAAGCGGGCGAGTGCAGAATTGAAGGACAGCCTCTGGTCGGATTTTGCCTAAGCGAGTAGGTGCCTCGCTCAAGCGAATGCCAGTGGAATTCGTTACTGGTTAATTCTCGCTCGAACGAGTGGCTAGTAGGAGGGAGTCTCGCTCGAGCGAAAGTATAGGAAATTGGTTATTGGGTAATTCTCGCTCAAGCGAGAATGGTTCGCTCAAGCGAGGTTCAGGTCTGATGCTTTCCACGTCATTATGTTCTTCTACCTTTCAGCAGATTCCTTTCTTAGATATTTTCTAAGTTTGGGACCCATTTTGATGTGTTGTACCCTTTTCATTAAATATCTTAACCCTTCATTAATTATTAAAGAAACGTGTGGCAGAGTACTTCAAGTTATTCATGTCTCTTTCACGTGAAAGGTATATAAATACTTCTGCTATTGGATTAAGGGAGGAATTCTTCAAAGTGAAATCATTCTTATACTTCCAATCTTCACTGGAACTAGAAAATGAAGAAGAACACCAAATCTTCATTTCTTCTCTTTACAAAGAAAGCATTGGACGGGTGCAGAAGTGCAATTCCAGTCAGAATTAGTAGGCAGAGACTTGGTTAAGCTTTTAAAGCTACTGGAACACCTTATTTCCAGGTAGGGGGAGCGTACATCTCAAATAGATGGTTTATGAATGGATTTGGGGCATTTTTGATATATGTGATATGTGTATGAATTGTTATGAGACCCCAACTATATGACGTTTTATGTTTCATATTTTCCATTCATATTATTGATATTGATATGAGATTGATGATTCATGATATTTATATGCATGAGATGCATGTGTGATGTTTGAATATGAACTGTGATGGAGTGGTTCCTATATACCACGGACGCCTTTGAGTGGGACTCAAGGCCGGACCGTAGCACTGAGTAGAGGACCGCTATCACTCTGGGAGTGGTACTCGGTGTTACATTATGGGCGCAGAGCGGTTTGGTACCAGTAAAACGGCCGAATCAGCGAGGAGCTGAATTATGGCTCGGGGAGCCAGTGTTGCAACACAAAATTGATAATGACCCCATTTTGGTTGGTCAAGTGAGAATGAAAGATATGGATCCATTTGATTGAACATGTGCATACACTGATTTATGTGTTATTGTGAGAACATGCTGTTATGATGAGTATATGTATATGTCTCAGTTTTGAGAATGAATAATTTGTTATTTGCCGAGTGAATTGTTATGCTGCCGAGTATAATGCATTGTATCTGCCGAGTGAAATGTTTTACTCACCGAGTGCAGTTTGCTATACTTGCCGAGTGATGTTATATTTACCGAGTGGTAAAATGATGTAATTGCCGAGTGAAATTGTTATTTGTCGAGTGCAGTTTGCTTGAATTGCCGAGTGTGATCAGTTTTGATTTTATAGTTATTAATTGGACTTTTATCCAATTCAATAATTTTTATTTGATATGTTATGCTCACCCTCTACATTTATTTTTCAGTGAATGAAGGGCTCAACCATGATATGTGAAGATATTCATGCAGCTCGGAGTTTGTCTTAGTGGAAGCCTTGGCCGGCTCATGAATACCGAGTGCTTTTATATCATTAATTGTACTTATTTATTTTGTTTTAAAAGAGCTGGTCGGCTTTGTAAAATGAGTATTGTAAATTATTTAATTCAAATTCTGATTTGGAAATTTGAGTTATTTGTAAAATATTTTTGATTTATTAAAATTTATTTTAAAAATTAAGGATGTTATATATGACCTAAAGCTAAAGGGCAATGGCACATGACTCTGTTGGAACTCGTCGTAGACTAGGTTTGACTCACCTAAATGACCAATCCTGTTAATTAATGTTACTCCATCGTCCCTTTAATTACACTCTGTCCCATCTTCAATTCTTTACTTTAATATTATATTTTGTCTCTTATTAATCAATTTTTTTAAGGAAATGGTTTAAGAAAGTAAAAGTATTAATCTTTTATTAAAAATTATATTAGGAATGTTGGATAAATATTAACACTTATATAATAAAAATACGGAATTTTTTTTTTGATTTTTACGAATCTATCTGATCGTTCGGAAGTCTCAATATATATATATATAGTATGTATCAAAAGATCATTCTTTATATATCAGAAGTCGGCTAAGGCGATATTATACCAAAAGCTATATAATTATGTATATATTTATATAGGTCTTCAAGACCACAACAACTCTGACCGAGCAATCACCAACCATCACCTCGTTCCACATCCACTGAAAAACAACAACAACTTAGGGGTGAGCATATACATATACATATATATATATAACAATATATATATATATATATATATATATATTAAACAAGAGGTACTGAACCGGATTTGACACACAACATAAGTTATCCAACAGCCTCAAAACCTGAATAGTTACATGCAAATATATATGCATGCGGATCCGGCTCTAATGATGGAAATTACACTTAAGTGTATAAATTTTTAGAGCATATAATTAATTTCATTTTAACGATACTGAACCGCTCGTCCATACTGTAACACCAATCATTCTCTGTGACAACAACAACTCAACTCAGGTGTTACAGGCTGGTCTTGAGTCCAACTCAAAGGCAGCTATGGAATCCGAAGAAACCACCATAGGGTCTGTGCCTTACCATCAAGCGACCCTCCCATCTAGGCTAACATCACAGGCCCCCTGCAGTCTTGTGAGTGGCTGAATGTAAATGTTATGCTAAACAATTATTAATCATCAATAAATCACTTTATGATCATCATCGAAGGCTACCTCTTGGTTACCATCACCAAGGGTTTCATCTCAATATATCAACAAGCATAACATGCAACAACCAATAATTTCAATCAGTTCACAGTCATAGTTAAGTTAACTCAAGCTTAATAATCATCATAATTATAATCAGTATATAACGTCAGTTATCATTACAACCCAATACAATTCATCAACAACTCATCAATTCATCAATTAATCATACATGAACTGAGCCCAGACCATAACAATCATATCCAGAACAACAAGAGGGGATATATCATACATGAATCAATCAACACAATTTCAATCAGTTCCATCAACATCAAACAATTCATAAATAACACTATATCCCTCTATCTGTTCATAATCTATACATTTAAAATATAAATGTTCCTCCTACCTAGAATCCTCAATTTTGAAGCTCGAAACGCTCCCTGAATGCTCCGAGTCAATTACTGATTTTTGGTTTCCGAGGTCAGAAATTTCTAAATTAGCAATAATTATTTTTAATAATCTACATGTTACGTTAAAAATTACATTTTGACGCTTAAATAACCAACCCTCAAAATTTTAATAATTCCAATAAATTCTAAAATTTAATAATTATTATTTTAACATCCTTTGACTATTAATCGTTGAAACCACAATTATATACATACATATATATACACACAAACTTCATAACTTCCATATCTTATAGTGACATTTTTATTTAATAAATCTTTCTCAATATAATTCATCTATTACCAAAATGATGTCAAGATACAAAAAAATTCAAAAATACTTTGTCTAGTTTCTTCTAAAAAAATCAATTATAATATAATATATTTATAATGTGAAACTTTATTTAAATAATGTATGATAATTTAATTATTTAAATAAAATATATTGTAAATCATTTCTTTTAACTAAATTATACTTTTTATATAAAATCTTTATTTGCTCATAAAATATTATTTTCATTTAATAATAAATTCCTAAAAACTCAAAATAATTATTTTAATAATTCTAAGCCACTTAAATTTAAAAACACCATTTCAATGTAGTTTCAAAGACGGGTGATTTATCAAAAATTTATAAAATCATTGACGACACTCGAAACTTCACCGAAATGTTGAAACCTCGTTAATCCCTTCCAAAATAATATTTTGAAATACTCTGACGATACCGAAACTACTCATGCGACAATTGTATCCAAAACGATCCTTAACAATCCATGAAATTGAAATTCCCTTTATCTTCTCATGGCCACCGAGAGAGGGAAGAAGAGCAATGGCACTTTTTTTCTTTCCTACGCATGCAGGACCACGAAAGTGAGATAGTGAGAGAGAATAAGAATTGGTTAAACTTCTGTTTTTCCTTTTCTCTGCTCATGGTAAGCACGAGAGAAAAAGGGACAGAGCCTGTGAGTGAGAGATTAGGAAGTGAAATTAAATAAGAAAAAGAGAGGGGTACGGGGGGAAGGAAAAGAAAAAAAAAATCAGAGAGCAAAATGACAGATGAGTGATTGTGAGTAGGAGGGGGAGCTGGGCAGAAAAGAAAAATAAGAGATAGATTATAATGAGGAGCGTGAGATTGAGAGTGTAATTAAAAAAAAAAGAGAATGGAATTGAAATTAATTAATTGAAGCATTGCATATGGCGCATGTGTGATGATGAATTCCGCTTTCAATTGGAGAAAGAAAGATTGTGATATATGGAGGCAGAGAGGGAGACGTGATTTGCAAGAAGCGAAAAAGACAGAGAACTACGTGGAGGGAGAGTGAAATTGCAAACATTTTTCCCTTCCCCGATACTGCATGCACATGACATGCAGAAGAAATAGAAAATGAGAGGAAGCATTTTGGCAATTAGGAGAATAATTATTATTAAGGGCATTTTAGTATTTTGGTTTGTTTGATCAATTTCTAAAATCAGTTAAATAACTTTCGGTTACTCGAAACGTATTCTTGTTAATTTCAAAAATATTAACTCAACCATCATAAATTAATTGGACACTTCTAATTTAATTGTTCGGTTAATAAAATTAACCAATAATACAAAATATATTTTATAGAAAATAATTTATTTTTGTTTCTAAATTAATACTCTAAAAATACTTGTTTTCATTTTTTATTTTTTAAAATTATTTATTGAAATAAGATAGGACTGATTTTAAAAGTGATAACTTCTATGAGGTTATTTTTTAGGTACATGTAATGCGTATAATTTTATTCACGATAAGGAAACAAGGAATCGAAATGGAACTTAAAAATTATAAATACTAATGTTAATTTTTAATATAAAACTTTTTATTTTTGATTTAGTATCCAGGATGAGTTAGCATATTTTAGATCAACTAGTTGTCCTCAACTTATTCACAATCAATTAAATTTGTTCCTATACTACAAAATTGACTTCATATAAACTCTATTGTATCACTCTATCCATCAAACTCATCCTTGTCATCACTCCTATTAGGACTTCATCTCGTTAAATGCTTTATGGCATGTTAACTGTTGGTAAGCTGCCACATGTTGTTGTACGTGTTAAAGTGGTGATTTTGAAACATATAGTTACCAAAAGTTATCAAATACGTCCCCAAACATTTAGTATATGTGAAATTAGTCTCTCAATTTAAAATTACAAAACTTTTCCAAATGTTGAACATTCTTTCTTCCTATTCCATTATCTTCATCTTTATAAGCACATGCACATACTAATTTATTACTTCTCTTGTATGCATGGATGTCACCAACAGCCAAATTAAAGTTCATTAAGAATGTTGATTTACAATGGGTTGAAAAAGTGTACAAAAAAGAGGGATGCAAGAAAATCACACATTACTTGTCGTTCCCCCAAATTCTGTATCCACATTCGAGTACATATATCAATTGATATACATACTATAAGTTCGTCCCGCGTATAAGAAGTTAATATTTGTTTTCTAAGTCTTTCTTGCAATCAAATGATATCCAAGGTCGTATAGTCAAGTAACCCATGTTGATCGGATCTATAACTCTGTTTATGTTTTGTCCTAACCACCCCCAAAATCATTTGTAACTCTCATTTAACCCCCTCAACCGTTGGAATTTTCCAGGCGGATTATCATGAACAAGGCGAATAAAAGAAAGGGAGAACTACAGAAGAGAGGCTAATGTTACGCCAGAGACTACTCTTTAGGTTAACAACTTTCATCCGTCGTTGGAAAACTTCTAAGTTGGAGTAGCTAATTTTTTAGTGTATATGTTGGCACCCATTATGGGACCATGATAAAACGTAGTCCCAAATGTGGCAGCTTACGCAAGTAGTTAATATACCACAATACACTTAATGGGACAATGTCTTAATGGGGGTGACGGCAAGGATGAACTTGATGGATAGAGTACTGATACATTGGATTTATGAAGTCATTTTAATAGTATGAAAGGGACAAATTTGATTGTTATGAATAGGTTAAAGACAATTGTAACATTCCGTAAATTTAATTTAACTATCAATGATTGGCGTGGATTAATAAATAAATTATTTAGAGTTTAATTGGAATTTCAAAAAGTATTATAAATTATTATAGATTGAATTTTAACTAACTAAAGTGATGGAATTAATTAAATTAATTAAGAGTGGATGTGATTATTAGAGTTTAAAATTAAAATAGATAAGTAATGGTAAAAATCTAATTTACCTAGAGTTAAAGGTTAATTAAAATCTTAAAAAAACGAAGAAGAAAATAATAAATTATCAAAGCACCCTTAATGTTAATGAAATGAAAACAAACTCCCTCTTCCTCTCTATAACACTCACGCGTGAACTGGGTAGATAATGAAGGCTTTCTTCTTCCTCTATTGGCAAAGCTTCAAGCTCCCGATTGGAGTCTGATTTCGCGGCGAAACCTCAAATTGAACTCATTTTTGGTATTAGTAGAGGAAGGTGAGCACATTTATGAGTTCAATTTCAAACTTTCTCTCTCCCCATGCTTTCTCTCTCTAGCCGGGTACGGTGATGCATGTGGCGTACCTTGCATTTTCATTTTTATGGTAGTTTAGAGCTTGAAAACACCTTTTAAGACTATATGTGGCTCGAATTTGCATTCCCATTTTTTCCTCTCTTGACCGAACTCTATATGAGCTTAGGGGGTTCTGATTTTTCATTTTGAGGGCAATGCAGAGCTTGATTGAGGTTCTAGAAGCAATGGGTATTATTAACGACTTATGAATTTCTTGTTTCAGCGATTGTAGGTTTTGAACCAAAGGTTGGAAGTTTGTTTGATGCGGTAGAACTTGAATACGAGGGTTGAAAACGGAAACAGTAAGCTTTGATAACCTTGAATTGAAGTTCGAAATTGTTTCGAGATTGTGGATTATGGTTTCAGTGATTATGACATTAATTGAAAAATTTTTTAATCCTTAATCTTAGAGTTTGGTGTATTTTTGGAAGGAACCGGCGATTGATTTGAAGATTCGGAAATGCGGATTCAAGGTAAGGGGGTGTGCTGGTTTAAGGTTAACGTAGAATTTGTTTACGCTATTTGGTGTATACGAAAATGGTAAATTATAGCCATTGTTGATAAATTAATTAAATTTAGAATGTTTATGATGAATGACTAGAGGACAAGTAAGCGAGGTTAAGCCATGAATTTTATGAAATATAAAGGGTTATGAATCTTGAGATTCGTAAATAAGAGATAAGTCAAAGAGTGAATATATAATTAATTATAGCGATGTGTTTAAGTGACGAAATAATAACATGAACCTTAGTGAGTAATAATTATAACAATATAAATTTCATGAATATAAAGGAGAGGTTATATGTGTGAATGTTGAGTTAAGAAAGTATAGTGTAACTGTATATAATGATGAGATGGAATTGATAATAATTTAGAATATGATTAGTATTATGTAAAATGTAGTTAGAAAACCAAAAATGATAATTAATTTGAATTGATAAGATGTTATGTTATATTATGAACTGAAGATGATGGAACTAATGGTGTTAAAGCTTAAAGTGTATGTTATGTTGCTAGTTAAGAAATGAAAGAATAGGCGATTTGTAGAAATATATGAACCTTGTTGATTAATGGTGGTGTTTGATATATTGGCTTGCATAAGTTATAAGCGTAACTTGTTTGATTTATTTTGTAATTTTAATTGCATGGCGAGGAAATGGTGAATTTATGACTTATGAATGAAATGTAGGTGTTGTGCATGGTGATTAAGATTTATGATCATTATTGATTACTAGTGGGGTGATACTCTATGATGGCGTGATATTATATTTGGGACCTGGTCTGTATGGCCCAATAATTAAAAGGTAAGATTTTTATGCCATTTGAGTAAGAAATTAAAGAAAGTAATTGAACTTATATGGTTATGTGGTGTAGGATGGCTGATGGTATGTTTCGCCCCTTGTTTTTTGCTCCTGTGGTCAAGTAGGACCTAGTTAAGCTGCCCAATGGTCAAGTAGGACCCAATGGTCAAGTAGGACTCAGTGGTTGAGGTGAAGAGTCAAGTCGGGCTTGGTGGACTAAGTCGAGTTCACGGGGTGTCAAGTAGGACCCAGCTAAAGGCCGATCCTTTTAGTATTCGGATATTAAGGTGTCATATTATTTGTTTGAGAGTCAGTTATATTTTACATGCCTTGACTTGATATGATATTTATATATTGGTGTTTATGTGATGATTTGCATTATTGAAATGAATTAAAGTCTATGTTGTAAATGATTTCATGTTCGATAAGATATGCTTATATGTTTATATATGGTGTGTTATGCGAATGAAATGAATAATTTGTAATGGCATGTGTTGATTATTTTAACATGATTAATTAATATGATTGTTGAACGATGTATATAGCTAAAGGCCGATCCTTTTAGTATTCGGATATTAAGGTGTCATATTATCTGTTTGAGAGTCAGTTATATTTTACATGCCTTGACTTGATATGATATTTATATATTGGTGTTTATATGATGATTTGCATTATTGAAATGAATTAAAGTTTATATTGTAAATGATTTCATGTTCGATAAGATAGGCTTATATGTTTATATATGGTGTGTTATGTGAAATGAAATGAATAATTTGTAATGGCGTGTGTTGATTATTTTAACATGATTAATTAATATGATTGTTGAACGATGTATATGATTGAGTTAGTGTGGCGGGAGAAAACTTAAAACGATGTTGATTTAATTTGATGATGATGATTTGATAGTAATTGAATAGTAATGAGATTACGATGATTAATTTGATGGTGAGATAATGTTGATTAGATTGAGGAAATAATAATTAATTGGATGATGAGCCTAAGGTTGTTTCGGTTAGTGGCGAGATTGACATATTTGAACTGATATTAGTTATAGTGAAAAGAGAAGCGTAGTGGTTATAGTGGTAGGTAAAGGTGTGATATATATTATATAAAAAATGCTTTAAGTAGGAAGGTAGCTAGCTTACACTTTTCCTAGTATATGTTTATACAGTTCTATGTTAATTCTTAATTCTAGTCACTCACCCCCTTTTATTGTGGTTTTAAGTGACTGATAACAGGTTTTGATGGATACCACGGAGGCGAGTACTAAATGGGCCAAGCTAGAGTCAATGCCAAGAAAGGAGCTGGCGACTATGTAATTTGTTGTAGTAGTGAATCTTAAAAATATTGATAACTTGTTGTAGTATGTAAAACTTTACAATTAATTGAGTGTGTTATGAATTGAGTTGAAACTATGGTGATGATGACTGATATCATTCGTTGTTATGTCTTGGTTAGGATTGTAATGATGATATTTAATAATCATGTATGAAAGAATGACAAATAGTATTTGATGATTTGAACATGTGGAATAGTAGGTTTAACGTTTTATGATTGTGTGATTAGCACATAGCCATTTGTGAGACTGGATGAATTAGCTATGGGTAGGTATTGTGTTTATGTAATGTGTCGATGTGTAATTGTGTAATTATATGGGAATTAGGCATGAAATTGATTAGTTGATGACTTACAAAATGTTATGTTGCATTTTAGGTGAAAACAAGTTAAATTAAGAACTAAACAGGTAAAATTGCAATCCGGTGGAATTTAGGACCCCTGGAGGGAACCAATAGCTTCCCCACATCATTTAGGACTTGCGCATATAGGCCTTAAGTGGTTTAGAACCCATTTGAATGGTTTGGTGCATGGTATTTGTTAGAAATTGGATTTTATGTATTTTTGTACATATCTTATTCATACGATAAAATTTGGGCAAACAGACTATGCCAACAGTTCCAGAATGGGGAAAGCATGGGGCCTGTAAAGTTTCATAACAATCAGAGTTAAAACGAGCGATTTAGGTAGGTTGAAAGTTGGCCAAAGTGTAAAATTCTACATTTTTGTTGTTGCTATCCTGATGGTAATCGATTACCACATTTTGGTAATCAATTAGCAGCTGTCAAAAATGGGAAATTTTCAGTTGTTTTGAGTAGCTTAGGATCCTATTATTTATTGACAGAAACGTTAAACGTGAAAAATTCACTCTATTTTTAAACAAATCTCGAGATAAATTCTAGGAATCTTTAAGGGGACGCTACAACAACTCTCCATCTAATACCGTCATATCATAACATTTTGATGCCCCATCATTTGAGAGTCAAAATTGTCATAAATTTGGTAAATCATTTTCATATATAGCATGGGTCATCGATAGAAATGTTAGATGGGTCATCGGTAGAAAAATACACATACACTCACACATACTAGTACATGCACCCATGCCTTACTTGGGTTATATTTATTTATTTGTTATATATTTTTACGTGTTAAATATGAAAAATAACAACAAAAATAAAATTAATTATAATAAAAAATGTTTTGCATAATTTTACAGGATATCGTTCAACCACAAAAATTTTTAATTTTCAAATTAAGTTTGATTATGATACTATTGTAGGAAGGTTTTAATTAAAAAAATATTTAAATTTAATGACTACCTTTTTGTACATACAAACACTAATAAAAACCTATAACATATATTCTAAAAAACATGCTAATTTTAATTCTTAATTTAAATTTATGTTTAAGTACAATTATCTTTATAATTGAAATAGTTACAAATAATTAAGTCAATTATCTATGTTTCATTAAACCACATGTACTTAATGAAATCTCATTTAATTATCTATTCAATTCAATTCCTATAACATCAAAATTATGCATAGGTATATACAAATCCTTTTATAGGAACATCCACATCCACATTGGTATTTTACCAATCTTCTTCTCATTCCAAGTCTACCGTAAGAAAATATTTAGGGGATGGACATATATATATATATATATATATATATATATATATGTGTGTGTGTGTGTGTGTGTGTGTGTGTGTTAAATGATAAATATTGAATTAGATTTTTCACAATTCATTTTAATATTATTATCAAGTTCACAACAATATATATATATATAATCATACTTTTCATTTCAACATCCAATCATCGTAATTCATCATCAATAACATTGTCATTTAACATTTCCAAATGCATATTTATAACCTCACAATTGTAATTACAATCACAATCATCAATAATTGCCCAACTACACTTCAATCTCAATATCTATATACTAATGGATATACATACGAATCTGACTTTATTGATGGGATAAATAACGTAGTATTAAAATTTTCTCAACATATATCATTAAATCTTTTTATTGGTACTAAATCGTTGTCCATTTACAATACCAGTCACTCCAAGTGACAACGACATCTCAACTCAAGTGTTGCGGACCGGCCTTAAAGTCTTACTCTAAAGCGGTTGTGGAATCTGAAGAAGGGTCTATGCCTTACCATCAAGTCGTCCTCCTATCCGGACCGGCATCACAGGTCCCCTACAGTCCTCTAAGCGTCTGAATGTAAATGTTATGCCACAACATCTATGATTCATTATCAGACCTCCTGATTACTATCATTAGGGGCCACCACTTGGTTACCATCACCAAGGGTTCTCAACATACTTTCGGTTCAAGCATAGCAGGCATATTTATCAAACAAAATCCATTTATCATCATTTATTGTTATCAATATAATAGTTATCAATTTACAACCTCCTGCAATATTCATCATAATCATTAATCAATCATATAAACCATATGAACGGAATTCATTCAATTCTAATAATAATCAATTACATCAATAATAATAGCAAAGAGGGAATATACTACCAATTGAATCATACATTATATTTTCATTAATTTCCATCAAAACACCAATTAAATCATCATATATAAATATAACTATCTCCCATATCCGTTTATAATTCATACATTTAAAATATAATGTTCCTCCTACCTGGAATTAATGATTCCAATTCTGAAATCACGTTTCGGCCTCGTTTTGCAATCGAACCTACAATAAACATAAACCAATTATTCACTAATTAATGATCCATTCACTAAAACATGTTATTTAATTAATTTCTAGCTACCCAGGAACCTGAAACCTTACAAATACCATTAATTTAACAAAAGGACCACGATTTAGAAGTTTTGACTTACCGAACGGTCATCTATGGGTTTTGAAACACTAGTTTACAAAGCTTTAACGCTCCCTACAATTCTAAAATGATTCTAAAGCTTCCTAAAATCATGAATTTGAAGGATTCCAAGCGTTAAAGTAGGTCATCTTGGAGCTTACCTACAATGGAGGAATTTGAGAATCCAACTCATTCTTATGCCTCAATGTTACCCGTACTCAAAATTAGTTCCAAAGCGGCTTAAAATTCATGAAAATGAAGCAATTGAAGTTGGACCTAAGAAGCAAGCCAATCCGGAAATGGATTCCATGAAAACCTTACCTTTGGCAATGGAAAAATGGAAGAAACCCAATGCTCCAAGCTTAGCTCGTGAATAAGGAGAAGGAAATGGAAGTTTATCTCTTGCTTTAATGGAGGAAGAAATCAAAAGAGATGGGAGGGTGAGATGATGCATTCAGTGGAGGAGGAGAAGAAGTTAGAAGCCCTTTACCTTTTTATCTCTTTGTTGGCTACATGAGAAGGAGAGGGATTGAGATTGAATTAAAAACATTAAGGGCAAAATAGTTATTTTCTCATTCGGTTAATTTCTAAAACTAATATGGTAACTTTAGATTATTTAAAACTTAATTAGATAAATTCTAAAAATTAACATAATTAAATTAACCCTTCCTAACTAATTATTTGATTAATAAAATTTAACCAATAATTAAAAATTAAGATGTTACAAATTAAATGATTGAGATTAAAATCTAAATTATCTCTTACACCTCAAATCTCTAACTAATTAATTGAATAAAGTTGCCCAACTCCCTAAATTTATCACTTATACTCTCTACGTGAGATTAAATTTATCAATTAGGGTAATAAAAAATCACTTAATCCTTGAATGTGATAATTATAATAATTGTTCATTGCACCAAACATGTCTTTGCCCTATGATAGGAATACAAGCTTAAATTTTTAATCTCAAGACGTTACATTTGTAAAATTGAAATTGATGTGGTTAAATAATGCATCTCTCTGCCTCTCTCATTCTCCAATATACCTCCTTCAGAACTTGCATATAACCTGTTAATATTCTGGTGGTTTTGATCATAAAAAAATGTTGACGCATCAAAATGTCGTATTATCCACCATTATCTTATTCCGTTTTTTGAGACTCTGACTGTTATAGATTGCTAGAAGTGAGTTACGGATAACAATTATGCGTCACACGTTAAAAATAACGCCAAACAGATTTTTACCTTTTAAACTACTCTATTTCATTGAATAGTTATTTTTCGAAAATGCCCGACTAATGACTAAAAAATGACCTAGAACAATTTGAAGCATTATATTTTTCATCTATTACTAGTTTTTGAATGGAAGATAATTGATATCAGAAAAATGGGAAGGGTCGACTTGAACTCTGCTGCTCTAGGTGACCCCTACATATTCTTAACCACTTAAACAAAAAGAGGTCTCTCTAATTTGTTGTTAATTGGCATATTTATAGAGTTTATACAGTTTGGGCTGTTTAGGTTTTGTTAACATGTGGAATAAGAGATTAGACCGTTTGTTTCAGTTTTTTTAATATAAAAAGAATTTTTTTAAAAATTACTTTTGCATAAAAAAATCACTTTATCATTTTTAGGGTGTTTGTTTAAACTTTTGAAAAAAAAAATTAGAATATAACAAAAAAATCAGTTTTCTAAATTTTTTGAAGCGAGTTTAAATACGAAAAGCTTAAAATTTTAACTACCTTTCAAAGTAAAAGTGTTTTTTTATAATTCTAAACAAACAAAATATAATTTTTAATTTTAAAAAATCACTATAATATAAATCACTTTTTAATATATTTATAAAAAAAAACTTATAAACTCTCTCTTTGTAGCCCTTTTATAACCCATCTATGCGCTTTATAACATTATTAATTATTTAATTATATCATTATTTTGAGATGAAAATGAAAAAAAAATGATTTACAGTGGCAGTGTACGTATATGTTCCATCGTCGACGGAAAAAATCCTCGGGCATGCATTCTCGATTCGAATAGGAGTAATTCTAATAGAAATAAAATGTGGTATATGTTTCTTAGGAGAGAAACTAGAAAATTGATGTGTTTTAAGCAGTTAATTATTTTAATTTTTAATTTTTATTTAATATTTATACAAGGATCTTAAGATAAAAATGTAGTATTACAAAAATTATAAATTTTGGTTAGAGTATTTCTGAAAAAAAATCACTGAATGAAGAAAAAAAACACACGTATGCCAACTTCCGTTAAAATGAAACTAAGTGTAGTAGTATTATATATTATAGACATAGATTATTGACGTAGAGTTTGTTGACATTGGTGTGAAGTGAAATCATCTCAAGAGATCTGCGTTCTGCAAATCATCCCTCCCCATAATGTGCTTCATTGCCATTCACATTTTTTACCACATCAATGTCTGAAGTAAGTATATATTGCTTCCTCCTTGCATTGCTAATTCGACTCATTGTTTTATCCGTTATTCTAATTTCTATTTTCAATATTCAACATGTCATATTTTCATTTCAATGCCTATGCAAAATTTATTCCTTGAAACATTTTTTTTTTTTTGTGGGGCTCGTTATGTTGTTATGAAATTTCGGTTCATTTACGTGTTCACGATTGAATTTTAGGTACATTAATCTATCTCTAATGCTTGCATGATGGTTAATTAGTTCACATGTCTTGTTTGTAATTGTAACCAATAAGCATATCATCAGTAAGATTTGTTGATTACCATGTCAGATAGAAAAAGTTGATCAGCCATGACTAATGAAAAAACAATAGGTGCATGATCAGAGCATGTTTGTTAATATGTTCTAAAGTGTAGTGTGTCACAATTGGTACTTGGAAAACAAAATGTAACAAATTGATGAATGTAAGAATGTGATTGAGCATTATCTATTTTGAAATGAAATGAGTGAAAAGCTTTACTAACATGGGAGATTTCAGGCCAAGCGTATGCAAGGGAACAATTATAGCTGCACCCCTTTAACACCAAGGTCTAGATTGGAAAGGCTTCTGAGGGAGAGAGAGCTAAGGAAATCCGGCAGGTATTTGGATGGTGACAATTGCATAGGTGACAATGAAGTTTTTGGTGCTCAAAATGATGAAGAGGTCTCGGAAACGGTTGCGGATTCAAGAGTTTTTCCTGAAGAGAGGCCAAATAAACAACGTTTGTTGGTGGTGGCAAACAGGTTGCCTGTGTCTGCTGTTAGGGAGGGTGTGGACTCATATCACCTTGAGATCAGTGTAGGCGGGCTAGTCAGTGCACTTCTAGGCAAGAAAAAGTTTGTCACCTTGCATTAATTGTTTTTAGTTTGATCTGGTTTGTTAATTTGTTTCTCGTTCATTTTCGAATATTTATTACTACTTGGTCCGTGAAAACGTTTTCTGACTACATTTCCTTTTTTCACTTTCAATTATAATACTGTGACGACATTTTCTGTTTTCGAAAGTTTGTATAAAAAACTACAAATTGTGAATGTTTTCAGCTCAGCTATGCCAAGTAATTACCTGTGTTGATGATCTCATTGGGGTCATAACAATGATAGTTACCTTCACAACATTTTAATAGTAACCGATTACTTATAATGGAAATAGATTGAATTTTTATAAAGTGATGGTTGTATGAAGCTTCTTGTTTCTGTTGAAGGTGTAAAGGAGTTTGACACCAGATGGATTGGGTGGGCTGGTGTGAATGTGCCTGATGTTGTCGGGCAGAGAGCATTGACTAAAGCTTTAGCTGAAATGGTATTGAATATTCTCTGCTTTTTATGGTTGAACTATGTATCAAACTTATAGTAATTCACAAGCTTGAAGATATATGGTCTCTGATCAATGTAGTGATTATCAAGCTACTACTTGTCATTTCAAAGACTCATAAACCATCAATATTTTGTTTTCCTAATCATGCATTGTTAACTGCAGCGATGCATCCCAGTATTTCTTGATGAGGAGATAGTTAATCAGTACTATAATGGCTATTGCAACAATATCTTATGGCCTCTATTCCATTACCTTGGGCTTCCACAAGAAGACAGACTTGCTACCACTCGTAGTTTCCAATCTCAATTTGATGCATATAAGAAGGCAAATAAAATGTTTGCTGATGTAGTGAATAAGCATTACGAGGAAGGAGATGTTGTTTGGTGCCATGATTACCACCTAATGTTCCTTCCAAAATGTTTAAAGGAATACAACGACAAAATGAAAGTTGGATGGTTTCTCCACACACCTTTTCCTTCCTCAGAAATTCATAGAACTCTACCATCCAGATCAGAGCTATTGAGATCTGTACTTGCTGCTGACCTGGTGGGGTAAGTATTCACACATCTCCAACATGATGTTTTTTTCATCCATACCAATCAAAGACAGTGTCAAACGATTTACAACAACTTACACACTGAGTTAGACCCCTTTGACATCTCCAATATGATGTTGATCATAATAGTACATTCACAAGGTAAAGTCACTTCAATAAATAGGCACCAATAACATGCATTTAGAATAAACAATTTCTATTCAACAGATATAGGTGCACAAATTGTGATAAGTTCATAAGTCTATTCTAAATTTATCTTCTTGTTATCAAATGCACTATTTAGTCAAAAACATCAAGTGGTACGTATGTTGCCATGATATTTTTAGAACTACAAACATTTTATCTAATGTTGTGATTTTATTATTTTCCTAGATTCCACACTTATGATTATGCAAGGCATTTTGTTAGTGCTTGTACTCGTATTCTTGGGATAGAGGGTACACCTGAAGGAGTAGAAGATCAGGGGAAGCTAACCCGTGTGGCTGCGGTATATCTTCATATATTCTTATCACTTCTTATTCTATGCATCTAAATCTGAGAGCAAAACTAGAATGTCATCTTTTGTGTTGAATGTTCATCAGCCATAAATAGTTTTAACAATGAGTATGCACTCTTTGATTTTCTCATGATGGAAATGTTTTGTTTTTTGGGAGTGTGAAACTTCAGTTTCCTATTGGGATTGACTCTGAAAGATTTATTCAAGCCATTGAACTCCCTGAAGTCCAGGATCGCATGAAAGAACTGAAAGAAAGATTTGCAGGCCGAAAGGTAAGGGCCATAGTATATACATGCCAAAGTTCCAAGTTCAGTAGTTTGAGAAGTTGATATTATTCCTTGGTTTCTTGTTTCTGTTCTACATCTTCCAGTCTTCAAAAATGTGAAACATTTGAATCAGTTTATGTTTCTTATCAAATGGGCAGGTAATGTTAGGGGTTGATCGTCTTGATATGATAAAGGGAATTCCTCAGAAGATCTTGGCATTTGAGAAGTTCCTTGAGGAGAATTCACACTGGCGTGATAAAGTTGTCTTGCTTCAGATTGCTGTGCCTACAAGGATAGATGTTCCTGACTGTATGTTATTTCTTTAGGCATGTTAATTATCACTTGAAGCATTTTTTTTATCTATTGATTGAGACTCTTTGGTTGTTTTGTTTGTCATCTTATTTTAGTTAATGTCTTCTTTCATGGCTGAAATTGTTTGTCCTTCAAATTCAATAATGCATGCTATGTCTATGATTTTTAAATTTTACATGTGTGCTCTCAGAACAGTGAACATTAGAGTTTCTTTAAGAAAATGGAAAATATTTAGGTTAAACTGCCAATTCGCCCTCTGAAAATTGACCGATTCTCCAAAGATTTTGATATCAACAAGTTCTTCAAATGTAAAAAGTTACATGAAGTAGTCCGTAATATTATGCTAAGTAAGTAGGTTGACAAAAGACCATTAGATGAACCAACTACAAAGACCAATATGGATTCAACTTCCAAAGGTTGAGGCATGCATTTCCCCAATCTCACATCCAAACATTTTGATATACTAGTGGGAAGAGTGTAATTTGCTATCAAAAACAACTGATGGACTAGAAACAATCCCCCTATAAATCATCTTAAGTTGAGGAAAACATTTCTTAAATGACATGACTTTCCTTGGTCATTTTTTTTATGTGAATCAATCATACCTTGTAACCAATAAATGCGAATCAGTCCCATTTGAAATTGAGGTCATTGAAATGAATTTTGTCTCTCCCAACAAACCTTTTTTTTTTCATATACACAGTCAATAATCAAATCCTAGTCGGCATGCTTTAGGGATCCATCTATTTGTCAACCATGTTGGGCTTTGTTTCTTGATTATCTTTTAATTCTTAACAACTGGTTGCAAATTTCCTATTTTTCATCAAATTTTAATAATTCAGAATTTTATATTTATGAATTTCAATTTACCTTTTATTTTCCTTTCTTTTTTTTCTTGTAATTTCTTTTTTATTCTATATTAGTTATGACAGTTTTGACTTAATGCTTTGACAGATCAAAAGCTAACAAGCCAAGTGCATGAGATTGTAGGACGCATCAATGGAAGATTTGGAACACTTACAGCTGTGCCAATACATCATCTGGTTGGTGTTTTAAGCATTTACTCATGGTTGTAGAAATAAATGTATTACTTGCTAGTTATTTTTCTTTTAACGATTCAAGTATCATATGTTTGAATCTATTAGTTGAAATGCCATTGAAAACACAATTTCTCATAAGTAGTGCACTGTATATGAGCTGATCCCCTTTACAGAACTCTCTAAAGTCATCACATAAGTAGTACACATGTTTCAGAAGATGTGACAAATGAAGTGAAGTCATTACAAAAAAAAAAAGACAAATGAAGTGAAAGAGAAGACATTTCTTACTATTATTCAGCTGACTATGCGATGATTTCTGAACCAACTCTTTCTATGGTTACAGGATCGATCCCTTGACTTCCATGCATTATGTGCACTCTATGCTGTAACTGGTACTCATTTTCTGCCATAACATACAAGACTTAGTCCATGTTGTTCTCAATTGTTAAGTGATAATAATTTTTATATTCAACCAATATTATATATTTTGCTAACGATTGGATTGGTGAAAGAACCTAGTTGTAGAACATCATTTTGCAAACTCATTCTCATTTCTTTTGGCGATTGATGATGGATTTCATGTTTCTTACTCTGCTACTTCTTTTAATACATCAAGAAATGAATAATTGATGTACAGCAACTGAAAGTTGTTTCTTTGTATTCACATTTCAAATATACTTCCTGTTATTCAAATGTGTGTTGTTGTTCTTCTTCTTATTATTGTTGTCGTCATTGTCATTGTCATCATCAACATCCAAGGTTTGACCTTATCAATTCCAGGGTATCAGAAAATGGCGACATATCCAGCATATCTGTTTTGTAGTATATTATAAAATCCATCTTAAGTAGATTTATTGAACTAATTTCAGCACCCATGATATGCATCAGTCTGACTTACATCTTGTTTAGATGTAGCACTTGTTACATCTCTAAGGGATGGAATGAATCTTGTCAGCTATGAATTTGTAGCATGTCAAGCATCCAAGAAGGGGGTACTCATTTTAAGTGAGGTAATTCAGTTCTTTAATGTTCTTATTTTTTTCTTTTTGCTCCATCCTTTGGATACTCTTAATGTTCATTGCTCTCCACATTTTACAAAGCAGTACTTTGTGTTTTACTAAGATCATTATTACTTCATTTGATTCTGCCATTAAGCATGGTAATTGTTAGGGTATTTGTAGGCTAAGTGCAGTAGTGCAGTAGTGCAGTTTGGCTCTTCATAAAACAAACGTATTGCCATTGAACGAACAAGACTTTCCTCAATATAACTAGGTCTAGCTTGTCGGGTCCTAAGAATTAAAGACTAATTTAAGTTTCCTTTATTCATCTACAATACCGCACATCTTAGGTTTTTATTTTATTTATTTTAAAGGGTTTGCATGCAAGTGGTTTTGAAGGTTTTTCCTTGTCTCAAGCTCAAAGCTTGGTTTGTTGAAACAAAACTAACCAAGCTAAGCAGAGAAGCTCATGCTTAATACTCCAACATTTTTCCTATAGTTTCTTTCCATGTACATACATGCATGAGTATTAATACAGAAATAAAAACTGGAATACTTGTAATGAAGTAACAGATAGAAAAAGGATTGGCTTGATACTTGGCTTCTAGTTCAAGACTTTAGTAGGATCAAATAGTAGAATATATCCTCTATAAGTTAATGTTTGTCTGGAATTATCATTTTGTGGAAAAGATACACAAATTCGTGTCTCCAACTATTTTATTATAACATGATTAACTCCTAAGATGACTAGGCGACTGAGCTTTCAGTATCATTCAAATAATTTTGAATTCTTTTTTTGGTATCAGTTTGCAGGTGCAGCACAGTCTCTTGGTGCTGGTGCTATCTTGGTAAATCCATGGAACATCACAGAGGTTGCTGCTTCTATTTGTTATGCTTTGGATATGCCAGCTGATGAAAGAGAAAAACGGCATCAGTTTAATTTCAAGCATGTGACTACTCACACATCACAAGAATGGGCTGCAACTTTTGTGAGGTTTTAATCCTATAACAATAGTTGCATCTTGTTTTTCTTGAATCAATTTTGTTCCTTATTTTATTTTTCTTTGTAAATCCACCATCCTACCAGCAATAGGAAGGGACAAGGTGAATAGTTACTGTTGGAAGTCCCATATCGCTTGTCTTATGATATTTCGCATGACTTAAATACCTGTTGGGCAACTCCAACCTTGCCAATTGGTTTTGGGATGGAACCTGTACCGGGCTTCGTTGGAGGGGGCGTGTTGGAAGTCTCACATCACCTGCCTCATGATATTTCACATGGCTTAAATACCTGTTGAGCAACTCCAACCACCCCCTCACGCTCAGGAATGGAGCAACGCGGATGAATACGGGTGGCCTGTGGATCTTATAGAACACCCCCACACTCAGGAATAAGAGCGTGGACAACATGGGTGACCCAACAACGGATCTAGGATAGGCTCTAATACCATCTTAAATTTGGGTATTAGGCCTAACTTAATCCTAAAAATTAGCTCATAGGATGAGGTTTACCCTCCACCTTATATACTTTTGATTGGCCATATCTCTAGTCAATGTGGAACTTTTAACAATTACTGACAAGTGACAACAACTTGGTTCCTTGAGCCTGCTAATAGCCTATTTTCCATTACATTATTTTGATAAGGACTGTGACCTGCTCTAGCATGACAGTAAAAGCTGAAATTACATGTTTTATTAAGATATGCATGTACAATATCATCCTATGTGTTTATGTAAAAGTTGACAGACCAAAGATTTTACTAGCTTCTATGTTTCATTTTAGATGAGTAGTTGATTGAATATGTAGTTGATCAAATAGTGTCGACAGGAAAATGGAGAAAATGGAAATTTTTCCTTAGAAATGACTGTATTGGTTGGTCTATCGCTCTAGATTTTGACTTGACCTGACCTTCTATGATGTTCAATGCCATGCAGTGAACTGAATGATACCATTGTTGAAGCTCAGCTTAGGACAAGACAAGTTCCTCCTTTACTTCCCAACAAACTGGCAGTTGATTGTTACTCAAAATCCAATAACCGGTTAATCATATTGGTACGCGTTTATATCACCAAACACTAAATAAAGGGCTGTTCCAAATTATTCACCCTATTTTGTGCAATAGGTATTATCATGCTTACATTTGTAAATAGAAACCAACTTGACTCTACAAATACAAGTGCACCACACATGTTATAGAGATACACACATGACATAAGGACTGGTGTGTATCCACATACTTTTTTGTGAATGAGTGAGAAGCTTCACCTTCTCAGTTCTCACCAATATTATTTACATATATATATATATATATATATATATATATATGTGTGTGTATGTATGTATGTATGTATATGTATATAGTTCCTTGTCCCTGACAAAATGCCATTTTTTTGACCAACTGCACTGCAGGGTTTCAATGCCACTTTGACTGAGCCAGTGGATGCCCTTGGAAGGGGTGGTCAAATCAGAGAACTGGAACTTAAATTGCACCCAAATCTGAAGGAACCTTTAAAGAAATTATCTAACGATCCAAAGACAACAATAGTTGTCCTGAGTGGGAGTGATCGAGCTGTCCTGGACAAAGTAAAAGTTCATGAGTTTTGTTTTGTTTTCAGCCACATTTGCTTTTGGACTAACAACTACTTTGTACAGAACTTCAGTGGATACAATATGTGGTTGGCAGCAGAAAATGGGATGTTTTTGCGACTTACTTCGAGTGAGTGGATGACAACCATGCCTGAAAATTTGAACATGGATTGGGTTGATAGTGTGAAGGTAGATTGGCTACATGAATACAAGTGTTTCTTCTATTAAGTTCCTTTGATTTCATGTCTGAACCTTTGCATGTTAAAAATTTTCAGCATGTTTTTGAGTATTTCACTGAAAGAACACCACGGTCTCATTTTGAGCTTCGTGAGACATCAGTTGTATGGAACTACAAGTATGCAGGTATATGACAATATTCTCTAAACATCTTCCATTTTTTTGGTAACCAAAAGTTTAGATGAGTTGGGTCTTGGAGGCTCACCAACAAACCATCTTCCACTTTGCTTTTCAAACTACTTATTTTGAGAAAACTTCAAATTAGTCCTCAAGATTATATGAATCATGCATTTTAGTCTTTGAAATTTTAAAACCTTAAAAGTAATCCCTAATGTTGTAAAATGACCTTCACTTTAGTCTTTTTTAATGTGAAATGATGGTGAAAAATAATATACAAAGGACAATGAATGTTGTTTTTGCAATATCAAGGATTATTTTAGGATTTTTAAAATTTTAAGGACTAAAGTGTATAACTCTTACAATCTCAAGGAATAACTTAATGAGTTACCCTATTTATTTTCTTCTACAAAGATATTTGCATTGACATACACATCATCTCTCTACCCCTCTCAAGCAAAGTGAGAGATTTTTATGGTAAATTGTTAATTTGTGACTGTTAATATTAGATGTTGAGTTTGGAAGGCTTCAAGCAAGGGATATGCTTCAGCATCTGTGGACAGGACCGATATCAAATGCATCTCTTGATGTTGTCCAAGGTGGTCGATCTGTTGAGGTCCGAGCAGTTGGCGTGTCGAAGGTAAAAGCAATTTCGTTGGGCTAGTATAGTCTCTACTCTCTCCTCTAGGCTTTTCTGTTCGGAACCTTTATTTCTTCTTTGTGCTAGGACCTGACACTTTTTGTCTTCCTAATTGGTATTTTGATATAGGGAGCAGCTATTGACCGTATCCTGGGAGAGATAGTTCACAACAAAGGCATGAGCGCACCTATTGATCATGTCCTATGCATTGGACATTTTCTAGCAAAGGTGCCCTTTATTTGATTTTTCTATTTTTAGTTGTGTCTTTGTATTGTTATTTGTTAGAGCCCTTAAGCTGCATACATAGCACTAAAAATGACTATTGTTTTGCCTTATGACAATTTGGTAGCTGTGCTAAGAACACAACAGTTCCTGTAATCCATGATTGTAAAGATTAGGATGGAAATCTCTAATGGAATGTTGATTTTAGATTGATCTAAATCAGAACGTCATGTCTAAGCCTTTACAGATCCTTTTAAAATGATTAAGGCAAATGATGGATGGTTCACAAATTTATTGCTTGAGATAAACTGTTTCAGGATGAAGATGTCTATAAATTTTTTGAGCCAGAGCTCCCTTCAGAATCTTCAATAACAGCAGCCCCCATACTATCCAAATCCAAGTCTCACAGACCATCATCAGTGCCAAAATTCAGCAAAACTGGGTCCAAAATACCTTACTACAAGAAACAAAGGTCATTGTCAAACATAGAAATTGATCGTGCAAGTGGTAATCCTTGGAGACCAATATATCATCAGGGTGATAGACTATCATCACTACGTAAGGGTTCCTCGGTGCTTGATCTAAAAGGTGATAATTACTTCTCTTGTGCTGTTGGAAGAAAAAGATCAAGTGCTCGCTACCTTCTTAAATCCTCAGATGATGTTGTCAACCTCTTACGTGACCTGGCAGATCATTCTTCATCACCAGAAACTTAACTCGTGTGCTCTTCTTTCATGTTAACTATGTGAAAGAAAGTTTTGGAAGGTCTTCTGTTGTCTAATTGTTTTTTTTTTTCTTGGTAATTGTCTATTGATGATGTCAATTAATTTTGCATGCAGTACTGCAGATATTTTGTTGCTACAAGCTAGGCATAACCTTACTAATATTTAGGATGCGGTAACCTTGGCAATAAACAAGAGCTTATGATCACTTGGATGCAGAAGCTGGCAACATAGTTTCTCACAAATTCTAGCTCCAAATTTTACTTGTCTAGATGTTTGTTTTATCTTGTTTGTATGGTTAGAAAAAAAAAATCTAAGAAAAATAGTTGAAAAAGGAAAATTTGTGTTTGTTTGGTCTAATGAAAAATCACGAGAAAAGAAAATCTAGTTTTCCTACTTAATTCTTTAGCATGTACAGTGAGATGAGATTACATATATGCTCTTAAAAAATTTGAAATTGACTTAGGTTACTCGGCTATTTAGTTCATTACTCAATCAGTTAAACTAGACAATTCAATAAGTAATTTCATATTAGTTAAGATATCATTAATCACTCTCCGAAAATAATTTTTAAAGATAACTTTCATTATATATAATGAATTAAATATTTTTATTTAATCCCTCACCATCATCGTCAAGTTTAATTTAGCTCCAAATGGAATATTTTTTACTTCCTTTTTTTTTTAACCCTACATGGGACGTATATGCACAAACTTTCTGCATCGTTAACTAAAGGGGAGCCTTATACCAATAGTTTGTCAATGTAACTTATTGACAACAAAAATTGCCTTTTTTTGGAAATTAAGAATTGACCCTTTTTTTTGGCATTTGAAAATTGACTTTACGTCTTCCAAATTTCAAAGACACATCAATCATCAGCGAGAGAACCCTTTGCAGATTTTTCTTGCAATCAGTTTTGAAAAAAAAAATCTAACTCTAGCAATTGTTTTTTCTATTTTATCATCTAATCAATTTAATTCTAAATCCATACAAGATCCAATTTTAAATCAGTTTTCAGATGGTTTATTATAATAATAAATAAATTATATTTTACCTCATAATTTTTTTAATATAAAATACTATGTCTATAAACAAAAAATGAGATAAAAATTTAAATGAATTTAGAACAACTTTACACGTGTGCAAGATAATATATAATTTAGAAAATAATATGGAAAAAACAAATTAATATTATAATATCTCAGACATGTATACAAACACGGTGCTGTGCTAATTTCATGGGAAAAAATCATATATATGCACATATATTCATTTTCAATTGGATCTACTTTGAAAATTTAATTCCAAGTTCAATCTAATTCTTAGGAAATTTGCTTTTCAATGTTTCTACTTAGGTTTTGCAAATTGCATTAGATGGATCGGTTTATCAAGTTGTACACACATGAGCATCAATGATACTAAACCCAACAATCCATCAAAAGGAGGCAACCATGTGGCATGATTTGTTAGATGAAAGAAAAAACAAACAGAAAATTGAAGTTTCTACTCTTCAATTGATATCAATAAATGAGAATACAAGACAAGGGAACATACACTTAGTCAAGGAGATACAAATAGTTAGAAAAATGGCCACCTAACCAATGCTTCCTCTGTTTAATAAGGCACCTGAACCCTTGCTGTGGTATAAAATGTCGAAAACAATATCATTAATGACCAAGAATAACGAATACAATTTACACCTTCCATAGAAAAATTAACTCAATGCGGGCCCATGCTAGGGAAGAATGGTGATCAAAGGATGACATAAACCTCAATCAAGTAAAGTTCTGCTTAAACAACCTGAATTAATTCCCAGGAGCTATTCTGTTAGTCTTTGCTTCTTTTGGGCTCATAAGCATATTGACTGAAGTCCACAGTTTTAGGCCTGTGAATTATGAAAAGCAGGTATATATATGGTCACAGATCATGATGTTGATACAAAGTCCAAGGGAAGGGACAATGAATTCCAGTTGGTAAGAAATACATTACCTACTACAAGTGTTTTGAACGTCTTTCAGAGGAGCACGGAGACCACTGACACGCGAGCCAGAAGTGTATCTAAAGGATGATATTATAGAGACAAATCTGTCCATAGACTTCTCAGCTATTTCTGAATAATGTCCTAGATGGGATATGTTTGTCCCAAATTTTTCTTCAGCATTTTTCTCTGTAAATGGTCCCTCAACGTTGTGATCACGGTAAGCTAAATTCAAGAAACAACAAAATTCAGAGATACTTCCTTTAATGATTATTCAAAAACATGTACATGCTAATATGCTTATAAACTACTTAAATATTTGACACAATCTGAACTGCTACAAAATACAAAATGTCAAAACAAGCATATACAATTATACATCAATAATATCCCTGCCTCTCTTCAAGGGGCTGTTGAAGTCAACTTCATGGCAGACTTCTCAGGTTAGCCAGAGTAAAACATATAAGGAATAGGAAACTGAGAGTTTACTCCATGTTACCCCCATCAAAGAGTGGTATGTTGTTTGTATATTCAATTATCTATGAATTTCATTTCAGCAACAAATATCATTCTTATGGCTGAGCTTTTTGGTAATTAATCTCCATTTCTTCTCTATTGAGCACGTCTTCCATAATTTTCCCTTCCCACAAAAATCATCATTTTTCTTCCATGAATATCATTCTTAAGCGTTAATAGTAACACCAAAAAATCATCTCTTACTTTTCCAACTTGGACAAATTCATAAGCCTGCACTTTATTCTGCTACAGTGTTTAATTAGTTTGTACATTAAAGATAATCTACTACTTAGAATCAATGAGTTTTGCATTATCAGTAAAAGTCAAATTGCTACAAAAATTAAACTGGGTGAAATTTATGAATTAAGAATTAGTCCATTAGTATGCAAAAAAAAAACTTAAATTTTAGATGTTAAGCTTAACTCAATCCTAAAAACTAGCTCATAGGATGAGGGTTACCTTACCTTTTATACTGTTAATTGATCATATCTTTATTCAACGTGGAACTTTCAACACACCTTCTCACAACAGCCTAATAGTGAATTTAGGATAGGCTCTAATACCCTTTTAAGTTTTGGATATTGGGCGTAACTCAATCATAAAAGCTAGTTCATAGAATGGGGATTACCCTCATCTTACATACTATTAATTGGTCATATGTCTAGTCAATATGGAATTTTCAACAAAAGCTCCTATTGGAGTCACAAAGCCGGTCATAAAAGATGACAATGCAGCAATAAACAGTGGTAGCCACAATGACAGCATGTAAAATGACAATAAAAACAAAGAACATAATTGGTGGAATAGCAAGATAATTAATCTTTAATATTAGTTATTTTACTTGTGAAGGTGAAAGCACAACTGCTAACAAATAACTTATACTTCTGAAGGTAAAAGTTAAAACCCACTAATACATCTTTGGATTGATTAATACCATTAGGAGAAGTAGGATGTATTTGCCTGGGCTGCAAATTTTCCTGGAGAAATTCAAATCATCAGCACACGAGTCAGGAGAAATTGCAAAAGGACACAAAAGGTTCAAAGTGAAAAAAAAAACTCACTATTTGATTATTGTCATTAGGGGAGATCTTCCTTTTCAAGTCTTTATTCTTCAAGTGGTTGTTATATAAATCGGTGTCAGATATGACACTTTTTCTCTTCTCACTAACAATGCTAGCGGGCAGGCAATGTTGTTTCTGGTCACACACATTCTTTTCTACGTGCTTGTGCTGGAAATAAGGACTCCTTACAATTACCTTTCTTGTTTCCTCTCTGGTTTTCCCTTCAACTTTGTCTTGGATATTTGTGCACTCATCCTCCTTATGCAACCCCAGACAAGGTTTATGAATTGGCTGGCTGGGCTGTCGCAGTATTGTGTGTTCAGGGCTTTTCTTCTTCTCACCCATTATAGACACTTATTCATGAAAACAATGAAATGAGGCATCAAATAAAATATGTAAAGGCATATAAATTACAGCTTCCCATCCAAAGCAAATCAGCAGATTTCTTACCATGAGACGGAGACTCTGTAAAGTCAGAAATCTTTGTGGCAAAACTGTATTCAATCTAAAGAAAGAAAGAATATGTTAAAAACATACGTAAAGGTTCAACTACCAAGAGTTTCCACTGTTCAGGAAACTTACAAAGCTATTAGGAGGAGAGCCACTGTCCAAATTCTTGGAGTCGTCTATGGATGCAGCAGAATTCTTTGTTTCACTAACAGCGGCTTCTAAAGTCTCATGTTCCAGTGAACTAACCGAAGAGGAATCCAGTGTACTTTGACTCGCAATAGTAGGTGAAATCCGGGGTGCTCTGAATTTCCTTTTTGCTTCAAGAGATGCAAAACCTTTTATGGCTAAGGAAAAATGGCTTTAAGGACTAGGAGGGATAGAAGAAAGGCAGCTAGCTACAAGTGGCAGCACATTGTAAAGAAATGTTTGAGCTTAAATGCCACCATAGTTCATTGTGTCAACTTGATTGTTTTCCATAAGCATTTTAATTCAAAGAAAATTGGAAGATAGAGCACCAACAGCATTAGGCAGTATCCCAGTGAACCATGGAGTGCAGCCCTGCATTCCTCCCACTTTTCTGGTGAAAGAGAGGGGATCAAGACCCCAAAATAACTTGGCTTAAATTACGTAAATGTTACACAAATCAGCTAAAAATTATAAAGATATGCAGGTAGGAACAGAATATGCATAAACAATCAAATCCTCATCGAAACTTTAGCTAGCTTTTGCCAAAACATCCAGTGATATTTCCCTAAACTGACTGAAACCAATTGAAGAATAATGCTTCATAGGATACAAAAATACTTTGTCAAGAGGTTCTTCTGTACAGGTAAATCAATCATTTTCTTTGCACCTCCAGAAGGAGCTTTGAATTGACTAGTTCCCGCAATTGCCAATCTGGCTGTAAGATTCTCTCCCTGTCATTTTAAAGTAAATAGATTTCAGCCAGCAGTACAACCATATGAACAAGAAGGCTATAAAAATTTGTGGGAACATACATTCATGCCTAATGCTTACCTTGCTATTTTAACATGTATTTAAGCATTTAGCCTTAAGTTTCATTTGACTTCTATAGCATATATCCAAATGATAGAGCTAGACTTTCTATTCGGGTGACCAATAAGTAAAATTAAAAAAAATACTTGTTCTGTCTTTAGCTATTGCAAAATTTTATATGTACAGCAATAATCACTTCATATGAATAGGGTTCCAATAATCACTTTATACGTTCAAGGTTCCTGTAGCCATTTTGTAAGTAGAGTAATTTTATTTTTGCATGTAAGGTGTCAGCTAAAACAAGTAAAGCTTCAGAATTTTACGAGTGCTACAAGTAGTAAGCTCCATTGATTATAGACATAAACTGTAGAAAAAGATAAAGAAAGTGAAATTGTACCTCAAATGGCATTTTGGTAATTGGATCAACATCCCCTTTGGCTATTCCTTGTGCAATATCTTTTGGCATGGGTGTATCCCAGGTTAAGGCATGATTTCAAGAAAGATCTCAGATAATTGAACAAAATGGAGCAGTTAAATCTAATAAAATGGATAAAAGAACATAAAAAAAGGAAGGATATGGGCCTAAAAAGTCTAACTCATCACCAATATCATCGGATATATTACATAAATGGACAACATTTTCAGTAATTGGATCATAAACCCGTTGATATTGGAAAGTATGTATAGCCTTCTTGAATGACTCTTCATAAGAGGGAGGCACCGAAACTCCACTATATCTCAAGTGCTTAAGAACCTGATACATTGCAATTGGCATTACGGTTATGACAATTACATATAGAACTTACCTACAAGAATTAAAGGACATTTCTTGTTCCTATTTTAAAAACCAAGTTACCATGCCAACAACGCATATAGACATAGGCTTGACTGCCTGAGTGGGTTTAAACAGGGAAAATGAATGATTATAGTTAAATGAATATGTTTGTTAGTTTTTAGGCTTAGATATGTTTTTAGTCTCTATAAAATAAGGGTCTTTTAGTTTTGGTCCCTATACATCTTTTTTTTCTTTTACATCCCTCTTATATTCTTATATTGAATCCTTTGTTTTTAACCACTACTTTGAATTCATTAATTGTTTATATGAGTAACTAAACTACCCATGAGCTTGTCTAGATGATTCTAAGTAACATGTCCAATTGACTATTAATACGAAGTTAAAATACAATTTTTAGCTATTAAAGTTGCTTTCAAAATTGTGAAAAAATAAAATTGTTAAGGTTTTATTAGTGAATAAAATGTGTATTTTAACTCATTAAAGTCACATGTTAATAATTAGTTAGACATGTCAAAACTATCTAAACAAGCTAGCATGTAATTTAGTCACTCATGTCAACAAAATGTTCAATATTAGAGGATGTAAAAGAAAAGAAATATTTTATTGGGACCAAACACATATTTAAGTCTAGCTTTTATTTTCCTGAACAATCATGCTTGTCAAGTGTATCAACTGCACTTACCTTGTCATAACTTCTAAATTTCTTAATGCTTGCATGGGCTCTTTTGAGACCCATACCTGGCAAGGACTGAAGATAGTCACAGCCACTCAAAATACACATTTCAAGAAGCATTTGTCTGTTGAACCCTTCAAAACCAAGCTCCTTATTCTTTTGAAGCATGAAATACTGAAACTGAACCCCTTGACCAAATTTGTCCATTTTAAAGATAATCTAAATTTGCAATGAAGAAACAAGCCATTCAAAGTCTAGTGAGTATATCGAAGTATGAAAATATACATTGGTAATACAGATAACATGAGACATTTGAATGTTGATTTAAGCCTGATCAACTCACTCTCGGGCAACCAAATGGTATAAGATCAGAGTCTTCAGTTATAACTGCATCAACTTGCCCACTAATTGCCAAGAATGTCATCTGAGCATCTGCCTCATAAGGAGCAACAATATATTGCACATTCTCCTGCTTCAATACCTTCCACAAGAAAAGCTTTAACATTTAGGAGATGTAATGTAATTAATTATTGTATTGAATATATCCAAATGAAATACAATATGCGTGCACACTTCACAACAACCAGTCCAACTCTAACATACTGAACTCCTTTCTACCTGAATTAGTTCACGTGCAACCAGAGGTGAAATATCAACTGCTTTTTGGTAGCACTCAAATGCAGCAGCAGAATTTCCATCTGACTCGTGCTCAACTGCACGCGCAAAATTTTCCTTTCTAATCCTGCATTCATAGCATTAAAAATACTTGTTTCATTGGCAAGAGTGCAACTTAAAGATCATGGGATTTTAAGGTTATTAAGCCTGCCTAGAAATCAAAGTACTCTAATTGAGTAACCTTGTAGCAAAGCTCATATAATCCTAACCCCTTCCTATTCTTCAATACTTTATTTTTATTTTTATTTCAGGCCCCATGAAAAGATGTTATTTTAATGGGCATCAGAGAAAGAATGGGTCTCCAATGTCTTAGTTTGAAAATATCATATTGTTGATCAATTCCACTACTAAATCAGCGGGAGCATTCCATGTCTAAATATTAGATGACAAACTGCTAAGGAAATGAACGCAGCATTTAAAACACAGCAGAAAAACTGATTCGTTCAAGTTCATAAACATGACACTGATGCTATTTTCAACATACTTTGCTTGAGCATAAGAATATCATGTACACATGAACACAAACATGAAGACAGCTTAAGGAAGTCATTGTCAAAATTGTCAGCTAATCCCATTTAGGAGAATAGACCTACATGCAGAACCAATGTGCAGAGAAGAAGTGAAAGCCCACAGAAGGAGCAACTCATGTCATTGTAAATTGGTGTTAATCCTTCGTTGAGGTTACATTTGATTAAATAACTTAATTAAGTGCTTATTAAAAAGGCACTTATCACATAAAGGCTTGAATCATAAATTTGACCAAGAAACTCATTGGAATAATCTAAACGGATGTTATTTTGATACACTGCACCAAGAAGCTTGTTGAAATAAGAGCTGGTAGGAGTTATAAATTATTTTCATGAGCTTGAATTAGTTGTACACAGGTTGTTCCAAGCACTCCCTAAATAGGGAGATGGTTCTTGATGCAATTAGATTTGATATTGGATAACTCACATATAAAATATTTTAAAATATCCGTCAATGCATACCCATAACAATTGTCACTCAATTCAAAAAGAGGTGGGAATTAATTTTGTTTCCGGCATAATGCTTAAAAAACATAAATTGAGAAAAACAAAGCAAATTACAACGTTGTAAAGACACATATATAGAGCACCTGGCACGCTTGTTCTCTTGTTCACTCTTCATAGGTAGAAGGCCCCCATCAAATACTAAAATAGGCTTAACACCGAAATGGCGCAACAGATTCACTCTGTGCATGCAATACTCAATGTGCCTAAAAACAATCCATGAATTCAATTCAATCCCATTTCAAATAGGGGGCAAAAAAACAATTTTTTACAAGCTGGTTTCCTCCAAATAAAAAATCTGAGAGAAACCCATCAAAGCAATGGTGAAAAGAACGGTAAAAGGATGTTACCTGGTGGTGGGTATGCCTTTGCAGAGATCGGTGCTGCAACACAAGGCACCTTTGTGGAGCCAGGAATAGGTGTCTACCGCTACAGAACAACCCTTCAAGTCCTTGATGTGGATTGGGACCATAATCGATTTCAATAGCGGTAAAAGACCCTGAATCCCCATTGTTTTTTATCCCTTTTGGAGATTGTGCCCTATACTACATTACATTTCATATATACTTACTTACACGGAGTTGCTGGAAAATTATTAGGCGGGAAACCTTCTTTTCGGCCACTGCAATGGGAAGGTTTTAACATTAACAACATGCTTGCTTTCTTTCTTTTTTTTTAACCAACATGTTTTCTAAACGTTGCTCTTATTTTATTCGAAATATATTTCGATAAATAATTGTCTATTTTTTAATTTTTTTACCAAAAATAAACATTAAGTGCCCTTTCAAGAAAAAATTATACTAAATATCAACTTATATGTACATGTAGTAATTAATATATATATATATATATATATATATATATATATATATATATATATATATATATGTATATGTAGAACAAATAAAGTGGTTTAATAAGCTTGATAGAGAAAGTGTGTTTAGATGTAGAATTTAATTTAAAGTTTGTGAAATAAGTTTTTTTATATGAGAATATACTATAAGTTTTATCATAAAACTTATTAAAATAAGACTACGATACCTTTTTAGCCTAGGGTTTAGGAAAAAAAACCTTTAAAAAGTCCTACATTTTTTGCCCTTAAAAAATTTTAAGGTTTACATAATTAAGAAAACATTAGGCTTGGTTGTTAACTGATGAGGTGATTAACGTCTGTGTCACATAGTTGACATGTGCAATTTTTTTAAAAATAAAAATTAAACATTCCACATCATTATTTACAATAATTTTCTTAAAATATTATTTTTTCTCTCTTTCGTCTTCCTCATCATTTCCCTCATTTTCTCTTTATGAATCCTTAACCAAATCACCCTCTACAAAATCATGGAAACATGCGGACACCTAAGAGTGAGAGGGCATGGCTCCTATCATGTTCTCTTCCTGATCCGGTCTGGATACCGGCCATAATTGGTGACGTCAGCATGAATGTTTAGAGGGGCGACCGGTATCGCAGGGCAGTATTTTCACACCGGTATCCGGTCTCATACGTTTCCGCTCTCACCTATCCGGATACTTCATTCGTCCTCACTCCCCCGTCCCATATAACTATTTGCCACAGTGTCACAATGAGATAAGGGGGGTTATAACTTATCAGCATGGATACTCTGCACAGCGGAATGTGTCAATGTCACTCGCAGAAAGGAGTAGGTACGATTGCAGACGTGATGTACGGAAAAGGTGATTATCCTCCATCCCTGTGTCAGAATCGTACACTGATAATTGACCTACCCTCTGCCACACTCTGAATACTGAGCCACTCTGATTGACACTCTATACACGTTATCAGAACCTATAGGCCCACCTGCATCCAACGATTCATTTTCCACGTCCGACTATAAATAGCACATTCCAATACACATGCAAGGTGACGTTGTTCCAACTCTCATCTTGCTATTACACTACTTGAGTATTCACTGAGTTCTTATACACTCTTCTAACTTGAGCGTCGGAGAATCTTCGCAGGTGGCACCACATTTCGCCCACTCCAACGTGAAACTCTGGTGCGAAGGATCTCCAGGACAACAAGACCGGTTTCTCCCACTGAGAGACCGGATTACAATACCGGATACCCACTGTACCGGTGTACAAACACTAAAATACATATTCTTTTGTGGTTGGTCCCACACCGGATCCTAGACCCCGATCCAGACCAGTTCATTGGCACGCCCAATGGGACATGATAGAGTTATTCACACTTTTCACAGAAGTTTGGTAGTTCAGGATGGAAGGTGATGGACGCGATTTTGTTGATGGTCACGTGAAGGATATGACCCATCAGCAAACTGGGAGGAGACTCGTTTTCGAATCTCCTGTAACCAACACGAGGAGGATGGTACCTATACCAACCCCTGACCCTCAGGACGAAGTTATAAGGCAGCTCAGGGAGGAGTTGATGGAGCTGAGAAGGGAGAAGAGAGGAGCCGGGGACAGAGTGATGTCTCAAGCAGAAGATGCTCATCATGCATCCGCGAAGGAAAAGTCCACGACCCTCCAGTACTCGAAGATCCCTACGTACGAGGAGAGGGAACAGACTCAGGACTCTGGTGATAGAGTCAGCATCAGGAGGAAGGAGCAGGCAGTGGTGACTTCTGGGGCATATAGACTTAGTGTTCCTTTCTCGAGGAGACTCATGAGTGTCGTTATCCCCAAACACCTGCAGACAACTCAACCACTTTCAATCGGAAAGTATAATGGAGAGACTGATCCCACCAAGCACCGTGTATGAGGCCATGTATCTGGGAGCTGATGAGGATGTCATGTGTAGAATGTTCCCGAGAACACTGATGGAAGAGGCTCTTAGTTGGTTCAAGAGCTTACCATCAGGGTCTATAGATTCCTGGGAAGAGATGGCAGCTGCTTTCGAGAGCCATTTTGTTATTTCCAGGGATATTCCAAGGACTTCTCACACCTTGGCCCAGATAAGACAGGGAGAGAATAAAACTCTTAAGGAGTTTTTGAAGAGATTCTACAAGGAAGCTGTGTTGGTCCCTAACCTCACAGAGGCTATACAGCTCCATATCGTGGTTGAGGCCTTGCAACGTGGTTCTGCTTTTTCCCTATCTTTGGCGAAAAGCCCTCCAACGACCTTCGAGGAGTTCCGAAGGAAAGCTTTAAAGTATGTTGGCATAGAGATGCACTTAGAAGCTACTGCAGCCAGAGTGAAGTCACCAGCACCCTCACATCTACCGTGGAGAGATAAGGTGAGGGTAAGGCCAGAGAAGCATGCCCCGAGGGATAATTTCATGAACACTCGACCTCAGCAGCGAGACAGACGCGTCTTCGCTTTTAGTAACTACGCCCCGCTGAACTCCAAGCATTCCCAAATCCTGAGGGAGGTTGGCTGGCCCACACTCAGTGTTTATGGGGTAAGGAAACCTCCTCCAATGAAAAGACCGAGAAACTCACGTAAATATTATGCCTTTCACAAGCAAGTTGGCCATCACACGGACGAGTGTAAGGCGTTGAAGAATGCAGTGGAAACTCTCATTAGAGAGGGAAAACTGAAACAATATTTGTTCAAGGAGAAGTCTTTGGATGAGCCCGACAGGATGGATAAGAGGGGCAGAGATCCAGATGACGAAGGCGATAACAGTCATAACCTAGTTAGGAGGTTCACAGCTGCGGAGAAACAGAAGGGAGTAGTGATTGCTGGAGGAGCTCAACAGAATGGTATGCCTTAGCAACAAAGGCAAGGCCAACGTGAGGTAATAGAGATGATAGCGGGAAGATTTACTGGTGGAGAAGCGTCAATCACAACGAGGAAGAATCACCACCGGATGATCTTATCAGTTCAGGGGAAGCTTAGGGATAACCGCCCTTTCAGGGACGGTGTGGCAGCATCGGTGATATCATTTACAGACGACGATTTTGGCCCAACGATCCTAGAGGGTGACGATGCAGTGGTTATCATCGCTGTCATAGCCAACAAAGATGTTAGGAGAATCCCCGTCGATCAGGGAAGTTCTTGCGATGTAATTTTTTATAACTGTTTCAAAAGAATGGGTTTTAATGATGCAGATTTGCAACCATATACGCAAGAGCTCACAGCGTTCAATAGAGCGAAGCAACCCACCAAAGGGTATCTTGATACCCTCATTTCTTTTGAAGGCGAGCCAGGAGCGAGAATGGTGAAGTCTAGGATCCTGGTGATTGATGTGGAGTCCCCCTACAACGGGATCATAGGCCGCCCTACCCTGAACGCGATGGAAGCAATCGTGTCTACTCCACACCTCCTTATCAAGTTCATTGACAAGGACAACTATGTATCTTCCCTCCGCGGTGATCAAGAGATGGCCAGGTATTGTTATAACCTGAGCCTCAATATAGTTAAGTTGGAAGCTTTCAACAAGAAGAGGAAGCTGAATGATGGAGGGACAGCGGCTGGGTCTGTCAGTTTGATTGATCTAGACCCCATAGCGAAATTAAAGATTGACCCTCTCAATCCTTCAAAGCCCACACCGGAGGGTGGTTCCAGGGACATCGTCTTAGGGGATTCCCCAAAAAAGGTCACGCACATTAATGATAAGCTAGAGTCAATCATGGAACAGCGCTTGTTGGCTCTCCTACAGGAGTTTAAAGACCTCTTCGCATGGACCGCTGCGGATATGCCTGGGATGGACCCAGATTTCTGCTGTCATAAGTTGGCTGTCTATCCAGAAACAAGACCGGTTGCCCAGAAGAAGAGGAGATTGGGGTCGGAGAAACAGAAAGCAGCATGTGAGCAAACAGAAGAATTGTTGAAGGCTGGCTTTATTAGAGAGATCCGTCATTCGTCTTGGCTCTCCAATGTAGTAATGGTGCAGAAGGCCAATCGCAAGTGGAAGATGTGTATAGATTACGTGGATCTCAATCTGTGTTACCTGAATGACCCATATCCACTCCCAAACATCGATCGTATGGTTGATGATTCATCTGGTTATTAGTACCTCACTTTCATGGATGCTTATTCGGGGTATAATCAAATTCCGATGTGGGAGGAAGATCAAGAAAAAAATGGCTTTTGTCAATGACCGTGGTATTTTTTGCTACATCGTCATGCCGTTTGGATTGAAGAACGCTGGCGCTACTTACTAGCGCATGATCAATAAAGTATTCGAAGGCATGCACACCAAGTTGGTGAAGATGTATATTGATGATATTATAGCTAAGACTCCTGTTGGAGGTGACCACATTGAAGATTTACGCCAAGTGTTCACTCGGTTGCGACAATACAACATAAGGTTGAACCCATTAAAGTGCACTTTTGCAGTACCAGCCGGGAAGTTTTTGGGTTTCATGTTAACCCAGCGCGGCATTGAGGCCAATCCTGGTAAATGTCAGGCAATACTGGGTATGCAAAGCCCCAAGAGTTTGAGGGAAGTACAGTCGTTAAATGGAAAGGTGGCCGCTCTGGCTCGGTTCATGCCCAAAATGGTGCATAGGTCCCTTCCTTTGTACAAGACATTAAAGAAGCATAAGGAGTTTGAGTAGGGAGAGGAGCAAGAGCAGGCATTCCAGCAACTCAAGGCCGTGCTTTCAAGTCCACCAATTTTGGTAAAGCCAAACTCTGGTGAAATTCTCATCCTGTACTTGGCGATTTCTGATGAAGCCTTGGGCGTAGCTATAGTCAAGGAAACTACAGAGGGACAGAGGCCAGTCTATTTCACTAGCAAGACATTCCAGGGAGTAGAGAGCCGATACCAGAAAATAGAAAAAGCCGCTCTTGTAGTCGTATGGGCTTCACGACGGTTGAGACCGTATTTTCATGCACATCTAGTGTTGGTAAAAACGGATTTACCACTCCGATCCGTCCTCAGTAAACCAGACCAGTTCACTTCCCATACTCATTTTTCCCTCAATCTCATTCCCAACCCTAATTCTTTTTTCTTCCTCGCAATTCCTAATTCCTCTGTTTCGCATCCAATTCCCTACCTTCGTCGAAGAAGAAATCCTGTGCAGTGGCCACAAGGGAGCTCTTCTGGGTCTGGTCACACGCCTTATTTAGGTGACACAAGGACGCACACTCTTTTTCACCTTATTAAAAAACACACCTAAAAAATAATGGCGGTTCTGTCTTCATTCACTCAAGCATAGGAAAAACTAAACACACAAACGAGTAAAGCAACATTAGTAGCACTGTCATAGTTATCATCAGAACTTCACTCATTTTCCATTACTAGAAAAAAGCGAACCTAACCTGGTTCTTTTTAAAAAAAGCTTATGTGAGTACATATTATTTTCTTGTCCCCTTCCATGTAAAAAAAAACAAGTGCCTACATTTGTAACCATGGTCGTTTTTTCTGTTGCAACGTTTGCTTTTGTTTTTGACTGATGTGAACACCTATTTCAGTCCGGTCGATCCACAAGTGAAAAGGATTCTAAAAAAAAACTGACTCGGAAATGATCATTTCCGAGTAAGATGACTCAGATGATCATTTTCGAGTAAAGAGTCTCCGAGTGAGACGTAGCCGGGTGCTATTCCAAGTGGGCTTCAAGAAATTTCCAAAAAAACGAAGGAAAGGCTTCAAAGAAAAGGCTCGAGGAAGGACATTCCGAGCGAAATGGGACTGTTATGAGTGAGTATCCCTTAATTGGAGGTGAATCCGAGAGGAAGCTCCCCGACTGTAACTAATCCGAGTGAAGGATTGCTAATTGAAGCGAATCAGGTTGGGGAACAACTGCTTCTTCTGGACAAAATTGCCTCTGAGTAGAAGACTCCCGAGTGAATTGATTCCGAATGGAAGAAACTCTGAACCTCAGAAGAACAATTGTTAGGCAAGGCATTTCCGAGTAGTGTGCCTCTTCAAACAAAGAAAGATCCGACCAGGAATGAATCACTTTCGGCCAGATTCTCAAGTTTCACACTAAGCTCGAGTGAAGATTCCAAGGAAAGCACATCCGAGTGAGTTGAGGTAAAGAGCTGTATTTTCGAACAAAGCAAGGCTCAGACCTGGGAAGAATTTCTATCGGTCAGATTCTCAAAACCCAAATTCTGATTGAAAAGAAGGCTGGCTCCGAGTAAATATATCCGGGTGGCCAGATTCTCAAGTTCCAAGTCCTGAGTAAGAAGAGAGTCGGTTTCCGAGTGATTGCACCCGAAGGATTAAAGCTGAGTTCCGAATTCTGATTGAAAAAAGACCGACTCTAAGTGAATAAATCCAAAGAGTTGATTGATGATTGAAGTTGTTCCGAGTGAAAACAAGACCGACTCCGAATAAATCTGAAGGGTTGATTGTCAATCCAAATTCTGATTGAAAAGAAAGCCGGATTCTTATTAAATTACTCCTGAATGAACACATCCGAGTAGGAAGCATTGTTGAAACTGAGTTCCGAATTCTGAGTGGGGAATAAGGCCGGTTTCCGAGTGAATGCATCCAAAGGATGGATGACGAGTGAAACCATCCTGATTGGAAAGTAAGGACGAGTGAGTGCATCCGAACTGTTGATTGCCGAGTGAAACCATTTCTGATTGAAAAGTAAGTAAATACGTCCGAATGGTCGGATTTTCTCAAAGTTCCATTCTGATTGAAGAAACAAGGACGACTCCCGATTGTACAACCGAATGGAATGATTGACGACTGAAGGCAATTCCGAGTGAGAAGCCAGTCGGATTTCCGAATGAATGTGTCCGAGTGGAGTGAAGGAAGGGTCATTCTCGACTGAATGACTCCCAAGCAAATCCGAACAAGTTTCTCCGAGTGATTCAATTCCAGAGACATAGCCGAGTGAAAATTTTAGGAAATGCCGATTGGATCATTTGAACTTGTTCCGAGTCACTCTTCAATCAGTGCCGATTGGATCATTTGAACTTGTTCCGAGTTGAACTGTTTTTTACGAGGGGTGTAGAAGTATGTAAGTTGAACAATTCAAAATGTACATAAAGTGTCCATTTGTTACAAAGTAATGTGCGTATAAATACAAATACAGAGTGTCTTTGTGTGTTGTGGCGGAGTGCAGTGTACTCTGGGCGGTGTCACAGTCCGCCTGAAGGAGTCTTCTCTGCCTTGACACAATTGGGGGTGGTACCTGCAATTATTCTCCGACGCTCAAGTCAGTATTTCAGAATACTCATAGACTTCGAAAGCAAATCTGAGAGAATTATGCAAGTAAGAGAGTGTAAAGTTTAGAATTGGAGATCCCTTATACCTTTTTGATAGAGGTTTATATACCTGTTACTGGTGATCCATTATTGGTAGGACCCGTTCCTTGTTTTCAGGCATAATGCTGATAAGGTGGTGGGTCCCTGCGCCGTTTACAAGCACCATTATTGTAGTAGGTATCTCCACTTGTCTGGAAAGCGTCAATGCTTTATTATTTTATTGTTATTCCCCTTTATGCATGACAGCGTGATTCCCATTATTAACCTCTCAAGACAGAGTCAATCTCGTGCCGGGGTTGTGAGTATGGGCTCGCTACGCAGTATGGGAAATTCAATATTCCGCCAGTATTGAGCCTATGGCTTGGCGGAGTAATATGCATTGGGAACATTTCATGCATGTGTATAAGATATTCAATATTTTCCACCTTGGCGGGGTAACAAATTTTGGCGGAGTTACGTTCCTTGGCGGAGTAGCATGCCTTGGCGGAGTTACGTTTCTTGGCGGAGTAACATGTCCTGGCGGAGTTACTTGCCCTGGCGGTATGCACTCCGTATAGAAGTAATTATAATGTACTTGAAGCGTACTTCTCTTGTACAAAATGCTGATCTGGCAAAGCATTAAAGCCATGCTCTTGGGGGCCGGTGTTAGGACCGGATCACGAGTCATTCTTCAATCAGTGCTGATTGGATCATTTGAACTTGTTCTGAGTCATTCTTCAATCAGTGCCGATTGGATCATTTGAACTTGTTCCGAGTCATTCTTCAATCAGTGCCGATTGAATCGTTTGAACTTGTTCTGAGTCACTCTTCAGCCAGTTCCGAGCCACCCTTCAGGCGGTTCCGAGCCACCCTTCAGTCAGTTCCGAGTCACCCTTCAGTCAGTTCCGAGTCACTTTTCACTCGGTTCCAATTAAGTGTTCCAATCAGAATTGCTTTGCTCGTCCAGCTCCTCATAGCAACCCAACACCGACCAACAAAGCAACACTGAGCAAAGCTTTCACTCGGTCCTTTGTGTATGAACAACACCTTTTCCACTCGGATTATTTCCCACTATGGGTGTATACCGACTGAGGCACTAAATCCGAGTCAGAAGGAGAAAACCGACCCATATTTTCCACCGATTTCCCTTGCTGACTTGGATTCACACTATCCAAGTGGATCCTTGAATTATGAGGGGCGACTCACAACAAGACGAAGGAGGAAAATAATAAAGAATTCCCACTAGCCTCCATTCCCTACGATTGTCAAGATCCAGGCTGTTTCTCCAACACACCATCCAAGTTGCTTTGCTAATTTTGTGGGGCGGCTGATAACAAACAAAATTAAAATAATAAGTTATTCATCAGCTGCTGTTCCCTATAAAATCATTGGTGGCCAGGCTGTTCAAACAATCTGTGCACACCTCCTGTAAATACCCCAACGAAAGAGAAAAAAAAATCCTAAAAAAAAAACCTTCATTTTGAGAAGACTCTGAAGCATTTTTCTTTTAAAAAAAAACACAGCTTTAAAACCACACTGTTCATCCTTCTCTCTTCACTGTCCATCCTTCTCCTCGAATTCACAGTCCCCTTCCTCTCTCCTCACCCAACACCGTACTGCCCTTCCTTCCCTCACCCACATTGTCTGTCTCCCTCTCTCCTTCTCCACACCGTTCCCCTCTTCACCCAACACCGTACAGCCCCCTAAGCCTCACCAACACCATCCTTCCTTCCCACACCAACACCGTCCCCCTCTCCTCTCAACCCATACTGTTCAGCCCCCTCAAACTCACATCATCCTCTCCTTAAAACCCACACCAACAGTCCCTCAAATCCTCACCACACCGTACACCCCCTCAAACTAATAGTCCCTCTCCTCTCAACTCATACCGTCCAGCCCCCTTAAATCCTCAATACCGTCCTGTTCATCCTTAAATTCAAGCCACACCGTCCAGCACCTCAAATCCTTTACACACCGTCCAGCTCCTTTCTCAACACACCGGTCCTACTCTCCCCCTCATTTTTAATACTTGTACTTGTTTATTTTCTGCTAAATTAATTGTTGTTCGGTGATTTTGTTGCCATTTCAATTATCAATTAATTTCTATTGATTGATAAATATTAATAAAAATGAGTGTTTCACACATTCTATTTGGACTAACATAAAAGTTGTAATAATTATTATTATTCTTATTATTATTGCAATTTTTATTACTTTTTTTAAAAAAAGGGGTGGAGCGAGTTTAATTTGGACGAAACGTCCTCTTAATCTCATTTTTTATATATAATATCTTTTCTTAAAAAAGGGTGGAGCGAGTTTAATTTGGACGAGACGTCCTGTTAATCTCATGTAAGAATTTCATGTTTATTTTTTTTTGGTTGTTTATTTTTCTATATTTTATCATTTTGTATGTTTTTTTTATGAAGAAGTTAAAATAATTTATGGGTTAATTATAATACGCGCTATCATATTGAGGTAACCGTTTTTATAACGGACAGTTGTGAGGTAATAATACCTTCCTCACCTGTAATCAGACTCCCGAATCTGGAATTTCATTTTTTTTATTTTTTATTATTATTTTTACCAATGCTTTAATAAAAGGTTTTCCCAGTATTTTATCCTAAAAAAATATTGGTGGTGACTCCCTGTTTTTCTTTTCGAAAGGATTTCAAAAAACGTTCACGTTTAAACAAAACCATTTTGAGGGTCGGCCGTGCCGCCGCGATCCCAGTCGCGACAACTGAAGTTTGAGTTACTGGCTTGATTCCCATCTTTATTTTGTTCTTCTTTTTCTACCTCTTTTTGTTGATATCTAGTGTTGTCTGGGATTCCTTGAGATCTGTTTGGCATTAGAGTTTCTTAGGTTGTCTGGTTTTTGGGCCTGCTTGGTTTTTAAGGTTGTTGCTAAATTTGTTAGTGGAAGAATGAAAGAATAGCCAGATACTAGAAGTGGGTCACTTGTTTTTTTTGGTGTTGGTAACTTTGTATAATGAAGTGTTAGGTTAAAGATTGAAACTTGGGGAAGTGGGGGTTGAGGAAGATTAGAAACAAATGAAGGGTATGAGTAAAAGAATTATCTTTTGAAGTGAAACTAGTTTTGGTTGAGGATTGAAAGGTTGGGGATTCGGAGAGAGAAAGTGAGGGAAATGATGAGGAAGAGGGAAGGGGGGAAAATTTATTTTAAAAGAAAATTATTGTAAATGATGATGTTGAATTTTTCTTTTTTTCTTTTTAAAAAATTGGCATATGTCAACTACATGGCACTGATGAGGTGGCATAGACGTTAGCCACCTCATCAATTAACAACCAAGCATAACGGTTCCTTAATTTCGTAAACCCTGAATTTTTTTAAAGGCCAAAAGTGTAGGGTTTTTATAAACTAAACCCTAGACTTTAAGAGGGCTGAAAATGTATTTTAGCTTTAAAATAAACTAGGTTGATAAGTTATATCAAAAGACTTATTAAAATAATAATAATAAATAACTTATATGGATTATAAGTTCTTCCAAACATATCCATAGCTAATAAATAATTAGTCATTTAACTATATATTTAGGGGTTTGAATATTCTTGTGTGGAAAATATATTTTATTGTAAAAGGCAAAATCCACTTTGAGAATACTCATGCATAGGCATGGCAACAGGGCAAGGCAAGCTAAGACAAGTTTTGCTCTTCCTAACCTCATCCTTATAAAGGTCAGGGTAAGTTTAATATTAGGTTTAAATAAGGTGAATTTAAAATTATAAAACTTAACCTTACCTCTACTAATTCCTAATTGGTTAGTTGATTTTTATAGGTTAATTGAGAAAATGATATTGATTATAAAACCTAATTACTTTAATGAACAGTGTAAATAAAATTAGTTATTTAATTTTTTTGGTGACAGTAGGGTGTGGTGGTGGTGGTAGCAATGACATTGCTGGTGATAGAGGCGACGATGATAGTAGTAGGGGCGATAACAAGCGTCATGTTGGTGCTAGCAGCAATAACAATAATGGTGATGACAGTTGTAGCAGTAATTGAGGTGGCAACAGTGATGATGATAATGATGGTGGTAGCAATGACAATGATGACATCGATAATGGTGGTGGCGGCGGCAATGAAGATGAGGTGGTAATGGCAGCAATGACACTACAACGAGGTGGGATGGTGTCAATCATGGCAATGGTGGCAATGAAGGTGGCGTGGTGGTGGGCCTGACTTTTTACGTGTTTTAAGGTTCTTAAAGTTTTTAAACACTTTGTTAGAACCAAGTCTGTTTTAAAAGACTTTGGAGAACCTAAACTTGTTTTAGAAACCCTAAGATTTATTTTCAACAAACATCAAGGATTTTAATTAATATAAAGTTAGTTTAAGTGTTATTTAACCATTTAATTGAGTACTTCAGAATACAAAGTCTAGCGGTGCCAAAGTCACAATTTAAAGGGGAGTCCATCAAATTAAAGCAACCAAAGTTTGTGTGGGACTTGTACAAAATATTTCAAGTTTGTCACAGTCTCATGTCTATTTCAAGGACAACATTCAAAAGAAATTTCCTTAAGTATGTCTGTCCCAAACTTGGGGCATGTTGAGCCATGTTCTTCAATAAAATCACCTTCTAGACTCAACATCTCTCTCATAAGATCTTCTATCCAAGCTCCAAAACTTATCAAACTTGGACCCTTCTATTTAAAGAATGGCTCTTCGATTCTGTTTAAGTTAAAATAATCAAGGATAAATCAAAGCTGCCTTAGCTCTAAACTCCTTCAAGCCAAGTCTGCTCATGCTCAGAAATACACAAAAAGACAAATCTCTTAGGAAAATAAATGTTTGTAGGGAAAGAAAATAATGAAGCTATCCTAAGCACTTTAAAAAAACTAACAATAAGTAGTGCCTAAGTCAAAAGTCTTTTGATAGTCAAATAAGCAATTTTATTCCATGTTAAACGGAAAAGAACAAAAAGGCACTTTCTTTCTTTGTTTTTGTGTAAGATGAGTTAGACCTCCAATCCAAAAGTTGATATCTTCTCTCCTCTCGTGCTCCCATGTTCAAACGACTACTCTTCTCCAATAGTACAATAACGACAATATAGTTGGGGATCTGCAACCCTCAGCTATTTGCACCACGAGTTGTGTTTGGAAACTAAGTATGAATGCGTCTCAATCTCTGGTTTTCATTTTCTAGTGCAAGCCTAGGCTTGGGATAGGTTTCCTAGGATTGCTCGACCCCCCCTCACATAATAGTAGACTACCAGACACATCATACACTATAAGGTAAATAATTTATCTATTACAAAGTCAGAGTTTAATGATGTATTCCTAATGATTTTGTCAATTATAGGTGATTGGGGGTAACAACTTCAAGGCGGTTAGATAGAAGATAGACTTTTATCGGCGTGTCTTTGATCAAATGAAACGGACTGATGTAAGTAGTATTGGTTTGCCACATTAACATTTTTTAAATATCGATAAATTTTAAATGGTTGTTAAGTCTGACATCTAACAATTGAATAAATTGTTTGGACTCCATACACTGACGAAGTCTTGCAGACATTACCGTTTATTTGCCTGCAAGAATCATAGGGGTGCAGAGCTGTAGTTCCATTGTTCTGTACAAACATGGTGGAATAACATCAACCAGACCGTGTCATGAGGCAATTCGGGATACAACAACATATACTATCACCGCCTCATCAACCTGAACATCTACACTGCATAACACAAAAAGGGAAACAATATGAGAATTGGTCATAGATATATTTACCATTAATTGTCATGTGGGATAGTTGAAAAGACTTTGTTCATACAAACCCTCCACAAGACAGTTTATTTAGCGCAAATACTGACTACATGCGTTGGTATAACCTGCATACATGATATGGATCACTAGAAGGCATGTCATATAAGTTCACACACTCAAATAAGTTCATGGTCATGTGGCCAAATCTACGACCACCAATGTCATATGCCATACTTCATTGTTCTTTTGGAATTGCATCGATCCAGGCTGCAATTTTGGGGCTTTATTTAAGAAAATTTTCCAAATACTCGTCAAACACTATTTTGGACACTATGTACCCTGTAAAATAAGCTGACTAAGTCATAGGTGCCATCAATGACACTATTGTGAAACCATAAACCCAAAAATATCAAACAGTGCGTATTGAGTTTTAGCAGATGCTCTTTCAATGTGGCATTTTAAAACTTGTTATTGAAATTACTTGCAATGTGCTTGAGACAATACACATGGTATGCATTGGGTGGTTGCCATCTAGTTTGGCGGTTAGCCACGGTGGACATAATGCTTTGGTATCTACAGAGATAAGATAAATGTCTGCCTTTTGTGTCACATGAATTCTAATTTGAACCAAGAACCAACTTCATGCTTATAAAGATTCTTCTTCAACTAAAGCAGACCCTGGTGAAATTTGACACATACAAGAAAGTCACCGAGGCAAAAAAACATAAGATTCGTCCCAGTCACCAAACACGTGAACAATTGCCTTTTGTTTCACCTTCCATGCCTTATTATGAGACACTTTGAATCCAAATTGACTCGTTATTTGCTCTTATATCAATGAAATGATGACTGACTGATCCTGGTTAACCATCTATGCACAAACAACCACAACTCTAAATTATTGGATTACAAACATAACAACAACATAAATGTCTTACCAGGGCCCTCACTAACCTATAATGCAAGAGCAAATAAATGTTGAATCCAATTTTACATGATATTGGGAGAGTCTAATGTTCACACAAGTATGGACCCCTCACTTACTTACCACCCACACATTTCTTTTTTTTAAACAACATTGCCCTCATATACTAAGGACAACTATCAATTTGATTAGGGTACTTTACGTAAAAGTTTGTATGCTTTGATTGAACCACGATATATGTCTGATGCATTTTTATAGAATATTGTTTCAACGCACTTTAAGCAACATTTTTTGATTGAAATTTCAATCCAAGATAAAGGTCATATCCAATGTGCCATTCCGTTTGGTTATTAAACCCTGCGTAATTATATTCCTCATCTAGGTGCTCCTAATTAGCGTCACTATAACACGGGGACGACATCAAAATGTCATTCCTCTATCACCTAAAATTCCACTTCGTCATCAATTGTCATAACCTACTTAATATTAAACTCTCACCATCACACAATAAACATTACTAACCGGGTACAATCGTCCCAACACCACCTGAATTTGCTAAAGTTATGGACTTTGTTAAGGAATCAAAGCCACCTTCAACATCTGTGTCCACATCACTGTCGTTGGGAATGTAAGATTCATTGGCCCCTTCGTCGTCACTACTTTCACACTCTAGCTGAATATTGAAATTTGGATCTTTATCATTTACTAAGCTAACATCCATTTCATCTTCCAACATCAAAAATGTTAAAATTTTAACAATAAAAATTACTTAAAAAAGTTTACAATAATACTTACTGAACTGGCCAAAACCGGGGTCAAGAGATCCGGTGTAGGGTCAGCCACAAAAGTCAAAGATTAAACAGGATTGGACACTGGATCAGTGAGTATTCAGTATGTTTATCCGTTGTCCCAATACGAGGAGATCGGTCTTGATATCCTGGAGATCCTTCACACTGTCCTTACGCGTTGAAGTGGGCAAATGGTGGTGCCACCTGTGAAGATTCTCCGACGCTCAAGTCAGTAGTTATATTCCAGAGAAAAAGAATAGCATACAGTATTAAGCGATAACCTCCAGAATTCAAGAAAGCCTTCAAAGTAAATTGAAGAGAGTTTTTATACCTGATTGGCTCATTTTATGAGGACCTGATAGTGGCATGTCCACCAAACTCCACAATGTAGATAAATAATTGTTTAATACCCACCTACTAGCATGATTGAAGCAAGTGGCAATTTTATATTTGAGCGTGGAGATCATGAGGCTAAATTTGGGGGACAAGATACTCCTTTCCAGGAGCAGACTTTGGCTCGTAGTCTAGAAAATGGAATTCTAGTTGTCATCTCTGTAGCAGCACTCATTATCTTTTGTAAAGTGGCTTGTGTACATCCGATATGAAGGTGTCTACATGGATTATCCCGTCTTGGGAGAACGCCCAGATGGTTTTGTAAATCCCATGTCTTACCTGTTGAATCGGTAGCGTTGCCAGAACGGATGACACGTCACTACTGTCTTAGGGCCGATATCAAGACTGGATCACTTACTTCTTGTCTGTGTGATATATAGTGAAGAACCTCCTTGTGTGTGATGCAATGAACACCCCAAAACATCAACGTCAACAAATATCTCAAGTGTAGTTTATATCCGATTGTAATATCTTCATCATCGTTTATTTGAAAAGTAAGAATTTTTTCCTTTTATAAAAAATTAACGTACTAGCTAATTTCGTTATCACCTGATTAGCTTTGAAATTCAACTTATTAGAATTCCTTTCTTTAAGCTGCGCAAATATCTTATCTTGTTTAATCTGCATCAATCTGGTTTTGTCATCAAATGAAATACCATCTGCATCAATTTGAGATGCCATTGACATAAAAAAAATTAAGGTAATAAAAATGAATCAAGCAGATACAAATTTGCCAAAACTAGTTCCCAACATTGCAATTTATAGGCTTGATTTCGGATACCAATTTAAGCAAATTCATATACTAGGTACGTAAAATGGTCATTTCGCAAAGTCACTTCACGAATTAGGACCTGTGAAATTAGGGTTGACTGACCCTTAATCCAATCCGTCAGGCCACATAGCGTTCATGGAGGGATTTCGTGGAATGAGCATGCGAATTGTAAATATTGATATAACAGTTTTTGTCCAAACATAAAAATATTTTCACAACTACCCCATTTTTAAAATTATTTTTTAAAGTAGTATTGTTTAAAAAAAAAACCCTATTATTCTACGGATACTCATATATTAATAAAAAATTATTTTTCCATTAGATAAAATTAAATATAAATATTACGTTTTTTTATAATGAGATAAATTTATTTAATATTAATTCATGAAAATATTTTTAATATATTAAATTATAATTGGATTACATAATATATTGATTTATATTATTTTATGTTAAAATAATATTATATTTAATAATTTATATTATATATATATATATATATATATATTTTAAGTATTAACAAAAAAACCACATCTAAGAATTTAACCAGGTATAATACTATCCGCACCATTCCGGTTACTACCAAAATCGACACACGCACGCAAACACTTGTTTACCTCACTCTCCATCCCCCTCTGTTCGTAACCCATTGCACTTCTCCTTCGCTCCCAATGATTTCCGGTAAGGGTTTCTAAACACAGATTCATTGTTCATTCATCTATTTTCTTCCACCTAATTCCATCCATTCTCTTGTTTTCTGCACACACCTTTCCTCCATGGCTAGGTTAATGGTAGCTTAACACTTAATAGGCCACCAATGACTCACTCGAACAATTAACTCTCTCTGCCCATGACTTGTACGGTATTGATCTTCTATTGCGAAATTTAGTTTCATTTTCCTCTTATTTTGTCAATTGATATGCTGTATCGTTTTCGTGCTTTCAGTGTCATCATGCCTCGTAAAGTAACCTACGGACTCGATTATGATGACGGTGACTATGATTACTATGACGACGACTATGATTATGATGTTGGTGCAGACGACTATGGTTAGTGTTACTTCTACTCTTTAATTTTAATTTTGCCCTGTGAAGATTTGCTTCAATTATAAATGAGTTGGAAAGCATATGATCTATCAAATAGGAAATTCAGTGATACACGTGCAATTAGTTGCTATCATCAAAATAAAAGTTTGTTAGTGGGTGAAAAAAGTTAAACTAGTTGACGGCTTATATTGTTAACTCGTATTATTTAAGCACTATGGTGCTATTACTTCTAAAATTCAAGGCTGTCAATATTCAAAATATAGACTATCTTTTTTAGGTAGGAGAAATTCCTCAAACAAACCTCAGTTAGTCCCAGTTAATACCCACTTGGAACCTAAATGGCAGCCCCAAATTAAGGCTTATTGATCTCTGTTTAGGGTTTTCATCTTCAACGCAACCTACGTTTCACTCACAGTGGTGTCTGTTTAGCTCTGCCCCAGTTTATGCTTTCCATGCAGTTCCTCTGATAGAACTCCATATTTTTTCTAATTTCACTATGCTTGCTGGATTCCTCCTGATTGATCATTATTTTGTTTTTGTTCAAAATAAATTTGAAACTGATTGTTTAAAATCTGAGGCACTTTTATTTTGAAAAAGAAATGAACTTTTGAAAATTTCAGTGTGTTTTTAAGCTTTTTAAAAATGAGAATCTGAAACCTTATTTCCAATTAATTCGAGAGACTACTTTCAATTGCTTAAAGAAAAGCTGCAATTTTAGCTACCTGTTTTTAAATGAAAACACTTATTTTATAACTGTGACTAAACACAAATAGCTTTTGCATCACATAAAGTTTGTTAAGAATATAAAATAACTTTTTTAAAAGCTTAAAACAAGAGGGCTCTGTATTGCTTTTATCAAGTATTTGCTTGTGATTGTTTTTTCGTGATTGTTTGCTCTTGCATATATCTTTTTTCCTTAACTTCTGATTGTTATTGGTGTCAATAATGGGTTGAATGAAAGAGTTTCTGTATAGCCAAAGGCACAAAAAATGATATGGATAATGGATTTAGCGATTATTGCTCTTTGCCTAGTCTTTTTTTTATGGTACGAAGCTTTCAACTTTTTTCTGCCGTAACAGGAGAAGGACCTGATGCAAAGCAAGAGACCATTAAGCCTGGGGTTTGGCAATGCCCCATTTGCACTTACGACAATGATGAAAGTATGACTTCATGTGATATTTGTGGTGTTATGCGCCGTCCCTTGCTCAACACCAGAACTTCCAACAGTAACAAAGCAGGTAATCCAGTTAATGAAGAATAATTCAGTTTGCTGCTGGGATTTATACTTAGTTTGTGTTTTATATGACAAGTGAATTTCTTTTACATGGTCTAAATTACTACCTCTGTCCTTCTCCATTTTGGAGGGAAAAGAAACTGCCTAATTGATACTTGATGGTCTTGGTTGATGTACTACTGTTTCATAAAATTCTGTCTGGATAATGGGAAGATAGGGACTTGGAATATAAAGTTTATAAATTCATCTAACTTTATTGATAAGAACAATGAGTTAATATGTTAAATTATCTTTGTGATATATTATTTCTGTTCTCCATCCCTAGAAAGATAACCTGGGATAAGTTTATTTGAAATTGTGGTTTTTTTTAATTACTTCTACTAGGTGACAAAGATTGGACCTGTTAAAAATGATTGTTGTCCTTCTCATGCGGCATGGTTAAATGTGGGAGTGGGAGGAATCAAATTAAGAATGCAGAATGCTTTTCTATCTCTTTGTGTATTGTAAATGATAGGTAGGCGCCAATGGCACCTGCCTCCCAATTCAACTTCACTGGCAAAGATGCTAGAATTCTTCTTCATGAAAATTCACCAAATAATTGAATAAACTGAACTTTTCTACCAAGTTTTGGCTCTATTGTTTTTACCAAGACCTTTATAATCAACTGTTGAAAACTACTCCAACAAATGGATACCTGTGCTAAGCCAGGGCCTCTAGAAAATCATAAGGGCTTAGCCTCCTAGGTGCAAAAAAACAAGTAGTCTGTCTGTTTGTGAACTAGATCTGCACGTAACACACATTAGTAATGTAACCTATATTTAATTATGGGCTTGACAAGCACATTTTGTGTGCTGACTCAAAAAATCCCATGTTGCATTCCTACAAGGTATATCCAATGGTTGGTATTATGCATTCTGCAATTATTGTTTCTTTCTGAAAGATGCTTTCCCTAAATGAAGTTGTAGTTTTATGGTAAATAGTTCATTGTTATGATCGTACAACCTTTATAGAGTGCTGACTATCATGTTACTGTATATCTTGTTAATTGAGCACTCTTGAGTGGTAGTTTGGTTCAGATGACTGTAGGGAGAAACACTAAACTGTAGATGTTTCAAATTGACTAAGAATTTGGGCAAACTAATTCTTATAAGACTTGGATAGTCCTCCTTTCCTGAGCTAACATTTGGGAGTTAGGCCTCATCCCTTTCTAATATGGTTTTAGAAGATTCAGAACCTAACTAGTTTTAATGTTGGGCTACTCACAAATGTCTACTTTCCTATCCAGCCCTAGGCATGTGGGACTGGGAGCCGGGAGGCATCTTATGATGTCCCATATTGACTATTAACTAATGAGTAATGACTAAGAATATCCTCTTTTCTTAAGCTAGCTTTTGGGAATGAGTTAAAGTTGGTGCATTTCTATTAAGCTATACTGTAGGTTCTTCTACAAGAGCAAAGGATTAAAGTAGCTAAATTAAATTGATCAACAATTGATCTTGGCCGGTATTAGTTACTGATTGGTTTAAAACAACTTAGAGGGAATTCAACTCAGTGCCTAGTAACTGATCATCTTGCATCATCTGGATGCAGAAATAAATAAATATATTGAACAGGATTAAAGAAATTGCAAGCAAATTTAAGAGAGGAATGATAGAGATCTATACTTCCAAAAAAGGACAGAAAATCTATCCAAAATTAAGTAAATGCTGACTTGGTGTTTTATGATATAATTTACTTGTTAGAGTCCAATAAAAGATGGTTATAAACTTGTAATATAATATTCAAAACAATTATTTTATTTTCTACCATTAAATTATTCTCTGAGAAAGATGGTGTATTAGCTGAATATACAAGGGAATAGAGGGACAGGTGAAGAGGTAGTGAAGGGAAAATGAGAGTTCATTCGCTGTTGATTTAAAGTAAATTATATTTATAAGATACTTCATTTATTGATGGGTGATTCTCACTTTCTCACCTTACACATAACCATGCGTTACTGGTGCCTTCTCTGGATTGCCGGATTGGCTTTGCATTTAACTCATGAGCTTATTACTGGCTTTGGGAGATTTCCTTTACTGAAAGGAGAAACAGATCCTCTGCAGTTGCTAATGCAACTGTATAAGATCCATTTCATATCTGACTATTGCAAATATGGAAATTAAGTTTACATTTTTTAAAATAATAATAATAACGAGTGGAAATCCATTGAGATCCACTGAAAGGAAATGCCAAAGCAGACAACTCTTTATTTTTCCAATGCCAAGTAGCTATTTATTCATGAATCATTCATGAATATAATCCTTATTTTTCTGAAGTTTGGGGATAGGATTCCTTGGCCTTTCTGGCTGTTGTTTGGCAATTTACAAATTTATTTTTCAACTAAGGTTAAATAAATAATAAACAATCAACTAAGAAATGCTAGCAGGATGATAAGAAATACTCATTGGAGGAGAACCAGACCAATTATAAGTAAAACAAGGAATTTAATCTTTTTTTCATATCTGAAAAAGGAGGGGGTGGGGGGTTCAAAAAGAATATAGGAACTTGTGTCTGGCTGCTTAGTGTTAGGTTACACAATGGCCATGATATACCTATAACCTGTTGAACAATGTCTTTGATGCAGTTGAAGACATAAACAAAAGTCCTGGAGTATCCAAGTTGGCCAGGTCTATTTTTCAATCATTACCACAACAGATTCCCAAAGAGGTTGTGTTATTTCCAAAGCAGGGTGATGGGTTTCAGACAGATGGCAGTTTCTTCTACAAGCTTGAGAATGTCCAAGGAGAATTTCATGAAATTCATAAGGCTTTTAGTACTCAAAGCCACACCCATTCAAACATAGGTCTTCACAATTCTCGATTCAGGATGTGCATGTGAAGATAGGATAGTTTCTTTTGAATTTGACATTTGAGTTTTATGCAATAGTAATTAGAAGAACAGATCTTATTAATTGAAATGTTGAAGTTCGGAGTTTAGTTAGTGATATGCCTTGATTTAGCTCTTGCAAGTTGCAACTCCGTGCACATTAGAGCAAATTACTTATTTATTTTTCAAATTAGTTATAAAACCATGTTTTTCTTTGCACACAGATCCTTTCAAGTTCAATGTTCCGTCCCCAGATGATGTGGTTCATACTGGTCTACATTCTTCTAAAATGGGCTTGAAAGGTATCCTCCCCTCAACAAATCTGATTTGTCTCTTTAGAAATATATTTAATTGTTGTGAGAGCTAGTAGCCATTATTTTGAAACTGAAAACTCACACATATCCTTTTATTTGTAGTCTACTGCAACTATATTTTTCAAGAGCAAGGAATGCAAATTTAAAGTATTTCAGTCACTTTTTTTCTTGCTGAGTTCCAGTCTCAAAATCTTGCAAAGAATGACCAGCATCAGGGATTATTATTTATATTAGGCTTTAGCTCTGCAACCTGTTTCCTATTAAAGTTTTGTATCTCTAAATTATCCCCAAAGAGGTTTTTTATACTTTGTGGGGTTATTTTAAATCTGATGGTAGAAACTAGAAAGCTTTCATTTCATTGGTTTTGGAAGTCAAAGTAATTGGAAAAGAGAAATATCTCAAGGCCAAACTGGGATGTATAACAAAATCCCCCCGTAACTGACTGATAGAATAGGTCAGTATCTTCTGGATATCATCTCTAAGTGTGACCTTTGCCCAGTGACGTACTTAAGAAAGGCTACCAATATTCATTTATCAACTAGTCCCTCCATCATCCAGCAACAAAAGTGATCACAACTCCAAGAACAGTGTGTTACACGCCCATCAAGCTAACCCCAAAGTCCATCTTCTCACTTACAAAAAGTGTTTTAACCAGCCTGTTGGCACCTATTAGCCCACAAGAAGAAACTATCATATTTTTTTTGTTGAAATTGTAAATTTTAGGTACAGCCAAACTGGGGGAGGAAATTTGGAGGGTAGATACAAAATACTGACAGAGGAAAGGAATTTTGTTAAAAAAGGAATAATAGTCTTGTACTAGACACCTATACTAACGCTGACTATGTAGACTTCCATGTTGATAGAAGATCAACTACAGGGTGTTGTGCTTTCCTAGTTTCCTTGGAGGTAATCTGGTAAATTAGGAAGCAAGGAGCAAAGTATGCCAAGATCATGGGCAGAATCAGGGCTCAAGCCTATTGTTCAATGATTATGTATTGTGTAAACTGTTTTTATTGAGGATTATCTAGATGATTTGAGTCAAATTGGAAGGGCATATGAAGCTCAATTGGGACAACCAGTCTGCTATTAATATTACTCATAATTCTATTAAAAAAGTGATAGGGAAATGCATATTTTGACAGGCATTTTGTTAAAGAACGATTGTAGGAAGGGTTAGTGTGTATGTTCTTTGTTGCATCATATTCAGAACATCAATTGCTGATGTTTAAACAGAGGTGCTGAACAGTGTGAGCTTTCATGTTTTATATCCAAGCTGGAAATGGAAGACATATTCTTCATAATGAGGGGTGGAGTTTCAGCTTAAATGAATTGGTAAATGGATTAGGAGAGAATCAGAATGGAATCCTTGAAATAAAGGGATCTTGTTGGATTGGTTTTTTGAATTGTGTACAAATTTTGGTTTGATTTAGTTTTGTATTTTTTCTATTGTGATATTCTTTATAATACTGACCACTGAGTATTATCAATACATGAATATGGAAAAAATTCAGAATTCTTCTCATCTCAGATTTTCTCAAAGCTAGTTTATTGGAATTACATTGTTTATTTTTTGTTATAAATTTCTTTCATTGAATACTTGAGTTGAGTAATGAAAAAGAGATAATCCAAAATTTTTATGCCTGTTCTTAAACATTTTTTTCCAATCTGTCTTCAAGCTGTATCTTTATCACTGTAGCTCTTACCAAAGCTGGAAAATGTTAGTTTTTGTTCCATATTTATTATCTTGACATTCTAATTCCTCTTCCATAAATATTAATCTGTCTTTTTTTCTGGAATGATTTCAGACAAAGTTACAAGCTCTAAAATTTCTCGAGTTTCATCTAGCATCAGAGAGAAGAACGAACTTTCTGTACAATCAAATACTGAAAGTTCAAACACCTTATCATCCTCAATGCGAAAGAGCAGGCAGGATAGTTCGGCTGAGAATAAACTTTCTAGAAATGTAGCAATTGATCAGAAAAAAAGTGATAAAACTTCAAACAGATTAGCAGAATCTTTGCCAAAGGACAAAGGTAACAATATTAATAAAATAAATTCTTCCAAAAATGGACAAATTGATATTCAATCAAGCCAAGAAAAGTCAGATGGTTTTTCTGCACTGTCAAAAGTCAAAGAAAGTGACAAGATTAGTTTCTCTTCTAGCGAAGATGGAAAATCTGAAAGTATTTCCAGCAGTTTCAACATGGCTCTCAATGTACGATCTGGAAATTCAGATAATACCAATGCTACTTGTTCACAAGTTTCTTATAAGCCAGAAAAATGGATGCTCCCTCAACAAGCTGAAGATAAATTGACTCAGCTGAATCTTGCAATTGTATGCCAGTGGCCTATTTTGTTTATTCCAGGAAAGTATTTCTAAGAATCAATATCTCATTTTAGTTTGTAAACTGTAGGTTGGCCATGTTGATTCTGGGAAGTCAACTCTGTCTGGTAGGTTGCTGCACCTATTAGGACGGATTTCACAGAAAGAAATGCATAAATATGAAAAGGAGGCCAAGTTACAGGTAATTTCTTGTGGTAATCTTTTTTGTAGTTTAAAGCTTGATGTTTTATAATTTGTGTGCCCATTTCTGCTCCCGTGTTTTGTTAATCAGGGAAAGGGATCATTTGCTTATGCTTGGGCACTTGATGAAAGTTCTGAAGAGAGAGAGAGAGGAATAACTATGACAGTGGCTGTTGCTTATTTTGACACTAATAAATATCACGTTGTTGTGCTTGACTCCCCTGGCCATAAAGATTTTGTCCCAAACATGATATCTGGGGCAACACAAGCTGATGCTGCAATTCTTGTTATAGATGCTTCACTTGGTTCATTTGAAGCTGGTATGGATGGCAGCAAAGGGCAAACAAGGGAGCATGCACAACTTATCAGAAGCTTTGGTGTTGACCAGGTTATAGTTGCAGTAAACAAGATGGATGTTGTGGAATACTCCAAGGATCGATTTAATTTTATACGACAACAGCTGGGGGTTTTTCTCCGGTCATGTGGGTTCAAAGACTCTTCTCTGTCATGGATTCCAATGAGTGTCATGGAAAATCAAAATTTGGTGGCATCCCCTTCTAATGTTCATTTCAAAAGCTGGTATGTCTTTGATTACTCTAGCATGTGATCGTGACTTTTCATGGAGGGAAATGAACAGGGCCATGGAATTGTGACAGAAGTAGCAAAATAGAATTGTATAAAAAAAAAACAGTAGGCAGTTTTACTGTCTAATATCTTACAATTTCTGGGAGGAGGAAAGAAGAGAGAGAAAGGGAAGGGAAGGGTGTTTTCATGTGGATTTCTGTTTGAAACCCCCCAAAATACCACTTTTTCCCATATATATATACATACATATATATATATATATATATATATATATATATATATATTCTGAACATTCTAATGTCTGTTATTAGCGGGTTGAGTGTCTTACAAGGCACACAATGATACTATGCCATGCCTTACTGTAATTTGGCGATGTTTGATGTGTCTTGCCGCATAATCTCTCTAGTTAAGACAAATATCCCACTGTTATCTATATTATCAATAAAACTGTCCTGGTAGCTGGACAAGTTGAGGTTTGCTGAAAATTTTCATACCCCGAAGGTATTATTGTAAACTGTCCTGGTAGATGGATATACTTTTGAATTTTAAACCGTGCAATTGGGATGAAACCCATTTTGCACAGGTTCTGCTTGCTTGGCAGCATTTTCGCTATAATATATTAGTTACGTATTTACTGGCAGTATAAGTTTGTACTTGGTGTTAGTAGCACTAGCATAGCAAGTGTTGTTAGATTCGCGACTCAAGACGTAGAATCGTCCGATTCTACGTCTCACGGCGGCTCCCCGTGCTGGAACGGCAGCAGACTCGCCTCCTGATAGAGACGGAGCAGAATCGCGACGCGGAACGACAAGACGTGGAATCGGCTCCGTTTCCGTCTCGCGAATTCGGGGCTGGAAAATACCGGGTCAAGCGGGTGACCCGGTTTTAGAAATTACCCGGCCCACTCTGAAACCCTAATTTCAGAGAAATCCTAATTTTCTCATCTTTCTCCTTCGATCGATCCTTCTCATCACCTGCGTTCCCTCTCAGTCGTCATGCTTTCCCTCTCAGTTCGCCCACCGTCATCAAGCTTTCCCTCTCAGTCGCGCCTCCCTCCGACACCGTCAGACCTCCCTCCGTCGCTCTCTGTTTCGCGTGCGTCCAGCTCGAACTCGAGCTCTGTTTCTCGTGTGCTGCGTCGTCTCTCCTCTTTCAAGAGCGTCGAGCTCTGTTTCTGCTCCCCTCTCCTCTCAAGCTCTGCTCTGTTTTTCTACTCGCCTCTCCCTCAACCTCTAGTCTCGTTTTCTGCTTCCCTCTCCCTCAACCTCTACTCTGGTCTTCTCTGTTTCTGTTGGCTTTATTCCTCTATAATTAATAATGTCCAGCAGTGGCAGTGGGCAAGGGGTAGCTGGGTCTGGTTCTGCAGGGGCAGAGGCAGCAGCTGCTGCAGGTTCAAGTGGTGGTGGTAGTAGCAGTATTCCTCCATCTGCTACAGGTTCTATAACAACTAAGGTTCCAAAAAATGCTCCAGGGAATAGAAGTGACATTGGCTGGAAATATGGTGTTGCCATTGATGGGGATAGAACCAGGGTGATGTGTCTCCTTTGCAAGAAGGAGCTTAGAGGTATTTACAGGCTGAAACACCATTTGGCTGGAACTTCCAAGGATGTGGCACAATGTAAGGCTGTTACAGATGAAATCAGAGAAGAAATGTTGAGTTATGTGATGAAATTACATAATGATGGAATGAAAAGACAACAACAACTAGTTCATCAAGTGAAGCAGCTGCTGCTGAGAATGTGGGTGAAAAAAGAAAAAATGATGACCTCCCTTCATTGCCATTCAAGAGAAAAACAAGCAGTCAACAAGAGACAATTAATTCAATATTTAAGAAAAGCTTGAGGGAGGAAGCATGTCAAGAAATTGCTTCATTTTTCTACAATAATGCTATACCATTTAATGTTGCCCATTCTAGTGAATTCAAGAAGATGTTTGAGTTGGTTGCTAGACATGGACAAGGATTTAAACCACCTTCTTACTATGAGATCAGAGTGAAGTATTTGAAGCAACAGGTTGATTCCACCAAAGAGGACCTTGAGAAGCATAGGGCCTTTTGGAAGAAAACAGGGTGTACCATCATGACGGATGGATGGACTGATAGGAGAAGAAGAACTATACTGAATTTTTTGGTGAACAGTCCAATGGGAACTGTATTTTTGAAGTCTATTGATGCATCTCACATTTCTAAAACTGCTGAAAGAGTTTTCAAGATGATTGATGAGGTTGTTGAAGAGGTTGGTTGAGAGAATGTGGTGCAGGTTGTCATTGACAATGCAGCAAATTATAAGGCAGCTGGAGAGCGTTTGATGGACAAGAGGAAGAGGTTGTATTGGACTCCATGTGCAGCTCACTGCATAGATTTAATGCTGGAGGATCTTGAGAAGAAGTTGCCAATCCACAAGGAGACAATTACACATGGCAGGAAGCTCACAACGTTCATCTACTCCAGAAGTGCCTTGATCTCTTTATTGCATCAGTTTACAAATGGTGGTGATTTAATTAGACCAGCCACTACACGTTTTGCCACTTCCTACTTGACATTAGGTTGTTTGTTGGATAAGAAGGGAGAATTGATAAGGATGTTCACATCCAATGAGTGGAAGTCGGGCGAACCTTCAAAGCTTAAGGATGGAAAGTTTTGTGAGACACTAGTGATGGATAAGAATTTTTGGAAAAATATTACGACTTGTTTGAAGGGTGCATACCCCTTAATCAAGGTGCTACGTTTGGTGGACTCAGATGAGAAGTCTGCAATGGGCTTTATCTATGAAGAGATGGACCGAGCAAAGGAGAAGATAGCAAGTGCATTTAAAAATGTGAAGAAGAGGTAAACTTGTATAACCTAAGTTGCATTGAATTATTCAATTTATATTATAGGAATTGGAACTAATTAAATTATTTCTTTTATTCCTTAGTTACGAACCTCTTTGGGACATCATTGATGAAAGATGGAACAATCAACTTCATAGGCCTTTGCATGTTGCCGGCCTTTACCTCAACCCAATCTTTCATTATGCTCCTGATTTCAAACCTGACTTTGAAATTAAACGTGTATTGTATGATTGCCTAGAGCGGATGGTGGGAGATATGGAGGAAGTCAAGAAGATTGATACCCAATTAGATGAATTCAAATATAAGAAGGGGTTTTTTGGTAGCAAAATAGCCCTTAATGGGATCCAGATCAAAACTCCAGCACAATGGTGGGAGTCTTATGGTGATGAAACTCCAGAGTTACAAAAGTTTGCCATTCGTGTCTTGAGCTTGACGTGCAGTTCTTCTGGTTGCGAACGTAATTGGAGTGCATTTGAGATGGTATTTTGAAATGCTTTCTAAGTTATTTCTCATCAATAAATACTTCCTTTCTTCCATTATATTTTTGCTAAAATATTTCAATAAACTTTAGGTTCACACTAAGAAGAGGAACCGATTGAAGCAAAAGACAATGAATGATGTTGTCTTTGTCATGGCTAACTCTAAGTTGGCCAAGAAGAAGAGTGAAAGGAAAGCAAAAGAATATGTCATTGAAGATCTTTCTTCCGATGATGAATGGATTGTGGACAAGGAGGATGATGTAGTTCAAGACCTAGAAGAAGATGTTGGAGTTGGAGGAGAAACTAGTGGGGTTGGTCGGGATCCACCTCTTGATGATCTACAGATTCCTATTTTGTCTAATGATGAAAAAGGAGACCATTGCTTAGGCGTGACTAAACTTGATGATGAAGATGATAATCCTAACTTGAATGATATGTTAGATTAGATGCCTAGGCTTGAGAACCTAATTAGTGTTTATGTTTTCATTGAAGGTCATGTTTTATGACATTGAGTTAATGTTTTTGTGTTTTATGACATTGAATTTGGTTTAACATTATGAAGTTTGAGTTTAGTTTGATATTTTTCATATTTATGTGTAGTTTAGAATTTCTGGTAGACTCTTCCGTCTCATCTTACGTTTCACGAGTCTACGTTTTGAAAATTTTTTCCGTCTCAACGTAGACTCTACGTCTTAACAACCTTGATAGCAACCAGTTACTTTCATTTTTATTTAGTTGTATGTAATTTATACTGCCAAAAGATGATGGTTGTGTCATTGTGAAACAGGTATGGTGGGCCTTATCTATTAGATGCAATTGATTCTCTCCAAGCTCCTACTAGAGAATTCTCAAAGCCTCTACTGATGCCAATATGTGATGTCATCAAATCAACTACACTTGGACAGATATCCGCTTGTGGTAAGCTGGAAGCAGGAGCTCTTAGAAGCGGGTCAAAGGTATACCAGTGTTATGGTTGTTACTGAAAAATCAAATGATAGATTTAAGTTTGTGATTCTCCAAATGGGAAGTGTTTTGACTGATTTTGAGACGAATGTCTGCTAGAAATTAATCTGGTTAAATTTTTTATTCCGTGTTTTTATTGTATGTAAAATGGTAATGTTGAAAAAGGACCCAGTGAAAATACAGGGACAAAAAACTTATCAAGCAGTATTTTATTTATTTATTTATATTAAAAAAATGTTTACTTAATGAGCTCATTTTATATAGCTCCTTGCAATCTGACATTTTCCCGACATATTCCATTAGACAATGCTGAGGCAGCAAGGGATGGTGCTAAGATTTTCTATGCATGGAATTAGTCTGGCATGGAAATTTAGAAAATAATGTCTCATAATGGTTACAAGTTTTGATTTGCAAGCTTGTGTTCTCTTCCAAACCCGACATGAAGCAAAACTAATTGCCTATAACTTTATTATTTATAAATTGTAGGTCTTAGTAATGCCTTCAGCTGTTGTGGGAACAGTACGCTCATTGGAGCGTGACTCTAATGTCTGCACTGTTGCAAGAGCTGGAGATAATGTAGCTGTGACATTGCAAGGTGTTGATGGAAGTCATGTAATGGCAGGCGGTGTACTATGCCATCCAGACTTCCCTGTTGCTGTTGCTAAGCATTTGGAGTTGAAAGTACTTGTCTTGGATGGTGCAAGTCCCATATTGGTGGGCGCACAGGTGGGTACTATAAAATTACATTCCTTGCACTTTATTTTCCAGATTTTTTTTAATTGGGGAAAAATTCAATTTCTTTTTGTGTGTGCAGTTGGAGTTTCATATACACCATGCAAAAGAACCTGCTAGAATCTCAAAAATATTATCAGTACTTGATCCCAAGACCGGTAAGGTTATCAAAAAGTCCCCTCGCTGTCTCACTGCAAAGCAAAGTGCAGTCATTGAGGTGAATAAACAGTATCAAAACTAGCTATGTCAATGAATTTCACCAAGTTCTGTTTGTTTATGATGACAAGGATTCCCAAAACTTAGACTGGCTTTTATTCTGTTTGATTTTTAGGTGACTTTGCATGAGTCCGTCTGTGTAGTAGAGTTCTCAAGTTGTAAGGCTCTTGGAAGGGTGTCCCTAAGATCATTGGGAAGAACAATTGCTGTGGGACTTGTGTCAAGAATAATTGAAGAACAAGGTTAGTTTATGATATTTCATCAAATGATGATAACAGGGAGAGGTTCTCAGCATACATAAGTGGTTCAAGTAAACACTAAAGATTTGTTTGCCATCCTAGTCTAGATTAAGTTTTGCTGGCAAACAACAGGCACCTATGCGACTCTTGTTTTGAGGATCACGGGTCAATATGTTAATTATGCGAGAATGGTGAAGTTTTATTTTTTGCATTTTTTCACCAAATATGTATCATACGAGAGCGTTCCTTTTCGATAGCTCTGGATTCCTGTACCATAGCAATCTAGTCGGATGAAGAGACAGAAATGAATGCGGCAGATGCAATTGGTTTTATTCTTTAATGCCTGATCTTCAGCATAGTTTATCTGCGTATACATTTACAGTCTGAATATTAAGTAGCCAGCAGCATTGCTTGCTGGCTTCCTGGGACTATTTTATCACATGAATTTCCCATAGTGATTTGTCTTGTGGTGTCCTTTCCATTAGTATCCTTGACACATCAAAATATTCATCATAGAATTCTAGTGACTCATTTCAAGGGAATGTTGGAATCTTTATGTGATCTTCAGACGTCACCTCTACTTTTTTCCATTTCATTTCACCACCTTCATCTCTCACCTAGCAATTAGCATATGTGTGTATAAGTTAATATTATCAAATTAGAAAAAAAAAATTAAAACATGGAAACAAATAAATTTAAGACCTAGAACCATTATGGAAGAGAAGCGAGGGTTGATAGGTAGAAAACATCTTGGAACAAAGACTTGGCTTGAGAGAAATCAATTGGAACTTGTGACTCTAAAAAGCCAAAAATGTATGCACATAGCACAGGGGTGTTGAAGTATCGTCCACGGAGAAATCAACTGGAACAGATACGAACGTTATACTCAATTCCTGGCATTTTTTTTAATGAAGGCATTAATTTTCTACTATGATCTCTTGGTTTTTATCAGATCTATTACTGTGGTCACCAGTGGGGTACATTCTTGTGTGTGTTTTTTTTTGGGTTAAATGGGTACATTTTCGTTAGTGGTGGATCATGAATGATGTAGAAAGGGACCATACAAAGGCCAAATACAGTGCGTTTTCATTAAGTTGGTTTCTGATTGCGCTGTCGTCGGGTGGGGAATTTACACCGATGCGACCCATTCCCGTCCTTTATTGGATAGCAGTCTGCTGTTAGTAGGTTTGTATTAATGGCATAACAGAACGTAACAGCACCAGATATGGATGACCCCCTCCAATATAACATTTTATTTTTAAATGAATTCAATAAATAAATAACCTCCAATAAATTAATTTAATAATAAAGATATCTTACTAGTAAGTCCTTTTTACTACTCAAATATCAACTAACAGGGAATTCGCATTGCCATATTGCTAGAAAAAAAAATTGTTCTTGTATATTTATTTAAGATTAAATATTTTTTAGTTCTTTGGATCAATTTTTTATTTTTCTCTTAGCTTTTTTCTTTAATGGTTTGAGTAATTATCTTATTTAATATATTGAAATTGATTTTTAATATATTAAAATCGGTCTTTAAAACATAACAGTGTTAAAACAATTGCTAACTTAGCAAACAAAAATGTTATATTATTTTCTATTTAGTCTCTCTAACTTATTTCACTCTTTAACTTTTCAAAATAGATGTTATTCTTCCCCAATGTTTTTTAGTGACCAATTTTAACATACTAAATAATATAAAGATGGAAATTAATAAAAAATAATTAAGAGACCAAAAAAATTGATCCAAATATATGTATCAAAAATATATTTAACCTATTTATTTATATAATAAGACAACATTCAATTTCTTTAACAGTGTATTATGTTAATAAAAAAATATTATGAATAATACATAAGAGGAAAATAAGGGGAAATAGAAATATTTTGTAAAATTTAAAAATATTAATGATATTCTTTAATGTGCAAGGACGTCCTACTATTTGTCTCCACATCCACTTCTATTTCCTTCTCTATCACCTTTCTCCTCTCTCACCACTTTCTTCAACTAACCATCCTCCTCTCTCACCACTCACCTTAACCACTTATAACATTCCCATCACATGATTGTATTTTTATTTGTTCATATATAGTGATTCAATTATTTATGTTTTTATTTTATCATTATCTTTCTTATTTGCCACTTTTAATATTTCATTTCATCTACTCTTAAAATTAAAATAAAGACATTATCAAAAAATATCAATTAAAGCTTTTTTGAAATCAGGTATATAGAAACAATTTTTTCTCGAGGAGTTAATTTTCTACTAATAGTCCAATACCATGTTATAATTGCCAAAAAAAAAAAAAAATAAGGAAGAGAAATGAAAAGAAGTTCTAATTTGATGAAGAATGTTTTAGAATTTTCATCCAATATTTATTACACAAGGTTTGTGTAATTCATTCTCTTTTAATAAGTAAATAGAAATAGAAGTGGTAAAAAAAATTATGATCATCTCACGAACTCACGTAGAATGTAGAATAAAAAACATTATATATCTTTACGCCTCGAATGATTAATAAGAGAAAAAGAAATGATATATTTCAAAAGAATCAAGACTTTCCGATAGTAGTCTAACCCGAAATCCAATTAAAAAACACATTAACATAAAACTGTATTAATGACTTTATTTTTTTTTTAAATGGAAATAAATAAAGGATTTTTTTAACTCAGTTATAAGGATAAGTTTAAAGTAAATAATGGCTTTTATTGAGAAAAACATAATTAAATTGAAAAAATAAAATGTATTTCTAAAATAAAAATACCTCTTTTAATGATTGAAATTCCGTTTTTGTTTAACAACCCTAATAATTAAAATTAACAAAATCAAAGACTGCAGAAATCATCGTGTTCAACACACTAGCGTGATCAAACGAAGTTATGTGGACATGAAGATGATGAATAAGTAAAAGGAAATGCATAGAGATCTTTAGACATAGATTATATATATAAAAAAGATGAATCTTATGGGAAATTTTTTTTTAGGTAAGAGTGAGAGTGTGTCGTAAAATTATACATAAATGGTTATAACTAAAAGGTTTTTAAAATCATATGATTACTTAAATTATTTCATGACTTTTTAAAAAACTCAACATGAGAATGATATTATTTTAATGGAATTGATGATACATTAATCAACGAAATAGACTTAATTAATAAATTTTAAAATTTATACTTAGACTAAATTAAATTTTGTAAAAAGTAGAGGATTAAAAGGTTAAGAGAATGAAAATTATAATGGACCAAAGTAATAATTACAACACTTTAAAATAGAATATATTTAATACTGATTTTTGATGACAAATTGTTGTGTAGAAATTGAACATTTAATAAGTGAATTTTCAAAAAAAAAAAAAAACAACCGTTACATAGTTAACACTCGGTCAATCACTTCTATATAAAAAAATCATGTCATACATAGTAAATATTTCCTCGTGCTCTCCAATTTTCTAAAACTAAAACTACTATATGTTATACTCTTTTTTGAATAATATTATGTGTTATGCTGAATAATTAATTGAGACATGAATAATATGATGAATATTATTATCCTTAAACAACAGTGAAAGAACAATGAATTAAATTGATTTCTATAAGAATTTCATTATAACTCTTATCATTTTAAAACGTTTATTAATTTGGTCATTCAATTAACATAATTAATATATAACTTAACGTGTCATAGTTGAACCAACCACTTGTTAATTAATGAGAACTTGTGGTTTGAAATAATTTAATGACTAGGTAAATCCCCTGCAATGCGCGGATTAATAATTCAATTTAAAATATAAATTTTAAATATGAAATTAAATTTATTAAATAAAATAATATATTCTTACAGTGGTACGAAATGAATTAAAGTTGATATATATATATATATATATATATATATATATATATATGAGTAAAAATTATATTTATGTATGTTAGTATACGTTAATAGTCTACCATTATAATTTATAAATAGGAAAGAATGAAAACATTTTTTAATTAATATAGACACCAATTGCAATTATTGTTATCCATTGAAGCAATCAACATGTGAATGTTGCATTATATATTTTATAACACGTGTATTTCACTTTTAGCATATAGAAATAACATGTGCTTAATTAGTTTCCACTAAATAAAAAATGGTATTTGGATTCATAAATTAAAGGATGATAGAAAATTGATAACATATTTAATAATTAAATAGAGAGAAGTGAAATAAATAGATATGATGCTTTGACAAAAATGTATATAAATCAATTAAATATTAATTTAAAATTTAAATTAATACAAGGTTAATTAACTAAATATTTGTTCAATATTATTACTTTAAATAGCTATAAAGTTTACATTTAAAATAGAGTTACGTCATAATGAAAGTGAAATCAATTAAATTTGTATAAATATAAATCAATTGAATTTAATGCTCTATGTTACCTTCAAAAATAGTAACCAATGTCTAGTTTATGTCAATCATTTTCAATGCATATGAATTTAAATGAAAATTATAACCGACATATAATTTATGTAAAATTAAAATACACAATGATAGTTGATCTTGATGCATTTAAAAATTAGTTTTTTAAAAAATTACACAATGATCTTGATGTATTTGCATCATAATAAAAGAATGTATTTACAAGTCACTTAAAATCATAATCACCTAAAAAATAGACTTTATTAATGATTAAGGGGTTGTTTGGTTTTTCGTGAATAACTCAAAAAAAAATCTTATAGTTAAACGGAGATTTGAGTATCTCGAATGACGCGACCTTTAGATTTTTCTATTTTCATAACTTCATTTCTCCAACTGCATAACAAACAAAGCTTAATGTTGTGTTTAGTTACAGAAAATTATTCTAGTTTTTTGAGAAAAACTTCTGCTTGTTTTCTAAAATTTTTATTTTTTAGGATAACTAGAAAAATTTTAAAAATCCGTTTAAATAATGTGACAGTTTTTCAATTTGAAAAACTAGAAAACTAAAAAAGTTGTTCAAGTGCACTTACTTTTTCAATTTTTTTTCAAACATTCCTTAATTCAAACTAATTGAGATATGTCTTATATATATATATATATATATATATATATATATATATATTATTTATGACAATATTGTATAGTATATGCATCACATAAAAATTGTGATAAAAATTTAAAGTAATATTCAAATAAGAGCAAATGAGTTTGTTGATCCAGTCTCGATACCGGTACTAGGACAAGGATGTAATTTTATTCACCCTCACTATGTTACCGATGCAACGGGTATACCACTGGACTGTAAACCCCATAGTAGGGGCTCTCCCTATACCGGTGTGATCAAGTAGTTACCTCACACACCGAAAAACATCTACGTCACCCGACAGAAAGTACAGGGTACAGCTGCCAGGGGACGTTCGCGAGGGACGCGGTTCCTTCCGTGTTGTGCGCCAGAATCGTACACTGCGCAATGTACTATTTGTCCCTTGGCCCCACCTGTACCTAACGATTCATTCTCCATGCTCATCTATAAATAGTTCATTCTCACACTCAGAAAAGGTTACGTTATTCTTACTCTCTATTCACTATTGCATTATTCAAGTTCGCTCGAATCCTTATTCTATTCATTGACTTGAGCATCAGAGAATCTTCGTTGGTGACACCACCTTTCGCCCCTCTTCAACGTAAAAGCTTGATGTGAAAGATCTCCAGGACAACAAGACCGGATTCTCCCAGTGAGAGTTCAGACCATAATACCGGATTCTCCCAGTGAGAGTTCAGACCATAATACCGGATACCCATTGTACCGGTATACAAACATTCTTATCATTGACTTTTGAGGCTGGTCCCTACTCCGGATCTTTGACCCCGTATCAGACCAGCTCATTTGTGTTTAAATATATTTCAAAATAGTTACAAAGAATAATAAAAATATTATCATGATACATCATAAAAATCATATGAAATATTAAATCTTAAATTTAACAAAAAAATAAAATGTAATTTGATAGATATGGTGGGGTTGGTCTTTCAGATAAGGTAGAAAAACCAATTCAATATTTAAGGATAATAATACTAATTTAAATCAACAGTACAAGTTGCGTGTTTCTAATTTTCGAAAACTTATAGCAGTAGAACTTTTTGAATTAGTAGCAGCTTGTTTCATATTCCCATTTGGTTACAGTAGTTTTTATCATGTAATGCAGTTACCTTATCTTGTAATTCAGTTACCGCATTTTCTATTTTTTTACTTTTATTAGAAAACCTTTTAAAAGAATTTTCTGATTTTCTTAAAAAATAGAAAATCATTTTTTTATTTTTCTATAAAAATTTAAATAATTTGTATATAAATAGTTTTTTAATTTTTTTAAGAATAATTTTTTATTTTTCTAAGAAAACTTATGAACTAAACGCAACATAAATCTCCCAACCAACTGGAAAGCTAACTAAACAAATAATAAAACCACAAAATTTGTATGTGCAATTAGAATGAAAGACTTAAATAACTTAGTTAAGCTATTTAGTAAAATAAAATAAAATAAAATTTCTCATCCATGAAAATAGAAAATAAAAAAGCTTTGTTGATAATTCATTTGGTTCAATCATTATTTAATCTTTATATGAATATGCTTACTAAGATGTATTTAATTAAAAATATATTTCTTACCCAAATCACAAAACAAAAGATCAAAGAGCTCTCTACATAGTTTATTGCACTTACCACTAAATATTTAAATTCATAAAATCTTTCACAAATTCATTGCATTTTAGAGTCTCATTTCAATTTCACTAGATGCACAAAAACTGAAAAACAACTAAGAAAATGCAAGGTGAAGGAAATGAAAACATAAATGGAGAGAAACAATAAAAAGAAAGTGACCACTCAATTTTTTAATAAAAAAGATAAGTAAGATGAGATGATGTTTATCTCCTTTTGTATAATGGCGGTAGTTCTTTCATTCCTCCTTACTCGAATTCAGATAAAGTATAATTGATGAGTAAGATAAGGTATTTATGGTAGTTTTTCATTTTCATTGCACTCACCACTAAAGATTTAAAGTCATACAAACATTCCTAAACCAATACTTACATTTTTATGCCCTATTCCAATTCCACAACATGCATAAAATCTATAAACAAATTAAGAAAATGAAAGGTAAGTGAAAGATGAAAATAAAGTGGAGAGAAATAATAGAAAGAAGATGATCACTCAATTTTAAAAAGGATAAAATAATAGATGAATAGGATATGAGATGATGCTTACTTCATTTGGTATAATGGTGGTAGTTTTTCATCCCTTATTGCTTAAATTCATATAAATTAATTGATGGGTAAGAGGAGATGATGTTTACCTTGTTTGATATATAATGGTAATCATTCTTTCTTCTCTCCTTAAATTTTGATGATGTTTGCCTCATTTGATACAATGCTAGTATATAGTTCTTCAATCTTTTCTTGCTTGAATTCTAAATAATATAACATTAGGTTTTGTGAGCAGGATGAATCAAGAAATTAAAAGGCATTAAGACAATTTAATTATACATTTCAATTTTTTCTTTCTTTTTTAATTTTTGAATAATAGGAGATTTTAAGTAATAGGAAAAGTCAATAGTTTGTAAAAATGCATGTATAGCTATAACTAATGATAAAGTTGACATAAGGTTTTTTTATGTGTGAACTGGTCTGGACCGGGGTCTAGGATTCGGTGTGGGACCAGCCATAAAAGAATATGTATTTTAATATTTGTACACCGGTACAGTGGGTATCCGGTATTGTAATCCGGCCTCTCAATAGGAGAAACCGGTCTCGTTGTCCTGGAGATCCTTCGCACTAGAGTTTCGCGTTGGAGTGGGCGAAAGGTGGTTCCACCTGCGAAGATTCTCGACGCTCAAGTTAGAAGAGTGTATAAGAACTCAGTGAATACTCAAGCAGTGCAATAGCAAGATGAGAGTTAGAACAACGTAACCTTGCATGTATATTGGAATCTGCTATTTATAGTTGGACGCGAAAAATGAATCGTCGGATACAGGTGGGCCCATAAGTTCTGATAACGTGTATAGAGTGTCAATCAGAGTGACTCAGTATTCAGAGTGTGGCAGGGGGTAGGTTAATTATCAGTGTACGATTCTGACACAGGGATGAAGGATAATCACCTTTTCTGTACATCACGCCTGCATTCGTACTTACTCCTTTCTGCGAATGACATTGACACATATCCATGCTGATAAGTTATAACCCCCCTTATCTCATTGTGACACTGTGACAAACGGTTATATAGGACGGGGAGTGAGGACGGATGATGCATCCGGATAGGTGAGAGCAGAAACGTATGAGATCGGATAACCGGTGTGAAAATACTGCCCTGCGATACCGGTCGTTCCTCTAAACAGTCATGCTGACGTCACCAATTATGGGCCGGTATCCAGACCGGATCAATGTGAGTGACAAAAATAAGCTAAATGTGTGACTTAAGAGTATCTTACTTCACAAGGTGGTAATTTCTCTCGTTTTACGTTTCAGACTTTATAATATTTATATATTATAGATAAATGGATGGATGGATAAATAGAAATAAATAAATAAATTTTCATTTTAATTAATTTGTTAGTGATGATTTACAGCTTGAAATGATAAAATGATTTTCATGTTAATTTAAAATTAAGATGATTTGAGATTAAGATTAGTTTACATAGAATAGAATGATGTATATTATAACTATATATATAGAGAGAGGATGTATAAAGACTCTTTTATGAGAGAGATAGAAAAATAAATATAAATCGTATAACCATATATTAAATTATATAAGTTTTTTAAAAAATAATATAACTTTTTAAATAATAATATAATTTTAAAATTTTTTTAATCTCAATCATCTATTATACACTTATTTGCGTAAGAGGGTGGGCTCATCATTATTTGGTTTCATCAACTTCAACTACCTCATTTACAACAGGCAACGGCGGCAACAGCAACAGCAAGTCCTTTTTGGCTATGAAATTCTCAACCTTTTTAGTTCTTAGCTCTTAGCCCTTTCTCAAAAACTGTACTCACTCGATCGTGTCTCACAATCACAGGAAAGGAATAACTCACTGCACTACTCAGCACTTACTTACATACACCGACACCAACGCACCCGTAACCTTGTGCGTCTCGCATGGTTTACGTTGTCTTTTCATTCATCATATGTTTCTCTCGTCTTTTGTTTATTCATAAAACATTCTTTGCACAATCAAAAGTAACATATGTGATACGTGATGACTTGACTTGACGTGATGACTATGTAATGCTATTGCTTCCTCAACATGACATGTTGTACTTAGTTGTCGTTTTTCATGATTTTAAACAAATAATTCAACATGGGATGGATGGACTTTTGTCCATGCAAACTTGGGTGATTTAACTAAATTAATTCATTGTCTTGGTAAGTGATGCTTGTGTTGTGTTCAGGTTTCATGATGAAGGCTTTTGCAGCTAAGGTTGAGGAAGGAAAGGAAGGTACAAATGGCGAACTATCTGTTGGTCCAGTTTACCGTAACCTCCTCTCTATAAATCAATTTCCTCCAATGGATCCTGATTTCTCCACCACTTGGGATATCTTCTCGTAATATTTCATCTTCTCCCTTGTAATATAATATTATGTTTTACCAATCAGTCGTAACATTATGAAAAGGAGTCAGAGATTCGATATTCACTAGCACCGCTTGCGATATCTTCTCGTAATATTCCATCTTCTCCCTTGTCATTTTATATTATGTTTTAGCAATCAGATATGGATTAGTTAACAATACAACGTGAGATTATAAAAAAAGATTTGATATTCACTAAACACACTTTTCATCCATGATGAAAAACCTTATGTGTCAAAGTATAATTGTTTTGAGTTGTATGGAGATATATATCATTAATAATAATAAAAATTATATCATGTTTTGGAATGGAATACAATTTTCATCACCAATTCTTACGAATTGAAAACACTTTGTATCAGCTCCTTGAGAGACTAAAATTAAAATTAGGCTCATGACTACCAATTGTAAGATAGTTTGGAAACAAAAAAATGAAATAAAAATGGACAAATTTGGGTGTGGCTTTATTCCACTCTATGTTTTGGGTGTGGCTTTATTCTGCTCTCAGCTGTACTCACATAATTGTGAGCAGGGGTCTATTGATTTTCAATGCAGAAAAGAGGTTCAAAGTTTGGTGGTAAGTTAATGAATGATATTTGATTAGGATGAGCTTTTCTTTGGTGATTGCAGTGTGTCTGTCAAAAATTATCCACAAAACCGGATGCTGGGATGGCGTGTAATTGTGGATGGAAAGGTATCCTATGGAAATTTATTTCGTTATTAATACAACCTCTTATATGTGAAGAAAATAAGGTAATTGGATTTTGGTTCATGTTCACAGATTGGGCCATATGCGTGGAAGACATATAAAGAAGTTTATAATGAAGTTCTGCATATTACTTCTGCTTTGCGAGCTTCTGGTGCAGAACCTGTAAGTGCTTGTAAATTGGATTCTCACAGCAGACTAGATTATTAGTCTTCAGAGGTAAATAATGATGTTCTTAATGTATATTGTGTTGTGTTGTTCATCCTATCACAGGGCTCTCGAATTGGAATATATGGATCTAATTGCCCTCAATGGATTGTGGCAATGGAGGTTTCACACTAATATAACTCGTGTTTTCCAAGCTTTTTCTCTCAATTTTTTCTTTAACACAATCGTGTTTATAATCATGTTTATATTGATGTAGGCTTGTGCTGCGCATAGCTTTGTTTGTGTGCCTCTCTATGACACCCTTGGTAAGTTTTTAAATATATTCATGTCAATATTCAGACGTTGTATATTTATTTATTTATTTATTATTTTTTACATCTCTTAGTAAACAGCTATGGTGCCCATTTTCTGAGTTATGGCAAATTTATTTGATTAATTTTCTGGTCTAAATAATAAATCAACTTTAAACCTCAATTGATTGCTCTTTTTATTATTATTATGCAGGGCCTGGTGCTGTAAATTTTATCATAGATCATGCAGAAGTAGATTTTGTTTTCGTCCAGGATAAGAAGATTAAAGAGGTGAGGAACAAAGATCAATTTTCTAGAAATAAATAATGTTGTTTTTGAGTTTATATATCCGAGATTCAGAATTGCAATTATAGATTGTGAATTCTAACTGAGTGCATATACCATTTGCAGCTTTTGAATCCTGATTGTATATCATCTAAGCGATTGAAAGGTAAATTAAATAACTTGTTTCAATTTCAATATGGCTGTGCTACATTTAACAGAATGCATTAAACTAAGTGTGGTTGTGGTTACAGGCATGGTGTGCTTCACTTCATTGACAGAGGAACAGAAAGATAAGGCTGCAGCCATTGGAATTAAGCCATATTCGTGGGATGAGTTTTTGAACTTGGTTAGTCCATAAGGAATTTTTATTTGAATTATGGTTGAAATTCGAAAAAACTCAATTTAATTTCAAGTTGAACTTTAGGTCCTATCCATTTGAAGTTGGACCTTTATAAAATCTTAAAGAACCTGTGGATGGATTACTGAAATAATTCATATGGTCTATTACTGTGACTTAGTGTCTTTGTTATGAAGAATTTAATATCTTTCAGGGGAAAGAAAAGCCAAGTAGTACATTCCCACCGCGAGCTCAAGACATGTGCACAATAATGTACACTAGTGGGACAAGTGGAGACCCTAAAGGTGTTGTTTTAACGCATGAAAACGTAGCAGCTTTAGTAAGAGGAATGGATCTTTTCATGGAACAATTTGAAGACAAGGTAGTAAATGACTTTCACTCTTCAAATTGGTATATGATGCTAATCTTTTCATGGTATATGAATATTGATTTGCATATATAGATGACTGTGGATGATGTGTATTTATCATTCCTACCCTTGGCTCATATCCTTGATCGCACAATTGAGGAGTACTTCTTCCGAAAGGGTGCATCTGTTGGATACTATCATGGGGTATGTTTTTCTTGTTCAGGAATCTCTTGTTCATTAATGGAACCTTCAATTAAGCACAATTTCACTAATGCTTAATTCTTTTTAATGAATATACCATTTGCTTTTGATTTATAAATTTCACATTTTGCATGAAGGATCTGAACACTTTGAGGGATGATTTAATGGAGTTAAAGCCAACGTTGTTTGCAGGTGTTCCACGTGTTTTTGAAAAAGTCTATGAAGGCAAGGCTACACTTTGAACAGAAAATTTGTTTTTTTCTTTTTTGTTTCATTGATTTCAGTGTAACTTATTCAATAACATTTTTTTTCAGGTATCAAGAAAGCAGTGGAAGAACTGAATCCAATAAGGAGAAAAGTTTTTGGCATGCTCTACAACTAGTAAGTTGGAATTCTATAGCCTACATTTATCCATAATCTTATTGGGAGAAAGTTGAATTGTTTTTGTTTATTGAGATTATGGATTTTGGGCAGAGGTAATTTTGTTAATTCACATCCATCTTTTTTTATGTAGCAAACTTGGTTGGATGAATAAAGGATATAAACAGAGAGAGGCTTCACGTTTAGCTGATCTATTAGCCTTCAGAAAGGTTGTATGATATCTTTCTAAAACCTATATACTTTTTTGGGGAAAAAAAATCCAATTTCTCAATTTTGATCCACCACTAACTTTTCAATCTCCGTTTTAGGTCAAAGCCAGGTTAGGTGGTCGAGTTCGATTAATAATATCTGGAGGTGCAGCCTTGAGTCCTGAGGTGGAAGAATTCTTGCGTGTCACTACTTGTGCTTTTGTAACTCAAGGCTATGGTAAGGAGCAATCTTATTTTGTTGTTTATGAATTAACAGTTTTTCTAAGTCTGTCATAAAATATATGTTGAGCAATCAAAAATATATCAGTACATGTTTTTTTGGTGGTTTTCAAAACAGGTTCAACACAATTTTTGATTAAAAAAAAATGATACATTAATAAAACCGATAAATTAAAGATGAAACAAAGAAAAATGTTATTGTTGTGACATGACACGGTACAATGAATGTTGCATTAACATTATGGTTTATTATTCCAGGTTTGACTGAAACCTGCGGACCAACTGCTATTTGTTTTCCTGATGAAATGTGCATGGTCGGTACTGTTGGAGCTGTTTCAGTATATAATGAAATGCGACTAGAGGAGGTTCCAGAGATGGGTTACAATCCTCTTGGAAGTACTTCATGTGGTGAGATATGTGTGAGGGGGAAATCTGTTTTCGCTGGTTACTACAAAAATCCTGAGTTAACAAGGGAAGCTGTTAAAGATGGATGGTTTCACACAGGTTAAGTTGTCATTTCCAACCTCAAAATAGATACGCCTTTTAGGAATCTTTATATGAACTAATGTGATTATGCATCTTGTTTGGTATCCTCAGGTGACATAGGAGAAATGTTTCCAAATGGTGTTGTTAGGATTATTGACAGAAAGAAGAATCTTGTCAAACTTTCTCAAGGAGAGTATATAGCACTTGAACATCTAGAAAATGTGTATGGAGTCACTCCAATTGTTGAAGATGTAAGTGTTTTAACAAGTTTGGATATGTTAACACAAGCACTTTTTAGTTCATAGACACTCAAGTGTTGGTAGGTTTGTGATTCATTTTTGGTATGCTTTATTGTAGATTTGGGTTTATGGGAATAGCTTCAAGTCAATGCTGGTTGCAGTAGTAGTTCCAAATGAAGAAGCTACCAATAAGTGGGCGTATTCAAATGGTCATATAGCTGATTTCTCCAAACTCTGCTCTCTTGATCAACTGAAAAAATATGTGCTTTCTGAACTCAAGTCGACTGCAGTGAGAAACCAGGTAACACCTATGGATAATGAAAGAGTACACTTTTAAATTGGTCCTTGAAATTGTGTGCGTTAGACAATCAGTAAATTAGTGACAGCAATTTTCATGACTTATTTTTCATTTTCCATCTTCTGGCATACATATGATTCTCTAACTGTCTTGTTTCTTCTTCTATTTATGTCATTCATAAAAATAGCTGAAGGGCTTTGAACATGTAAAAGGCGTTATATTAGACCCAAATCCATTTGACATGGAAAGGGACCTAGTGACTGCCACACTAAAGAAGAAAAGAAACAAACTACTCAAGTATTATCAGGTACTTAATCACATATCCTCTTATTTTTTGTCCTTGCTCTTATATACATTAATATAAATGCTCACAAAACCATTTACATTGTCACAGGTGGAAATAGATGAACTATACCAAAGTTTGAGTGGAGATAAACATTAATTTTGAGGATATCTATTTGATATAATCCTAAAAACTTTGTTATGAGGTGTTATGCAGCAACTAGCTACCAAGTGCTGAACTATAGATTAATTCTCAATGTCTGTAAGAGAACAATCCATTTTGAATAGACAAAGCAACTTATATTTGTTGTAATTCCTTAAGCTACTAGCTTGTTATATATAAAACCTTTCCACAAATTATATGGAAGAATGAGGATTAGTAAGGTCCTTAATGAAAATTTATGACCATTAAATCAAAGGCTTGATGATTGCTTTTACGCTGCTTGAGAAAATTAAAAATTATTGCCATTTCTATTATTCTAAATGTTATTGAACATGTTACCGAAAAAAAATTTGTTATTAAGCAAATATATATTTAGAGACAGTTTGTAAAATGTTCCAATTTATATTTAATTACAAAAATGTCATTATTTTTATTTTGATGTGTCTTCCAAAACATTTGTATAAAATAACTTTTTACTGTTTTCAGTTTTATTATTTTTATATAACAATATTAAAACAAAAAAATAAAAAATAATACAATATTTTTGCAAAAAAATATTTTCTCAAATTAAATGAACCCTTGTAATTTCTATCATTTTTGTTAAGATATATCACATAAATTAAAAATATGAGAAAAAATTTATTCATAAGATTTGAAAATCCTCTTTTCTTTAACGAACTTTTGGAGCTTTTTTGGGTCCACAACTAACTTTTGAGGGTTTTCAGTTTTTGCTCAACAACTCCTTTTTTATGGGTAAAGCTCAACAACTTTTGGAGTTAAGTGCAGGCTTTTTAAACCTTGTTGCTATGATGGTAAAGATACACATTGTTTGTTTGCATACAAAAAATGGACAGAAATTTGCACCAATGTATATAACCCTGCATTTCAGTTGTGGAATTCTAGGTTAGGAAAATTAGTTGCATCTTTTATAAAGCTATGCAGAGTTCTCCATGTACTTTTGGTCTTATTCTTGTACTGAAAAGCATAATCAATACATCCTCAATGATTCAATTGTATGATTTAAAAGATAAATATTTGCACGATTACGAGAATATATTAGATTTGAGTCAGTTTAAAGATGAAAAACTTCTTTCATTTGTCAAAATTGAGTAAGAATAGATTCATTTGTTTATCATCTTGAGTTGGAAGCTTTTTTTTTCCTTTTGGCTCCCGTGTAGCCACATGATCTAGAATAGTTATGAAATAGATATTTAGCAGTCGTTTGATGGGTTTTTGGCAAGATTGGAGTTGTTTTATAAAAAATTTATAAGAATGGGGTTAGTCTTAGCAATATTGTTGGTCTGGAGTGAAAGGGGTCAAATCAATGTTTCAAAACCGCCTGGTGGGAAGGCGAATTCAGAAAACCGTTCCCACAGGAGACGAGTTTTTGCATGTTCGCCACGTGTCATGCATGCACAAAAACCGTCTCCTCAAGAGGCGTTTTAAGGGTCCTTTTTCAGCTGCCTTTCGAGCGGATGTGACTGGACCCTGCACTCATGAAAACCGCCCATTGGACCGGCGGTTTTAGGCCTCGGTGACAGCTCCCTATACGTGATGTGACTAGTGCTGGTGTCAGGGAGAAACCGCCTGGTGGACCGGCGGTTTCAGGCCTGACGTGACATTACCCTGCGCCACTGTAACTCGCCTCATGGACCGACGGGTTTCACCTTTTTCCAGGCAAAATTTTGCCTATTAAAACGGGAAAGCAGAGTGTTGTGGTCCATCCTCCATTTTCAATCCGCCATTGCTCTTTGCTCTAGTGCATTGCCTCTCTTCTCTCTGTTTTGCAAGGCTTAGGCCCACTTCTTGTGATTTTTGCTCAAGGGTTGAAAGAGGTTAGTTGAATCCCTTTTTGGTTAATATTTAGTTTATTAGTATATGTGTTAATTGTAAGGAGTAAGCATTATATTAGTTAAACAATTTTTTTGGTTAGTAAAAAGATGTTAGTTTTCATTAAAGGTTAGTATTATATTAGTGTTAATGTTAGTTTTCATTAAATAATATTTGTAGTATTTTGTTGGTTGATGTGTTTAATTAGTGGTTTAGGGTTAATGTTAAATAGTTAAATACTATCTTAGTGTTTAGGAAAATATTGTTAACGTATAAGGATTTAATTGTAGATAAATATAGTTAAACTATTTTTATGGTTAGTAAAAAGATGTTAGTTTTCATTAAATAAGAATAGTAGTATTTTGAGTATTTAGGTGTTTAGTTAGTGGTTTAGTGTTAACATCAATTATTTAACAAAATATTATAGTAGTGTTTAAATATTTAACAAAATATTATTGTAGTGTTTGAAAAAATTTTGTTTAAGTATAATGAATAAATTGTAAATAAATGTAGTTAAACTAAGTATGTGGTTAGTAAAAAGATGTAAATAAATAACAATTGTTTAGTTAACATTAAATATGATTAGTGTTAAAATGAACATTGTTTAGGTTTAAGGATCATATTGTAAGTCAAATTGGAAAGGTTATTATACTTGATAATAAACATTATTAATGATATATTTGAGTAAATATTTATTAATAAATTTTGTAATAATTAAATGTTTATTAAATAGTGAAATAGTTAATAATAAATTTGATATTAAAAAATATATTAGAAAATAGTAACATATTAATATTTAATAAATATATTAGTATTAGTTATTAAATATATTTCATTTGTATACGTAAATGATTTAAACAATTATATTTAATAAACATTCAAATATTTTATAAATACTATAGTTTTTGAATATATATAATATAAATTTAGTTTATTTATGTTGCATAGCTAGTTCATTATTTTCTTTTTTGATGTTGCACATTTAGTTCATTTTTATTTTATGTTGCACATTTAATTGATTAATATTTTATGTAGATTGGTACTTAATATTAAGTGTAACTTGTTTTATGTAGGATGGAAGCATCATCTTCATCTGCTGGACAATCTCATGAAGTGAATCCCGGTCTTGAAAATCCAAGTCTTTTGAAATTCCAACATGTGCATATATCTGAAGCAATATGGAATGGAAGACCCGACAGAATATTAAAATGTAGGCGTGCATTGCTATTTCGTGGTGCTAGAGGCTCTGTCCCTGACCAAATTGTACCTCATTTACAAAGGGCTGGGTTCCTTGGGATTGCCCAACTTCATTTTTTTTTCAGGTTGAGCCTGCTTTGGTGTCTGCACTTGTTGAAAGGTGGAGACCGGAGACTCACACATTTCATATGCCACCTGGTGAATGCACCATTACATTGCAGGATGTGGCGATTCAGACGGGGTTACGTGTTGATGGTCTCCCCCTAATTGTTGATACTTCTGATCGGGATTAGAGTGCATGTGTGCAAAATTTATTCGGTGTGTACCCACCCGATGATGTATTTCATAGTGGGACGTTGAAGATGAAGTGGATCTCAGAACAATTTGACAACATTGAGGACCATCTTGGGGACGAGGTTCAATTGTTACGGTTTGCAAGGGCGTATATTTTACACTTAATTGGTGGTGTTATCTTCTCTGATCAATCTAGTAGCAGGGTCCCACTAAGATATTTGCCATTGTTGGAAGACCTGGACAGATGTGGGGAGTATAACTGGGGTTCTACAGCCCTAAGCTATTTGTATAGGGAATCATGTAAATCAACTGACTACGATCGTTCTTCTATTTGTGGCCTCCACCTACTAGTCTAGGTTTGGGCATGGGACAGGTTCTCTTGTATTGCTCCGACAGTCCCACCTCATAATAGACCTGCAGGAACTCCCTACGCAGCAAGGTATGCCTTGTAATATGAATGTCTTTATTTTTTGTTTGTGTTGTTAAAAATTTTGTGTAATTGGTGGTCATTATTTAGTAAATTATCTTTTATAGGTGGTTGATCGTGTGATGAGGCAGTTTAGGATGCAACAACATATTCCATCTGTAACGCCCTGGCCGCTTTTCAGGAGTGAACGACTCTCCCCACAGAAGTAGGTCACCCATCCCAGAATTACTCTGTAACACCCTCGGTTAGATAAGACAAATCCTTCTGTAGGTTCATCCTATTTAACTGAGAGTATTAACAGTTTTTAGAAAAAGTGAATATTTTTTTTTAAAATAAATACGTGGCAAATCAGCGGAAGTAATATTGTATATATCACATAGTCATTCACAAACTGTAAATAATTGTACTCTTAACAGAATGGGGCACGCAGGCACCCTTAAATATTATACAGTCATCCGGTGTCTGATTATAAATATTCTATCCTTAATGATTATTCTCAACGGGTTCAACGTATTGCTGATCTTCACACCCGGGTTCTTGAGTTTCTAATTCCTCTGAAAAATGTTCAACAGTAAGGGTGAGTATAACCCAAGACCCTGATTGGTTCATCCGATGCGGACATAATCCAGTTAACATACAATGTCACATAGATCATACATTTAGCATATTTATAACAATCAAGCATGTTGTCATCACATAATCGTATATTTAGCATGTTCATAATTATAACAATCAAGCATATTACCATGTAATAAATCATACATATAACATATTCACAATTATAACAATCAAATATGATGTAATGAATGCATGAGTTCGGATCCATTATGATTTATCTTTGATTAAGTCTCATGATGCATGTGGGCCCAATAAATCGTTTCATCTTCTTCTCATTCTGTGGAATATCACCATTCCAATCATCTAGAGCGATCAGGGTCCGCCCAAGTTCCATGTGGTACAAATGAACTCATTGGTTCTCATCATTAATTTAAATATTTTTGGAACTTGGATCCCTACGATCATAGTTACACTCCGTCATTTAGTCAAAGTACACTAGAATTGCATCGTCTCACCCGGCTATCAGGCGCGACTCTGATGCCATTGAGTTGCCGTTCCAGTTGTACTCCCAAGATTCTTCATGGAGATCGAACGTGAGTGTCCTTCACTGTACCAAGTGTATGCTCTAGAGGTTTTTCTTCTTCCAAAAATATTTTCATGATGCGAAATGCATTTATCTTATCAATTGATTCCTTGGGTATCTTATGTATTTCCAGTCTCATCATATCATTCTCAAGTTCTTTGAATTTCCTCAATCATTTAAACCTCGTAAGATATTCGTTTATTATTTAAAGAAATATATCTATTATATATATTCTTTTATAAAGAGTAAAATAATCTATATTCTTTATGTAAATATGCATAATTTGGATATTAACAATGTATAATAATAATAAAACTAATAATAATGATAACAATATTAAGTTGACAGTAAATAATGATAATAATAGAATAAGAATAATAATTATAACTTACCAATAACTTAAAAAGTAGTGAAGATTAGTTTCCAATTAAAAATTCAAGTGAAAAACACTAAAAATAGAGTTTTCCGAGTGGAGCAAAGGTAAATCCGAGTGAAATGAGTATGATTCCGAGTGGAATCATACAGAGAAGGGTTCTCTAAGCGATCTGGCTAAAAATCCGAGTGAAATTGTACTGGGAGGCTGTTTTCCGACTGAAACAGGTCTGATTCCGAGTGGAATAAATTATATCCGAGTAGAAATGTTGATTTCCAAACTTTTTGAGAAAAATAGGTTTAATACTGAGTGAAAAATTGAGTTTGCCGAGTGAGATGAGTCGAATACCGAGTGGAACTGAATCATCCGAGTAAAATAAATCTGTTCCGAGTGAAAAATGAATTTTTCCGCATGAGATAGCTATGAATCCGAATGAAATAAACTGAGCAGAGTTTTCTAACTGAAATTAATAAATAATCCGAGTGAAACAGAAGCTGAACAATGATTTTCTTAACTAAATATCTTGAATTCTGAGTAAAACAAATTTCTGAGTGAATTAAAATATAAATCCGTGTGAGGTCAGTAGGAAAAATGGTTTCCTGAGTAGCATTGTTTGTAAATCCGAGTGAAAATCATTCTGCTGACTGGAAAACGTTCGAGTAAAGTAAATCCGAGTGAAATAATTCCTGATTCTGAGTGGAATCAGGTTGATACAAGTTTTCTGAGTGAAATAGGTGTAACACCGAGTGAAATAATTAAGATTTCGAGTGTAATAAGCACGATTTCAAATAAAATCAAGCTGAGAGGGTCTTCTAAGTAAAACAGTTTTAAATCCGAGTGAAATCAATCTGAAATAGTTTCCTTAGTGAAGTTAAAATGCCTTCCGAGTGAAACATAATGAAGAAACAATTCTCTGGGTGAAATTGATCTAATTCTGAGTGAAATAAAATAGGATTCCGAGTGGAATTAGTCTAAAAGGAATTTTCTGAGTAAAAATGTTTGTGAATCCGAGTGAAAATGTGTCTCCAAGTGAAATAAAATCTGATTCTGAGTGGAATCAGTATGAAAATGGTTCCTGAGTAAAAATAAGATAAGTTCCGAGTGCAACATGAGTTTACCGAGTGAAATTAATTAAAAAGGGTTCTGTCTGAATGAAATAATATAAATCCGAGTTGAATAACTGCTTGCTGAGTAAAATAAAGTGTTTGCCGAGTGAAATAGGACTGGGAAGCTACTGACCGAGAGCAATAGAGTGTTTTTCGAGTGAATTTACTGAAAAGGGTTCTGAGTAAAAGATAACTATATTTTTCTGAGTGAAATTAAGTCAAATTCCGAGTGAAATAATTTAAGAAATAGATTTCCGAGTAAAATAAGACTTGGGAGATGCTGTCCGAGAGGAAAAGAAGTGGTTTTCGAGTGAAATATGGTATTTTCCGAGTGAAATATGTTATATCCGAATGAAAATGAGTTGGTAATTAAAGAATCCGATTGAAATGATACCAAAACCGATCGGATTGGCCTAAAACAGAACCTATTATCATTAAACTCATAGTTTTTCACTGGAAATCACATGGTACCCATGATTCTTAGCATTTTCAGTCCAATAAGTACATGTCATATCACAATTCATCACTCGGTAACAGATATATATATATACATGCAGATACAGATATCAATATAAAGCAATTAATTCATACACACTGAATCTGTCCCCACTCGGTTTTCCCACAAGGCACCCAAGAATATACCCCCTTACCTCTATGAAGTTCCTGGAGGAGAAGAAAGAGGCTCCCTTCACTGTCCTGCTTCAAATCCGAGTGAAACAGAGGGGAAAGGAGAGGGAAAGAACTTGCTGGGAAAGAGAGTGATGAAGGATGTTTGGGTCGTGTGTGTGGTGTGAGTTCTGAGGACTGTTAGCCCGGCGGTGCCTCAACAGTCCGTGTCCACCACCGGGTTTTTGTCAATTGGCAAGCGCACCAATCGTTTGTAGTTTTCGAAATTTAGATATCGTTCCACTGGGATTGAAAGTCCAATAACAACAGTAATCTTCTACTTACTATGGTAAATGTGAAGGAAATTATAAACAAAAGAATGATTTATACACAGTTTATACAATATTTACAAGATAGCATGGTTGAGTGATTCATAAGATAAAAGAAAATAAAAATCTATCTAAAAAGTCGAGTTGCAACCTAGAATAGGTAAGATACTTGAGATAAACACAGATAAACAAATTATGTTGGAGATTGGATCCCTAATCTAGAATAACAATGAGGAACTCAAGACATGCATATTTAATCATCAAGTTTCATGTCATTGCAGCTTAAAATCATTATAACCGATCCCTCGTGATATAAATTCTAAGAATTCACCGTAAAGTCCGATCCCTCGTGAGCTTTCTCAGTAAAAACTTGCATTAAGACCTGGCCTTATGGCAACAATGGTTAACAACCCCTATAGAATTGAGATACCAAGGGTATTCCAACTTTTTACTTTCGTCAAAACAAGTTTCAATACGGCATAAATAATCATTCTCCCGTTTGACATTTATACTAATAAAACCAGTTTCGATACACATGAAAATCATTCTCCCGTTTGACGTTCATATTAATAAAAGGTTGAGATACTAACATGGACTTGAATCATAAACATGCAGAGGTCGAATTCACAACATTATACTCAATAGATTAGTTCACCAATTCCAACATAAACAAATTAGTTACACATGGTAAAAGTAAAGACAACACTTACAGAGTTTGACATTACGAAGATGATGGAAAACTTCACGATACAACGATCACAATACACCGAAACACACTCAAGTATCTAGAAAACTATTCTAGAACTACAACTCACAAAAGAAGTACTCAAAGTCGAGCACAAGAGAGAAGAGAAGAGAAGTGTATGGAATGGGATGCTATGAATGGTGTTGGATGGCCCTATTTATAGGGCTGAGCAAGGGTGCTGACGCTACGCGTCCCTGTGACGCTACGCGTCAGACCCCTGACTCAGCTTCCATTAAGCAGCTGATAATGACCACTTCAAATAATTAAAATCAATCATGCTTGGCCACTTGGACGTGCCTCCATTGTATTTTGGCCATTTGTGATGAGTGGGGTGGCCCTTGTGCTGAGTGGAGTGCCCATTATTGGGTCCAAGTGGAGTGGTTGGCCAAAGTGGGAGTGGAGACTGCGCAGCACTGACGCTACGCGTGGCTGTGATGCGTAGCGTCAGCATCAAAAATAGCACTTGATGCTACGCGTGGGGTGAGGCTACGCGTCAGCTCCTCCAGTGTAATTTTCTCTTGATTTCTTAACTTTTTCACTGCAAAACTAGAGAAAATTGATCAAGGGCAGATTATTTCCAACAACATCCATTTATTGAATTTAAATCCTAATTCTCTAACAAATTAAACTAATTTTTATAATTTTTATGAAATTTTTATTTAAACTTTTATTGAAAATTTGAGGACTAACAAATACCCCCAACTTGAGACATTGCTCGTCCTCGAGCAAGAGAGAAAAATAAGAAAATAAAAATTTGAAATCAAATTTTTAAGTTAGTCCGAAAATTTACCACAAAAAATAATTACACAATTTCAACCATTTTGTAATAATCAAAAACTGATATCAAATATAACAAAGATTTAATGATAAAATTGTTTACAATATTCTATTAACAACCAAGCAGAATTTCAGGCTTACCTCACAAGTGTTTTATCTCTATGCAATTGGTAACCTATTTCTCTCAATCAATCATAAAATCAAACGAATTTAACTTTGTTTGTCATCTAATCAATGGTTATTTATACAGAGTTAATTCGAAAATCACAAGGTCTTTTCACGAGTTGTAATGAGGCTTGGTTTACAAGAATCAATGGTTTTTCTTGGAATTCAAAAATCTGAAATCATAAAAGAGCATTTTCATAATTTTTAGGCTTTTCTTTTGATCCAAACTCTCATTTATTTTTATTGATGAAAAATAAATACCCCCAACTTGATTCTTTTCACTATTTTTGACTTTTCTTTTCCATATTCTATTTTTTTGAAAAGAATCAAGTTGCTCATTTTCACTCCCCATTTTTGTAAGAACACTCAAAATATTTTTCATTTATTTCAATTGCTCTTTTAATCAATCAAGTATAGGGAATGGTTAAAACAAAATTAGGTTTTAAGGGTACCAAAAAATTTTATTTTAGGCTCAAATTGGCTTGCAAGGGATAAAAGACTTTTTACCAAGGTAAGCTGTTTGGCCCAAGGTTTCGTTTCACCAATAAATGTGCCTTGATCATTTTCCCGAATTCTCTGTACAACAACACAAATCACAGATTAAAGCAAAATCAATTCGAATTGAAAATATGTCGATTAAACCCTCAAGTGTTTAAAAAGATCTCTCAACTCACCGGGTTTTTGAAATTTGCTTGATGGTTAATAAACTTATTGTAATTAAATTTATCAAAATTCCTAAGTTATAAAGAAATTGATAATTGATTTTACAAAATTGGTTTTATTGTGTAAAAACTTTAAGTGTATAAACTAACTTACTAACAAAAATTTGATTGATTTGATTTTTTTTTATTTTTTTTTTCACTTTCTTTTTCTTCTCCTTTCTTTTTCTCACTCTTTTCTTTACAATCAATTTTTACAATATCAGAAGAAACAGCATTACATTGTTCCCTTGGGTTTTGAGTGTTTGCAGAAAACCCAGAACTCTTTAATTCGGCTATCTTTTTTGTAAGCTGACCCATTTGTATATCTGATGCTTTTCGGGCAGCTTCATTTGTCTTTACAAACTGCAATAACTGTTGAATAGCTTCCTCTATTCTTGTCAACCTTGCATTGTCAGTTTGTTGTTGCTTGAATTGATTGTTAGGAGGTCTGTTGGAAGGTCCAGTGTCCTGTCTCCAGCCAATATTCTGATTTTGCCAACCCTGCAGGTAATTGTTAGGAAAAGAATTTCCATGATTAAAAGGAAAATTACCTAAGGGTGCTCTTTGATGGTTCATGAAATTGGCTTGCTCTTGCTCATTTCCACAGTAACCACATGGTTGTTCTCCCATGCAGTGCGTACATGCTTTAAGTTGAGCAGGGGGTGGTGATGCTACTTGAGCAATTTGAAGTTTTTCCAATTGCTTGCTCATAACTTCAATTTGTTGGGTTAGTAATTTTTGCTGAGCCAACACTGCATCATTTACTCCCAATTCGAGCATTCCTGGCTTTCTTTGCATATTACCTCTTTCATGCTTTGCTTGTCGGTCACTAATAGCCATTGATTCCAATATTTCTATTGCTTCTTCCACAGTCTTGTTCATTAAAGAACCACCTGCACAAGCATCTAACATCATCTTGAACTGAGGTAATAAACCATGGTAAACGATTCTTACCTTTTTGGCATCATTCAGGTTGTGGTTTGGGCATTTTCTCAAGAGTGCCTTGAATCGTTCCCATGTCTCTCCTAATGATTCATCATTATTTTGGGAAAAAGAGTGTATGGCTGTCATTGCTTCAAAATATTTTGAAGGAGAATAAAATCTTTCCAAAAATTTTCTTTCAACATCGGACCAGTTTGCAAAACTACCCGGTGGACAAGATTTAAACCATTCTTTTGCTTTCCCAATCAATGAAAAAGGAAAGAGTCTCATGTAAACAGACTCTTCTTGATTGGGTTCAAAACCAATTGTGCTGCATAATTCATAAAAAACAGTTAAATGTTCATATGGTTCTTCATGATTTAAACCAGCAAATTGGTTGTTTTGAATAATGTTTAAAGTGGCAGGTTTAATTTCCACTGGTAAAACTGGTCCTTGAAACATTCCCGAAACTCGGGGTGGACCATTTATAGTAGCAAACTGTCCCAATGTTCTCCTTTCAGCAGCCATATTTGAATTTTCAAAAATTTTCGAAGTAGAAGAAGAATTAGTTTGTGTTTTTGATTTCAAAGACTTGATTTTCTTTACAAACTTTTCTATCTCAGGATCAAAATAAATTTTACTTGCGGTAGATCGAGTTTGCATACACAAACTAGACAAAGAAAGTTAGTGTAACAATGATAAGAAATAAATAAAAAATTATCTAAGGTAAAAAAAAAAATTTACCACGGTAATTAAAATTTTACTATTTTACTGAAACGATTCAATCCCTGGCGACAGCGCCAGAAAACTTGTTAGCCCGGCGGCGCCTCAACGGTCCGTGTCCACCACCGGGTTTTTGTCAATTGGCAAGCGCACCAATCGTTTGTAGTTTTCAAAATTTAGATATCGTTCCACTGGATTGAAAGTCCAATAACAACAGTAATCTTCTACTTACTATGGTAAATGTGAAGGAAATTATAAACAAAAGAATGATTTATACACAGTTTATACAATATTGACAAGATAGCATGGTTGAGTGATTCATAAGATAAAAGAAAATAAAAATCTATCTAAAAAGTCGAGTTACAACCTAGAATAGGTAAGATACTTGAGATAAACACAGATAAACAAATTATGTTGGAGATTGGATCCCTAATCTAGAATAACAATGAGGAACTCAAGACATGCATATTTAATCATCAAGTTTCATGTCATTGCAGCTTAAAATCATTATAACCGATCCCTCGTGATATAAATTCTAAGAATTCACCGTAAAGTCCGATCCCTCGTGAGCTTTCTCAATAAAAACTTGCATTAAGACCTGGCCTTATGGCAACAATGGTTAAAAACCCCTATAGAATTGAGATACCAAGGGTATTCCAACTTTTTACTTTCGTCAAAACAAGTTTCAATACGGCATAAATAATCATTCTCCCGTTTGACATTTATACTAATAAAACCAGTTTCGATACACATGAAAATCATTCTCCCGTTTGACATTCATATTAATAAAAGGTTGAGATACTAACATGGACTTGAATCATAAACATGCAGAGGTCGAATTCACAACATTATACTCAATAGATTAGTTCACCAATTCCAACATAAACAAATTAGTTACACATGGTAAAAGTAAAGACAACACTTACAGAGTTTGACATTACGAAGACGATGGAAAACTTCACGATACAATGATCACAATACACCGAAACACACTCAAGTATCTAGAAAACTATTCTAGAACTACAACTCACAAAAGAAGTACTCAAAGTCGAGCACAAGAGAGAAGAGAAGAGAAGTGTATGGAATGGGATGCTATGAATGGTGTTGGATGGCCCTATTTATAGGGCTGAGCAAGGGTGCTGACGCTACGCGTCCCTGTGACGCTACGCGTCAGACCCCTGACTCAGCTTCCATTAAGCAGCTGATAATGGCCACTTCAAATAATTAAAATCAATCATGCTTGGCCACTTGGACGTGCCTCCACTGTATTTTGGCCATTTGTGATGAGTGGGGTGGCCCTTGTGCTGAGTGGAGTGCCCATTATTAGGTCCAAGTGGAGTGGTTGGCCAAAGTGGGAGTGGAGACTGCGCAGCACTGACGCTACGCGTGGCTGTGATGCGTAGCGTCAGCATCAAAAATAGCACTTGATGCTACGCGTGGGGTGAGGCTATGTGACGTCCTACGTCAATTTACCTTTATTTATATCCATTTAATTAATTTTCACAATAAATTTTTCGCATTTAATAAAATTTAATTATTTCTCATTTCAAAATAATATTCATTTTCACTAAACATACTCAAAATAATAATTATATAGTTTGACAAAACCTTAGAGTTCCCTTAATTTAGAAAAGAATCAAAAATATGAAACAGGGGCCTGACGCTGCGCGCCATTCCCACGCGTAGCGTCAGCCATCTGTTGCGCACCTCACGCTACGCGCCAGCCTCACGCGTAGCGTGGGCATGACAGTGACAGCACCTGATGCTGTTACACATTTAAACCATTTTACTAACTTCTAACCTATCCAATTGGCCCGTTTTAGATCCGATTGCCACGAAACTTCACGGGCCAGCTGTTTTACCCATTTCGGAACTGTTGGCGCTATTCGTTCGCCAAAATTCCAACATATGCGCAAGTTATGCGCGAAATGCATTTTAACCCAATTAGGTGCCAAACCCTTACACCAAACATCCTAAATGGATTCTAATGGACCAAAAGCCAATGCATCTAAATTCTAAATGTCATGGAAGACCTATTGATGCATTTTGGGGTTTCTTACACCCACCGAATCTTAATTTCACCTATCCGGTTCCTTAAACTCAATATCTAACTATATGCATAACTTATCTAAACCAATCCAATCACATAGCATCAATCACATAGCACTCATATCAGTCATGCATCAATGCAACACCTGCCCATCACATTCAACATTCACACATGTCAATGGCTCCGTGCCATAATTCATCCTCATCAATAAGTCATCAAACCACAACATACATAATCATGGTAAATTCATCACACATACTTTATCATCTACCATGCACCATATTAATACATTACTTATTACACACTTAAACACATACACTCAAAATATTACATTCATTATATACATCTCCATTCCTTGGCATCAAACTTCCTCTTGGCGCATCTCCGCAGCATTAGCATCCTCCCTGTCACTGGTCACTAAAATTAAACAACAGCAAGGGTGAGTATTTGGAATATCATAATTAATATAGAACGAAGTATTGAACTTAACAATACCTACTACTCTTTGTTATTACATAATCTCTTTCGATTTCCTGCACTTATCCACGTCAATACAATTACACACATACACATCAATCTTTAACTTATTCAAACCACACTTTCATTTATTCACGTTTCACTTTCAATTCATAATTCATTTTCCATCATCAATCAATATAAGATTCACGTAAGTCACAACTGACTCTCATGTAATTTGACGCCTAGTATCCGGATACTAAAGGACTGGCCTTCAGCTGGGAGTCCGACTTGACATCCCGTGAACCCGACTTGGTTCACCGAGCCTGACTTGGCTCTCCACCTCAACCACTGGGTCCGACTTGACCACTGGGTAGCTCAACTGGGCACAAAGACCACGGGAGCCAGAAAACGAGGGGTATACATACCGTTGGCCATCCCATACCACATATTCACATATCATATCTCATAATCATAGCATATCATCAACAAACCACATGTGCAACTACCAGAAACTGGCATGTGCTCACAATACAGGGTGACCGACTTGTCAAACCCATCCATACAATGCTATTGCATATGTCATCAATAATTCAAAATTCCACATTTTTATTCATAATCAAATATACATACACCATTCAAAGTGGAAATATTACACATACATTTCACTTCCATCATTCCAATCTTTATTTCATCATATAATCAATTCAATCAATATATTTCTTTCATATTCAACCATTTAATCTCATTCCACATACTCATATATTCACAATTACTATATTCAGTTACTTTGTAGTATTTATGACAACTCTTATTAAATTCTTAAACTTCCCATAATCTGTTTTCTTATCAATTCTAATTAATTATGACCCGAACACCCCCCTTACCTCTATCCCGAGCTCCGACAGTTTGCTCAAGGGGTGGATAGCGTCCTACAGCCGCTGGATTCACCGTTCCTCTTTCGCTTCCGACGTCCTCTTTGTCAATCGCTTGCCTAACACTCGTTCCGGCACCTACGGTCACCGAAACATCAAATTAGTTAGTACGTTACCTCCCTTATACTTCCAAACTCATTACCCAAGCTTCACAAGTCACTGAAACTCAGAATCAAAACCCCAATCATCACATGCAAACTCGGATTCCATGAAGGGAAGGAGAAGAAACTAAAGATTAGAGGTCCTAGATGCCTTACCTTGGTTCCAAATTGCTTAAAACCACCAAGAATCCAAGTTTCCCTCAAAACCCTAGCCAAATCGCCTTAGAGAAGAGAGAAAAATGAAAGAAAGGGTTTACAGGTTCTGTTCTGTGTGACCCTGTTATAAAATAGATCGCGACGCTGGCGCTACGCGTCAGCATGGCGCTACGCGTCAGCTCACTAAATCACACCTGACGCTACGCGTCCCATCCACGCTACGCGTCAGGGTCCTGATGCCATTTTCCTTAAAATTTCATTTAAAACTGCTTTTCCCCGCTTAACATTTCCTATACCATTTTCATTATAAGCCAAATAATAATTTACTCATTTCCAATTTATTTTCTATTATCAAAACATCTGGGATGTTACATCCACTCCCTCTAAAAAGAGATTTTGTCCCCGAAATCAACGTACCTTATTGGAAAAGATTTGGATACAACCACCTCGTATCAGATTCCAGTTCCCATGTATACGTCACTCCATTTATATTTTGCCACTTCACTTTTACCAGGGGTACTTCTTTGTTTCTCAATTGTTTAGTTTGATAACTTTCAATACAAATAGGTGCTATCTCCACAGTCAAATCTTCTTTCAGCTCAATGGAATCTTCAGGTACAATCATTGAATCACAGGGAACATATTTTCTTAATTGTGAAACATGAAATACATCGTGAATGTTTGTCAATGCACGGGGAAGATTCAATCTGTATGCTACTTCACCAATTCGTTCCAATATTTGGTAGGGTCCAATATACTTTGGATTAAGTTTCTGGCTCTTCATCACACGGCCTACACCTTTAGTAGGTGACACCTTCAGGAATACCCAATCTCCCACCTGAAATTCAAGTGGCCTATGACGATTGTCATAGTAACTCTTCTGACGGTCTTGTGCAATTTTCATCTTTTCACGAATCATTATTACCTGATCATTCATTTCCTGAATTAATTCGGGTCCCAAATGGATTGCATCCCTATCTTCATTCCAACATAAAGGCGTACGACACCGTCTTCCATATAAAGCTTCATAAGGAGCCATCTCAATGCTACTATGATAGCTATTATTATAAGCAAATTCCACCAATGGCAGGTATCTCTCCCATGAGCCACCTTGCTCTAGTACACAAGCCCTAAGCATATCTTCCAAGGTCTGGATTGTACGCTCAGACTGGCCATCTGTCTGAGGATGATAAGCTGAACTCAACCTCAGTTCAGTACCCAATTCCTGCTGTAAACTCCCCCAGAATCTGGAAGTAAACCGAGGATCACGATCCGAAATAATACTCACAGGTACACCATGCAAACTTACCATCTCCGTAATGTACAGTCTAGCCAACCGGTCCAATGACCATTTCATATTCATAGCCAAGAAGTGAGCACTCTTGGTCAACCTGTCCACAATTACCCATATTGCATCACAACCAGAACGAGTACGAGGTAACCCGGATACAAAATCCATAGTAATGCTTTCCCATTTCCATATTGGAATCTCCGGGGGTTGAAGTAAACCTGGGGGTCTCTGATGTTCGACCTTACACTTCTGACATATCACACAAGATCTTACATATTCAATTATTGCTTTCTTCATTCCCGGCCACCAGAATTCTTTCTTTAAATCATGGTACATTTTAGTGATACCAGGATGGATACTTAAAGAACTTTTATGCGCTTCAGCTAATACAGCTTGTCTGAAATCACCCTCTGTGGGTACCACTACACGGTTCTTAAACCGCCAAATTCTATCCTTACCTTTGGTTAATCCCATGTCTTTGCCTCTTGCTTGAGTGTCAAGCAATTCCAGCAACTCTTCATCATCCTCCTGAGCCACAGCTAAGGATTCTAAGAATTCATTGGAGATTTTTAACATTCCAATTACCATCTGATCTGGGGCTTGAATGGATACCCCAATATTCATATCACGAAAGTCTTCTAACAATTCTTGTTCCTTGCCCATCAAGAAAGCTGCATGTAATACTTTTCTACTTAAGGTATCAGCCACAACATTCGCCTTACCAGGATGGTATTTCAAATCAAAATCATAATCCTTAAGGTATTCCATCCATCTCCTTTGCCTCATGTTTAATTCCTTCTGATCAAACAGATACTTCAAACTCTTGTGGTCACTGAATACCACAAAACGAGATCCATACAAGTAATGTCGCCAAATCTTCAATGCGAATACTACAGCAGCGAGTTCCAAATCATGAGTGGGATAATTCTGTTCATGCTGCCTTAATTGCCTAGAAGCATAAGCAATTACCCTATCATCCTGCATCAGTACACAGCCTAAACCAAACTTAGATGCATCACAGTATACCACAAATTCTTTCGTTACATCTGGTAATGCAAGCACAGGTGCAGTAGTCAAACACCGCTTCAGCGTTTGAAAACTCAGTTCACACTTTTCCGTCCACACAAAGGGATTCTCCTTTCTTGTCAATCGAGTCAAGGGTAGTGCAATGCGGGAAAATCCTTCAATAAAATGGCGATAATAGCCAGCTAATCCAAGAAAACTCCTAATTTCAGTCACTGATTTAGGCCTTTCCCAAGCCATAACTGCTTCAATCTTGGATGGATCAACAGACACACCATCACAAGAGATTACATGCCCCAAAAATTTCACACTTGCTTCCCAGAAATCACACTTCGACAATTTAGCATACAACTTCTTTTCACGTAGCACTTGTAAAACAATTTGAAGATGTTGTGCATGCTCTTCTACAGAATTTGAATATACTAGAATGTCATCAATAAACACCACGACAAATTGATCCAAGTAAGGTTGAAAAATCCGATTCATATAATCCATAAAGATAGCTGGAGCATTGGTTACTCCGAAAGGCATTACAACATATTCAAAATGTCCATATCGAGTCCGGAACGCCGTTTTCAGAATATCTTCCGACTTCACCCTAATCTGATGATATCCAGATCTCAAATCGATCTTAGAAAACACCACAGCACCTCGCAACTGATCCAACAAATCATCAATTCGTGGTAAAGGATATTTGTTCTTAACCGTCAATTTATTCAATTGTCGGTAGTCAATACACATTCTCATACTGCCATTCTTCTTTTTCACCAACAACACCGGAGCGCCCCAAGGTGAAGCACTCGGTCTGATAAACCCCTTGCTTAGCAACTCATTTACTTATTTCTTTACTTCAGCCAACTCCACTGAAGACATTCTATAAGGTGTACGGGACACAGGTTCTGCCCCAGGAACTAAATCAATAGCAAAATCAATCTCCCTGTTTGGAGGCAATTCCGGAATGTCTTCCGGGAATACATCAGTAAAATCATACACCACTGGAATATCTACAAGTTTAAGATTATACCGCCCTTCTGAAGCTAACAGAATAACATAAATTACAGAAACATCACTCACCACATTCTTAGTGTCTAATTCCTGAGAGAAAATTATAGTCTTGCGGTAACAGTCCACCATAACATGGTTAACAGACAACCAGTCAAGACCCAGAATAACATCTAAATTCTTCAATGGCATACATATTAAATTCACCAGGAAAGATCGGTCCTCTACTTGCATAGGTAATTCCTCACACATAGTAGTTGCTCGAAATGTAGAACCAGTAGGAGTGGAGACATTAAGAGCATTCTTCATTAATACCACCGGCAAACCAAGCCGCCGAACACAACTCTCAGAAATAAAAGAGTGGGTTGCACCAGAGTCATAAATAACATTTACAAGATAGTCATGGATAAGACACTTACCCTGTACCAAATTATCATTTCTTGAGACTTCAGAAGCATCAAAAGCAAACATACGTCCAACCATAACATTCTGAGTACCACTGGACTGAGCATCAGATCGCCTAGGGTGTTGGCCTCCACGGCTACTGCCGCCTCAGCCTCCACGCTGAAAATTCCCACCACGGACCATAGAAGCACTTGCCCAATTACCACGTCCTCCCTGCTGCTGCCTCTGTGGACAGTCGGGCCTTAGGTGTCCAGGTTGTCCACACTGGAAACAAACAGTTTGATTTGTAGGACAATGTCTGGAAAAATGACCTTCCTGACCATAATTATAACAAGCACGACCACCAGAACGACCAGTAGATCCACGTCCAGAAGAAGAAGAAGATGTGGCAGAAGACTTGCCACCATGGAAAAACTGACCCATCTTTTTAAAACTGAATCCTTTAGCCTTCAATGGTCTCTTGTCCCTTGACTGGGACGCTCTCTGTAACTGCACTTCCTCAGCAAGTCTGGCCTTATTTACCAGAGTAGGATAGTCACGGATCTCCATAGGAACAATGACACTTCGGAGTTCAATTCTTAGCCCGGATTCATACTTTGCACACTTACTACCTTCAGTTCCTTCAAGAGAAAAAGGATGATAGAAATCACATAGTTCATCAAACTGTGACGTGTATTCTGCCACTGACATCCTGCCTTGCTCAAGTTTTAGGAATTCCATCTCCTTATGGATTTTATAATTATCTGGAAAGTATTTAGCAAGAAATCTCCTCTTGAAATTCATCCACATTAATGGTTCATTCGCCGCATTCATCTGAATTCTAGTCCTTGACCACCATACACGAGCTTCATCCTTCAATTGATAGGTATGTATTCAGTTCGTTCATGTGTCCCTCCCACTGGAAGCCTGCCAGGAGCCGCTCCTTGTCCGTGCCTATGCACCGGCGATCACTCCCCGCCCTCAACAGTGACCGGGATATCACATCCCCCGCTGGAAGCCTGCCAGGAGCCGCTCCTTGTCCGTGCCAATGCACCGGCGATCACTCCCCGCCCTCAACAGCACCGGGATGTCACACGCCCACCAGCTTCCGCCTGGTTCGTCCCCGAACCATACTGTACTAGGAGAGGCTAGGCTCTGATACCACTGTAACGCCCCGGCCGCTTTTCAGGAATGAACGACTCGCCCCACAGACCAACACGAGTCCTTTCCAATGTGCTTTTGTCCTCACTCACACATTTCCTGAGAACTTCCCAGGAGGTCACCCATCCCAGAATTACTCCAAGTTAAGCACGCTTAACTTTGGAGTTCTTAAGTGATAGGCTACCGAAAAGGCTAATGCATTTGTTGGTATAGGTAGTACGAATTCATTTCTTTAAGCTATCCTCGACTGTATAGTCTCATACCTATACAGTCTTTGGATCCCTCTCATTCTGGTATGTATTCAGTTCGTTCATGTGTCCCTCCCACTGGAAGCCTGCCAGGAGCCGCTCCTTGTCCGTGCCTATGCACCGGCGATCACTCCCCGCCCTCAACAGTGACCGGGATATCACATCCCCCGCTGGAAGCCTGCCAGGAGCCGCTCCTTGTCCGTGCCAATGCACCGGCGATCACTCCCCGCCCTCAACAGCACCGGGATGTCACAGGCTACGCGTCAGCTCCTCCAGTGTAATTTTCTCTTGATTTCTTAACTTTTTCACTGCAAAACTAGAGAAAATTGATCAAGGGCAGATTATTTCCAACAACATCCATTTATTGAATTTAAATCCTAATTCTCTAACAAATTAAACTAATTTTTATAATTTTTATGAAATTATTATTTAAACTTTTATTGAAAATTTGAGGACTAACAAGGACCTTGAACTCGTTTAAATAGGGAGGAAGTGAGTGGGAAGACAAGTGGGAGACAGCTTTTCTGAGTGGTATGCTGAGTCAGTGCCCATTTCCGAGTGGTATGCTGAGTCAGTGTCCATTTCTAAGTGGTATGCTGAGTCAGTGATAATGGAAGGGTCACTAGGGATTAAACAAATATATATGCTGAGTCAGTGTCCATTTCTGGTCGTCCACCATCCATAATGCGCACGATTGGATTTAAATATCATTAAAAGACAAAATTGAAGTCAAAACGCACTTCTGTCAGTGAATTCCGACTGGAATATTTGAATACCGAGTGAAATTACACTCGGTTAACACTTCTGTCAGTGAATTCCGACTGGAATTCCCACTTCCGAGTCTCAATTGCAATTCTTCACTCGGGTTTTCTTCGAAACCGACTCAGGTACTTGGTTTCTCACTCGGTAATACCTCTTCAGACCGAGTCCTCTCTTTCTCAGTGAATCTTCACTCGGAACCCGAGTCTTCCTCACTCAATTCACTCGGTTTAGACCATTACCTCTCGGACCAATACCCACTCGTACTTCTCTCACTCGGTTTTTTGGTCCAGTGGAGTGTATCTCACTCGGAATTGACTTCCTCCACCATTTTCCACTCGGTTTCCTAAATAAAACCATTCGGAAACCTTCCCAATTGTTTACACAACATACTTCAATCAGAAAGAAAGCATCAAATCAACATAAATAGAAGCATTTATGCATTCTTTCACTCGGAATGCTCCAACCATAGTAATTTCCTTCAGAAAGGAAACATTCAACTCGGAACCGAGCCTTTCTAGGGTGTTTTGACTCGGATTTTCACCCAGAATTGATTCTTTTGACCATTCTTCACTCAGAATTGCTTCTCAAGTCAGGACTCCACTCGGTGGTAGCCTTCTCAGTCATGTTTTACTCGAAAAACATGATACTTACTCGGAATTCTCTCCTTCACTCGGAATTTCTAATCTTTCACTCGGAATTCTTCTCTGTCACACGGAAAAGAGCCTTTTCACTCGGTTTTTGCATAATTTCACTAATATTCCATATAAACTCTATTATTACGTGCAAAAATGACATTTTTGAGGTACTACAGACCATCAACAAGGTATATATTGACTTATTCTTGCTTACAAACCCTCCATAATTAAAATTTACAAGGATAAAATTGTTTCTAAAAACAGGGATGTTACATTCTCCCCTCCTTTTAGAAATTTCGTCCCAAAATTTAAAGTTAAAACAATTGAGGGTACAATTCTCTCATTTTCTCCTCAATTTCCCAAGTAGCATCCCCATCATCTGTCTGACTCCAAACTACCTTGACCAAAGGAATTTCTTTGCCTCTTAGCTGTTTGAGACGTCGGTCAGCAATCTTAACTGGCGATGCTTCAAAGGTAAGATTTTCTTTCAGAACAAATTGATCGGGACTTAGAACATGATCAGGGCTTGGTACATATTTGCGGAGTTGAGAGACATGAAATACATTGTGAAGGTTTGTCAGCTCGGGTGGCAGAGCAATGCGGTACGCATGAGTTCCTATCTTTTGCAGAATCTGATAGGGTCCTACGTATCTGGGGCTTAACTTTTTGGCCTTCAAAGCTCTTCCTACTCCAGTGGTAGGGGTAACTTTGAGAAATACATGGTCACCTTCTTCAAATTCTAATGGCTTCCGTCGCTTGTCATAGTAACTCTTTTGTCTATCTTGAGAAGCCTTCATTGCCACTTGAATCCTCTGAACTTGTTCTGTTGTCTTCTGAACAATCTCTGGTCCAATTATTGTCTTTTCACCAGTCTCGTACCAACATAAAGGTGTACAGCATTTTCTTCCATATAAAGCTTCATAAGGGGCCATTCCGATGCTTGCATGATAGCTGTTGTTGTAAGTGAACTCAATAAGTGGGAGATATTCTTGCCAACTTCCACCATGTTCCAAGACACAAAGACGTAACAAATCTTCAAGAGTCTTTATTGTTCTTTCTGATTGTCTGTCTGTCTGTGGATGATATGCGGAACTTAACTTCAGACGAGTTCCTAGAGCTTGTTGCAAGCTCTTCCAAAACTGTGATGTGAAACGAGGATCTTGATCGGACACAATCGCAGTGGGAGTTCCATGTAATCGTACAATCTCCTTGATATAGATCTGGGTGAGTTTTTCTAGGGAATACTTCATATTAATAGGAATGAAGTGAGCGGTCTTTGTTAATCGATCAACGATTACCTAAATAGCATCACATCCAGCTGATGCTCTGGGAAATCCACTCACAAAATCCATAGCAATCTCATCCCATTTCCATTCTGGAATATCCAAAGGACGAAGGGTCCCACTTGGTCGTTGTTGTTCCGCCTTTACCTTCTGACACATCAGGCAAGCTGTTACGTACTCAGCGATATCCCTTTTCATTCCTTGCCACCAGAATAATTTCTTCAAGTCTTGGTACATCTTGGTTGATCCTGGGTGGATACTGTACTTACTTTTGTGTGCTTCATCCAGGATAGATCTCTTAAGATCTATGTTGACTGGAATACAGAGCCTCTGTTGATACTTGATCACTCCATGTTCATCTTTGCTAAACTCTGAAACTCCTTCTTTTGTCTTTTCTGCTAGATCTTGTAATTCCTGGTCATTGGCTTGAGCTTCTTTGACTTGTTCCAGGAAATCATTAGAAATTTTTAGCATTCCAACCATAAGGCTTCCCCTTTTTAGTGTTACTGCTAGGTTCAAATCGCGAAACTGTTCAATCAGTTCTAACTCCTTTGTCATCATATATGATAGACGTAAAGCCTTTCTACTGAGTGCATCAGCCACAACATTAGCTTTTCCTGGATGATACCGGAGTTCAAAATCATAATCTTTGATAAATTCCATCCACCTACGTTGTCGCATATTCAACTCCTTCTGGTCGAATAGATACTTCAAGCTTTTGTGATCACTGAAGACTTCGAAGTAGGCACCATACAAGTAGTGTCTCCAGATTTTCAAGGAAAACACAACAGCAGCTAATTCCAAGTCATGTGTGGGATAATTAACTTCATGCGTTCTTAGCTGTCTTGAAGCATAAGCAACAACCTTTCTTTCTTGCATTAGGACACATCCTAGTCCCTGTTTTGACGCATCACAGTATACTTCATATGGCTTGGCAGGATCTGGCAAAATCAAGACAGGTGCACTCGTGAGTCATTGGCGTAACTCCGTAAAACTGCTTTCGCATTTGTCAGTCCATTCGAATGGTTGATCTTTACGAGTCAGCTTAGTTAAAGGTGCTGCAATTTGAGAGAAATTCTCGATGAATCGACGATAATATCCAGCCAGTCCAAGGAAACTGCGGATTTCCGTCACATTCTTGGGTTGTTCCCAATTTAGTACAGCTTCAACCTTTGTAGGATCCACAGCAATTCCTTCCTTAGAGATGACATGTCCTAAGAATTTCACTTCTGTCAACCAGAATTCACATTTTGAAAACTTGGCATACAATTGCCTTGCACGCAAAGTGTTTAGAACAATTCGAAGATGCTCCTCGTGTTCCTCATGGCTCTTGGAGTAGACGAGAATGTCGTCAATGAATACAACCACGAATTTGTCCAAGTACTCATGGAAGATTCGATTCATGTATCCCATAAAGACTGCAGGTGCATTTGTGACTCCAAAAGGCATAACAAGATACTCATAGTGACCATATCGTGTTCTGAATGCCGTTTTGGGTACATCGTCTTTCTTTACCCTGATTTGATGATAGCCTGATCGCAGATCAATCTTCGAGAAGATAGTGGCTCCTCGTAATTGGTCCATCAAATCATCAATCCTTGGAAGAGGGTAACAGTTCTTGATCGTAGCTTTATTTAACTGACGATAGTCAACACATAACCGCATACTGCCATCCTTCTTTTTGACTAGAAGAACTGGTGCTCCCCAAGGTGAGACACTAGGTCTAATCATTCCTTTCTCTAGAAGTTCTTCTAACTGTTCTTTGAGCTCACTGAGTTCCTTGGGTGACATCCGGTAAGGAGCAATAGAGATTGGTCCCACGCCCGGTACAATATCAATGCTGAATTCGACTTCTCGCTCTGGAGGTAGCTCTAGTATGTCCTCAGGGAATACTTCTGGAAATTCTTGAACAACAGGAATCTGTTCAAGTTGAGAAGTGGCCTTACTTTCAGTTTCAGTAAGGATCATGTATAGTTGGACTTCTTTTGAGATTACCTTTTCTGAGCTAACAAGGCAAGAATCTGTGACTTGATCATATTCAGATGTAGTAGACCCGTGAGAGATGGATCTATTATGACAGTTAATCAGAATATGATTGGCAGCAAGCCAATTCATCCCTAGAACAATGTCTAGATCAATCAAAGGTAAACATATCAGATCTACCTGATAAGCTTTCCCTTCGATGTTAAGAGGACATTCTAGACATATGCGAGTAGAGCAAATGGGCTTATTGGCGGCAGTTGTGACAATCATTTGATAGGGCAGAGAGGTTGTAGGAAGCTTTAAATGTTTTACACAATTCTCAGATATAAAAGAATGAGTGGCTCCAGAATCATATAATACATTTAATAGAGTACTTCCTATAAAGCATGTACCTTGCACAAGATCGTTCTCTTGTGATACTTCTGCACCATTCATGGTAAAAACTCTGGCATTTCCCCCTGGCCTTCCGGTTGAGTTATTTCTGGGCCTTCCAGGATTATTGTTCTGTCTGAAGTTGTTGTTGCGGGGAACATTTTGCATTCTCGGGGCATTGTTGGTAGAGACATTTACAGTAGATCCTCCACTTCCTTGACCTGTTGGTCGTACTGCCTGTCTTTGAGTTACTTGTTGTTGGTTATTTTTATTCCTGTACCAACAGTCAACATCACGATGTCCGATCCGTCCACAAATTGTGCAGTTTCTACTACTTTGGTTCTCCTGACCTTTAGGAGGAATTCGGTTGGCTGAGTTGAAAGATCGGAAATATGGTCGATCTCCTCAAAAATCCCTTCTTTGTTGTCGATCTGGCATACGTCGCTCTGGCCCATGATTAGACATTCCAGGTTGTCGAAGATTAGAGGTGTTCTCAAATATGCGGCATCTGTCAACTAAAGTAGTGAATTGTGTAATTTGTTGACAACATATGGCTTGACGAATCTCATGTCATAGCCCTGCTTCGAACTTTGCACATCTTGACGCTTCTCCCATATGAGTGTAGTAGGGACAACATTTTGCCAGTTCATCAAACTTAGCAGCGTACTCCCCAACAGTCATATTGCCTTGTTTCAGATTGAAGAATTCTTGCTCCTTTTGCCTCCTTATGTCTTCGGGGAAATATTTAGCGAGAAATTCTGTCTTAAATCGTCCCCAAGTAATGATATGCCCATCAGTAGCTAGTCTGACTCTAGCATGAGTCCACCAGTGTTCTGTTTCTCCAACCAGCATGAAGACAGCAAAGGTTACACAATCCTCATCAGAACATCACATAGCGACAAAAAGCTTTTCAAGGTGTTCAATCCATAGTTGTGCTCCTTCTGGATTGAAGCCTCCTTTGAACTGCGTAGGATTGTTTCTTTGAAAATCAGCTAATCCTTGTCTGGCAGAAGCATGAGGTAACTCTTGTCTTTCTATTACCTCCACAATTCTGGTAAGAAGATTCTCCATCACGTGATTGTTATTTTGGCGTGCCATTAGGAATTTGCTGAAAGAATATCAACAAATAGATTTAGGGTATACGTTATGTGGAGTATTCCACATAGGATATTTAGTCTTAGGAGTCTTATGGACTGTTCAATATTTTTATCAGAGTACGTGGAAACCTAATGGTCCACTCCACAAGCTTAATGAATCGACTATGCTCTGATACCACCTTTGTAACACCCTCGGTTAGATAAGACAAATCCTTCTGTAGGTTCATCCTATTTAACTGAGAGTATTAACAGTTTTTAGAAAAAGTGAATATTTTTTTTTAAAATAAATACGTGGCAAATCAGCGGAAGTAATATTGTATATATCACATAGTCATTCACAAACTGTAAATAATTGTACTCTTAACAGAATGGGGCACGCAGGCACCCTTAAATATTATACAGTCATCCGGTGTCTGATTATAAATATTCTATCCTTAATGATTATTCTCAACGGGTTCAGCGTATCGCTGATCTTCACACTCGGGTTCTTGAGTTTCTAATTCCTCTGAAAAATGTTCAACAGTAAGGGTGAGTATAACCCAAGACCCTGATTGGTTCATCCGATGCGGACATAATCCAGTTAACATACAATGTCACATAGATCATACATTTAGCATATTTATAACAATCAAGCATGTTGTCATCACATAATCATATATTTAGCATGTTCATAATTATAACAATCAAGCATATTACCATGTAATAAATCATACATATAACATATTCACAATTATAACAATCAAATATGATGTAATGAATGCATGAGTTCGGATCCATTATGATTTATCTTTGATTAAGTCTCATGATGCATGTGGGCCCAATAAATCATTTCATCTTCTTCTCATTCTGTGGAATATCACCATTCCAATCATCTAGAGCGATCAGGGTCCGCCCAAGTTCCATGTGGTACAAATGAACTCATTGGTTCTCATCATTAATTTAAATATTTTTGGAACTTGGATCCCTACGATCATAGTTACACTCCGTCATTTAGTCAAAGTACACTAGAATTGCATCGTCTCACCCGGCTATCAGGCGCAACTCTGATGCCATTGGGTTGCCGTTCCAGTTGTACTCCCAAGATTCTTCATGGAGATCGAACGTGAGTGTCCTTCACTGTACCAAGTGTATGCTCTAGAGGTTTTTCTTCTTCCAAAAATATTTTCATGATGCGAAATGCATTTATCTTATCAATTGATTCCTTGGGTATCTTATGTATTTCCAGTCTCATCATATCATTCTCAAGTTCTTTGAATTTCCTCAATCATTTAAACCTCGTAAGATATTCGTTTATTATTTAAAGAAATATATCTATTATATATATTCTTTTATAAAGAGTAAAATAATCTATATTCTTTATGTAAATATGCATAATTTGGATATTAACAATGTATAATAATAATAAAACTAATAATAATGATAACAATATTAAGTTGACAGTAAATAATGATAATAATAGAATAAGAATAATAATTATAACTTACCAATAACTTAAAAAGTAGTGAAGATTAGTTTCCAATTAAAAATTCAAGTGAAAAACACTAAAAATAGAGTTTTCCGAGTGGAGCAAAGGTAAATCCGAGTGAAATGAGTATGATTCCGAGTGGAATCATACAGAGAAGGGTTCTCTAAGCGATCTGGCTAAAAATCCGAGTGAAATTGTACTGGGAGGCTGTTTTCCGACTGAAACAGGTCTGATTCCGAGTGGAATAAATTATATCCGAGTAGAAATGTTGATTTCCAAACTTTTTGAGAAAAATAGGTTTAATACTGAGTGAAAAATTGAGTTTGCCGAGTGAGATGAGTCGAATACCGAGTGGAACTGAATCATCCGAGTAAAATAAATCTGTTCCGAGTGAAAAATGAATTTTTCCGCATGAGATAGCTATGAATCCGAATGAAATAAACTGAGCAGAGTTTTCTAACTGAAATTAATAAATAATCCGAGTGAAACAGAAGCTGAACAATGATTTTCTTAACTAAATATCTTGAATTCTGAGTAAAACAAATTTCTGAGTGAATTAAAATATAAATCCGTGTGAGGTCAGTAGGAAAAATGGTTTCCTGAGTAGCATTGTTTGTAAATCCGAGTGAAAATCATTCTGCTGACTGGAAAACGTTCGAGTAAAGTAAATCCGAGTGAAATAATTCCTGATTCTGAGTGGAATCAGGTTGATACAAGTTTTCTGAGTGAAATAGGTGTAACACCGAGTGAAATAATTAAGATTTCGAGTGTAATAAGCACGATTTCAAATAAAATCAAGCTGAGAGGGTCTTCTAAGTAAAACAGTTTTAAATCCGAGTGAAATCAATCTGAAATAGTTTCCTTAGTGAAGTTAAAATGCCTTCCGAGTGAAACATAATGAAGAAACAATTCTCTGGGTGAAATTGATCTAATTCTGAGTGAAATAAAATAGGATTCCGAGTGGAATTAGTCTAAAAGGAATTTTCTGAGTAAAAATGTTTGTGAATCCGAGTGAAAATGTGTCTCCAAGTGAAATAAAATCTGATTCTGAGTGGAATCAGTATGAAAATGGTTCCTGAGTAAAAATAAGATAAGTTCCGAGTGCAACATGAGTTTACCGAGTGAAATTAATTAAAAAGGGTTCTGTCTGAATGAAATAATATAAATCCGAGTTGAATAACTGCTTGCTGAGTAAAATAAAGTGTTTGCCGAGTGAAATAGGACTGGGAAGCTACTGACCGAGAGCAATAGAGTGTTTTTCGAGTGAATTTACTGAAAAGGGTTCTGAGTAAAAGATAACTATATTTTTCTGAGTGAAATTAAGTCAAATTCCGAGTGAAATAATTTAAGAAATAGATTTCCGAGTAAAATAAGACTTGGGAGATGCTGTCCGAGAGGAAAAGAAGTGGTTTTCGAGTGAAATATGGTATTTTCCGAGTGAAATATGTTATATCCGAATGAAAATGAGTTGGTAATTAAAGAATCCGATTGAAATGATACCAAAACCGATCGGATTGGCCTAAAACAGAACCTATTATCATTAAACTCATAGTTTTTCACTGGAAATCACATGGTACCCATGATTCTTAGCATTTTCAGTCCAATAAGTACATGTCATATCACAATTCATCACTCGGTAACAGATATATATATATACATGCAGATACAGATATCAATATAAAGCAATTAATTCATACACACTGAATCTGTCCCCACTCGGTTTTCCCACAAGGCACCCAAGAATATACCCCCTTACCTCTATGAAGTTCCTGGAGGAGAAGAAAGAGGCTCCCTTCACTGTCCTGCTTCAAATCCGAGTGAAACAGAGGGGAAAGGAGAGGGAAAGAACTTGCTGGGAAAGAGAGTGATGAAGGATGTTTGGGTCGTGTGTGTGGTGTGAGTTCTGAGGACCTTGAACTCATTTAAATAGGGAGGAAGTGAGTGGGAAGACAAGTGGGAGACAGCTTTTCTGAGTGGTATGCTGAGTCAGTGCCCATTTCCGAGTGGTATGCTGAGTCAGTGTCCATTTCTGAGTGGTATGCTGAGTCAGTGATAATGGAAGGGTCACTAGGGATTAAACAAATATATATGCTGAGTCAGTGTCCATTTCTGGTCGTCCACCATCCATAATGCGCACGATTGGATTTAAATATCATTAAAAGACAAAATTGAAGTCAAAACGCACTTCTGTCAGTGAATTCCGACTGGAATATTTGAATACCGAGTGAAATTACACTCGGTTAACACTTCTGTCAGTGAATTCCGACTGGAATTCCCACTTCCGAGTCTCAATTGCAATTCTTCACTCGGGTTTTCTTTCAAACCGACTCAGGTACTCGGTTTCTCACTCGGTAATACCTCTTCAGACCGAGTCCTCTCTTTCTCAGTGAATCTTCACTCGGAACCCGAGTCTTCCTCACTTAATTCACTCGGTTTAGACCATTACCTCTCGGACCAATACCCACTCGTACTTCTCTCACTTGGTTTTTTGGTCCAGTGGAGTGTATCTCACTCGGAATTGACTTCCTCCACCATTTTCCACTCGGTTTCCTAAATAAAACCATTCGGAAACCTTCCCAATTGTTTCCACAACATACTTCAATCAGAAAGGAAGCATCAAATCAACATAAATAGAAGCATTTATGCATTCTTTCACTCGGAATGCTCCAACCATAGTAATTTCCTTCAGAAAGGAAACATTCAACTCGGAACCGAGCCTTTCTAGGGTGTTTTGACTCGGATTTTCACCCAGAATTGATTCTTTTGACCATTCTTCACTCAGAATTGCTTCTCAAGTCAGGACTCCACTCGGTGGTAGCCTTCTCAGTCATGTTTTACTCGGAAAACATGATACTTACTCGGAATTCTCTCCTTCACTCGGAATTTCTAATCTTTCACTCGGAATTCTTCTCTGTCACACGGAAAAGAGCCCTTTTCACTCGGTTTTTGCATAATTTCACTAATATTCCATATAAACTCTATTATTACGTTCAAAAATGACATTTTTGAGGTACTACAGACCATCAACAAGGTATATATTGACTTATTCTTGCTTACAAACCCTCCATAATTAAAATTTACAAGGATAAAATTGTTTCTAAAAACAGGGATGTTACATACTCCAAGTTAAGCACGCTTAACTTTGGAGTCCTTATGTGATAGGCCACCGAAAAGGCTAATACATTTGTTGGTATAGGTAGTACGAATTCATTTCTTTAAGCTATCCTCGACTGTATAGTCCTATACCTATAGAGTCTTTGGATCCCTCTCATTCTGGTATGTATTCGATTTGTTCATGTGGCATCCCGGGCACTGTTGAGGAGGGGAGTGATCGTCGGTGCATGGGCATGGACAAGGAGCGGCTCCTGGCAGGCTTCCAGCGGGGAATGTGGCATCCCGGGTACTGTTGAGGGCAGAGAGTGATCGTCGGTGCATAGGCACAGACAAGGAACGGATCCTGGCAGGCTTCTAGTGGGAGGGACACATGAACAAACTGAATACATACCAGAATGAGAGGGATCCAAAGACTGTATAGGTATGGGACTATACAGTCGAGGATAGCTTAAAGATATGAATTCGTAATACCTATACCAACAAATGTATTAGCCTTTTTGGTGGCCTATCACATAAGGACTCCAAAGTTAAGCGTGCTTAACTTGGAGTAATTCTGGGATGGGTGACCTCATGAGAAGTTCTCGGGAAGTGTGTGATTGAGGATAAAGCACATTGGAAAGGTATCGTGTAGGTCTGTGGGGAGAGTCGTTCACTCCTGAAAAGCGGCCGAGGCGTTACACCATCCGCCCCACGCCAACCCGAGGATCTACATGGCATAACTCAAAGAGGGAAGTCAGGGGAAAATTGGGGTCAACTTTATGTACCATTGATAACAATGTGGGTTAACCGTGGTCAGTATATGTATACCAACCAGCCACGGGATGGTTTACTGCCGGTAAATTCTGAGTATATGCGATGGTATACACAACATACACGTAGATGGATCGCACGGAAAAATGCAGTGGTCGGTTTCTCGGTAAGTTCATACAACCATGTGGAAATGTAATAGTATAATGTCTTTTTTTGGTTTTAATGGTTTTCTTGTTGGTGTAATGTGACAGGTTGATGCAGTTGAAGCAATACATTACCTGACAACTGAGGACGCACAAACACAACTCCGCTCGACTACATCAGTATTTGACCAAATTCGTCAACAGTCTGCTAATGTCATGCAAATGTATAGGGCAGAGGATCGTATTTTGCAGTTAGTGAGACCAGCACTGGTGTATGCAAACGAGGTGCCCAATAAAGTGTTCCATATAAAGATGCCTGGTGGGAGGGATAAGCGTCAAGGCATCGTCAGGGGGAGAACTCATGAAGACCACCAAATCTATAGTCTTCCGCAACTTCCCCCTCGGAAACAGGGGATGTATTATGTCCCCACCCAAATGGGGCAGGCATCGCCTTACTATACGACTCGTCCCAGTCACCAAACACCTTAACAATAACTTTCTGTTTTGCCTTCCATGCCTTACTATATGAGACTGTGAACCCATATTCAGCTGATATCCTTTCTTGAATCATTGAAATCGGAACAGACGGATCCTGATTTACCATTCATGTTACATAAGTCGTTAACAAACAACATGATTAAGGTGAACACTAAACTCTAAACCAAATAATAACAGTTGCGCTCAGATAGCAAACCTAGTATGCATGAACAAATGAACTCAGAATCAAGCTTTGGATGATCTTGTGTAAGCCCAACATTCACACATGTATGCGGCCCAGCCCACTTGCTGACCACCCAGCTATTTGTTTTCTTTGATAACATTGCTCTCATCCTCCACCCACATCCATCAATTTGATTAGGACATTTTACAGATAAAAAGGTAGGCTTTGACTTAACAACAATGTAGGTTTGGTGTTTCTTCATGGAATACTGTTTAAGTGCCATTTGGACCTCAAACTTTGATGTAAACTGTAGTCCTACGTACAAATCATCCCTCATATGCCAATCACGTTCGCTGTCAAACCCTTGCAAATGTTGATCTTCATCTCGGTGGCCCAAATTGATGTTGGTGTAATACGGTGATGAGCTCCAAACTGGTAAACTTCCTGCATCATTTTTTAAGCCTTGTCAAGGTTTAGTGGACGAAACCCACGTCTAGTCAGACGCCTTACTTTATAAAGTACTAACCTGTCGACCCAGACACAACTTGGCCAGGTAAAATTATCGCAACACTTTGTGGATTTCCCATAGTTGACAATGACCTTGTTGACTTAAACTCGCCTTCAACATCTGTGTCCATATCACTATAATTTGGGATTTCTCCTTCATCATTTTCATCATCCTCACTACTATCACATTCCTCAGACACGTTATAATCAGAATCATCTTCATCATCATCATCTGACAGGCTGATATTATTTTCAGCTTCATAGCATAACACGAATCAAAAGTTTTAGACTTATATTCAAAAAACTAAATATAAATTACTTTTCATTTAAAATTACCTTCAATTTGTGTAAGACATGCATTGGAACGAATTTCATCATTTTCCATTAAAGGGACCACAACATCAACATCAACATATATCTCAACCGCAACCATACTAAACTGTAACTCAAACATTCTCAACAAAACTTCAATCTCCTCATCACCATTTAGCACAAATTTTGAGTATTTTTTTGCTTTTTTTATCTACATTCAACCTACTGGTTAATTGCGTAATGACCTGCGTCGATCCTAGTTCCAAAGTAACAGAGATTCTTTCCCTCAACTGCTCTATCGTAATACCTCGCTTAACCTGTATCAATGTTCTATCACCCTCAAATGTGTACCCTTCGACGCCTTCATACTTTCGCCTATTAGTGTATAGAATCACTATTACCGGAGAAGTCATTCCTACAACCACTAGTTGATTTACTCAGACAAAAATTGTTACACTTCTTGTACGTACACAAAATATTAGGGATAACAAAAACTTCATAGAATATATGCTACACAAACAAATATATATTCTACAAACAAAAAATTTCATATAACACATTTAGTATTCTACAAACACAAAATATAACTTCTAACATAATATATTATCAATTTTATATACATAATAACTTTCAACAATAAAAAACATTATATAAACCCTAAACAATACATAATACTTAACAGGATATAAAGATTCTATAAATATATAAACAACAAACAAAATTAAACACAATATATATTTAATAAAATTTTAAATTCTACAAACAACATATATAAATAAGAAATATATAAACAACAAACAAAATTAAACATAATATATGTTTAACAAAAATTTATATACATACTTTACTAAACATAGTTTACTGAATACAATATCGTTCCTAACATAAACAAACACTAATATTAACTAGTTAACATTAAACATATAAATAATTACACCCTAAATAATAAATATACAACTAACCTTTTTAAATAAACTTAAAGGAACAACTTTTTGGAAAATGAACTAACTTCCATAACTAAAATGATAAAATGAATGGAAGAAGAACCTGGAAATGGACCACAAATGCAAAAATCAAATCCAAGTAGATACTGCAAATGGATCACAAACGCACACAGGGAATGGAATGAGAAGCTCGAAATGGAAAAATGCACGCTTCCACCCCCATCAGAAGACGTTTAAATGGGGCAAAATTTGGCCTTGGTAACTGTAAAATCGCCAGTCCACCAGGCGGTTTTAGATGGGTCATTTCGAAGCGGGACAACAGCTGAAAAGGGACCTGAAACTGGCTGAAACCAACCTGAAACCGCCCTTCAACCAGACGGTTTGTAGGGAAATGTCAAGTCCATCTGAAAAGACACCGAAACCGCTTTTCAAAGGGACGATTTTAAGCAACATCACATCACCCTGAAACCGCCCTTCAATGGGACGGTTTCTAGCCACATCATATCGCCGGAAAAGTGGGCTCAAAATGACACCAGAACCGCCTCTTGAGGGGACGGTTTCAATGCATGCGTGCCAAGTGTCAACCATGCAGAAACTCGTCCCCTTAGATAACGAGACACCAAAAACGCCTTATCATGAGGCGGTTTAGAATAAGTGATATGACTACTTCCACCCGAGACTAACGAATTTTTTAAATTGTAACCCATTCTTATAAATTTTTTAAGAAACCACCCCAATCCTGTCAAAAATCCGTCGTTTGATAGTTATAATATGAAGACAAGTTAAAGAAAGAAGTAGACAAATATTAAATTCTTGTTATATACATAAATGGTTTTGTAATTAGATGTATACAGATGATAAAATTACCATTTTGAAAGGACGGTAGAGGTATATATCAAATAATGATGATAGAATGATACCAATTATATAAGAAATGATAGTAGGAAAAATGATAATGAAGGAAGAAATTATGGTGGTTGTGATGTTAATGGTGATAAGTTGATGATAATATTAGTGTTGTTTTGTTGATGACAATGATAATATTAATTGTTATGGTTATAGTAATGAAACTGATAATCATAGTAATAGTTAATATTAGTGTGCATTAACATGGTAAAGGTGATAAATTTGTTAACTATTAGCAGCTTCCATAGTATTTGTAGATGTGATACACATACACAACCATAATTACATTGATTAATAGATGTGAGAGTGGTGATAATATGTAAAACTAACAACTAATATAATGGTGATGAAATGAATTTATTATAATTAATACATTTAATAATGAGCAGGAATAAATTTTTTTAAAAATCATATGTACATGTCTTAATTAGAATGTGACGAGTTAGGTTAATAAATAGATTATTACTTTCTTATACCTAAAAGTGAATGTAGTTGATATATACTATCTATCAAATCAAATGTAATGAATCAATAGTTTTTTTAAGTCATTTGACTATGGGGAAAACTAATTTTCTCCATCGAATGAGGAAGAGATCTTAATAATGTATGAATTTAATAAAGACTTAAAATTGACAAAATAAAAAATAATTTAAAATTACAAAATAAAAAGAAATTTAAAAAATTAAATGTTGTATTAGTTGTGTTAACGATTTTAACGTAGAATTCCATTTTAGTTTTCAAATTTTTTACTTTCAGGATTATACTTTTTAATTTATGAAAATTGTTCACTAATTCACACCACATTAAATTTATTGAACGTGCAATTTCAGTTATCACATTGATTATAGTTATTTTCGTTTATGTATAAGGCAGTTTTTATAAGTATACACATATGGCATTAGTTAAACTAAAGAGTTTATGTTACGTAGGTTTGGTTAGAATATAAGAGTTTTTGATAGGAGGATATTTTTTTACTGAGAGTAAAAGTTAAAAAAAAATACTCATATTTGGTAAAAATTATAACAAAGTTATTCTTGGATAAATTTGATTAATGTGAACTAAGAAATAATCTATTTAAACATTTAAGGTGGAACTAACTCTTTCAATATGGATTTTTTTAGTATATAAGGTTTTTTTCCATTCAATATTAACATTATACTATCACTAGTGGAAGACATGCAATATGCTTATCTATATGCATTTTTTTATTGATTATGAACTTTATATTTACTGTTTTAAAATTTTATAAAAAATATATAATTGATAATTAAATATGAAAATAAATTATTTAAATTAACATACCATTTGATAATAAAATTTATTAAACTAATTTCATTAAATAAATTTTAAAAAAAAGTTATGCATTTTGAAAAATATTAATATAATTCTAAAAGTAAAACGGGAAAGGGAAATGTTTAGGTCACTTTCACTTCTATCCCTTTATATATTAGTATAGATTATTAAATGTGTTGAAGAAAAGTCTGATCAATATCGCCTCATTTAAATTAGAACTCACGAGATTTGTTGATAACTAACATTAGGAATTCTAACTTAAATGAAGATGTGTGTTATCATTTGATGCAAGTGTTTTAGTGTTTCAGGAAAAGGACCTAAGCTACAAAAGAAAGGGGGAGCCTACGCATAGAAAAACCTATGCATCAAAAGTCTGGAAGACTTAATCGTGACATGAACTCTTCAATCCAAGACAAAAGAAGAATCTAAAAAGTCTGGCATTACGCTTCAAAAGTAATTCTCTCATTCGAGTAACTTATCGAACCCAGACTCAAACAACACCATTTCAAGCTTCAAAAAACACGAAAGCATCGACTTTGTCTTCTCATCTTGAATCATCTCAGAAATGGTCCAATACATGAAGCATCAATGGTCACAAGTGATCTCCATCAAAAGCTTATTGAAAAAATTTGCTAAAAGGAATATTGACTAAACAAGGTAGATTTTAATCTAGTCTAAAAAGCAACTAAGTTTCACCTCTATTTTACGCATTCAGAGATTCCCTGAATCAAAGCTTTCCTTCTTGGTGAATCTAGTACTATATCTACTCCACCTACGACTGCACACTCCTCAAAGCTATTATATCTATGTTGCATGTATAGAACGTCTCTCTGACAATAAAAGCTTTTCCCTTTGTGTAACTCCATTGAGAGAGACTTTTGTCCCTTATACTACAACTTTCTCAATGGCTATATAATTAACAAAGCCTCTTCCTGAGCTCAACAAGCTGATCCATATATAAGCAGAATCAAACTCTTCATCAGGTGTAGCTCTCTAGAAGAACAAAAGAAATATTAGAAGAAAGGAAAATACATATGAAGAGTTGGAGCAGATCAAGGAACACAAGAGAGTAAAAATATAGCTCACGTAATGAGAAAAGAGAAAAATACAAGACACGATAATATGAGCTTGTGTGCACAACGGTGAGCATGATATGAATCAGAAGAAAACAAAAGAAGTTACAAAAGAAGAATGAAGAGTCATATTAAAAGAAAAGAGAAAGAGAGAGAGAGAGCTAGTGAGATAAATGGGCTTATCACACAAAGATAGTGTGATGAAAAGAAAAGAATACCCACAAGCTCCAGTCATTTATAAGTCGTTAAAAGAAGAAGGCTTATCTAGTCTTAATTCTTTCTATCTTTTACAAAGACAGGTCTGGTAGACCTGTCGAAAAACACCTTGGCTTGGAGAGGCTTTTTAAAGAATACTTAGGGTTTGAGCCAGGAGTGGCTCGTGAAAGAATACTTGGGTCCGCCACAGGAGTGGGTGCTAGCAAAAGAATACTCAGAGCACAGGTTGTGCTCAGGCCAGAAGTGGTCGGAGTCTAGAATACTCTAGACCAGGAGTGGCCGGTGTCAAGAATATTTGAAGCACGGGTTATGTTTAAGCCAAGAGTGGCTCGAATCATTAATACTCGTAGGCTCGGTCTGGGCTATTTATGTTAAAGTTTTTACATAGTGGAAATCCTTCAGATTTGAAGGTACTGGATGTAGTCTCTGAGTTGGAGGTGAACCATTATAAATTGCTTGTGTATTGTCTCTTTCTCTCTTACTTTTTACTATCAAAAGTCTGGTGCACTTAAGTTCATAATCTACGATAGTAAAAGTCTGGCAAAATTACTCTCGCTCGATCAAAGAATCACGTTCTTTGTCTCACGAAAGTCTGGTCCGTTATGCATAACGTAATAACGTTAAATTTCACTTTTTGGTTTAAAAATATGAACAGACTTATTCAACCTCCCTTCTAAGTTGTTTTTCCGAACCATCAAAATGTAATGTCCCAGTTAATTAAAATTAATGAAATTTCATTATGCAAAATTAAATTATAAATTAGTGGTGAATTTAATAAAAATTTAATTAAATAAATCCTAAATTAATAAATAAAATAAGGGAGTGCAATTAAAATGAGAAATTGGTTTATTTACGAGGATAAAGAAATCGTTACCATGTGGTAAGAAGTAAAAATAGATTTATATTAATTATGATTATTTTGATTAATTGGATAAAGAAAAAAAATATGATTTGTGAATTAAAAGAAATAGGAAAATGGGATTTGTGAAAGGACCATTTTGCCCTTGCCTTTAATGAAACCAAACAACTGCCAAAGGTTTTTCTTCTTCATGCGAGCAAAACAGAAAAATGGAGAACACTTTGCATGCCATTGTCTTTTCCGTTAAAAATCAAATTAGAAATTGATTCTTGACCGATTCTTACAATTGAACCCATTTTCGGAATCTCAAAAACAAGAGCTATGCAAAAGTATCCTTAATTTTATATTTCGGTATTCTTTTCCTCCTCCATTTCTAAACGTGAATGGGTTTCTTTGGGGGTGTAATTTTGTTTCATTCTTTTGACAATTAAAGCCTATGGAGGTTTGTAGAGGTAATGGGCATTCCGAAATGACAATTTAGGTTTTGTTTCGTTAACGGTAGGTTACAAAATAAAGGTCGACAGAGTAATTGGAAAGGAGGAACTTGGAACCAAAGAGCGGAAGTGATATCGGTGAGTTACGACAACCTTAAGTTGAAGAATGGAAGTGGTAAAGAGGAATGGGTTACGCTTTCGGAGATGACGACTTTAATTTTAATTCTTGATGTCTTCTAATTTCAAAGTGTTTGCGTATTTAAAAGAAATCGATGATCGAATCAAGGTTCCGAAAGTTCAGAGTTAAAGTAAAAGGGTGCTCATGGTATATAATTTAGTACGAATATATTTCTTTATCGTTCTTTGAAAAGTATGAGCGAAAATGTAGTCGTTTATAAAAGTAGCATAGAGAACCAATGAATATGTAAGTATGTTATAAAGTGAAATAATAACGAGGTTTGCTTTTGTTTGCGTTTGATCATTTAAGATTTATATGATGATATTTATGGTTATAAACTGTGTTTATGATGTATGAATACAGAAATTGTGGAACTATAAAATGTGAATAAGATTTATTGATATCAGTGTGGCTCATTGTTGAATGAAATGGAAAATTATGCATTATGTTGAATATTTTATATATAAGGAGATGGCCTTTATGCCATGAATAGTGATGATGATGATTGGATGATTATATGTTATTGATATATATATATATATATATATATATATATATATATATATGTTGTGATATGTGTTGTGTGGTGCGGACAACCATTCGGTATGATTTACCCCTTGTTTTTGGCTCTCGTGGTCGTTAGTGACCCAGCTGAGCTACCCAATGGTCAAATAAGACTCAGGTGTTGAGGTGGGGATCCAGGTGGGCTCAGTGGACCAGGTGGGTTCACAGGATATCAGGTGGACTCCCAACTGATGGCTGATCCTTTTAGTATCCGGATACTAGAACGTCTTATGCTATGCTTGATTAAGAGTTAGTTGTGGGAATATGTGAATGATGATTGTGAATCCTATGATGAATATATTGATATTGATTATCCCAATTAGAAACTGATGATGATGATGTTATTGATTGCTAGTTTATAACTGATTTACTTTGTATCTATTATTGAAATTATTTGCATTGAATTATATGGTCAGTTACTTACCCTTACAGTTGTTTGAGTAATTGGAGACAGGGAGGTTGTAGAGGCTTTGGATACCAGTGTGAAGTGATTTGGATAAGCAATGCCAAGACAATGCATGGATGGATATTTTGATATGTAGTATATTTATGTGTGTGTGTGTGTGTGTATATATATATATATATATATGTATGTATGTGTGTGTGTGTGTGTGATGACCAATGTTGTTTACTAAACGTTTTGGTGATGATTATGACGTTGGTTGATGATTCATAGTATGGTGGCTAAGAATGGTTCACTTGAATCGTTTGATGATGGTGATAGACTTAGGGGATGAGATTGATTAGAATGATGTTAGTAATGAACCATTAAATTGTAGAATTATATATATATATATATATATATATATATATATATATATATACACACACACATATGGTCATGATGATTATGCCATAATACTGAATTTGATGGAATTGATGAAGTGGAGTGATATGAAATGATGTTTAATTGGATGAGCTTTGATGATGTTAAAAGTTAATAAGGATGAACTTGATAAAATTATAGGTGATGATGTGAATGATTGAAAGTGATGAGATATGATTGTGTATTGTAAATGATGTCCAAGAAATGTGTTTATGATGAATGTGGGTGTTGAGCCATGATTGAAATAGCTTTATGATTGTAATGGGCAGGTTCTGTGAAACTATATATGATGTTGAATTGTTGATGTGCATAATCAGATTAATAGTTCATTGCATTGGTGTAGGCATATAGGTTATTCATGACTGTTGAAGGAATTGATAAGGTCATTTTGCACATCTGTGGGAATTAGACTCCCGAGATGGCTTCTATAGGTTCATAATTACATTTTGAGTTTAGGTGCATGCTTGATTTAAGTTGGAAATTGCATTTCATTGATTTGATGTCTTGAGTTTTAGGTTAAGTGGTTGAACTACATTTCTTTGCATATCTTTCTCATACGGAGGAATTTTGGCAAACGGACTGTGCCAACAAGTCCAAAATACGGAAAACATAATGCTCATGAAGTTTAGTGGCGATCGGAGTTACAACGGGCTAGATAAGGTGTGAAGAGTTGATTTATAGGTGAAAATGCTAAAAATTAACTCACTTAAGCGAGCCTGTGAGTAAGTTTGGGGGTGTTTTCTAGGCAAATCTTGCTCAAACAAGGTTAATCTCGCTTAAGCAAGAGTCAAATGGTTAGTTTCTGCCAAATTTTTGCTCAAGTAAGAAAATTCTTGCTCAAGCCGTGTCAGGGTCTTGCTTAAGTAAGCCAATTTTCACTCAAGCGAGATTTGATTTAGGTTTTGTTTCATTCACAAAGTTGTAGATAATTTCGTCGTGGTCATTTTGCCGCTGGAATCGCGTCGATCAGAGGTCTGTAGCTGAGTTATGCCCAATTACTACAGGGTGTTCAAGCTGAAATTTTAGATGGGCTGATTTCAGTTTTTCACAAATTGGGTAGCCTTAGGGAATAGTTGGCCTTCGGCCTTTTCATAACATTTGTAGATAGTTTAGTTGTGGAGGTGTACCAACTAAATTACCACGATTAGAGTTTTGTAGCTCCGATTAGACATCAATTAGTGGGCAACACGCAAGGAGTTAGCTTGCTGAGAATTTTTTAGAACTTTTCCTCACCCATGTCTAAATTGAGTTTAATTACATATTAAATGTAAATGTTAATTATTTAACATAATTATTAAATATTATTTTTTAAAAGAATTATATTTGTGTGTATATATATATTAGTATTTCATTATATTCAATATTAAAAAACTATTTATTTAGTACTTAAGTTATATATTATCTTTAAAATATTAATTATAATTATCACATTCCAATTAAATACTAAATGTAAATGTTAAAAATATACCTAAACAACTTTAGCAAAGCTATGTTAACCAAATATAAATAAATACTTCTTACCCGAGTTATGTAATAATGTAAAAAAATCACATTTTCCAAAACAAATTTTAATAAACCTTGTTTCCAAAATTCTATTTCTACCTATCAATAAGTATGAGAATAAGTTAGATTTAAAGCTCAGTCTATTCACAACATAGTTTAGTTTGACTCGTTTAATAAAAAGGTCTATCTTTGATTATTTTAAAAGTCTATTTAATTAAAAAGACTAGACTTATGCTTTAAAATTTTTTAAAATTTATCAGACTAGTCTATTTTGGTCCACATATATAGAATTTGTTAAATATATTATAGTTTATAATTATAGTTCATAGTTTATAATATTATAAAATATTGAAATAGATTTTAGTATGTAAAATTAATAATAAAATTTATATTTTATGTATGTTGTTAGTTGATTTATGATAGGTCAATAGGCCTTTTTTTAATAGGTCTTGGTTTTTTATTAATCTTAATATAAATTAGGTTTTCATATATGCTATCATATTAAATTAGATTTTTAAATAGGTAATATCAAACCTAAATTATATAACCTAGTATAACAAGTAACAGATCAAATTCAAACATCATAACCTGCAAAGAGTAACATGTCTTAACTTATTCTCACTCATTCTATTTTTTTCGAAATGGAACTACCAAATCTGTTAACTAGCATTTTTTGCTGAACCAACATTTTCTAATATTGTATTATTTAAAAAAATTAATTGAAGAATGCAATTCACAATAATTTTTACTACAGTCTTCATTTCATTATATAAGGTATAAAAAATTAAATTATTTTTATTTCAAAATGTAAGGAAGTTGCCTATTTTATGATGCATTAAATAGCGATTTCTTTTATACTCCTAATTTATTATTTATTATGAATATAAATTAATGAGACAAGTATTTACTTCTATAAACCACTATTATAAACATTTAATATTAGAAGTATATTTTAAAAAAAAAACTAAATTTTACACCAAAAAAAACTAAATTTATAATATATCTACCAATGTATTATCATTTTATAATTCAATAATCTCTGTATATAAATACGTTCTTATACCAAAAAAAAAAAAACATGTCCAATCAATCATTGAAAGAATCACCTAAAAAAATCCCATAAAGAATCCCCAACAAAATTTGAATGAAAATCAAAACTACTCTTTCATTGATTCAATCCAATCTACAACCTTTAATTTTTAATGTAATTTTCAAATACTTTTAGTTGTCCCATGGGGAAACTATGCTTTCTCCATATTAAGAGGACTAGAATGTAACTCAATTAAACCTTGGGGGTGGGGGACTTAAAAAATGATAAGTGGCGTTTAAGAAATAATTTGAAAATTTTGCTTCTATATGCAACATTGTGAGTAAGCAATTCGAATTTGAAAGTTTGAAATATTTGTAACTCTAAACATTTCAAATTGGCAGAAACTTGAGATCAAAATTAAAACATTTTTTAAATCATGAAACAAAATCAAATATGACTATCCTACATAAGACTACTTTTGAATTAAACCCTTCATTACACGTATATATAACCAAATATAAGATTATAAATTTACTTTCTTTCTCATAATTTCTAAAGAGCAATTGACGTGTTAATTTCCAATTTTGCTTAAAACTCTTTAAAATTGGCTTACATATGTAATATAAGCCCATGTAAAATTTTTAAAATAGCTCTGAAACAGGAAGAGGTAAAGTTATCATTTGTGGGTATTTGAGAGGAGGAAACCACCATCCATCGCCATTGCCTCCACACGAGTTTCCCAACGTCTCTGACAACTATGAGAATCTCTCGCAAGCTCACTGCGTTGGTCACAGAACCACCCTCCACCGTGAGTTGAAATTCCCTTTCCACCTTATGACCGTAACTCAGGTCCATGTAATTTTATTTTTTTAATCTTTGGAAAAGAAGGCTCTTAAGAGAGAACATTGGAGAAGAGACTGATTTGAAAGTAATTTTCTTTCAAAAAATGACATGTAATGTAATATTGAAATGGTAATATTTCAACACCAACATGATATCTAGAAATTGGCACATTCTTTTTTAACACATCTATCGTAACGAGCTAAAATATATAAGTTCCATCGCTCTCAATATAATCTTGTGGTTGAATTCACTACCCATTTATTCAAACATCATTAGCGGTCAAATTTTCAAGATTATAATGATTTGTCAAAATGAGCACCAGAGAATTCACGATAAGTTTCTCATGGTAACTTCGTCTTTTCATTCTAGTCAAGACCTTGTCAAATTCTATCTGTGTACAACCAAAAATACTTAGGATCAAGAATGACTCCTGTAAGTAAGCAAGCAAGCATGAGAAGCCGGGCTAAATATGACAAGCTACAATATTCAAATAAAATAACAATCTTTCCTTAAGCACAAACGAAAAGTACAATAGTAAGACATGTTACTAATACTATAATAAATAGTACAAGGAACTTGGCCTATTTCTCACTAAAAATAACAAGAAATACGTCCTTCAAGGGAATGAAATAGTAATATTAGGGAACTTTCCCGTGACGAAATTAAGATGTCAAACTGCAGGAGACTGACCAAACATCCAATACCAATCCAAAGGCAAAAAAGGCGTGGATGGTAGGACTTCATTTACGACTCCTGGCTTCCTCCTTTTCCTTCTCTCGCTTCTTGTAAAGCTTCTCAAGAACACGCTTCGCTTCACATTGTGGAAAATTAGACAAATCATAGTAATGTGGTGCTATATCAACTAACCTGTTGAACAAAAAATTATCACATAGTTAAGCACACATCTCAGTAACATCAACCCGAGATGAACTACAACCATATATTTGACAGTTCGTCTTGCAATTCTTTTTACCAGCTAAAATCATAGAGTGGAACTCAAAATGGCAACTGGATCTATCTGTTTGTGTTTCATCACATTGAAAAGATTTTCATCAATGACATTGAGATTGATGTTTTTGTTATTAATAATAGAAAACTATATATTTTATTGATTAACTTCAACGGTTTTTGTAATTTAGATTATATCTTTTATTGATTGACTTCACGCTTTTCACTAAAAACAAGTTCGGCCTTAAATATCATGTGAAAACTGAAAAGCATTTACATTTTACCATTCCAAGGTTGTCAAACTCAGTATTTGCTATGGAAGTAATAGTGATGATACATCAAATAAAAATCTTACCATTCCCCTCGTATATCTGTTACAGTCCGAATAAAATTCCGACTGGTAAGAACATATTCATTATATATTACCCACTCGGGCTTGTGGTCCAGGCAATTTGATGGATGCAAGTGCACCACCTATACGGAGAAGAATCATTAGTATAAGTACAATCCTTCTATCTACAATTTACACTACAGCTCTACTAGCAGTGCCAAATAAAGAACAGAAGATAAATTAAAAGCATGGTAGCTGATCATAACAAACCTGGTTGTCTTTCACTGTCAAGTAATGTCCTGTCCGCTCCATATGAGCCACCTGCATGAAATATCCTGCTAGCATTGCCTTTCTTATGTTGATATAGTAGTCACGGCTATTGAAATCAGTGCTGCATAACTTCAGGTTAAACCGAGCCATGATACGCACTAGCTGTTGTCTAACATTATCGGCTGCTTTCAGTGCCCTATGATTGACGAAGTTATCGTAGCACCAAGAAGGATCCTCATCTGAAATATCATTCATATATAATTAATAAATTTGACATGAGCAAAACTAAATAACAGGAATCCAATAATAAATTAAAAAAGCTAGCAGAAATAAATACTTACTATTTTGCTTGTATGCATGGTATACATTCAAGAGTGTGAGATGATCTCCATCAATGTGTCCAAACCTAGCTTTCGCTTCATCCGCAGCTTTTTGTGCCTCCCTAGGCCGGACAAAGCAATTGGGTACTAAAGAAAGAAATTATTATCACAGACGAGGCCCGCAGAAGGTCAGCAGATGCATAGAGGCGAGACCACACCATTTTCTTCATGAGAGAATACTGAGAAACTGCAACTATCTGCATCAGCATTTACTTAGAATCCTATGGTGCATGCCAACCGGGGGCATGGAACCCAGAGAAGACAGTTGCTGATGACTACCTAACAGGACACACTGCACAAACCGCATTCATGTGCAACAGAATGCACATGTAAGCAGTAACATCCCCATCATATGCACAATATTACCTCTGTGCGCATGAACAAATGCAGGGCATCCACTTCAAAGTAGACCCCAGCCGACACCCACCCACCCAAAACAAACATTATAGTGGGACTCTGAACAGACACAAAAGCAATTAAATAAAAGAATACCTGATAACATGGCAGAAACAGAAAGAATTTCATTTGAACAGTTGAATTCAGGACTAACAACGAGCATCTTTGACATCTGAGGGTCAAGGGGAAATTCACTCATTATCTCTCCCAGCTTTGTTAAGTTACCATCATCATCCAGTGCACCCAAGTAATTCAACACTTCCAATGCACGCATTAAGGTCTCAGGGGCAGGAGGGTCCATGAAATCAAAATGCACTAAATCATCTATACCCAATTTCTTCAGGGTAAGAACAGTATTGGCAAGATTAGATCTCAAAATTTCAGGATAAGTCTGTGGCTGAAGATCATTATTGAAACTTTTTTCAGTATAAAGTCTAAAACATTTCCCAGGTTGAGTTCTACCAGCACGCCCAGATCTCTGGTGTGCACTAGCTTTTGATATTGGAGATACCAACAAAGACTCAACACGAACTCGAGGGTTATAAACCTTCTGCTTAGCAAATCCAGGGTCAATGACATAGACTATGCCATCAATTGTCAACGAAGTCTCAGCTATATTTGTTGATACCACAATCTTCCTTCCAGGAGGTCCTCCCTCCTTAACTGGAGCTGGAGCTGGCTCAAAAATCTTCTGCTGCATAGCAGGAGGAAGAGTAGAATATAAGGGTACCGCTTTCACTGGACCAACCTGGTCTCCCAAATTTGATACTTCTTTTGATATTTTGCGGCATGCATCTTCAATCTCTTCCTCTCCGGTGAGGAAAACGAGAATATCTCCAGGAGGTTCACACATGTGTATCTGCACCACTGTCCTAATAGCAGCCTCCAAGTAATCCCTTTCTGGTTCCTGAGTATAGAAGATTTCCACTGGATGCAGTCTTCCAGGAACCTTCATAAGAGGGGCCCCATTAAAATAGCCCTGGAACTTTTCAGCCTCAAGTGTTGCACTCATAACAACCAACTTCAAGTCAGGTCTGTTTTTAAGCACCTCCTTAAGAAGGCCAAACAGCACATCTGTAGCCAAAGTCCTTTCATGAGCTTCATCAAGAACAATCACTTTGTATCGCTCCAAAAGTGGATCAGTCATTGCTTCTCTCAAAAGCATACCGTCTGTGAGATACCTGCAGCAAAATAAATAATTCCATTTGAGACAAAACTTAAAGAGAGCAAAAATCATTGTTATAAAACAGCATAGCATAGCATGCTCTGATATAAGGTCGTGGGCTAGAATCTCCCACAAACTTGTAACAAAAACTAGCAAAATAACAAGAAGATATGATAAATAAAAAAACTAATATTCAACCTCAAATCTAATAAAAAAACTAATAACCAATAACCAACTAAATTAACAAAAGCTCATTGAAAAGAAACTAGTGAAACAAAGAACATACTTCAAAACTGTTCTGGCACTACTGCAATCCTCAAATCTGATACTGTAACCAACCTCTTCTCCAATATTCACATCCATCTCCTCAGCGACACGCCGTGAAACAGACATTGCAGCAACTCTACGCGGCTGAGTGCAGGCAATCATCATCTTCCTACGTTTATCAGGGGTTTCTATGTCAACAGCTTCCAAGACAAATTGAGGAATCTATTACCAACAAAAAAAGAAATAGATATGTCAACCAAGATTATCCTATTCCATAATGAATCTATCTAATGCAATCGAAGGTACGAAAAAGAACAAGACAAACGAGGGTTTCTCCTATAATACAGCGATGCCATGGCACTGGTGATTTTGAATACAAACCTGGGTTGTTTTACCACTACCGGTTTCACCAACGAGAATCAGAGTCTGGTTTTCCTTGAGAACCTTCAAGAACTCCTCCTTCTGGTGCCAAACGGGAAGTGTCTTCCTCTTCTCGAGAATCTCATAGTACCTCTGCGAATAGGGTTTTCCGTTCCATCGGTTAATGAGGCTGTTACCCACCGCGCCGCCGTTTGCCTTCGCCATCTTGACGGCACTGTCGTCCACCACGTCGAACAAGCTCACCTTCCTCTTCCTCTCAGTACCCATTAAAACCCTAATTTTAATCCCCAATCAACCAATACGAATATCCTTCCTAGTAATTATATATTCACAATTTTATACGAGAAGCTCCTCGAAGTAATAGTTTATCGGTACAATTCTGTTTTCCTATACATCTACATATAAGTGTAACTATTGAATAAATTTATTTTTATAATTATAATTTCACAATTGATTGGAATTAGAATTAAATATGTTTTGAGCTGTAACAAAATTTGAAATTAGGATTTACTTCTTAACAACTCTTTCCATTTCAAGTTAGGTGCTATTTACTACTTATATCATAAATGAGAGTTAATAATAATATTTTTAAGATTGGACTCATGAAGATATTTTTTAATATTAGAGGTCAAATTATGTTTAAACCAATTATTATAAAGAATTAATCTGAATGGATTATCTAACTAGTTTCACAATTCAATCAATTAGGCGAGTGTTTGGTTTTAAAACGTAACGCCGTGTCGTTAACGTATCCTTGTTTTTCCTACGTTTCGTGGACGACGTTATGTTTAGGTCATCCTCCTTCTCCGTTCCATCCATCCAACCTCCGTTGGCGGTACCGTTCGCGTGCATCTAGCTCCGTTTCGTAGAGGCATGGCTCTGGCTCCCTCCTGACAACGCGGTTTGGCAAAAAGTCAGGCTGCCTTCAAGTTTAGGGTTAAAATAGAGGCCCAAGGGCGACGCCTTCACACATTGAGATGGGCAATTTCATAAAAAAGGATAACCTTTACATGGTGAGACGATCGTTTTCACGGAAAGGAACGAGGGTTGGTTGGTGAGAGACATGGTCCAACAGAAAAAGGAAGAAGCCTGGCTTGATCTCACAGGTAACCTTCGACTCCCTCTTTACTTTTCTCCGATTTTCTGTTGTGGGTTTTCATGGTGGTCGTCTCTTTCTCTGTTGTTTCTGTTGGTCGTTCGTCTTTGTTAGAGTGGGTTCTCTATTTTGGGAATTGGGGTTAAGGGGCTCTGTCATGGGAAGGGATGAAGGGTTAGGTTCTAGGTCTTGGGTGTAGGGGTATGGGTTTAGGGTGGTGATGGGGTTTGGGTGTTTATTGCTGGTGGTGGTGACAGTTTGGGTTGTGACGGTGGTGAGGCTATAAGTTGTGGGTTACGGGTGTAGGTTGGGTAAGTGGGTGTGGTCGTGGGTAGGTAGGTCTCTTATAAGGTTACGGGTGTGTGTGAGTAGGTTGGGTGGTGGGTTTGGGCTTCGGGGTAAGTGGGTTTCGTGGGTGGTGGGTGTGGGGAGCCGTGTGGGTGGTGGGTATGGGGGTTTGGGTTACGAGTGGTAGGTGTATATGATGGGAAGGGTGGTGGGTGTGGGGAAAGGTTATGGGTGATGGTTGGTTAAGCCATGGGGAGGGGGTTTAGTGGTGATGGATGATGGGTTTGGGGAGGGGTGTAGGTGGTGGGAAGGGTGGTCAGTGATGGGTATTGCGATGGTGGGTGGGTGGCATGTATGGTGGTTAGGGATAGTGGTGATGGATTTTGGTGAGAGATGGATGGTGTTTATGATAGGGTGCATGGGTGGGGGTTGTAGAGTAGAGTGTACACTATGTTTGTTTGAATGTGATGATTGGAGGTGCATGAGTGTTTTTTCCGTCTTTGGGTCCACAATAAATTTTTTTAATAGTGTATGATAGAGGTGTATGGGTGGGCTATTTTTTGTAGGGTGTACCTTAAATTTATTTTGTAAAAAACAAAAATCTAATAATAAATTATGTATAGTTTAGTTTGATTTATAGTTTTTTTGTTGATGTATGTATGAATTGATTTTTTTGTGTTTGAATGTATGGTTTGATTTTTTTATGTATAGTTTAATTTGACTAGGCTAATTTTTTATTGTATTTAAATGTATTCATTTGATTAGGGTGTACCTTAATTTTTTTTATAAAAAAGAAAAAATCTAATTAAATAAATTATGTATAGTTTTATTTGAATTATAGTTATTTTTTGTTCTTGTATGTATGAATTGATTTTTTTTGTGTTTGAATGTATGGTTTCATTTTTTAAGATTAAGTTTTCCGTTTAGATTGAGTTATCCGTTTGGATTAAGTTATCTGTTTAGAGTAGGTTATTCGTTTAAATTTAACTCCATCGATCCAATCCCATTAAGGGTAATTTTAGTTATAACGCTTAAGAGATCCGTTTAATTTAACAAACTTGATCTGTTTTGATTAAGTTGTCGGTTTAGCATTAATAATTAAATAAAAATCAAAATAATCACATTTTTGAAATTAAAAAGGGATAACAATCATATAATTGTTAAAATAATCACATTAATATTTTGTAGGGTTTAAAATAAATAATTACATTATATTAAATTAAAAAGGATTAACAATCATATAATTATGAAAATTAAAATAATAACATTTTAAGGGTTTAAAAAAATAATTAGATTTTTTTAAATTAATTGGGGATAATAACCATTAAAAAATGTGAAAATAAAAACAATCATATTTTTTAAGGGGAAAAAATAATCACATTTTTTTAATTAATGAAGGACAACAATCATGTGTTTGTGAAAATAACAATAATCACACTGTTTTTATTGTGGAAAAAACTCAATCAGATTTTATTAAATTAATAAGAGATAACAATCAATTAATTATGAAAATAACAATAATTTTTATGTCTATTCGTTATAATGTTTTATCACATCCAAGGTATATAATTTTAATTTAAACATTAACGTGCAGTATTTAATAGCTTTTTTAATGTATAATCGTTATTAGCGTTAATACTTTTATTTATTGTGTTGGATTTATTAGGTTTAATAAAATTTTTATTAGCTTTAAAATGGACAATGGGAAAGCACCTATGTGGTCTTCTAAAGCGAGTTGGGACAAATACGCGCTTAGAATATTTATGGAGGTTGTAATGGAGTAAATAAAAAATGGACAACATAAGGGAACATCTCTTACAAAAGTTGGATGGGAAGGGTTAGAAACGTATTTTAATGCTAAGACTGGTCGATGTTACTCGAAGAAGCAGTTTAAAAATAAATAGGATAACTCAAGGAAAGAGTGGCTGTCATGGTACAACTTATTCCGAAATACAACCGGTCTTGGATGGGATAACGAACGACATACATTCATTGCAGATAACGAGTGATAGGATGCGAAGGAGTGGGTATGAACTTCATAACTGACATCAAATTTTCATTTAATGGTAAGTTAAATGATATGTTTTCTGACTTGTCATTTTTTGCACAGGAAAACCCTGCGTTTCTGAAGTACCGCCACGAGGGTCTTCAACATGCTAAGGAGTTGACATTTATGTTTAAGGATAATGTGGTGATCGGTGAGTATGCACGGGCTCCGTCAGGCGGAGTTTTACCTACCTTCAACTATGGAAATGAATACATCCCTGAACCTCCCGAGTGTGAGCAACAGTTAGGTGAGGGTTCTGGTGACAACGAGGATTCAAGTTTTAGTGTAGCAGCGGTTGCTGGAGGGGGTACAAGCGATTTAGGGTTCAATAACATCGACCTGAACATGCCTTTGTAAATAATAGTGACAACCAAGAATGGAGAAAAGAGGCAGAGGCTAGGTGTAGGGATGGCAAAACGGGTCAACCCCAACGGGCTGGCCCGCCAAGCCCGCCAAATTTGACGGGGCAGACAAGAATTTTTAACCCGCCTCCCGCCAAGGCCCGCCCCGCCTGGCCCGCCAATTTGGTGGGCCAAAACCTCGGCGGGGCGGGCCGGCCGACGGGCCCCCGCCAAAAGAAAAAATATATAAATATTACTAATTTATACTTTATTTTATTAAAATATATACTTTGATTTTCTAAAATTAAAAAAAGTAACATCTCTTATTATTTATACATTTCTTTTAATAATATTTTCTTTAATTTTTTTAAAAAAATTATTTTTCTAATTTTTTAATCTTAATTTGATACATTTTTTCAAAAGAAATTACAATTTTTACTTTGGCGGGCCGACCCGCCAGCCCGTCGGGCCCGCCTTAGGCGGGGAAGGCCCTAAATTTTGGCCCGTTTAGCTTGGCGGGGCGGGCCAGGACCTGACAGGCCAGCCCGTTTTGCCATCCCTAGCTAGGTGAGATAAGCAGGAAGAAGAAAACTCCAGAGGATAGTTCCATTATGATAAGTGAGTCAATGACTCAGATGGCACGAGCTGTAACTTCTCATACTTCTACAGTAATGGGAAAGGCTACAGATGACGAGTCGCAATCCATTGCAACCTCACTTCGACTACTGAAATAGATTCCTCAATGTCAATAGGATAAGGCATTTAAAGCAAAATGTGTTCGGGTACTTCAGGATAACTCCGCGCGGAAGTGGTTCACATGATGGATGACCCAGAGGATCAACTAGCTTTTATTGTGGATGAGGTTTGGCGATTGGTAGACTAGGTATTAGGTTTTGCTAATAATTGTTGTCTTTAATCATTGAAACATGTTGTATGGAACTATATTGTTTTTTTTATGATTAAACATGTTGTATGAGAATATTCTTGGTGAATATCGAACATATTGTGTAGTACTTTTGTCTTTAATTATATGGTATTATTATTATGTGTTTATTCACGCGTTTAATAATGTTTTATGATCAACACATTTAATCATTTGCAGAGATTGAACATGACATCCATTGGTGATCAGGATTCCTCGAGACAATATGACCCCATTGACTTGTCTATTATTGCGATGGCGGGGGCATCAACCCACATTACGGAGTGGGCCATCAAACATGTATGCAAGGAACCATGGAGGACTAGTGCACTTGGGGAACATTCATGGGTCCAAGAGATACTCAATGGCAATAAAATTAGATGTCATGAAATGTTCAGGATAATTAAATGGATTTTTTTAAGATTGTGTCATAAATTAGTTGACCATGGACTAATTTCAACCTCACGCATGGGAGTGCATGAAATGGTGGAAATGTCTTTGCATATGGGGGGACATGGTTTAGGTAACAAAGTAATTCAAGAAAGATTTCAGCATTTGGGTGAAATAGTTAGCAGACACTTTCACCGTGTACTAGAAGCATGTGCTCCTCTAAGTTACCTTAATTTCAACTTCATTTTTACCCATTGAACTTCGTTTATAGGATCGCCATTTCTCCGAAGACGGGTGTCCATTGTGGTGACTTAATTTACAGGCTTTAATCTCATTTCCTTTAATGACTTTTTAACTTGTTGATGTGATAGTCCTTTCGTGAACGGATCCGCAATATTATGTTCTAACCTGACAAAATTCAAAGGAATTACCCCATGAGAAATCAAACGTCTTATTGATTTATGTCTAACAGCTAAATGTCTTTTTTATCATTATAATTTTTACTGTTAGCCTTTGCTATAGCAACTTAACTATCACAATATAAAGAGATTAGAGGAATATGTATTTGTATGTTGAAACAGATTTTGATGAATGACAAACAATTGAAGGATCAAGATATCTAAAGGATACAATTAATCAAAAATCATTACGAATGATTCGGGACAAGAAATAATTATTCAAGTGCCAAGGAATCAAGAACCATCCAAAACACATGAAAATATATCAAAAATGCAAAGAAACAGGTCCAAGATTGCAAGGAATCGATTCACACTCATTGAAAAGCTCTAGGAATCGATTCACAAGCAGAGGAATCGATTCACAGCATCAAGGAATCGATACACAACTACAGGAATCGATTCATCATAGTGAATTGCATCAAGGAATCGATTCACAACTGCAGGAATCGATTCATCATGGTGAATTGCCTCAAGGAATCGATTCAAAGACTTTAGGAATCGATTCGTGCTCAAAAATGCCTCAAGGAATCGATTCAAGAACTGTAGGAATCGATTCATGCTATTGGGAATCGATTCCCCTTGCCAGGAATCGATTCATGTGATGTTTTTAGTGCAAAAATGACCTGGAAGAATCGATTCATAGCTGGAATCATGCGCTTAATCATGGAAATTATCAGTACGCGTTTTCAAAAACTTAACTCTGTTGATTTCTCTCTCGAGACTCTCTAATTGAAACGGCGTTGCATTTATTGAGGCAGACAATTGCACTTCTCAAGTCAGGAAACATGGATCGCTGGCAAATTAAGTCTTCCAATGCATTGATTGAGGAACCAGTTGCAATTAAGTTTTGGCAGCATGTACCTTCCTTTGCCTATAAATAGAAAGGAAATTGAAGAGGCAGAACATACCACACAGATAGCAAACACATTCCTTGCTTTCTCCTTTGTTCTCTCTTAATTCCTTGTCTATTAACTCTCTAACTTATTTTTCTTTGCAATTATTTTTGAGAGTTATATTGTGAGAAAAATATTTTCTTGAGTGTTAAAATTTGCATATTCTTATAAAATAAAATATTTCTAAGTGCTTAAATTTGTATATCCACTCTATTGAGAGAGTCACACTTGTAAAATCACATTCACAAATTCTGAGAAATTTTGAGTTGGGATTCAACCTTGTAATTGAGAGATTGTGAGATTGGGTGGGTTACCCTTTTTCTTGTGAGGATTAAGTTCTTGAGTGTGGGACACTAAGAAGCTGTAATTGCTCAAAGCGTGTATCTCAAATTCTTAATAGTGGAAATCCTCTAAGTGGGTTACTTAGAGGCGAGACGTACACCAGTGTGGTGGAACTCGTATATATCGGTTTGTAAATTTTCTCTTCCCTAATCTATTTAAAATTTGTGCATTTAAATTGCTTGCTTAATTTGTCACATTTAATAACTTTGTTATTTAAACTTATTTATTATTCTCATTTAGGATTAAGTTTATCATCTTCTCTATATATATTTGTCAAAGAACCAATTTCACAAGCATTTCAAGAAAAATTTTTAATACTCAATTCACCCTCCCTCTTGAGTAATTGAGGCCACTTGATTAACAGAATAAACTTAGATAAGAAAGGGAAATCATTTAAGAGGCTTTTAAGCCACTCTGCTGGATGTGTCTAAAGCCACCAATTCTGCCTCTATTGTTGATCTGGAAATAACAATTTGTTTTGTAGATTTCTAAGATACCGCACCACCTGCTAATGTAAACACATATCCACTTGTTGATTTTGTTTCTTCTGAATCTGTGATCCAGTTTGCATCACAATAACCTTCTAACACATCAAGAAAACCATTATAACAAATTGCATAATTAATGGTTCCTTTCAAATATTTAAGTAATTTTTCTAAAGCATTCCAATGAGAAATATTAGGACTATGGGTATATCTACCCAACCTACCAACTGCATATGCAATGTATGGTCTAGAATGATTCATCATATGCAATAAAGACCCTATAATCTGAGCATACTTATGTTGAGAAATAGTTTGATCTGGATTTTTATTCTTTTTCAATTTAAGAGAAGGACCATATAGAACAGACACTGGATTCACATCAAAATAATTACACCTTTTTAATAACTTCTCAATATAATGAGATTGAGTTAAAGCAATGCCGTCACTAGTTCTTATTAATTTTATTCCTAAGATAACATTTGCAGGTAATATCTTTCATATAAAAATTTATAAAAGTTGTTTAGTTTTGTTAATAATTTCAATATTGCTCCGAAATATAAGCATATCATTAACATACAAGCAAAGAATAACACAAGAATCACCGATTGATTTAAAATAAACACATTTATCTCATTTATTAATAGAAAAACCATTAGAAAACATCACATTATCAAATTTCGCATGCCATTGCATTGGTGCTTGCTTTAACCCATAAAGAGATTTAGCAAGTTTACATACTTTCTTCTCTTGACCACATACAACAAAACCTTCCGGTTGATCCATATAAATCTTTTCTTCTAAATTTTTATTTAAGAAAATGATTTTAACATCCATTTGATGAATTTCAAAATTAAACACAGAAGCAATAACAATCAACATTCCAATAGTAGTTATTTTAGAAACAGGTGAATAAGTATCAAAGAAATCAACACTGGCAATTTGTTTAAAACCTTGCCCGACTAGTCTAGCTTTATGTTTTTCTACTGAGCCATTGGTTCTCAATTTCTTTCTAAAGATCCATTTAGAGCCTAGTGTCCTACTTCCAGGAGGAAGATCACATAAAGTCCAAGTTTTATTAACAGAAAGAGCGTTCATTTCATCATTTACCGCTTCTTTCCAAAGAGGAGCATCAATAGAACTCATGACTTCATTAAATGTTCTAAGTTCATCTTCTAGCAAGAAAGTATAAAAATAATCTCCAAAGCTTTTGTTTTTCCTACTCCTTTTACTTCTTCTTGGTTCCTTATTATTGTTATTATTATCCAAGTTGTTAAGTCTATAAACATCACTCACATCCAAATTAGATATTGAAGATTCACCTATAGATTTAGATAATTTAATTTTCAAGGGATTTTTTTTTTCAAAGAAAACAACATATCTAGACTCTATGATAGTATTATTAGAAATTTTAGAATTTATTACTAAAAATCTATAAGTAGTACTATTTAAAGAGTAACCAACAAAAACACAATCTATAGTCTTCGGACCAATTTTTCTTTTCTTTACAAGGGGTATGTTAACCTTAACTAAACACCCCTACACTTTGAAGAATTTAAGAGATGGCCTTTTATTTTTCCAAAGCTCATAAGGAGTCTTATCATAGTTTTTATAGGGAATTCTATTAAGAATGAAACATGCAGAGTATAAAGCTTTCCCCCAACAATTATTAGGCAAATTAGAACTAAACAATATAACATTAACCATATCTAATAAAGTTCTATTTTCCCTTTCAGCGGTTCTGTTAGATTGAGATGAATAAAGAGGTGTTACTTCATGTCTAATACCATGCAGTTCACAAAACATTTTCATATCATTAAGAATATACTCACTTCCCCTATTAGACCTTAGGACCTTTATTTTCTTTTCTAGTTGATTTTCAACTTTAGCTTTATAAATTTTAAATTTATCAAACAATTCATTTTTTGAAGCAATCAAATAAACATAACAAAACTTAGAGAAATCATCAATAAAAGTAATAAAATATTGATTGCCACCACAAGTCAACACACGATTACTATCACAAACATCGTTTTGAATTAACTCAAGCAATTTAGTCTCCCTTTCAACTAATTTAAAAGGTTTCCTAGGTTGTTTAGCTTGCATACATATTTCACATTTATCCTTGATATTAATATTATACTTAGGTATAAGGTCTAAAACCATCATTTTTTAATAGTATTATGATTCATATGACCAAGTCTTTCATGTCAAGCATTATTACTTTCAACATTAGCAATAGAAAGAGAAGAACTATTTTTATTGTAAGAAGAAAGCATTACACTTAGTTTAAACAAGTCATCTAACATATAACCTTTCCCAATAAATAAACCATATCTACTAATTACAACTTTATTGGATTCAAAAACGACTTTATAACCATTACGAACTAACAAAGATGCACTTATTAAATTTTTCCTAATGTTCGGAATATGACGAACACCCTCTAAAATCAAAAAATTTCCAGATGACAACTCTAGCTTGACTTGGCCTTCTCCTAAGACGTGAGCCATGCTCCCATTTCCCATGCTTACAGTTCTTGTGCTGCTTGAATCCTGATATGATGAAAAGATGAATTTTTCAGCACAAACATGAACGTTTGCTCCAGAATCTATCCACTAGTCCGTGGAATTAAAAATTAAATTTAACTCAAGATTTACACCACAATACCTGTCAACCGAGGAATTGGAGTTGGCCCCCACTACGACATTAGCTTGGGGTTTTGATGAATTTTTAAAACCATTATTTCTCCCTTGTTGAAAAAAACAACTCTTAGCGATATGGTTTGTCTTTCCACATACCCAACATTGACCTTGATACCCATTATTATTTTTAGGCTTAAAGTTATTGAATCTATTATTGCCCAATCTTGGTTTAGAGTGCTTGGGTCTAAATTTTTTAAAATTAAAAGGCCTTGATTTATAAGAATTTTCAACAGAAAAAACTTTAGCTTGAAAAACTAGTTTTTGAGGAAGTTTAGAAGAACAGTCTCTATCTTCAATTCTTAGAGCAATAAATAATTCATCATGAGAAAAACCATTAGGCTTTTACCTTAAAGTCTTGGCAAAATCAAACCAAGAAAGGGGAAAGTTTTTAATTAAAGAAGACACATAAACAGTCTCAGTTTATTCAATACTTTTTAATTTCATTTGAAAGATTAAGTTTTCATAATCATTGATTTGACCAGAAACACTTTTACTTTCAACCATTTCATCAACAGAAACTCAAGATAAACTTCTTTCAGCCACACCAAATCTATTGTCAAGAGCTTTCCATAATTCAGAAGCAGTTTTAGTGTGACAGAAAATACGATAAATATCATCTGTTAGAACACTCAAGATTCCACCATGGCACAAAATATCTTTATAAGCAAGATCATCCTTTTTAGAAACAGAAGGTTCTTTGGAAGTGGAGCTTTCTCCATTTTCCTTAGTTACATTTTTCTTAATTTCTTCACTTTGAATTACCTTAAAAAGTTCTAAGTTGTTGCCAACATAAAAAAATTTCCCATTAAACTTCTCAAGCTTACTAGTTAAAGATTTAAGGAAATCCATTGAAAAATAATAATAATAGACAAGTGAAAGGTTTTCCTCTCTAAAATTGTTAGAAAAAATTAATCAATGAAAAATTGAAAGAAAAATATTTATAGCAACCAAACATAGAGAAGAATAATAAGTAAACTATAACAAATAAGACGCTAAAAAATAATAATAGCAAGATGAAGGTTTTAGTGTAGTCTGGGTCGAAGCACGCTGATGAGTTTTTTTTAGAGAGGAAACGCTCGATGCAGCTCTCTCCTAAGATTCGACAACTTGTTGGTGTCCTTCCATTATAGCGAGAGAAATCCCAAACCAGTTGACACCCGATGCTCAAATTAAATAAAGCAGGTAATAAACAATTTAGAAAAGAAAGAAGGAAAGAGACTTGGACTGTTTTTCCTATTTCCTTTAATGAGAGAAAGAGAGCATTTATAGAAAAAACAAACACTTCATTCATGCCCCTTTTTATTATTATGATTATTATTATCGAAAAAAATGAAGTCAAACCAGTAGATGAATATCTCCTAGAATATAACAACCGTTTCAAGATGTGCATCCACTAGCAGCAACAAAATTTGACCCACACTATCTCCAATATATGAACTTCATAATAAATAATACTACCTCCGGTTCCAAATATAAGCAAATATACCTAACTTTACACATATTAAGAATAGTAGTTGGAGGTAGTTATTTGCATTAATGTTACCACATATTTGATTTAATTTTCTAAAATACCCTTAGTATCATTTATTACATAAAGAATTAGTGACCTTGGAAATATATATGATGAGGACATATTTGGTAAACAAGCATTTAATGATATTGGGAAAGTCTAATTTTGCTTATATTAAGGGACCAAAAAATTCCATTAAAATTTGCTTATATTTGGAACCGGAGGTAGTATAATAATAGAAAATATGGTAGTATGCTATGCTATCAGATGTTAAAGGTTTTAAAAATTTAAAAGTTAAAAACAAGAAGTTATGTAAGGCAGGAATTAAAATTTGAATTTGAAAAAATAAAACAATAATAATAAAACTTGTAACGGAAAAACTCAAACACTATTAACAAATAAATTTTAAATCATAAAAAAATATAATAATTTCTAAAAATATATACACACACTTTTAATCATTGAAAATTAGAAAAATTTTAATATTTTATTATGTGAATAGGAACCCCTTCTCCAATCCTCCTTACCCCCCACAACTCATTCTAGTATTATTTTTAATCAAATTAAATTATCATTTATTATTTAAATTGGAAATCATATTTATAAGCTTGTATATGTATAATCTAAAAATATAATATAAATTTAGACTAAAACCAACATGTAGGGCGTGCAATGTGTGAGGTATTAAAATGAGTAGGAGTGTGGCAGTATTTGTTAATAACTTATACCTTAAATTATTTATATCTATTGTAATTGTAATGTAGTATTTGTTGGAATTTACTTTCTAAAATTAATAAGAATTATTTTCAATTAGAGATTACAATAAGCTACGATAGTATAATATCCACACTATATCTATAACAACAACAAATAAATTTTTTTTACTACAAATATAAAATGTATTAAAATATAAAACTTATAAAAAAAATATAAGTTTCATTCAAAGTAAGTCACTTATTTGATATCCACAAAATCAAAAAAATTCTGTGAAGTAGAATCACCTTTAGCCCATATGACCTCCTTTGTATCTAGTAAATAGAACTGTAGCTATGTTTTCTCAAATTTTCATTTTTTCCTATTAGCAAAACCATACATTATTGTTTCATGCAACAATTTTTTTAAAAGTTTATTACATTGACAAAGAAAATACTTTTATAACCTAAAATATATAACAAAAAGTTAAAGCAACAATTCCAAAGGAACACATCTTTCCATTAAAATATCATATATTAAGTTCAGAATATCGATTTGTTCATAGAACAGTGATTTTTTACATGTGAATGAACCAAACAATAAATCTATAATTAATCATCCCATGATTCCCTTTAGAGAACATTCTAAACTTTAAGGTCGTTCAGTACTATTTTTAAAAAAGCTAATAAGAAATAATAACACCCTAAATACAGCATTCGAATATGATATTTGAAATTCATAAGCAATTTATGAAAAAAAATAAGAAAAGATACGATGATTGAAAAACCAACAAATCTACATATTTCAGTTGAACTTTTAATCTTCCTTTCTTTTGCGTTACTAGAGATGTTAAAACGGGTTAATTTTGACGGACTGGTCCGTTAACCCGCCTAAAATAGGGCGAGACGAATTGATCAAATTTATTCTACAGTGAATTTAAAATTGGCTCGTCTCGTCCCTAAAAATGATAAAATAATATTAATAAGATCTTATAAAAATTTAATCACCTATTTTAGAAAATAAACTTGACTAGTTTAGTTATTGATGGTAGTTTGATTATTTATTATGGATAGATATTGAAGAATATTAATAGAAACTTAAATGTTTAATCATTCTTTATTATCGTTAATTTATTATGAGGAATGAGATTGTTTCATTTTAGCATATTACTTTGATTAATGTTTGAGTTAGAATTATTAATATAATTATATTTAATTTTTTTATTTTAGTGGTATACTATTTTGTTTTTTAATTTAATTAACTTTTTTTGTTAAAAATAATAAATTAATTTTCATTATTTATATTTTCAAGAGGATCAACCACTAATTAACCTCTTATTAAAAACATTTTTTAAAATGTTAAAAATAATTTAAATTTTTTAAATGTTGACGGACTAACCCGCCCCGCCATCAAAACAAGATGAACCATAAATTTTAACCCGCCTCCGAGAGAGGTCAAACCCGCCTCGCCCTATATTTTGATGGGTTGATAACGAAACGAAACAGAATGGATAACCCACGTTAATATCTCTACACATTACCATCATTAACCCACAGACACTAACTTTAAATTTTATCTCTAATAATCGATTTAACCACATATAATATTGTTTGGATTTTTGCCTATATGAAAATGAGATGAATTTTATAGTTCAAATTTATACATTTAACGCCCAAATTAAACAACGAATTTTATAGTTTGAATTTTATACATTCAACGTTAGCGTCTAATTAAAAATTATGAATTTATTTTATAGTTCAAGTTTTAAAATTTTAAATTTATAGTTCAATTTTATACATTCCGTGTCTGATTTTTTTTAAAAATTATATAGTTTCAATTTTATACATTAAGCGTCAGCGTCCAATTTAAAAATGAATTTATTTTATAGTTCAAGTTTTAAATTGGCTTTTAAGATGTACCGTTATCGATGTTTTAAATTTTATAAATAATTATGCCTTTTTAATACAAATGAAATAATGTAGCCAATCCATTTTAGATGCTGTCATTAATTTATTAATACAAATGAATGGTACATTACACGTTTTTCAGTATAGAAAATGGTAAATTAAACGGTTATTGGTTATAAACTGTGAAGGTAGTTTTGAGTAAAATCCAATAGTTCACATTGTTAATAGAAGGTTTTGATCCAACGGTATACATGTTTTATTGATTCAGAAGTTGTTATTTATTTTATAAAAGATAGATATCGGAAATATAATAAATATAAATAAGAAAATTAGAAAAACATGATTTCGATTTATTTTGAAACCAAATACGGTACCTCGTAATACGTAAAACGCAAGACTCTCTTTCTCTCTCTCTCTCTCTCTCTCAGTATCTCTGTAATATAGTCTGAGCCCTGCGGTTTAAGCGTTCTCTTCTTTCTTCACTGAATGGGCACTCTTCTTTTCTTCCCATGGCATTTTCCAAACCCATTTCCCCAACCCTTGCTTTCTGCACTAAAGGTACCTTTTTTCTCCCTCCTCCTTCTAACCCATTTTCTATTCTAATAGGGTTCTTGTTTTGATGGTTGATTTCAAACTTTTCTGCTTAGTTTCGTTATAATATAAAGCCTCTTCTTTGGTTCTGAGCTTGCTATGTGTGCCCCATTGGGTTTGTTAGCATTTTTGATGTGGGTTTCCATTCCATTTTCATTATGCAAATAGTTGTCTTGTGGGTATCTTTATCTAGTTATTTTTGTTGCTAGGCCATGCTGCTTTTTGCTCCAAGGATTATCTGATCTAGTTTATTCGTTGGATGTTTATGATTACTACTGCTGCTACTACTACTACTACTATTATTAATAAGGAATTACTTCAAGATCTTGTGATGCAAGAAAATTACTTGTATGGATCTTAGGACTGAGAGATTGATAAGTATTCTTTATGTGTGCTACTTCATGGATGGAAGGTAGTGAAGAAATTTTTTGTTATGTAGTGTGCTCGATTAGTGTTTTGTTCAGTACTCCCATCGTTTGTGGGTTAGCAATATGTGTAGTGGTTCATTCGTTATGTTGCCTTTGGAAGAGTTCATGAGAGAGCTTGCTGGTGCAGAGGTAAAAATGCTAATTTGTGTTGCAAGCATATATAGTGGATGGGTACTGCAAGCTGTTATGGGGCCTACTATTATTAAAACAAAACATTTGTTATCTCCTGTCATTGAATCATACATGATTAAGTCCAAGATATGTGAATTTCGGTAGTCTGGGAAATTTGGAACGGGGATTGTGATTTTTGTGTTTTTCCTATGCTTCCTTGATGAAAGGAAATGCTGCAAAAAGCATGGCATTTTGAATGGTTGAATGGTTTCTATTTGTATCAAACACACCACATAGGTAATGATATATTGATACTGTATATGAACTTCACAAATAGTGTGAAACAAAGTTGGATAGTACAAATAAAATTGGATGATGGGTCTGGGTGAGGTTGAAAGTTGAAACTCAAAATATAGAGACTGTTTATGTGAAATAGGATTGAAAAACTTAAGTAGACTGCATATATGTGATGGACTCAATGGGAAGAACTAGGTCTATATATAAATCCTAGAAGTTGAATATCCTTATTTTGATGCTGGTGACTGGGATTTTAGTGTAGCTAAATTAGGATTTTTCAATCCATTCATTCAACCATCTATACAACACAGTAGCCTCTATTTTTTTTGTGATTCCTGTGGTTGCCCTTTTGTGGGCTGGTACACCGAAATGTTGTGCTCTGGCATTTGGGAATGGTGGAGTTTTGCTTTGCTCTGTGTTCCTGGCCTTGATACAGTGTTGTTGTGGCCTCTGATTGTTGTGTTGTTGGTTGCTATTGATAACTATACTCCACCTCGCTCCCCCCAAAAGCCATCTGATTATATGACTAGATGTTCTGTCCAATATGTGTAGATGTGAACCATGTTAAGTGAGTGTGGTGGTTCAACACCTCGTTAATCGTCTCTTAAGAAAATGGTTGGTGGAAAAACACTCCATGGCCAGCCCCCTCTATCGTTTTGTGTGCTGACAACCGGGACGGGAGGTTAGTCTCATGACTACCGGCAATGAGGGTTACCCTGGAGACCAAACAATTATGTGTAGATATGCATTTAGGTGAAAATGGAATGAAGCAAGTAAATGCACACTAGTATACAGCAGATTCTCAAAATAAAAATTACCTTGAATATGTCATAAACTGCTTTGTTTTTCTCTCTAAAACATATAGACCAATAAGTTTCTACTCGTGTTGATGATTTTCACTTCAGATTTCAGACAAGGTTTGGGTGGATGATATTTCTTTCCTGTGCCTTTGCGTAATTTACCCCGTAAAAGCTTTCTTCTGTATATTATCCTTCATCTGTGACTCTTGGGATAGTGACCAATTTCTCTCAACAACCTTCAGTAATGACCATATCTGCCTCAAGAAAGTCTTGTGAAGTTGTGATAGATGTGAAAATTGACTGTACCTATATGAGCTATGTACTGCATTAGTTACCTCTTATATTCTTGGAGTGCTAAATAGAGGCTGGAGATGTAAAGAGGATGAAAAATGCCCCTAGGAAAAAAAGGATGTGCATTGGAACATAGAAACACCACAAGAGAGGAAAATAAAATAGAAAATAACTTATATATATATATATATATTCTCCGGTAAGGACAATTTGCATTGTGAAATAGTTGCCATCCTATAAGGACAATGCTTAGGAGAACAGTTCTACTAGTGGGTTTGAATTTTGAAGGACTAGACAAAATGAGGCCGAACTTTTAAGGCAAATTTTAGGTGTGTCCCCATTCCTCAAAATAATCTAGGATAAGATAGTTTATCTGCTCTGCCTGGTACTGTAAATAGTTGTTTCAATGCAGCCTGCTTATTCTTCCCTGTGAGCTTTGTTCTCTTGCTTTTGAGGATTTTTTTGTATTATTATTCTCCTTTTCTTCATATTATTTTGTATATGAAAAACCAATTAAAGCCAATAATCTGACCTTGATTTTCTTTTCCCTGACATTACTGTTTCAATTTGCTTCATCTCTAAAAATTTGTCCTAACCACTTCTCATGAACTTAGGCTTGGAAAAATTTATGGTGCCTGGTGCAAGGGTTCAATCCTGTTGCGTAACACATGAAACATTTATTGCCGCTTGAAGGTATTGAGGTTATGGATTGATATACCTTAAGTTTGGAATAGGGAATGAAGCCATTGGTCCTAGTAGTTTTAATTTATATGATGTAGTATATTGAATTTTTTGTACATTTTTTGATGTAGTCTGGATCAATCATTTGTTGTACATCAACTTGCTATAAATAGTGAGTACTGGAACTTTCCTACTTTACATGCTTTTATTTTAATTTTCCAATGCTTCCAGAACAATGGTAGCATTGTGGTAGGTGTGGTATTAATAGAGAAGAACCTAAACCCTCTCCTAATTAATTTTGCGCCACCCTAGCAGCTATATATTTCCCGTACATTGCAACTTTTTAATTATTATCTGTTTCCTCACAGCATCATGCGAGCCACCCAATAAGTGGTTTAAACTTCTCAAGATCAATCTTCATATTTTGTTAAATATATCATGGTTTTATGCATGAACTAGAAACACATTAATGAACTAGTAGTTTGCAAAATTTTTTATATGAAAATCATGACGAATAACATATGTTAAAAAACCTGTTCTATTTATGTTTTAATGCTCAATCAAGCATCAGTATAGGATAGGCCATCTATGCAATGAAACAGTATGTCTATTCTCCTTATTATAGATCACTATGATGCACAGAAATGTCAAAGGAGGTGATGTACCAAGATGTCTTCGAAATGAGAAATTCTGAGATGTTCCAAAACTAGTTTTAACCTAAAAACATAGTGATAACGTATGTCGTCCCTATGCTTGTTTCTGTATCTATCCCCATGCAACATAGATGAATCAAACAAAGGAAAATAAATTATCTTCCGAGTACTATGCACAAGACATAAATAGACATTAATGTTGTCTTTTATTCTATTATACCCAATTCTATTCTATTTTGTTGGCACGTCAACTGTTGTTTAATGTTTATAGAACTTGCTTAAATACAACATGAATGTTGATAATGTTTTGAATTTTTTTTTGTAAATCCTGATATTTAAATTAGAACCTCAGGCTTATTGCATAAATCTCCACCAGTAAGCTGATAGTAGTTAGTCGGAATTTTAGAGATAGAATAAAAGTAGGAAAATAGAGGGAATTCGCAACACATTGATGGTACAATGCTTTTTGTGAAATTCATTTCGTACTAAATAACTTTTCCCATGTATAAATTGTGTGGTTAATTAAATTATATACTTGACATGAATTCACTTTGTTTTACTAAATTTACATTCTCACCTTTAACTAGAATAGGTAAAATAAGTAAACAAATAAAGATAAAATTAGTAGCTCAAGCAAGCAAAAGTAAAATGAAATTGAACCCACTCAAATTCAACCACATTTGAAGAGACTTTTAATTACACACAATTTGCAAAAAAAAAAATAATTCAATTTTACTTATTACAAACACAATTCAAGAGAATCTAGAAAGCCTGCACTCACGAGGTCGACCTAGTGAAAACCGCTTGTAATCATTACAGTAGTCATAAATCATATAATACTTTTGGACCCATCTCAGACTTCTTCTATCATTAGCATCCAGACCTTTAGTATTATGAGTTATGGCAATTGAGTTTGAAGGACAAGAGGAAGTTCCTTTGGACCACACACAGGCTTTAGCATCAAAGTTCCTATAATAAGCTTTGAAAGGAGCAAAAGACCAATTGGTCTTCACAAGGCCTCCTCTGGTTGCCCATTGGTCTGCACACCAAAGACTAGAGTATACCCTCATGGGCTGGCTACTAGCAAATGGCACTCCTCTGCTTTCATAGTTGTTGAACACTCTGATAGGGACATTATCCACCAAGAAACTAGCCAAAATAATAAATATTCAAACATAGAGGATCAATGGACAAGTTATACATTAATTACATATGGATCAAATTAACATGATAAAGACAGAAGTAAAAGGGACGTGAGTTTGCCTCTTCTGTTAACAAACAACTAATCAATTAAATATTATCTTTGACTTATTTTTTTTGGTAACATTGTGTCATCAAAATCTTATCTTTACATTGAAGATAAATTCTTAAAGAAAAGGGGTACGCATGGTAAAATTAACGAGAAATATGAAAATATAGGATTAATGGAAGGAAAGCTATATGTATGGTACGTACATGATGCGTTGAAGGTTCCATACTATAGTATAGGTATGGAAATTTTTTGTAGGGTCGAACCAAAGATAGAATTGTTGCTCTCTATTCCCTACACCTTGGGTGTACACATTGGTATGGACTATGTAAGGCTCTCCACTCACGTTTCCCAAGAACTCAAAATCTATCTCATCATGATTTGGCCCTTCAGAAGATAACTGCACCATGACACAAGATTAGTCAAATTAAAGCACCATTTGATCAACGATTATTAGCATGCTTAATTCCCAAAAATACAATTCATTCATCTTAATATATCTGAAGAACTCAACATCTACTACCTGTGTGGAACTTTTTAGTAATTTTGATTGGTTTACTGCTCTCAAGTGTGGACAAGAATTTTTCACATGAAATATATGAAAGGCATCAAATTAAAGGTTAAAAAGATTAAGTTTAAGATGAGATCAAAATCTGAGGCTATTAATTCTCACATAATATGCAGTGACTGTGCCAGCTGAGTTAGCAGAGACAAGCTTAAGCTGCATGTCTATTCTTCCAAATAGATATTCTGCCTTGGACCGAAAGCCAGAGCCAGAGGAGTGGTCAAGAGAAAGGACTAGAACGTTGCTTCCTAGTATCTTTACACCACCATGTTCACCCCAAGTGATGTCAATATCTTTGTAGAAATTACCCTCAGCAATTACTCCAAAGAGAAATGCCAGCAATAGAGTTGAAACTCCCAAGTATGTTTCATGGATTGCCATATTTTGCTTAAAAATATTGTTATGGGCCTAAAGGCTGAAAAGATGGTCTCTTTATGTTGTGAAGTTCACATAGATGATATAGACCATGATGTTTGAGTGCATTTGCATTGATGAATCATGAAGCATCAATTAGAAGGAAATAAGCTGGCAGCTAGAGAATTAAGTTGGCTCCCAGGAAGGTCACATATGGTGATGTGATTTAGGGATGTTGTAACTTATAAAGTGCTATCTTGGTTATGTCATTGCTTATTTCTAGATAAAGTAGTTCAAAGACAAAAATATATTATTATTAATATTTTTCAGAGTAATTTTTAGTTATATTGGACGTGATTTTCAATGAAATGTTTTGCTTTGTTGGTTTTTTAATCTCTGTGCTAAAAGTGTTGAATTTCATCAATTTAACCAATAAATTCAGAATTCTTATTGGATAGCATAGCTTTGAGTGTTTGTTACAATTGATTGTAAGATACGCATGTATATACGGAACCATGTAACTATATCTTGGATTACACAAAACTGGTAGAGAATGTCCAAAAAATCTGCCTGATTTGATGATATCATTTTATATCATAATGGAATGAAGGGTGCAATTGCGTGATACATGTTGAACTGTCTTTACTTCAAGTGCAAATTTAGATTTGAGGTATAAAGGTGTACATACATTCATAGGCAAAGTAACTCGAAATACAAGGTTGCACGTGAGGACCTGCATGTGATACTCCTTGTATAATATAAGTTGCCGTAATTAAGTTTTTGGTGTTTTACGAGTTTAGCACTTTTGGAATTATTTCCTTCAAAGTTCTTATCAGTATTAAGTCTGAAAAGTTTAAGGTGTTTGAAATTATATGTCGTTAATTTATTTTTGTTAAGTGATAACATGACAAAAGAAGCGTCATGTCATTACTACCACCACCTATAGTATAACTAAGCAATAGATATATCAACATTTTTTTCCTTCCCCCTTTCCTCTCTTCTTTTTCTCCTACTTTTTCTCTCCCCACTCTTTCTCTCTCCCACCTAAACCCCACCCCCTCATCCCAATCATCATTTTCCTTTGTCGTAGCCCATCCTAACTCTATCTCACCACCTTCGAATCTCCCTCAACTCCTCAACTCTCCACCCTCCACTATAATCAATCCCTACCCCTTTTAAACCTATCCTCATCACCTTCAAAGACACCCACTGCCCCTCCATCGCAACTCACCATACTTCAAGCTTACAAACCTCCATTGTCCGTAACCACCATTCCTTAACGAACCTTTCATTGTAACATCATCACCCTTACTACTTGTAACCTACTTGTAAGCGAGCCGAGCCATAGGCCCCTGACGGACGACCTGACCCATTTTCATCCTTACTTCCAACCAACACATTCCACATTGATGGATGAAATTGGGTGTCACCTGTAAAAACACTTCGACACTCAAGTCAATATCGAATAATTCACACTAAAGCTTAAGCGATATAATAGTGAACACACCTTAATAAGTAGTAAATGCATGATATTTATAGAGTTGGGTGGTGGTTAAGTCCTACATGGCCTGTGTCAATCTCTTTTCCGTAAAGTACATGGAAAGCTAACACATGTACAGACATTTCTAACACCATTTACATGTCTTAGAACTGATATACCCCCACCTTAGGTTGTATCCTTCACTTAATACCGGGTTTGTGGGGTTCTAGTAAGGGGAGTTTCATAGCAACTTCCTCACGCATGAGCTTCATACCAGTTTATTAGTGGTAAAGAACACTAGGTATGCTTGATTTGCGACCGGTGTCATATATGAGAGTTTAGGCTGGTATTAGGCCCAAAACATTATTCTTCCCCCACAAACCTTCCTTGCAACCATAAGAACAATCAGAACTAACAACAACCATAATAACAATTGGAAATAAAGAAGTCAAATTCTTAATAATTAAAATTTTAAAACCTAAACTACACAAAATAAACCCAATTGACTCATGCTTCTTATCACTACTTTGTTTGCTTGTCAGTGTTGCATAGAGCTTCATATTCCTTATCATTCACGCTCCTCGATTGCTCGTTAGGGCCGCAGATGATTCTCACCACAATGAAGGTGAAGTGCATATGAGGAGATGAATAGGGGGTGGGGGCATGAGAAAGAAGTTGTGGGTCAGATTAGTTAGGGGTGCGAGATGCAAGGTTTTGGTGGGTGGGGTGCATAAGGGAGGAGGAGGTTTGGGGTTGGTTTTAACTTGGTTCCAATTTGGAGTTTTAAGGTTGTTTGTGATAGAGTTATAGGGTGGGGATGTAGGGTTTGGGAAGGAGAGCGAAAGCATGGACAAAGAGAAAAAAAGAGAAAAACAAAAAAAATTGAGGTAACATCTACTAATTAGTAATACTTGTACCAAATGATGATGTGACATTTATGTTTGCCACATTATCGGTTAACATTAAAGACTAATGCTAAGGAAAAATTCCAAATAACCTAATTTTTTCATAGCCTAAAACTGGACAACAAAATTAACAAAAAACTATTTATAAATACATTAACCTTTTGAGGGAGAAAAACTTAATTAATCCATATATGCTAAGCAGTCAGTATGTTTTTGAATAACCGTGTTCAATAATATGGTAATACCATAAAAATGTAAATGCTTAAATAAAAGAGAGAAAATAAAATAGTAAAGGAAATAAATTTTTAGCACTAGTCTAATTTTGATCTATAGATCTTACTTTTTTTTATGATTTGGACCCGATAATAGTGTCAATATCGAAGGCTTATACCAGTAGCTACACATGACGTATGGTATCAACATGTGTAACACTCCTATTTTTATTTTTATATTAAAATTTTGAAGGAATTAGATTATGATTCTATAGAACTTTTTAATCTACATATTATTTATGATTTTCTGAAATTCTTTGGAATTTTGGAAATATTTTAATAAAATAATATATTTTAAATAATTTTAAATTCATATAAAGTGACTTAAAATTAAAAATATTTACAAGAAAGTGAAGTTAAATTATAAGAAAATTTTTTAAAATTCATCTCAAGTAAACTTATCTAAAAATAATCTGTTTGAGTAAAATCTTAATTTTTACCAATCGTAAAAAATTAGAAACGTACCAATAAATTTTTATTAACAGAAAATTTTAGATTTTTAAAATTTAAACTTTATATTACTTACTATAAAATTAGTGAGGATTGATATAATATCGCTAAATTTTGAAAAGGACTGATTTTGAATATTTAAAATATACCGAGTGAATAGTTACTATTTGACTTAATAATTCAACTGACATTTACTATGCAAAACACTGTACATGAACAAAAATTTCAAAGGTTGCACAGTAACCAGGAACAAAATTTTCAAAATTATATAGTATTTTTATAATAAAATATTCAAACATAGTAAATTGCTTTGCTATAAACAGAAGGACGAGGCACGAAGTCTTCATCGAAAATTTTAAAACTTAGTAGTGTTGGGAGGAGAGTGTTAAGTGAAGAAAGGAAGATATTTTCTAAAGGAAAGAGGTTCTGCAAAAATTCTGAAGTAATAATAAATTTCTTTTATATTCTTTTATGATTATATAGATTGTTTTTATATCACTTAAAAATCTATTATTATACTGGATATAATATTATTTTAAGTTACTATTCTGAATAGTAAATTATTATATCAACAGTAACTTACTATTATAAATAGTAAATTACTATTCAAATAGTAAATTACTATTATGAATAGTAAATCACTATTTAAATAGTAAATTACTATTTATTGTTACTATTTACTATTACTATTCATATTTTACTATTTATCGTTACTATTTATATTTTTTTATTTACTATTACTATTCACGTTTTACTATTTACTTTTACTATTTACATTTTACTATTTATTGTTACTATTCATAGTAACTATTTAAAATTTACTATTTACCATTACTACGCATAATTACTTTTTACCCTTTCTGTTTTAAATAATAATTAAAATTTTCATCTTATAACTGTATTAAAATAAAATTGGTATATTTTAGAACTCAGTGACGAGGCACATATGGATTTTCCATAACGAATCAAGATACAAAAGGTAAGGGGGAGTAAGATAAGAATATAATATGAAAAGACATAAGAATAATGGGAGGAGTCCCCTACTCCTTTTAAATTTAATAATAATATTATTTTTAAAATAATAACTTTTTAACTTAAAATTTATAATAAACTTGAAATCAAGAATCTTGTGTAACTTACTCTCACATACCTATGCAAGGACCTAAACTTTTATAACCTATGCGAACTGTACTAAACCTATGCAAGGACTTGGACTATTATGACTAATATGGACTGAAATATACCTATGCGAGGACTAGAATTATATGGACTTAACCTATGCGAGGAAATGGACTATAAGGACTCGAAATCAATTTTAAATAACCATTAAAAATTTGGATTACATTTTTGAGTAATATTTAATTGATTTGATTATAATTGATAATATATGATTGTGATTGATGATATTTAAGTGTGATCAATAATATTTGATTGTGATTGATTATGATTGATAATATTTGATTGTGACTGATGATCTTGTGATGTGGCGTTTGAGCATATAGCAAACATGACAGAAAGCTAAAACTTAGTAAGAATTTTCTTACCTTACTCTTTAAATTTTTATTCTAAGAGAAAGTATTTTTTAATCATTTTAGTCTTTTATTTCTTTTTAGAAATTATTTTTATTAATTTTACTTTTGATCTTTAGAATAAAAAAATCTAGTATTTATTTCTTGAATTAAAGAAAAATTTTATAGTTTTAAATATTTTTGGTTAATAATTTTAAAAAATTATTATTCTCTTATAGTAAAATAAAATTTTCAAAAGTAAATTATTTTGTTTTTTTAACCTAATAACTAAATTGTTAAGATTCAATTTGAGAAAGATTATGTAAAAGATGTAAGATTTTCTATGAGAAGTTTTGAGATATTTAAGGCTTGGAAACTCAATTTGGTGAGAATTGAATTTGAAAACTGTACCAAATTTATTTCTGTATGATAGAAATTCAGAAAATTGAGGAATTGTATAGTTTATTAAGATGATCTTGTAAACCTTTATGGTATTTAATAACTGAGTTTCTAAAAGCCTTAACCAACTAAATACACGAGTAGTTTATGCATCATAAATTATTAAAGTGAAACAAAATGATATTGTCTGGGGACGGATTATAGAAACCGAGGATACATTAGAAGCGGCTTAATTACAAGCCTTAGGATGGGAGGGTGTGAAAGGGTGCTTCAGGGGACCTGGGGTAGCTCCCTAGTGTCGGGTACTTTCTCAATAAAAACCTTTTTAATCTGACTAGTCTCTAAGTGTTTCCATGCCAGTTGAGCTGTTCATGTTATAATGTTTGGAATTATGGAATAGTGTAAACTCTTGGTTGGCCTAGTGCAAATTAAAATTTAAGGGCCCACATATGTAGGTAAGTTATGATGAACATATTGCATAACATTCATGTATTCATAATTGATTGTGTATGTGATTGTGACTGATATTATTATATATTAATTTGTGAAAACCCTTTGTTGCTTATGTCTCATTTGAGAATATTATATTCTGTTTCTCACTCCTTTCTCTGTGTTTTTGTTTCATATGTTTTGAATCGATGGTTCAGAGGGAAGGATCGAAGAATCTCCGCAGTAAATATAGCACATTCTAGAAAGGGAGCTCGGTATGAATACTGTGGTCCAATGAATAAATAATGTTACTAAGTAACTGCTTCTAGGCCATTGAGTTTCCTCTCTTTCTTATAATGTTTAATATTTATTTTCTTCGGATGAATACAAAATTACTTTATAAAGTTTTAATAATATTTATGAGGTATTTCAGAAATGTTGTATGTAATTTATTCCGATAGTTTCTTCTTAACAATCATATTTTTTGAAAAAAAAATTTACAAATTTTTAAGAATTTATTAAGATGTAACAGGAGGCGTTACAAAGTGGTATCAGAGTAGTTAATCCAATAGGGCTGGGGAAAAGGTCTATCTTGCTTTGTCTGTAAACTCTGTATAGGTGATAGTGAATAGAATATCTGACTTGGTAGTAACTGTGATTGATGTGACAAGTCTCAGTTACTATGAAACAGGAAACTAATGGCTGAAAACGATCTTGCTGGAGTTGTAGAACGCTTAATCAATGCAATGGGAGCACGTGAAGGTCAAGGTATTGATGCCCTAAGAAGGTTGGACCTTTTCGAAAAGCGTAATCCACCTCGTTTCAAGGGAGGATATAACCCTGATGGAGCGTAAATCTGGATTCGAGATAGAAAAGATCTTTCGAGCATTGCAATGTAATGAAGCGGATAAGGTAGTCTTTGCTACTTATGCCTTATCTGAGGATACCGAACATTGGTAGGATAACATGCGTAGACAATTCAAAGTCAACCACGTAGAGATCACTTGGATCATTTCAAGGATATGTTCCTAGAAAAATACTTTCCAACTGATGTTAAAGAGAAAAGACAATTCGAATTCCTGTCGCTGTGTAACACCCTGGCCCGAAACTAGGGGTAAATTTTTCACGATTTGAATTAACTTTAAGGAGAAGAAATTTAATATATATATAATGTCGAGTAATTACCCTGGATCATTGAATAACCTATCTCATATATGAAGATATGAGAAAGGTATCAGAGTGCACCTCGGACGACCGAACTTGAGGCCGTCACAAGGAAAAAGCGGAAGATGAAAATTAAATTCAAGAGTTATTAAAATATCTACCAAAAAGAGGATAAAAGATGCCTCGTCGATTTGTTAAGCAATAAAAATATAATTTCATAATAATAATATCATTCATACATTATCAAGGTCATTAATGAAAATTAGCCATACACATAAGGTCTAATTTTCCTACATGACCTCCAAAATCAACCATTATCAAATTAATTTCAAAATAAGCATATAAACACTATATGCTATACAAACATAAATATATATGTCGGCCAAGGCTCACCCATATTCCTTCCGTATTTACCTTCATCAATCCTCGACCTCCAAAAGTGTAGGATTTTACATCACGCCTACATCAAGCTTAAAAATGGCAACAGGGAAGTGAGTAGCATAATCCAAATGTACCAAAGTCATACATTATGATGGTATTTATACATGTGTGCATTACATTCATTTTTCAAGAAAACATCACAAGCTTCACACACATGATACATCACTCCATCTCAGCATAATACATGTTGAGTTTAGTATATTCACAATGCAATATCATATATAATATATCCTTAACATTCTCAATAATCATCACACATATAATGTTAGTACCTCGGCTTACTTTCTCTCTATTTAACAACTGTCCATCGCCACCACGGGCTATCAACTAAGCATATCTCCGGCTATATGCAAATGTTCTTAAAGCTAATGCATATGCACAACGGAATTATTTTCAAGTGCGGATCCGACTGTAGGAAAACATCAACATATCAAATATGGGACAAGCATAGGTGTGCTACTATGCCCCTACTGCAGTAGTAAAATATGTACACTTATATCTCAATTCATGCATGCTTACAACATCATACTTTTACTGGTACCAAACCGCTATCGCCCATCTGTAGCACTAGTCACCCTGTCATTGCAGATCATCATTATGGCCTTACTTGCCAAAGTGCTATAGGCCTTCCCCGAACACACATCAAGGGAGCCGTCCCCCGTCGGACACCGAGGTAAATTACTCATCACAGAGCCGCCCTTCCATAGGGTCTGCCACATAGGGTGCCTCGTCACCAAACTAAGGACAGCTTCGTGATTCCCTGAATTACTAGGGAATAATAACAATATACCCATGCACTGGGCCTGCCTATTAGAACCCCTAACATTCCATATAAGCAGCGAATGATATGCCATGGATGCAAATGCCAATCAATGCAATCTCACACTGTGCATCCTAAATGCCACTCAATCAATCATCCATTTATAACTACCACTTAGTGGATTTCAGTATTTTCAATCTTTACCAATTCTCGTTGGAACTCACACACATCGGTAGTTAGTGGCAATCACATTTATCAATTCACATATACATAATTAGGATATTTCACATCATTGATTTCAATTCAAAACATGGTCTCAAACCATCATGACATATTTCATCAACATATTCAACATAATATCTGATCCGGTCTCGATACCGGTACCAAAATACGGATATCGCTTCATCCGTTCTATGTGCAATACTGACTCAACAGGTAAAACCTCAGACTGATAAAACCGTATAAGCGATCTCCCTATACCGGCATGTCCATGTTAACACCTCACATATCAGAGGGAATCCATTCTCCATATCAGAGACGTAAGGGGTAATCATACCAGATACATACAGCACCAGACTAAAACCTTAGTCATCTATTGACTCTCGTGGCTGGTCCCACACCGGATCATTGACTCCGGCTCAGACCAGTTTAATATCATATTCATCATTCCAAACACATGCCACATAACATCAATCATTCTAAATGCACTCAAATCATGGAATCATTACATCGTCCACACAAGAAATCATTATGCACAATCATATACACATATTTTCACATCATCAATGGATAAAATCATGCATTTAGAATAGTTACCCCTCCTACCTCAAGAGAAGTAGTAATCACCGGGGACAGATGGTTCCGCCTAATCACTGGGGTTATTTTCTACATCACAATATATCACACAATTATTTTCTATTCAACCACATCGGCTTAACGTTCATATTCATTTACTTGGTGTCTTCCAGCATCTTAACTCTCAAGTCCCATTTATTTCATTCATTCTACCACAACCACCATGATTTAGGCGTCTTCATTTATTATTATTCACTTTTAATGTCAGACCCATTAATGGGTTCCCACATTGATGGTTCCTAACAACCATCATCAGTTATTAAGCCTCATTAATGACCATTCACCATTAATAACATCATTTCACCTCACCAATAACAATTATCTATCACAATAAATGCTTCTCCACTCATATTTTGTATTTCCTCCAAATCATAGGGTTAGAGTTTCTCTAATAACCCAACAACACTCATTAAATCACTTTCCCAACTTCAAAACCCAAAAACTTATAGTTCATACTCTTGAAAAATAGAAAGAGCTTACCTCAAGAGAAGGAATGAAAGAGTTTTCCAAGAGAGGGAAAAGCCACACAAAAATAAGGAGAAAGGAGGGTGAGACTTCAAGCTCCAAACTCTTCCAAGCTCCTTCAAGAACGGAAATGGGAGAGGAGCAGAAAGCCACCACCCTTTTGCTTAGGGTTTTTAAGAGAAGTAGAAGAGAAAATAAAGGACAAGAGTAGAGAAGAAGAAGAAGCAAAGTGTTTGTTTAGATGGACCAAGGGGCTGACAGGAATAAGAAGAGAAAAATGGGCCATTTGGCTTTATTTTTAATCCCTCATTAAAGATTCATCATTTTCATGACAAACAGGATCTCAGTTGGGCTCAATACCTTATCCAAAAATTATTCTGAATACATATTCGGATTCCCAATAATATCCTTAACAGCCCTGAACAATATCATCCCAATCGGAGATACTTAGTCTGACACCCATATTTCAACCGGGCTTATTTTCAGTTTATCCGGTTCTAATAAATTATAAACAGTTCCCAAAAATCTTAATTTATTTATTCTCAATATTTTGGAAATTATTTAATATTTATCTCCTTAATTAATCCTTTATTTTAAAATTTTGGGTGTTACACATTGACCCAAGGAAATATGACCGTGGGAGAGTACGCATCCAGGTTTGAAGAGCTGTCTCGTTTTCATTCTCATTATAATGATACTACTAATGAAGGTGATCGATGTGTAAAATTGTAAATGGATTGCATCCAGAAATCAAAGAAGCTATACGAATGCAGGAAATCCGTGAATTTTCTGTATTGGTAAATCACTGCAGGATCTTTGAAGAGGATCATAAGGACAAAATGATCAAAATCCGTGAACCTATTCACAAGGCGGGAGAAATGAGAAGTGGAGGACCTCACCATCACCAAAGAAGAGACTTCAGGAGGAAAAAGCCTTACCAAGCACCATTTCATGGGTTTAGAGCAGCATCTGTTCCTAACAAACCCCAAGCTTCATCTGGAAGCTATTATCCAGCAGCTGCACTAAATTTTAAATGCTTTATTTATGAAGGACCCTATTTGAAAAGGGATTATCCTAAAAATACTTATATTGCTTTAAGTGTAATAAACCAGGTCATCACATCAAGGATTACCCAGAGATAAAGAGGGAGAACCCTGAAGGTGCAAGTACATCCATGAATACTCAAGGAGGCGTGCACAGTGCAATCGGAAGGCCGAAGAAAAAAGGAAAGGTTTTTTCAATTACTGGGGAAGAAGCATCTGATTCTGACTTTATGGTGGAAGGTAAATGTATCATTAATAAGATTCTTTTAACTGTTATGTATGACTCAGGTGCATCATATTCCTTTATTGCCAATGACTATGTAGAAAAACTAAAATTACCCGTGATAGAATTGCCATTTGATTTATCTGTTCATACTCCTGGGAATAATTCCATTGTCACTTCTATAGCTTGTTAGAAATGCCCTATTGTCATAGATGGTAGGGACTTTAAGGGTAATATTTTTTGCCTACCCCTTTCTGAATTAGAAGTTATTATTGGACTAGATTGGTTGTCTGACAATCATGTTCTAATAGATGGTCATAATAAAACCATAATGTTTAAAGAACCAGTGAATTTGAATCCTGAGGATTCGAGATTTCTAACCGCCAATCAAGTGAGTGCCTCTTTAAAAGGAGGGGCTCAAGGATTCATGCTATTGCTTTCAATGAAAGGAGAGCAAGAATCAAAAATCAAAAATAAAAATCTATTAGTTATGTGCGAATTTCCTAACGTTTTTCCTGAAGATATCCCTGGTTTACCCCCAGAAAGAGACGTGGAATTTGCCATTGATCTAGTACCTGTAGTTGGACCCATTTCAATTGCACCATACCGAATGTCACCTCTACAATTAGCAGAGTTGAAGAAACAACTTGAAGAGATGATAGAAAAGTAGTTTATACAACCCAGTGTATCCCCCTGGGGTGCAGCAGTGTTATTGTTTAAGAAAAAGGATGGTAGCATGAGGTTGTGTATAGATTATTGGCAACTGAACAAGGTGATAATCAAGAACAAATATCCTCTTCCAAGGATTACATGAATAGGATTTTTCATCCATATCTAGACAAATTTGTAGTGGTGTTCATTGATGATATACTAGTGTACTCTAAAAGCAGAGAAGAACATGTTGAACACTTAAAGGTTGTGTTGGAAATCCTGAAAAAAAACAACTGTATGCAAAGCTGTCAAAGTGTGAATTCTAGTTGGAAGAGGTGAATATTTTAGGACATGTAATTAGTCAAGGAGGAATAGCTGTAGACCCTTCCAAGGTGGAAGTAGTTTTAAAATGGGAGAGACCAACTACAATCACTGAGAGCAGAAGTTTCTTAGGTTTGGCTGGATACTATAGGAGATTCATCGAAGAATTTTCAAAGTTAGCATACCCACTGACCAAGCTAACACGGAAAGGATAACCTTTTGTGTGGATGACATAATGCGATAATAGTTTCCAAGAGCTAAAAGATCGACTTACTTTTGCGCCGGTGTTAGTACTTCCCGATCCACATTGAAGTTTTGAAGTTTACTGTAATGCGTCTAAACAAGGACTAGGAAGTGTACTCATGCAAGACAAGAAGGTTGTAGCCTATGCGGCGCACCAATTAAGGCAACATGAGATTAACTACCCTATCCATGACTTAGAGTTGGCCGTTGTAGTTTTTGCCTTAAAGATTTGGAGGCATTATCTATATGGTGCAACATTCGATGTGTTTAGCAATCATAAGAGTCTTAAGTATTTATTCGACCAAAATGAGTTAAACATAAGGCAACAGAGATAGATAGAGTTCTTAAAGGACTACGACTTTGAGTTGCAATACCATCCTAGAAAAGCGAACATAGTAGCTAATGCTTTGAGTCGAAAGTCTCTACATGCGTCCACAATGATGATTAAAAAGCTGGAATTGATAGAGAACTTTAGAGATCTTAACCTAGCAGTAAAGGTTAATGCTAACATCTACAAATTAGGAGCGTTGTAAGTGACAAGTGAATTTCTAAGGCAGGTTTTAGAGGCTCAACGAGAGGATGAATTCCTGCAAGAGAAGAACGAACTCTTGAAACAAGGAAAAGAAGTCGAGTTTAATGTATGAAACGACCAATTGCTGAGGTATAAGGATCGAGTGTGTATTCCTGACTAAGAGGAGTTGAAGAAATCAATTCTGGAAGAAGGCCACAAACGTTATATGAGCATTCATCCCAGAGCTACTAAAATGTATCAAGATTTGAAGAAGTTATTTTGGTGGCCTGAAATGAAGTAAGTTGTGGCAGAGTACGTGGCTGCATGTCTAATTTGCCAGATGGTTAAAGTGGAACATCAAAAACCCCATGGAATGCTACAATCAATGCTACTAGAATGGAAATGGGATAACATTACCATGGATTTTGTGACTTCTTTACCTAAAACTCCATTAGGACATGATTCAATATGGGTAATAGTTGATAGATTAACCAAATCTGCCCACTTTATTCCCATTAATATTCGTTACCCTATGGAGAAACTGGTGAAATTATACATCGAGGAGATTGTGAGATTGTATGGAATTCCTTCCAATATCATTTCTGATCGAGACCCTCGTTTTACATCACAATTCTGGAAGACTTGCACAAGGCTTTGGGAACATGACTACATCTGAGTTCAGCATATCATCCTCAGACGGATGGACAATCAAAAAGAACAATCCAATCTCTAGAAGACTTGTTATGAGTTTGTGTGTTAGAGCATAAAGGAAGTTGGAATTAATTCTTACCATATGTGGAGTTCACCTACAACAACGGTTTTCGTGCTAGCATTGGCATGGCACCTTTTGAAGCGTTATATGGAAGAAAATGTAAGACTCTACTATGTTAGTTTGAGATTGGTGAAAACTTGATGTTAGGACCAGAGTTAGTACAACAAACCACAGATAAAATCAAAATGGTTCAGGAAAAGATGAAGGCAGCACAGAGCAGGTAGAAAAGCTACTATGATAAAAGAAGGAAGCCGCTCGAATTTCAAGAAGGCGATCATGTATTCTTGAAAGTCACACCTATGACTGGGGTTGGTCGGGCAATGAAATCTCGAAAACTAACTCCTAGATTTATTGGTCCATATCAAATAATTCATAAAGTTAGTCTTCTTGCTTACTAAATAGCATTACAACATTTTCTTTCTAATATCCATAACATTTTTCATGTGTCAAATTTACGAAAGTATATATCTGGCCCTACACACATTATTGAACCTGATGTCATACAAGTTAAAGATAATCTTACATATGATGCACCACCTGTCAGAATAACTGACAAAAGAATAAAAAAGCTATGGGATAAGACAACTGCACTCGTAAAGGTCATTTGGAATGAAACGAGAGGAGAAGATGCTACATGAGAACTAGAAACTGAGATGAAAGAGTCTTATCCCCATTTGTTTTACTGAATAATGTAAATTTCGAGGACAAATTTTTTTAAGGAAAGTAGAGTTGTAACACCCCTATTTTTATTTTCATATTAAAACTTTGAAGGAATTAGATTATGGTTCTTTAGAACTTTTTAATCTATGTATTATTATGATTTTCTGGATTTTTTGGAATTTTGGAAATATTTTAATAAAATAATATATTTTAAATAATTTTAAATTCATATAAAGTGACTTAAAATTAAAAATATTTACAAGAAAGCGAAGTTAAATTATAAGAAAATTTTTTAAAATCCATTTCAAGTAAACTTATCTAAAAATGATCAGTTTGAGTAAAATCTTAATTTTTACCAATAGTAAAAAAATCAGAAACGTACCAATAAATTTTTATTAATAGAACATTTTAGACTTTTAAAGTTTAAACTTTATATTACTTACTATAAAATTAGTGAAGACTGATATAATATCGCTAAATTTAAAAAATAACTGATTTTGAATATTTAAAATATGTCGAGTGAATGGTTACTATTTGACTTAATAATTCAGCCGACATTTACTATGCAAAACACTGTGCATGAACGAAAATTTTAAAGGTTGCATTGTAACCAGGAACGAAATTTTCAAAATTGCAAGGTACTTTTATAATAAAATATTCAAACGCACAGTAAATTGCTTTGCTATAAATAGAGGGGCGAGGCACGAAGTTTTCATCGAAAATTCTAAAACTTAGTAGTGTTGGGAGGAGAGTGTTAAGTGAAGAAAGGAAGATATTTTCTAAAGGAAAGAGGTTCTGCAAAAATTCTGAGGTAATAATAAATTTTTTTATATTCTTTTATGATTACATAGATTGTTTTTATATCACTTAAAATTTATTATTTTACTGGATATAATATTATTTTAAGTTACTATTCTAAATAGTAAATTACTATGTCAACAGTAACTTACTATTATAAATAGTAAATTACTATTCAAATAGTAAATTACTATTATAAATAGTAAATCACTATTTAAATAGTAAATTATTATTTACTATTACTATTTACTATTACTATTTACTATTACTATTCATATTTTACTATTTATCATTACTATTCATATTTTACTATTTATCGTTACTATTTATGTTTTACTATTTGCTTTTACTATTCATGTTTTACTATTTATTATTACTATTCACGGTAACCATTTAAAATATACTATTTACTGTTACTATGCATAATTACTTTTTACCCTTTCTGTTTTAAATAATAATTAAAATTTTCATCTTATAAGTGTACTAAAATGAAGTTGGTATATTTTAGAACTCGGAGATGAGGCACGTATGAACTTTCCATAATAAATCAAGATACAAAAGGTAAGGGGGAATGAGATAAGAATATAGTATGAAAAGACATAAGAATAATGGGAGGAGTCCCCTACTCCTTATAAATTTAATAATAATATTATTTTTAAAATAATAACTTTTTAACTTAAAATTTATAATAAACTTTAAATCAAGAATCTTGTGTAACTTACTCTGACACACTTATATAAGGACCTGAACTTTTATAACCTATGCGAACTATACTAAACCTATGTAAGGACTTGGACTATTATGACCAATATGGACTAAAATATACCTATGCGAGGACTGGAATTATATGGACTTACATAGACCTATGCGAAGAAATAGACTATAACAATTCAAAATCAATTTTAAATAACCATTAAAAATTTGGATTATATTTATGAGTAATATTTAATTGATTTGATTTGAATATAATTGATAATATATGATTGTGATTGATGATATTTAATTGTGATCAATAATATTTGATTGTGATTGATTATGATTGATAATATTTGATTGTGACTGATGATCTTGTGATGTGGAGTTTGAGCATATAGCAAGCATGACGAAAAGCTAAAACCCAGTAAGAATTTTCTTGCCTTACTCTTTAAATTTTTATTCTAAAAGAAAATATTTTTTTAATCATTTTAGTCTTTTATTTCTTCTTAGAAATTATTTTCATTAATTTTACTTTTGATCTTTAGAATAAAAAAAATCTAGTATTTATTTCAAAAAGAAGCTATTTTATGAAAATTAATTTATAAAAAGATTGAGATAATTAATTCTTGAATTAAAGAAAAATTTTATAGTTTTAAATATTTTTGGTTAATAATTTAAAAAATTTATTATTCTTTTTTAGTGGAAAAAATTTTCAAAAGTAAATTATTTTGTTTTTTTTCCAACCTAATAACTAAATTGTTAAGATTCAATTTGAGAAATATTATGTAAAAGATGTAAGATTTTCTATGAAAAGTTTTGAGATATTTAAGGCTTGGAAACTCAATTTGGTGAGAATTGAATTTAAAAACTGTACCAAATTTATTTCTGTATGATAGAAATTTAGAAAATTAAGGAAATGTACAGTTTATTAAGATGATGTTGTAAACTTTTATGATATTTAATAATTGAGTTTCTAAAAGCCTTAACCAACTAAATACACGAGTAGTTCATGCATCATAAATCATTAAAGTAAAACAAAATGATATTGTCTGGGGATGGATTATAGGAACCGAGGATAAATTAGAAGAGACTTAATTACGAGCCTTGGGATGAGGGAGTGCAAAAGGGTGCTTCAGGGGACCTAGGGTAGCCTCCTAGTGTCGGGTACTTTCATTATAAAAACCTTCTTAATCTGACTAGTCTCTAAGTGTTTCTATGCCAGTTGAGCTGTTCATGTTATTATTGTCTGGAATTATGGAACAGTGTAAACTCCTGGTTGACCCAGTGCAAATTAAAATTTAAGGGCCACATATGTAGGTAAGTTATGGTGAACATATTGCATAACATTCATGCATTCATAATTGATTGTGTATGTGATCGTGACTGATATTATTATATATTAGTTTGTGAAAACCCTTTGTTGCTTATGTCTTATTCGAGAATATTATATTCTGTTTCTCACTCCTTTCTCCGTGTTTTTGTTTTATATGTTTTGAATTGATGGTTCAGAGGGAAGGATTGAAGAATCTCCGCAGTAAATATAGCACATCTAGAAAGGGAGCTCGGTATGAATACCGTGGTCCAATGAATAAATAATGTTATTAAGTAACTGCTTCTGGGCCATGGAGTTTCCTCTCTTTCTCATAATGTTCAATATTTATTTTCTTCGGATGAATGTAAAATTACTTTATAAAGTTCTAATAATATTTATAAGGTATTTCAGAAATGTTGTATGTAATTTATTCTGATAGTTTCTTCTTAACAATCATATTTTTAGTAAAAAAAATTACAAATTTTTTAGAATTTATTAAGATGTAGCAGAGGGCGTTACAACATGTGTACCTTATATCACTCCTCTGCAGAATCCTTGAAAAATGTATCGCTAACAAACTAATATCAGATAGAGGTTGATGGACATACTAGAGGCATATCGGTCAACACTTGTAGTTGTGACATAAATGTCTATATATAGGTCAGCTTTCTCTAAACTTTATAGAATAGAAGCAACACAAGAGCTAAGGCATTCAATCATCATTGGACTTTTATAAACACCACCCATTTACTATGCATAAGGTATGTTTAACCAACTCTTATATTGAAATCGAACTGACTTGAACGTTCGAGTATCTTTGCATGTGATACCTTACTTTGCCCCGCAACGTGAGATACCAATATACGTTGGATGAAGAATGACTAGACCTTAAGATTCTCACTGAAGTTAAGGATATAATCTTAGATCCTTACTAAATCAGTCTAAGATATTAGACTCATAAACTTAATATCTTATATTGAAAAATTTGTCCTATATACCGGACAGATCATTGACACATCTGGTGGGACATTTACGTGCCCCTAGGGACCGTAATACGATATGGCTAATGGCTAAATCACCCCAATACTCTCCATCAAGTTCCAAAATTGCCCTTATAGCGATATCCCTCACCTCTTCCATGGACAACTCATTCTTCTGTCGGAATAGAGTATTACACACTGTTAGTTGTATATTTTAGGTTAATTTGCATGTAAGTATTGTCTTGATTTTGATATAAATACATCTTTTAGCTAGTAAATTTTCTCCATATCTTGTAATTATCAAGCACTTATATATAATATGGCCTAATTTTGAGTTTTGTGTTATTTTATAGGTTTTACAGGCCTGAAAAAGGAATAAAAAGCTTCACCTGAAAAGATTTTGTTTTGGAGGCCATTCTCCTAGGTGAGCTTTATTCACCTAGGCGAATTAAGGAAATTTTGAGTAATCCACCTAAGCAAGTCATGCGAGATAACACACTTTTCACTCGCTTGTTGAGCCATATAAAAGGCCCAAAATCAAATCTTCAAGACATGCAACACGAGAAACAAAACAAAAACAAAGTTGGAAGCCATTGAAGGATCTTAGAGCTTGGAATCTCAGCCACTTAGGTGTTTCTTTAGTTTCCTCATATTTGTAAGTGTTGTATTCAAGCCATGTGTGGTTAGTTTTCTTTCTAGTTGGGATTGAACAACCTATGTAGGTTAATGGACTTGTAAATTCCTTTGGTTTAATTTATAAAATTGACTAAACACCCTAGTTAGTCCTTGATTCCAGTGGCATCGGACACTTAGGTCCTCCTATTAGTAAGTTAGTCCTGTTAGTCCTTCACATCCATCATCGTCAGACAGATAGGTCCTTGCCGTTAATAGAGTGCAAACGTTCGTCAGAGTCAATTGATGTGGCTCGTTAAATGCCACCAGGAATGCTATATTTCTAAGAGAGACGACGCCGTTTTGCTCCCATTAGACAAAACATCCCCGTGTCCCTGACTCCGTTAACGTCAGATACTTAGGTCCCTGGGTTATTAAGTTGGACCCATTAATCCCTACGTCTATCATCGTCGGACATGTAGGTCCCTGCCATTAACAGACGCTTAACGTTCGTTCGAACCAGGTGACGTGGGTTGAATCCCTTGGATTAAAAAAATTATATTATACTCCATGGCTTTAAGATGGTTTTAAAAGTGCTAGTTCTGCATCTAAGTAGTGCCTAATGTAATGGACAAATAGATGTAAGCTCTTTATTACTGTTGATTACTAGTTTGATGTTGAAAGAAACTGCCCATTCTAAATAGTAAAAGATTAAGCAGGAAATGTTGATATGTTAATTTCATGAGCTAAACCTTTCAACCCGTCTATTTCAATCAACTTTAAAAAGGGATAGACTAAAAATAGAAACACAAATCAAAAGAACATCTTAAAACCATCCTAAAGCCATAGAGTACAATATAATTTCTTTAATCTATGAGATTCAAACCACGTCACTTGGAACGAATAGACGTTAAGCATATATTAACAGCAGGGACCTACATGTCTGACAATGATAGACGTGAGGGATTAACGGGTCCAACTTAATAACCAAAGGACCTAAGTGTCCAACGTTAACGGAGTCAGGGACTAACGAGGGTGTTTTAGCAAAATGACGTCGTCTCTCTTGGAAACGTGGCATTCCTGGTGGCATTTAACGAGCCACGTCAGTTGACTCTAACAGACGTTTGCACTCTATTAATAACAAGGACCTATCTGTCCAACGATGACGGACGTGGGGGACTAACGGGACTAACTTACTAATAGGAGGACGTAAGTGTCTGACACCACTGGAGTCAGGGACTAACTGGGGTGTTTACTCTTATGAAATTAGTTCAGACTAGTAATTCAATTCTTTCTAATGCATGTCTTGTTCGGGAGAATGATTCGTGTATGTGTTTGTGATTTTCAAGTGAACGTTAGGTTGAATTACCATTGCATTTGATCTCTAGGGCTAGGATTACATACAATAGTCGTTAATACTCGTACCTAATGCAAATTGTATTCTTAATTGTTAGAGGGATCTTCATTTAAGAATAGAATTTAGGATCCGTGCTCTGAGGGATCAAGTTCGGTGAATTAGGAATTTCAGTGACTTGATTGATTTCATAATTGAACCTAGAAATTATAGGAACATAAATTAAAAAGGTATAGTTCGACCCCAACTCTTTTCTCAATATTAATCTCTTTTGGTCAGTTTCTGCCTTCCCTTCTTAAATTACAAAAATCCAAAACAAACTTTCCGTGACCCATCTTTGTGATAATTTCTTGTAAATATTTTTAATGATAAATTAACAATAATCATATGTTGTTTGCTTGATATTTGACAAGTCCCTAGGTATGTCAACCTTCGTTTACAAATTTTAAACTACAGCGAATTTGGTATGTTTGTTGGAGGGCTAACTCACACTGACTCCTTCCCAGTCTTTGATTCCAAAAATCATGAGATGTTGAAGGTGAAGAATTTTGGTTACGAGGCTGCTTGATCTGGAGTGGAGTTCCCCTGCTACTCACCAACATTATTGAGGTGAATGCTATCACCTAATACTGGAATGCCAAATCCTTCAGCCTCATCAACTCTCTTACTTTGACCTTGACCTTTATTTGATCTCCTGGGGACTCATTCTTTCGACGGTCACTTGCCATGCTGATGTTTCTTGGGGTTACTAAAACCTGGAGCCGCATCTGGTTTTTGGTTAAGCATTGCTGCCACCTCAATCGATATGCTAATAGTTCCAGCTGGTATTGATTTGGGTTGAACTTGGTTCTCCCGATCTATCACTTTCAGATTTTCAACTTCATCTTCCTCACACATCTTTCTAAGGACATCGTTGGCATTTTCCTTCTCGGTTGTTGACAAAAGAAAAGAAAGGATTAGTATAACAATTCTATCAACAAATAGCTTTAAAATAATTTAGTAACGAGGAATAGTTTAACGTTAATATTCATTCTGGCCTAGTTGATTGGCCAACATTTTCTTACATAAGATCTTGTTGAACTTTGAGGTTTCTCCCAACCCTTCAATCATTTTCTTTGATTTGAGTGATAGACCGACATCACTGGTCGAGTAAGCTTTTCCGTTGAGCAAGAAATGTTCATGCATCCAACCAGTGTAGAAGCTTTTGGAATAATCTGTATCCTCTTAGAATATTGGTCTTTCATCCCTTACAATAACCTTTACATATACATTTTTAAAACCGCCTCCATTTATCTTGCCAAACTCGGTATAAGACTTAAAATTAACGACACCATTGAGACATTAGAGGTTCACGTAGCTAAGCCTACTGCCGGTGTTACCTCTGCGCAATACTTGAGCATACCAAAAAATATAGCAACAATGGAGAAAACTTGAAGTATTCTCCTAGGAATTCTAACAATGGAGAAAACTGGAGGGAGTTGACTGGAACGACACTAAAAAAAAGTTAGCATCCTCATCGCAAACTTATTTTAAGGGAATTTCACCCCCAGCTTTTCAGAAGCAAATTTCATGCATGAATAGATAACGCAACCCCAGTACATGATAAATCTTATCTAAGATCAATGGTGACACAACGACAAAGTCATCTTATTTTCTTCCCTTGCATGAATGGAAATATTAGGTATATCAATATCGTCCACATTTTCTGTATACTTTGACGGAAAGACGAGTGGTTCAACATGATCCCAGAAGTATAAGTACTTGGCCTTTTTAGCGACCCAATCAATTTTGTGAGCTAGGACATTGGTGTTTATTCCGTCCATGGCGACAACGTTATAACTCCCAGTTCCATATTTAGCCTTAAATTCCATTGGGACTATAGTATGTTGGAAGAAAGGAATACAACTATAGAATTCCAAATCATCAGAAAGATAATATCTATAGCTTGAGTCTGTGCCCCAGAATAAGAAAAGTGACCTTGGTAAATAAGGAGGGTTGATGTTGGAATTTGATGACTTCTATCTGTGATATATAATAACAATGATTTTCACTAGATAGTCTAGTGGGATCTAATGGAGGGACTGATATTGAAGTTAAATTTTTTTTCCAGATCCTTCCACATGTACCGGTGTATATCTGATTATGAAACCTACGATTGATGCCAATATCCCACAACAACCATGATAGTGGCTCAAATAGAATTTTAACAGACTCATCACTTATGTGGTCCCTATATCTTCGATTCAAATGGGATAGAAAGATACGTGCAGAGACAATATGAATGGTTTTTCTTGCACAAGCCAAGGGTGTGAATTAGTGATATCAAAGAATTTAATTTCAGAGCATTCTCAAAATTAAGAGGAGTGAAAAAATGACAAAAATTAACTCCATTTTTATAGCTAAGCCTGAGGGGTAGAAGGGAAGGAAACTTCATATGCCATTATGAGAATGCTCATACGTATATCGAATCATGGCTACGCAAATTGATAATGATAGTTATGCTAATTGCACTAGCCATCATATGGTTAGTAAATTTAACATTAAGACTACCCCCACACCTAGTCATACAAGATTCATTGGTTAAATGATGAGGGTGAATTAGAAGTGAGTGAACAAGTTAAGCTCCACAGTTTCCATGAGGAACTATGAAGATAGAGTTGTTTGTAATGATACTCACATGGAAACCACTCACCTCTTGTTTGGTAGAACATGGCAATATGATAAGATAATTTATCTATGGTGGTGCTACCAACACTTATTCCTTTGTCCATGACAAAAGGCAGTTTGTGTTGAATCCCATAACACCTCAACAAGTGAAAAAAGATCAACTACAAATAAAGCTTAAAAGAGAGAAAGAGAGTAAGGTTGGTAAGAAGAAAAAAAAAAAAAGAAATATAGAAAAGAAAATACAAGTGAGTCTAGTATCTAAGATGGTGAAAGTCACGAGTTACTCATTATAAGAAAACAAAAAGAGTTGGATTTCATTGTTCCTTCCATTCCAAGCATTTTCCATGTCTTGTGAATTTTGGAAAAGTCTTCATTGATGACATGATAGTTTTTAGGAATACTTCTCCAACTTCTTACCTTAACCTTGCTAAGGATTGGACTTTGTGTACATATAGTTACCTTAGGGTTTACTTACACCTGTTGAATCTGAATTCCTTCTTAATGCACCATTTCAACATCAAAGCCAAGCCAAGCATGCCTCTATATATGGATTCCCATTTACCACCAGCTAGAAAGCTCATGCATGACTTTAAGTTCAGTAAAGGACACATTAGATCCTATAGTTTCATTTTCGCCGCCAAACTTGTCCATGTAACTCAGCATATCAGAAAGGGTTGCTAGTTTCTTGAGACCCCAAGGTTCTAATAGCTACGTATTCAGACCCACTAGTCTTACCGGATCTGTGTGGTACGTGCTGTCTATGAGATTCTTCAAATTACAAGTTACTTATAGCGAAATCTCAAAATTGAGAGCACCATTTCTTCTTCTCCGTGCCACATTCTGTTACTGATTCTGATGCTTGTTGAAAACTCTATGAAGAAACTTGCCCAACTGACAGAAGTATCAAATTATCTGAAGGGTTCTCACATGACCTCCTCTTTGAACCTGAAGAAGAGCCTATCACTTAGAACATAATTCAGAGGCTGCAGAGTAGGATACAAAATATTAAGAGTAATAAGGAAATATCAGAAATTTTCAAGTTCATCCAAAGAAAAGTTGATAAATCAGTACTTCAGTAATCAAATTCATGGGTAGTGGAAACCGAAAAGGTTGAAACCATATCAAAACTAAGGTATATTCTTTTGTATTGGAACCCTGAAGGCCATTTAATCTACTAGCATTAGTTAGGTAAATATATTGGTAGCTGATTTTCATATTGGAAAAGAAATTGTTATAGTTCTCACTATATTTATATGTTATAGAATGTAAAGATTTCCAGACCAGTAGATTGAAGAAGGAGCAGAATCACATTCATTTCAGCAAAAAATATTTACAAAAATTTTTGAAAAGATAAATTATTAGACTAAATAACCCTTATGACTAAGAATCAGTTAACAAGATATCCCAATTAAGAAAGGCTAAGACACAGACGTAAATTTTGCCTGTAAGAGAATCCATAAACGTAAATTTTACAAAAGGGTGCTCAAAAGGCATCATTTTATAAAAGGGGCATTTCTTAAACTTCATGAAAAGTTGAAAACATTAGAAATTGACTTGGCAGAGTGGTTTTCCTAAAAATAAATAATATATCGTGATTTTCTAACTTTTGATATCATGGATTTGGGATGTGTGTAATACTGAAGTTACACTGATATAGATCCAATCATCCAACACTATAAATCAATTAGAGTTGTTAGCTTGTTCCTGATAATGATTACAGCACTAAACAAAAATGGGGGACAGTTCACAATGGAGATCAAACTAATGCCCCCTCATCATGATGTTTAACAGAAGAGAAAAAAATCCCCCCAATGAAGATCGAAAAAAATATGCCCTCCACTCTGATTCTTAACACTATTTGAAACTGGTAGATTTCCCAACATACTGAAAGTTAAGCTTCAAATTTCTAAAGCATATCATTTTTCTCTGTTGCAGCACATATCAAAATAGAAAAATAAAAATTATAAACATACATGCACAAAAACATTAATGATAACAATATTAATACCAATGCATAAAAATCAAAACTATAATTTCGTAAGGTAAATTTCAGATGATTACTAGAAAACCCATTCTTTAAATTATTATAATGACCATCAATATAAACCATAGTAAAGGCAAAATTATGCAGCAATGACATCAAAGGAAAATATATCTCACCTGCTTTTACACTTACAATAGGCCTCTGGAGATCATTTCACGAAGCAATTTCTCTGCCTTATCATTCTTATCCTTTTCAAATAAACCATGAATAATTGTTTCGAAAGTTACAGCATTAGGGATGCAACCATCATCATCCATTTTAGAAAGCAAGGCCAATGCTTCATCAAACAAGCCTTCTTTACAAAACCCATTGATCATCACAGTATAAGCCCTTACATTTAAAGGGTAGCCTCTAATCAAAAGATTTTGAAAAAGTTCTTTTGCTGTCTCAAGTCTTTTGCCCTTGCACAACCCATCAATGAGTATCGTGTATGTGCAAACATTTGGTTGAATTCCTTTGTCCAGAACTTTCTTGAACAATTCAATCGCCTTGTCAATATAGCGATTTTTGAATAAAGCATCTATTAAGGAATTGTAGGTAACAATATCGGCAGGTTGACCTCTATCATGCATCTCAGTAACAAGCTCCCAAGCATTAGAGATTCTCCCACATTTGCACAAACCATCAATAAGAGAGTTGTAAGTTACAACATTAGGAACCGTATTTTTGAAATACATTTCTTTAAAGAGATTCATGGCCTCATCCACCTTCTTAATCTTACAGAACCCATTAATCATTATTGTATAGCTATGAACATCAGGATTCACTCCAGTTTGGTCCATGGTGTTGAGCACATACTTAGCATTGTTCACCTGATGAACTAAGCAATATCCATCCATTAAAGAATTATAGGTAACAATATCAGGTTTCACAGTTGCCTTCAACATCACCGCTAACACATTTTTAGCTTCTTTCGCATTTCCTTCCTTACATAATGCATCGATCAATATATTAAAGGTGTAAATATTTGGGTTAATGTTTTCCACTACCATGTCATTAAAGAAACCAATTGCTTCTTTCAATTGCCCCACAACGCAAAAACCATACATTAGAGTAGTAAAAGTGACAACAGTAGGAGATATTCCCTTGATAATCATTTCAGATAATAATTCACAAGCATCATTTACGAGTCTATCTTTGCATAAACTATCAATGATTGTGTTATACATTACCACATCAGGTTTGATGGCTTGCACTTCAATCTTCCTGAGCAACTCTAGCGCAGCTTTTGTTTCCCCTATTTTGCACAAACCATTGATCAATATCCCATATGTAATTTGGTTCAAATGAAACCCCAGTGTTATCACCTTGTCATGAAAGTGCAAGGCTCCCATAACATTGCCATCAAGACAGAATCCTTTAATGAGAGTTGACAAAGTGATGGAATTAGGCGCAAACCCCAATTTGAGAATCTTGGCGAATACAGAAAAAGCAGAGTTGTTTTGACGCAAGTGAGAGAAACAGTTGATGAGGATGTTCATGGTAACAAGGGTTGGGGCAATTCCCCTGAATTCCATTTGTTTAGAGAGGGAAATAGCAGTGGGGTAATGCTTCATCTTGACAAGGGATCCAAGAATCTTACTAAATTCAATGATGGGAGGGGTAGTACGCATATTGAGCATGCGATTGAAGGAGAGAACAACATCATCAACATTGGGGATGAATGATTGTGAATGATGAGAGTGGAGGTTTTGGGGATAAGAGAAAAGAAAAGGAAGAAACTTTGGAATGGAAAGAGAGAAAGAGGAAGAAACGACAGCATAGCTTGAATTTGACAAATGCATCGTAGCGAGGGAATGAGTGTGAAATGAGACTAGACCAAGAAAGATACATTAGGGGTTTGTTTTCGGAACTTGTAATGAAAACACGGCTTTTTGACCCATTTGGCACTGTTTCGTTAAAATATTGTAAGGCTGAGGTTAAAACTAAAATAATTTTTGGTCTGGGATGGTTTATGTAAGTCATAATAATTGTTTTTGAAATTCGCTTGTGTGGAAGATGAAACTTTACATGCTGGTCATGTGTTGAGTATGCAGAGAATTCACCTGTGGAAGGGACAAAATCTGAGGCTGTCAGCATGGGGTAGCAGGCCTGTCGGAGCAAGTAGGAGTTCGTCCATTTGAAGGGTGGAAATGCGCAAAGTTTCGTCCGATTGGTAGACAAATTTGGAGGACTGTCAGAGATGGCAGAAATTCATCCGTTTGAAGGACGGAAATGTGCAAAAGTCATCTCTTCAAGAGACGAAATTGATGAGGCGAAAACGGTTTAAAATGTGGTCCCTCCACCGTAAGTTTACACTTCAATTTCACTCCATTCTCACTGCATTTCACTTCCACTCTTGATTTGCTTTGCATTTCACTTTCAGTAGTGCTTCATTTACAGATTGCGTGTGGACCATTTTAAGAGTTTTAAGTGGCATTGTGTTATATTTTTCTTCAAAGGTATATCTCTCCCCTTCATTGTAAAGTTAATTTTTTTTTGTTAATAGTGATTTTTTTATTAAAAAAATATATATTATTAACCTTGCTGGTTTTGTGAAAATAATATATTTTTATAGTGTTATTTATTGATAGTGAGGTTATATATTTTGTTGATATTGTGATAATATATGTTGTTAATAGTGTGATATGATAACAGTGTAAAAATAAAATAAATATGGTGAAAGTATTATATTTATAATAATTTAATTTTTTATTGGACTAGTTGGTAGTATGTGAAAATATTATATTTATAATAATATAATTTTTTTTGTTGATAGTGTGGTTTGTTCATAAAAATAAATATCTTTCTTTAGTATTGTTGTTTTTGTGAAAATAAATATATATTTTTTATAGTATTATTTATTGATAGTGTGATAATATATGTTGTAGATAGTGTGATTTGATGATAGTGTGAAGATAAAATAATTATATTTTAAAATATTAATGTTTTTTTATTGGACTAGTTGTTAATATGTGATAGTATTATGTTTATGATAATTAAAAAAAATTGTTGATAGTGGTTTGTTTATTAGAATAAATATGTTTTTTTAGCATTGTTGTTTTTGTGTAAATAAATATATTTTTTTATAGTGTAATTTATTTATAGTGTGATAATATGTTGTTAATAGTATGATTTGATGATAGTATAAAGATAAAATAACTATATTTTAAAATATTGATGTTTTTGTATTGGACTAGTTGGTAGTATATGAAAATATTATTGATCCGGGTGCTAACCAATTTCCTGAGATATCCGGGGTGATGTTACGATAAAGCCACGTCATCAAATAATCTACCTACAAATGGCTCAGATGGCGTATCCAGGGTTTAAGACTCATGACAACCATGGTTCCAAGATCATTACCCCGATCTCAATTTGACAGCCGATAATTAGTCAGAATCGGTATAGGCTGCCTGTCCTCACAAACGCTGTAGCTACAGTAAGTTAGGAAGAAGGTCAAATCAATTCCCAAGCCAAGGTAAACACTATAAATACAACTCATTTACTATTGAAAAGTGGGTTGATCTGATTCTAGTGAGTTACCTCTGTAATACCCTATCTTGTCTTAATCACCGTACTGACTTAAGCATCAGAGAATCTTCTGCAGGTACACCTTTGATGTGGTTTGTTGGACTTCGGCTTGGATAGGAACCTCAATTGCACCCATACTTGAAGAACCTCGGATTCCCACTGAACCTAGGTATAAAATACCGTACTCCACTGAGACGGTGTAAAATTGAGAGTTAGAGAGGTTACTATGGTCAAGGACATTAACCCTTGACCCCGGTCAAGATACCCAACTCTTGACCCCGATTCCAGAACAGAATAATTATATTTATGATAGTATATTTTTTTGTTTAGGGTTTAGTCATTAAAGTAAATATGTTTTTTAACATTGTTGTTTTTATGAAATTAATATATTTTTATAGTGTAATTTGTTGATAGTGTGATAATATATTTTGTTGATTTGTTGCTAGTTTGAAAATAAAATGATTATATTTTAAAAGTATTGAACTATTGGATAATATATTTCTTTTGTTGACAATGTTAATGCATTAAAATAAATATCTTATTTTAACATCGCTGTTGTTGTGAAAATAATATATGTCTTGTAGGATGGATGCATCGTCTTCATCTATGTAAGTCTCTACTGAAATAAATCATGGCCCTGAAAATCTATCACTCCTGAAATTTCAAAATGTGCATGTATCCAAATTTGTATGGAATGGAAAATCAGACAGGATTTTAAAATGTAGGCATGCATTGCTTTTTCATGGTGAGAGAGGTTCTACTCCCCAAGAAATTGTCCCACTATTACAAAGAGCTGGTTTCCTTGGGGTAGCCCAACTTCATTTTTTCAGGTGGAGCCTGCTTTGGTGTCAGCACTTATGGAAAGGTGGAGACCTGAGATGCACCATTCCATATACCACCTAGTGAGTGCACGATTACCCTCCAGGATGTGGCAGTGCAAGTTGGGCTATGAGTAAATGGTCGACTATTGATAACCGATACATCAGAACGGGATTGGAAGACAATGGTGCAAAATTTGTTTGGTTTGTATCCACCTGATGATGCATTTCATTGTGGTTGTTTAAAGATGAAGTGACTTTCAGATAACTTTACCAATGTTGAGAACCACCTTTGGACTCCATTCCATTACGAATACGACTGGATTTGGGATGACCTTTAGCGTGCACCCTTAATGGATCAGGGATTAGCTTCCAAACATCATCAGTCGTAGGGAGGTCATCGTCGTTACCAATCGGATACCACTGGCCAGAGTACGTGTTCATGATATTGTCTTGTGTGTACGCCGGATGAATGAACTGAAAATAGTCCACACTTACCCGTTAACATACAGTAATTAAATGCGAACAGGGAAACTAATATGCCTTAAGCCTTCCACAATTACAAGACAAATTTGTTGACAATGTCACGGTATACTTTCTCCCACCCCATTGTGTGACTGGGTCGAATCTTTCCTCAACTTTGAACCTGTGACCTTGCACATCATACCATTGTACCTGGTGACTGCAAGCAGTTGCCTGATTTCCCCCTATTTGTTCCATAACCTTTTTATGTACCTTATGCCCTCCCCAAACTCATATCGTACATGCCCACCACGACAGACAAAGTATTCAACCATCCGAGCGTACATGCACTTGACTAATGTTGTGATCGGCATGATACGTGCGCCCTTTAGGACTTTGTTTACACACTCAGAGAGGTTGGTCGTCATATGACCAAATCTACGCCCCCTTCATTGTATGCCAAAATCCACTGTTCTATGGGGATTCCATCAATCCACACCACAATCTCCGGTCCCTCATCCCAAAATTTTATTAACTTTTTGTCAAACACATCCCTGTTTGTAGTGTACCCTACATAAATTCATAGTCGTCAATTAGTTAGTAAAAAATAAACGTTTATAGAGTTTTGGTTTATTTTAATACCTAGCTTCAATAACTCTTGCTTAAATTGAGCGTTCTTAAACTTGTTGTTAAAATTACTAGCAATATGCCTTATGCAGAAGACATGGTATGCATTTGACGGTTGCCAACCAATTTGGGGATTTGACACTACCAACTTGATGCTCTGGTGCTGATCAAAGATTAGACAAATGTCAGGCTTCGTAGTCACATGAATCCTAACTTGGGCCAAGAACCACGTCCACGCTTGTAATGTTTCCCCCTCCACTATTGCAAATGCAACCGGTAGGGCGTTATTATTGCCATCCTAAGTGGTTGGAATCAACAGCGTGTGTCGGTATTTGCTATACATAAATGTCCCATCCACTTGGAGGATAGGCTTACAAAATGCAAGCGCATCGACACATTATTTAAATGTCTAAAACACCCGTTTGAAAGTCTGAAAACATGGATCAACTTCAACCCTGACATGGTACTCATATGGTGAGATGGTACGCTAAACCTGGTGCAACGTGGCACATACGAGACAACCACCATGGTAAAAAAATGTATGACTCATCCCAATCGCCAAACACACGCATGGTTGCCTTTTGTTTTGCCTTCCATGCTTTACTGTACGAGATTTTAAATCCACATTCACCTAAAATCCCCTCCTGGATCATGGTAATGGAAACTGATGAATCTTGGTTCACCACCTCTGATTTTAATATGTCAAACCATCAACATTCAACTTTACAATTAAACAAAGACATATATGTATTTGCATGTTGTAGATAGATTTTAATAATGACAAGTACACAAGAACAAGAAGAGTATCATTCATGGATCAAAAATAAGTGAAATGAACAAATCAAAGAATTCAATTGATGCACTCAAATCAAAGATTCAAGGAATCATGAAGAACATGCTTCCATATGATCAAAGAATCAAGAAAACAATGCATGAAGATCAAGGAAAGGAACCATGACTCAAAATGCATCAAGGAAACATCAAAAAGCATGGAAAAACAACATTGCTTAAATCGATTCACATACACATGAATTGATTCAGAGGCCTGGAAGTCCTAAAAATATGAAAACAGAATGTTCTAAATCGATTCACAATAGCCTGAATCGATTCACACGAAGCTGACAGCCCAGGAATTCAAAATAGAACACCCTGAATTAATTCACACGCTCCTGGAAGCCCAAAATGCCCATGTCAGAATGCCTTGAATCGATTCGGAAACGTATGAATCAATTCAAGAAGTGGGAAACATCACTAAAAAGACATTTTTAGGTGGGAAACATAGATTTAATACCCATTATACGCAGAGACAAGCTGGAACCATGATCTGCAATGGCTAGGAGGACCTTCAAAGCTCTATAAATGGATCTCCAACTCAAGCACAACACACACCAACAAGAGGCAAACAATCTTTACTTACATTTATGCTTAGTGAGTTTATTTTCTTTGTATATTCTGAATCCTTGAGCTTAGAACTTGTATATCCTCTCTTGTTGAGAGTTAGAAATTGTAAGAGCTCTTCATTTGCTTATTCACTCTATTGAGAGAGTATATTGTTTTTAAACACGAACACCAAACACCAAATTTCACTCTAGATTGAGTGGTTACAAAAGTCAGGGTTTAATCTTTGGGATATTAAGAGTTTGAGAGATTGGGTGGGTTGCCCTTGTGCTAGTGAGGATTGAGTTCTTGAGTGTGGGACACTAGGAAGCTACAATTGCTCATAGCTTGTATCTCTAAACTTCAATAGTGGAAATCCTTCAAGTGGGTTGCTTGAAGGCGAGACGTACACCGGGTTAGTAGAACTCGTTAAATTGGTTTGCACGCTCTTCTCCCTTACTCTCTTGCATTTACATACTGCATCTGGCTGGATTGTTATTATTGATTGTGATTTCCTCTCTTAAACTTGCTTGAACAACTAGCATTATAGTGTTGCATACCAAGTGTTTGACAAATTGCCTAAGCAACATTTACATCTTATTTTGCATTGTTTCTTTTACAATATTTTCTATCTCCTGCATATTCAATTAACTTGTGAGAAAGAAATCAATTTCAAGGGCATTCCAACGAAAAGTTTTAAAACTCAATTCACCCCCCTCTTGAGTATTGAGGCCACTTGAATAACAATATACACAACATGGACATACCTAGTATACATGAGCAGATGAACTCGGAATCCAGCTTCAGATGGTCTTGTGACAGTTCAACGTTGACGTAAGTGTGACTTCCGCCCCATTTACTAACCACCCATGTCTTTGCTTTTATTGCTCTCATATTCCAAGGACAACCATCTACATGATTTGGACATTTCACTGTTAAATGTGTTGGTTTAGATTCACTCACAATATACGTTTGATGCTTCTTCATGGCATATTGTTTTAAGGCAGTTTGCAGTTCAGCCTTTGATGCAAACTGAAGTCCAACGTACAAATCATCACCTATCCGCCAGTTAGGTTTGTTGTCTAACCCAAGTGGCATTTGCTCTTCGTCTGGATGATCCCAATTTATGTTGGTATAGTGTGGTGACGATATCCAAAATGGTGTACCTGTATTTTCTATTAACACTCATGTTCATCACCATTCCATAAAAAACATCAACTACCCTAATAGAATGAAATTTAATATTACTAACCTGTCACTATTGACCCTGATGGAACACCGCTACTATAACACCCCTATTTTTATTTTTATATTAAAATTTTGAAGGAATTAAATTATGGTTCTTTAGAACTTTTTAATCTACGTATTATTTATGATTTTTTAGAATTTTTTGGAATTTTGGAATTTTTTAATAAAAATAATATTTTTTAAATAATTTTAAATTCATATAAGTGACTTAAATTAAAAATATTTATAAGAAAGTGAATTTAAATTATAAGAAAATTTTCTAAAATCCGTTTCAAGTAGACTTATCTAAAAATTATCGGTTTGAGAAAAATCTTAATTTTTTCTAATCGTTAAAAAATTAGAAACGTATCAATAAATTTTTATTAACAGAAAATTTTAGATTTTTAAAATTTCAACTTTATATTACTTATTATAAAATTAGTGAGGACTGATATAATATCGTTAAATTTCAAAAAGGACTCATTTTGAATATTTAAAATATACCGAGTGAAAGGTTACTATTTGGCTTAATAATTCTGCCGACAGTTACTATGCAAAACACTGTGCATGTACGAAATTTTCAAAGAATGCATAGTAATCTGGAATAAAAAATTCAAAAATGCATAGTACTTTTATATTAAAATAATGGAATGCATAGTAAATTTTTTTCCTATAAATACCGAAGGATTTCTTCTTTAGAATTCATAATTTCAGATTAAGTTTTCTTAATACAGTAGTGCTAGTGAGATAGTGGTGGAAGTGAGAGAGAGAAGAAAAGTTTTTGGAGAGAAGGTTCTGCCAAAATCCTAAGGTAAGAATACTTCTCTTTTATATTTTTTAGGGTTATTTTTATATCGTTTTTAGAAATCTGTTATTATACTAGAAATAATATTATTTTAAGTTACTATTCTGCATAGTAAAATACTATTTCAACAGTAAATTACTATTTCAATAGTAAATTACTATTCAAATAGTAAATTACTATTTACTGTTACTATTTACCGTTACTATTCACGATTTACTATTTACTGTTACTATTCATGATTTACTATTTACCGTTACTATTCACGTTTTACTATTTACTGTTACTATTCACTATTTACTATTTACTATTCACTATTCACTATTCACTATTCACTATTTACTATTCAGAATTTACCATTTCTGTTTTAAGTAGTAATCTTAATCTTCGTCTTATGCTTATACTGAAATAAGATTGATATTAATATTTCTAGAAATCGGAGGCGCAAAGCAAATCTCTTTTTGGTAACGACTCAAGGTAAGGGGGAGTGAGATAAGAAGTATAATATGAAAAGACATAAGAATAATGGGAGGAGTCCCCTACTCCTTTTAAATTTAATAATATTATTATTTTAAAATATTAACTTTTTAACTTAAAATTTTTAATAAATTTTAAATTAAATATCTAGTTTAACTAACTCTAACATACCTATGCAAAGACTTGGACCATTATGACCTATATGGACTGGACTATACCTATGCAAGGACTTGGACCATTATGACCCATATGGACTGAACTATACCTATGCAAGGACTGGATTATATGGACTTACATATACCTATGCGAGGAATTGACCAAAAGGACTAAAATTGACTATATTAATAATCATTAAATTTTGTATTATGATATGTATTAATGATATTTAATTGATTTGATTATGATTTGATTATGATTGATTGATTGATGATATTTAGTTATGATTGATATTGTTTGATTTTGATTGATGATATTGTAATGTGGAGTTTGAGCATATAGCGAGCATGACGGAAAGCTAAAATTCAGTAAGAATTTCTTACCTTACTCTTTAAATTTTATTATCTTTTATCTCTTCTTAGAAATTATTTTTATTAACTTTATTTTCAATATTTAGAATAAAAAAATTAGTATTTATTTTAGAAAGAAAATATTTTATGAGAATTTATTTAATTAAATCTTGAGTTAAAGAAAAATTTTGTAATTTTAAGTATTTTTGATTAATAATTATTCTCTTTTAATAAAACAAAATTTTTTGAAAGAAAATTATTTTATTTTTTCCAACTTAATAACTAAATATATTTGGAAATAATTGAGATTCCTAAATTTGATTTTGTTAAGATTTAATTTGAGAAAGATTATGTAAAGTTTTATATGATAAAGTTTTTAGATATTTAAGGCTTAGAAACTCAATTTCAGTGAGATTCAAAAACTGTACCAAATTTATTTCTGTGGGACAGAAATTTAGAGAAAATGTACAGTTTATTGAAATAATGTTGTAAACCTTTAAGGGATTTAATAATTGAGCTTCTAAAAGCCTTAACCAACTCAATACGCGAGTAGTTCATGCATCATGAATCATTAAAGTGAAATGAAATAATATTGTCTGGGGACGGATTATAGAAACCGAGGATACATTAGAGGAGGCTTAATTACGAGCCTTGGGATGAGAGGGTGTGAAAGGGTGCTTCAGGGGACCTGGGGTAGCTCCCTAGTGTCGGGTACTTTCATAATAAAAACTTTCTCAATCTGACTAGTCTCTAAGTGTTTCCATACCAGTTGAGCTGTTCATATTATTATTATCCGGATTTATGGAACAGTGTAAACTCCTGGTTGGCCCAGTGCAAATTAAAATTTAAGGGCCCACATATATAGGTAAGTTATGATGAAGATATTGCATAACATTCATGCATTCATAATTGATTGTGTATGTGATTGTGATTGATATTATTATGTATTGGTTGTGAAAACCCTTTGTTGCTTATGTCTTATTCGGAAATATTATATTCTGTTTCTCACTCCTTTCTCCGTGTTTTTGTTTCATATATTCTAAATTGATGGTTCAGAGGGAAGGATCGAAGAATATCAGCAGTAACTATAGCACGTTCTAGAAAGGGAGCTCGGTATGAATACCGTGGTCCAATGAATAAATAATGTTAATAAGTAACTGCTTCTGGGCCATGGAGTTTCCTCTCTTTCTTATAATGTTTAATATTTATTTCCGTTGGATGAATGTAAAATTACTTTATAAAGTTTTAATAATATTTATGAGGTATTTCAGCAATAATGTATATAATTTATTCCGATAGTTTCTTTTTAACAATCATATCTTTAAAAAAAAAATTACGAATTTTTCTAGAATTTATTAAGGTGTAACTGAGGGTGTTACAAAGTGGTATCAGAGCAGTTAATCCAATAGGCCTGGGGAAAAGGTCTATCTTGCTTTGTCTGTAAACTCTGTATAGGTAGAATATCTGACTTGGTAGTAACTGTGATTGATGTGACAAATCTCAGTTACTGTGAAACAGGAAACTAATGGCTGGAAACGATCTTGCTGGAGTTGTAGAACGCTTAATTAATGCAATGGGAGCACGTGAAGGTCAGGTAACGATGCTTTGAGAAGGCTGGACCTATTCGAAAAGCGCAATCCACCTCGTTTCAAGGGAGGATATAACCCTGATGGAGCACAAATCTGGATTCGAGAAATAGAGAAGATCTTTCGAGCATTGCAATGTAATAAAGCTGATAAGGTAGTCTTCGCTACTTATGCCTTATCTGAGGATGCCGAACATTGGTGGGATAGCATGCGTAAACAATTCGAAGTCAACGACGTGGAGATCACTTGGGACTATTTCAAGGATATGTTTCTTGAAAAATACTTTCCAGCTGATGTTAAAGAGAAAAGACAATTCGAATTCCTGTCGCTGACCCAAGGAAATATGACCGTTGGAGAGTACGCATCCAGGTTTGAAGAGCTATCTCGTTTTCATTCTCATTATAATGATGCTACTAATGAAAGAGATCGGTGTGCAAAGTTTGTAAATGGACTGCGGCCAGAAATTAAGGAAGCTATACGAATGCAGGAAATCCGTGAATTTTCTGTATTGGTAAATCGCTGCAGGATCTTTGAAGAAGACCATAAGGATAGAATGACCAAAAGTCGTGAGCCCATTCACATGGCAGGAGAAATAAGAAGTGGAGGACCTCACCATCACCAAAGAAGAGATTTCAGAAGGAATAAGCCTTACCAAGCACCATTTCGCCGGTTTGGAGCAGCATCTGTTCCTAACAGAAAGCTTCAACTGGAAGCTATTACCCAACATCTGCACCAAATTTTAAATGTTTTATCTGTGGAGGACCCCATTTGAAAAGGGATTGTCCTAAAAACACTTATGTTTGCTTTAAGTGTAACAAACGAGGTCATCACATCAAGGATTGCCCAGAGATGAAGAGAGAAAACCCTGAAGGTGCAAGTACAAGCATAAATACTCAAGGAGGCGCGCACAGTGCAGTCGGAAGGCCAAAAGCAAAAGGAAAGGTTTTTGCAATCACTGGAGAAGAAGCATCTCATGCTGATTCCATGGTAGAAGGTAAGTGTATCATTAATAAGATTTCTTTAACTGTTATGTATGACTCAGGTGCATCACATTCCTTTATTGCCAATGACTGTGTAGAAAAACTAAAATTACCTATGATAGAACTTCCATTTGACTTATCTGTACATACTCCTGGAAACAATCCCATTGTCACTTCTAAAGCTTGTTGGAAATGCCCTATTGTCATAGATGGTAGGGACTTTAAGGCTAATCTTTTCTGTTTACCCCTTTCTGGCTTAGAAGTTATTATTGGGCTAGATTGGTTGTCTGACAATCATGTTCTAATAGATTGTCATAATAAAACCATAATGTTTAAAGAACCAGTGAATTTGAATCCTGAGGATTCGAGATTTCTAACCGCCAACCAAGTGAGTGCCTCTTTAAAAGGAGGGGCTCAAGGATTCATGCTATTGCTTTCAACGAAAGGAGAGCAAGAATCAAAAATCAAAAATCTGCCGGTTGTGTGTGAATTTCCTGACGTTTTTCCTGAAGATATCCCTGGTTTACCCCCAGAAAGAGATGTGGAATTTTCCATTGATCTAGTACCTGAAGTTGGACCCATTTCAATTGCACCATACCGAATGTCACCTCTAGAATTAGCAGAGTTGAAGAAACAACTTGAAGAGATGATAGAGAAGCAGTTTATACGACCCAGTGTATCCCCCTGGGGTGCACCAGTGTTGTTGGTTAAGAAGAAGGATGGTAGCATGAGGTTGTGTGTAGATTATCGACAACTGAACAAGGTGACAATCAAGAACAGATATCCTCTACCAAGGATTGACGACTTGATGGATCAGCTGCGTGGTGCCACGGTGTTCTCCAAAATTGATTTGAGGTCTGGATACCATCAAATAAGGGTGAAGAAAGAAGATGTATTGAAAACTACTTTTAGAACACGCTATGGCCATTACGAATATCTAGTAATGCCTTTTGGTGTAACTAATGCACCAGCCGTATTCATGGATTACATGAATAGGATTTTTCATCCATATCTAGATAAATTTGTAGTGGTGTTCATTGATGATATATTAGTGTACTCTAAAAGCAGAGAAGAACATGTTGAACACTTGAAGGTTGTGTTGGAAATCCTGAAAAAGAAACAACTGTATGCAAAGTTGTCGAAGTGTGAATTCTGGTTGGAAGAAGTAAACTTTTTAGGACATGTAATTAGTCAAGGAGGAATAGCTGTAGACCCTTCCAAGGTGGAAGCAGTTTTAAAATGGGAGAGACCAACCACGATCACTGAGATTAGAAGTTTCTTGGGCTTGGCTGGATACTATAGGAGATTCATTGAAGGATTTTCAAAGCTAGGATACCCATTGACCAAGTTAACACGAAAAGGACAACCTTTTGTGTGGACGACACAATACGAGAATAGTTTCCAAGAGCTGAAAGATCGACTTACTTCTGCGCCAGTGTTAGTACTCCCCGATCCACATCGAAGTTTTGAAGTTTACTGTGATGCGTCTAAACAAGGACTAGGAAGTGTACTCATGCAAGACAAGAAGGTTGTAGCCTATGCGTCGCGTCAATTAAGGCAACATGAGATTAACTACCCTACCCATGACTTAGAGTTAGCCGCTGTAGTTTTTGCCTTAAAGATTTGGAGGCATTATCTATACGGTGCAACATTCGATGTTTTTAGCGATCATAAGAGTCTCAAGTATTTATTCGATCAAAAGGAGTTAAACATGAGGCAACGGAGATGGATGGAGTTCTTAAAGGACTACGACTTTGAGTTGCAATACCATCCTGGAAAAGCGAACGTAGTAGCTGATGCTTTAAGTCGAAAGTCTCTACATGCATCCACAATGATGATTAAAGAGTTGGAATTAATAGAGAACTTCAGAGATCTTAACCTAGCAGTAAAGGTTAATGCTAACAGCTACAGATTAGGAGCGTTGCAAGTGACAAGTGAATTCCTGAGACAAGTTTTAGAGGCTCAAAGAGAGGATGAATTCCTGCAAGAGAAGAAAGAACTCTTGAAACAAGGAAAAGAAGTCGAGTTCAATGTAAGAAGTGACCAATTGCTAAGGTATAAGGATCGAGTGTGTATCCCTAATCAAGAGGAGTTGAGGAAAGCAATTCTGGAAGAAGGCCATAAAAGTTATATGAGCATTCATCCCGGAGCTACTAAAATGTATCAAGATTTGAAGAAGTTATTTTGGTGGCCTGGAATGAAGAAAGAAGTGGCATAGTACGTGGCTGCATGTCTAATTTGCCAGAAGGTTAAAGTAGAACACAAAAAACCCCCTGGAATGCTACAATCAATGGAAATACCAGAATGGAAATGGGATAGCATTACCATGGATTTTGTGACTTCTTTACCCAAAACTCCATTAGGACATGATTCGATATGGGTAATAGTTGATAGACTAACAAAGTCTGCCCACTTTATTCCCATCAACATTCGTTACTCTATGGAGAAGCTGGCAAAATTATACATCGAGGAGATTGTGAGATTGCATGGAATTCCTTCAAGTATCATTTCTGATCGGGACCCTCGTTTTACATCACAATTCTGGAAGAGCTTGCACAAGGCTTTGGGAACAAGACTACGTCTGAGTTCAGCATATCATCCTCAGACGGATGGACAATCAGAAAGAACAATCCAATCTCTAGAGGACTTGTTACGAGCTTGTGTGTTAGAGCATAAAGGAAGTTGGAATCAATTCTTACCATATGTGGAGTTTACCTACAACAACAGTTTCCATGCTAGCATTGGCATGGCACCTTTTGAAGCATTATATGGAAGAAAATGTAGGACCTCGCTATGTTGGTTTGAGACTGGTGAAAACTTGATGCTAGGACCAGAGTTGGTACAACAAACCACGGATAAAATCAAAATAGTTCAGGAAAAGATGAAGGTAACACAGAGTAGGCAGAAAAGTTACTATGACAAAAGAAGAAAGCCGCTCGAATTTCAAGAAGGCGATCATGTATTCTTGAAAGTCACACCTATGACTGGGGTCGGTCGGGCAATGAAATCTCGAAAACTAACTCCTAGATTTATCGGTCCATACCAAATAATTCATAAAGTTAGTCCCCTTGCCTACCAAATAGCATTACCACCTTTTCTTTCTAATATCTATAATGTTTTTCATGTGTCAAACTTGCGAAAGTATATATCTGATCCTACACATGTTATTGAACCTGATGTCATACAAGTTAAAGATAATCTTACATATGATGCACCACCTGTTAGAATAAGTGACAGAAGAATAAAACAATTAAGAGACAAGACAATTCCGCTTGTAAAGGTTATTTGGAGTGAAACGAGAGGAGAAGATGCTACATGGGAACTAGAAACTGAGATGAAAGAGTCTCATCCTCATTTGTTTTACTGATTAATGTAAATTTCGAGGACGAAATTTTCTAAGGGGAGTAGAGTTATAACACCCCTATTTTTATTTTTATATTAAAATTTTGAAGGAATTAAATTATGGTTCTTTAGAACTTTTTAATCTACGTATTATTTATGATTTTTTGGAATTTTTTGGAATTTTGGAATTTTTTAATAAAAATAATATTTTTTAAATAATTTTAAATTCATATAAGTGACTTAAATTAAAAATATTTATAAGAAAGTGAATTTAAATTATAAGAAAATTTTCTAAAATCCGTTTCAAGTAGACTTATCTAAAAATTATCGGTTTGAGAAAAATCTTGATTTTTTCTAATCGTTAAAAAATTAGAAACGTATCAAAAAATTTTTATTAACAGAAAATTTTAGATTTTTAAAATTTCAACTTTATATTACTTATTATAAAATTAGTGAGGACTGATATAATATCGCTAAATTTCAAAAAGGACTAATTTTGAATATTTAAAATATACCGAGTGAAAGGTTACTATTTGGCTTAATAATTCTGTCGACAGTTACTATGCAAAACACTGTGCATGTACGAAATTTTCAAAGAATGCATAGTAACCTGGAATAAAAAATTCAAAAATGCATAGTACTTTTATATTAAAATAATGGAATGCATAGTAAATTTTTTTCCTATAAATACCGAAGGATTTCTTCTTTAGAATTCATAATTTCAGATTAAGTTTTCTTAATACAGTAGTGCTAGTGAGATAGTGGTGGAAGTGAGAGAGAGAAGAAAAGTTTTTGGAGAGAAGGTTCTGCCAAAATTCTAAGGTAAGAATACTTCTCTTTTATATTTTTTAGGGTTATTTTTATATCGTTTTTAGAAATCTGTTATTATACTAGAAATAATATTATTTTAAGTTACTATTCTGCATAGTAAAATACTATTTCAACAGTAAATTACTATTTCAATAGTAAATTACTATTCAAATAGTAAATTACTATTTACTGTTACTATTTACCGTTACTATTCACGATTTACTATTTACCATTACTATTCACGATTTACTATTTACCGTTACTATTCACGTTTTACTATTTACTGTTACTATTCACTATTTACTATTTACTATTCACTATTCACTATTCACTATTTACTATTCAGAATTTACCATTTCTGTTTTAAGTAGTAATCTTAATCTTCGTCTTATGCTTATACTGAAATAAGATTGATATTAATATTTCTAGAAATCGGAGGCGCAAAGCAAATCTCTTTTTGGTAACGACTCAAGGTAAGGGGGAGTGAGATAAGAAGTATAATATGAAAAGACATAAGAATAATGGGAGGAGTCCCCTACTCCTTTTAAATTTAATAATATTATTATTTTAAAATATTAACTTTTTAACTTAAAATTTTTAATAAATTTTAAATTAAATATCTAGTTTAACTAACTCTAACATACCTATGCAAAGACTTGGACCATTATGACCTATATGGACTGGACTATACCTATGCAAGGACTTGGACCATTATGACCCATATGGACTGAACTATACCTATGTAAGGACTGGATTATATGGACTTACATATACCTATGCGAGGAATTGACCAAAAGGACTAAAATTGACTATATTAATAATCATTAAATTTTGTATTATGATATGTATTAATGATATTTAATTGATTTGATTATGATTTGATTATGATTGATTGATTGATGATATTTAGTTATGATTGATATTGTTTGATTTTGATTGATGATATTGTAATGTGGAGTTTGAGCATATAGCGAGCATGACGGAAAGCTAAAATTCAGTAAGAATTTCTTACCTTACTCTTTAAATTTTATTATCTTTTATCTCTTCTTAGAAATTATTTTTATTAACTTTATTTTCAATATTTAGAATAAAAAAAATTAGTATTTATTTTAGAAAGAAAATATTTTATGAGAATTTATTTAATTAAATCTTGAGTTAAAGAAAAATTTTGTAATTTTAAGTATTTTTGGTTAATAATTATTCTCTTTTAATAAAACAAAATTTTTTGAAAGAAAATTATTTTATTTTTTCCAACTTAATAACTAAATATATTTGGAAATAATTGAGATTCCTAAATTTGATTTTGTTAAGATTTAATTTGAGAAAGATTATGTAAAGTTTTATATGATAAAGTTTTTAGATATTTAAGGCTTAGAAACTCAATTTTAGTGAGATTCGAAAACTGTACCAAATTTATTTCTATGGGACAGAAATTTAGAGAAAATGTACAGTTTATTGAAATAATGTTGTAAACCTTTAAGGGATTTAATAATTGAGCTTCTAAAAGCCTTAACCAACTCAATACGCGAGTAGTTCATGCATCATGAATCATTAAAGTGAAATGAAATAATATTGTCTGGGGACGGATTATAGAAACCGAGGATACATTAGAGGAGGCTTAATTACGAGCCTTGGGATGAGAGGGTGTGAAAGGGTGCTTCAGGGGACCTGGGGTAGCTCCCTAGTGTCGGGTACTTTCATAATAAAAACTTTCTCAATCTGACTAGTCTCTAAGTGTTTCCATACCAGTTGAGCTGTTCATATTATTATTATCCGGATTTATGGAACAGTGTAAACTCCTGGTTGGCCCAGTGCAAATTAAAATTTAAGGGCCCACATATATAGGTAAGTTATGATGAAGATATTGCATAACATTCATGCATTCATAATTGATTGTGTATGTGATTGTGATTGATATTATTATGTATTGGTTGTGAAAACCCTTTGTTGCTTATGTCTTATTCGGAAATATTATATTCTGTTTCTCACTCCTTTCTCCGTGTTTTTGTTTCATATATTCTAAATTGATGGTTCAGAGGGAAGGATCGAAGAATATCAGCAGTAACTATAGCACGTTCTAGAAAGGGAGCTCGGTATGAATACCGTGGTCCAATGAATAAATAATGTTAATAAGTAACTGCTTCTGGGCCATGGAGTTTCCTCTCTTTCTTATAATGTTTAATATTTATTTCCGTTGGATGAATGTAAAATTACTTTATAAAGTTTTAATAATATTTATGAGGTATTTCAGCAATAATGTATATAATTTATTCCGATAGTTTCTTTTTAACAATCATATCTTTAAAAAAAAATTACGAATTTTTCTAGAATTTATTAAGGTGTAACTGAGGGTGTTACAGCTACCGGGTAAAACGATCGTAGCACGAACTGCTATGAAATCAAAGTCCCCTTCAACATCAGTATCCACATCACTATAGTTAGGGATATTTTGCTCATCAGATCCATCCTCCTCACTACTCAAATATTCTTCATCATCATTAAAATCAGGGTCATCACCGTTTGATAAACTTGTGGTACTATCACCTTCCACAACAAACAAATCAAAGTTACAAACAAAAATGTTAGTACCAACTATTAAGTACAAATAAAATCTTTGTGTGTACTTACTTCCTATCAATGTAACACACTGTGACAGGGCTCCTTGTGTGTCTCGCAATGAACACCCAACTTAGTCAAAATCAACATATATCTCCAGTGTAACCATATCAGATTGTAACTTAAACATTCTCAACGCAACATCAATCGCCTCATCATCAGTTAATTGAAAAGCATCAAATTTATTTTTCCTTTTATCCACTACCAACCTACTAGTTAACTTGGTAATCACTACAGTATTTTCAAGTTCTAACTTAGCAACTATTTTTTCTTTCAGTTGGTCAATAGTAATACCTTGCCAGACACAACAACGTTTTTTAAATTTTCATGTAAAAGATCTATAAACGGAATTAACAATTTAGATAATATATCCTCCGAATCCATTCCTTTTTGATTGAAAGAAATACCTATGGTTCCAACGAATAAAGTAAATAGTACTAATACAAGCATAGAAAATCGCATACTATTGTCCGATTCGTGAGGATACAAAGAAACAGTTTTGATAGTACCTATTTTGGTACTATGAAAAAAGAGACGCGTTATATTTTTGACATTTCGATGAATTTTATGTAAATATGTCTTCTTGAGCAAAAAAGAAGTCATTTCATTATTTTTCATTCTTAATAAAACTAATAAATTTATTTTTCTTTTTTTTCCCTTTCCATTGATTTTTAGTGTCATTATAAAGAATCTTTGTCTTGTTTTCCATATTTTACTTTTATCAATTGATATATATATATATATATCAATTATCTTGCTATTTCTTTTTCTTTTTGGTTTCTTATACTAATATATATAATATATCTTATACTAATTATATATATATAATTTGAAAAATAAAAATCAATATTCTATAGAATAAAGAATAATATATTTAAAATATAAATAAAGAATATTCGTTTGATAAAAAATTGAAAATTCAATTATGGAATATTAATTTAACGATAATTACTCAATTATTTTGTAATAGATAATATTAATACTCTAAAAAAGAATATTCTTAACTTCCTGTCACTGTCAAATGTATACCCCTCAGGGCCTTCATATTTTCAGTCATTAATGTACAAAACCACAGGAGAAGACATTCTTGCAATCCTTAAATAAAACAACTTTCAAAGCATAATCATCATATTAATTTCCATTTAAAATTTAATCAAACAATAATAACATAAATATAATTGAACAAAAATTATTTCCATAATTCAAGGCTCATTAAGAATGAAATAATTCCTACTACAAATGCAAAAATTATTTTAAAAAAAACTCACCTAAACAACAAATAGCAAACAACAAATACCAAGTAGCAATCAACAAACAACAAGGAGAAGGAACAAAGGTGAAACTGGTTTCACTATCGTATATGAAATTGTTTCTGTGTAGGGGTATATAAAAGGGTGAATTCGTAGGGGGATGAGATGAATTACAATCAAATTTGTCCTTTAAAGGAATGAAAAGAGCATCTAACATGTGGAGAATTCGTTTCCCAACCAGGCAAATTTGACTGGTCAAAATTATCCCCCACCAGATGAATTCAGGGGTGCTGACACGTGGCTTGTTCCTGCAATTTCGTCCTTCCATGTGCTGAATTGCATAACTCGTCTAGTGGCCAGGCAAATTCAAAAGGTTGATATGACTAAAATGCACCCAGGCAGTCAATTAGTTTCTCATCAGGCCTACAATCATTTTTTTTAAAAAAAAGCCTAAATGGGTCAAAAACCCATGAAAACACACCACAACATTTATACTTGGATTTTCATTTTATAATTTAAAACCGATTGATCATGATCCCATTATATCATTTGTGCTCACACACTATTAGTATATTATTGGTATAGACTTTGGTATACCAATTGTGAACACCTCTTTCGGTCCGGCCCAAATTGTTATGACACCGGACAAGGCCTAAGTTAACACCGCACCTCAACTCCGCCCATGAATCTTCACCTCCACTTCGCCAACCGCCCTCATTTGCTCTCCGTCCTCATATACTTCACCAACGGCGTGGAAGTCCGCCTCTTCACACACCGTCCCATAAACGGAGTGGCACTCCGCCCTCTTCACACAACGTTCCACAGACGGTGTTAGCTAGCATCAACGCCGTCCAAACGTTCCCACCTCGAGTCCGCCCAACCGTCCTCAACTCAACCCAACGTCCTCACCTCAGGAGTACCTTAAACGGCCGATGTCGCGGATCTGACAACAAAAGACGAGCGAGTCCGGCCCAAGTAAGACGATCTCATGGGCACACCGGCTGGTAGTAGATCCGGACTAGGAAAGAGAACACCGGCCCTATGATTACTGAAAGATTCAGCCGGTGTGAAGACACAGGTAATGGTTCTTAAGGCCCCACATCGGATCAGTGGAGACTCCGTCCAATCAATGGCTTTGCTAACCGGTGTCACAAATTTGACAACGGAGGAGTGAGGTCGGAAGATTATGCGCAGTGACCTGGAATCGCACTCCCTGGAAAATGGCAGACAGGGAGGCGAAAGTGGGCAATTAAAAAATCCCACTGAAAACCCTGCTCCCCACCAATGGTAATGGCCAGAGCTGCACACCACTACACAGATGGGTGAGTGGGAGTTCTGGTTGTCCCAAAACCCTCGGCCCATGACTTGAAGGCCCTATAAATGCCCCAACCAAGGAAGCTCAGGGGGTTGGTCTGAAGATTCTCCCTCTACGCGAGAAAGCTCTGGAAATTCTCTCAAATCCCTCAAAGTTCTTAACTGATCTCCTCACTCGAAACCAGTGATTGGCCTTAGTCACCAGAAAGGATCCCTTAGCTCGAAAAGGGTCTTTGAGCTTTTCCTCACTAACACAAAGCCACTGCTCTCACACCGTCCGTACCTTGAACACACATCGTCATCTCAAAACCACCCCTGCCCCATTGCCTGCATCATTACCACGTCCATCTCCATCACTTCTCTACAGTGTTTTGCCTCAGATTAACTTCCCATAACACCGGCCGTGACCTCCAGATTCCCGGGTCGAGTCTAACTCCGGTCTATTGTCCCTGCCAGCGAACGAGTTCAAGATCAGTCTGACACCGTCACTGTGCTCAACCCTCCACATCAGTTCTTAGCTCGTCACACCGGTTCCACTCCTTCCCTTATTTCTTTTGCCTTCGGTTTCCTTTTTTTTATTTTTTCTATGAGTTTGCTGTTTTGTCGACTGTAATTGCCTGCATACCATTAGTTTACTTTATTAATATTTTTATCCTTTCCCATAACAAACGGACACAATAAAAAATGGCGATTTTGTAAGAAAATAGTGTCGTACAGGAGTACTCCTGTCTACACAACCCTCTTAAGATTCGTGCACGTGCGAAGAACTTCGCTTTGCATAAATTCCCCTCTTTAATGATATCCATCAACATCTTTCAAATCCCTCTCTAAAGTAGCAATATCCAGAACTACGTAACCCTGATTTCTTGATAATTCAAGAATACGTAGGAGCAGGACTTTAACTCCTGTCGGGCCCATCTTTCTTATTTCTTTTTTTGTTGTTGATTTATTGCTTTACTTTTTTATATTTCTTTCATAAATGCTCTCTTTTTGGTTACTTCCGTGAAAATCAATTCAGACGTGACGTCTTGTTGGTTTCCCCATAGTTTTTGCCCAAGCCTCGCCATAATTTCATAGGGAAGGGATACTTAGGACAAGACGTCCCACTTATCCCTTTCTTGTCCCTATCCTTTTATCCTAGGATGTTTAATTTAGACGTGACGTCTTATTAGCATTCTCTCACCCCCTTTGTCTCATATCAAAATCGAGCTTAGTTCGGACAAAGCGTCCCCATTAACCTCGCTTTGAAGTTTTATGTCTGTACAGTTCTTTACTCCATTCTATCATTTTCAGAATAAAAGGGAATAAATCATGTTTTATTTAAGGCTATTTACGTTGTGCTTTCAATCTTGGTACTGTCTTTGACAGGCGATGTAGGGTGCTAATACCTTCCCTACTCGTAACCGACTCCCGAACTTGGATTTCAATTTTTTGCCAGTGCCTTCCTTAAACTTAGTTTTTTTTCCAATGTTTTTCCTGTGGATAAAAACGTTGGTGGCGACTCCCTGTTTTATTCCATACAAAAACTCTCTCTCGTTCGCCGCGCCGTCGCGATCCAGGTTGCGACAGATGGCGACTCCGCTGGGGACACTCAAGAGAGTCAGACATTACGGGAAAACATTCTTACGGGACCAGGCTCAGGAAGAAACTCATGGCTGATATAGAGCAAGAAAATGAGAATTTAAAAGCTGAGCTCACCCAGGTCAAGGAACAGATGGCCGAGATGGCCAAGCTCCTAGAAAGGAGAGTCACAGAAGGGGGATCTTCTGCAGGGGTTGAAGACGCCCGGCAACAACCACCTACTTCTCATCACGGTCAAGATCCGGTTACAGGATCTGACCCCAGGACCACCGCGCCTCCTCTCGTTGTTCGCATAAGGAGGCCAAATCCTGCAAACACCCAACAACACACCTTTGTGGATGAGGAAGGAAATGTTATTCCCTTTCCTCCGTATGGTTTGCCACACGGATATTTTCCACCACTCCAGGAAGAACCTTGCCACCAAGACCAAGTTCCCATCACTGCCCAGCCTAACACTAATCAACCAAACAACCCGCTTACCCAAGCACAAGCCACCCAGGTGCCACCTACTCATACACAAGCCGCCCAAGCACAGCCTGCTCATACCATTCATATACCCCGAACCACTGCCAAACCAGATACCTTCATACCAAACCCTGACATGTTTCATTCCTACCAGCAATACGGGAAGGTTAGTCAACATACTGCTGCCGGTCCAAGTGCTGTGGCTACTACCCAGGAAGAGAGGTTGGAATTCTTGGAAAGGCGTTTAAGGGAGATGGAAGGAACAAGTAGATTTGGGACAGGCACTGCTGCTGAACTTTGTCTAATCCCTGATGTCGTCATACCTCCTAAATTCAAGACGCCTGATTTTGACAAATACAGAGGGTTGACATGCCCGAAGAATCATCTAACCATGTACTGCCGTAAGATGGCTTCGCATGCGTCAAATGACCCTCTGCTGATTCATTGTTTTCAGGACAGCCTGGTTGGGGCTCCCCTGACATGGTACAATCATCTAGAGCGCTCTCGTATACGCTGCTGGAAAGACCTAGCAGACTCGTTCATGCAACAATACAAATATAACCTAGACATGGCCCCGGATAGGGGACAATTGCAGAACATGACTAAGAAAGATAACGAGACGTTCAAGGAGTACGCCCAGAGGTGGCGCGAAGTGGCGGCGCAGGTTGACCCACCTCTATCTGAAAAGGAGGTGATCACTATGTTCATAGATACGCTTCAAACTCCTTTCTATGAGAAGATGATTGGAAGTGTCTCGTCCCATTTCTCTGATATTGTCACTATTGGAGAAAGAATAGAAAATGGACTTAGGACTGGCAGGATAGTCCGAAGTCCATCTGGGATGGGAGCTGCAAGGAGACCTACACTTGGCGAAAACAGGAGAAGAGAAGGGGAGATCAACTTGGTCTCTCACAACCAGAGAAGGAACCTAGCAGGGCCACCTACCCCAGTTAGCCTTTCACCAGTATATCCCGGCGTGTCGCACCCGTATGTGGCAGCCATTCCAAACCATAATCCACCACAATTCAGACCAACCATTGTACGGCCACCTGCGCCACCACAGATACCACACCAAGCACCACAAGCCAACCCACCGCCAAATATCCAAAGAAGGAACAATGACCGTGCTCCACCCCAGTTCGATCCCATCCCAATGTCCTATACCGAACTCTTGCCTCACCTCATTGAAAAAACTCTAGTAGTACCCTGTCCCTTGAGGCCACTACAGCCACCTTACCCTAGGGGGTATGACCCTAATGCCCGGTGCGATTATCATGCGGGTGCACCAGGCCATTCTACTGAAAATTGCCTGGCTTTGAAATATAAAGTAAGGGACCTGATTCAGGCAGATTGGATAAGCTTCCGAGAAGGAAGTCCAAATGTAACAACAAACCCTCTGCCTAATCATGAAGGGCCCGGGGTCAATGCTATCGGGGAAGATGTGGAGTATACGTCTAATGTTGAGGACATTCAGATGCCTCTAAAAGAAATTCACTCCCTTATGTTTGAGGTAGGGTTAGTAAAGGACAAATGGGATGAAGACTTCGATGATGCCCAATCGACAAAGCAGCAAGAGTTTCGAAAAACTCTCCAAAGGTTTATGGACAGTCACACTATACGAGTCTGCAAGCGCCATGGCGATGAGGTAAATATGATACAGGGACAGACTGGACTTCGGGCCCCAAAACCCCTGGTCATATTTTATAGTAAAAATGCGCCGCTAACGCAGACCCCTGCCAAAACTACTATTACGGCACGGCCACCTGCTCCATTCCCGTATGACAACTCCCACGCCGTGCCTTGGAAGTATAACACGGACATAGTTGTTTCCAACCCCGTAATAGTTGATCCGGCGCCTGCTTTGTTGGTTACCAACATCGCCGGTGTAGGCGGAATGACCCGAAGTGGGAGAGTGTATGCGCCTTCAGAGCCAAAGCAAGACAAGACTGCCGCGGAAGGCAAAACCGGGAAGGTTGGGATCGCTGGCGAAGCAAAGAAGGTTGTGCCAGAAGAAGAGACTGGGGAGTTCTTAAAATTTATCCGCCACAGCGATTACCAGGTATTGGATCAGTTGAACTATACCCCCGCCAAGATCTCCTTATTATCTCTGCTGACAAGTTCTGAATCACATCGGAACGCGCTGATGAAGGTGCTAAGTGAGGCGCACGTGAAACATGACTTGCCTGTTGATAAGTTCCAAGGTATTGTTGGACATATAGTGGCCAGTAACTATCTGACTTTCACGGATGACGAGGTGCCGGTGGAAGGGAAAAGACACAACAAAGCTCTCCACATCTCTGTGAAGTGTCAAGACCATATTATGGCAAAAGTGCTCGTCGATAATGGATCATCCTTGAATGTGATGCCCAAGTCTACATTAGCTAAACTACCCATAGATGGGGCATGCATGAGACCGAGCTCCATGATAGTAAGAGCTTTTGATGGGACCCGACGGGAGGTCATAGGTGAAGTTGAGCTACCCATACAAGTTGGACCCCATATCTTTCAAGTTCTCTTCCAAGTAATGGATATCATGCCCGCCTATAGTTGCTTGTTAGGGAGGCCATGGATCCATTCAGCAGGGGTAGTTCCTTCCACTTTACACCAGAAACTAAAGTTCATCGTTGATAACAGACTGGTAATCGTTTCTGGAGAGGAGGATCTTCTGGTCAATAAGCCAGTTACTACCCCCTATGTAGAGGCAGCCGAGGAAGCCCTCGAGACATCATTCCAGGCTTTGGAGATAGCCAACGCCACAAGTATGCCTTTCCCAAAGGTACTGCTAGCAGTAGCGAAGACCATGCTACGAGGAGGATATAAGCCGGGAAAAGGACTTGGAAGAGAACTGGAAGGAAGAATTCAACCTGTCTGTCTCCCTGAGAACAAAAATAGGTACGGCCTGGGATACCAACCTACCACTGAAGACCAAAAAGGGGTAGAAAAAGAGAGGAGAGGGAAGAGGATTACTCGCCATATCGGGCATGCACTCAACACTGCGAAAATCCCCATCTGTGACCTCTACCAGAGCTTCAGGAGCGCCGGAGTAATGTTTCCAGATCAAGTGGCCGTGATCCAAAGTGATCTTGATGAAGGCCCTGGATTTGTGTATGCTGGCTCACCTGGTCAGGAACTGAACAACTGGGAGGTCATAGAATTCCCCACGATTTGTACCATTTCATCAAAGTAATCATGTTTTCTGTTCGATCCTTTAGCTATGCTTCGGGATCTCATTTTGTAACAATAAAAACTTGTTCGTTTGTTTGAATAATAAATGCCGTCAGTTTCCAAATAGCTTGATCTGTTTAGTAACCTATTATTTAAACCTTTCTCTTGCTTGTTTTCCTTTTCATTTGCTATGATACACTGAAAATGCAGATCCGAAAGCGATTCATCTGAGAATAGTGAGAATTCGGTCTTATTTCACGATTTTGACTGTCTAACTGATTGTGCCAATGAGGAATATGATGAAGACTGCAATCCCTCGCCTGAGTTAACCCGGTTATTGGAACAAGAGGATAGGGAAATTCTGCCCTACTTAGAGATAGCCGAGGTTATCGATTTGGGAATTGGAGGAGTTAAAAAGGAAGTCAAAATTGGTACCTCGTTAAGTAAAGAACAGAGGCAGGAACTGATTGGGTTGTTGAGAGAGTTCAGCGATGTTTTCGCCTGGTCTTACCAAGATATGCCGGGACTGGACAATAGCATTGTCGAACATAGGTTACCATTAAAACCCGAATGTCTGCCGGTAAAGCAGAAGCTGCGACGTATGAAACCTGAGATGCTTTTGAAAATCAAGGAAGAAGTCAAGAAGCAATTTGATGCCGGGTTCTTAGCCGTGGCAAAATACCCACAGTGGGTGGCAAATATCGTCCCGGTCCCGAAAAAGGATGGCAAAGTACGAATGTGCGTGGACTATCGCGATTTGAACAGGGCTAGCCCCAAGGATGATTTTCCCCTGCCTCAGATTGATGTTCTGGTCGACAATACCGCGCAACATACGATCTTTTCATTCATGGACGGTTTCTCCGGATACAATCAAATTAAGATGGCGCCCGAGGATATGGAAAAAACCACATTTGTCACCTTGTGGGGAACCTTCTGTTATAAGGTGATGTCTTTTGGTCTAAAGAATGCCGGAGCAACTTACCAGAGGGCCATGGTAACCCTTTTCCATGACATGATGCACAAGGAGGTGGAGGTTTACGTCGATGATATTATTGCCAAGTCTAAAACAGATGAAGGGCATATGGAAGACCTAAGGAAACTCTTCGAAAGGCTGAGGAAATTCAAGCTTAGGCTAAACCCAGCCAAGTGCACCTTCGGCGCAAGATCCGGGAAATTGCTGGGATTCATAGTAAGCAAGAGAGGCATAGAGGTTGACCCTGACAAAGTTAAAGCCATTCTTGAAATGCCTCCTCCCCATACAGAAAAGGAAGTTAGAGGTTTCCTAGGGAGATTAAATTACATCGCTCGCTTCATCTCACAGTTGACGGCAACATGCGAGCCAATTTTCAAATTGCTCCGTAAAAACCAACCAGTTCAATGGAACGAGGATTGTCAAAAGGCTTTTGAAAAGATAAAGCAGTACTTGCAGAACCCGCCAGTTTTGATCCCACCTACCCCGGGAAGACCACTCATTTTATACCTTACAGTGTTAGATGAATCCATGGGTTGTGTGTTGGGGCAACATGATGAGACTGGGAAGAAAGAGCATGCCATTTATTATCTAAGCAAGAAGTTCACTGACTGCGAGATGAGGTATTCTGCTCTGGAAAGGACCTGTTGTGCGTTAGCATGGACAGCCCGACATTTGAGACAATACATGATAAACCACACTACTTGGCTAGTTTCCAAAATGGACCCTGTCAAATATATCTTTGAAAAACCTGCCTTAACCGGAAGGATTGCTCGATGGCAGGTCCTGCTAACCGAGTACGATATAGTCTATGTCACTCAGAAGGCTATAAAAGGAAGTGTTCTGGCTGACTACCTAGCTCATCAACCCATAAGAGATTATCAGCCCATGCAGTTAGACTTCCCGGACGAAGATATCATGGCCCTGATTGATGAAGAAGGAGCCCAAAAGGATAAATGGACCCTAAGGTTTGATGGTGCTTCTAACGCATTAGGACACGGAATCGGAGCAATCCTCATTTCACCTGACAGAGAACTTATCCCCGTTTGTGCTCGATTATGTTTTGATTGTACCAATAACATCGCTGAGTACGAGGCGTGTTCTCTGGGAATCCAAGCAGCGTTGGATGCCAAAGTGAAGAAATTGGAAGTATACGGGGATTCTGCCCTGGTTATTCACCAACTAAAAGGAGAGTGGGAGACTAGAGACAGCAAATTAATTCCCTATCAAACTCGCATCAAGGAGTTGATTAAGGAATTTGATGATGTTTCTTTTCACCATGTTCCCCGAGAGGACAACCAAATGGCTGATGCTTTGGCTACCCTAGCATCTATGTTCAAGGTGAGCAATGATTACGACATGCCTCTCATTGAAATAATGCGGCACCACAAACCCGCATATTGCCAGATGATTGAAAGGGAGTCAGATGGGAAGCCTTGGTATTACGATATCAAGAGGTATGTCCGAAATCAAGAATATCCCGAAGGTGCTACAGAGAATGATAAGAGAACCCTGCGACGGCTTGCCATGGGTTTCTTCTTAAACGGTGATGTGCTTTATAAGAGAAACTATGACTCTGTCCTTCTTCATTGCATCGACACCGACGAGGCAAGTAAAATCATGAGGGATGTCCACGAGGGATGTTTTGGAGCTCACACCAACGGGCACGCCATGTCGAGAAAGATCTTGAGGGCTGGTTACTACTGGATGACCATGGAGTCAGACTGTTTTGCCTATGTTCGTAAGTGTCACAAATGTCAGATATACGCGGACCATATTCACGCTTCCCCGTCTTCCCTAAATGTCTTGTCAGCTCCCTGGCCCTTTTCAATGTGGGGTATGGACGTCATTGGACCCATCGAGCCAAAAGCCTCTAACGGTCATCGTTTCATTTTAGTCGCTATTGACTATTTCACAAAATGGGTAGAAGCTGCTTCGTACGCCAATGTGACAAGGAGTGTTGTAGTTAAATTTGTCAAGCGTGAACTGATATGCCGGTACGGTCTGCCGAGTCAGATCATCACTGATAATGGCATGAATTTGAATAACAAAATGATGAAAGAACTTTGTGAAGACTTCAAAATCCACCATCATAATTCCTCCCCGTATCGCCCTAAAATGAATGGGGCAGTTGAGGCAGCCAATAAAAACATCAAGAAGATCGTACAGAAAATGGTTGTGACCTACAGAGATTGGAGCGAAATGCTCCCCTTTGCTTTACATGGGTATCGTACCTCGGTCCGAACTTCAACTGGGGCGACTCCATTCTCCCTGGTTTATGGTATGGAAGCGGTCCTGCCTTTCGAAGTAGAGATCCCTTCTCTTCGAGTGATAATGGAGGCGGAATTAAAGGAAGCTGAGTGGACCCAAACTCGACATGACCCGTTAAATCTGATTGATGGGAAGAGATTGGCGGCCCTTTGTCATGGTCAGCTGTATCAAAAGCGTATGAAACGAGCGTTTGAAAAGAAGGTACGACCTCGACAATTCCGAGAAGGAGACCTAGTCCTCAAGAAAATCTTGCCAATCCAAAAGGACATCCGAGGGAAATGGACACCTAATTACGAAGGACCATACGTCGTGAAGAAGGCTTTCTCTGGAGGAGCTCTAATCCTTACCAACATGGATGGAGAGGATCTACCAATGCCTGTGAACGCCGACGCGGTGAAGAAATATTTTGCCTAAAAAAAAAAAAAAAAAAAAAAAAGGGGGGGTGCTCGCTAGGCTGAAAACCCATGGGGCAGCCTAGGCAAAAATTAGAGCTGCTTGATGAGTCGAAAACCCGGAAGGGCGACTCAGGTAGAATAAAAAGCCACAAGTTCAGGCATAAGGACGAGAACTCTTCAGAGAAGGAAAACAGGTCAGGCAAGCGTATCTTTGTCAAAAGTCATTTCCCAGAAGTAAAATCAGAGGACAGTCTCGAAGTCGTGAGGAAAGATCCGGATTCTTATCACTCGCGGGGAGTCGCTGGAGGGTTCAAAAGGCCTTCTTTCTCTCCCACCTTTTAATTGTTTATACATATGTTTTTGTTACCTTTACCTTCATTACTAATGTACATACTTATATTCAATAATAAAATAAGCTTTCCCTTTCCTTCCCCTGAGTCTACGGCTGAATCTTATAAACGAACAAGTTTTTTTGAAATGAAAAGTAATGAAATGAAAAGTCGTGGTGAAACGAAATGTATCCTGGCGTCAAACCTGGCCCGTGAGAAAGCATAACCAATTCTGTTAATTATGTTCCTGGAAGATAGAATTAGTCTCTATCTCATCCATGAGTTATCCTGAAAGCCTATCTTTCGGGAGAGGTCGCTCGAAATGTCGATTCTTTTGATTACTCTTGCTTCTAACCATCTGTTTTGAAGGGTGACGGAACTACGTCACACAGAAACGAAGAACCTGACACCAAAGATTTAGACCAGAAGTTTTCCCCAAGAGAAACCAGTAGATTGGCATCCCCAGTGAAATCACAATCGCCAAAGCTGGCACTTCCCAAGTTCTCATCCCCCAGCGGAACCATAATCACCAAAAACTACACTTCCCCAAGTCCTTCCCCAGTAGGACTGCACTTCCCGGTCAACCCAAACTGGGGCATCTCCCTGAGTTCGTTCTTTCATTCAAAGGGACAGTTCCCCAAGATTTCATCCAATCATGTCAGACTGGAGCATTTTCCCAGGTTTATTTTTCATTCAAGGGGCAGTCCCCTAACAACCTTCAGTCATATCAAACTGGGGGATCCCCCCAGATTCCCTTTCAAAGGTTGGTTCCCTAACAGCATGCAGTCATACCAAACTGGGGGCATCTTCCCAGATCTCATTCTCTTTCCTTAGAAGGACAGTTCCCCGATAACCCCCAGATTACTCTATCCCAGCTCACCTAATACTTTCCCAGTGGTACCTTGAAGGTCACTAGGAAGAGTTATCCTTCCCCAGTGGAACTATACTTCCTAAACAATTCCAACAGGAGCATCCCCCAGGCAGCTTCCCAAAAACTCGCAGTCGGGACAACCGAGGGGCAATCCCCCACCTTTACCTTTTGCAAACCAAGGGCCACACCCCATATTTATTTTCCTGTCATTCAAGGGGCAATCCCCCACCTTTACCTTTTGCAAACCAAGGGCCACACCCCATATTTATTTTCCTGTCAGTCAAGGGGCAATCCCCCACCTTCACCTTTCTGCAAACCAAGGGCCACACCCCATATTTATTTTCCTGTCAGTCAAGGGGCAATCCCCCACCTTTACCTTTTGCAAACCAAGGGCCACACCCCACATTTATTTTCCTGTCAGTCAAGGGGCAATCCCCCACCTTTACCTTTTGCAAACCAAGGGCCACACCCCATATTTATTTTCCTGTCAGTCAAGGGGCAATCCCCCACCTTTACCTTTTGCAAACCAAGGGCCACACCCCACATTTATTTTCCTGTCAGTCAAGGGGCAATCCCCCACCTTTACCTTTTGCAAACCAAGGGCCACACCCCATATTTATTTTCCTGTCAGTCAAGGGGCAATCCCCCACCTTTACCTTTTGCAAACCAAGGGCCACACCCCACATTTATTTTCCTGTCAGTCAAGGGGCGATTCCCCACCTTTATCATTTTGCAAACCAAGGGCCACACCCCACACTTATTTTTCTGTCAGTCAAGGGGCAATCCCCCACCTTTACCTTTTGCAAACCAAAGGCCACACCCCACATTTATTTTCCTGTCAGTCAAGGGGCAATCCCCCACCTTTACCTTTTGCAAACCAAGGGCCACACCCCACATTTATTTTCCTGTCAGTCAAGGGGCGATTCCCCACCTTTATCATTTTGCAAACCAAGGGCCACACCCCACACTTATTTTTCTGTCAGTCAAGGGGCAATCCCCCACCTTTACCTTTTGCAAACCAAGGGCCACACCCCACATTTATTTTCCTGTCAGTCAAGGGGCGATTCCCCACCTTTATCATTTTGCAAACCAAGGGCCACACCCCACACTTATTCTTCTGTCAGTCGAGGGGTAATTCCCCACCTTTACCTTTTGCAGACCAAGGGCCACACCCCACATTTATTGTCCTGCCAGTCAAGGGGCGATCCCCACCTTTACCTTTCTACAAACCAAGGGCCACACCCCATAGTTATTGTTCCTGTCAGCTAAGGGGCAATCCCCCACCTTTACCTTTCTGCAAACCAAGGGCCGCACCCCACTTTCATTTTCCTGTCAGCCAAAGGACAACCACAGCTTTCCACTCTTCCATAAATCAAGGGCCACACCCCGTATTTTATCTTCAGTCAAGGGGCAGTTCCCCACTCTTACCTTCCTATCACCCATTGTAAAAAAAAAAAAAAAAAAAAAAAGGTGTTGATCCGATATATGTAGAGGAAGTCCACTATTCCAAGACAAGTGACGATCCAAAGGACGGTGTCATGACCCTCAAGGTCGAATGAAGTAGGCCCTGTCAAGTTGCTGGGATGATGTCCCAATGGTTACACCGTCTACCACTTCGGGGCATAACGAACGGTGTCGTGAGACCTACCTCGGATAGAATTGGGTTAAGGGGTTGCTAAGACCGATGTCAGGCCAATTACACCAGAGGTTCGAAGGTTAATCGAAGTTGTGGACGAGGTGGCCATGATACGCTAATCCGAGGTTCTATGCTGCCCAAAGGACATTGTCCATGGTGAAGTCCTAATTTTAAGTTGATGATTAAACGATATTACTTCAAATCGTTACCTCATACCGGTCACAAGGAAGAGATACTTAGAAAATTTGAAAGAAAAGAAAAGACAAGCTGATGGATGAAAATTGCATTGCATTAATAGAGGGCACCGAGGCCATTACAAAAATTAAAACTCCGGAGCCCATCCCGGAACAAGGCTAAGGAAAAAAGAAAAAATCAAGAGTTGGGTGCTGGAGAGTCCGGTCTAGCAGAGGCTGTCCTCTCAGATTCCTCCGACACCGTCCTCAGTTCCATGCTTTGGCCTTCGGGGAGGGGCATCAGTTCGTAAGGAATATCCTCAGGTTCCGAAGCCTGACCCCGGTCCATAGCATATAGGTGGCCACCATGAAATTCATAGTAGACACCTATACCGTTCAGGTTAAGTTGAACAGCGGAATTCCGGTGTACAACCTGGCGAACGGCAGAACTGAAGGCAACATCGGCCAGTACCAAAAATTCAGCCATCTGCTCCTCGGCTTCCATCCGCTCCTTCGCTTGCTCTTCCTGCACATCGGCAAGCTTCCCAGATAGTTCCTTATTTTTCTTGTCCACCTCGGCCTTTGCAGCCTTGGCTTCATCCAGTTCGGTCCGGAGAGCTTTGAGAGCGTCCTCTGAAGCTTTAGCCTTAGCCTCAGCAGCATCCGCCCTCTTGGCAGCCGATGTGTAAGCAGCAGTGAGTTCGGATAAGTCCTCCTTGCTCTTGGTCAGCTCCTGCTCCTTCTCGGTCAAAGCAGTCTGAGCCTCGACTCTCAAGGCCTCAGCTTTCTTCATCCGGTCTAGGCATTCCTTAGCCTCGATACCGGAGTAGTAAGAGCGGCCTAAAGAGCTGAGGACCCCGGCTGCTTCAACCAAATTAAAAATAGCAGCTTCAGCAGCAGTCTGAGCTTCAGAAGCAGGGAGATCGGCCTTGAGCTTGAAGGGGATGTGGACCCGAGCCGGTGTCCCTCCAACGTACTCTAGAAAGTCCGAGAGGCGGGAGTTGACGACGATGTCGTCGGGTTGAGACCGGGCTGGAGAAACATTTACAGGACCGGCCTCTTCCTCCGTTGGCACCTCTACTTCGGCCACAACCTTTCGAGCCTTCTGCTTTTTCGGCTTGGAGGTTGAGCCGATGTTGGACTTCCTTTTAGCTGGGCCCCTTTCAGCCGGTCCCAGAGTCATTGCCTCAATATTTTCTGCCGGTATGCTCACCACCTTGGCCGGCGTGCGGCGAGGAGTCACCCTATTCTCCTGTGCAGCAGCAGCAGCGTTTCGGGCTTCGGCAGCCTCCCTCAGTTTTCTGAGGATGTCTATCCGAGCCATTTCGCCTGGAAGGAAAAAAAAGAAACGATGTTAATACCGGTGTGAATATATAATGGAAAAGGGTAAAGTTAAATAATATCTACCAAGGTAAGCATCCCGGCCCGATTCCGTCCCCAAAAGCCTCTTGCAGGAAAATTTGGCAATGGCTGAATAACCCTTCAGGGCGTCCAGGACCTTCTTGGACTCAGTAGACAAAGTACTCTCGCTGACGATGTAGGCATTGCTTGTCAGGAGAAAGTGTTCATGAGTCCAACCGGTGTAAAACCTTCTGGAAAAATCAGAATTCTCCCAGAACACCGGCCTGCCAGCATTGACCTCGACCTTGACATAGGAGTGTTTGAAACTGACCCCGTCCGTCTTGGCCGATTCGGTGTAACTTTCGAAGTTAACCACCTTTGAGTCGCAGCGGAGGTTGATGAAGCCTAGACCCCCTCCAGAGTTACCCCGGCGCATTACCCTGTAATAAGTGAAGAAAAGGGCCACTGTGGGGACGAAGTGGAAGTACTCCCCAAGCACCTCCAGGGACCTTACCAACCCCCAGCCATTGGGATGAAGTTGGCTAGGAGCGCAGTCAAGAAACCGGAGTACCCCCATCTGAAACTCCGTCAATGGGAAGTGGACGCCGATCTTAGAAAAGACCATCTCGTACATAAAGAGGTTCCTTGACCCCGGTTGATGGCAGATCCTGTCTGAGGTCTGGGGGCAGAATACAGTGAAGTCGTTTTCATGCTCAACACCGGCATGAACAACGACATCTTCGATGGTGACATCGGCAGCATCTTCAGCATACCGAGAGACAATTGTCTTTGGGTCTTCATGAACCCAGAAGTAGGGATCCCTGGCCTTCTCAGCTAGCCAGTTGATCCGGTGTGCCAGAACATTAGTCTCAATAGGGTCAGTCATCACAGCAACACCGGTGGATGAATTTTCAGAAGTCATTCGGACGGTATGGCGAAGAAAAGGAATACAACTGTAAAAGGCCACATCGTCAGTAAGATATAAATCGGCACTGCTTCCCCCTTCACTAGCAGTGCCAAAGTTAAACGAGGAGCCTGACGATGTGTCAAACCCCTCTGTTTCCCACAAAGGCAATTCGGAGAAACGGTGCCCTGATGAGACGAACCGATGTGAAGCTCCCGAAGTTGCCCCACTTTGGTGACTCGGACCTCGGCTCGAAACTCCACCCGGCTGACGCCGGGATGTAATTGAAGGAGGACCGGACAGGACCTCAATGGAGTCATTACTCGAACCGGTGTCCCCCATGACCTATCTACGAAATTAAAGTGAAGTTTGGGATGGCTACCTGCTGAGGCGATGCGTGCAGTTCTTTTAGTGCGAGCCAGGTCGTAACACCGGAGGAAAAGCTTTAACGTCGGAGGAGAACTTTGAACACCGGAAGGGTTGAACGTCGGAGAGACAGCACTTCAATATCAAGAAAGGAGTGAAAATGATGGATCCCCGAAGTTGCTTTTATAGAGGGAGGAGCGGAGATCCAGAACCTTCCGCATTCCGGCCCATGGCCCATTAAAAAAGGGGGCCGACTTTTGGCATTCCGGCCCAATGGCGCGAATTTTAAATTTTGAAAGAGCCAGTTAGCTGGTGACACATGGAATGCCCAATCACCCAGTGACGTGGACCACATTTGAGACACGTCAGCTGTTTAAAATGCCACATCATTAAGCCCCACACCGGATTTTGGTCTTGCTTAACCCCTACATCGGTGTTCATATCTTTACTCCCCTTTCACCTCGGAAATTTACATTTCTCTTGTGAAAGAGAGTAAAGAGGGGCATCTGTGAACACCTCTTTCGGTCCGGCCCAAATTGTTATGACACCGGACAAGGCCTAAGTTAACACCGCACCTCAACTCCGCCCATGAATCTTCACCTCCACTCCGCCAACCGCCCTCATTTGCTCTCCGTCCTCATATACTTCACCAACGGCGTGGAAGTCCGCCTCTTCACACACCGTCCCATAAACGGAGTGGCACTCCGCCCTCTTCACACAACGTTCCACAGACGGTGTTAGCTAGCATCAACGCCGTCCAAACATTCCCACCTCGAGTCCGCCCAACCGTCCTCAACTCAACCCAACGTCCTCACCTCAGGAGTACCTTAAACGGCCGATGTCGCGGATCTGACAACAAAAGACGAGCGAGTCCGGCCCAAGTAAGACGATCTCATGGGCACACCGGCTGGTAGTAGATCCGGACTAGGAAAGAGAACACCGGCCCTATGATTACTGAAAGATTCGGCCGGTGTGAAGACACAGGTAATGGTTCTTAAGGCCCCACATCGGATCAGTGGAGACTCCGTCCAATCAATGGCTTTGCTAACCGGTGTCACAAATTTGACAACGGAGGAGTGAGGTCGGAAGATTATGCGCAGTGACCTGGAATCGCACTCCCTGGAAAATGGCAGACAGGGAGGCGAAAGTGGGCAATTAAAAAATCCCACTGAAAACCCTGCTCCCCACCAATGGTAATGGCCAGAGCTGCACACCACTACACAGATGGATGAGTGGGAGTTCTGGTTGTCCCAAAACCCTCGGCCCATGACTTGAAGGCCCTATAAATGCCCCAACCAAGGAAGCTCAGGGGGTTGGTCTGAAGATTCTCCCTCTACGCGAGAAAGCTCTGGAAATTCTCTCAAATCCCTCAAAGTTCTTAACTGATCTCCTCACTCGAAACCAGTGATTGGCCTTAGTCACCAGAAAGGATCCCTTAGCTCGAAAAGGGTCTTTGAGCTTTTCCTCACTAACACAAAGCCACTGCTCTCACACCGTCCGTACCTTGAACACACATCGTCATCTCAAAACCACCCCTGCCCCATTGCCTGCATCATTACCACGTCCATCTCCATCACTGCTCTACAGTGTTTTGCCTCAGATTAACTTCCCATAACACCGGCCGTGACCTCCAGATTCCCGGGTCGAGTCTAACTCCGGTCTATTGTCCCTGCCAGCGAACGAGTTCAAGATCAGTCTGACACCGTCACTGTGCTCAACCCTCCACATCGGTTCTTAGCTCGTCACACCGGTTCCACTCCTTCCCTTATTTCTTTTGCCTTCGGTTTCCTTTTTTTTATTTTTTCTATGAGTTTGCTGTTTTGTCGACTGTAATTGCCTGCATACCATTAGTTTACTTTATTAATATTTTTATCCTTTCCCATAACAAACAGACACAATAAAAAATGGCGATTTTGTAAGAAAATAGTGTCGTACAGGAGTACTCCTGTCTACACAACCCTCTTAAGATTCGTGCACGTGCGAAGAACTTCGCTTTGCATAAATTCCCCTCTTTAATGATATCCATCAACATCTTTCAAATCCCTCTCTAAAGTAGCAATATCCAGAACTACGTAACCCTGATTTCTTGATAATTCAAGAATACGTAGGAGCAGGACTTTAACTCCTGTCGGGCCCATCTTTCTTATTTCTTTTTTTGTTGTTGATTTATTGCTTTACTTTTTTATATTTCTTTCATAAATGCTCTCTTTTTGGTTACTTCCGTGAAAATCAATTCAGACGTGACGTCTTGTTGGTTTCCCCATAGTTTTTACCCAAGCCTCGCCATAATTTCATAGGGAAGGGATACTTAGGACAAGACGTCCCACTTATCCCTTTCTTGTCCCTATCCTTTTATCCTAGGATGTTTAATTTAGACGTGACGTCTTATTAGCATTCTCTCACCCCCTTTGTCTCATATCAAAATCGAGCTTAGTTCGGACAAAGCGTCCCCATTAACCTCGCTTTGAAGTTTTATGTCTGTACAGTTCTTTACTCCATTCTATCATTTTCAGAATAAAAGGGAATAAATCATGTTTTATTTAAGGCTATTTACGTTGTGCTTTCAATCTTGGTACTGTCTTTGACAGGCGATGTAGGGTGCTAATACCTTCCCTACTCGTAACCGACTCCCGAACTTGGATTTCAATTTTTTGCCAGTGCCTTCCTTAAACTTAGTTTTTTTTCTAATGTTTTTCCTGTGGATAAAAACGTTGGTGGCGACTCCCTGTTTTATTCCATACAAAAACTCTCTCTCGTTCGCCGCGCCGTCGCGATCCAGGTTGCGACACCAATCTCATGCAATTTTAAAATATTTGTGTATGTGTTATTATGTTTACGGGGGATTTGTGAGAATTAAGGTAATTATATAGTTGTTATTTGTAATTATAAGAGAAATATGTACAATATGTTTAAATTTTAGTTCTAATTTTAATAGTTAAAGAGAGTTTCAAGTAACTAAAGTTAAAGATGAGTTAGAGTGAAGTAAATTAATTAAAAAGGTATTGGGATCAAGCTTTCCCATTCAAGTTAATTCATCAAGCTTTTATTTCAATTATTTATGTGATTAAACCATGTTAATGTAGCAAAGGTTCATTAACTCTAATCCTTTAGAAGCTAAACTCTAAGTCCTCACATCAAAACTCAATTCCTTAATATTTTGATGATAGGACTTGTATTAGGAACAAGCCTTAACATCTACTTTTCAAAACTCTACTCCTAGGAGAAGAGATTAATAGGCATTACAACTAACAAAACTCGTTTAAAACCCTAGACACATACATTAGCATTCTTCCATTTGAAAATGCATTAAGTTAAGAAAGACGAATGCTAACAATAGAATTAAAACATAAATAACCGTTAATATCACAAAGATTTCAAAACATTAAATGGGGTTTGCTCAATCCTAATAAAAGGGAACTAGCCACACATAGTAAACATGAAAAACATCAAATACATTGAATTAAAGAAATGGAAGAGTAGGAATTACAAACAGAAGACTAAAGATCCTTCAACTAAAACCCTAGCAGTCCCTTGGTCTTCATTCCAAATTGTATCATGATAAAGAAAACCCCAAACTGAACCTAAAACCCCTAAGTGAAAAACATAAATCTCGAGGCTTGTACTTGTGAGGTGCACCCAACAAATAAATGCTCGCAAGTACAAGATGCTCTTTTCAGTTCTCCTCCTTGCAAGCTCTCATCCTTTATTTCTGGACCATTTTACCTACAAAGTCACACCAAGGCAAATGATATAAATGATAAGATATGATGTTTGCAATTAACAAAATTAAGGACTAAAAACGTATGAAAATGGGTGAAATGAGATATAGATCCAGGATAAATTCAAGGGAAAATAACCTAAAATAATCCACTAACTATTATACCCGCGATAAAGGGAGGGCTCGTCACATACACAAACGGGATACCATGTTATAGCCAAGACTACGTTGTCTATACAGACAGATATCTTAACAACCATGTCACCAATAAAACCTGTAAAAGTACTTGTTAATTATATCATTGTCATCGTATATCAACCCCCAATATAAATACCCTTCTCAAAAATAATAAAGCAATACATTTATTATATTATTATTCCCCGATTCATGATACCGTATTTGCTTGCTCTGTGTTCGTTACTGACTTAAGCATTGGAGATGCCCTACCAGACACACCTCATTCGATCTTGTTTTGGCATTTGTGCATATAATAGAATATCCAAAAGTATATCGTTCAACTTGTCACCATCAAATACCATCTCATACAAAGTAGCATACCGGTCAGATGAGATTTGATAAAATCATTCATGTGCTTTCAATAATAATTCAAGCATATTGTTAAATAAGTTCTTGAATATGTTCCTTGCTATTCAATTTGGTTCTTGTGTTTTTTTATAGAAATGGAATATAGATTAAATAGGAGTGATCTTTGGAATTCAATTTAGTTCTTTGCTTCTATGTTTGGAGTTCAATTAGGGAAGCGTTCTATCATGATAATTGACTTTGGGGTATTACTCTCTCTATTTCCTATTATAAACTCATACTACTTACAAAGACACACAGTGTTGGGAGAATAATTACTATATTGATATTATAAAAGATAATTTTATCTTTTTAAATTTCTCCTCATTTAAAGTCAAACTCCATTATTATTTATTAATTGTACAAATGTAGTAACATTAAATGTTTAGGGTAAAACAAGAAAAAATGTAATAAATGCTCCTTATTTTTTTTGTAAAGGCTTATAAAATAAAACACCACTCATTTTTGTTTTATGGACTTATAATATAAAATAGAGGGAGTAACTCACAATGAGAGACATACAAATATAATGTATCTTACGGTTTAATTTATCGGTATGTGAACTAGGAGTACCACTAAAATGGATCAAGGCGCCTAACTTCGGTTCCTGTCAACCTCGAGGGTGTTGTGTAGGAAGTTTTAATTTCTTCTCATAGACCACAAGCTTAACGTCATCTAAGGTAATCTCGTGATGATGTTCTTTGCCCAACCAACCTCGACCCCAAAGATATCAATATTAGCCTACTTTGGCAGAGAATTCGAGAACTAAAGGGATTTTAGAGGATATCTGCAGGTCCTTCAACTCAATACATATCTTTGTCCTTCAGCTTAATCCTTTTTCTATTTGGGTTCTTCAATTCATCCTCAACAATAATCTTACTCCTTATGAGCTTGTCCCTTAGCACGAAATCATATTATGGCAATTAAACATTGCCTCCATAACCTATTTTACCACTAAGCACGATATTGGCATCAATGATGCAACCATTATTACATGGCCTCACTCAACCTCTAAACAACTCGTTATACCTCACGATATGTAACCGCGCCAGTACCTGATGCCCTATACACATCACCGACTTCCCAACCGATGGGTCATTAACACATTGGCCAACCCACTCACATAATTGTTCTAAATCCTTCCACTCGGAGGATAAACCATTTAGCTTGCTTTTTACACCAAGGTTGATGTCCATAGACATTCTTAAAAGATACCATGGCCCACACCCATTGCCCATACCACCATATGACAAAAAAATGGATCCAGGGAAACACTTGGATTCCTTTACCAATGAGTTTATGTTTATCGGTGCAAGTGACAATCCCCCTTGTAGGATGTTTTTATAAACTCTTAAAGTAAAAGCTTTAGCATGGTTGAAGTCTCTACCCCCATCTAAATCAACTTTTGAGACGATCTGCTTAATGCCTTCTCAAGACACTTCGTCATTTCTAGATATACACCTAAATCCAATTATACCTTGTCACAGGTAAAATAGAAGAAGGACGAACAACTTAAAGACTTTTTGTTATGTTTCTGTAAAGATTTAGGACTAGCCTCGAATCTCACAAACACCATCCAGCTCTACATCACTATAGAGGTAACATACCTTCATTAACCTTTCACGCTATTGCTAGCAAGAAAATCACTGATTGACAATGATAATTTCAAGACTAGAGCATTTAAATACATCAATGAGAAGCTACACCCTGAGGCACTAAACCTGCCTAACACAGCCTATGAGTGAGAGACCCAAAGATGAAAAACCAATGAAGGATCTAGGTTTTAGGTCAATAGGGAGAAAGGAAAAGGTATTTTTTGTATAGATTACACCTCGTTAAATGTTGGCCAATATCAAATCTTTAGGAAGATTGGACTTGCAGGTTTTGTTGATGTTGATAAGCCTTTCCCTTTGAAGCCCACACACAACAAACATCTTTTTTTTGCAAATACCACCAGGGGTATGAGTATTCCATACGATGATGTCGTTAACTAAAGAATGTAATTGAAAAATCAATAATAGATGACAAGTTGTGAAAGTATAAAAACAAGAGACAGTATGATGACCACAACAACTTATCCGAAATAATCTAATAATATACCCTTTAGATGATGAGAGACAAAAATCCAAAAAGAAAGGTATCGTCATCCTAGAATCAAGGAACCTAGAAAAGGATGAAGAGGTAGAAAAAAGCAAAAAATCAGGTTACCCATGAAGTGGTCGATATTAGGCTTGACAAAAACAGTCGTATCCATTGGTATACCAACATCGGTACTCACACATTTACTTAGGTGGGTACGAGTATTATACTAACCACGTCGTAGGTACCCGCATACGTGTAAACATTTATTTTTATTGAATATTTTTTAATAATAAGATAAAATTTATTTAATATTAATTAATGATAACATTTTTTATGTATTAAGTTGTAATTTTTATATAGTGATCCGGGGTAGAAACCGGACTCCAAGACCATGGCCGGGGTGGTACTAAAGTGGTGTCACGTCATAGAAATCATAAGTACTAGCTTCGATTGCCTCAACCGGTGTCTAGAACTAGAACAACTACGAGCCTATGATCAAGGCCCTGATTATTTTTTGACAGCCAGACATGGGTCAGAATCGGTATGGGCAACATGTCCCTACAAATATTATTGCTACAGTAAGTTAGAAGAAGGGTCAAATCATTTCTCCTACTCAGTAACTCCTATAAATACTATTCATTTATTACTGTAAAAGGATCTAGACTAATTAGAGAGTTACCCTTCGTAATACTGATATTTCCTGTAATACCCGTACTGACTTAGGCATCGGAGAATCTTTTGCAGGTACACCTCCAGTGTGTCTCATTGACTTCATTACGGACTTGACATCAAACTCACCCTAAACGTGAAGAACTTAGGCCCCACACAGGACCTAGGTGTAAAATACCGTACTCCACTGAAACAGTGTAAATTGAGAGCTTGTGAGGTAACTCCGAACACCGGTCAAGACGGTTAACTCTTGACCCCGGTTCTTGGAAAGAACATATAGAATACTAATTTATATTATTTTCTTTTTTATTATGTGTATTTTAAATATTAATAAATACTCGTTGGTACTTACTACAACTACCCATGGGTACGGGTACCCACAAAGTTTAACAAGTATGGGTATACATAGTATACTATTTAATGGTTCAGAGTCAGACTTAGAAGATGGGGTTGAATAAGTCTTAGACTCTTTTTGTGGAAATATGAACCTTTAATGCATAGGTAATCAGACTTATAACAATAGACTTGAAAATAGTAAAGCAAGGAGAAGAGATAACACCAAGAATTTATACTGATTCATTTCCAACACAGAAGCTACATCCAGTCCCTTCTAACTTGAAGGATTTCCACTATTGTAAAATCTCCTTTATAATAACAACACCAGACTAGTGCCACAAGTATTCTTGACTTCAGCCACTCTTGGCTTAAACCTAAGTGTTCTTTCAACAAGTCACTTCTAGCTCAATAACCAAAGTATTCTTTCAAAAGCCTCTTCGGTCCACAATTGTTTCCCACTAAAATTGAAGTTAATAACTCACCAGACTTTTACATAATAACTGATTTTAATAAAATAGTGTAAGGTTTTTTACAGAACCTAGTGTATAAAGGATATACAATGAAGAATGAAGACACTAAGTTAAGAAAGAGAAAAGACTAAGATCTGTTAGAAGCAGAACAATAAAGAAGATCTTTGTCTTTGAAAAACTAAGAAGAGATTAGAGAGAGTTTGATCACAAAACTGAGTATACTTGATAGGCTTCTCTTCTATGTATTTGAACTGGTCTGAACCGGGGTCTAGGATCCGGTGTGGGACCAACCACAAGATTTCAGGTGTTCTAGGGCTCGCACACCGGTACAGTGGGTATCCGATGTGGTAGTCCGGCCTCTCAGTGGGAGAAACCGGTCTTGTTGTCCTGGAGATCCTTCACACCAGCGATTCGCGTTGAGAGAGGGCGAAAGGTGGTGCCATCTACGAAGATTCTCCGACGCTCAAGTCAGAAGAGTGTATGAACTCAGTAAGTGCTTCAAGCAATACAATAGTAAAGAGAGAGTTAGGACAACGTCACCTTGCATGTGTTTTAGGTCATGCTATTTACAGTTGAACGTAGGAAACGAATCGTTGGATGTAAGTGGGCCCATTAGCTCTGATAGTGTGTATAGTGTGTCAATCAAGGTGCCTCAGTATTCAGAATATGTTAGGAGGATAGGTCAATTATCAGAGTACGATCCTGTAACAAGGATGGAGGATAATCACCTTTCCGTATATTTCGCTGACACATGTACTTACTCTCTAAGATAATTGACATTGACATATTCCGCTATGCAGGGTATCTTCATTGATAAGTTATGGGGAACTCTTATCTCACAGTGATTCTGAGGCAAACGGTTATATAGTCGTGCTGTGAGAACGAGTGAAGTATCCGTTGTAGAGAGAATGAATTAGAACGTCTGATGAGATAAGAGCGGACGGAGGGATACCGGATATCTGGTGTGGCACTGCCTGAACTGTGACACCGGTTTCCTACTTATGAAGTCATTCTGACATCATAACTTTGGTGATCGGTATCCAGACCGGATCATTTGTCCCCTAGCTTGTGTGAGGGACTGTTAAGTTGCTCATATGAGCTATACAGCCTTTGAGAGGTCTGGATGCCGGTGGGACGTCCTGGAAATTCTTTCTGAAAATTCTTTAATATCCGTTCTGCCGACTGAGTTACCGTTCTTCTCGTGCTAGATACCACAGATTCAGACAGCGTGTTATAATGAGGGAAATCCCAAGAGTTTTTGGGAATCAAAACCCTTGGTACTCGAAGAGTGGTTGGGGCGCATTAAATGCGTCTGAAATGATTGGACATTAAATGCATCTTTTTACACACGAGCCATTACTTCGCAGGGATGTAACTGTCGGTTGGGCTTATTGGGCCTGAATTTCAACTGATGAAGGCCCATTTTGTAAAAACATTTACTAAAACGTTACCATTTTCGTGCTTTAACGTTACTAAATGACGGAGTCGTTTGAATCCGAAAGGTTACGTTTTAATGTAAACGTCGTGACTTCCAACAGAGCACTATGCTTCTTCGTTACCTATAAAAGGGACACTTAACGAGTTTTGGAATTCATCCTTGTCTTCAAGCTTAATGAACCTCTGCTCAAATTTCTGGAGATTTCTTTGCTGCCTTCAACCTTCACAAAGTTCCTCTCTCTTTTAGGTAACCTCCCTTTCCTTTACTTCCCTACAATTTTATTCATTCTACTTCCACCATGCGCCCTAGAACAGGCAACGCTGGTACCTCAAACAAGGGGAGTTTTGGCTCTCGCGCCCCCTCTAGCCACCGTGGTGGGAGGATTCCAGTGAATCTTCCTGTGGCTGGGCTTCGTCGCTCAGAGAGAGTTGAAACTTCTTCCTTACGAGCGTCTTCTACTCAACGCCGCTCTGAGGTTCCCCTTGACTCGAGGGCTACCAACAGCTCTGATGAAGGGTCAAGTAATGAAGGTTATCTCTCTGACGATGTTGCTTTCTACCACAGCACATATGCTTTCCATCGTGCATCAAAGACCATGGAGATTCTGGGGTCTGGAAAAACGTTGATTCTTCGCACTACTAAAGGGTGTGTCAACGTCATGGCACACCGACTGAATTAGGAAAAACTCAACAGGGAGAGGCCGTACTGCTGGGTTGAGGAGGAATTTTTGGAGATCCCCTCACATCATGCGAGTGAAAAAGAACGCCCCGTCACTCTCCGCTGCAAGATTTACTCAGATAAGAAGTATAGAGGATGCTATATTGCTCTTGTACCCCATCCATTTAAAAGGGTTTGCCACATCATCCCAGACGAGAGGTCGGTCTACATGTACGACTTCATGTTTCAAAAGTTGGGGGTCCGCTTCCCCATGACAGAATTTCAGATGGCCGTCCTGCACTTCCTCGACTGCGCTCCAACTCAACTACACCCCAACGGTTGGGGCCTGGTCCGCGCTCTCGAAATTCTGGGAGAGCACTTCAACTTCACTGCCACTGTGGCCAAATTATTCTATTACTGCCAGGTGGTCCGCCGTGCTAACAAGAAGGGCGGCCTTGGGTTCATAACACTCCGTTGTGACCCAAGGAGAGTAAGCTTCAAGTCCTACACTGAATCTGCTAAGGTGGATGGACGCTCTTTCAAACATTATTATACGCGTGTCACAACCTGCATCGCGACGGCGCGGCGAGAGAGAGAAACCTCGTGTGAAACAGGGAGTCGCCACCAACGTTTTTATCCATAGGAAAAACATTGGGAAAAAACTGAGTTCAGTGAAAGCACTGGTTTAAAAATGAGATTCAAGTTCGGGAGTCGGTTACGAGTAGGGAAGGTATTAGCACCCTACATCGCCTGTCAAAAACAGTACCAAGATCGAAAACGCAATATAAATAGCCTTAATTAAAACATAGTTTCTTCCTTTTTTTTGTATTTTTATTTGAAAACGACGGAATGAAGTAGAGAACTATACAAACATAGAATATCAAAGTGAGGTTAATGAGACGTTTCATCTGAATTAAACTCGACTTCGATATGAGACAGGGAGGGGAAGAGAATGCTAATAAGACGTTACGCCTAAATTAGACATCCTCTGTAACATCCCAGATTTTTAATTAATTATAAATGTCAGATTAAGGTTATGGATTGATGGAATTAATGGTTAATTAAGGATTAATTGCCAATTATGCAAATTATTGAATGATAATAATAATAATATTAATAATACAAGAATGAACCATGTGCCTTGGTAGCTGGTGGGCTCGGTTCTCTCTCCCTTTCTCTCTCTTTATGCATGCTGGTGGTAGGTGGTGCCTTAGGAGTTTCGGTTCTCCCTTGTCCACGTTGGATGTGGGTAATCATTGCTGAGAGAATGACATTAAATGCTGATAGGATTGCATTAATGAGGATGGGATGACTGATGGGAGTGTGTGTGAGTGTGAAGATAATTCTTCAGCTACACGCTTTCTCATCATCCTCTCTATTTTGCTGGTGCATGTTCTTAAGGGTGAGAGAAATGCTCTCCCTTCTCTCTAAAAACTCTCTGGAGACTCTTCTTCTCCTTCATCTCCTTTGTCTCCTTCATCTTCTTCTTCCTCCACTCAACGCTGTGTTGAGCCCGAGTAGAGCTGCATGGTGATGGTGAACAGCGTGGTTGTGTGTAACCATGTGGGGCAGCATGGTGCTGTGTTTTGGAGGTTGGTTCCTTCTCTTCTTCCTCTTGTTGATAGGGCTGTTTGTGGCTCGGTTGGGAGCCTGCAACTGCGTGTGGGTGCCTCGGTTGTGGAAGATGACCCATTATTTTTGAGGCGCTGTTGTCCTTCTGCTGTATGCCTTTCTTGGTCGGCTTTTCATTACCTTTGCCTTCCTATCTCTTCTTTATTTAATTGGACCCGGTTCTTCTTGGTCATTGGACCTGGCTCTCATATCTTCATATATGGGAGTGGCTTTTGATTATTGATCTAGGTATTTTCTAAATATTTGGCCCGACTCTTCATGATTATTTTAGGAAAAATTTCCCCTGTCCCGGGTTTAACTCTATTGAAATTTTGGGTGACACATCCTCGAATAAAAAAAGGGACAGGGATAGGAAAGAGATAAGCAGGACGTCTCATCCTAAGTTTCCCTTCCCTATGAATTGTGGCGAGGCTTGAACAAAAACTAGGGGGAAATCAACAAGACGTCACGTCTAAATTGTTTTTCACGGAAGCGACAAAAAAGGAACATTTATGAAAGAAACACGAACGTGAGGAAATAAATCAGTAAAAGGAAATAAGAAAGATGGGCCCGACAGGAGTTAAAGTCCTGCTCCTACGTATTCTTGAATTATCAAGAAATCAGGGTTACGTAGTTCTGAGTGTTTTTTTTTTCTTTTAGGAAAAGATTGGGAAAATGTTGGTGGGTATCATTTAGGTGAGGAACCCATACAAGACGAAGTTCTTCGCACGTGTACGGATCCTATGGAGGTTGTGTAGACGGAAGTATTTTCCGTACGACACTGACTAAAAATGATTTGTTTCTTTTTTTGATTTTATTTAGATTTGAAAGAAGACATAGGAAATATTTATTTCCCTTTATTATATTTTTACTACGAAGCAAAGGAGGGAAGGTAGCAGAAGCTACAAGAGAGAAAGAGAAACAGTGAGTTCGGAAAAGAGAGGGAAAAAACGAGCGAAAACTGAGTGGGAGAAGAGAAAATCGAGTGAGAAAAAGGGAAAAACCGAGTAAAAAATGGAAAAACCGAGTGAAAATGGAAAAAATCGAGTTAAAAATGGGAAAATCGAGTGAAAATGGAAAAAACCGAGTGAGAAATAAAAGTACCGAGTGAAAATTGAAATTACCGAGTGAGAAATAAAAGTACCGAGTGAAAAGAGGAATACCGAGTGATGGAATAAGAAACTGCAGAGTGGGTCAGCAACTGACTGAAGGTGGAAGGGACCGACCGAGTGAGAAAGGCAGTGGGGGGTTGAGGAGTTTGAAGGTGCTTGGAGGGAAAGGAGACGGTGTGGTATGAAGAGAGATGAGGAGGGATGGTGAGATTTGAAGGACGGTTGATGTGGGAGCTGTACTGTATAGGTGAGGAGAAGGAGGTGTGGGGGCTGTTGAAGAGGGCTGTGAAGAATGAGGACGGTGTTATGGGTTAAAGAGGGAGCTGAAGGGTGTTTCGTTACTGTGAGGGGCTGGACGGTGTGAGGGAGAGAGAGAATGAAGGTGAACTTAGGCAGAGTTTTCTCTTAATGAATGCCTTAGGCCCCCTTCAAAGCTTCAACCCTTGTCTATTTATAGGCTTTTTCAAGTGGAAGGCCAACTCAGGCTTCCACTCCGAGTGGAAGGCCAACTCAGGCTTCCACTCAGGCCTGGTAGTGGGGGACAGCGGCTGGTGGGAATTTTTAATTCCTCCACTTTCGCCCCCTGTCTGCCAGCCACCTCTAGGATTCCTGGATCCACTTGGGTGGTGGAATCCAAGTCAGCACGGGCGAACAGGGGGAGCCTAGTGGAAACTGGTGGAAATCTGAGAGAGGATGGTGGAAATCCGAGAGAGGATAGTGGAAATCCGAGAGAATGGTGGAAATCCGAGAGAGGATGGTGGAAATCTGAGAGAGGATGAGTGGGATTAGCCTCTCAGTCAGCATTCATCCTCAATGGGAGTGAATTCTGAGAGGAATAACTATTCTCCAATAGAATTCCGAGAGGAATGACTATCAGTCTTGTCCGAGTGAGAGTCAATCTATAACAGACCGAGTGGGAATCCTTTCACAAAAGACCGAGTAGGAATCCTTTAGTAGCCGACTGAGTAGGAATCTTTTAATAGCTGCCGAGTGTGAATCAATCTGAGAGGACTCAACCACTCGGAAGAATCTCGCTCGGCAATGCTTCTACACTCGGATTCGTCACTTGTGCTTGGATACAGGACCCTGGGTGTACAATTAGGTCTCAGTAAGTTTTATTCAAGGTCAGCTTCGCTCAATATTCAACTCAGAGCCGGCCTTCCTTTCAATCAGAAGTTGCAACAGCTCTAATAATCCTTAAGGGCATTCATTCGGAGTCGGCCATATTTCCACTCGGATGGTTTCACTTGTTTCTTGGACAAGTCTTGGTCAGATTCAGGGCTCAGGAGCAATTTATTTGTGTATCAACCGGATTGGAGGTAAGCTACAACCCATTCGGATTTCACAATGGGGAGTCATTCAGTGAAGAGCATTCATTCAGAAATCCGACTGGTTTCACATGGAATTGCGTTTTAAATCAGAAATGGTTTCACACGGCAATCAACAGTTCTTATGCACTTTCCAATCAGGATGGTTTCTCTGAAATCAGAACCCTTTTTTAGTCAGAATCTGACCGCTTGGAGTCGGTCTCTTCACTTTAGTCAAGAGAGATTAATTAAATAATCGTCCCTCGGATGTGTTTATTCAAGAGTCGGCCTTGTATTCACTCAGACTCATCCCTCATACTTCAATCAACGTTTGACCCTCGGATGTGTTTACTCGGGTGTTGGGGTTGTTTTTACTCAGAAATATGGGACTTGAGAGAGTCTGCCCAGATATTCATTCTCAGCCTTTCTGCGCTCGGAATTGGTTTGAAGAGTGATGGCTCGGGATTGATTTGAAGGGATTGACTCGGAATTGGTTTGAAGGGTGATGACTCGGCATTGGTTTGAAGAGTGGTGGCTCAGGATTGATTGGAAGGGATTGACTCGAAATTGGTTTGAAGGGATTGACTCGGAATTGGTTTGAAGGGTGATGACTCAGCATTGGTTTAAAGAGTGATGGCTCGGGATTGATTTGAAGGGATTGATGTTTGTCCTCAAATTTTCAATAAAAGCTTAAATAAAAATTTTATAAAATTCATAAAAATTAGTTTAATTTGTTAGAAAATTAGGATTTAAATTCAATAAATGAGTGTTGTTGGAAATAATCTGCCCTTGATCAATTTTCTCTAGTTTTGTAGTGAAAAAGTTAAGAAATCAAGAGAAAATTACACTGGAGGATCTGACGCGTAGCCTCACACCACGCATAGCATCAAGTGCTATTTTTGATGCTGACGCTACGCATCACAGCCACGCGTAGCGTCAGTGCTGCGCAGTCTCCACTCCCACTTTGGCCAACCACCCCACTTGGACCCAATAATGGGCACCCCACTCAGCACAAGGGCCACCCCACTCATCACAAATGGCCAAATTACAGTGGAAACACGTCCAAGTGGCCAAGCATGATTGATTTTAATTATTTGAAGTGGCCATTATCAGCTGCTTAATGGAAGCTGAGTCAGGGGTCTGACGCGTAGCGTCACAGGGACGCGTAGCGTCAGCACCCTTGCTCAGCCCTATAAATAGGGCCATCCAACACCATTCAACACATCCCATTCCATACACTTCTCTTCTCTTCTCTCTTGTGCTCGACTTTGAGTACTTCTTTTGTGAGTTGTAGTTCTAGAATAGTTTTCTAGATACTTGAGTGTGTTTCGGTGTATTGTGATCGTTGTATCGTGAAGTTTCCATCGTCTTCTTCATAATGTCAAACTCTGTAAGTGTTGTCTTTACTTTTACCATGTGTAACTAATTTGTTTATGTTGGAATTGGTGAACTAATCTATTGAGTATAATGTTGTGAATTCGACCTCTGCATGTTTATGATTCAAGTCCATGTTAGTATTTCAACCTTTTATTAATATGAACGTCAAACGGGAGAATGATTTTCATGTGTATCGAAACTAGTTTTATTAGTATAAATGTCAAACGGGAGAATGATTATTTATGCCGTATTGAAACTTGTTTTGACGAAAGTAAAAAGTTGGAATACCCTTGGTATCTCAATTCTATAGGGGTTGTTAACCATTGTTGCCATAAGGCCAGGTCTTAATGCAAGTTTTTACTGAGAAAGCTCACGAGGGATCGGACTTTACGGTGGATTCTTAGAATTTATATCACGAGGGATCGGTTATAATGATTTTAAGCTGCAATGACATGAAACTTGATGATTAAATATGCATGTCTTGAGTTCCTCATTGTTATTCTAGATTAGGGATCCAATTTCCAACATAATTTGTTTATCTGTGTTAATCTCAAGTATCTTACCTATTCTAGGTTACAACTCAACTTTTTAGATAGATTTTATTTTCTTTTTATCTCATGAATCACTCAACCATGCTATCTTGTAAATATTGTATAAACTGTATATAAATCATTCTTTTGTTTATAATTTCCTTCACATTTACCATAGTAAGTAGAAAATTACTGTTGTTATTGGACTTTCAATCCCAGTGGAACGATATCTAAATTTCGAAAACTACAAACAATTGGTGCGCTTGCCAATTGACAAAACCCGGTTACAACTCCGGGCCGATCAAGTTTTCTGGCGCCGTCGCCGGGGATTGAATTGTTTCAGTAAAACAGTAAAATTTTAATTACCGTGGTAAATATTTTTTTTACCTTAGATAATTTTTTTTTATTTCTTATCATTATCACACTAACTTTATTTGTCTAGTTTGTGTATGCAAACTCGATCTACCGCAGGTAAAATTTATTTTGATCCTGAGATAGAAAGGTTTGTAAAGAAAATCAAGTCTTTGAAATCTAAAACACAAACTAATTCTTCTTCTACTTTGAAAATTTTTGAAAATTCAAATATGGCTGCTGAAAGGAGAACATTGGGACAGTTTGCTGCTATAAATGGTCCACCCCGAGTTTCGGGAATGTTTCAAGGACCAGTTTTACTAGTGGAAATTAAACCTGCCACTTTAAATATTATTCAAAACAACCAATTTGCTGGTTTAAATCATGAAGAACCATATGAACATTTAACTGTTTTTTATGAACTATGTAGCACAATTGGTTTTGAACCCAATCAAGAAGAGTCTGTTTACATGAGACTCTTTCCTTTTTCATTGATTGGGAAAGCAAAAGAATGGTTTAAATCTTGTCCACCGGGTAGTTTTGCAAACTGGTCCGATGTTGAAAGAAAATTTTTGGAAAGATTTTATTCTCCTTCGAAATATTTTGAAGCAATGATAGCCATACACTCTTTTTCCCAAAATAATGATGAATCATTAGGAGAGACATGGGAACGATTCAAGGCACTCTTGAGAAAATGCCCAAACCACAACCTGAATGATGCCGAGAAGGTAAGAATTGTTTACCATGGTTTATTGCCTCAGTTCAAGATGATGTTAGATGCTTGTGCAGGTGGTTCTTTAATGAACAAGACTGTGGAAGAAGCCATAGAAATATTGGAATCAATGGCTATTAGTGACCGACAAGCAAAGCATGAAAGAGGTAATATGCAAAGGAAGCCAGGAATGCTCGAATTGGGAGTAAATGATGCAGTGTTGGCTCAGCAAAAATTACTGACCCAACAAATTGAAGTTATGAGCAAGCAATTGGAAAAACTTCAAATTGCTCAAGTAGCATCACCACCCCCTGCTCAACTTAAAGCATGTACGCACTGCATGGGAGAACAACCATGTGGTTACTGTGGAAACGAGCAAGAGCAAGCAAATTTCATGAACCATCAAAGAGCACCCTTAGGTAATTTTCCTTTTAATCATGGAAATTCTTTTCCTAACAATTACCTGCAGGGTTGGCAAAATCAGAATATTGGCTAGAGACAGGATACTGGACCTTCCAACAGACCTCCTAACAATCAATTCAAGCAACAACAAACTGATAATGCAAGGTTGACAAGAATAGAGGAAGCTATTCAACAGTTATTGCAGTTTGTGGAGACAAATGAAGCTGTCCGAAAAGCATCAGATATACAAATGGGTCAGCTTGCAAAAGAGATAGCCGAATTAAAAAGTTCTGGGTTTTCTGCAAACACTCAAAACCCAAGGGAACAATGTAATGCTGTTTCTATTGATGTTGTAAAAATTGATTGTAAAGAAAAGAGTGAGAAAAAGAAAGAAGAAGAAAAAGAAAGTGAAAAAAAAGAAAAAAATGAAAAAAATGAAAAAGAAAAAAATGTGCAAAGAGATACAGAGCAAGAAACAAACTGTATAACCCCGAAAAAATGTAAAGATCCGGGGAGTTTCACCATTCCTGTAACAATTGGAAATATCAACATCAGGAATGCGTTATTAGATTTAGGGGCTAACATTAACTTGATACCCCTAGATTTAATAAAACGCATTGGTGAATATGAGCTAAAAGAAGCAAAGACAGAATTACAGTTTGCGGATCGCTCTGTCAAAAAGCCTTATGGGATTGTGGAAGATGTGTTAGTAAAGGTTGACAAGTACCACTTCAAAGTTGACTTTGTGGTACTGGATATGAAGGAGGATACTGAGATCCCCCTGATCCTAGGAAGACCTTTCATGAAGACTGCAAAAATCAAAGTAGATGTTGATCAAAGTATGGTTGCAGTCAAAGTTTATGGAGAAGAAGTAAGCTTCAGTGCTCATGAACACCTCAGGATAAGTAATGAGGAAAAAGTTTACCCCTCAACCAAACCAGGTATATCTCTTCCCAATCAATTAAATTGTTTTGAATTAACCGATGCTTTGAATGATGAAAAACAGGTAATTAGGCATCGGAAAAGAAGAAGAAGGAAGAAAAAGACAGGTGATTCCTCAAAGAATATTAGGAAACCACCTGATTAATCAGAGGTAATGTCTGGCTGGAGACATTAAACCTAGCGCTCAATGGGAGGCAACCCATTCTTTTCTTTTTGTCTTTATGGTTGTTTTACATAAAAAAAAAACACATATTTCAAAAATAATTAGATAGAATTTTATTTTGAAAAGAAAAGGAGTTTAAGATTGAAAAGAAAAGGTTTTTGAAAATCAAAATTTTGGAAAATCAAAAACAGAAGCCCACGCGTAGCGCCCCATTGACGCGTAGCGTGGACTCTGCATTTTGGGTATCACGCGTAGCGTCCCATACACGCGTAGCGTCAGAGCCCACGTTCAGTTTTTAAAACTGAACCAGAGAGGCCCATCTTAGGTTTTAAAACCTAAAATTCCCTCTCTGCTTCACTTTAGTTCTCTTTCAGAAACCCTAAAGTCTAGAAACTCCCTTTTTCTCTCTTCCCAAGCTTCTCAATCCCATTGCTCAAGGAATCACAAGTAAGTATTCTAATCCCTTCTCTTTAGTTTTGTTTTTGATTTTTAAAAATAAATGTGGTTAGGATTAGGATTAGAAGACCATTGGGATAGATTGCTGTTAGGAGTTAGGGATTGAATGGATGTAGTGTAGGTTGAAAAGGGGTTGTTGCTGTGCAACCCCTGTTTTTTCTTTTTTCTGCGCATCCCACGCGTAGCGTCCCACTGACGCGTAGCGTGAGGATGAACTGTAAGCCCACGCGTAGCGTCCCACTGACGCGTAGCGTGGGAAGAACAGGCTGATGCGTAGCGTCACATCACGCGTAGCGTCAGCCTCTGTTTTTAAATCTTGCTGTTTGTTTGTTGTTTGCTGTTTTCTTTTGAAATTAATAAATTTTCTTAGTTTATATTTATACTTTCTTGCAACTTTGTATGAATTTTGAATAAATGGTATTTTGTTTTGTATATTATTTGAATATATGTATGTTAATTTCTTTAAATATTAAAAATTCAAAAATATGTCGTTGAATTGCATTTTTATTTGTGAAAAATTTTAGAAAACCCAAAAATATTTTACAAATAATTGTTTGCTTGTGTGTAATTTATTTAGTGTGTGTTTAATTTTAAATTTTTTACTTTTTGCAGATGGCACCTAAGAAATCCATTCCCACAGCCGGTCCCTCTAAAAGACAGAGGAAGTCCACAGACACTGACACCGCTTCTGAGGATCCTGATTCTCAGAGACAGGAGGTATTGGGACCGAGGGATCCTACTAGATTTCATACTGATGCGAAGTGGGCGAGATTTCATCAGATCAAGGGCCAGAGACTGATCTGGGAGAGGGTCCTTGATCTGAGTACAGGAGACTATCCTGAGCTGCAGGATAGAGTACAACAGAGGAGATGGGGACCTCTATTCTCCCTACCTACTGAGGGGGACCCCATCTTAGTGATGGAGTTTTACGCGAATGCTTACAGGACCCGCCAGGACGCACCGAATCTTGGGCAGCAGCGGACGAGTTGGGTTAGAGGCCGGCATATCTCTTATGACCGGGACACCATCAGTACCCTACTGGGTAACCCTTGGGAGCCTACTCCCGAGGATGACACTTGTTTCTGGAAGGAAAACAGAAACAAGATTCTTGCTGAGGGAGAGTTAGGATACTCCCTCGAGGAGGTTGCTCATTTTCTGAGCAAGGATGGAATCTTTTTCAAACCTGAGTAGGGTTGGAAGGAGTCCATCTAACCTCCTCAAGACCCAGCTTACCCCCATAGCCCAGGCGTGGTCCCACCTCATGCTCCATAATATCACTCCTGTCACCCATCTGTCTTCCCTTCCAGTGGAGCGTTGTTGCCTCCTTTATTCTATCCTCCAGGGCCACACCATTGATATCGCCGAGCTTATCTCCGAGCAGATTCACTTTTATGCCCTTGGGTATAAAGTGAATCGCCCCATACCCTTTCCTCTCATCATATCTGCCTTACTGAGGAGGCAGGGAGTCATTGTACCTTCACCAGAGTTTACTAGTTCTTCAGGGAGAGTCCCTAAAGTTCTAGTAAACAGGGATTATTTTGTGCAGCAGTGCGAGCTTCCACCACTAGAGCAGGAGGCTCAGCCCCGACCTCGGAGGAGGAGACCACCAGTGCAGCCTCCATCTGCTGATGCTGTTACACAGGGCTTTGCCCGAATGTCACTTGAGCATCAGCATATGATGCAGATGATGGCTGCCACTCACAGAGCTTATATTCATCTTCACGATGAATTTTATCAGTACAGGTTACAGGGAGGGGGAGCACCTTATGTTACTCCAGCCGAATTTTCAGCACATGTAGCTTGGCCCGGAGATTTACCCACCTACCCTGAGACTGGTGGATCTTCTAGTGCACATCATGACTCTGATGGTGATGATGAGGAGGAGGAGGAGGAGGATGATGATGATCAGATGGAGGATTGAGGATGCCATCTTCATTTATTTTGAGTACATTTGTTTCTAGTTATATATTTGGATTTACATTTACATTTATATTTACATTTTATATTATGGCATTTTATCATTGTGTGGTGTGTTTATTTGTTTTTGCTCATTTTTTCGAAAAATAATTCTTCTAAATAATAATAAATGAATCAAATTTTCGTTAGTAAGTTAGTTTATACACTTAGAGTTTTTACACAATAAAACCAATTTTGTAAAATCAATTTTTGATTCTTTATAACTTAGGAATTTTGATAAATTTAATTACAATAAGTTTATTAACCATCAAGCAAATTTCAATAACCCGGTGAGTTGAGAGATTTCTTTTAAAAACACTTGAGGGTTTAATCAGCATATTTTCAATTCGAATTGATTTTGCTTTAATCTCTGATGTGTGTTGTTGTACAGAGAATTCGGGAAAATGATCAAGGCATATTTATTGGTGAAACAAAACCTTGGGCCAAACAGCTTACCTTGGTAAAAAAGTCTTTTATCATTTGCAAGCCCATTTGAGCCTAAAATAAAATTCTTTGGTACCCTTAAAGCCTAAATTTGTTTTTACCATTCCTTATACTTGATTGATTAAAAGAGCAGTTGAAATAAATGAAAAATATTTTGAGTGTTCTCACAAAAATGGGGAGTGAAAATAAGCAACTTGATTCTTTTCAAAAAGAAAATATGGAAAAGAAAAGTCAAAAATAGTGAAAAGAATCAAGTTGGGGGTATTTATTTTTCATCAATAAAAATAAATGAGAGTTTGGATCAAGAGAAAGCCTAAGGATTGTAAAATGCTCTTTTATGATTTCAGGTTTTTGAATTCCAAGAAAAACCATTGATTCTTGTAAACCAAGCCTCATTACAACCTGTAAAAAGACCTCGTGATTTCCGAATTAACTCTGTATAAATAACCATTGATTAGATGACAAACAAAGTTAAATTCGTTTGATTTTATGATTGATTGAGTGAAACAGGTTACCAATTGCATAGAGATAAACACTTGTGAGGTAAGCCTGAAATTCTGCTTGATTGTTAATAGAATATTGTAAATAATTTTATCATTAAACCTTTGTTATATTTGATATCAGTTTTTGATTATTACAAAATAGTTGAAATTGTGTAATTATTTTTTGTGATAAATTTTCGGACTAACTTAAAAATTTGATTTCAAATTTTTATTTTCTTATTTTTCTCTCTTGCTCGAGGACGAGCAATGTCTCAAGTTGGGGGTATTCGTTAGTCCTCAAATTTTCAATAAAAGCTTAAATAAAAATTTTATAAAATTCATAAAAATTAGTTTAATTTGTTAGAAAATTAGGATTTAAATTCAATAAATGAGTGTTGTTGGAAATAATCTGCCCTTGATCAATTTTCTCTAGTTTTGTAGTGAAAAAGTTAAGAAATCAAGAGAAAATTACACTGGAGGATCTGACGCGTAGCCTCACACCACGCGTAGCATCAAGTGCTATTTTTGATGCTGACGCTACGCATCACAGCCACGCGTAGCGTCAGTGCTGCGCAGTCTCCACTCCCACTTTGGCCAACCACCCCACTTGGACCCAATAATGGGCACCCCACTCAGCACAAGGGCCACCTCACTCATCACAAATGGCCAAATTACAGTGGAAACACGTCCAAGTGGCCAAGCATGATTGATTTTAATTATTTGAAGTGGCCATTATCAGCTGCTTAATGGAAGCTGAGTCAGGGGTCTGACGCGTAGCGTCACAGGGACGCGTAGCGTCAGCACCCTTGCTCAGCCCTATAAATAGGGCCATCCAACACCATTCAACACATCCCATTCCATACACTTCTCTTCTCTTCTCTCTTGTGCTCGACTTTGAGTACTTCTTTTGTGAGTTGTAGTTCTAGAATAGTTTTCTAGATACTTGAGTGTGTTTCGGTGTATTGTGATCGTTGTATCGTGAAGTTTCCATCGTCTTCTTCATAATGTCAAACTCTGTAAGTGTTGTCTTTACTTTTACCATGTGTAACTAATTTGTTTATGTTGGAATTGGTGAACTAATCTATTGAGTATAATGTTGTGAATTCGACCTCTGCATGTTTATGATTCAAGTCCATGTTAGTATTTCAACCTTTTATTAATATGAACGTCAAACGGGAGAATGATTTTCATGTGTATCGAAACTAGTTTTATTAGTATAAATGTCAAACGGGAGAATGATTATTTATGCCGTATTGAAACTTGTTTTGACGAAAGTAAAAAGTTGGAATACCCTTGGTATCTCAATTCTATAGGGGTTGTTAACCATTGTTGCCATAAGGCCAGGTCTTAATGCAAGTTTTTACTGAGAAAGCTCACGAGGGATCGGACTTTACGGTGGATTCTTAGAATTTATATCACGAGGGATCGGTTATAATGATTTTAAGCTGCAATGACATGAAACTTGATGATTAAATATGCATGTCTTGAGTTCCTCATTGTTATTCTAGATTAGGGATCCGATTTCCAACATAATTTGTTTATCTGTGTTAATCTCAAGTATCTTACCTATTCTAGGTTACAACTCAACTTTTTAGATAGATTTTATTTTCTTTTTATCTCATGAATCACTCAACCATGCTATCTTGTGAATATTGTATAAACTGTATATAAATCATTCTTTTGTTTATAATTTCCTTCACATTTACCATAGTAAGTAGAAAATTACTGTTGTTATTGGACTTTCAATCCCAGTGGAACGATATCTAAATTTCGAAAACTACAAACGATTGGTGCGCTTGCCAATTGACAAAACCCGGTTACAACTCCGGGCCGATCAATTGACTCAGAATTGGTTTAAAGGGTGATGACTCAGCATTGGTTTGAAGGGTGCTGACTCGACATTGGCTGAAAAGGACTCCTTGTTGACTGAAAAATATCACTTGGAATTGATTGAGAAAGTTGCTCAGAATTTGGTGAAAATGGTGGCTCGGTAATGGTTAAAAGGATAGCTCAGAATCAGTGGCTCGGAAATAGTGTGAAATGTGATTCAATCGGGCTTTTTAATTGATTTAGTCAGAAATGTCTGAAAGTCCCTTTTGATTGATTGATTGATTTCACTCGGAAGCTCATGATTTGATTTACTCGGAAAAATCTTGGTCGGATATATAGCTCAGACTCATTCATCAAGCTTAGTCTTTACTCAGAGTTGTTTCAATTGTGCATCATCTCACCCGGATGTGCTCACACATCAATTCACTCGGATACATTTGCTCGGGAATCCTCTTCACAATGGTTTCACTCGGAAGCTGATTGAAGCTTTACTCAGAACTGATTGAACAGTGTTTCACTCAGAAACCAATTAAAAGGTGACTCAGAAATGATTGAATTAGTGTTTCACTCGGAGCTGACTGAGTCTGGTGAATCAGAACTGACTGCATATGGCGAGTCAGAACTGACTGAGAATGGTGAGTCGGAACTGACTGACTGAATCAGTGTTTTACTCGGAATTCTCTCGATCAGAAGTATTTGGTTCAGATCTTATTTCTGTTTGAAGCATTCACTCAGAATCACTTCAATCGGAGGTGTGCTACTCGGATCTTGTCTCTGCTTGGAATGTTCACTCAGAATGTCTTCAAAAGTGACACTCAAAACTTCATTGCTTGAAGGTTTTACTCGGAACTGACCTTGGGAGTCGGATTTTCCTTTACTCAGAATCTAGAACTCGGGTTCCATAATCCACCTGGTACAATCACTCGGAAGTGGTTTTTACACTTCAATCAGAAGGGTCTCAATCAATAATTGGCTCTCAGATGTGCTCACTCGGGAGTTTTCACTCGGAGACATCCTTTTCACTTCGATTAGAATTGAGAATTCAAGAATCTGACCACTCGGAGACGGTCTTTTCTCCTCTCAGATCTTGGAGCTCAGCTTCAATCTACCGAGTGCATTCATTCAGAATTCGACCTTATATTTTAGTCAGAATGTTTCAATCGACAATCCATTCGGATGTGTTCATTGGAGTCGGACTCAAAATGACACTTTACTCGTTTGACCATGTTTTCTTTCAAATATATCACTCGGCTTGCCTGACAATCATCTTGAATTATGGACTCATTGTCTAAGAGTAATCATCTTGAATCAGAGTGGTATCAAACGGGAAAGTTCCACCCGGAAACACCTGTGCCTAGAAAAGGGGACCTGTCCTCAAGTCAGAATTGCAATCGGTAATCCTTCACTCGACATTTGTTCACAGTCAGTCCCTCTTCTCTCGGAATGCATCTGATAGGAAACCATCCACTCGGATTTACCTCCAATCTGAGTCATTTCACTCGGATTTACCCCAATCTGAGTCATTTCATTCGGATTTGCTCCAATCTGAGTCATTTCACTCGGATTTGCTCCAATCTGAGTCATTTCACTCAGATTTGCCTCCAACAGGTCTATATTCCACTCGGCAATGCTCCAATCTAAGTCATTTCACTCGGATTTGCCTCCAACAGGTCTATATTCCACTCAGAAATGCTTCCATCAGAGTCATCTTGCTCGGATCTGATCATTTTTGAGTCATTCTACTCGGATTTGATCATTTTTTGAGTCATTCCACTCGGATTTATCCCAACAGTGGTTATGTTCTACTCGGAAGTGCTCCATTCTCAGTCATTCTACTCGGATCTGATCATTCTAAGTTGGAATGCAGTATAAAAGAAGATTCTTTCCACTTGGACCGGACCAAAAGAGGTGTTCACAAATGCCCCTCTTTACTTCTTTTTCACAAAAGAAACACGAAGCTTCTGTATTTTTGAAGTGAAAAGGAAGTAAAGATATGAACACCGATGTAAGGGCCAAGTGGGACTTTTTTGATGGCGTCTGATAGTGTCGGCAATCACGAGTCAGTGTGACCTTTCTTCTTTAAAGACGAGCATTTTCCACTTCCGTCTCTCTTTTCTCTTCTTCTTCTTTTTCTCTCTCTCTTTTTTTTTGTTTGGAAAAAGTGGAGCGAGGCTATGCCACGTCTGGCGATGAGGGACGCCACCTTTGGGCGACAGAAAAGTAAAGGGTGCCATTTGATCGACGCCTGGAAAGTAAAAGGTGAGGGTGTTGCCTCTTTGTCGACTGGAAAGAAAAAGGTGCTATTTGATCGGCGACAGGAAAGTAAAGGGTGAGGGTGTTGTCTCTTTGTTGACTAGAAAGTAAAAGGTGCCATTTGATCGGCGACAGGAAAGTAAAGGGTGAGGGTGTTGCCTCTTTGTTGACTGGAAAGTAAAAAAGTTGCCATTTGATCGGCGACAGGAAAGTAAAGGGTGAGGGTGTTGCCTCTTCGTTGACTGGAAAGTAAAAAAAAGGTGCCATTTGATCGGCGATAGGAAAGTAAAGGGTGAGGGTGTTGCCTCTTCGTTGACTGGAAAGTAAAAAAGGTGCTATTTGATCGGCGACAGGAAAGTAAAGGGTGAGGGTGTTGCCTCTTTGTTGACTGGAAAGTAAAAAAAGGTGCCATTTGATCGGCGACAGGAAAGTAAAGGGTGAGGGTGTTGCCTCTTCGTTGACTGGAAAGTAAAGATTGGGGGAGCTAATAGGACGTCTCATCCGAATTAACTCACTGTTGACAGGAATTGTAGAGGTTGAGGTTGACCCTCGGTTGACAGGAATTGTAAAGGTTGGGGTTGACCTTTGGTTGACAGGAAATGTAAAGGTTGGGGGAGCTAACAGGACGTCTCGTTTGACATGACTCACTGTTGGCAGGAAATGTAAAGGTTGGGGTTGACCCTCGGTTGTCATGACTGCGGGTTCTTGGGGAACTTCCCCTTGAACGCAAGAGAATGAATCTGGGGGATGCCCCAGTTTGACATGACTGTGGGTTGTTGGGGAACTACCCCTTGATTGAGAGGATATACCTGGGGTGATGCCCCAGTTTGACAAGATTTGAAGGAATCTTAGGGAACTGCCCCTTGATTGGAAGAGAATAAACCTGGGGCGATGCCCCCAGTTTGACAAGATTTGATGGAATCTTGGGGAACTGCCCCTTGATTGAAAGACAATAAACTTAGGGTGATGCCCCAGTTTGACAATATTTGATGGAATCTTGGGGAACTGCCCCTTGAATGAAAGAGGATAAACCTGGGGTGATGTCCCAGTTTGACTGTATTTAATGGAATCCCGGGGAACTACCCCTTGACTAAGAGAATAAACCCGGGGAGATGCCCCAGTTTGACATGATTGGATGAAGCTTGGAGGGTGCTCCTTTTTGATGAAGAGAGGCCCTGGTGATGTCCTAGTTCGAACATTCTAGGAGCGTGGGGTACTGTCTTGGGGTCGACAAGAGATAACGACCTAGGGAAGATGCCCCGATTTGACATGATCGAAAGAGCTTTGGGGAAAACTGTCCCTTGACCGAAAGAAGAATTTGGGGAGATGCCCCAGTTTGGGTTGACTGGGAAGTGTAGTCCCACTGGGGAAGGATTTGGGAAGTGCCAGCTTTGGCAATTATGGTTCCACTGAGGGAGAATTTGGGAAGTGCCAGCTTTGGCAATTATGGTTCCACTGGGGGAGAAAATTTGGTGATTCGGGGTAATGTCCCTTTGGTTGAAAGAGAATGGACTTGGGATTTACTGCGGATATGCCGAAGGTCTGCTAAGGAGAGAGTTGGGCAACTACACATCTTGGGGATCATGGTCCCTGTCCATCCTTTAACAGAGAAACATGAAACTAATTAAAAACTTACAGGCGGACTTCCTTGGCGACAGGCGTTGAAGTAACTCATGGCCAAAATAATTATTACTTCTGACTTCATTGAGGTTGTTTCACAGAGTTGGTTGAGCTTGCCCGAGGTAAGATCTGGCAATAGTGTACACTTCGTTCCCCATAACTTTGTGTTTTCGTCCTTCTCAAAAACTCATTTTTAAGAAATTCTTTTTTAGGCAAAACTTGTTTATTCATTCTAGTCATGAACACATGTGAGAAGAAGGGGAACTTTTTATTTATGAACAACAGATATGTACAGGTGACAACAATAATGCAAAAAATATGACAAGGTGTGAGGAATTGATGGCAAGGATGGAAGGGAAGGCCTTTTAGATCCTCCATCGATTTCCTGAGAGCGACAAGATTTCGGTCTTTTCCATGATTTCCTGTTTATCTTTTGATTTTGCTTTCGAGGGCGTGACTCGACAATGGCTTCGATGCCCTAGACCCATCCTCTTGTCTGTGACTTGAAAAATTGGCGTTGCAGTGTTGAATCTATAGGGTGTGAATTTGTCTGGGCCGCTTTCTTAGGATTTTCGACCCCACCAATTGCTCTAACTTTTGCCTAGGTCGCCTTTTCAGGTTTTCAACCTAGCGAGCCCCCTTTTTCTTTTTCTTTTTTTCTTTTTTTATTATTATTATTTTTTTTATGCGTAGTATCTTCTCACTGCGTCCGCGTTTATAGGCATCGGTAAATCTTCCCCGTCCATATTGGTGAGTATGAGAGCACCTCCTGAAAAAGCTTTCTTCACAACATAAGGCCCTTCGTAGCTAGGAGTCCATTTGCCCCGATGATCTTTATGCATCAACAAAACCTTCTTGAGCACCAAGTCTCCTTCTTGGAACTGTCGGGGTCTTACTTTCTTTTCAAACACTCGCTTCATACGCCTTTGATATAACTGACCATGGCAGAAGGCAGTAAGTCTTTTACTATCAATCTGATTTAATTGGTCATGTCGAGTCTGGATCCATTCAGCTTCAACCAGTTTGGCTTCCATGATTACTCGAAGGGAAGGAATCTCCACTTCAAAAGGCAGGACTGCTTCCATGCCATAAACTACAGAGAATGGGGTTGCCCCAGTCGAGGTCCGGACTGAGGTACGGTACCCATGCAGAGAAAAAGGGAGCATTTCACTCCAATCCTTATAGGTTACCACCATTTTCTGTATTATCTTCTTGATATTCTTGTTGGCCACCTCGACCGCTCCATTCATCTTTGGCCGATACGGAGAGGAGTTATGGTGAGAGATCTTAAAGCTCTCACAAAGCTCTTTCATCATCTTATTGTTCAGATTTGTCCCATTATCCGTGATGATTTGACTTGGTAGGCTGTACCGACATATTAATTCTTGTTTGATGAATTTGACAACAACACCTTTGGTTACATTAGTGTATGAAGTCGCCTTCACCCATTTTGTGAAGTAATCAATGGCGACCAAAATGAAACGATGGTCGTTTGAAACCTTTGGTTCAATGGGACCAATGATATCCAGGCCCTACATCGAGAAGGGCCATGGTGCTGACAAAACATTCAGAGATGACGGGGGTACATGAATATGATCAGTATATATTTGGCACTTATGACATTTCCGCGCGTAGGTGAAGCAGTCCGTTTCCATGGTCATCCAAAAATAACCCGCCCTTAAGATTTTCCTTGACATGGCATGCCCATTGATGTGGGTTCCGAAAGATCCCTCGTGGATATCCCTTATGATTCTATTTACTTCAGCGGTATCAACGCAGCGAAGAAGGATAGAATCATGGTTTCTCTTGTAAAGCACGTCGCCATTTAAAAAGAAACCCATGGCGAGCTGTCGCAGGGTTCTTTTGTTATTTTCTGTGGCATTGTCAGGGTATTCTTGCCTCTGGATATACCTCTTAATGTCGTGATACCAAGGTTTTCCATCCGATAGTTCTTTGACTACTTGGCAGTATGCGGGCTCATGACGCCTTTCTACCTCGATGAGGGGCACGTCATAGTCATTGTTCACTTTGAACATTGAAGCGAGAGTGGCCAAAGTGTCAGCCATCTGATTATCTTCCCGAAGAACATGATGGAAAGAAATCTCTTTGAAATCTCTGATCATTTCCATAATGTGGGCGTGATAGGGGAGTAGCTTGCTATCTCTGGTTTCCCGCTCACCTTTCAACTAGTGGATGACTAAAGCAGAGTCTCCGTAGACTTCCAGTGTCCTTACTTTCATATCTAATGCCGCTTGGATCCCTAAGGAGCACGCCTCATATTCAGCGACATTGTTGGTACAATTAAAACATAGCCTGGTGCAGACAGGAATGAATTCTCTTTTTGGCGAAATCAAAATGGCCCCAATTTCGTGCCCTAAAGCGTCAGAAGCTCCATCGAATCTTAAAATCCATTTGTCTTTGTTACCGCCTTCTTCTTCGTCGGACAATGCCAGAATATCCTCGTTTGGGAAGTCGAATGGTATTGGTTGGTAATCTCTTACGGGTTGATGGGCTAGGTAGTCAGCCAAAGCGCTCCCTTTTATGGCTTTCTGAGTGACATATGTTATGTCGTACTCAGTTAGCAGCACTTGCCATCGAGCAATCCTTCCAGTCAGGGCTGGCTTCTCGAAGATGTACTTGATAGGATCCATCTTAGAAACTAGCCAAGTAGTGTGACTCAACATGTATTGCCTTAAGCGCTTCGCAGCCCATGCTAACGCGTAACAAGTTCGTTCTAATGCGGAGTATCGCATTTCGCAATCAGTGAACTTTTTGCTTAGGTAATATATGGCATGTTCTTTCTTCCCCGTTTCATCGTGCTGACCTAATACGCAGCCCATGGACTCATCCAGTACCGTCATGTATAAAATCAGTGGTCTCCCAGGGGTTGGTGGTACCAATATTGGTGGTTCTTTCAGGTATTGCTTAATTTTCTCAAAAGCTGTTTGGCAGTCCTTATTCCATTGCCCCGGTTGGTTCTTGCGGAGTAGCTTAAAGATCGGCTCGTAGGTCGATGTCAATTGTGAGATAAACTGAGCGATGTAGTTTAATCTTCCCAAGAACCCTCTGACTTCTTTTTCTGTGCAAGGAGGTGGCATTTCTAGGATTGCCCTGACCTTGTCGAGATCCACTTCAATTCCTTTCTTGCTTACAATGAAACCCAACAGTTTGCCTGACCTTGCGCCAAACGTGCACTTGGCAGGGTTCAATCTAAGCTTAAACCTTCTCAACCGTTCAAACAGTTTCCTTAAGTCGCGGACATGATCTTCCGCGGTTCTGGATTTCGTAATGATATCATCCACATAGACCTCTATCTCCTTATGCATCATATCGTGGAACAAAGTGACCATTGCTCTCCGATATGTTACCCCTGCGTTCTTCAAACCAAAGGACATTACTTTGTAATAAAAAGTACCCCACAAAGTGAAGAACGTGGTTTTTTCCATTTCTTCAGGCGCCATTTTAATCTGATTGTACCCGGAGAAACCTTCCATGAAAGAGAAGATGGAGTGTTGGGCTGTGTTATCGACCAACATGTCGATATACGGCAGAGGAAAATCGTCCTTAGGGCTGGCCCTGTTTAGATCTCGATAGTCCACACACATCTGCACTTTTCCATCCTTCTTCGGGACCGGGACTATGTTGGCTACCCATTGTGGATATTTGGCTACGACCAAGAAACCGGCTTCGAATTGTTTTTTGACCTCTTCCTTGATCTTGAGAAGCATTTCCAGTTTCATTCTCCGTAGCTTTTGCTTAACTGGTGGACACTCTGGTTTCAGAGGCAACCTATGTTCCACTATGCTGTTATCCAACCCTGGCATATCTTGATATGACCAAGCGAACACATCCTGAAATTCCTGGAGCAGTTCAATCAATTCATCTTGCCGGCCTTTGCTTAGGCAGGTGCCTATCTTGATCATTTTATCTTTTCCTTCATCTCCAAGGTTGATGATTTTAATTTCCTCCTGATGTGGGCGGATCTCTTTATCCTCTTGTTCCAACAATCTCATCAATTCAGATGAGGGTCCAAAGTCTTCCTCACTTTCCTCGTAGACACAATCATTTGGATAAACAGGGTCATGAAATAAATCCAGGCTTTCGTCGTTCTCAGGAAAATCATTTTTGGATCTACAGTCGGGTTATATTATAAAGTGAAAAGAGAAACAAACAAGTGAAAGGTTTAAGAAACAGAGAGTGCACAAAGATGAGGTGATGGGAAATAAACTGTGTTCATTGGTTTTTAAAAATAAAGTAAACAAGTTCTGCCCTTGTTACAAAATGGGTCCCGGAGCCTTGGGCATAGCAAGGGGACCTCCAAATTATGAAATATAGTGATTACTCTGATAGAACGTTAATGGTTGTAGGGAACTCCATGACTTCCCAATTGCTCAGCTCTTGATCTGGATGGCAAGCATATACCAGCTCCACATTGAGGTCAGGCTCGTCCTCAACCATGGCAACTTGATCCAGATATATCACTCCGGCGCTCTTGAAGCTCTGATAGAGATCGCAGATAGGGATTCTCGCAGTGTTGATCTCTTGACCAGTAAGGCGAGCAACTCTCCTCCCCTTCTTTTCCTCTTCAACCCTTTTCTTATCCGTCACAGTGGGCTTATATCCCAAACCATATCTGTTTTTATTTTCTGGGAGACTCACCGGTTGGGTTCTGCCTTCCAAATCCCGCCCTAATCCTTTTCCGGGTTGGTACCCTTTCCGCAACATGTTCAGCGTCACCATTAGAGGTACGTTGGGGAAAGACACCTTTACAATGCTCGTTGCATTGGCAATCTCCAAGGCTTGGAAAGATGTTTCGAAGGCTTCCTCGGCGGCCTCAATGTATGGAGTGGATATGGGTTTGCTGACCAAAAGGTCCTCCTCCCCAGAAACAGTCACCAACTTGTTATTGATGATGAATTTTAGTCTTTGATGCAGCGTGGAGGGGACCACCCCCGCCGAGTGGATCCATAGTCGCCCTAATAAACAGCTGTAGGCGGGCACGATATCCATCACTTAGAAGAGTACTTGGAAAGTACAGGGTCTGACTTGTATAGGCAATTCGATTTCTCCTATGACTTCCTGACGTGTCCCATCGAAAGCCCGCACAACCATAGAGCTAGGTCTCATGTATGTCCTATCGAAAGGCAGCTTTGCCAATGTGGATTTTGGCATGACGTTCAGAGAAGATCCATTATCCACAAGTACTTTTACCAGGATATAATCCTGACATTTCACAGAAATATGGAGGGCTTTGTTGTGCCCTCTTCCTTCAATAGGTACTTCCTCATCTGTGAAGGTCAAGTAATTGTTGGCAACGATATGCCCCACTATGCCCCCGAATTGTTCGATGGGTAAGTCATACTTCACGTGCGCCTCACTCAACACCTTCATCAACGTGTTCCGATGTGGTTCAGAACTCATTAGCAGAGACAACAGGGAAATTTTTGCAGGGGTGTGGTTCAATTGGTCCAACACCTGGTAGTCACTATGGTGAATAAACTTCAGGAATTCCTGGGCTTCCTCTTCAGTCACAGCCCCCTTTGTTTCGCCAGAGGCTATTTCTTTCCTAGTTTTTCCTTCTCCGGTAGCCTTGCCTTGTTTGGGTTCAGGTGGCGTATACACCCTTCCACTCCGTGTCATTCTTCCCACTCCAGTTATATTTGTAATAGAGGAGGATGGCATGGAGTTGACCTCCTCTGGATTGGTGACGACCACATCTGTATTGTACCTCCATGGCACAGCGTGGGAATTCTGGAAGGGGAAAGGGGTTGGTGCCCTTACCGTGAAGACAGTCTTGGCAGGAGCCGAAGCCGCTGGCGTATCCTTGTTATAGTATACGACCAGGGGTTTTGGAACTCGTGCCTTGCCCTGTCCCTGTACCATATTTATTCGTCCTTCACGGCACCTGCAGACCTCTAAGACTCGAGCATTCATGAGTCTTTGAAGGGTTTCCTGGAAGCCCCTTCGCTTTGCGGACTGGAGGTCATTATACTCTTCATCCCATGACCCCTCTATTAATCCCACCTTCAGCATATGGGAGTGTATTGTTTCCAAAGGCATTTGGATGTCCTCTACTTTGGAAATGCATTCTTCATCCCCCTCTATAGCGTTGACATCCGGTCCTTTATGGTTTGGAAGGGGATTGGTTGTCACACTTGGGCTCCCTTCTTTAAAGCTTATCCAGTCGGCCCGGATTAGGTCCCTTACCTTAAACTTCAGCGCCAGGCAATTCTCAGTAGAATGTCCCGGTGCACCAGCATGGTAATCACACCGTGCATTTGGGTCATATCCTCTAGGATATGGCGGCTGAAGTGGCTTTAGAGGGCATGGCACTACCATCGTGTTTTCTATGAGGTAAGGGAGAAGCTCTGTGTAAGAGATAGGAATCGGATCAAATTGCGGTGGGGCACGGTCATTGTTTTGCCTTCTCTGATTTGGATTCAGCGGGTTCATTTGTGGCTGTTGGTACGACACTTGTGGTGGTTGATATGGTGCCTGTAGTGGTGCAGACGGTCGCATGACAGGCGGGCAGAAATGTGGTGGATGTGGTGTTTGAATGGCAGCCATATATGGATGTGGTGTATTATGATAGGTTGATGGAAAGGTGACCGGGGTGGGTGGCCTTGGCTGATTTCTTCTCTGATTATGGGAGATTAGGTTAGTCTCTCCCTCTCTTCTCTTCCCTTCCCCATGGGAGGGTCTTCTTGCTGCATTAACCCAGCTGGACCTCGGGTGATCTTCCCTGTCCGGAGGCCATTCTCTATTCTTTCTTCGATAGTGACGATATCGGAGAAGTGGGATGAAATACTTCCAATCATCTTGTCATAGAATGGCGATTGGAGTGTGTCAATAAATGTCGAGATCACCTCTTTCTCAGACAGAGGTGGGTCAACTTGCGCTGCTACTTTACGCCACCGTTGGGCGTATTCTTTGAACGTCTCGTTGTCTTTCTTGGACATGTTCTGCAATTGTACTCTATCTGGCGCCATGTCCAAATTGTACTTATACTGTTGCATGAAAGCATCTGCCAGATCCTCCCAACAGCGTATACGAGATCGTTCAAGATGGTTGTACCAAGTCAGAGGCGCTCCAGCCAAACTATCTTGGAAACAATGGATGAGCAGAGGGTCGTTGGAGGCATGCGAAGCCATCTTCCGGCAGTACATGGTAAGATGGTTTTTCAGACATGTCAACCCCCGATACTTATTAAATTCAGGCGTTTTGAATTTGGGAGGAATAACAACGTCAGGAATTAGATAGAGTTGTGCAGCACTGCCTAATCCAAATCGATTCATTCCATCCATTTCTCTTAAACGCCTTTCCAAGAACTCTAATCTTCCCTCCTGGGTAGCAGCAGTGGCAGTACTAAGACCTGCAACGACATAGTGACTAGCACTCCTAACTGGTCGGTCAACATGTGCCGGGCTCTCATTCAGAATTGAGGCTTGGTGTCCAGCTGTGGCTTGGGCAGCTTATGGTTGTTCAGCCTGTGTATGGACCGGAATCGTTTGAGGATTCCGGACAGGTGGGATGTTTGGTTGAGCCGCGTAAAGGATTGTTTCCTGATAATTTGGCTCCTCTTGGAGTGGCGGGAAATAGCCCGGGGGTAACCCATACTGTGGGAAGGGTATGACATTCCCTTCTTTATCGACAAAAGTGTGTTGTTGAACATGGGCAGGGTTCGACTTACCAAGGCGAACGATAACAGTAGGCCCTGCAGGGTTTGAGCTCGGTCCTCCAGCATGACCTTGAGTGTGTTGGGGAATGGGAGGTTGCTGCCTAGCATTCTCAACTTCTGCTAAAGAATCCCTTTCTGCGATTCTCCTTTCGAACATCTTGGCCATTTCAGCCATTTGTTCTTTCAACTGATTAACCTCAGCTCGCAAATTCTCATTTTCTTGTTCCATATCGGCCATGAGTTTCTTTTTGAGCCTGGTCGCATAGGGGTGCTTGCCCGTAGTGTCTAAAGAATCACGACAAACGGTTAGAAAAATAAAGGGAACAGTTAAAGAAGATAAAACAAAAATAAATGGGCATACGCGGGATACAATTCCGAATTTGACACGTATTCCTTAACCTTTCCCCAGAACATCGCGTTCAAAAGTACTCGGTATAACAGTATATCAGAAATTAACATGAGACAACTTGTGGAGATGAAAAGAACTTCACAACTTTATTTCTTCAAATGATACAATGTTGCTAGAAAGATTCAGATTACAAAACTTTAGCCACTCCTGGCTCGGGCAATCATGGCCCTCATTTTACAAAGTCTTTCCTGGCAATAGCTCAGAAATGATGATATCTCTTTGGGAGTGGACAGGGGATTGACCATGCCTTCGACTTGCTCCAACATTGAGGGAAAATCTTCCAGGACTCCATTGGCTAGGTAAGCCAATTTAGCGAAACGATCCATCCATGAATGAATGATTTCGTCACTTTGGGCTAACTCTACCCTCAAAGCCTGTGTAGTCTCCTGGCAACGTCGTTCAGCATCAAGGGCTTTTTTATGCTCTGTGTTTATCTCTTGTTCGCAGGCATTTATTACTTCCTCTAGCTGTAGTTCCAATTTATGGACCTGGGTTTGTAACATCTCTTTCTGCACCAAAGCCTCCTTTTCCTTCTCCTTGGATCGTACCAGCATGTCCTTCAAAATTTGTTTTTCGGCCAATACAGCATCGCTCTGCTGACCCTTCATCTTTAACTACGAATTGGCTGCCCGAAGGCATTGATCTTGTTTTATTCTGTAATCTTCATCAATCTTTCTCTTTTTCCGCATTTCTTCCATAGCATGCCTTCCTTCGGAATTCTCTTTCCTATGGAGGGCGCACTCTTGTTGGCACTTCAGGATGTCTTCTTCCAGTTTTTGATTCCTTGCCTTCAGCTCTTCTATTTGGGCTTTTAGCGATATGGTAACCTTGTCCTCCATAATGCACGGCGGAGGAATTGTGTCCACAGGTTGGTATGAAGGGCCTTTGAAAGGCAATTTCACGATGGAGACTCTGTTCACCACCCAATCTAAGTATTCAACTCTCACGGCATGGCTTCGTGCTCCCAGTTCTTTGCCCATCCTATGGACCTTCTTCCAGGCATTGGCTATGTCCTGAATAGTGGAGGTGTAATTCCTATTCGTATAGTACAAAACGAAAGGAGTAAGCAATGCTTCGTCCGGCGGCCCAAGTAGAAGATAAGCCAACTGCCGCTTAGCAATAACAGGATTATAATTGATGCAACCTTGTGTCCCCATTAGAGGAACATTTGGATATCCTCCACAGCTATAAATGATGGACTCAACTTCTAGCCATTGAGGACACCATCTCACCTTTTCTGCTGTAAGGCCCACAAGGTGATTACCCCACTCGCGCCCATTTTTCGTTGCCAACTGACACAATTTCAAATCAGAGATGGGACACTCGGCTTTGCATAGTTGATGAAAAGCATGGGATGTGAGCCACACATACAGAATAGGCAAACAACAAATAATCCTCTTTCCTCCTTGGGTATGGCAGAAATCCAAGGTGCAATAGACATTGGCCAATACTGCTGTGACGGGATTTTCCAGTCTGTGCTTGCGAGCAGTGAAGACACCTATAACATCATAATCCACGTAGTTGTCTAAGTTATGGAATAAGACAACTCCGTAGATAGTGAGAGCCAAGGTATCCATGAAAGCTTCCCATTCTTCCCTCTCTGCCAGGATATGCATGTGTTTCTCCAGAAATTCCCTAGTAAATCCAGGAATCTGGTTTCTGTTCATTTGTACACTTTTTAACATTTCGAGATGGACCTTCAAAATGTGAGCGACAGAAGTAACTGATGCATGATGGTCCAGATGGCGATAAGGAATCTGTCCTTCCACTGGCATCCCCAATATTTGTTCAAACTCTTCTATGGAGGGTGCCAGTTGAAAGTCTTGAAAAGTGAAACAGCGGAGAGGTGGGTTATAGAATTGAGCCAGAGCTGTGATGGCTTCTGTTTGGACGTCTACCTCTAAAAGTTTCAGGATCTTCCCATACTTCCTTGCAAAAGTCATCTTCTGTGTCAAGCTCAGTTTCTTCCCTAGTGCTTGTAGACTATCAGTATCGATCTTTCTAGCCTTGAGGTGCAATAACTTCTTTAATTCAGTCACCCCTATATCACAATTACTGTGTCCCATGTTAATTTCCATACTGACTTAGAAATACCGACGAATTCGGAATCGTCCCCTACAAACATCAAGACAAAGAATGGAATCAATTATTATCAAGTCCTATAGATCAATGTTCCTCCCAGGGATTTAATACAAGTTAAAAAATGGGGGGGAACATGGATTTCTAAAACTCATGCGAACTCAAAAGTCGTAGGTTTTCCCAATCGTCATTACTACTTCAACCAGAGGGAAATGAAGTATAATTTTTTTTTGTGGATTTTTCCTTTGACGATTAGGAGAACCTATGACTTCGGACTCAGAGACACATGACAAAAAAAGAGGATCATCCATTCACCTGAAGAATACTTGTGTGTTCCAAAGATTTTCCAAGACTAAGCGAATCTTTGGATGATAAATAATCCCTTTTTTAATAACAGAAAAGTGAAAATGACATAAGGTAAAGTAAAGTTTGCCCTTTTGTGGCCTAAGTCAGGTTTTGTTGAAGGTTTTCTCTAGACCCTAGGGTTTGTCTAAAAGTGACTCTTCACACTGGGTGGCTTATACTAGACTTCTAGAAGGTCACTAGAGCCAAGATCCTACCCATGACAGGGACGCAAGAGTGGGGAACCACTAGGTGCATATGTCACAAGAGGTCGAACTCTAGTTAGGGTTCTCACGATCATCGGATAGGAAGTACATCCTATAAGATTCCGTATACCAACCCCTCCTAACTTAAGTTTCATTTGGGGCCCGGGTATAGGGCGCCACTCATAAGTGTGTGCGAGTAATTTGTGAGTGTAGTTTGTGAAAGGGTATTCAATACCTTTTTACCTTACCCCATTCTGCACAGAGAACAAACACAGAACAAATATACAAAGTCGTCTACCCTAGGGTTCAATAATTACAGGAAAGTAATATGGTCCTCTATCCTAGGGTTCAACAGACATGCAAAACAATAGACAATGAAACAGATAACAAGAAACAATTAAAACAAGAACAAACATTCACAATAATTTATGGAAAATAAACAAGGGGAAGAAATCCCATCTAACAAAGGCTATATATAAAAATACGCTTTCAACCAAACTGGCCTGACTCTCTTAAGTGTCCCCAGTGGAGTCGCCATCTGTCGCAACCTGGATCGCGACGGCGCGGCAAGAGAGAGAAACCTCGTGTGAAACAGGGAGTCGCCACCAACGTTTTTATCCATAGGAAAAACATTGGGAAAAAACTAAGTTCAGTGAAAGCACTGGTTTAAAAATGAGATTCAAGTTCGGGAGTCGGTTACGAGTAGGGAAGGTATTAGCACCCTACATCGCCTGTCAGAAACAGTACCAAGATCGAAAGCGCAATATAAATAGCCTTAATTAAAACATAGTTTCTTCCTTTTTTTTTGTATTTTTATTTGAAAACAACGGAATGAAGTAGAGAACTATACAAACATAGAATGTCGAAGCGAGGTCAACGGGACATTTCGTCCGAATTAAACTCGACTTCGATATGAGACAGGGAGGGGAAGAGAATGCTAATAAGACGTGACGCCTAAATTAGACATCCTCGAATAAAAAAGGGACAGGGATAGGAAAGAGATAAGCAGGACGTCTCGTCCTAAGTATCCCTTCCCTATGAATTATGGCGAGGCTTGAACAAAAACTAGGGGGAAATCAACAAGACGTCACGTCTAAATTGATTTTCACGGAAGCGACAAAAAAGGAACATTTATGAAAGAAACACGAACGTGAGGAAATAAATCAGTAAAAAGAAATAAGAAAGATGGGCCCGACAGGAGTTGAAGTCCTGCTCCTACGTATTCTTGAATTATCAAGAAATCAGGGTTACGTAGTTCTGAGTGTTTTTTTTTCTTTTAGGAAAAGATTGGGAAAATGTTAGTGGGTATCATTTAGGTGAGGAACCCATAAAAGACGAAGTTTTTTGCACGTGTACGGATCCTATAGAGGTTGTGTAGGCGGAAGTATTTTCTGTAGGACACATACTAAAAATGATTTGTTTCTTTTTTTGATTTTATTTAGATTTGAAAGAAGACATAGGAAACATTTATTTCCCTTTATTATATTTTTACTACGAAACAAAGGAGGGAAGGTAGCAGAAGCTACAAGAGAGAAAGGGAAACAGTGAGTTCGGAAAAGAGAGGGAAAAAACGAGCGAAAACTGAGTGGGAGAAGAGAAAACCGAGTGAGAAAAAGGGAAAAACCGAGTAAAAAATGGAAAAACCGAGTGAAAATGGAAAAAACCGAGTTAAAAATGGGAAAATCGAGTGAAAATGGAAAAAACCGAGTGAGAAATAAAAGTACCGAGTGAAAATTGAAATTACCGAGTGAGAAATAAAAGTACCGAGTGAAAAGAGGAATACCGAGTGATGGAATAAGAAACTGCAGAGTGGGTCAGCAACTGACTGAAGGTGGAAGAGACCGACCGAGTGAGAAAGGCAGTGGGGGGTTGAGGAGTTTGAAGGTGCTTGGAGGGAAAGGAGACGGTGTGTTATGAAGAGAGAGAAGGAGGGATGGTGAGATTTGAAGGACGGTTAATGTGGGAGCTGTACTGTATAGGTGAGGAGAAGGAGGTGTGGGGGCTGTTGGAGAGGGCTATGAAGAATGAGGACGGTGTTATGGGTTAAAGAGGGAGCTGGAGGGTGTTTGGTTGCTGTGAGGGGCTGGACGGTGTGAGGGAGAGAGAGAATGAAGGTGAACTTAGGTAGAGTTTTCTCTTAATGAATGCCTTAGGCCCCCTTCAAAGCTTCAACCCTTGTCTATTTATAGGCTTTTTCGAGTGGAAGGCCAACTCAGGCTTCCACTCCGAGTGGAAGGCCAGCTCAGGCTTCCACTCAGACCTGGTAGTGGGGGACAGCGGCTGGTAGGAATTTTTAATTCCTCCACTTTCGCCCCCTGTCTGCCAGCCACCTCCAGGATTCCTGGATCCACTTGGGTGGTGGAATCCAAGTCAGCACGGGTGAACAGGGGGAGCCTGGTGGAAATCCGAGAGAGGATGGTGGAAATCCGAGAGAGGATAGTGGAAATCCGAAAGAATGGTGGAAATCCGAGAGAGGATGGTGGAAATTCGAGAGAGGATGACTCGGATTAGCCTCTCAGTCAGCATTCATCCTCAATGGGAGTGAATTCTGAGAGGAATGACTATTCTCCAATAGAATTCCGAGAGGAATGACTATCAGTCTTGTCCGAGTGAGAATCAATCTATAACAGACCGAGTGGGAATCCTTTCACAAAAGACCGAGTAGGAATCCTTTAGTAGCCGACCGAGTAGGAATCTTTTAATAACTGCCGAGTGTGAATCAATCTGAGAGGACTCAACCACTCGGAAGAATCTTGCTCGGCAATGCTTCTACACTCAGATTCGTCACTTGTGCTTGGATACAGGACCCTGGGTGTACAATCAGGTCTCAGTAAGTTTCATTCAAGGTTAGCTTCACTCAATATTCAACTCGGAGCCGGCCTTCCTTTCAATCAGAAGTTGCAACAGCTCCAATAATCCTTCAGGGGCATTCATTCGGAGTCGGCCATATTTCCACTCGAATGGTTTCACTTATTTCCTGGACAAGTCTTGGTCAGATTCAGGGCTCAGGAGCAATTTATTTGTGTATCAACCGGATTGGAGGTAAGCTACAACCCATTTCGGGTTTCACAATGGGGAGTCATTCAGTGGAGAGCATTCATTCGGAAATCCGACTGGTTTCACATGGAATTGCATTTTCAATCAGAAATGGTTTCTCACGGCAATCAACAGTTCTTATGCACTTTCCAATCAGGATGGTTTCTCTGAAATCAGAACCCTTTTTTAGTCAGAATCTGACCGCTCGGAGTCGGTCTCTTCACTTTAGTCAAGAGAGATTCATTAAATAATCGTCCCTCGGATGTGTTTATTCAAGAGTCGGCCTTGTATTCACTCGGACTCATCCCTCATACTTCAATCAACATTTGACCCTCGGATGTGTTTACTCAGGTGTTGGGGTTGTTTTCACTCAGAAATATGGGACTTGAGAGAGTCTGCCCAGATATTCATTCTTAGCCTTTCTGTGCTCAGAATTGGTTTGAAGAGTGATGGCTCAGGATTGATTTGAAGGGATTGACTCGGAATTGGTTTGAAGGGTGATGACTCGGTATTGGTTTGAAGAGTGGTGGCTCGGGATTGATTTGAAGGGATTGACTCAGAATTGGTTTGAAGGGATTGACTCGGAATTGGTTTGAAGGGTGATAACTCAGCATTGGTTTGAAGAGTGATGGCTCGGGATTGATTTGAAGGGTTGACTCAGAATTGGTTTGAAGGGTGATGACTCAGCATTGGTTTGAAGGGTGATGACTCGGCATTGGCTGAAAAAGACTCCTTGCTGACTGAAAAATGTCACTCAGAATTGATTGAGAAAGTTGCTCAGAATTTGGTGAAAATGATGGCTCAGTAATGGTTAAAAGGATAGCTCAGAATCAGTGGCTTGGAAATTATGTGAAATATGATTCAATCGGGCTTTTTAATTGATTTAGTCAGGAATGTCTGAAAGTCCCTTTTGATTGATTGATTGATTTCACTCGGAAGCTCATGATTTGATTTACTCGGAAAAATCTTGGTCGGATATATAGCTCAGACTCATTCATCAAGCTTAGTCTTTACTCAAAGTTGTTTCAATTGTGCATCATCTCACTCGGATGTGCTCACACATCAATTCACTCGGATACATTTGCTCGGGAATCCTCTTCACAATGGTTTCACTCAGAAGTTGATTGAAGCTTTACTCAGAACTGATTGAACAGTGTTTCACTCAGAAACCAATTAAAAGGTGACTCAGAAATGATTGAATTAGTGTTTCACTCGGAGCTGACTGAGTCTGGTGAATCAGAACTGACTGCATATGGCGAGTCAGAACTGACTGAGAATGGTGAGTCGGAACTGACTGACTGAATCAGTGTTTCACTCGGAATTCTCTCGATCGGAAGTATTTGGTTCAGATCTTATTTCTGTTTGAAGCATTCACTCGGAATCACTTCAATCGGAGGTGTGCTACTCGGATCTTGTCTCTGCTTGGAATGTTCACTCGGAATATCTTCAAAAGTGACACTTAAAACTTCACTGCTTGAAGGTTTTACTCAAAACTGACCTTGGGAGTCGGATTTTCCTTCACTCAGAATCTAGAACTCGGGTTCCATAATCCACCTGGTGCAATCACTCAGAAGTGGTTTTAACACTTCAATCAGAAGGGTCTCAATCAATAATTGGCTCTCAGATGTGCTCACTCGGGAGTTTTCACTCGGAGACATCCTTTTCACTTCGATTAGAATTGAGAATTCGAGAATCTGACCACTCGGAGATGGTCTTTTCTCCTCTCAGATGTTGGAGCTCAGCTTTAATCTACCGAGTGCATTCATTCGGAATTCAACCTTATATTTCAGTCAGAATGTTTCAATCGACAATCCATTCGGATGTGTTCATTGGAGTCGGACTCAAAATGACACTTTACTCGTTTGACCATGTTTTCTTTCAAATATATCACTCGGCTTGCCTGACAATCATCTTGAATTATGGACTCATTGTCTAAGAGTAATCATCTTGAATCAGAGTGGTATCAAACGGGAAAGTTCCACCCGGAAACACCTGTGCCTAGAAAAGGGGACCTGTCCTCAAGTCAGACTTGCAATCGGTAATCCTTCACTCGACATTTGTTCACAGTCAGTCCCTCTTCTCTCGGAATTCATCTGATAGGAAACCATCCACTCGGATTTACCTCCAATCTGAGTCATTTCACTCGGATTTACCCCAATCTGAGTCATTTCATTCGGATTTGCTCCAATCTAAGTCATTTCACTCGGATTTGCTCCAATCTGAGTCATTTCACTCGAATTTGCCTCCAACAGGTCTATATTCCACTCGGCAATGCTCTAATCTGAGTCATTTCACTCGGATTTGCCTCCAACAGGTCTATATTCCACTCAGAAATGCTTCCATCAGAGTCATCTTACTCGGATCTGATCATTTTTGAGTCATTCTACTCGGATTTGATCATTTTTTGAGTCATTCCACTCGGATTTATCCCAACAGTGGTTATGTTCTACTCGGAAGTGCTCCATTCTTAGTCATTCTACTCGGATCTGATCATTCTAAGTTGGAATGCAGTATAAAAGAAGATTCTTTCCACTTGGACCGGACCAAAAGAGGTGTTCACAACACGGGTCCGCATTCAACCCAACAAGCCAGTCTTCTGGCGCAAAAAGGAAGGATTTACCAAATTTCCTCTCAGTTGGACGCACGAGCACTTTCTACTGTTGAGCCGTACTTACTATACTGATGAGGGTGAGCTTTCCTCTTACTCCGTTGAGGTGCTGAGCACCATGCAGACGGCCTCGAAGACCCTCAAAGGATTTTCTTGCAGGCTCCTCCTGGCGGATGGCGATGTCCGCACTACCTACCTCTGTAATATCCGTTCCTGCTGTGGTTATGCTATTCATTTATTCTGTTCTGATTATTTTCTTCTCATGTGTTAATTCAATTTTCCTTGTCTTGCAGAACAAATCAAAAAAGCCTGTCCAGAGATGTTGTCTCTAAGGACCATGATGGCTGATGATGACTCCTCCTCCGAGGAGAATGAGATTCAAGCGAAGAGGAACGCCACTAAGGCTCCAACCATTCCTCTGACTTCTATAGTGGGAAATGAGGTTCCTCTCCTTGATGAGGAGGAACCAGAGAAACAAACGGAGACCATTGGGCAGGGCGATGAGGAGACCGTCCCAGAAAAGAAAAAGAAGAAAAGGCACCTGGTCAAGACAGCGGACCTGGATAAGCCTCCCTCTGGTGACCCCTCAAAGAAATGCCAAAGGACACTTGAAGAAACTGGGCTGAAAAAGGACAAGGGGAAGAAGCCCGTCCTTGACTCTTCTGCCCCTGCTTCACAAACCACTTCTGGGCCGGACTCTGAGAGCGGTCCTCCTCCAGCGTTTGACCCTCCTCGCGATTCCTTTCTCTTTCCATGCCTATGGTTCCAGGGGTCCATGCCCCCCACTCTTCCAAAGGCTAGGTACTACCTCCGCCCCTCGCTCGATGCTAACGAGGTCCGAGGCGCATGTAAAGCCGGCCGCTGGCAGCTAGATGAGCTATCCGGCCTCTTGGACTCTTTGAGCGAAAAGGCAGACTATATGGAGAAGGTTGAAAAGCTTGAAACCAAACTCGTTGTGAAGGATACCTGGGCTACCAAGCAAGCTGATATTCACAGAGGTGTGGAGGCTAAACTGAAGAAGGCCAAGGAAACACTTCAGAAGAAGACAGAAGAAATAAGCCAACTTTACTTTGCCAACAAAGCTTTAGAGCGGCAGGTTGCTGAGCTTCAACAGCAAAATAAGTCCATTCCCCTCCTTGAAGAAGAGCTGTAATTGGAGAAGAAGAGATTGGCCAAGCTTGTTGACGATCTCAAAATAATGGAGGACGGACACAACAAAAGCCTTGGAGAGTGGGAAATCCTTCAGAAGGAGATGCAGGCCTAAATTGAAGAGCTGAGGAAGGTAGTACGAGCACTGGGCTGTCGGAGGAGGATTTTACCAAGCTCTAGAAGAAATTATCTGCTGCTAAGGCCAAGGCTGCTAAAGCCTTGGAGATATGAAAAAATGTGGCTTACGAATCCTTCGGCCTGGCACTTCGTCAAGTTTTTTACCGCAACGCTGATGTGAAGCTTAATTTGTACAGATTAGATCCATTCTATGAATTTCATGGGGGAAAACTTGTCGAAGTGAAGAAGGACGGCTCGCACCAGGATCCTCACGAGGCTCTTTATGAACTGCCTCCACTTCCAGAGGGTCAAAGTATGGAGCCAACACCGTCCACTCCTGGCCCTGAAGCTGAGACGCAAGGAGGTGCTCAAACTAAAGCAGAGGCCGGCTCGGATAGGGCTCAAACTGATGGAGTCGGAGAGGAAAGGATGGAGGTACCCACTTCGGAGAATCAACCACCTGCTTCTTGATTTATGTTTTCATTTATAGCTGTGTACTGGGATCAGCTCCAGCCTTAAACACTTTGAGACCTGTACAATTTCTTACTTCCAAAAATAAAATTTACTTTTGCTTCTCTTCAGCTGCTTGTGTCAAGTATATGATTGTTAGATAACTTAGTGGTATGCACAATACTTTACTCTTTTCCATACTTTGCAAATCCGCTCTGTTTAGCTATATTGCTGTTTAAAGCGTTCTTATCACCTCGGATTAAGATAACAAATTGTAACAGATGAGCAACAATTAAGTTAAAGTATGCCCTGCCCCTAAGTATGAGTATATTGGGAAGGGAAATTTCACTGTAAAAGTTACCTTTAACTTCTTTGAAAGTTTGAAAAGTTCATCCGACCTCGAAGACGTAGAACGACTATATTAATATTTGGTCGCTCTGTAATGAATACTTCAGAGTTGAGGACGGAAATTATACTTGGAGTCCGGTACAGCCTTGAAAAGGGTTAAGTTTTACACCTTTCTCTTGAGGTTTGGTTTAATCCTACAACTCAAGTCTTCACACGGTGTTCGGTTCGATCCTACTAACCGTACCCAGAGTTCGGTGCAATCCTACAATCTGGGACTTCAGGTGGGGTTCGGTTTGTGGCCTTGAGAAAGGACCAGTCCTACAACCCATGTTTTATTCGAATGGGGTTCGGTTTGTGGCCTTGAGGAATGACCAGCCCTACAACCCATGTTCCCCCTCAAGGAGTTACATCGTCAACACATAAAATGTGTGATTGAGATCATTCATCCTGAGGGTCTTCATTTTGTCCCTCGAGGAGTTACATCGTTAACTACAGAATAGGTAGTTGAGATCATCCGTCCTGAGGGGTCTTCATCCCAATCGTAAGAGTACAGATTGAGTCTTCAAAGACTTCCATCATAAGGATAATGATGGGAATTGTCCACGGCAGGAGTTGTATCGTCGAACCACAGAATAAGTGATTGAGATCATCTGTCCTGGAGAATATGCGTAATAGACTATAGCTATAAATCACAACATATAGGAAAAGTGAGAGCGAGAGAGTTATTGAACTGCATTCTTATTAAGATTAAAAGTATATTACAAAGAGAGCGTAGCTGGGGTCATGCCTCGTTAAAACCTTCTTGAGAAAACCCAATGGGAAAAAATTCAAGTAAGGAAAAAGAGTACATGCCGTCTTACCAACTAGCTGTAATAAATACGTAAGTTCTGGGTATTCCATTTATTATGGATCGGAGTCCCATCGAGTTCCTCCAGCCAGTATGATCCCTTTCTAGTCACCTCAGAGACTCTGTAGGGGCCCTCCCAAGTTGGCGCTAGCTTTCCTTGATGCGCGAATTTATTCCCCACACTTGCCTTCCTCAAAACAAGGTCACCAGTGTTGAAAGCTCTGTATTGGATGCGCTTGTTATACCGGAGGGCTGCTTTCGCCTTTATTGCCCGGTCTCTAACAAAAGCTCCTTCCCTTAGTTCATGGAGGACGTCCAGCTCTGACGCCAGATTGGCATTGTTGTCCTCAGCTGAGAAATACTCCACTCAAGCCGATCTGGTCTGTAGCTCTACTGGGATCATCGCCTCGACCCCGTAGGTCAACCGGTATGGGGATTCATTAGTGAAGGAGTGTGGTGTAGTACGGTATGCCCATAGAACATGGCATAATTGATCAGTCCAACCTCCCTTCGCTTCTCCAAGGCGCTTCTTCAATCCCTTCAGCACCTCTCGATTGGCCACTTCAGCTTGGCCATTCGTTTGGGGATGCTCCACAGATGAAAATATTTGGACTATTCCCAGTCCCTCGAGCAAGTCAGTGAACTTCTTGTCTGTGAACTGGGTGCCGTTGTTGGTCATAATCCACCCTAGGACACTGAATCTAGCTATGATGTTTTCATACATGAAACGCCTAGTCCGCACAGAAGTAATATGCACTACTGGCTCAGCCTCAATCCACTTGGTGAAGTAGTCTACCCCCACAATCAGATATTTGATACCTCCTGGAGCAGTGGGAAACGGACCAAGGATATCGAGGCCCCACTGGTAGAACGGCCAAGGCACAACGGATGAAGAGAGTTCTTGGGCCGGTGTATGATGGAGATTGGAGAATCTTTGACAAGCATCACACTTCTTCACAAAATCTGCTGAGTCTTGCTTCACAATGGGCCACCAATATCCAGCTCTGAGGACCTTTCTCATTAAGCTCCGACCCCCAACATGGTGCCCACATTGCCCCTCATGCACTTCCTCCAACACTGCTTGAACCTCATCTTCTCTCAAACACAAGAGGTATGGGACAGAGAATCCCCTTTTGTAGAGAACACCATCAACCATTGTGAAGTACGGAAGCTCCCTTTTCACTCGTCTCCTCTCCTTCTCATCAGTAGGGAGTTGTCCATCTACCAGATAGTGGATATAGGGGATGACCCAAGAGTTTTCATAAGGATAGTTCACCACCATAGCATTCAGAGAAGGGAACAGTGGGATACTAGGTGATGTTAGAGTACTTTGAACCACCGTCGTTGTGCTACCAGGCTGCTTTATACTCGCAAGCCTTGACAAGATATCCGCTCTGGTATTGTCCTCTCTTGGCACATGCTTGAATTCTAGAACCTCGAATCTCCCATTCAATTCATTCACGCAGTTCAGATAGAGTTGAAGCTGCGGCTCTCGGACTTGATATTCCCCCTGAATTTGCAAAATCACCAGCTGTGAATCGCTACACAATGTAACTGCTGACGCTCCGATGTCAATCGTCGCTCAGAGGCCGGCCAAGCATGCTTCATATTCAGCTTGGTTATTGGAGGTCTTGAAATTAAACCGGAGGGAAATTTCTAAGTGCACACCATCATCACTTTCCACCACAACGCCTGCCCCACAACCTTTACTATTTGACGATCCATCCACATAAATGGTCCAATGAGCTCAAGGTGTGGCTGGATCCGACCCTGTCATCTCCACTACAAAATCAGCCAATACTTGCGCCTTAATGGCTCCTCAGGGCTCATAAGAAATTTCAAACTCAGACAGCTCGATGGACCACTTGATCATTCTTCCAGCAAGATCTGGTTTGCTGAGGACTGAATGGAGAGGCAGATCCGTTCTCACCAGTACTGGGTGCGCATGAAAATATGGTCTTAACCGTCGTGAAGCCCACACCACTGCTAGAGCGGCCTTTTCTATCTTCTGATACCTTCCTTCCGCCCTCTGGAACGTCTTGCTGGTAAAGTACATCGGCCTCTGACCATCTGGAGTTTCTTTAACCAGAGCCATACCTAAGGCTTCATCAGAAAGTGCTAAATAAAAAATCAAAGTCTCACCAGGGTCAGGCTTAACCAAAATTGGCGGACTTGAGAGCACGGCCTTGAGTTGCTGAAAGGCTTGCTCCTGCTCCTCTCCCCATTCAAAACTCTTGTGTTTCTTTAACGCCTTATACAAGGGGAGGGATCTGTGCGCCATCTTGGGCATGAACCGAGCTAGAGCGGCTACTTTCCCATTCAACGATTGTACCTCCCTTAGGCTTTTAGGGCTCTGCATGTCCAGTATTGCTTGACATTTTCCAGGGTTGGCCTCAATGCCTCGTTGGGTCAATATGAACCGTAAGAATTTCCCCGCTGGAACAGTAAAAGTGCACTTCAACGGATTTAACCTCATATTGTACTGTCGAAGTCGGGCGAAAACTTGACGTAGATCATCAATATGATCTCCTCCAGCGGGAGTCTTTGCGATGATATCATCGATGTACACTTCAACCAGCTTGGTGTGCATCCCTTCAAAAACCTTGTTGATCATGCGCTGATAGGTAGCACCAGCATTCTTTAGTCCAAATGGCATGACGGTGTAGCAGAAGACACCGCGGTCATTGACAAAAGCCGTCTTCTCTTGATCGCCTTCCCACATCGAAATTTGGTTGTACCCTGAATAAGCATCCATGAAACTGAGGTACTGATAACCAGAAGAATCGTCCACCATACGATCAATATTTGGAAGAGGATACAGATCCTTGGGGCAACACCGGTTGAGGTCTACATAATCCGTGCACATCCTCCATTTGCCATTAGCCTTCTGCACCATCACTACATTGGAAAGCCAGGATGAATAGCGGATCTCCCTTATAAAGCCAGCTTTCAACAACTCCTCAGTCTGTTCACACGCTGCCTTTTGCTTCTCCGGTCCCAACCTCTTCTTTTTCTGGGCCACCGGTCTCGTTTCTGGGTACACAGCGAGTTTATGGCAACAAAAATCAGGGTCCATCCCAGGCATGTCTGCTGCTGTCCATGCGAAAAAGTCTTTAAATTCCTGCAAAAGAGCCAGCAAACGTTGCTCCATGCCAGCCTCCAGATTATCATTAATATACATGACCTTTTCTGGGGAATCCCCTAAGATGACGTCCCTAGAACCACCATCCGATGTGGGCTTTGAAGGGTTGAGAGGGTCGATTTTCAATTCCGCCCTTGGGTCTAAGTCAATTAGACTGACAGACCCAGCCGCTGTTCCTCCGTCGTTCAGCTTCCTCTTCTTATTGAATGCCTCCAATTTAACCATGTTGAGGCTCAGGTTGTAACAGTACCGAGCCATCTCCTGATCACCACGGAGGGAAGACACACCGTTGTCTTTGTCAATGAATTTGATCAAGAGGTGAGGAGTGGATACAATCGCTTCCATAGCATTCAGGGTAGGTCGGCCAATGATCCCGTTGTAGGGAGATTCCACATCAATCACTAGAATTCTTGATTTGACCGTTCTTGCACCAGGCTCTCCTTCAAAAGAAATTAGGGAGTCGAGGTACCCCTTAGTGGGTTGCTTGGCCCCATTAAACGCGTGAGCTCTTGCGTGTAAGGCTGTAGATCTGCATTATGAAAACCCATTCTTTTGAAACAGTTATAAAAAATTACATCACAAGAACTTCCCTAGTCGACAAGGATCCTTTTCACATCTTTGTTGGCAATGACAGCAATGATCACCACTGCATCGTCTCCTCCTGGGATTGTTGGGCCAAAGTCATCATCAGTAAATGTCACCATTGGGGATGCCACACCGTCCCTGAAAGGGCGGTTATCTCTTGGTTTGCCCTGTACTGATAGAATCATATGATGGTGATTCTTCCTGGCTGTTATCGATGCTCCTCCTCCAGCGAATCCTCTAGCTATCATCTCAATCACCTCGCGTCTACCTTGCCTCTGCTGTTATGGCATATTGTCCTGCTGGGCTCCTTCAGCAATCACCACTCCTTTTTGCTTTTCAGCCGCAGTAAATTTTCTCACCGAGTTACGACTATTATCACCCTCATCATCTGGATCTCTCCCCCTTTTGTTCATTCTGTCAGGCTCATCCAAAGACTTTTCCCTGAACAGATATTGCTTCAACTTTCCCTCTCTAATGAGAGTCTCCACAGTGTTTTTCAGTGCTTTGCACTCATCTGTATGATGACCCGTTTGTTTATAAAAAGCGCAATACTTCCGTGGGTTACCAATCCTCTTGACTGGGGGTGGTTTCCTTATACCAAAAACACTGAGCGTTGGCCAACCAACCTCCCTCATGATCTGGGAATGCCTGGCGTTCAGAGGAGCATAGTTGCTGAAAGATGAGACACGCCTATCTCGTTGATGAGGTCGAACGCTCACAAAGTCCTCTCGGAAGGTATGCTTTTCAGGTCTCACCCTCTCCTTCTCCCTCCGTGGCTGCTGAGGGGGTACGGGGGGCTTCATTCTTGCTACTGTAGCCTCCAGATGCATTTCTATGTCCACGTACTTTGAAGCTTTCCTCTGAAACTCCTCGAAGGTTGTTTGGGGGGCTCTTTGCCAAAGATAGGGCAAAAACGGATCCAGGTTGTAAAGCTTCCACTACGATATGGAGCTGTATGGCCTCCGTGAGGTTGGGGACCAAAGCAGCCTCCTTGTAAAACCTCTTCAAGAACTCCTTAAGAGTTTCAGTCTCTCCTTGCCTTATCTAGGCCAAGGTGTGAGAAGTTCTTGGAATGTCCCTGGAGATGACGAAATGGCTTTCAAACGCAGCTGCCATTTCTTCCCAAGAATCTATGGATCCTGAGGGTAGGCTCTTGAACCAGCTGTGGGCCTCCTCCGTCAGTGTTCTTGGGAACATCCTACACATGACATCTTCACCTGCCCCCAGATACATGGCTTCATAAACATAAGCATCTAGATGCTAAGTGGGGTCAGTTTCTCCATTGTATTTTCCTATCGACAGTGGCTGAGTCGTTTGCAAATGCTTTGGGATGACAACACTCATGAGTCTCCTTGAGAAAGGAACACTGAGCTTGTAAGTCCCAGAAGTTACCACTGCCTGCTCCCTTCTCCGGGTACTGACTCTATCACCAGAGTCTTGGGTCTGCTCTCTCTCCTCGTACGTGGGGATTTTCGAATACTGGAGGGTGGTAGATCTATCCCTCGCTGATGCATGGTGAGCATCCTCTGCATAGGATGTTACCCTGTCCCTAGCTCCTTTTTTCTTCTGCCTCAACTCCATCAGCTCCTCCCTGAGTTGTCTAATAACCTCATCACGAGGGTCAGGAGTCACTACTGGTACCATCTTTCGAGCGTTGGTAGCAGGAGACTCAAAGACAAGTCTCCTTCCAGTCTGTTGGTGAGTCACATCCTCCACATGACCATCAACGAAATCACGTCCATCGCCTTCCATTCTGACCACCAAACTTCTACGAAAAGTGGGAATAACTCTAACGAGTCCCACTGGGCGTGCCAATGAACTGGTCTGAACCGGGGTCTAGGATCTGGTATGGGACCAGCCATAAAATTTCAGGTGTTCTAGGGTTCACACACCGGTACAGTGGGTATCCAATGTGGTAGTCCGGCCTCTCAGTGGGAGAAACCGGTCTTGTTATCCTGGAGATCCTTCACACCAGCGATTCGAGTTGAGAGAGGGCGAAAGGTGGTGCCACCTACGAAGATTCTCCGATGCTCAAGTTAGAAGAGTGTATGAACTCAGTAAGTACTTCAAGCAATACAATAGTAAAGAGAGAGTTAGGACAACGTCACCTTACATGTGTTTTAGGTCATGCTATTTATAGTTGAACGTAGGAAATGAATCGTTGGATGCAAGTGGGCCTATTGGCTCTGATAGCGTGTGAAGTGTGTCAATCAAGGTGGCTCAGTATTCAGAATGTGTCAGGAGGGTAGGTCAATTATCAGAGTACGATCCTGTAACAAGGATGGAGGATAATCACCTTTCCGCATATTTCACTGACACATGTACTTACTCTCTGAGATAATTGACATTGACATATTCCGCTATACAGGGTATCTTCGCTGATAAGTTATGGGGAACTCTTATCTCACAGTGATTCTGAGGCAAACGGTTATATAGTCGTGCTGTGAGAACGAGTGAAGTATCCGTTGTAAAGAGAATGAATTAGAACGTCTGATGAGATAAGAGTGGACGGAGGGATACCGGATATCCGGTGTGGCACTGCCTGAACTGTGACACCGGTTTCCCACTTATGAAGTCATTCTGACGTCATAACTTTGGTGACCGGTATCCAGACTGGATCAGTATTCAAAAGGCTAAATACACCTTCTGGTCCCTTATGTATTAAGTTATTTCCTGATTGGTCCCCTATGTTTATTTTAATTCAAGTTGGTCCCTCAACTTTTTAAAAAGGTTTCAGTTTGGTCCTTCCGTCAAGTTTTCACTAACGATGTTTGTGCCATTTCTAACGTGGCTTGGAGACGTTGTTTCCTAGAGTTAAGGACGATTTCATCCATCCGCCATTAAAGATCCATAGAAGCTCTAGGGTTAGTATGTTAGTGTTGAAATTGTTGATAAACTTCAAGAACGTGAGCTCCAAATTATAATCCTCCGTCATGGCCAACTCAGGTGGTTCTGTGTTCAGTAATGGAGGCAACTCAATGGGTGCTCCATATTGTGAATGTGTCGGGCACCATAAAGCAGTGCTTCAAACCTCAAGAACAACGATCAACTATGGAAGACAATTCTGGGGGTGTAGAAAGTATCACGTAAGTTTATTTGTTGATTATTACCTTGGTTTTTTTATTTGGAAAAAGGTTTATTTAATTCAGTGTGTAATACTGTGTCAATGGTCTTTTTGTAGGGTGTAGTTGGTGATGGGAGTTGTAATTTTTTCCAATGGGTCATAGACGTGGCTGAAGATGAGAAGGATCTATTGATTATCAGACAAAGGAAAAAAATAATCCCATTGTAGAAATCTCTCAAGGAATCAACAAAATGGAACAAGAGGATGTATTTTTTTGTGTGTTGTTGGTCTTATGTAATATGTTTGTGATATTTCTATGTTGGTCACAGTAAGATAGTGTTGTTTGGTTTAATTTAGGTTGTGGAGTCTTGTTAAATTTAGTTTTTACTTTCAGTGTTTATTGTAAGATGTTATTTTGAGTTGTAAACTTGAATTGTTAATTTCAAATGTTGACTTTAGTTGTGAATTTAAGTTGTTTATTTGAGATTTGACCTTTGAATTATTAATTTGAGCATTTCAATTTGAGTTGTTAATTTGAGATAAAACAATATATAGACCACCAATGAAAATTGAAATAATAATAATTTGTTTACCATGTTTAAACATCATCAATGGGTCAACAAAATGGTCTTTTTGTAGGGTGTAGCTGGTGATGGGAGTTGTAATTTTTTCCAATGGGTCATAGACGTGGCTAAAGATGAGAAGGATCTATTGATTATCAGACAAAGGAAAAAAATAATCCCATTGTAGAAATCTCTCAAGGAATCAACAAAATGGAACAAGAGGATGTATTTTTTTGTGTGTTGTTGGTCTTATGTAATATGTTTGTGATATTTCTATGTTGGTCACAGTAAGATAGTGTTGTTTGGTTTAATTTAGGTTGTGGAGTCTTCTTGTTAAATTTAGTTTTTACTTTCAGTGTTTATTGTAAGATGTTATTTTGAGTTGTAAACTTGAATTGTTAATTTCAAATGTTGACTTTAGTTGTGAATTTAAGTTGTTTATTTGAGATTTGACCTTTGAATTATTAATTTGAGCATTTCAATTTGAGTTGTTAATTTGAGATAAAACAATATATAGACCACCAATGAAAATTGAAATAATAATAATTTGTTTACCATGTTTAAACATCATCAAAAGATAACAAAACAGAAATTACCATTGAAAATGACAACGTGTTTACCATGTTAAACATGATCAAAATAGAACAGAACAAAATTTACAATATTGGTCCATCAGTAAATGATATAACAAAAAAGAAAGGGATGATGCTTCAAATGTCTTTCCGCCTTGGTCTTAATTTTTGCCTTTACTGGACTGGGTTTGTAGAAGCAGAAGTGGCATGTTTTCTTTTAGTTGTGGTTGTGGCAGCATTCTCAGTCGGGGCTGTAGCTTGGGTGGTTGCAGATTGTTGGGTCTGGGGCTCTTCTGGTGGTGGTTTGGAAGGGCATGTAGCCTTGTTGTGCCCTGTAGTTCCACAAACACTGCACTTTGTCTTCAAACCCTTCTTGGACATCCGGATGTCATCTTTTTCAGCTTGGTCCTTGTTCCTTGATCTTTTAGGCCTCCCAGCTTGCTTCTTGAATGGTGGAGGTTGTATATTGTTTGCCTCAACCTTCTCCCACATGTTCTTCCCAATGGTGGGTAAGATCACCAGACTGTAATAGTTTACATAGGCCTGTTTTCTATATATTACTGGGATGTAGGTCTTTGGGGTTTCATTAACCTGTACCATTCATACAACTGCATGGTTACAAGGTACCCCTGTTAGAATCCACCTCCTGCAATTGCATTCCCGAGCCTTCAAATCCACAATGAATTTCTCAGTATGGTGAATATAATTGACCTCATATATACTATCCCCTGACCACCTACACAGGTCATTAAGAATGAAATTAATATGGTTAACAATTTAGAAAATATAAAGAAGACTATTACATGTGAGTGGCATTTTCTAACCTGACTTGGAACATGTTTATGTTAGATTTAGTTTTCTCAACCCTTTGTTTTATCCTTGGAAGGACATCATCAGTGAAGTTGAGAAATTTTGTCCGGTTCTTGGCCCATCGTTCCATCATATAAGTCTTAATCATCTCCAACATAGTGATGATGGGCTTCCCCCTAGCTTCAATTATAACTGAGTTAAATGTTTCAGACATGTTGTTCACCAATACATCACTCTTTGGTGTAAATGAAAACCGTGACTTGCTCCAGTGTCTGGGAGGTAATTTGATCAAGTCCCTGTAGGCATTTTCATTGACTTCCTTTATCTCTAGCATTGTTTTCTCCCATGCCTTAGTGTAAGTTGACTTCGCTTCCTTCCAGAGTAAGTCTTTGAGTTGTTTTCCGGGATGCCTTTTTCTGAAGTTATTGTATAGATACCTAACACAGAACCTTTGATCAACACCAGGTATGAGTTCTTCTAAGGCATGTAGCAGACCCTACAAGATCCAAATTTGAGACAAAACAGACTAATTTGAAGTATTGAAACCAGTAAATTAAAGTACTAAAACATGGGGGACCAATTTGAAAACAAATTAATGAAGTATTGAAACATGGGGACCACAGTGAAATCACTTAATCACCATCTATAAAAAATTAGGGACCAATTTGAGACCAAAATCAGGTCAGGCATAGTTATGGTATGTTGCAGGTTTTTAGTTCTTTGTGCAAGCTAACATGCAGCAGTGATGGTTATGGTACATTGCATATTTTAGGTCATATGTATTGCACAGATCAGGGTATGTTGCAGTCAGTGGTCATCATGCAGTCAATAATCATCATGCAGTTAACACAGTAAGAGGTATACACAATACAATGGAACCATTTTCACAGGGTATACACAACACAATCACCATGCACACACTGATCATTATACAGTTAACATAGACTCTTATTATACACTAACAATTGTGATCATTATGCACCACACAATTCATTACCAGTATACCAACTGCAAGAATTCATGCATTACAATTCAATGCAAATTACACACAATTCCATGCAAATTACACATAATTCTAATTACCCATATCCACACCTGCACACAATTCAAATCATCACTATATGACATACCTTTTGTTGATCAGATATAAATGTCATCTCACTGCAGACTTGAGAGCCACCTAAATCACCAACAAGTAGCTCCAAAAACCACCTCCAAGAATCTGTGTTTTCACACTTCACCACCCCAACTGCAATTGGTAACATTTGATCGTTTGGGTCTCTACCAACTGCACTCAAAAGTTACCCACCATAAGGCCCTTTAAGAAAGCATCCATCTAACCCAATGATCTTCCTACAATGCTTGAAGCTGTCCTTGCTCCCTTTCAGACACACATACATCCTATGAAAAGAGATTGCAACTATATTCTCAGACATTGTGCTTCCTGTTGCAATGTATTGTACATTCAACTTCTCAGTGGAACCAGGGTTGGAGTTTTCTAAAGCAGTGCAGTAGTCCCATAAATATTTGTATTGCTCAGTGAAATATGTTGGTGTATGCACTACGAGCTATTAATGTATCAATTTTAACTTATTAATAAAATTAGTATTTTCAGTTTTAGACAAATGCTATTTATCCTGGAATAATAGGTCATATGAGAATTATTCCTAAAACGTCCCTAATCAAGTATTTACATGGGGACATGTAAATACATTAAGATTAGTGTGTGAATGTACTGATGATTTGATCTCACAAATCATGGATATATGATATCAAGTCTTTACACGGGTACACATTAAGAGTAATGTTGTACTGGACAGACCCACCATGAGAACGTTGCATGGATCGTTACATGAGTGTCATAAACAGTTCTCAATGTGATAATGGTATGTAGTCCTTCGACCTGAAGTCACTACAATTCCTACATAAGGAGTTTATTATTTTAATACAATCAAACGTTATCTGTAATAAGATGACCATAAAGATTGTGATTAGGCAATAGATAAATTATGTAGAGGGATGTGAGTGATGTAGATGGAATTTGTCTCTCCTATGTGACAGGAGTGATATCTATGGGCCACTTGATGGAGTGAGACTAATGAAATGCATGGCCATGCTAGGACGAATAAATATTAGATATTTATTCTATAAAGTCTACTCTGGTATCAAGTAAAATGAATTGGGCCATACAAGGATGACGACGACCATGCCTTGGGCCCAATTAGATATCGTGACAAAAGGAATAGATATATAAAATAATTATCACTTATAGGTCATGTCGATGATAAATAATATTCGGACATAATGATGTATTGCTAGATACCGCTCTTATTTTATATTAATAATAAAATAGCTTATTATTAATATAATCGAATATTTACCTATAGGGTCACACACATAGAGTAAGCCCACCAGAGGATAGTTTTATTTTAGTTGGACTGAAAATAAAACTATTTGGGCCTAACTCATTTAGAATGAGTCAGGAGCCCAATGTTTAATGAGAGCTCAGGTCAAGACCTAGGCCTATATATAGAGCATGAGATGCTCATAGGCTGGTGCTCAGAAATTAGATTACACTAAAATTCCATACTAGCATTCGGATCGTTAGTTTTATGGTGGGAGTGCTCGTGTGGACTCCTAAGGGCGAAGCTACAATTGCTTCAATCGAGGATCTTGTTCTACGTCTACAAGAGGTAAACCCTAATTAAAATTTTAATTTAGCATAATGCTTTGAGACATACGTGTTTGCAATTCTTTCTTGCGAATCCTTTGTGTTTCCGCTGCCTGACCCTAATAGGATTCCCTAACAAAATCACCATCTACAATCCCCAATGCAGCCTTCCTAGCCCTGTAAGCCGTTGTCTTGCTTACTTTAGCATGCCAATTCTCTTGGGCCCTGTTATATATATTTGAAAGTTTAAGCTTTGGGTTCTCCTTCACCCTACTGACCAGCTTCTTAGAAAGCCATCTTGAACTCAAAAACTTTATCCTATGCTGTCTGCCATACGTGTGACTGTCAATAATGGTCCTTAACTGCCATGTTTCCTTATTTTCCAGCTTGCCACAGTAGGAATAAAACTCACAACCTTCAATACACCTTACCCTCACTCTCTTTTTATCCTTTTTTTCAAACCTTAAATCCTTACCATTTGCAATAGCATATGCAATAATGGCCTCTTTGAACTGCTCCTTAGTTAAGAATACAATGCCCTTGACCCAATGATAACCTTCTATATTTGTTGGCATCTTACAATTTGGGCACCTTTCACCTTCACTCTCTTTTGAGCTATCACTATATAGCTACTCAAAATCTTCATCAATGTTAGATACCACTTCTTTGCCTTTCCCTGTGTTTTTCTTACAACTTGACCCTCACCCCTTCCAGAATTAGTACCCTTCATATAGGTCCTTGGTTTAACAGTTCTAGGAATTTTTCTTCTCTGCCATTTCTTTTTTACACCAACCTGTGTAGTTGGCTCATCAATGGCAATACTTCCTCCACCTTCACCTATTGCATCCTCTTGTCACTTCCACATTTTCAGGCATCACATTCACATGTTCTATCACCTCATTAGTGGCTTTAACATGTGCCTCAATAGTGATCACATCCTCTTGATCCACCCCTTCATCATCTGAATCATGGAAATGAATTTCCATTACACTATCATCATCATCTTCTACTATAATATCATCTGAAACTGTCTCAACATATGTTTCATCACCCCTGCCTTCATCACCCTTCTCCTTATCATCTTCACCATATGGCTTATCACCTATATCCTCGAGACCTTTACCATCTGGCACATCAGCATCAACATCTACATCATTTGTTTTCTCTGGGCCAGTGTGGTCCAAAAGAACCTCTAACACATCAAGGGCATGCACAACAAACATCTGAATCTTCCCCTCAGAGTGTGCAATCCTTGCCATCTCTAAACAACCTTTATCGTCGACCAATTGCTTCAGCCCAACATGAAACTCTTTGCCTCCAATCTTGTACCATAACTCTTCAACATTCACGTATCTCATGTCCTTTACTATTCCCATAACTTCAAAATAACTCCATCTGTCCTCATCGATGTCCCATTCAGAGTCAATTTACCCTAACTTCTTTCCATTTTCTTCAACAAAAGACCCCCCATGAAAAATCTCCAACTTGAAACGAGGATTCATCCTGCAACCCAAACTCAAACCATACTAAATTTGTAAATGCCAAATACAGTTCCAAATTTGTACACCGTAAACCCCATATTATGCCCTGATAAAATAAGTTTTCCCCCTAAACCCAAACTTAAAACGAAAGAGACGAAGGATTAGAGGACTTACCTAAAATGTTGAACAATAGGACGCAAGCATGAACTGTCTCACTATCTCCTCCGAACTTAGCTTTGCTTGTACCTTAGGTCACCCTTCAAACACGTAAAAAATGCCAGAGGAAGAAGACGATGGGACCAATATGAACCACCTCTATTCCATTTCCTCAAAATGCTCGTTTTGCCATTACCAGCACAACAAACAAAAAATTGACACATGGGATACATGTCAGACACTTAGTCCATGTAAGCAAATGGCACAAGCATCGTTAGTGAAAACTTGACAGAAGGACTAAACTGAGACCTTTTTATAAAGTTCAGGGACTAAATTGAATTAAAAAAAATATAAGGGACCAATCAGGAAATAACTTAAGACATAAGGGACCAACAGGTGTATTTAGCCTATTCAAAAAGATCTTCTTCAAGAATATATAGGTGACATAATATGACTATTTTTTATCTTGAAAGGAGATATGAACATTGGAAATTCTTTGAAGGAGTTTGCTTTATGCGTAGGTACCATACTTTTGATGATCTGAAGGGATGTCTAAGAGTCTGGTAGCAAGGAGCTTCAACACTTGCATGAATAAGGTGTTCCTTGATATCTTCAGAGAATAAAGTTAATTGTTGGCTTTATTTCTTCTAGTAATCACACAAATATCAATGTTGTACTGCTTGTGATTGAATCTGATGCATAAGATGATTTGGTTCAGCTTTTTCTGACCTGCGCAGAATCGTTACGTTAAGGTCTTCAAAAATCCATATTGGCTACCCTGCTAATTTGTCTCTTATCATTTTTATGATAAGCACATTCTTCTTAATAAGAGCTTAACTTTCAATGCATCATCAAATAGTTTTTAGTATGTTATGATTTTTACGTTGAAGTAACATTCTTATTGATAATTCTAGATGCCCAAAAGTTGTTAGGGAATCCCTAGTGCATGAGCAGCGGAAATACAAGGATTCCCATAGGATTTGCAAAGTGTCGTGTTTCAAAGCATAAGACAACCATAAAAAATTGCGTTTTAGGATTAACTCTTGAAGAATATCGAAGCAGTTGTAGTAGTCGTAACCTTGTCCTTTAGGAGTCCACACGAGTACTCTTACCAGAAAACGCTACACCTTCCAAATGCTAGATTGACGGCGTGTAGCTTTTGCAACTTTTGCATTTTGTATCTCTTTTTGGTTAGCCGCCTATGAGCATCTTATGCTCTATTTATAGGCTTAAGTTTGACCTAATTTGCTCTCTCTAAAGAGTGGATTCCTTACTCATTCTAAATGAGTTAGGCTCAATAGCTTTATTTTAATTCAACTAAAATAAAAGCTATTTTCTGATGGGCTTACTCTATGTGTGTGACCTTATAGGTAAAATACTCGGTCATATTAATAATAAACTATTTTATTATTAATATAAAATAAGAGCGGCATCTAGCAATTGTCGCAACCTGGATCGCGACGGCGCGGCGAGAAAGAGAGAAAAGGGGTTGAAACAGGGAGTCACCACTAACATTTTTATCCATAGGAAAAACATTGGAAAAAAACTAAGTTCAGTAAAGCACTGGTTAAAAATTGAGATTCAAGTTCGGGAGTCGATTACGAGTAGGGAAGGTATTAGCACCCTACATCGCCTGTCAAAAACAGTACCAAGATTGAAAATGCGCAACATAAATAGCCTTGCAAAAGATGGTTTATTTCTTCCTTTTCATTGTTGTATTTTTTATTTAAAAACGACAAAATGGAGTGAGAGAAATGTACAAACATAGAATATCGAAGCGAGGTCAATGGGACATTTCATCCGGATTAAACTCGATTTTGATATGAGACAAAGAGAGGAAAAGAATGCTAATAAGGCGTCACGCCTAAATTATACATCCTCGAATAAAAAAAAAAGACAGGGATAGGAAAGAGATAAGCGGGACGTCTTGTCCTAAGTATCCATTCCCTATGAACTGTGACGAGGTTTGAACAAAAACTAGGGGGAAATCAACAAGACGTCACGTCTAAATTGATTTTCACGGAAACGACAAAAAGTAACAACACGAAAGAAACGCAAAAAGCGAGGAAATAAATCAGTAAAGGGAAATAAGAAAGATGGGCCCGACAGGAGTTAAAGTCCTGCTCCTACGTATTCTTGAATTATCAAGAAATCAGGGTTACGTAGTTCTGAGTTTTTCTTTTAAAAGATTGGGAAAATGTTGGTGGGTATCATTTTGGTAAGGAACCCATACAAGACGAAGTTCTTCACACGTGTACGGATTCTATAGAGATTGTGTAGACGGAAGTATTTTCCGTACGACACTGACTAAAAATGATTTGTTTCTTTTTTTTGACTTTATCTAGATTTCAAAGAAAACACAAGAGACATTTATTTCTTTTTCATTATTATTACAAAGTAAAATGAAATTTAACTGAATGAACTTTAGGAAAGTAAACAAGTCCAAAAAATACAAACTCAGCAGATGAACGTTTAATAATAAAAAAAACGAAAGGAAAGAACATAGAACAGAACTGGTGGTGAGGTTGTTGAGGGAACAGCTTACAGATGTTGACCGGTGTGGATTCTGCTGGTGTGGATATGGGGTTGAAGGACCGAACAGTGGCGAGGAAATCCAGGAAATGTTGGGAAGATATATTGGGTTTAGGAGGCTGGGACGGTGTGGTGTTCAAGGAATATGGGACAGTGTAGAGATTGATGGGTGTTGGGACGATGTAGTGTTCAGGAGCTATTAGGACGATGTGGCGGGAAGTGTTGGGACGGTATGGTTTTGGGGGTATTGGGGCGGTATGGTGTTTAGGAGTGAACTAGGACAGAACTGTGTGAAGGGAATGAATTCCTTAAGACTCTTGAAGAGAAATTTAGAAGTTTCCTCTCTTTTTAGCTCTGGACCATGCCAAGAACTTACCAGCCAGCCCCTTGAAAACGCAACCCCCGTAGCTTCTTTGGCTGGGGTATTTATAAGGCTTAAAGGTATGGGTTGAGTGTTTGGGACAACCAGAGTTCCTACTCACCCATACGCATAGTGGTGTAACCCTGGCCACTATCTGTTTGTGGGGAGCAGGGTTTTAGTGGGGTATTTTTAATTGTCCACTTTCGCCTCCCTGTCTGCCATTCTTGGGGAGTGCGATTCCAGGTCATCATGCACAAATTTCTTACCTCGCCCATCTGTTGTCAAATTTGTGACATCGGTTAGCAAAGACATCAGTTGGACGAAGTCTCCATTGATTCGTTGTGGTGTCTCAAGAACCTTCACCTATGTCTTCACACCGGTTGAGTCTTTCAATGTAATCACAGGGGCGATGTTCTCCCTCCTAGTCCGGATCTACTACAAGCCGGTGTGCACATATTTCGACCTGAGTCCGCCCACAAGATCGTCGTTTCTTACTTGGGCCGGACTCACTCGTCTTTTTGTTGTCAGATCCACGACATCGGCCATTAAGGGACTCCTGAGGTGAGGACGGTTGGGCGGAGTTGAGGTGAGGACGGTTGGGCGGAGTTGAGGTGAGGACAGTTGGGCGGAGTGTTGAGGTGAGGACGGTTGGGCGGAGTTGAGGTGAGGACGGTTGGGCGGAGTTGAGGTGAGGACGGTTGGGCGGACTCTTGAGGTGAGGACGGTTAGGCGGAGTTGAGGCGAGGACGGTTGGGCGGACTCTTGAGGTGAGGACGGTTGGGTGGACTCTTGAGGTGAGGACGGTTGGGCGGAGTTGAGGTGAGGACGGTTGGGCGGACTCTTGAGGTGAGGATGGTTGGGCGGAGTTGAGGTGAGGACGGTTGGGCGGACTCTTGAGGTGAGGACGGTTGGGCGGAGTTGAGGTGAGGACGGTTGGGCGGAGTGTTGAGGTGAGGACGGTTGGGCGGAGTGTTGAGGTGAGGACGGTTGGGCGGACTCTTGAGGTGAGGACGGTTGGGCGGAATGTTGAGTTGAGGACGGTTGGGCGGACTCTTGAGGTGAGGACGGTTGGGCGGAGTTGGTGTTCCCCCCTTTTGGAATTTGGACCGGTTATATTTCCATTTGGGACCGGTGTCTTTTTCATTTAGGTCGGACCGAAATAGGTGTTCACAGATGCCCCTCTTTACTCCTTTTTCACAAGAGAAATACGGAATCTTCGTATTTCCGAGGTGAAAAGGGAGTAAAGACATGAACACCGATGTAGGGGATAAATAGGACCTGATCTGTCCTGAACTGGGGTCTAGAGATCCGGACTCAAGTCAGTCACAAATAGTATGCAAATACCGTATAGGAGACCGGATGTATGAGTATCCGGTGTAGGTATCCGTTGTCCTTGAGCGGAGAGAGCGGACTGGGCGTCCTAGAGGTCCTTCACACCGACCTAACGCGTTGAAGTGGGCGAATGGTGGTGTCACCTGCAATGATTCTCTGACGCTCAAGTCAGTGATAATATTCCAAGTAAGGAATGTATTTTAGAGAGTAATCGTGCATGAAAATTAGTGGAAGATCCCTCACTTCATTATTGAAATGAGTTCATATACCTGATTGGCTCGTTTTTCGAGGACTCGTTAGTGGGGAACCGCTAACTCCCATTAGCATTATTATATTGCGCACTTACCAGCATGATTGGGTCAAGTGGCTATTTTATGTTGAGCATAGAGAATATAGACTAGGATTAGGGAACAAGTTGACCATTCCCGTGAGCAGAATTTGGCTTGTAATGCAGGGAATTATTGATCGATCCCTGTAGCAATTATCCTTGTCTTTAGCACAGTGACGTATGTATTATCCGATGTCATGGTGTTATCCTGAACAACCGGTATAGGGAGAACGCCTGATACGGAATTACAATCCGGATGTATACCGATGACACCGGTTACACGTTGATGTCTTGACAAAGACGTTGAAATATGCCTTGCAGGTCGGATACCGGTATTGAGACCAGATCATATGTCCCCTAGCTTGTGTGAGGGACTGAGCGGTTGTTCACATAAGCTACCTAACCTGCGAGAGGTCTGAATACCGGTGAACTTATGCGTTAAATCGTTCCTTAGCATTTATTCATAAAGGACCGTTCTCAGATTAAGAGATATGATCTGTCGATGTCGTTACAACGGATTCAGACAAAGATTCGTTGTACGAGAATCTCAAGAGTTTATTGGAATTGAAAGCTCTTGAAGTTCGTGTAACGGCTGTAAAGCGCGAATTGCGTTGCATGATTAGACATTAATGCTTTTAATCACGTGGGCAAGCAATTATTACGCCTGAGGTGGAAATCTCATTAACTGTCGTTTTGGGTTTAATGGGCCTAAAATTTTTGAAACTTTTGGGCCCAGTAGATAGGCTCTTTGTCGAATTGCTATTGTTTTGGCGCCCATGAATTTGGAACGGTTGTGTCGTTTCGTTTGTGAAGCAATGCGTTTAATCGAGAACGACACAACTTCCAGAGTGAGTAACCGAACCTCTTCGTTTCTTATAAAAGAAACACTTAGTGGATTCTGAGTTTCACTCGCTTCTATTTTCTCAACGAAACTCTGTAGAAATTTTGCAAGGAAGTTTGCTGCCTACATTACGAGGGTTTCTTCGTTCCTCATATTCATCGTTGTCATCTGAGGTAACTATTTCTTCCTTGTTGCTCTCATCTTGTTTTGGTTTGCTACTCTTAGTTAAAGAAAGTAGGCTTTATTTAGGGGGGAGATCAGTTTCTCGCAACCCTAATAGTCATGGGGAAGAATCCTTGTGATTCTTCCTAAGACTGAGTCGTGTCGCTCAGAAAGGGGATCTTACTCACCGTGGAAAGTGATCTTTCCCTTCTCAGAGTCGTCCTCTGATTGTAGTTGCTTTTAAAATACAGTGAGTAATGATTACAACTTTCTGACGACATATTATTTCTTATCATAGATTAAGGAGTTCGGTTTAGACAATCCAAATGGCCACTGGGGAAGGAACTTCTGGAGATATTGCTATTTCGAAGACAACCGAAGGTCTCTATAGCGTTGTTGCTTCGAGGCTGAATTGGGAGGAGCTTCAGGCTAAATGGCCTTTCTGTTGGGTGTCCAGTGAATTTAAGGATTTGGCCTCCCGTCATGCGGATGAGGAAGGATCCCGGATTCAGCCGAGGTTCACTCTCAATGCAGAAGAAGAGACAAAGAAGTGGTATAGGGTTTACGCACCACTTCCGACAGAGCGGATATGCCATGTCGTCCCCAACGATCGTTCAGTGTACATGTACGACTTCATCTTTCATTATTTGGGTGTCCGCTTCCCATTAACCGAACTCCAGATGGGTGTTTTGAGGTTTCTGAACTGTGCACCCTCCCAACTTCATCCCAACGGTTGGGGCCTCATCCGCGATTTGGAGGTCTTGGGTGAACATTTTAATTTCACGCCAACTGTAGCGATGCTGTTTTACTACACCCAGGTAGTTCGAAGGGCGAATAAGCAGGGCGGAGTTGGTCTGGTGACACTCCGGACTCTCTGTTCTTTTGTGAACTTTGAGTCTTATACTGATTCGGCCAAGGTTGATGGGAAGTCGTTTAAGACTTACTTCACTCGCATCTCCATTAAGAAGGGCAAACCAATATTTTGGAAGGATGAAGAGGGCGTCGATAAATTTCCATTGAGTTGGACCCATAAGCATTTTCTCTTGAGCTCCCACGCGTACTACACTGATCAATCCGATCTGTCTCCTGAAACGTCGAGAGTGTTGTTCGCACTCGAATCACACACTACACGTCGTCACGTCTTTTCGTGTAGGCGTTTGTTAAGTAGCTCAAGCGGAGTCCGGGATGATTATTTGCGTAATTATCATTTTATCTCACCTTTTCACCTTTACAGAATATATAGAGTATCTTGCAGTTGCTAATATTTCGTGTTCGTTCATGCAGGTGAAATAGAACAAGAGACTCCTGAGATGAACAGGTTAAAGGGATTCAAGGCAGCGGGTAAATCCATTGCCCGTGAGAATGAAGTTAAGCCCAGGGCCTCCACAAAGGATCGTCCCGAGTTAATCATCTTGACTTCGGATGCGGAAGGGGACATCCCACTGGCTGAGGGCGGTTCATCCGATGTTGGCGCAGCCACGGGTCAACTCCTGGTCACTGAAAGAAGGAGAAAAATTAAGAATGACTCAGTGGGAGGCCCGTCCAAAAAGAGCAGAACTCCGGAGGATAAGCCTGTTGAAACCTCGGAAGCAGCTGCAGCTCCCTCCGGAAGTAAAGGAATTGCTGCCGGGGTTTCTGGGGCGAAGCCGTCCTCCTACCCAACCAACTCGTTTCTCACCCCCTTCCTCTCCTATGAGGGTTCTACTCCAGCCACTCTTCCACCACCGATGTACAAACTCCGGCCTACGCTCAGTGCTAAAGAAATTAAAGGAGCGTGTGAGGCCGGAAGGTGGCAATTAGCCGAACTCGCTGGAATGCTTTCTTCAGTCAGCGAGTTGGCTGACAACGTCGATAAGGTTGAAGAGTTGAGTGACAAATTAGAAGAACTCAACCTTTCGTCGGGGAAAGACAAAGCCATCATAAAGCTGATGGAAGATCGTCTTGCCAAGTCTAAGGAGTTCGGAGATATCATGACTAAGGAGAATCTCAAGCTTAAAGGCGACCTCAAAGGCTTGGAAGGCAAAGTGGCAAAGAAGGAGGAAGAACTCCGTAGCAGCCAGGATAAAAATAAAGCTGCTGCTGAGGAGTGGTCTCAAAGGGAGAAGAAGCTCCTTCTTGAGATAGAGGGACTGGAGGCTAGGAAAGCGGAGTCCGAAGTATCTAGTGAGGAGCTGTCCAAGTTACGGGGAGAATTGGCCACAGCGAAAGCTGAGAGAGAAGAAGCTGTTGAAATATGCAGCCGGGCTGTCGAAGAATCCTTCGGCCTAGCTATACGCCAAGTTTTCTACCGTAACCCCACTGCGAAACTTAACCTTTATGGAGTGGATCCGTTCTATGAATTCCATGGGGGAAGGTTAGTCGCAGTGGTGGATGGTCGTCACGAAGATCCCCCAACATCCCTGTATGGTTTGCCTCCTCTTCCTGAGGGTCAAACTATGGGACCAGATTACGTCTTTCCTGTGTCCGAGGTTCCCTCTTCTGAAGAAAGGGCTGAGGCTCCTGGAGGGGAGACTCCTGTGGAGGTTCCAAAGGAGGGAGCACAAGAGCCTGGTGCTGAGGAGGCACAGAAAACTGAAGAACAGATTCCTCCTCCATAGTTTTGTTTTCCTTTGTATGTATAGTTGTGTGCCGGGATCAACTCCGGCTTTTAACTATTATATGTAATTTCACCTCAATGAATGAATTTTGATTGAAGAAATTTGTCTTCGTCGTTTCATGTATATTTAAATCGTTGCTAATCCGTTTTGTATGATTAACCTTGAGGTCGGATTGAAACAACTGCCTCGGAAGATTAAACAACAAATAAAATTTAGAACGGATAAATATATACATGTCCCCAAGTGCGTATTAAGAAGAAGGTGCCTGTCTTTGGGGCATGATCCTTAATTCTCTTGGGGAAAGATGGGTCGATCCGCTGTTCAGTAGAGTAGTGTAACAGGACGGATGACTGTATTTTATTCATGTTATTCTCACTGGAGAAAACTATGTCGTTCATTGTAAGAGCATTGTTCTAAGTTTGGGGAGCTGCAAAGGTGTAAGAAAGTGGTGTTTTGAGTCCTCCACCATAAGGATAACGATGGGAGTTTTTCTACGCCAGGAGTTATGTCATTGTATCACAGAATAGGTGATAAAGAATATCCGTCCTGGGAGAATACCACTTGAGAGTGAAAGTGCGGATTGGCTTTCAGAGATTTCCATCATATGAATGATTATGGGAATTGTTCGTACCAGGAGTTTTATCGTCGAGTCACTTCATAGGTGATTGAGATCATCCGTCTTGGGGATGTGTACGACACCAGGAATTATATCATCGGGTCACATAGTAGGTGATTGAGATCTTCCGTCCTTGAGGTGTGTATGGCGCCAGGAGTTACATCGTCAGATCACAGAATGGGTGATTGAGATCATCCGTCCTGGGCAAGTACACAACGTCAGGAGTTACATCGTCAGATCACATAATGGGTGACTGAGGATATCCGTTCTGGAAAAGTACACTGCCAAGAGTTACATCGTCAGATCACAGATTAAGTGATTTAGATAATCCATCCTGGAGACGTTTTTCAATCGTAGGAGTACGGATTGAATGAATAATTCTCAGTTTTCAAAAGCTTCCATCGTAAGAATGTTCATACCAGGAGTTGCATCATCGAATCACAGAATAGGTGATTGAGATCATCCGTCCTGGAGTGATGATTGGAATTGTTTGTACCAGGAGTTGCATCATCGAATCACAGAATAGGTGATTGAGATCATCCGTCCTAAGGACATTTTTCCAATCATAGGAGTACGGATTGAGGTGGATGCTTCTCAATCGTAAGGATTCAATTTTCGTATCCAAAATCAGAGACCATCAGTATTCTACTAGCCCCCTAGCTTATGTGAGGAATTAGTAGATTTGCTCATATGAGCTATATCGATCGTAGTACGTCTGGATTTCGGAATCGTACCGATGTGTAAATATCCGCTCTGAGGACAAGGTTCCGTTGTAATGGATCGCTTGAGGGCGGATTAGGACAATGAGAATCTCAGAAGTTTATTAAATTTCGCAACCCTTGGTATTCGGGTAATGGTGGCCACGTTCCCCATGATTGGACATTTAATGTCTTTATTCACGTGGGCGAGCCATTATTGCGTTAAATGCGCATGTCTTAATAACCGTCACTTAGGGGCTTGTTGGGCCTAGAATTTGGATTTAATAGGCCCATTTAGAAAGCTCTGTGACGAAACGATGGCATTTTGGCGCCTCTAGGTTAAAAACGACAATTTTAACCCATTAAACAGGGAGTCGTTTAGGGTTAAACGACAGGTCGCCTTGAGTCTGTATTTGAATTTTCATACCCTGAAAAAGGCATATTTGGCAATCTCAGTTACCATTTCTCCTAATTCTCTTGACGAACCTCTGCAAAAGTTTCGAGAAGATTATCGTGTCTGCCTCTGTGAATCTTAATTCACTATCCTCATCCATACTTAGGTAACCACTTTCTTTCCATACTTTGTGTCTCCTTTCAATATCTGAAAATGTCTAGGAAAGGTGTTAGTTTTAGTGGTATTAGCCCTAGAGGAAGAGGAGGAAGGGCCTTCAATCGAAACCCTACAGTTCGTGGTGGGAGGATTCCAGTGGTCTTCCAATCGAAGCCATTAAGCGCAGAGAGGGAGGCGTCGCCGTATCAGAGGCGAAGGGCGATTATACCCTCTTCAGAATCCTCATCTAGTGAGAGTGCTGAGAGTGGTGACCTGTATGTTTCTGACGATGTGGATTTTTACCGCAGTGTAAAAGCTTTCACAATGGTGGTGAAGAAAGCGACTGGGGGAAAATTGTCTGGAGGGGAAGCACCCTCTCAGCAGTATATATTGAAGACAGCCTCCGGGCTGTGTAACGTGGTTGCACACCGGATTGACTGGGTGAAATTCCAAAAGAAACGCCCATTCAGCTGGGTGGCTGAGGAATTCCGTGAAACGGAATCAGTCCACGCTCGGGAGGATGGAGCGGAGTTGGAACCGCGTTTTACGGTCTTCAAGAAGGATAAATACAGAAGATGCTTTATGGTGTTAGATCCGCTGCCATCGGATCGGATTTGTCATACTCCGGACGATAGGTCCCTGTATATGTATGACTTTTTATTTATGAATCTTGGCGTGCGCTTTCCCCTCACAAAGTTTCAGATGGGGGTTTTGAGATTCTTAGACTGCGCCCCTTCGCAGCTTCACCCTAACGGATGGGGGTTAGTCCGTTCTCTTGAAGTGCTTGGGGAGCACTTCAACTTCAAACCGACGGTGGCCATGCTTTTCTACTTTGCTCAAGTGGTCCGTCGTGTAAATAAAGAGAAGGGGGGAGTGAGCTTGATATCCCTCCGGACTCTCTCCAAGATCATCAACTTTGAGGCGTACACTGACTCCACCAAAGTTGATGGACGTTCATTCAAATCTTATTTCACGAAGATCAGCGTTCATCCTGATGAGCCAATTTTTTGGTTAACTGTAGGTGGGATTCCGAAGTTCCCAGTGGCTTGGACGCATGAGCACTTTTTGTTGACCTCCCAGGCGTACTACACTGAGGAGGATGAACTAAGCCCGTCTTCAGTTTCTGTTCTTTCCGCCCTTCAATCCTACACCGCCTCACACCAATTTTTCTCTTGCAGGCGTTTGTTAGGATCGTGGTCCACCCGCGAGGAATATCTGTGTAATTTTCCTGCTATTTTTCATGTTTTATCGTATTATGCCTTGAAGTCTCTGATTTCTAGCCATGTTGTTTGGTTTTGCAGTTGAAATTGAAACTGTGTCACCAGAGATGGAGAAGCTGAAAGGGCTCAAAGCTGGAGTGAATTCCGTAGCAGCTGAAAACGACATCCAAGTGAAACGGAATTCGAAGAAAGCTACAGCTGAGACTATCATTTTAACCTCATCTGCTGGTGACGATATCCCCTTGCTTGAGGGCGGATCTGAGGGGGTTACGGTTGAGAAGGTCGGAGAGAAGAAGAAAAGGACAAAACGCGGTTCCTCCAAGACCTCGGATCGTCAACCTTCTCCCAAGAAACAAAAAATTTCAAGTGGGGGGTGCTGATCCGGAGCTTTCAAAGGGAAAGATAGTGGAAGGGTCCTCTCTGGATGCAGGATCCATTCCGGATGCCCCAGGCGATGGGATCACTTATGGTGTAAAGCCAATAACAACTTACTTTGCACCCAAAGTTACTCGCCCTCTTCAAAGTAACTTCGGTCTTGCACAATATTTGGTATACGAGGGTTCTGTTCCTGAGGGCGTTCCTGAAACTCCGTACAAGCTGAAGCCCTCATTGAAGAGCGATGAAGTAACCAAAGCTTGCGATGCCGGACAGAAGCACCTGGCAGGGTTATCCGGGCTCTTGAGATCGGTTCGCAAGCTTTCAGAAGAGAATGAGAGGCTCAGCTTGTTAGTTGGCAAGGTTAACGATCTTAGCGTTGCTGCTGCTAAGGACAAGGCGACCATCCTCCGTCTAGAAGGTAAATTAGAAGCTTCCAAAGAGGAAGGACATAAGAAGGATGAAGAAATTGCCAGATTGAAGTACCTTGCCAAGGAGTTGGAGGCCCAGGTAGCTGACCAAAAGAAAATCAATTCCGACCTCCATTCCGGTCTTTGTACAGAGAAGGAACGCTCTTTAAAGCTGGAAGAGGAGCTTAAGGAAGTTAAAATTGTTTATTCTCGAGGAACCGAAGATTGGTCGAGTAAGGAGAAGGAGCTGCTCTCAAAATTGGCGGACATGAAAGCAGAATTTGACGAAGCTGTAGATATATGTGATCAAGCAGTCAAGGAATCCTTCGGGTTGGCTGTTCGTCAAGTTCAATACCGGAATCCCAAGGTGAAACTTAATTTGAATGGTATTGATCCGTTCTATGAGTTTCATCAAGGGAAACTGGTGGCCATTGTTAATAACCGTCATGAGAGTCCGCCAGACACGCCATACGAGTTTGCTCCTTTACCTGAAGGCCAATCAATGGGACCTTCTCTTCTTAAGCTCATAAGTACAGGAACGGACCCCAGTGCGGATAAAGGCAAGACCGGGGGTAAAGGCAAAGGGAAGGAAGGAGATACAAGCAGCAAAAACTAGTGCCTTCCTTTTTTCTTTTTTCTTTTTATTGATTCAAATTCGCTGTGTTCCGGGATCAGCTCCGGATTATTGGACGAATTCCTTCATGTAATATTCATTTAATCAATAAAAGAACGATTTGCCTTTATATGCATATGTATCGAGTCATTTCGGATTTAAGTAATGAATATCGGATAATATAATATCATCGTTCCAGATTTGTACATGCGAGATGAAGAACGGATAGGAGTATATAACTATCGTTTTTCATGTATAGGTGTTTTGATAGCCAAAGACTTGATTTGACAGGAGAGATAGAGCATCTTTTTGTCAAATGTGAGTAATAAAAGCCTGGTAGAAATCATATTTTGTTTTTCAAAGGTCAGGCCTTTTGGTCGTAAATACCATGATAAAGAATAGCCGTTGTGGGTAAACATGCTATTGTCATGAGAACGGCTTGTAATGTTAATCTTGAGGGGAAGTGATAATGAGATCGTTTCAGTAAGAATTCATTCCCCAAGATATTCGTTTGACTATTAATACTGTCCCCTAGTATTATTGGGTGAGCAGTACTTTGCACAAACTCTGAGTGATGTTTCCACGTGAGAGTTTTTTGAGAGTGAGGATTTCGGGTAGAGATTCCTCTGCTTGACGATTGCGAATATAAATACTTCCGACTGAAAGGTTCCGGGTGAATATGCCTCAGATTGTGGCATACCCGAATGAATTATTTTTGGGTCGGAGTTTGTGAGTCAGACTTCAATTGAAGAATTGATGACTCAGAGTTTAAAGCTATAAAACTTCCAAATAAAGAACTTCAAAAGAGAGTATTAATTTGGAGTTCAGTATAACTTACTTGTTGCGTTTGGAGTTCGGTTTGGTCCTACAATCCATATCGTATTTGGTGTTCGGTTTAATCTTACTAACCGTTCTTCAATGGGTTTTTTGGTTTTACCCAATGACAATTCTTCACCGACGTTCGGTCAATCCTACTAGTCGTACTCAGAGTTCGGTTTAATCCTACAATCCGAGCCTTCAACACGGGGTTCGGATCAGGGCTAGTCCTGAACCTACTGCGCCCGTTACTTGGGGTTCAGCGTGGTCTTGAAGAAGAACCAGCTTACTGCGCCCAAGCCTTCAATACGGTGTTGGGTTATACCCTTTTACCGCTCTTAGAATGGGGTTCGGTTCAATCCTACAACCCATTTCCTGAGGTTCGGTTTAATCCTACAGCCCAGGTCTTCACCGGTGTTCAGCCAAACTTACTAACCGTACCCAGAGTTCGGTTTAATCCTACAATCCGGGCCTTCAGTTACTTGGACACACTCGAGGAGTTACATTATCAATTACGGAATGGGTAATTGTGATCATCCGTCCTGAGTATGCTCTTGTGCGCCGCACATATTCGAGGAGTTGCATCGTCAACCACAGAATAAGTAGTTGAGATCATCCGTCCTGAATACGTTTTTGTACGCCGGATAAACTGAAAATCACAGCATAAGAAAAACTCGAAAGAGTTAAGTTGTTGTGAGAGATTCTTATTAAATCAAAAATAAGAATTACAATGAAAGCGTAGTTGGGAAAATAATTTCTCCAGTATTCAATCAAAAATGAGGATAGGAGAATGTGTATTGTTCCAACAGCTAGCTATAGTAGATGCACAAGTTTTGGGTGTTCCACTTATTTCGGATTGGAGTGCCATCAAGGTTCTCAAGGCGGTAAGAGCCTTTGCCAGTAACCTCGGATACCCTGTATGGGCCTTCCCAGTTTGGGGCTAATTTGCCTTGATGAGCAAATTTGTTCCCTATACTTGCTTTTCTCAAAACCAAATCTCCGACGTTGAAAGTCCTTGATTGAACTCGCTTGTTGTATCGGAGAGCAACTTTGGCTTTGATAGCTTGGTCCCTGACAAATGCATATTCTCTGAGTTCTTGTATGACATCTATTTCTGACGCCAAATTAGCATTATTAGACGCTTCAGAGAAGTATTTGACCCTTGTGGAAGCAATCTGCAGTTCCACGGGTATCATTGCCTCTACCCCGTATGTCAGGCGATATGGGGATTCGTTAGTAGATGAATGAGGCGTTGTCCGGTATGCCCACAAGACGTGGCATAGTTGGTCTGTCCATCCGCCCTTGGCTTCACCAAGGCGTTTCTTTAGTCCTTTCAGCACTTCCCTGTTGGCCACTTCAGCTTGGCCGTTAGTTTGGGGATGTTCAACGGATGAGAATATCTGGGTTATTCCTAACCCTTCAAGTAAATCTGTGAATTTTCTATCCGTGAATTGGGTGCCATTATCTATGACCATCCGTGCTGGGACCCCGAACCGTGTTATAATGTTTTCATACATGAAACGACGAGTTCGGGCTGAAGTAATATGTACCACCGGCTCTGCTTCTATCCACTTAGTGAAATAGTCGACCCCTACAATGAGATATTTGATGCCCCCAGGAGCAGTTGGAAAGGGGCCCAGAATATCCAATCCCCATTGGTAGAAGGGCCATGGAACAGCGGATGTGAAGAGTTCTTCCGCCGGTGTGTGGTGAAGGTTGGAGAATTTTTGGCAAGCATCGCATTTTTTAACGAAGTCAATGGAGTCCTGCTTCATCGTGGGCCACCAGTATCCAGCCCTGAGGATTTTTCGCATTAAGCTTCTTCCTCCGGTATGATGTCCACATTGTCCTCCATGCACTTCCTCCATTACGTCTTGCACCTCATTCTCCTTGAGACAAATCAAATAGGGCACAGAGAGCGCCCTTCTATAAAGATTACCATCAATCATAGTGAAGTATGGTAATTCTCTCCTTATCCTCGTCTTTTCCTTCTCATCCGTAGGCAGCTGTCCATCGGCCAAATAACGGATGTAGGGGCCATCCATGTATCTCCGTAAAGAGAGTTTGTCATTATGGCATTTAGAGAAGGGAAAAGAGGAATGCTGGGCGACGTTAGTGTGCTTTGAACCAGCGTAGTTGTGCTACCTGGTCGTTTGGTGCTTGCTAATCTGGAGAGTATATCCGCTCTAGTATTCTCTTCGCGTGGAACATGCTTGAATTCCATTTTCGAGAATTTCTCTCTCAACTCGTTGACACAGTTCAAGTATAATTGGAGTTGAGGTTCACGAGCCTGATAATCTCCTAAGATTTGTGAAATCACCAGTTGTGAATCGCTGCAGAGCGTCGCCTCAGAAGCTCCGATGTCAATTGCAGCTCTCAGTCCGGCCAAACAAGCTTCGTACTCAGCTTGGTTGTTGGATGTTTTGAAATTAAAGCGAAGGGAGATTTCCAGGTGTACTCCGTCATCACTTTCTAGAACTACACCTACTCCAGAGCCTCTTTGGTTCGATGAACCATCAACGTAAATGGTCCAATGGACACGAGGGGAATCTGGATCAGTCCCTGTCATTTCCATAATAAAATCAGCCAGGACTTGAGCTTTAATGGCGCTTCGGGGTTCATAGGATATATCAAACTCAGAGAGTTTGATAGACCATTTGATCATCCTCCCAGCGAGGTCGGGCTTAATCAAAACAGAGCGGAGTGGTAAATCCGTTCTCACTATGATTGGATGGGCGTGAAAGTACGGACGCAGCCGTCGAGAGGCCCAAACAACAGCAAGGGCGGCCTTTTCAATTTTTTGATACCGGATTTCAGCACCTTGTAAGGTTTTGCTAGTGAAATAGACCGGTCTCTGTCTGTCGGGAGTTTCTTTTATCAAGGCAATGCCCAAAGCTTCATCTGAAATAGCCAAGTATAGGATGAGTGTGTCTTTGGGGTCAGGCTTTGTGAGAACGGGAGGCTTGGACAACACCTCCTTAAGCTCTTGGAATGCTTTCTCTTGTTCCTGTCCCCACTCGAATTTCTTGGACTTTTTCAGAATCTTATACAGAGGGAGGGATCTATGAGCCATCTTTGGCATGAATCGTGCCAAATCTGCCACTTTGCCATTCAGGGATTGGACTTCTCTGAGATTCTTTGGACTTTGCATGTCTAGAATCGTTTGGCATTTCCCTAGATTGGCTTCAATACCGCGTTGAGTTAACATGAAACCCAAGAACTTCCCAGCAGGGACAGCGAAGGTGCATTTCATCGGGTTTAGCCTCATGTTAAATTCTCTCAAACGGGTGAATACTTGGCGTAGGTCTTCAATATGATTACCTCCAACCGGTGTCTTGGCTATTATATCATCGATGTAGACTTCAACAAGTTTGGTATGCATACCTTCGAAAACCTTGTTGATCATACGCTGATATGTTGCCCCAGCATTTTTCAGGCCAAAGGGCATAACTGTATAGCAAAAGACACCGCGATCATTTATAAAGGCTGTCTTTTCTTGATCCTCCTCGCACATCGGAATCTGGTTGTAACCCGAATAAGCATCCATGAAGCTTAGGTATTGATAACCAGAAGAATCATCTACCATCCGATCTATATTAGGAAGAGGATAAGGGTCCTTTGGACAGCAGCGGTTGAGGTCCACATAGTCAACGCACATTCTCCATTTGCCATTGGACTTATGGACCATCACCACATTCGAGAGCCAAGAGGAATAACGGATCTCTTTGATAAATCCGGCCTTCAGCAATTCCTCAGTTTGCTGGCAAGCTGCCTTCTGTTTCTCTGGGCCCAATCTCCTTTTCTTCTGGGCTACCAGTTTCGTCTCTGGATAGACGGATAATTTATGACAGCAGAAAGCAGGATCTATACCAGGCATATCGGCTGCAGTCCATGCAAAGAGGTCTTTAAATTCTTGCAGGAGTGTTAGTAGTCGCTGCTCCATCTCTGTATCTAGCTTGTCATTGATATGGGTGATCTTTTCCGGAGAATCTCCCAAGACGATGTCCCTGGAACTTCCATCCGGTGTGGGCTTTAATGGGTTGGACGGATCAATGTTCAAATCCGCCCTAGGGTCCAGGTCGACAAGGATTACAGATCCAGCAGCTGCTCCAGCATCATTGAGTTTCCTTTTCTTATTGGAGGCATCCAGCTTTGTCATGTTGAGGCTAAGGTTGTAATAGTACCTAGCCATTTCTTGATCACCCCGGATAGATGAAACAGAATTATCCTTGTCAATGAACTTGATAAGGAGATATGGAGTTGATACAATTGCCTCTATTGCATTTAGTGTGGGGCGGTCTATGATGCCATTAAATGGTGATTTGACATCAATCACTAGCACTCGGGACTTAACCGTCCTGGCCCCTGGTTCGCCTTCAAACGAAATAAGGGTGTCAAGATACCCTTTGGTCAACTGCTTTGCTCCGTTGAAAGCTGTTAGTTCCTGCGTATAAGGCTGTAAGTCTGAGTCTTTAAAACCCATTCTTTCAAAGCAATTATAGAAAATAACATCGCAGGAACTTCCCTGGTCAACAAGGATCCTTCGGACGTCCTTGTTGGCTATCACTGCTGTGATCACAACAGCATCATCACCACCCGGAATGGTTGGGCCAAAATCCTCATCGGAGAAAGAGATTATTGGAGCCTCAATCCCACCTCTGAATGGGCGATAGTCTTTGACTTTGCCCTGCACAGATAGAATCATTCTATGATGATTCTTACGAGCTGTAATTGAAGCCCCTCCTCCGGCGAATCCTCCAGCAATCATGTCAATGACTTCACGCTGACCTTGACGCTGTTGCTGAGGCACACCGTCCTTGTGCGGTATTTCGTCCGTCATCACTCCCTTTTGTTTCTCCGAGGCGTAGAACTTCCTGACCGGATTACGATTATTGTCATCCCCGTCATCTGGATCCCTTTCTCTTTTCTCATTCTGATCAACCCTGTCAAAAGATTTCTCTTTGAACAGGTATTGTTTTAACTTGCCTTCTCTAATTAGCGTCTCAACCGCGTTCTTTATAGCTTGGCATTCATCAGTGGAATGACCATTCTGTTCGTGAAAATCGCAGTATTTGCGGGGATTTCCTAGCCTTTTCATGGGAGCTGGCCTTCTGATGCCATATATGCTGAAAGCTGGCCATCCAACCTCTCTCAAAATCTGAGATGGTTTGGCAGATAGTTGTGCATAATGGCTGAAGGAGTTAACATGCCTTTCTCGAGGTCGAGGAGAGTGGTTATTGACTCTGGGATTGGTGAATGGTCTCTCCATGCGTTCTGACCTCGTTTTTTCCTTACCCTTCTGGGCTTGGGAAGGTGGTGCTGATGGCTTCTTCTTTACAGCTATGGCCTCCAAGTGCATCTCTATACTCACGTATTTGGAGGCTTTTTTCCTAAACTCCTCAAAAGTTACAGGAGGGCTTTTCGCTAAAGAGAGAGCAAAAGCTGATCCTGGCTGTAACGCCTCAATAACGATATGCAGCTTAATAGACTCCGTGAGGTTAGGAACCAGGGCTGCTTCCTTGTAGAACCTCTTCAAGAAGTCTTTTAAGCCTTCGTTTTCACCTTGCTTAATCTGAGCCAAGGTATGAGACGTCCTGGGCACATCTCTGGAGATGACAAAGTGAGTTTCAAAAGTAGCTGCCATCTCAGCCCAAGAATCTATGGATCCAGAAGGTAAACCTTTAAACCACCCGAGGGCCTCCTCAGATAATGTTCGAGGGAACATTCAGCACATCACATCTTCATCAGCCCCCAAGTACATGGCTTCAAATACGTAAGCATCAAGGTGCTTAGTGGGATCAGTTTCTCCATTGTATTTTCCAATGGAAAGTGGCTGAGTAGTTTGAAGGTGCTTGGGGATGTGGATGCTCATAAGTCTCCTTGAAAAAGGAACTTTTAGCTTGTAAGACACTGGAGGTGCTGCCGTTGACTCCCTCTTCCTTCGGGAAGCCTCATCTTCAGAATCACGAGTTTGTTCTCCCTCGTCAAACGTAGGGATCTTTGAGTATTGGAGAGTGGTGGATTTTTCACCATCAGTTGTACGGGGGTGTTTCGCGTGCGGGATGATTCTTTATCCTCGCTTTGCCTTCTTTCTCTTCGCAATTCAGCGAGTTCCCTCTGAAGTTGGCTGATCAGCTCATCACGAGGATCAGGATTAGACACTGTTACTATTTTCTTTGAGCTGCCCCCATGAGAATCAAAGTTGAGCTTCCTGAAGACGTTGGGGTTAGTTCTGTCTTCAGGCTGATTCTCTACGAAATCATGTGCTTCGCCTTCCATGGTGGATTACTTGCTCTTTTCAATAGATATGGGAATAACTTTATCGTGTCCCACTGGGCGTGCCAATGATCTGTCCTGAACCGAGGTCTAGAGATCCGAACTCAAGTCAGTCACAAATAGTATGCAAATACCGTATAGGAGACCGGATGTATGAGTATCCGGTGTAGGTATCCGTTGTCCTTGAGCGGAGAGAGCGGACTGGGCGTCCTAGAGGTCCTTCACACCGACCTAACGCGTTGAAGTGGGCGAATGGTGGTGTCACCTGCAATGATTCTCCGACGCTCAAGTCAGTGATAATATTCCAAGTAAGGAATGTATTTTAGAGAGTAATCGTGCATGAAAATTAGTGGAAGATCCCTCACTTCATTATTGAAATGAGTTCATATACCTGATTGGCTCGTTTTTCGAGGACGCGTTAGTGGGGAACCGCTAACTCCCATTAGCATTATTATATTGCGCACTTACCAGCATGATTGGGTTAAGTGGCTATTTTATATTGAGCATAGAGAATATAGACTAGGATTAGGGAAAAAGTTGACCATTCCCGTGAGCAGAATTTGGCTCGTAGTGCAGGGAATTATTGATCGATCCTTGTAGCAATTATCCTTGTCTTTAGCACAGTGACGTATGTATTATCCGATGTCATGGTGTTATCCTGAACAACCGGTATAGGGAGAACGCCTGATACGGAATTACAATCCGGATGTATACCGATGACACCGGTTACACATTGATGTCTTGACAAAGACGTTGAAATATGCCTTGCAGGTCGGATACCGGTATTAAGACCGGATCAGGACCCATCAACCGGTCATCGTCCTTGCAAAGTATAGAACCTCGGATTAGAGCATCATGACCACCCCGTCCTCAACTTGTTCCCTTTTGAATGGCCGGTGTATTGTGCATGACATCGGCCTTAGCAACTTAAACCCTGGATCCAATTCTATCCGAGGTAGGTTTCATGATACCGTTTGTTACGCCCCAGTAGTAACCGGTGTAACCACTGGGACACCGTCCCTTGTGACCTAATTCACAGTTCCTAGTTTACTCGATTTGAGGGTCATGACACCGCCCTTTGGACTACCTCCCATGTCTTGGAATAGAGAGAACCTCATCCACCTAGTGTCAACATCGGACCAACACCTCTCTTTTTTTTTTATTTTTTTAGAAACAGACGAACAAAAAGTAAAGGGTGCCTTAAAAGGCGAACTGGAAAATGAAGGAGGCCTGAATAGGCAAACAGAAAAGAAAAGGAATGCCTGAATAGGCAAATGAAAAATAAAGGATGCCTGGATAGGCGGACGGAAAGTAAAGGATGCCTGAATAGGCGGACAGAAAGTAAATGAATGCCTGAATAGGCAAATGAGAAGTAAAAGGATGCCTGAATAGGCGGATAAACAGTAAAGGGATACCTGAATAGGCGAACAAACAGTAAAGGGGTACCTGAATAGGCGGACAGAAAGTAAAGAGGTGCCCGAATAGGCGAGCAGAAAGTAAAGGATGCCTGAATAGGCGGACAGAAAGTAAATGGTGCCTGAATAGGCGGACAGAAAGTAAAGAGTGCCTGAATAGGCGAACTGAAAGTAAAGGATGCCTGAATAGGCGGACAGGAAAGGAAAGGAATGCCTGAATAGGTGAATGAAAAATAAAGGATGCCTGAATAGGCGAACGAAAAGTAAATGGCCTGAATAGGTGGACAGAAAGTAAAGAGTGCCTGAATAGGCGGACAGAAAGTAAATGAATGCCTGAATAGGCAGACAGGAAGTAGAGGATGCCTGAATAGGCGGACAGGAAAGGAAAGGAATGCCTGAATAGGCGAACAAATAGTAAAGGGATGCCTGAATAGGTGAACAAACAGTAAAGGGGTGCTTGAATAGGCGGACAGAAAGTAAGGGGTGCCTGAATAGGCGAATGGAAAGTAAGGGGTGCCTGAATAGGCGAATGGAAAGTAAAGGGTGCCTGAATAGGCGACTGGAAAGTAAAGGATGCCTGGATAGGCGAATGGAAAGTAAAGGGTGCCTGGATAGGCGAATGGAAAGTAAAGGGTGCCTGAATAGGCGAATGGAAAGTAAAGGGTGCCTGAATAGGCGACTAGAAAGTAAAGGGTGCCTGAATAGGCGACTGGAAAGTAAAGGATGCCTGGATAGGCGGACGGAAAGTAAAGGATGCCTGAATAGGCGGACAGAAAGTAAATGAATGCCTGAATAGGCAACTGAGAAGTAAAAGGATGCCTGAATAGGCGGACAAACAGTAAAGGGATGCCTGAATAGGCGGACAAAAAGTGAAGAGGTGCCTGAATAGGCGAGCAGAAAGTAAAGGATGCCTGAATAAGCGGATAGGAAGTAAATGGTGCCTGAATAGGCGGCTGGAAGTAAAAGATGCCTGAATAGGCGGGTGGAAAGTAAAGGATGCCTTGATAGGCGGATGGAAATAAAGGATGCCTTGATAGGCAACTGGAAAGTAACTTGTGGGGTTGACCCTCAGTTGACAGGAAATACAGAGATTAGGAGAGCTAACAGGACGCCTCGTCCGAATTAACTCACTGGACCTAAAGGCTCAGGGTGATGCCCCAGTTTGACATGACTGAAAGAATTGCTCTTTAACTGAAAGAGCGTGATCCTGGGGTGATGCCCCCCAGTTTGAGATGGTTTGAAGGAATCTTGGGGAAAGGCCAGAATAAAAGAAATCTGGGGAGATGCCCCAGTTTGAAGGTTCTTGAAAGAATCTTGGGGAATCATCCCCTGTGACTGTAGGAGGAGAGACATAGGGAATCGTCCCCTTGATTGCGAAAGGAAAAACATGGGGTGATGCCCCGATTTGATATGATTTAAGAGAATCTTGGGGAATCGTCCCCTTGACGGTAAGAGGAGGAACATGGGGAATCGTCCCCTTGATTGAGAAAGGAGAAACATAGGGTGATGCCCCAGTTTGACATGATTGGAGGGATTCTTGGAGATTGGCTAGAACAAAAGAAATCTGGGGAGATGCCCCAGTTTGGAGGTGATTTGAAAGCTGTTGGGGAACTACCCCTTGAATGAACAAAAGGAATCTGGGGAGATGCCCCAGTTTAAGTTGTTTAAGAAATGTATTTCTACTAGAGGAGGATTGATGGTTCAGGGTACTGCCTCTTTAGGCGTAAGAGAATGATCCTCGGGTGATGCCCCAGTTTGAACTATTTGCTTTGAAACCTCAGGGAGCTGCCCCTTGAGCGAGAAGGAAATGATTCTGGGGTGATGCCCCAGTTTGATTTGTCTGGGAAGTGTAATTCCACAGGAGAAGGATTGATGGCTCGAGCATCGCTCCTAGATTGGGAAGGTAAAATTTGGGGTCCGCCTAGTATGTGTAGATTTATCAAGAAAAACGTGCTGGGGCTCTTTGGGGAGAGTTCTTCTTACTTGACTGCTGGAGTGTATCAAGTAGATTCCTCGGAAGGGAGTTTGAAAAGTGTCAGCTTTGGCAGTTGAGGAGAAGACTTCAAGAAGTGCCAACTTTGGTGTTTTGGGGAAAGGCTTTGAGGAGTGCCAACTTTCGCGATTAAGGAGGAGACTTTGAGAGGTGCCAGCTTTGGTGATTTGAGGAAGGAGTTCTGAGAAGTGCCAACTTTGGCGATCAAGGGGAACTTGAATGATTCTAGTTTTGGCAGCTGCGGTTCCATTAAGGAAAAGGTCTTGATTGAGGCGTCAGAGCTTGACATGACCGTCCGTTACAATAACCTGCAGAAAAAGGGTAAATAGTGCAACGATGCATTCAAAAACTCAGTAGGTCCTGTGAAGCCGCGGTCCTTAGGATAACTCATGGACAGAGGAGAATCAAAGAGGCGATCATAGCTTTGAAGCGCATGCCTGGCTGAGTCTTCATAATGATTGTCTAAGACGAGGCCTAGTAGTGGGAGCGTCTCGTTCCTCATGACTTTAGATGTTCACCATTCTTTCATTTTATTTTTATAAAAACACAATGTTTTATCGGATCAATGCAATTCATAACACGTATCGAAAAAGGATGAACTTTATTCATGTATGTCAAACAATATACAGAGAACGGACAATAGGGAATATAGATGGGATAAAATGAAGTTACATAGGACAGGTCAAGATCAGGAAAGTTCAAGGATCCTTCAGTGAATTCCTGAGACTAGTGAGAACCTTAATCCTGCGTCACGACCTCAAGTACATCGTTCAACTCTACCTTTGAGAGGGTAGTTCGACCATGGTCGACATGGCCCCAGTTTGCATGTTTTGCATTGGGAGCTTTAGCTACTCTGCCAAAATCTTGACCCTAATTTTACCTGAGCAGCCTTTTCAGGTTTTCGACTCACTGGGTTGCTCTAACTTTTGCCTAGGCCGCCCTTTCAGGTTTTCAACCTAGCGAGCTTTTTTCTTGTGTTTTTCTCTTCTTCTTATTTTTGGCTGCATCCTTTACAGTAAAGGGTTGAAACTGATCACAGTCCAGCTGAGTCTGCCTAACTTTTTCCAAATTGAGTTTGGATCCTTTGGGGAACTGATGTCTTCTCAAATAGGAGACTCTACTCCTATGCCATGTACCCAAGGAAATATTGGTGAGTCTTTTAGCATCAATGAGAGAATTACTCTGAGTTATCATTTTGGCCCCTTTTTTTTTTCTTTTTTTTTTTTGGCAAAGTCTTCCTCAGTTGTGTCTACATTTATAGACATAAGCGATTTCCCCCTATTCAACTGTTGAGGTTTCCTTAAATGACTGGCCTACCACTTGTCCAATTCGGGACTTGCCCATATTGTCATTCCATGCCTTCTGATAAGTTGCCCCCGTGATTCCTTCAATTGTTCTTGACTTAGGGGTACACCCATCTTGATCCTCTTGTTCTAACAATCTTGTAAACTGGAGCGGTGGCTCACAGGTTTCCCTTACCTTCTTCGTTGGCATAGTCGATTGGGTAATTGAAATCGTGAAGCGGGATTATGATTTCTCTAGTCTCTAGAGGATCATTTTTGGATCTGCAATTTAGTGTATTATGGCAAAATAAAGAAAATAAAGGAAAAGCAAGTTAAAGAGAATGAGTCAAAAGCAAGGATAAAGGGATGAGAATTTTTTTTGAACTTCGATACGCATTTATTGATTGACTGGTAAAACAAGTTTTTCTTTGCCCTTATTACATGAAAAGTCCCAGAGCCTTAGGCATAGTAGAGGGATAATCAAGACATTAAGGCAATGACAAATTTTTGGTGAATCATTTAAGAATCGTAGGGAGTTTGACAGCCTCCCAATCACTGAACTCTTGGCCCGGCGGGCAAGCAGCCACCCAAATCAGCATTATCATCAAAACTATCAACCACTACGGCATTAACTTCTGAGCTTCCATGATTAGGCAGGGGATTCTTGACCACGTTAGGGCTTCCCTCTTTAAAATCGATCCATTGGCCTTGATCAAATCTCTCACTTTATATTTCAAAGCCATGCAATTTTCTATGGAGTGCCCTGGCGCTCCTGCATGGTAATCACAATGAGCGTTCGGGTCATACCCCCTTGGGTAAGGAGGTTGCAACGGCCTCATGGGGCATGGAGCTATCATTCCCCTCTCAACGAGGACTGGAAAAAGTTCGGTATATGTTATGGGAATTGGATCGAACTGCGCAGGGGCGCGCTCGTTGTTGGGATTCCTTGGGTTCTGATTATAGTTGGGTGGTCGAGCTACTTGCTGCGGGTGATGGTATGGCATGGGTTGCGGTATTGGAGCCCTTACTATGGGTGGGCGGAAGTGAGGAGTATGAGCTGTCGGGCCATAAGTAGCTGCGGCCACATAAGGATTGGGAGCTTGAATCATGGTAGGAGTGAATGGTCTCGGCGGAACCGTCTTTTGATTAGAAGAGATGGAATTAGTTTCTCCGTCCCTTCTCCCAGGTGCCGGCTTCCTCGTCATGTTTGCCCCAGATGGGCCCTGAGTGATCTTACCCGTTCGTATTCCACTCTCCACTCTTTCCCCAATAGTCACAATGTCAGAGAAATTGGCTGAAACACTACCAATCATCTTGTCGTAGAAAGGTGATGGGAGTGTGTCGATAAACATTGCGACTATTTCTTTTTCCAACAATAGGGGATCAACTTGCGCCGCTGTTTCTCTCTATCGTTGGGCATACTCCTTAAACGTTTCATTATCCCTCTTCACCATATTTTGTAAATGAACCCTGTTGGGTGCCATATCCATGTTATACTTGTATTGTCTAAGGAAGGCATCAGCCAGGTCCTTCCAACAACGGATATGGTTCCGATCAAGGTGAGCATACCATGTAAGAGTAGCTCCTGCTAGACTATCTTGGAAGCAGTGGATCAATAGTTGGTCATTAGAAGAGTAAGATGCCATCTTTCGACAGTACATCGTGAGATGATTCTTAGGACAGGTCATTCCCCGATACTTGTCAAAGTCTGGCATCTTGAATTTGGGTGGGAGAACAACATCTGTGACTAAACATAGCTCCGAAGCATCTATTAGTCCAAAACCTCTGGCGCCTTCCATCATTCTTAAACGCTCTTCTAAGATCTCTATCCTTTCCCTTCGAGGAGCCGCGACCGCACTGGTTGTATCTTGGAGGTTGGTCCCATAGGGGGCTCCGTATCCATACGGATAGCCGAATAACTGGTTCTACGGAGGCAACACATGGGACTGGTTTACTAGGCCTGTATTTGGTGAGGGACCTTGAGGATGGGCCACAACATAAGTCGGCTGGGTTATCTGGGCTTGTGTATTTTGGGCTTGGGCGTTGTACGTTGGCTGGGCTGTAACACCCTAATTATCTACAACTAATAAATCCCAAAATATGAGAAAATTTTTCACAAAAACAGTCACGTAACATTTGATGTAGAAGGGAGCAGGCAATGGGGAAAACTAAAAACATTCACGCGCATAAAGCAACCTACAGGGAGGCTAAAAAGGTGAGGCCGGCTCGATGGGCTTATCGTAACGCACCAACACTAGGGCGGATTGCACGATACCGTTTATTCGCTCAGACGGGGTCTGACACCGTCCAGGCGGAGCATAGTAATGCAGCAGCGGATAGAGGAGATTTCGCACTGAGGCTTCCCTTCAAGAAATACTGGTCACTCAACAGGAGGAATAGATAAGGGAAATATGTTAATACATTCACACGTGTATCATTTGATGAAAAGGCTAAGTTAGAATCATCCTACTAGGCTAGGCGGGGTATATTTATCTTGGGCGGGCTGTCCTAGCTACATGGGCGAGGTATAACGCCGCCTAAACGAAATCTGCATAACGCCTCTTTAACACAACTACAAGGTAATTTTCCTCCATCGGGTATGGTCAAGGGTTCACCAAGTAAATCCTCACACACTCGCCTTTCACTCAGAAAAATATGAAGTTACAGGGTACAAGTGCGATAGTAAGTTATGGAAGAAGGAAGAGTCTGAACCTATTCCGCCCAACTCAACTAATTATGATAACGCCTGGGCGGACTTAGCCATAACGCCCAAATCCGGGGTTCAGCACCGGGGTCCGGATTGCGTTAGTATCACAACGGATAGGAAAGGATAATGGTCGATATTTCGCTCGGGTCATTACTCGCTTCAGCGTGAGTTCTCGCGCTTGGGCGGATTGCTTCCCATACTTCAGGCGGGGTACGACTCCGCCCAACGTATCCGACATAAGTTTTCCTAAGACAATTCTTGGTTCTTCCGGACTTAACTATAACCTGCTCAATCAAACTGTCCCTGCTTATCTATTAAAGCATAATTATAAAACGAGACAGCATATAGCATCACACACACAAAACCATACATCCATATGTACATAAGAGTGTATATGAATATTTACAATGCAAAATCAGACTTCTTCTTGTTCATAAAGTTCTATTCAGCACAAAACATTAACATCCGGTATGAGCCAGTCCGGGCTTCATCTAACAACGTCTTAATTAAACCTTCGAAATGCATCAGCACTCCGCCCAGCATTCCGGTTCTGATTCTGATCCTCCTCACGAGAGACATTCACTGAAAATGGCCACTGCAGGGGTGAGCTTTTACATGTAAAATGATACTCACAGACTCGGTATCAGCGTCAGTACACGCTCCTGCTATCATTCGTCCTTTTTCAAGTAACCAAGTTCATACAATTCAAACAACATTCATAATACGCATAATTCACAGAGTTTATTCCACATCAATATATATTCATGCATTCAAAATCATACACATGCACATATATAGATTTACACATCACCACAATCAGCCTTATTTCTATATGTATGCACGCGGATCCGACTCGGGAAAAGACTCTCAGTTACAGCCCCCTTTTTCTTTTGGCCCCTCGTCCCTCAGCTCTTACCAGGTGGCACCGGCCCCCCACGGCGTCTCGAGACTCATTTCTCTAGCTCCAACGGCTACCACGAGCCCTATTGGGATCTAGCCAGGGTTGGTAACTGGAAATCATTTCCCTTGGGGTTCTTGACCTTCCATGGGTCACCCCACTCTTACTCATGCAACTAACACATTTATCATTACACATCATCGCGCCATGAACACATTACCGTAGTCGTCAAGTAAGAACGGATATCTCCCATTATTCATCATCATTCAGTCAATCGCACCAGCGCATGATACAGTCGATCATCAGACTAACAACATTGAGCAATTCAATTAAGAACATGCACATACACATTTTTCATAGTGACAACAAAATAGACCCATCATTATCATCCACGAGCAAACTACGCCATCGTCACGAAGATCACCATCAAAATCTCAAATCATGCATCAGTTTTAGTAATTGTGAACACATGCATGCATGCACAGCATCAGTTCTAATGAATTATAAAAACATGCACACACACTTGGCAGTACGTTCATCCGGTACCGTTCTTAGACCATGCATTTGACATGCAAGCGCCCCCTACCTTTAGAAGAACCTCAGAAACCTCTTTCCGTTCTCGTCGTTGGGTCCGATGTCCTTCTCCTGGTTCGTCCGGTCTTCTTTGGCTTTGTCGTATTCTGCGCCTGATTCTGGGATGGAGCGTAGTCTGTTCTTCAGTACTGGAATCAAGATCTCCAGGAGCGAAGAGTGAGATGGAAGAAGAAGAATGAAGACGAAGAGAGAAAACAGAGGATGAAGTGAAAGAGAAGAGAGTCTGAAGAATTGGCAAATACGTTCATCACTAAGGCTCACGACATATATGTATATAAGTGTGCACGCGTACAGTAAGCGAAGAGTGGGATGGGAGAGTGCGTGCTGCAGTAGCCACGCGCACTCCACCTCGTCCCCTGTCCGCCACCATTTCAATATTTTAATGGCTTAAACTCACTTAGTTAAATGCACTTAACAGTTATTTCTAGTTGAAATCAAGTCTTAATGGTTCATTCTGTATTCAGCATTAAATTTTAAAACGGGGATGTTACATGGGCCATCGGGGCTTGTGTGTTTTGGATTTGGTGGGTTTGTGGGTCATGGACCTGTGTGTTTTGGGCCTGGTGAGCTTGTAGGTCATGGGTTTGCGTGTTTTGGGTTTGGTGGAGTGGTGGCATGTTTGGTTGTGTGGGGTATGAAGCAAGAGGATTTACCACTTGCTGGTTGTGGGCGTCTTGTTGGTTGGCGAGTGGGGGATAGTACCCCGGGGGTAGGCCATAAAGTGGAAAGGGTACTGGGTTACCGTCTAGACCGACAAATGTATGCTGTGCGTAAGACTGGCCGTAAGATGGCTGGGCCTCAATGGCAGGGTTAGGTCTCCCGACATGAATGGGGAGAGGGGGTGTCATTGTGTTAGGGAGTTGGGTTCTTGCTGGGTCAGAACCAAGGGGAGGTGGCGCAGTGGCAGGCTGCTGTTAGGCATCCTCAACACCCGTAGAGGAGCCTCCTTCGGTAAGTTTCTTTTCTAAGAGTTTAGTTAACTCTGCGACTCGCTCTTTCAGCTGATCGAACTCGGTTCTAAAGTTTCCTTCAACAGCTTCTACCTCAGCCATGAGTTTCTTTTGGAGCCGGGTCTGGTAAGGATGCCTACCCGTGACGTTGGTGTCTCTTTTTTTTTTTAAAGAAAGAAAAAGAAAAAATGTTAGGTGGAAATAGAAAGAAGAACAATGTTGTGGGAAACCATCACAGACTTTGGCGAGTATCCTTTGACCATTCCTTAGAATTTATCATTCAAAAGTACTAGGTATGGTAATCATAGAAATTAATATGGGATAATTGTGAAGACAGAAGAAATCTTTCATCCTGAGGCGGGAGCCTCTAGCTCAGACATCTTCTTCGGGCAATTACAGCCCTTATTTCTTAAGTTCAATCCCATGTCAATTTCCATAGATACTCAAAGGGTACACGACCAAAAAAGGATTATCTATTCACCCGAAGAATACTGTATGTTTCAAAATGAGTCATTATTTCAATAACCCAGTAAATCTGCGGGTGGTAGATAATTCATTTTCTTGGATAAAAGGGGAAAGCAAAAATGACGTAAGGTAAAGTAAAGTTTGCCCTTTTGTGGCCTAGGTCAGGTTTTGTTGAAAGTTTTCTCTAGGCCCTATGGTTTGTCTAAAAGTGGCTCTTCACACCAGGTGGCTTATTCTAGACTTCTAGAAGGTCACCAGAGCCAAGATCCTACCCATGACAGGGGCGCAACAGTGGGGAACCACTAGGTGCGTATATCATGAGAGGTCGAACTCTGGTTGAGGTTCTCACGAACACCGGATAGGAAGTACATCCCATACGATTCCGTTACCAACCTCTCCTAACTTAAGCTTCATTTGGGGCCCGGGTATAGGGCGCCACTCATAGGTGTGTGCAAGTAATTGTGAGTGTAGTGTGTGGAAGGGCAGTCCATACCTTTTACCTTACCCCATTCTGCACAAAGAACAAACACAGAACAAATATACAAAGTCGTCTACCCTAGGGTTTAATAATTACAGGAAAGTAACATGGTCCTCTACCCTAGGGTTCAACAAGCATGCAAACATAGATAATGAAACAAATAAAAAGATACGATTAAAACAAGAACAAACTTTCACAACAATTAACAGAAAATAAAACAAGAGAGAAGAAATCCAAGCTAACAAAGGCTTTATAAAAAGAACATGCGCTTTCAATCAAACTGGCCTGACTCTCTTAAGTGTCCCCAGTGGAGTCGCCATCTGTCGTAACCTGGATCGCGACGGCGCGGCGAGAAAGAGAGAAAAGGGGTTGAAACAGGGAGTCGCCACCAACATTTTTATCCATAGGAAAAACATTGGAAAAAAACTAAGTTCAGTAAAGCACTGGTTAAAAATTGAGATTCAAGTTTGGGAGTCGATTACGAGTAGGGAAGGTATTAGCACCCTACATCGCCTGTCAAAAACAGTACCAAGATTGAAAATGCGCAACATAAATAGCCTTGCAAAAGATGGTTTATTTCTTCCCTTTCATTGTTGTATTTTTTATTTAAAAACGACAAAATAGAGTGAGAGAAATGTACAAACATAGAATATCGAAGCGAGGTCAATGGGACATTTCATCCGGATTAAACTCGATTTTGATATGAGACAGAGAGAGGAAAAGAATGCTAATAAGGCATCGCGCCTAAATTATACATCCTTGAATAAAAAAAAAGACAGGGATAGGAAAGAGATAAGCGGGACGTCTTGTCCTAAGTATCCATTCCCTATGAACTGTGGCGAGGTTTGAACAAAAACTAGGGGGAAATCAACAAGACGACACGTCTAAATTGATTTTCATGGAAACGACAAAAAGTAACAACACGAAAGAAACGCAAAAAGCGAGGAAATAAATCAGTAAAGGGAAATAAGAAAGATGGGCCCGATAGGAGTTAAAGTCCTGCTCCTACGTATTCTTGAATTATCAAGAAATCAGGGTTACGTAGTTCTGAGTTTTTCTTTTAAAAGATTGGGAAAATGTTGGTGGGTATCATTTTGGTAAAGAACCCATACAAGACGAAGTTCTTCACACGTGTACGGATTCTATAGAGATTGTGTAGACGGAAGTATTTTCCGTACGACACTGACTAAAAATGATTTGTTTCTTTTTTTTGACTTTATCTAGATTTCAAAGAAAACACAAGAGACATTTATTTCTTTTTCATTATTATTACAAAGTAAAATGAAATTTAACTGAATGAACTTTAGGAAAGTAAACAAGTCCAAAAAATACAAACTCAGCAGATGAACGTTTAATAATAAAAAAACGAAAGGAAAGAACACAGAACAGAACTGGTGGTGAGGTTGTTGAGGGAACAGCTTACAGATGTTGACCGGTGTGGATTCTGCTGGTGTGGATATGGGGTTGAAGGACCGAACAGTGGCAAGGAAATCCAGGAAATGTTGGGAAGATATATTGGGTTTAGGAGGCTGGGACGGTGTGGTGTTCAAGGAATATGGGACAGTGTAGAGATTGATGGGTGTTGGGACGATGTAGTGTTCAGGAGCTATTAGGACGGTGTGGCGGGAAGTGTTGGGACGGTATGGTTTTGGGGGTATTGGGGCGGTATGGTGTTTAGGAGTGAACTAGGACAGAACTGTGTGAAGGGAATGAATTCCTTAAGACTCTTGAAGAGAAATTTAGAAGTTTCCTCTCTTTCCAGCTCTGGACCATGCCAAGAACTTACCAGCCAGCCCCTTGAAAACGCAACCCCCGTAGCTTCTTTGGCTGGGGTATTTATAAGGCTTAAAGGTATGGGTTGAGTGTTTGGGACAACCAGAGTTCCCACTCACCCATACGCATAGTAGTGCAACCCTGGCCACTATCTGTTTATGGGGAGCAGGGTTTCAGTGGGGTATTTTTAATTGTCCACTTTCGCCTTCCTGTCTGCCATTCTTGGGGAGTGCGATTCCAGGTCATCATGCACAAATTTCCGACCTCGCCCATCTGTTGTCAAATTTGTGACATCGGTTAGCAAAGACATCAGTTGGACGAAGTCTCCATTGATCCGTTGTGGTGTCTCAAGAACCTTCACCTATGTCTTCACACCGGTTGAGTCTTTCAATGTAATCACAGGGGCGATGTTCTCCCTCCTAGTCCGGATCTACTACAAGCCGGTGTGCACATATTTCGACCTGAGTCCGCCCACAAGATCGTCGTTTCTTACTTGGGCCGGACTCACTCGTCTTTTTGTTGTCAGATCCGCGACATCGGCCATTAAGGGACTCCTGAGGTGAGGACGGTTGGGCGGAGTTGAGGTGAGGACGGTTGGGCGGAGTTGAGGTGAGGACGGTTGGGCGGAGTGTTGAGGTGAGGACGGTTGGGCGGAGTTGAGGTGAGGACGGTTGGGCGGACTCTTGAGGTGAGGACGGTTGGGCGGAGTTGAGGCGAGGACGGTTGGGCGGACTCTTGAGGTGAGGACGGTTGGGCGGACTCTTGAGGTGAGGACGGTTGGGCGGAGTTGAGGTGAGGACGGTTGGGCGGACTCTTGAGGTGAGGACGGTTGGGCGGAGTTGAGGTGAGGACGGTTGGGCGGAGTGTTGAGGTGAGGACGGTTGGGCGGAGTGTTGAGGTGAGGACGGTTGGGCGGACTCTTGAGGTGAGGACGGTTGGGCGGAATGTTGAGTTGAGGACGGTTGGGCAGACTCTTGAGGTGAGGACGGTTGGACGGAGTGGGTGTTCCCCCCTTTTGGAATTTGGACCGGTTATATTTCCATTTGGGACCGGTGTCTTTTTCATTTAGGTCGGACCGAAATAGGTGTTCACAGCAATGCATCATTATGTCTGAATATTATTTATTATCAACATAACCTATAAGTGATAATTATTTTATATGTTTGTTCCTTTTGTCATGATATCCTAATTGGGCCCAGGGCATGGTCACGTCATCCTTGTACAGTCTAACTTATTTTACTTGTTACCGGAGTAGACTTTATCTGAATAAATATCTAATATTTATTCTTTCTAGCATGGCCATGCATTTCCTTAGTCTTACTTCATCAAGTGGCCTATAGATATCATTCCTGTCATGTAGGAGAGACAAATCCCATCTACATCACTCACATCCCTCTACATAATTTGTTCATTGTCGAACCACAACCTTTATAGTCCTCCTGTTATAGAAGACGTTTGAGTGTATTAAAACAATAAACTCCTTATGTAGGAATCGTAGTGACTTCGAGTCAAAGGACTACATATACCATTATCACATTGAGAATCGTTTATGACATTCATGTAAAGATCCATGCAACATTCTCAAGATGGGTCTGTCTAGTACATCATTACTCTTAATGTGTACCCGTGTAAAGACTTGATATCATTTATATCCATGACATATAAGATCAGATCATCAGTACACTACACACTAGTCTTAATGTATTTACATGTCCCCATATAATTACTTGACTAGGGACATTTTAGGAATAACTCTCATATGACTTATTACTCCAAGGATAAATAAAGGCTGTTAAACTATTTAACAAAAATGCCTTATTCAAAATGATGTGTCCTATATAGGCTCTTAGTGCATATTTCCAATAATCTTCCACTTGTACTTAGAGCCGATAAGGTTAATGCCCAGTGACATCTATAGTGCCCTCATGCTTTTGCTACGCAAGCGGTTTTACTAGTGGGTTCCCAACAATTTTATTGGTATGCATATTGCATATTTTCACATCTTCCAAAGATGGAACTATTTAAGTATATGCTTGGATTAATCCACTTCTTTATATTGTTCTATGGTTCCATTGTCATCATAGTGGAAACTCATAAGGTACAAAACATTTGGAATGATTAAATGTTAATCGACTTTTATAATTTAACATAGCAAAATACTTAGATTTGTTTGTAGAACCAATGACTATTTCTTGCTTTGAACCTTTCAAGCATACATCACAACCATCTTGACAACACATATATTTTGATTGCAATCTTAAGTCATTCAAATTACTTAGAAGGTTGGGATCAATGTAACCTTTACAACAAGCTTATCTTCCATTTATCAAGATCAAATCCTTAGTCCTTCTTAAGTGTTTAAGGATATTCTAGACTATAGAATGAGAATATTAGTTCTAGAGGCAACATGTCTTCTACATGTAATACTAGAACTATAATTGTGCAGTTACTAACCTTTTTATAGTCACAAGATTTATCTTCATTCTTTAATAAAGATTCTAACTTCTAAAAGCTTGCTTTAGTCCATAAATGAAACATTTGTAGTTCACATACCTTCGTAGATGTTTCAGGCATAAAAGGCCTTTAGGTTGTGTCATATACACATCCTCAAGATGTTTCCATCTTGACATCAATCTACCATATCTCATAATGGTGGTATACTGCTACAACAAGCAGGATCTAAATGGTTTTTAAGCTAATTGAATTTTGTCAATCTTGCTTTTAAAGGTACTCTTATTACCATCCATGTTTAGTTTTCATTTTGAAAACCCACTTGCATCCTATAGGTTTTACCCTTTAGGTGCGTCAACCAAGGTTCATACCTTGTTAATATACATGGAGCCCATTTTAAATCCCATGGTCTTATGCCATGTCTTAGAATCTAAACTTGCATTGGACTCTTCATAAGAAGCTTGGTCAATTAGCAATATGTCTCCTTCCTGATTTATAAGATATCCATATCTTTTAGATTTGGTGACATATCCTATTTGATCTTACGTAAGTCTTGTGCTACTAGAGCTAATGATGTCATAACACTTTATGATTTCTGCTCCAAGTCATCCTTGACTTTTGAATGCTTTGTGATACTTGAATTTCTTCAAGTTCTACTATCCTCCCACTGAATTTTTAAGAGACGTACTCTTATTCAATAATACAACATTCTAAGCAGCAAGCCTTTTGTTCTCAGATGGATTGTAGAAATGATGACCCTTAGCTTTCTTTGGGTATCTCACAGAAGACATTTATCTAATTTGGATCTGATCTTGTAAGAGTTGGATGCTCTATAGAAGTATCATAGTTCCAAATTATTAGTAAAGATATACTAGATTTCTTCCTAGTCTATATCATATATGGTTTCTTTAAGAAAGTCTAAGATGGAACATTGTTAAGTGTGGAAATTATGTCATTAAAGGAACATTGAAGGAGTTAGAGATGTTTGATAGTAATCAATAATCAAACTATGTCCAACAAGCTTTAACTATTCCCCGTAGAGATGCTATTATGGAATTCCATGAGGAATGAGTTAAGAGGTAATCTCTCACTCTATTAGATAGTTATCAAACTTGTAGCTCAAATTATTTGTTATCTTGATCTAATCAAGAGCTTTAATTGTCTTGCCAATTTGGTTTTCCACTTCATTATGAATTCTTTGAACTTTTCAAAGACTTTCTAACTTATGTTACATAAATCCATACTCATTGACTTTTCAATTAGTATGTCGAAGTATTGAAAAATATATCTAGTTATTGTTCCAATAAGCCCACATATATCATCATGTATTAGATAATAGATTACTTATCTTTCACTTTTCAATGAATGAGGTCTCAACTATCTTTCAAATAAATAAGATTTACATGTCTCAATTGATTCTAAAATCAAAAGAGTCCAGATAACCACATTAATGGTATTTAGAAATGTATTTCTCATTCATTTTCCTTACGAGACAATACCATATAAGTAAGGTTCAAAATCACTTACTTTAACCTACTTTGATAGTTATGTTATAGATGAGTGTTTTGAGATTTAGGATATGGAATCCATTACCCAATTATGCATCAACATCCTTTTAAAGAAATAAAGTTATTTTATATATATAAAAAAAAATTCTTATCCAACAAGAAACAATATGCATAATGTCTAGTTCACTAACTAGCCCAATAAGTGAAGATCTTATCTTTATTGTAGCAACTTAGCTCAATTTTACACAGATTTCTCCACCCTTAGCAAGTGATCTACTTCCTTGATCTTTTAAAATGTGAGATCTACTACTAGTATCTGATACTAATGTCAGTGAAGTAAAATAACTTGACTTATATAACATGACTTATAGAGGAAGTCTTACTTCCCTATATTTTGAATTCCTTCAAGTTCTTTAGACAAGTTATTTCAATGTCTTATTTGGCTAAAATTGGAAACAATTTCCTTTCTTAATCACCTTTTAGAGTCTGTATACGATCATATGATATATCTCCATATATTCATATTGCCTTTTACAGCTCAAAGTTTATGCAGACTCCATAGGGTATTCACTACCCAACGATAGATGATATTAAAATCAGCCAAACATGACACACTACCGCTTCCTCTTTATTGAAGATAATTCTCAAGTCTCGATACCTATTTGGACATTTTCCAAATAGAGTGTTCTTCCAAAGGACAGATTGTAACAAAACAATATTTGGTTTGTCATGGTTTTTCTAAAACAAATTACATGCAAATCTATCACTTCTATTTAAAACATATTTAACTTTTGGTTATTAAATAAATATGTTGTTTCCCACTATTTTGATTCAAAACAAATACCCTCACTAAATCAAAAAAATCCCGTTGGAAGATTTTCTAGTGGGCCAAGATCCATATTTGGCCTAGTGTTGAGTCATCTTTGGCCGATCGCCTAACCCTTGGTTATTTAGGTAGGAAACATATTCCCAATTACATCTCATGCAACTCTTAGATGATCGAGTGGGTAACGTTTTACTCTTATTCATCTTATGAATTTAAGCTCAATCCTTACGCCTAGTTATTTTTAATCCAATTGAAAAACTTAGTTAAGTTAAGGCCTAATAAAAATAATTTGGATATTATGATTATCCCATCGTGCCTGTCGCAACCTGGATCGCGACGGCGCGGCGAACAAGAGAGAAAAAAAAATGAAACAGGGAGTCGCCACCAATGTTTTTTCATCCATAGGAAAAAAACATTGGAAAAAAAAACTAACTAGGTTCAGTAAAGCATTGGTTTAAAAATTGAAATCCAAGTTCGGGAGTCGGTTACGAGTAGGGAAGGTATTAGCACCCTACATCGCCTGTCAAAGACAGCACCAAGATTGAAAATGCGCAACATAAATAGCCTTACAAAAGATGATTTATTTCTTCCCTTTATTTGAAAATGATAGAACGGAGTGAGAACTGTACAAACATGGAGTGTCGAAGCGAGGTCAGTGGGACGTTTCATCCGACTTGAACTCGATTTCGATATGAGACGGAAAAGGGAAAAGAATGCTAATAAGGCGTCACGCCTAAATTATGCATCCCTGAGTAAAAAGAGAGGGATAGGAAAGAGATAAGCAGGACGTCTTGTCCTAAGTATCCCTTTCCTATGAATTGTGGCGAGGTTTGAGCAAAACTAGGGGGAACCAACAAGACGTCACGTCTAAGTTGATTTTCACGGGAATATCCAATAAAAGAACATGAAAGAAAAATATAAATGAGGAAATAAATAAGAAAAGGAATAAAAAAAAGATGGGCCCGATAGGAGTCAAAGTCCTGGTCCTACGTATTCTTGAATTATCAAGAAATCAGGGTTACGTAGTTCTGAATATTACTATTTTTAGGAGGGAACCTGGAAGATGTTGATGGATATCATTAAAGAGGAAGATTCATGCAAAGCGAGGTTCTTCGCACGTGCACGAATTCTAAGAGGGTTGTGTAGACAGGAGTGCTCCCGTACGACACTATTTTTTACAAAATCGTTTTTTTTTATTATGTCTGCTTATTATGGAAAAGGATAAAAAATACTAACAGTGAAAACTATTGGTACACAGACAACTATAATCAACAGACAGCAAACTCACGGGAAAGTAAAAAAAAGGGAACTGAAAGCAAAGGAAATAAGGAAAAGAGTGGAACCGGTGTGATGAGCTAGGAACCGATGTGGGAGGTCGAGCGCAGTGATGGTGTCTGATTTCGGACTCGCACGCTGGCAGACAATGGACCGGAGTTGGACCCGAACTGGAAACCTGAAGGTCACGACCGGTGTTGTGGGAAGTTGATCCGGGGTGAACGCTGTTGAGCAGTAACGAAGATTGACAAGGTAATGTATGGGAATTGGAACGGCGTTGGTTCTGTGATAACGGAGCACGTTCGGGGTATGGACGATGTAGAAGCAGTGGCTTTGTGTAGTAAAAAAAACTTCAAACCTTTTTCGAACTAAGGGGGTCTTTTGTGGTGACTAAGGCCAGTCCACTAGTTTCAGGTGGGGAGGTCAATTAAGGGTCTTGAGGAATCGGAGAGAATTTCAGAAGAGTTTTCTCGCGAAGAGGGAGAATCTCAGGACCAACCCCTTGAGCTTCCTTGGTTGGGGCATTTATAGGGCCTTCAAGTCATGGGCTGAGGGTTTTGGGACAACCAGAACTCCCACTCACCCATTCGTGTAGTGGTGTGCAGCTCTGGCCATTATCATTGGTGGGGAGCAGGGTTTTCAGTGGGGTTTTTTTAATTGCCCACTTCCGCCTCCCTGTCTGCCATTTTCCAGGGAGTGCGATTCCAGGTCACCGCGCATAAGCTTCCGACCTCGTCCCTCCGTTGTCAAATTTGTGACACCGGTTAGCAAAGCCATTGGTTGGACGGAGTCTCCACTGATCCGATGTGGGGCCTTAAGAACCATTACCTGTGTCTTCACACCGGCTGAATCTTTCAATGTAATCACAGGGGCCGGTGTGCCTATCTTAATCTGTCCACTTTCCTTGGGCCGGACTGGCCTGTCATTCTGCTCCGGCGCATGACATCGGTCCGGTGTTAACTTAGGCCTTGTCTGGTGTTGCCAACTTCAAGGCTGGGTCCGGTGTTATAACAATTTGGGCAGGACGGAAAGAGGTGTTCACAGATGCCCCTTTTTACTCTCTTTCACAAGAGAAATGTAAATTTCCGAGGTTAAAGGGGAGTAAAGATATGAACACCGATGTAGGGGCTAAGTAGGACCAAAATCCAGTGTGGGGCTTAATGATGTGGCATTTTAAACAACCGACGTGTCTCAAATGTGGTCCACGTCACTGGGTAACTGAGCATTCCACGTGTCATCAGCTAACTGGCTCTTTTTCAAAATTTAAAATTCACGCCATTGGGCCGGAATGCCAAAAGTCGGCCCTTTTTAATGGGCCATGGGCCGGAATGCGGAAGGTTCTGGATCTCCGCTCCTCCCTCTATAAAAGCAACTTCGGGGATCCATCATTTTCACTCCTTTCTTGATATTGAAGTGCTGTCTCTCCGACATTCAACCTCTCCGGTGTTCAAAGTTCTCCTCCGGCGTTAAAGCTTTTTCTCTGGTGTTACGTCCTGGCTCGTACTAAAAGAACTGCACGCATCGCCTCAGCAGGTAGCCATCCCACCCTTCACTTTAATTTCGTAGATAGGTCATGGGGGACACCGGTTCGAGTAATGACTCCATTGAGGTCCTGTCTGGTCCTCCTTCAATTACATCCCGGCGTCAGCCGGGTGGAGTTTCGAGCCGAGGTCCGAGTCACCAAAGTGGGGCAACTTCGGGAGCTTCACATCGGTTCGTCTCATCAGGGCACCGTTTCTCCGCATTGCCTTTGTGGGAAACAGAGGGGTTTGACACATCGCCAGGCTCCTCGTTTAACTTTGGCACTGCTAGTGAAGGGGGAAGCAGTGCCGATTTATATCTTACTGACGATGTGGCCTTTTACAGTTGTATTCCCTTTCTTCGCCATACCGTCCGAATGGCTTCTGAAAATTCCTCCACCGGTGTTGCTGTGATTACTGACCCTATTGAGACAAATGTCTTGGCACACCGGATCAACTGGCTAGCTGAGAAGGCCAGGGATCCTTACTTCTAGGTTCATGAAGACCCAAAGACAATTGTCTCCCGGTATGCTGAAGATGCTGCCGATGTCACCATCGAAGATGTCATTGTTCATGCCGATGTTAAGCATGAAAACGACTTTACTGTATTCTGCCCCCAAACCTCGGACAGGATCTGCCATCAACCGGGGTCAAGGAACCTCTTTATGTATGAGATGGTCTTTTCTAAGATCGGCGTCCGCTTCCCATTGATGGAGTTTGAGATGGGGGTACTCCGGTTTCTTGACTGCGCTCCTAGCCAACTTCATCCCAATGGCTGGGGCTTGGTAAGGTCCCTGGAGGTGCTTGGGGAGTACTTCCACTTCGTCCCCACAGTGGCCCTCTTTTTCACTTATTGCAGGGTGATGCGCCGGGGTAACTCTGGAGGGGGTCTAGGCTTCATCAACCTCCGCTGCGACTCAAAGGTGGTTAACTTCGAAAGTTACACCGAATCGGCCAAGACGGACGGGGTCAATTTCAAACACTCCTATGTCAAAGTCGAGGTCAATGCTGGTTGGCCGGTGTTCTGGGAGAATTCTGATTTTTCCAGAAAGTTTTACACCGGTTGGACTCATGAACACTTTCTCCTGACAAGCAATGCCTACATCGTCAGCGAGAGTACTTTGTCAACTGAGTCCAAGAAGGTCCTGGACGCTCTGAAGGGTTATTCAGCCATTGCCAAATTTTCCTGCAAGAGGCTTTTGGGGACGGAGTCGGGCCGGGATGCTTACCTTGGTAGATATTGTTTAACTTCACCCCCTTCTATTATATATTCACACCGGTACTAACATCGTTTCTCTTTTTTCTTTCCAGGTGAGATGGCTCGGATAGACATCCTCAGAAAACTGAGGGAGGCTGCCGAAGCCCGGAACGCTGCTGCTGCTGCACAGGAGAATAGGGTGACTCCTCGTCGCACCTCGGCCAAGATGGTGAGCATTCCGGCCGAAAATGTTGGGGCGATGAATCTGGGGCCAGCTGAGAGAGTCCCAATAAAAAGGAAGTCCCACCCCGGCACAACCTCCAGGTCGAAAAAGCACAAGGCTCCAAAGGTTGTGGCCGAGGTAGAGGTACCAAGGGAGGAGGAGGCCGGTCCTGTAAATATTTCTCCAGTCCGGTCTCAACCTGAGGACATCGTTGTTAACTCCTGCCTCTCGGACTTTCTAGAGTATGTGGGAGGGACACCGGCTCGGGTCCATATCCCCTTCAAGCTCAAAGCCGATCTCCCTGCTTCTGAAGCTCAGTCTGCTGCCAAAGCAGCTATTTTTAATTTGGTTGAGGCAGCCGGGGTCCTCAGCTCTTTAGGCCGCTCTTACTACTCCGGAGTCGAGGCTAAGGAATGCCTAGACCGGATGAAGAAAGCTGAGGCCTTGAGAGTCGAGGCTTAAACTGCTTTGACCCAGAAGGAGCAGGAGCTGGCCAAGAGCAAGGAAGACCTGTCCGAACTCGCTGCTGCTTACACATTGGCTGCCAAGAGGGCAGATGCTGCTGAGGGTAAGGCTAAGGCTTCAGAGGATGCTCTCCAAGCTCTCCAGACCGAACTGGATGAAGCCAAGGCTGCGAAGGCCGAGGTGGACGAGAAAAACAAAGAACTATCTGGGAAGCTTGCCGATGTGCAGGAAGAGCAAGCGAAGGAGCGGATGGAAGCCGAGGAGCAGATGGCTGAATTTTCGGTACTGGCCGATGTCGCCTTCAGTTCTGCCGTTCGCCAGGTTGTACACCGGAATTCTGCTGTTCAACTTAACCTGAACGGTATAGGTGTCTACTATGAATTTCATGGTGGCCACCTATATGCCATGGACCGGGGTCAGGCTTCGGAACCTGAGGATATTCCTTATGAACTGATGCCCCTCCCCGAAGGCCAAAGCATGGAACTGAGGACGGTGTCGAAGGAATCCGAGAGGACAGCCTCCGCTAGACCGGACTCTCCAGTACCCAACTCTTAGGTTTTTTTTTCTTTTTTCTCTTAGCCTTGTTCCGGGATGGGCTCCGGAGTTTTAATTTTTGTAATGGCCTCAGTGCCCTCTATTAATACAATGCAATTTTCATCCATTTGCTTGTCTTCTCTTTTCTTTCAAAATGTTTCCAAGTATCTCTCTCTTGTGACTGGTATGAGGTAACGACTTGAAGTAACATCGTCTAATCATCAATTTAGAATTAGGACTTCATCATTTTAATTCGAACATTGTCTTTTGCGAAGCATAGAACCTCGGATTAGCGTATCACGGCCACCCCGTCCATAACTTCGATTAACCTTTGAACCTCCGGTGTAATTGGCCTGACATCAGTCTTGGCAACAACCCTTAACCCAATTCTATCCGAGGTAGGTTTCATGACACCGTTTGTTACGCCCCGAAGTAGTAAGCGGTGTAACCATCGGGACACCGTCCCTCGCAACTTGACAGGGTCTACTTCATTTGACCTTGAGGGTCATGACACCGTCCTTTGGATCACCACTTGTCTTGGAATAGAGTGGACCTCCTCTGCCTAGTGTTCATATCGGATCAACACCGTTTTTTTTTTTTTTTAAAGAATCAAGAGAGCTGCTTTTTTTTAACATACGGTGGGTGATAGGAAGGTAAGAGTGGGGAATTGCCCCTTGACTGAAGATAAAATATGGGGTGTGGCCCTTGATTTATGGAAGAGTAAAAAAAACTGGGGTTGTCTTTCGACTGACAGGAAAATAAATATGGGGTGTGGCCCTTGGTTTGCAGAAAGGTAAAGGTGGGGGATTGCCCCTTGGCTGACAGGAAAATAAATGTGGGGTGTGGCCCTTGGTTTGCAGAATGGTAAAGGTGGGGGATTGCCCCTTGGCTGACAGGAACAATGACTGTGGGGTGTGGCCCTTGGTTTGCAGAAAGGTAAAGGTGGGGGATTGCCCCTTGATTGACAGGAAAATAAGTGTGGGGCGTGGCCCTTGGTTTGTAGAAAGGTAAAGGTGGGGGATTGCCCCTTGATTGACAGGAAAATAAGTGTGGGGTGTGGCCCTTGGTTTGCAGAAAGGTAAAGGTGGGGGATTGCCCCTTGATTGACAGGAAAATAAGTGTGGGGTGTGGCCCTTGGTTTGCAGAATGGTAAAGGTGGGGGATTGCCCCTTGGCTGACAGGAAAATAAATGTGGGGTGTGGCCCTTGGTTTGCAGAAAGGTAAAGGTAGGGGATTGCCCCTTGATTGATAGGAAAATAAGTGTGGTGTGTGGCCCTTGGTTTGCAGAAAGGTAAAGGTGGGGATTGCCCCTTGACTGACAGGAAAATGAATGTGGGGTGTGGCCCTTGGTTTGTAGAATGGTAAAGGTGGGGAATTGCCCCTTGACTGATAGGAAAAACCCGGGGGGATGCCCCAGTTTGACATGATTGGATGAAATCTTGGGGAACTGCCTCTTGAATGAAAGAACAAACCCAGGGAGATGCCCCAGTTTGGGTTGATCGGGAAGTGCAGTCCCACTGGGGAAGGATTTGGGAAGTGTAGTTTTTGGTGATTATGGTTCCGCTGGGGGATGAGAACTTGGGAAGTGCCAGCTTTGGCGATTGTGATTTCACTGGGGATGCCAATCTACTGATTTCTCTTGGGGAAAACTTCTGGTCCGGATCTTTGGTGTCAGGTTCTTCATTTTTGTGTGACGTAGTTCCATCACCCTTCAAAACAGATGGTTAGAAGCACGAGTAATCAAAAGAATCGACATTTCGAGCGACCTTTCCTAAGAGATAGGCTTTCAAGATAACTCATGGATGAGATAGAGACAAATTCTGTCTTCCAGGAACATAATTAACAGAATTGGTTATGCTTTCTCACGGGCCGGGTCTGACGCCAGGATACATTTCATTTCACCACGACTTTTCATTTCATCACTTTTCATTTCAAAAATTTCCTCTTAAGAAAAACTTGTTCGTTTATAAGATTCAGCCGTAGACTCAGGAGAAGGAAAGGGAAAGCTTATTTTATTATTGAATATAAGTATGTACATTGGTAATGAAGGTAAAGGTAACAAAAACATATGTATAAACAATTAAAAGGTGGGAGAGAAAGAAGGCCTTTTGAACCCTCCAGCGACTCCCCGCGAGTGATAAGAATCCGGATCTTCCCTCACGACTTCGAGACCATCCTCTGATTTTACTTCTGGGAAATGATTTTGACAGAGATGCGCGTGCCTGACCAGTTTTCCTTCTCTGAAGAGTTCACGTCCTTACGCCTGAACTTGTGGCTTTTATTCTACCTGAGCCGCCCTCCGGGTTTTCGACTCATCAAGCAGCTCTAATTTTTGCCTAGGCTGCCCCATGGGTTTTCAGCCTAGCGAGCACCCTTTTTTTTTTTTAGGCAAAATATTTCTTCACCGCGTCGGCGTTCACAGGCATTGGTAGATCCTCTCCATCCATGTTGGTGAGGATTAGAGCTCCTCCAGAGAAAGCCTTCTTCACGATGTATGGTCCTTCGTAATTAGGTGTCCATTTCCCTCGGATGTCCTTTTGGATTGGCAAGATTTTCTTGAGGACTAGGTCTCCTTCTTGGAATTGTCGAGGTCGTACCTTCTTTTCAAACGCTCGTTTCATACGCTTTTGATACAGCTGACCATGACAAAGGGCCGCTAATCTCTTCCCATCAATCAGATTTAACTGGTCATGTCGAGTTTGGGTCCATTCAGCTTCCTTTAATTCCGCCTCCATTATCACTCAAAGAGAAGGGATCTCTACTTCGAAAGGCAGGACCGCCTCCATACCATAAACCAGGGAGAATGGAGTTGCCCCAGTTGAGGTTCGGACCGAGGTACGATACCCATGTAAAGCAAAGGGGAGCATTTCGCTCCAATCTCTGTAGGTCACAACCATTTTCTGTACAATCTTCTTGATGTTTTTATTGGCTGCCTCGACTGCCCCATTCATTTTAGGGCGATACGGGGAGGAATTATGATGGTGGATTTTGAAGTCTTCACAAAGTTCCTTCATCATTTTGTTATTCAAATTCATGCCATTATCAGTGATGATCTGACTCGGCAGACCGTACCGGCATATCAGTTCACGCTTGACAAATTTAACCACAACACTCCTTGTCACATTGGCGTACGAAGCAGCTTCTACCCATTTTGTGAAATAGTCGATAGCGACTAAAATGAAACGATGACCGTTAGAGGCTTTTGGCTCGATGGGTCCAATGACGTCTATACCCCACATTGAAAAGGGCCATGGTGCTGACAAGACATTCAGAGAAGACGGGGAAGCATGAATATGGTCTGCGTATATCTGACATTTGTGACACTTACGAACATAGGCAAAACAATCTGACTCCATGGTCATCCAGTAGTAACCAGCCCTCAAAATCTTTCTTGACATGGCGTGTCCGTTAGTGTGAGTTCCAAAACATCCCTCGTGGACATCCCTCATGACTTTACTTGCTTCGTCGGTGTCGATGCAACGAAGAAGGACAGAGTCGTAATTTCTCTTATAAAGCACATCACCGTTTAAAAAGAAACCCATGGCGAGCCGTCGCAGGGTTCTCTTATCATTCTCTGTAGCGTCTTCGGGATATTCTTGATTTCGGACATACCTCTTGATATCGTGGTACCAAGGCTTCCCATCTGACTCCTTTTCATTCATCTGGCAATATGCGGGTTCGTGGTGCCGCACTATTTCAATGAGAGGCATGTCGTAATCATTGCTCACCTTGAACATTGATGCTAGGGTAGCCAAAGCATCAGCCATTTGGTTGTCCTCCCAGGGAACATGGTGAAAAGAAACATCATCAAATTCCTTAATCAATTCTTTGATGCGAGTTTGATAGGGAATTAATTTGCTGTCTCTAGTCTCCCACTCTCCTTTTAGTTGGTGAATGACCAGGGCAGAATCCCCGTATACTTCCAATTTCTTCACTTTGGCATCCAATGCTGCTTGGATTCCCAGAGAACACGCCTCGTACTCAGCGATGTTATTGGTACAATCAAAACATAATCGAGCACAAACGGGGATAAGTTCTCTGTCAGGTGAAATGAGGATTGCTCTGATTCCGTGTCCTAATGCGTTAGAAGCACCATCAAACCTTAGGGTCCATTTATCCTTTTGGGCTCCTTCTTCATCAATCATGGCCATGATATCTTCGTCCGGGAAGTCAAACTGCATGGGCTGATAATCTCTTATGGGTTGATGAGCTAGGTAGTCAGCCAGAACACTTCCTTTTATAGCCTTCTGAGTGACATAGACTATATCGTACTCAGTTAGCAGGACCTGCCATCGAGCAATCCTTCCGGTCAAGGCAGGTTTTTTAAAGATATATTTGACAGGGTCCATTTTGGAAACTAGCCAAGTAGTGTGGCTTATCATGTATTGTCTCAAACGTCGGGCTGCCCATGCTAACGCACAACAGGTCCTTTCCAGAGCAGAATACCTCATCTCATAGTCAGTGAACTTCTTGCTTAGATAATAAGTGGCATGTTCTTTCTTCCCAGTCTCATCATGTTGCCCCAACACACAACCCATGGATTCATCTAACACTGTAAGGTATAAAATGAGTGGTCTTCCCGGGGTAGGTGGGATCAAAACTGGCGGGTTCTGCAAGTACTGCTTTATCTTTTCAAAAGCCTTTTGACAATCCTCGTTCCATTGAACTGGTTGGTTCTTACGGAGCAATTTGAAAATTGGCTCGCATGTTGCCGTCAACTGTGAGATGAAGCGAGCGATGTAATTTAATCTCCCCAAGAAACCTCTAACTTCCTTTTCTGTACGGGGAGGAGGCATTTCAAGAATGGCTTTAACTTTGTCAGGGTCGACCTCTATGCCTCTCTTGCTTACTATGAATCCCAGTAATTTCCCGGATCTTGCGCCGAAGGTGCACTTGGCTGGGTTCAGCCTAAGCTTGAATTTCCTCAACCTTTCGAAGAGTTTCCTTAGGTCTTCCATATGCCCTTCATCCGTTTTAGACTTGGCAATAATATCATCGACGTAAACCTCTACCTCCTTGTGCATCATGTCATGGAAAAGGGTTACCATGGCCCTTTGGTAAGTTGCTCCAGCATTCTTTAGGCCAAAAGACATCACCTTATAACAGAAGGTTCCCCACAAGGTGACAAATATGGTTTTTTCCATATCCTCGGGCGCCATCTTAATTTGATTGTATCCGGAGAAACCGTCCATGAATGAAAAGATCGTATGTTGCGCGGTATTGTCGACTAGAACATCAATCTGAGGCAGGGGAAAATCATCCTTGGGGCTAGCCCTGTTCAAATCGCGATAGTCCACGCACATTCGTACTTTGCCATCCTTTTTTGGGACTGGGACGATATTTGCCACCCACTGTGGGTATTTTGCCACGGCTAAGAACCCGGCATCAAATTGCTTCTTGACTTCTTCCTTGATTTTCAAAAGCATCTCAGGTTTCATACGTCGCAGCTTCTGCTTTACTGGCGGACATTCGGGTTTTAATGGTAACCTATGTTCTACAATGCTATTGTCCAGTCCCGGCATATCTTGGTAAGACCAGGCGAAAACATCGCTGAACTCTCTCAACAACCCAATCAGTTCCTGCCTCTGTTCTTTACTTAACGAGGTACCAATTTTGACTTCCTTTTTAACTCCTCCAATTCCCAAATCGATAACCTCGGCTATCTCTAAGTAGGGCAAAATTTCCCTATCCTCTTGTTCCAATAACCGGGTTAACTCAGGCGAGGGATCACTGTCTTCATCATATTCCTCATTGGCGCAATCAGTTAGACAGTCAGAATTGTGAAATAAGACCAAATTCTCACTATTCTCAGATAAATCGCTTTCGGATCTGCATTTTCAGTGTATCATAGCAAATGAAAAGGAAAGCAAGCAAGAGAAAGGTTTAAATAATAGGTTACTAAACAGATCAAGCTATTTGGAAACTGACGGCATTTATTATTCAAACAAACGAACAAGTTTTTATTGTTACAAAATGAGATCCTGAAGCATAGCTAAAGGATCGAATAGAAAACATGATTACTTTGATGAAATGGTACAAATCGTGGGGAACTCTATGACCTCCCAGTTGTTCAGTTCCTGACCAGGTGAGCCAGCATACACAAATCCGGGGCCTTCATCAAGATCACTTTGGATCACGGCCACTTGATCTGGAAACATTACTCCGGCGCTCCTGAAGCTCTGGTAGAGGTCACAGATGGGGATTTTCGCAGTGTTGAATGCATGCCTGGTATGATGAGTAATCCTCTTCCCTCTCCTCTCTTCTTCTACCCCTTTTTGGTCTTCAGTGGTAGGTTGGTATCCCAGGCCGTACCTATTTTTGTTCTCAGGGAGACAGACAGGTTGAATTCTTCCTTCCAGTTCTCTTCCGAGTCCTTTTCCCGGCTTATATCCTCCTCGTAGCATGGTCTTCGCTACTGCTAGCGGTACCTTTGGGAAAGACATACTTATGGCGTTGGCTATCTCCAAAGCCTGGAATGATGTCTCGAGGGCTTCCTCGGCTGCCTCTACATAGGGGGTAGTAACTGGCTTACTGACCAGAAGATCCTCCTCTCCAGAAACGATTACCAGTCTGTTATCAACGATGAACTTTAGTTTCTGGTGTAAAGTGGAAGGAACTACCCCTGCTGAATGGATCCATGGCCTCCCTAACAAGCAACTATAGGCGGGCATGATATCCATTACTTGGAAGAGAACTTGAAAGATATGGGGTCCAACTTGTATGGGTAGCTCAATTTCGCCTATGACCTCCTGTCGGGTCCCATCAAAAGCTCTTACTATCATGGAGCTCGGTCTCATGCATGCCCCATCTATGGGTAGTTTAGTTAATGTAGACTTGGGCATCACATTCAAGGATAATCCATTATCGACGAGCACTTTTGCCATAATATGGTCTTGACACTTCACAGAGATGTGGAGAGCTTTGTTGTGTCCTTTCCCTTCTACCGGCACCTCGTCATCCGTGAAAGTCAGATAGTTACTGGCCACTATATGTCCAACAATACCTTGGAACTTATCAACAGGCAAGTCATGTTTCACGTGTGCCTCACTTAGCACCTTCATCAGCGCATTCCGATGTGATTCAGAACTTGTCAGCAGAGATAATAAGGAGATCTTGGCGGGGGTATAGTTCAACTGATCCAATACCTGGTAATCGCTGTGGCGGATAAATTTTAAGAACTCCTTAGTCTCTTCTTCTGGCACAACCTTCTTTGCTTCGCCAGCGATCCCAACCTTCCCGGTTTTGCCTTCCGCGGCAGTCTTGTCTTGCTTTGGCTCTGAAGGCGCATATACTCTCCCACTTCGGGTCATTCCGCCTACACCGGCGATGTTGGTAACCAGCAAAGCAGGCGCCGGATCAACTATTACGAGGTTGGAAACAACTATGTCCGTGTTATACTTCCAAGGCACGGCGTGGGAGTTGTCATACGGGAATGGAGCAGGTGGCCGTGCCGTAATAGTAGTTCTGGTAAGGGTCTGCGTTAGCGACGCATTTTTACTATAAAATATGACCAGGGGTTTTGGGGCCCGAAGTCCAGTCTGTCCCTGTATCATATTTACCTCATCGCCATGGCGCTTGCAGACTCGTATAGTGTGACTGTCCATAAACCTTTGGAGAGTTTTTCGAAACTCTTGCTGCTTTGTCGATTGGGCATCATCGAAGTCTTCATCCCATTTGTCCTTTACTAACCCTACCTCAAACATAAGGGAGTGAATTTCTTTTAGAGGCATCTGAATGTCCTCAACATTGGATGTATACTCCACATCTTCCCCGATAGCATTGACCCCGGGCCCTTCATGATTAGGCAGAGGGTTTGTTGTTACATTTGGACTTCCTTCTCGGAAGCTTATCCAATCTGCCTGAATCAGGTCCCTTACTTTATATTTCAAAGCCAGACAATTTTCGGTAGAATGGCCTGGTGCACCCGCATGATAATCGCACCGGGCATTAGGGTCATACCCCCTAGGATAAGGTGGCTGTAGTGGCCTCAAGGGACAGGGTACTACTAGAGTTTTTTCAATGAGGTGAGGCAAGAGTTCGGTATAGGACATTGGGATGGGATCGAACTGGGGTGGAGCACGGTCATTGTTCCTTCTTTGGATATTTGGCGGTGGGTTGGCTTGTGGCGCTTGGCGTGGTATCTGTGGTGGCGCAGGTGGTCGTACAATGGTTGGTCTGAATTGTGGTGGATTATGGTTTGGAATGGCTGCCACATACGGGTGCGACACGCCGGGATATACTGGTGAAAGGCTAACTGGGGTAGGTGGCCCTGCCAGGTTCCTTCTCTGGTTGTGAGAGACCAAGTTGGTCTCCCCTTCTCTTCTCTTATTTTCGCCAAGTGTAGGTCTCCTTGCAGCTCCCATCCTAGATGGACTTCGGACTATCCTGTCGGTCCTTAGTCCATTTTCTATTCTTTCTCCAATAGTGACAATATCAGAGAAATGGGACGAGACACTTCCAATCATCTTCTCATAGAAAGGAGTTTGAAGCGTATCTATGAACATAGTGATCACCTCCTTTTCAGATAGAGGTGGGTCAACCTGTGCCGCCACTTCGCGCCACCTCTGGGCGTACTCCTTGAACGTCTCGTTATCTTTCTTAATCATGTTCTGCAACTGTCCCCTATCCGGGGCCATGTCCAGGTTATATTTGTATTGTTGCATGAACGAGTCTGCTAGGTCCTTCCAGCAGCGTATACGAGAGTGCTCTAGATGATTGTACCATGTCAGGGGAGCCCCAACCAGGCTGTCCTGAAAACAATGAATCAGCAGAGGGTCATTTGACGCATGCGAAGCCATCTTACGGCAGTATATGGTTAGATGATTCTTTGGGCACGTCAACCCTCTGTATTTGTCAAAATCGGGCGTCTTGAATTTAGGAGGTATGACGACATCAGGGATTAGGCAAAGTTCAGCAGCAGTGCCTATCCCAAATCTACTTGTTCCTTCCATCTCCCTTAAACGCCTTTCCAAGAATTCCAACCTCTCTTCCTGGGTGGTAGCCACAGCACTCGGACCGGCAGCAGTATGTTGACCAACCTTCCCATATTGCTGGTAAGAATGAAACAGGTCAGTGTTTGGTATGAAGGTATCTGGTCTGGTAGTGGTTCGGGGTATATGAATAGTATGAGCAGGCTGTGCTTGGGCGGCTTGTGTTTGGGCGGCTTGAGCATGAGTGGGTGGCACCTGGGAGGTTTGTGCTTGGGTAAGTGGGTTGTTTGGTTGATTAGTGTTAGGCGGGGCAGTGATGGGAACTTGGTCTTGGTGGCAAGGTTCTTCCTGGAGTGGTGGGAAATACCCGTGCGGCAAACCATACGGGGGAAAGGGAATAACATTGCCTTCCTCATCCACAAAGGTATGTTATTGTGTGTTTGCAGGATTTGGTCTCCTTATGCGAACAACGAGGGGAGGTGCGGTGATCCTGGGGTCGGATCCTGTAGCCGGATCTTGACCGTGATGAGAGGTGGGTGGCTGTTGCCGGGCGTCTTCAACCCCTGCAGAAGATCCCCCTTCTGTGACTCTCCTTTCCAAGAGCTTGGCCATCTCGGCCATCTGTTCCTTGACCTGGGCGAGCTCAGCCTTCAAATTCTCATTTTCTTGTTCTATATCAGCCATGAGTTTCTTCCTGAGCCTGGTCCCGTAAGAATGTTTACCCGTAATGTCTTTAGAAAGGAACACAAAAGAAAATTTAGAAAAGATAAGCGAATTAAAGAAAAAATTAAGTGAAACGAGATTACGTGGGAAGCAATGTTGGAACTTGACGGATCCTTCGACTGTTCCTCAGAACGTCACGTTCAAGAGTACTAAGTAAAGCATTGAATGGAAATTAACATGAGATAGTTGTGAAGACAAAGGAATCCATTATCTCGAAAAGAGTACATTATTGCCATAAAGTGCCGAGTTACAAAGCGAGAAAATAAATCAGCCATCCCTAGCTCGGGCAATCATTTCCCTCATTTTACAAATTCGTCCTCTGCAGTAATCTAAGAACGTTGCAATTTCCCTAGGAGTGTTGACAGGGTTAGCAATTCCTTCCGCTTGTTTGAGTAAAAACGGGAGATCTTCTAGAGCTCCGTTGGCCAGGTACGCCAGCTTAGCAAAGCGATCCATCCACAAGTGAATAGTTTTATTTTGTTCAGCTTCTAAGAGGCGTATGGTCTCTTGACAATCTTGCTCAATGTTTATGGCGCGTTGTCGTTCCCTACTTATCTCTTGCTCGCAAGCCTTTACCATTTCATTGAGCTGTTGTTCCAATTTGTGGACTTGTGTCTGTAGGAGCTCTTTTTGTACCATGTTATTCTGCTCATTTTCTTTCGATTGTGCCAGCATATCCTTTAGAAGACGTTTCTCAGCCAGGATGGTATCACTTTGCTTGTTCTTCATTTTTAGTTGAGAATTGGCCGCTTGAAGACATTGGTCTTGTTTTATCATGTAGCTCTCATCAATCTTTCGTTTCTTCCTAATCTCTTCAACAGCTTACTTGTTCTCCAGGTTTTCCCTTTTCTGAAGGGTGTATTCTTGCTGACATCTCAATAAGTCTTCCTCTAGCTTCTTGTTCCTGGCAGCTAACTCTTCTATTTTGGTCTTTAGCGCCTTGGTTGCTTCATCCTCCGCAACAAGTGATGGAGCAGGAGGATTTTCCTGGAGGTGAGGGGGACTCCTGAAGGGTAATTTAACAATAGAGACCCTATTCAAGATCCACTCATAATATTCTCCTTTGACAGCATGGCTTCGGGCCCCCAGCTCTCTTCCCTTTCGGTGGACTTTCTTCCATGCATTCGCTATATCCCGAATGACAAGGACACAGCTTCCTTTCGAGTAATATGAGATGAAAGGAATGAGAGACTCTTCATCAGGTGGTCCAAGCAAAGGATAAGCTAGCTGACGCTTGGCTATGATGGGATTATAGTTGATACATCCTTGCGTACCAATAAGGGGAACATTTGGGTAATTTCCACAGTGATGAACAATTGATTCAACTTCCAACCATTGGGGATACCACCTAACTTTCTCAGCTGTGAGCCTTATGAGGTGATTGGCCCACTCGTGCCCACTTTTCACTGTTAACTGACATAGCTTCAGATCAGAAACCAGACATTCGGCCCTACAAACTTGGTGGAAAACGTGTGATGTGAGCCATACATACAAAACAGGTAGACAACAAACAACCCTTTTTCCACCTTGTGTGTGACAGAAATCCATGGTGCAGTACACATTTGCCAACACAGCCATGACAGGATTCTCAAGCCTGTGCTTGCGAGCTAGGAATACGGCAATAGCATCATAATCCACATAGTTATCAATGTTGGGGAACAAAATAACACCATAGATGGTAATAGCTAAAGCATCCATAAAGGCTTCCCAATCTTCTCTTTCTGCCAGGACCTACATATGTTTCTCGAGAAATTCTCGAGTGAATCCGGGGATCTGATTTTTATTTAGTTGTGCATCCCTTAAGGTGTCGGGACGGATCTTCAGGACACGGGCGATGGAAGCAATAGTTGTATGATGGTCAAGATGACGATAAGGTATCTGTCCTTCCAAAGGCATCCCCAAGATTTGTTCAAATTCTTCAATGGATGGGGCCAACTGAAAGTCTCTAAATGTGAAACACCTGAGAGGTGGGTCATAGAATTGTGCTAAGGCAGTGATCGCCTCAGTTTGCACTTCCACTTCTAACAACTTTAGAATCCTTCCATACTTTCTTGTAAAAGCCATTTTCTGTGTCAGGTTTAATTTTCTCCCCATTGTTTGCAGACTACCCATGTCAATCTTCTTGGCCTTAAGGTGCAATACTTTCCTCAACTCAGTCACATTTGTGTCACAACTATCAGATCTCATGTTAATTTCCATATTGCTCAAAGGTACCCGCTAAATTCCAAACAGCTTCCTGCAAGAGCAAAGAGAGAGAAAAAGAAATCAGTTACTGCTATGTTTTGTGAACCACTACTTCTTCATTAATTTATTGGAAAACACTTTCAGTTTGAGAAGTAGCGGTCGGCAAAACTTATGTGAAACTAAAGTCGCACGGGTTATGGATCTTCCCAACGTCATCAATATCTGCTTGAATAGAATTTTGTTTTCATTTTGACGATTGGGAAGATCTATAACCCAGGACTCATAAGTACACAAAAAGTGAGGGAACTGCTTATTTGTTAAAGGATTACTATTTTTTAGAAAGAAAAATGATTCACCCTTTGTTTGGAATAAAGTAACCCTTTGAACACGTAAGCAGTTCATCAATTTTGGATTTAAAGGGAAAGCGAGAATGAGATAAGGTATAGTAAAGCCCGCCCTTTTGTGCCTTAAGCCAGGTTTTTTTTCTGAAAGTCTTTTCTGGGACCTATAGCTCATCTAACAGTGGATTTCTCACATTGGGTGGCTTCCGCTAGACATCTAGAAGGTCACCAGAGCCAAGATCCTAATCATGACAGGGACGCAAACAGTGAGGAATTCACTAAGTGCGTATATCATGAGAGGTCGAACTCTGGTTGAGGTTCTCACGAATACCGGATAGGAAGTACATCCCATACGATTCCGTTACCAACCCCTCCGAACTTAATCTTCATTTGCGGCCCGGGTATAGGGCGCCACTCATAAGTGTGTGTAAATAATTGTGAGTGTAGTGTGTGGAAGGGCAGTCCATACCTTATACCTTACCCATTCTGCACAAAGAACAAACACAGAGCAAATATACAAAGTCGTCTACCCTAGGGTTCAATGTTTGCGGAAAAGTAACATGGTCTCCTACCCTAGGGTTGAATAAACATGCACAATATAGACAACGAAACAAATAACAAGACGATTAAAACAAGAACAAACATTCACAACAATCAATAGAAAATAAGACAATGGGAAGAAATCCAAGCTAACAAAGGTTACATAAAAAAGAACATGCGCTTTCAATCAAACTGGCCTGACTCTCTTGAGTATTCCCCAGCGGAGTCGCCATCTGTCGCAACCTGGATCGCGACGGCGCGGCGAACAAGAGAGAAAAAAAAATGAAACAGGGAGTCGCCACCAACGTTTTTTCATCCATAGGAAAAAAACATTGGAAAAAAAAACTAACTAGGTTCAGTAAAGCACTGGTTTAAAAATTGAAATCCAAGTTCGGGAGTCGGTTACGAGTAGGGAAGGTATTAGCACCCTACATCGCCTGTCAAAGACAGCACCAAGATTGAAAATGCGCAACATAAATAGCCTTACAAAAGATGATTTATTTCTTCCCTTTATTTGAAAATGATAGAACGGAGTGAGAACTGTACAAACATGGAGTGTCGAAGCGAGGTCAGTGGGACGTTTCATCCGACTTGAACTCGATTTCGATATGAGACGGAAAAGGGAAAAGAATGCTAATAAGGCGTCACGCCTAAATTATGCATCCCTGAGTAAAAAGAGAGGGATAAGAAAGAGATAAGCGGGACGTCTTGTCCTAAGTATCCCTTTCCTATGAATTGTGGCGAGGTTTGAGCAAAACTAGGGGGAACCAACAAGACGTCACGTCTAAGTTGATTTTCACGGGAATATCCAATAAAAGAACATGAAAGAAAAATATAAATGAGGAAATAAATAAGAAAAGGAATAAAAAAAAGATGGGCCCGACAGGAGTCAAAGTCCTGCTCCTACGTATTCTTGAATTATCAAGAAATCAGGGTTACGTAGTTCTGAATATTACTATTTTTAGGAGGGAACCTGGAAGATGTTGATGGATATCATTAAAGAGGAAGATTCATGCAAAGCGAGGTTCTTCGCACGTGCACAAATTCTAAGAGGGTTGTGTAGACAGGAGTGCTCCCGTACGACACTATTTTTTACAAAATCATTTTTTTTTATTATGTCTGCTTATTATGGAAAAGGATAAAAAATACTAACAGTGAAAACTATTGGTACACAGACAACTATAATCAACTGACAGCAAACTCACGGGAAAGTAAAAAAAGGGAACTGAAAGCAAAGGAAATAAGGAAAAGAGTGGAACCGGTGTGATGAGCTAGGAACCGATGTGGGAGGTTGAGCGCAGTGATGGTGTCTGATTTCGGACTCGCACGCTGGCAGACAATGGACCGGAGTTGGACCCGAACTGGAAACCTGAAGGTCACGACCGGTGTTGTGGGAAGTTGATCCGGGGTGAACGCTGTTGAGCAGTAACGAAGATTGACAAGGTAATGTATGGGAATTGGAACGGCGTTGGTTCTGTGATAACGGAGCACGTTCGGGGTATGGACGATGTAGGAGCAGTGGCTTTGTGTAGTAAAAAAAACTTCAAACCTTTTTCGAACTAAGGGGGTCTTTTGTGGTGACTAAGGCCAGTCCACTGGTTTCAGGTGGGGAGGTCAATTAAGGGTCTTGAGGAATCGAAGAGAATTTCAGAAGAGTTTTCTCGCGAAGAGGGAGAATCTCAGGACCAACCCCTTGAGCTTCCTTGGTTGGGGCATTTATAGGGCCTTCAAGTCATGGGCTGAGGGTTTTGGGACAACCAGAACTCCCACTTACCCATTCGTGTAGTGGTGTGCAGCTCTGGCCATTATCATTGGTGGGGTGCAGGGTTTTCAGTGGGGTTTTTTTAATTGCCCACTTCCGCCTCCCTGTCTGCCATTTTCCAGGGAGTGCGATTCCAGGTCACCGCGCATAAGCTTCTGACCTCGTCCCTCCGTTGTCAAATTTATGACACCGGTTAGCAAAGCCATTGGTTGGACGGAGTCTCCACTGATCCGATGTGGGGCCTTAAGAACCATTACCTGTGTCTTCACACCGGCTGAATCTTTCAATGTAATCACAGGGGCCGGTGTGCCTATCTTAATCTGTCCACTTTCCTTGGGGCCGGACTGGCCTGTCATTCTTCTCCGGCGCATGACATCGGTCCGGTGTTAACTTAGGCCTTGTCCGGTGTTGCCAACTTCAAGGCTGGGTCCGGTGTTATAACAATTTGGGCCGGACCGAAAGAGGTGTTCACAGTGCCTTACTAATATAAATGATAGCACCCTACTTTGGCAGGCCTACTATTTATTGACATTAGTCTCGACGAGTGTTACTTATTAGAAGGCGTTCAAACTTGATATTAACGATTCTAGGTTCTTCAATCTGATTAAAGTTACATAGATAAGTCCAATAACAAATGGTTAGATAATCCAATTATCCATCATCCTTTACTAAAATCAATAAAAGCACCCTGCTTTGGTAGAACCTACACTTTATTGAAACTAGCATTGATGAGTGTTGCTTATTGGAACGCGTATTCATACCTTTAGGTTTTCCAATCCAATTGAAAAATGTCTATTTGAATAAAACTTAATAAGTTATACTTGGATAATCCAACTATCTAATCATGTCCTACTAAACATAAATAAAGGCACCTAACTATGGCGTGACATGCACTTTATCTATATCAAGTTGGACATTATTACTTATTAGAAGGTATGATCGTCAGGATTGAGGGATTTCAATTTTCTTATTATTCATTACCGACTTTCATTAAATGCTTTAACGTAAAATAAAACCCCAAAACATGCAATAAAAAATGTGAGATGGTTATAGTCTTCCTAGAAAATAAAATAAACCTAAAGGAACTATAGTTCCTTGACTTCATGAAGTCCTACTTCTTGAAACCACCATCCTCTTGGAGTCACCACTCCTTTGTTCCTTTCAAGGTCATATCCATCAAGAGTCACCATGCTAGGTTTCTTCCAAGTTTCCACCTTGTTGGCTTCTTCAAGATTACAATGTAATAAAGAAAACTCGTTTTACATATGAGTGAAGGGTTGAGAAAAGAAATTTAAGAACAAAGAAAGGCACAACACGTAGGTTGTATTTAAAATTAAATAAAAAAATCTAAGACCATAACCATTCATCGCTAGACGTGTTAATTAATCAATTAATAGAGTGATCAATTGTATTAAAAAAATAAATTTTAAAATACATAATTAAGCATGTGGGGTCATAAAAGGAAAACTACGCAAAGAAGTTTGGCAGTTTCATTGACCGTTCAATGGATAGGGTCAAGGGGAGGCTACCCTTTATAGGGTGCTAAGTGGCGTTCCAACCTAAAAATTTAGTACTGTAATCAGGTTAGTTCCCAGGAAAGAGAGGTGAGTCCGGATAGCCAAAACGTCCCACTGACCATTAACAACTCAAAATATTCCGTTATGATTTCAAATAATTTGAAATCCTAAATTTTAAAATGGCCAAGGTTTAACTTTTAAACCTTATCTTTTGACCCCAACAACTATCCTACAATAAGAATAGTCAAGGTTTAACTTTTAAACCTTATCTCTAGAGTCTCAATAATCATCCTATTTTTAGGAATGATCAAGGTTTAAATTTTAAACCCTATCTCTAGAGTTCAAAATATTTTATTTTGAATCCTATTAAATTTGATAAAGATCTTATCTTTAATTTATAACTTTTACAAATCCTATCAAATTTATTAAGGATTAAATATTTAATTTTAAAATTATTAAATTTAATAAAGATCTTATCTCCTATTTGTAACAATTACAAATTATATTAAATTTAATAAACATGAATCAATTTGTAACTCCTACAAATCACATTAATTTTAAAAAGATCACATATAATATAAATCCTATTAAAATTAATAAGAATAAATTATTTAAATTTGTAACTCTTACAAACTTTAAATTTAACAAACATTTAAAATTTGATTTGTAACTTTTACAAATCGAATTTAAAATATAATATTAAAATCAAATATTTTATTTATAACATTTACAAATAAATAAAATACCATGATGGCTAGGTTTCAACTTTTGAATCCTAGTTTTCATTACGGTTAAGGTTTAACTCTTAAACTTTCTAAACACAATCTCGTATGAACAATTCATATTAGAAAAAGAAAGCATATAGACATGCAGTACATACAACCCTTGATTTTAATTTAATTAAATGAACATAAAATATGCTTTATAATTAGAACACATATAAAACAATCACCATTGCAACATACAACATATTCATATAATAAAGCACATCCCAAAAACATGTTCTTTAATTAAAATTTTGAGAAGAGCAATCAATATACACAAAATAAAATAAAATGATACCAGCTTTCAAAAGATGCAACCTTTACAACATATCTCATAAAAACTACAACATTTATATAATATCTCATTAAACATACAACCTTTGCAAAAGGTTCAACCTTTACAATTCTTTTCGTAAAAGAAATTTTTTTTACATGTTCTTTAAACAAACATTTGCCTAAAACACGGTTTTGCAACCTGGCTTTGATACCACTGTTAGGGAATCCTTAGTGCATGAGCAGCAAAAATACAAGGATTCCCATAGGATTTGTAAAGCGCTATGTTTCAAAGCATAAGACAACCACAAAAAAATATTGCGTTTTAGGATTACCTCTTGAAGAATATCGATGTAGTTGTAACCTCGTCCTATAGGAGTCCACATGAGTACTCCCACTAGAAAACGCTTCACCTTCCAAATGCTAGTTTAACGGTGTGTAGCTTTTGCAACTTTTGCATTTTGTGTCTCTTTTTGGTTAGCTGCCTATGAACATCTTATGCTCTATTTATAGGCTTAGGTTTGACCTAATTTGCTCTCTCTAAAGAGTGGGCTCCTTACTCATTCTAAATGAGTTAGGCTCAATAGCTTTATTTTAGTCCAACTAAAATAAAAGCTATTTTCTGATGGGCTTACTCTATATGTGTGACCCTATAGGTAAAATACTCGGTCATATTAATAATAAACTATTTTATTATTAATATAAAATAAGAGGGGCATCTAGCAATGCATTATTATGTTCGAATATTATTTATTATCAACATAACCTATAAGTGATAATTATTTTATATGTTTGTTCTTTTTGTAACGGTATCCTAATTGGGCCCAAGGCATGGTCGCGTCATCCTTGTACGGTCCAATTTATTTTACTTGATACCGGAGTAAACTTTATCTAAATAAATATCTAATATTTATTCTTTCTAGCATGGTCATGCATTTCCTTATCCTTACTCCTTCAAGTGGCCTATAGATATCACTCATGTCACATAGGAGAGATAAATCCCATCCACATCACTCATATCCCTCTACATAATTTGTTCATTGCCTAACCACAACCTTTATAGCCCTCTTGTTACATAAGACGTTTGAGTGTATTAAAACAACAAACTCCTTATGTAAGAATCGGACTTCGGGTCAAAGGACTACATATACCATTATCACATTGAGAATCATTTATGACATTCATGTAACGATCCATGCAACATTCTCATGGTGGGTCTGTCCAGTACATCATTACTCTTAATGTGTAGCCTTGTGAAGACTTGATATCATTTATATCCATGATCTGTGAGATCAGATCATTAGTACACCACACACTAGTCTTAATGTATTTACATGTCCCCACGTAAATACTTGACTAGGGACATTTTAGGAATAACTCTCATATGACCTATTACTCCAAGGATAAATAAAGGCTGTTAAACTATTTAACAAAAATGCCTTATTCAAAATGATGTGTCCTATATAGGCTCTTAGTGCATATTTCCAACAAAAGTTTGAGGTCCGATTTTGTTGATTCATAAGACTGAGTGTTCTTGAACCATACTTTTTGATTAAAGTCTAAGTTTTTAATTTTTTGAAGGATCAGACTTTTGATTTAATGGACTCCCCTTATTACTTGTAACTTGTGGACTTACTTCCTGAAACACTTAAATAAACAGGTTAGATTACACAAGCAGACTTTATTTAGTTTAAGTATCTTGATGTATGTTATCAACAAATCCCAGGGTTTGGAAATAATAACGTAGTCTGGGGTCTAGTCTAGTAATGTTATTGACTTCTTTTTCCAACCAGACTTGTTCTCAATACTATTCGTACTCATCCTGCCCTATTTACATCCCTAGTCGATATGATTGCAGAAGCATTTACTGGAGGAGATAACATCCTCACCTCAAGAAAAAAAATACCTGAGGCTGACAGCTAGGGTTCAAGGGGATCAGAAACTCCCTAAAAAACTAGTTTCACCACCAATCACCTTTACAGATAAAGATTTTAGGGACATAAAATGACCATATGATAAAACCATGGTCATTCAAGTTGTCATATGCAATACCATGGTGAAACGATTATTGATTGATCAAAGAAGCTTTTACGACATCCTATTTTATGAAGCCTTCAAAGGGTAGGGTTAAAATACATCAATTTAATAGCTCATAGTCAAGGTTTAGTGTCTTTCAATGAAGCAATAACTTACACCAAGAGGTAGTTCAAAGCTTGGATTATGATGGTGGGGGGTCTCAGGTGTAAAACTGTGAATTCCAAATTATTTGTCCTAGATATCAAATGCTTTTCTCTGGGATCATTGGCAGACCCACCTTACATGCCTTAGAAGTGGTAGTTTCTACCATTCACCCGCTAATAAAGTTTATTGATCAAGGCAACATTGTCTCTTGTATTAAAGAAGACCAGAGAGCTGCCAAGGAGACATACAATATGACCTTCCCTAATCCAATGACTGGGACTTGCAACATGACAAACCTGGACCCAAGAGCAAATTTTAAGGAAGGGAAAGATCATCCACTTTTCTACAACTTGAAGATGAATCCATCAAATTTCAATTCAGAGCAATAGAGGGAAAAGTCACCAATGTCAGGGCCAATTTGAATGGCAAGGTATGTAAAAGGTTAGAAAAACCTTTGATAACTAACAGTGATTTATTTACGTGGACAGTGGACGACATACTATGTATAGATTCTAAATTCTATTACCAAAATTTAAATTGGCAGTATTCTTAAATCTTAAGTCAGTATCACAAAAAGAGAGATGACTCGGCCCTGAAAAGAAAGCGGCAACATGTGAAGCAATAAATGAGTTACTAAAGGTAGGTTTCATTAAAGAGGTCTCAATACACCTCCTGGGTACCAAATGTCATCATGGTGAAAAGGTAAATCGAAAATGGAGAATGTGCATCGATTATACTGGTCTAAAGAAAGCTTGTCTAAAGGACCATTATCCATTCCCTAACATTGAAAAATTAGTCGATAATTCTTTTAGGTACCGATTATTATCGTTCAGGGACGCTTACTCAAGATACAATGTATGTCAAGGACCAAGAAAAAACCACCTCTATTAATGATTAGGGAGTGTTTTGCAACAAAACGATGTCTTTCGATATGAAAAATGTCGATGCAACTTATCAGAGAATGATGAACACTATTTTTTATGGTATCAATGGGTGAAGTGTGGAATTTTACATTAATGATAACATTGCTAAGACTCTAGTAAAGGGACCACATCACAAACTGAAGGAAAATTTTGACAAACTCCACCAACATACACATGCGCCTTAACCCCTTAAAGTGCATCTTTGGGGTTTCAACAAGTTGATTTCTTGGCTTCATGTTGACGCAGAGAAGGATAAAGACAAACCTATAAAAATATAGAGTAATTATACAAATGAAGAGTCTGACATCTTTAAAAGAAGTCCAAGCCCTGAATGGAAAAATTATCGCCATATCTCGATTCATGCCAAATATGGCACATCAGTCACTCCCTTTATATTAGTTGTTGAGGAAGGAGAAAAAATTTGAATGGATGTCAATTAGTGAAGATGCCTTTCAAAGCCTAAAAAACGTGTTGGTCTCATCCCTAACACTAGTCAAACCAAACATCAGGGAGACCCTATTTTTGTACATCTTAGTTTCAGACAAAGTAATCGGAGCAGTCAAAGCGGTACTACTTAAGGAAATGATTAAAGGGAAAAGATCAATTTACTTCGTTAGCAGAATGTTATGAGGAACAAAAATGAGGTATCTAAAGATTGAAAAAAATAGCTTTTGTTGTCATAGTCATGGCAAGACGAATTAGACAATACTTTCATACTCACCCCTATCATCATCAGAATCGACCTCCCCTTGAAGATAGTCCTTTTTAAACTTGACCTGGCTAGATGAATGATAAAATGGGCAATCGAGCTCTTAGAATTTGAGATCCATTTTGAGCCAAGAACTGCTATTAAAGCTTAAATTCTAACCGACTTTATTACAAAAATAAGGGGCATGGAAACACAAGGGTGTCGTGACCTGGATCGCGACGGCGCGGCGAAGAGAGAAAAGAGTATCGAATGAAACAGGGAGTCGCCACCAACGTTTTTATCCATAGGAAAAACATTGGAAAAAACTAGGTTCAGTAAAGCACTGGTTAAAAATTGAGATTCAAGTTCGGGAGTCGGTTACGAGTAGGGAAGGTATTAGCACCCTATATCGCCTGTCAAAGACAGTACCAAGATTGAAAGCACAATATAAATAGCCTTAAATAAAACATGGTTTCTTCCCTTTTACTCTTGTATTTTTATTTAAAAAAAAAGACAGAATTGAATGAGAGAACTGTACAAACATAGAATGTCGAAGCGAGGTCAATGGAACGTTTCATCCGAATTAAACTCGACTTCGATATGAGACAGAGAGGGGAAGAGGATGCTAATAAGGCGTCACGCCTAAATTAGACATTCTCGGATGAAAAGAAGGGATAGGAAAGAGATAAGCGGGACGTCTCGTCCTAAGTATCCCTTCCCTATGAAATTATGGCGAGGCTTGAGCAAAAACTAGGGGAAAATCAACAAGACGTCACGTCTAAATTGATTTTCACGGAAACGAAAAAAAGGTAACAATACGAAAGGAACACAAAAGCAAAGAAATAAATCAGTAAAAGGAAATAAGAAAGGTGGGCCCGACAGGAGTTAAAGTCCTGCTCCTACGTATTCTTGAATTATCAAGAAATCAGGGTTACGTAGTTCTGAATGTTTATTTTAGGAAAAGATTGGGAAAATGTTGATGGGTATCATTTTGGTGAGGAACTCATACAAGACGAAGTTCTTCGCACGTGTACGAATCCTATAGAGATTGTGTAGACGGAAGTATTTTCCGTACGACACTGACTAAAACGATTTGTTTCTTTTTTTTTTACTTTGAATTTATTTGAAAGAAAACACAAGAGACATTTATTTCTTTTTCGTTATTATTACAAAGTAAAAAGAAATTTAACTGGATGAACTTTAGGAAAGTAAACAAATCCAGAAAATACAAACTCAGCAAATGAACGCTTGATAATAAAAAAAATGAAAGGAAAGAACACAGAACAGAACTGGTGGTGAGGTCGTTGAGGGAGCAGCTTACAGATGTTGACCGGTGTGGATTCTGTTGGTGCGGATATGGGGTTGAAGGACCGAACAGTGGTGAGGAAATTCAGGAAATGTTGAGAAGATATATTGGTTTTAGGAGGCTGGGACGGTGTGGTGTTTAGGGAGTATTGGGACAGCGTGGAGATTGATGGGTGTTTGGACGATGTAGTGTTCAAGAGCTGTTAGGACGGTGTGGTGGGAAGTGTTGGGACGGTATGGTTTTGGGGGTATTGGGGCGGTATGGTGTTTAGGAGTGAACTAGGACAGAACTGTGTGAAGGGAATGAATTCCTTCAGACTCTTGAAGCAAAATTTAGAAGTTTCCCCTCTTTCCAACTCTGGACCGTGCCAAGAACTTACCAGCCAGCCCCTTGAAAATCGAACCCCTGTAGCTTCTTTGGCTGGGGTATTTATAAGGCTTAAAGGTATGGGTTGAGTGTTTGGGACAACCAGAGTTCCCACTCACCCATACGCATAGTGGTGCAACCCTGGCCACTATCTGTTTGTGGGGAGCAGGGTTTCAGTGGGGTATTTTTTAATTGTCCACTTTCGCCTCCCTGTCTGCCATTCTTGGGGAGTGCGATTCCAGGTCATCATGCATTAATTTCCGACCTCGCCCATCTGTTGTCAAATTTGTGACATCGGTTAGCAAAGACATCGGTTGGACGGAGTCTCCATTGATCCGTTGTGGTGTTTTAAGAACCTTCACCTATGACTTCACACCGGTTGAGTCTTTCAATGTAATCAAAGGGCGGTGTTCTCCTTCCTAGTCCGGATCTACTACAAGCCGGTGTGCCTATTTTTGATCTGAGTCCGCCCACGAGATCGTTGTTTCTTACTTGGGCCGGACTCACTCGTCTTTTGTTGTCAGATCCGCGACATCGGCCATTAAGGGACTCCTGAGGTGAGGACGGTTGGGCGGAGTTTAGGTGAGAACGGTTGGGCGGAGTTGAGGTGAGGACGGTTGGGCGGACTCTTGAGGTGAGGACGGTTGGGCGGAGTCGAGGTGAGGACGGTTGGGCGGAATGTTGAGGTGAGGACGGTTGGGCGGACTCTTGAGGTGAGGACGGTTGGGCAGACTCTTGAGGTGAGGAAGGTTGGGCGGACTCTTGAGGTGAGGATGGTTGGGCGGCTCTTGAGGTGAGGAAGGTTGGGCGGAGTTGATTTGAGGACGGTAGGGCAGAGTTGAGATGAGGACGGTTGGGCGGAGTTAAGGCGAGGTTTAGGTTGGGCGGAGTGTGAGGTGAGGACGGTTGGGCAGAGTTAAGGCGAGGTTTAGGTTGGGCGGAGTTAAGGTGAGGTTTAGGTTGGGCGGAGTGTTGAGGTGAGGTTTAGGTTGGGCGGAATGTGAGGTGAGGACGGTTGGGCGGAGTTAAGGCAAGGTTTAGGTTGGGCGGAGTGTTGAGGTGAGGATAGTTGGGGCGGAGTGTTGAGGTGAGGACGGTTGGGCGGAGTGGGTGTTCCCCCCTTTTGGAATTTGGACTGGCTATATTTCCATTTGGGACCGGTGTCTTTTCCATTTTGGTCGGACCGAAATCGGTGTTCACAGATGCCCCTCTTTATTCCTTTTTCACAAGAGAAATATGGAATCTTTGTATTTCCGAGGTGAAAAGGGAGTAAAGACATGAACACGGATGTAGGGGATAAATGGGACCCATTAACCGGTCATCGTCCTTGTAAAGTATAGAACCTCGGATTAGAGCATCATGACCACCCCGTCCTCAACTTGTTCCCTTTTGAATGGCCGGTGTATTGTGCATGACATCGGCCTTAGCAACTTAAACCCTGGATCCAATTCTATCCGAGGTAGGTTTCATGACACCGTTTGTTACGCCCCAAAGTAGTAACCGGTGTAACCACTGGGATACCGTCCCTGGTGACCTAATCCACGGTTCCTAGTTTACTCGATTTGAGGGTCATGACACCGCCCTCTGGACTACTACCCATGTCTTAGAATAGAGAGAACCTCATCCACCTAGTGTCAACATCGGACTAACACCGCTTTTTTTTATTATTATTATTTTTTTTTTTAAGAAATAGACGAACAAAAAGTAAAGGGGTTCCTGAATAGGCGAACTGGAAAATGAAGGAGGCCTGAATAGGCGAACAGAAAAGAAAAGGAATGCCTGAATAGGCAAATGAAAAATAAAGGATGCCTGGATAGGCGGACGGAAAGTAAAGGATGCCTTGATAGGCGGCTGGAAAGTAAAGGATGCCTTGATAGGCGGCTGGAAAATAAAAGACGCCTTGATAGGCGGCTGGAGAATAAAGGATGCCTCGATAGGCGGCTGGAAAGTAAAGGATGCCTTGATAGGCGGCTGGAAAATAAAGGATGCCTTGATAGGCGGCTGGAAAGTAAAGGATGCCTTGATAGGCGGCTGGAAAATAAAGGATGCCTTGATAGGCGGCTGGAAAATAAAGGATGCCTTGATAGGCGGCTGGAAAATAAAGGATGCCTTGATAGGCGGCTGGAAAATAAAGGATGCCTTGATAGGCGGCTGGAAAAGATAGGAATGCCTGAATAGGCGAATGAAAAATAAAGGATGCCTGAATAGGCGAACGAAAAGTAAATGGCCCGAATAGGCGGACAGAAAGTAAAGAGTGCCTGAATAGGCGAGCAGAAAGTAAAGGATGCCTGAATAGGCGGGTAGGAAGTAAATGGTGCCTGAATAGGCGGACAGAAGGTAAAGGGTGGGGTTAACCCTCGATTGACAGAAAATACAGAGATTGGGGGAGCTAACAGGACGTCTCGTCCAAATTAACTCACTGTTGGTAGGAAATATGAAGGTTGGGGGGAGCTAACAGGACGTCTCGTCCAAATTAACTCACTGGACCTAAAGGCTCGGGGTGATGCCCTAGTTTGACATGATTGAAAGTTCTTGGGGAATTGCCCCTTGACTGAAAGAAGGGACCTGGGGAGATGCCTCAGTTTGAGATGATTTAAAGGAATCTTGGGGAATTGTCCCTAGACTAAAATAGAAGAAATCTGGGGGAGATGCCCCAGTTTGAAGGTTCTTGAAAGAATCTCGGGGAATCATTCCCTGTGACTGTAGGAGGAGAGACATGGGGAATCGTCCCCTTGATTGCGAAAGGAGAAACATGGGGTGATGCCCCGGTTTGACATGATTTAAGAGAATCTTGGGGAATCGTCCCCTTGACGGTAAGAGGAGGAACATGGGGAATCGTCCCCTTGATTGAGAAAGGAGAAACATAGGGTGATGCCCCAATTTGAGATGGTTTGAAGAAATTGTAGTTCTATTGGGGAAGAATTCGGGTGATTCGAGATACTGCTCTTTGATTGAGAATGTAAAGTTTGGGATTCATTTGGGAAGAGATCTTGAAGAGCGCCAACTTTGGCGATTGATTTCATTGGGGATGAGAATTTGAGAGATGCTGACTTTGGAGTTGAGCGAGAGACTTTAAAGATGCCTGCTTAGGCGATGGAAGAAGAAAATACTAAAAGGTGCCAACTTTGGCGATTTAGGGAAGGAGTTCTGAGGTGATTCGAGGAGGGGACTTGAAGGACGTGATTGAGGGGTTAATGCCTAGCATGACTGTCTGTGAGATAACCTGTATAAAAATGGTAAGTAGTGCAAAGATAAGTTCAAAAACTGGGTAGGTCCTGTGAAACCGCGGCCCTTAGGACAACTCATGGACAGAGGAGAATGCAAGAGGCGATCATAGCTTTGAAGCGCATGTCTGGCTGAGTCTTCATGATGATTGTCTACGACGAGATTGAGTAGTGGGAGCGTCTCGTTCCTCACGACTTTAAATGTTCACCCTTCTTTCATTTTATTTTTATAAAAAACACAATGTTTTATCAGATCAATGCAATTTATAACACATATCGAAAAAGGATGGACTTTATTCATGTATGTCAAACAATGGACAATAGGGAAAACAGATGGGATGAAATGAAGTTACATAGGACAGGTCAAGGCCAGGAAAGTTCAAGGATCCTCCAGTGAATTCCTGAGACTAGTGAGAACCTTAATCCTGCGTCACGGCCTCAAGTACATCGTTCAACTCTGCCTTTGAGAGGGTAATTCGACCATGGTCCACACGCCCCCAGTTTACGCGTTTTGCATTGGAAATTTTACTTACTCTGCCGAAATCTTGACCCTAATTTTACCTGAGCCGCCTTTTCAGGTTTTCGACTCACTAGGTTGCTCTAACTTTTTCCTAGGCCGCCCTTTCAACCTAGCGAGCTTTTTTTCTTGTGTTTTTCTCTTCTTTTTATTCTTGGCTGCATCCTTTACAGTAAAAGGTTGAAACTGATCACACTCCAGCTGAGTCTGCCTAACCTTTTCCAAATTTAGTTTGGATCCTTGGGGGAACTGATGTCATCTCAAATAGGAGACTCTACTCCTATGCCATGTGCCCAAGGAAATATTGGTGAGTCTTTTGGCATTAATGAGAGAATTACTCCGAGTCATCATTTTGGCCCTTTTTTTCTTTTTCTTTTTTTCTTTTTTTTCTTTTTTTTATTTCATTTTTTTTTATTTTTCATTTTTTTTCATTTTTTGTTTGCCACCCTTTTTTTGTTTTTTATGCCCTTGATGATGCAATAACTCAATCTGATAGACTATTTCCTTGGTTACATGAGCATGAGGAATAGCGTACCTTTTGAGGTGTTGATGATGATAAGAACACAGGTTCTTGATCTAGCAACATTCATTCCCCAATACAGGAAATGACAGCTTGCTTGATGATCTGGACGTAACCAGCTTTCCCTGCTTGGTATGTGCATTGGACTTCGAGCTTGGCTCTATTTTTTTTACTTTTTTTTTGTATTATTTGTTTTTTTTCTTTTTCTTCTTCTTTTTCTTTTTTTTTTCTTTTCTTTTTGGCAAAGTTTTCCTCAGTTGTGTCTACATTTATAGACATAAGCGATTTCCCCCTATTCAACTGTTGAGGTTTCCTTAAATGACTGGCCTACCGCTTGTCCAATTTGGGACTTGCCCATATTGTCATTCCATGCCTTCTGATAGGTTGCCCCCGTGATTCCTTCAATTGTTCTTGACTTAGGGGTACACCCATCTTGATCCTCTTGTTCTAACAATCTTGTAAACTGGAGCGGTGGCTCACAGGTTTCCCTTACCTTCTTCGTTGGCATAGTCGATTGGGTAATTGAAATCGTGAAGCGGGATTGTGATTTCTCTAGTCTCAAGAGGATCATTTTTGGATCTGCAATTTAGTGTATTATGGCAAAATAAAGAAAATAAAGGAAAAGCAAGTTAAAGAGAATGAGTCAAAAGCAAGGATAAAGGGATGAGAATTTTTTTGAACTTCGATACGCATTTATTGATTGACTGGTAAAACAAGTTTTTCTTTGCCCTTATTACATGAAAAGTCCCAAAGCCTTAGGCATAGCAGAGGGATAAACAAGACACTAAGGCAAATGATAAATTAATTTGGTGAACCATTTAAAATCGTGGGGAATTTGATAGCTTCCCAGTCATTGAGCTCTCGGCCCAGCGGGCAAGCGGCCACCCAAATCAGCATTATCATCAAAACCATTTCCAACCTCTGTCACCACGGCATTAACTCCCGAACCTTCGTGATTAGGTAGGGGATTTACGGTCACATTAGGGCTTCCTTCTTGAAAACTAATCCACTCGGCTTTGATCAAATCTCTCACTTTATATTTCAAAGCCATGCAATTTTCTATGGAGTGCCCTGGCGCCTCTGCATGGTAATCACAATGAGCGTTCGGGTCATACCCCCTTGGGTAAGGAGGTTGCAACGGCCTCATGGGGCATGGAGCTATCATTCCCCTCTCAACGAGGACTGGAAAAAGTTCGGCATATGTTATGGGAATTGGATCGAACTGCGCAGGGGCGCGCTCGTTGTTGGGATTCCTTGGGTTCTGATTATAGTTGGGTGGTCGAGCTACTTGCTGCGGGTGATGGTATGGCATTGGTTGCGGTATTGACGCTCTTACCATGGGCGGGTGGAAGTGAGGAGTACGAGCTATTGGGCCACCAGTGGCTGCGGCCACATAAGGATTGGGAGCTTGGATCATGGTAGGGGTGAATGGTCTCAGCAGAGCCATCTTTTGATTAGAAGAGATGGAATTAGTTTCTCCGTCCCTTCTCCCGGGTGCCGGCTTCCTCGTCATGTTTGCCCCAGATGAGCCCTGAGTGATCTTACCCGTTCGTATTCCACTCTCTACTCTTTCCCCAATAGTCACGATGTCAGAGAAATTGGCTGAAACACTACCAATCATCTTGCCGTAGAAAGGTGATGGGAGTGTGTCGATAAACATTGCGACTATTTCTTTTTCCAACAATGGGGGATCAACTTGCGCCGCTGTTTCTCTCCATCGTTGGGCATACTCCTTAAACGTTTCATTGTCCCTCTTCACCATATTTTGTAAATGAACCCTGTTGGGTGCCATATCCATGTTATACTTGTATTGTCTAAGGAAGGCATCAGCCAGGTCCTTCCAACAATGGATATGGTTCCGATCAAGGTGAGCATACCATGTAAGAGCGGCCCCTGCCAGACTATCTTGGAAGCAGTGGATCAATAGTTGGTCATTAGAAGAGTAAGATGCCATCTTTCGACAGTACATCGTGAGATGATTCTTAGGACAAGTCATTCCCCGATACTTGTCAAAGTCTGGCATCTTGAATTTGGGTGGGAGAACAACATCTGTGACTAAACATAGCTCCGAAGCATCTATTAGCCCAAATCCTCCGGCGCCTTCCATCATTCTTAAACGCTCTTCTAAGATCTCTATCCTCTCCCTTCGAGGAGCCGCGACCGCGCGGGTTGTATCTTGGAGGTTGGTCCCATAGAGGGTTCCGTATCCATACGGATAGCCGAATGACTGGTTGTACGGAGGCAACACATGGGACTGGTTTACTAGGCCTGTATTTGGTGAGGGACCTTGAGGATGGGCCACAGCATAAGTCGGCTGGGTTATCTGGGCTTGTGTATTTTGGGCTTGGGCGTTGTAGGTTGGCTGGGCCATCAGGGCTTGTGTGTTTTGGATTTGGTGGGTTTGTGGGTCATGGACCTGTGTGTTTTGGGCCTGGTGAGCTTGTAGGTCATGGGTTTGTGTGTTTTGGGTTTGGTGGAGTGGTGGCATGTTTGGTTGTGTGGGGTATGAAGCATGAGGATTTACCACTTGCTGGTTGTGGGCGTCTTGTTGGTTGGCGAGTGGGGGATAGTACCCCGGGGGTAGGCCATAAAGTGGAAAGGGTACTGGGTTGCCGTCTAGACCGACAAATGTATGCTGTGTGTAAGACTGGCCGTAAGGTGGCTGGGTCTCAATGACAGGGTTAGGTCTCCTGACATGAATGGTGAGAGGGGGTGTCGTTGTGTTAGGGAGTTGGGTTCTTGCTGGGTCAGAACCAAGGGGAGGTGGCGCAGTGGCAGGCTGCTGTTGAGCATCCTCAACACCCGCAGAGGAGCCTCCTTCGATGAGTTTCTTTTCTAAGAGTTTAGTTAACTCCGCGACTCACTCTTTCAGCTGATCGAACTCGGTTCTAAAGTTTCCTTCAACAGCTTCTGCCTCAGCCATGAGTTTCTTTTGGAGCCGGGTCTGGTAAGGATGTCTACCCGTGACGTTGGCGTCCCTTTTTTTCTTTTAAAAGAAAGAAGAAGAAAAAAAATGTTAGGTGGAAATAGAAAGAAGAAAAATGTTGTGGGAAACCATCACAGACTTTGGCGAGTATCCTTTGACCATTCCTTAGAATTTATCATTCAAAAGTACTAGGTATGGTAATCATAGAAATTAATATGGGATAATTATGAAGACAGAAGAAATCTTTCATCCTGAGGCGGGAGCCTCTAGCTCACAGCCCTTATTTCTTAAGTTTAATCCCATGTCAATTTCCATAGATACTCAAAGGGTACATGACCAAAAGAGGACTATCTATTCACCCGAAGAATACTGTGTGTTTCAAAACGAGTCATTATTTCAATAACTCAGTAAACCTGCGGGTGGTAGATAATTCATTTTCTTGGATAAAAGGGGAAAACAAAAATGACGTAAGGTAAAGTAAAGTTTGCCCTTTTGTGGCCTAGGTCGGGTTTTGTTGAAAGTTTTCTCTAGGCCCTATGGTTTATCTAAACGTGGCTCTTCACACCAGGTGGCTTATTCTAGACTTCTAGAAGGTCACCAGAGCCAAGATCCTACCCATGACAGGGACGCAACAGTGGGGAACCACTAGGTGCGTATATCATAAGAGGTCGAACTCTGGTTGAGGTTCTCACGAACACCGGATAGGAAGTACATCCCATACGATTCCGTTACCAACCTCTCCTAACTTAAGCTTCATTTGGGGCCCGGGTATAGGGCGCCACTCATAAGTGTGTGCAAGTAATTGTGAGTGTAGTGTGTGGAAGGGCAGTCCATACCTTTTACCTTACCCCATTCTGCACAAAGAACAAACACAGAACAAATATACAAAGTCGTCTACCCTAGGGTTCAATAATTACAGGAAAGTAACATGGTCCTCTACCCTAGGGTTCAACAAGCAAGCGAACATAGATAATGAAACAAATAACAAGATACAATTAAAACAAGAACAAACTTCCACAACAATTAACAGAAAATAAAACAAAGGGGGAAGAAATCCAAGCTAACAAAGGCTATATAAAAAGAACATGCGCTTTCAATCAAACTGGCCTGACTCTCTTAAGCATCCCCAGCGGAGTCGCCATCTGTCGTGACCTGGATCGCGACAGCGCGGCGAAGAGAGAAAGGAGTATCGAATGAAACAGGGAGTCGCCACCAACGTTTTTATCCATAGGAAAAACATTGGAAAAAACTAGGTTCAGTAAAGCACTGGTTAAAAATTGAGATTCAAGTTCGGGAGTCGGTTACGAGTAGGGAAGGTATTAGCACCCTATATCGCCTGTCAAAGACAGTACCAAGATTGAAAGCACAATATAAATAGCCTTAAATAAAACATGGTTTCTTCCCTTTTACTCTTGTATTTTTATTTAAAAAAAAAGACAGAATTGAATGAGAGAACTGTACAAACATAGAATGTCGAAGCGAGGTCAATGGAACATTTCATCCGAATTAAACTCGACTTTGATATGAGACAGAGAGGGGAAGAGGATGCTAATAAGGCGTCACGCCTAAATTAGACATTCTCGGATGAAAAGAAGGGATAGGAAAGAGATAAGCGGGACGTCTCGTCCTAAGTATCCCTTCCCTATGAAATTATGGCGAGGCTTGAGCAAAAACTAGGGGAAAATCAACAAGACGTCACGTCTAAATTGATTTTCACGGAAACGAAAAAAAGGTAACAATACGAAAGGAACACAAAAGCAAAGAAATAAATCAGTAAAAGGAAATAAGAAAGGTGGGCCCGACAGGAGTTAAAGTCCTGCTCCTACGTATTCTTGAATTATCAAGAAATCAGGGTTACGTAGTTCTGAATGTTTATTTTAGGAAAAGATTGGGAAAATGTTGGTGGGTATCATTTTGGTGAGGAACTCATACAAGACGAAGTTCTTCGCACGTGTACGAATCCTATAGAGATTGTGTAGACGGAAGTATTTTCCGTACGACACTGACTAAAACGATTTGTTTCTTTTTTTTTTACTTTGACTTTATTTGAAAGAAAACACAAGAGACATTTATTTCTTTTTCGTTATTATTACAAAGTAAAAAGAAATTTAACTGGATGAACTTTAGGAAAGTAAACAAATCTAGAAAATACAAACTCAGCAAATGAACGCTTGATAATAAAAAAAATAAAAGGAAAGAACACAGAACAGAACTGGTGGTGAGGTCGTTGAGGGAGCAGCTTACAGATGTTGACCGGTGTGGATTCTGTTGGTGCGGATATGGGGTTGAAGGACCAAACAGTGGTGAGGAAATTCAGGAAATGTTGAGAAGATATATTGGTTTTAGGAGGCTGGGACGGTGTGGTGTTTAGGGAGTATTGGGACAGCGTGGAGATTGATGGGTGTTTGGACGATGTAGTGTTCAAGAGCTGTTAGGACGGTGTGGTGGGATGTGTTGGGACGGTATGGTTTTGGGGGTATTGGGGCGGTATGGTGTTTAGGAGTGAACTAGGACAGAACTGTGTGAAGGGAATGAATTCCTTCAGACTCTTGAAGCAAAATTTAGAAGTTTCCCCTCTTTCCAACTCTGGACCGTGCCAAGAACTTACCAGCCAGCCCCTTGAAAATCGAACCCCTGTAGCTTCTTTGGCTGGGGTATTTATAAGGCTTAAAGGTATGGGTTGAGTGTTTGGGACAACCAGAGTTCCCACTCACCCATACGCATAGTGGTGCAACCCTGGCCACTATCTGTTTGTGGGGAGCAGGGTTTCAGTGGGGTATTTTTTAATTGTCCACTTTCGCCTCCCTGTCTGCCATTCTTGGGGAGTGCGATTCCAGGTCATCATGCATTAATTTCTGACCTCGCCCATCTATTGTCAAATTTGTGACATCGGTTAGCAAAGACATCGGTTGGACGGAGTCTCCATTGATCCGTTGTGGTGTTTCAAGAACCTTCACCTATGACTTCACACCGGTTGAGTCTTTCAATGTAATCAAAGGGCGGTGTTCTCCTTCCTAGTCCGGATATACTACAAGCCGGTGTGCCTATTTTTGATCTGAGTCCGCCCACGAGATCGTCGTTTCTTACTTGGGCCGGACTCACTCGTCTTTTGTTGTCAGATCCGCGACATCGGCCATTAAGGGACTCCTGAGGTGAGGACGGTTGGGCGGAGTTTAGGTGAGAACGGTTGGGCGGAGTTGAGGTGAGGACGGTTGGGCGGACTCTTGAGGTGAGGACGGTTGGGCGGAGTCGAGGTGAGGACGGTTGGGCGGAATGTTGAGGTGAGGACGGTTGGGCGGACTCTTGAGGTGAGGACGGTTGGGCGGACTCTTGAGGTGAGGAAGGTTGGGCGGACTCTTGAGGTGAGGACGGTTGGGCGGCTCTTGAGGTGAGGAAGGTTGGACGGAGTTGATTTGAGGACGGTAGGGCGGAGTTGAGATGAGGACGGTTGGGCGGAGTTAAGGCGAGGTTTAGGTTGGGCGGAGTGTGAGGTGAGGACGGTTGGGCAGAGTTAAGGCGAGGTTTAGGTTGGGCGGAGTTAAGGTGAGGTTTAGGTTGGGCGGAGTGTTGAGGTGAGGTTTAGGTTGGGCGGAATGTGAGGTGAGGACGGTTGGGCGGAGTTAAGGCGAGGTTTAGGTTGGGCGGAGTGTTGAGGTGAGGACGGTTGGGCGGAGTGGGTGTTCCCCCCTTTTGGAATTTTGACCGGCTATATTTCCATTTGGGACCGGTGTCTTTTCCATTTTGGTCGGACCGAAATCGGTGTTCACAAAGGGTAAATGAGAAAGTGGATGATATCAGTCGATGACTTCATCAATAGTAAAAGGTCAAGAACAGGATGAATAATTAGGTAGAATATAAGGTGTGTCTCACTAGATAGTGGGGATGGATTGGTCATCAAGATCTCTTTACCTTTGATTTCAACACATTGAATAATTAGGCAAAATATAATGTGTGTTTCACTAACTTAAAATCGCGATTGATATAGAGGCAACAAAAATTATCATTTCAAGTGACTCCCAGTTGATGGTCTCCTAAGTAAATAGGGAGGGGGGAGTATCAAGCAAAGGAGCCTTCTCTCTAACAATACCTTGCCAAGGTAAACAAATTGTCACAAAAATTTAAACAAGCTTGCTTTAAACATGTTCCCAGGAAAGAGAATGTCAAAGCCGGCGTCCTTTCGTGACTAGCAAGCACCGAAAAACCAAGAACAAGTTCTTTTATTCAAATCACGTTCACACACCCTGAGTATCAATGAGAAGTTAATAGTTTTCATCATTCTGCCCAACCCGTCCTAGTTAAGCTCGGTTAGATATTTCTTAATAAGCAGATCATTTCCTGAAGATTCCATCCATAAAGGAAGTATTTGGAGAGAGGTAACACATTTCACCATTGTGAACAACATCATGTATAGAAGAGGATTTGTTGTCCCACAACTAAGATGCCTAAAGCCAGAAGAGATTAGGTACGTCATGACCAAGGTCCATGAAGGAAACCATAGGAATCACCTTAAAGGACGGAGTTTGGCCCAAAAATTATTGAAAGTTGGTTATTAATAATAAAGGGATACATTCTGAGGCATATTAAAAAAATGTGAAGCGTGTCAGAAATATGCAAACTTCCATAGCACCCGGCCGAAACACTCTTCACCTTGTCTGTTCCTTGGCCCTTCTTCCAATGGGGAATAAACATCATCGCCCAATTCCCACAAGCATTAAGAGGAACCAAATACCTTTTTGTCGGGGTAGACTATTTCACTAAATGGATTGAAGTAGCCCTTGTCTCCACTATCACCTCAGCCAGAGCCAAAAAATTTGTTTACCTGAATATCATAACTAGGTTCGAGATCCCCACCATGTTGATGGCGCCACCAAACGAATCATAAGGCAAAATGGGGAAGGGGTGAGTGGGGAGAGGAGAACAAAGAAGGAAAATATAACAAAAAGATACAGTAAGAAGAAGAATAATAGAAAGATGAAAGAAGAAAAAGATGATGAATAAGGCTTAAGTGACAATTTTTTCTAATAAATACACGTGTCAATGCTAAGTAAATACTTAATTATCAGAAGTTAACAGTAGAACTTTCCTAACAAAAAAACATTTCAAGAGTTAAATCCTAAAAACCAGTTTCTTAGGGGATTGATCATAATTTGAAACTTTTTAGGGGCTAATTTTATATTTAAGCAAAAAACAAGCACATGTGAGAATTATGCTAATGCGTTAATTCTAATTTTAAACTTTTTTAGAGGCTATAATTTTATATTTAAGCCTACAATACTCATTCAAAAAAAATTTAAACATGTTACCATGTAGTTACATGAAACTATGTTTCTATCAAACAAAACATAATCAATTTACAATAATAACATAAAATCAAAGTCGGGATAAAAGTTGACTAGGATTGTAAAATTAAGAAACAAATATTATTGTCATATTGAGAAATTAAGAATAAATCATTTAAATTAACAAGTTAAAGGCTAATTTTGTCGACTTCTTCAAATTATAATAACAATAATAAGTTTGTGAAAACACAAAAACCATATAAAATGTCATATTCAGAAGTACTTTTTAAACAAACAAATTAATTAATATAAATATAATAAAAAACACTGAAAATTCCTAAAACTACAGTAAAATTAACAATCATGATTTATAGATACTTCAACAAATCACTGTAAATGGACTCTTAAAAGATACTGCACTCTAAAAAACTCTATAAACTAATTGCAGGAAAGTAAAAAAAAATGTAAACCAAATAACACATTCACATGACTTAAAAGGGACAAGTTTAACGAGAACAATATACTCATTTGTAACCAAAATGTACAGCATCTTCTCCTCTTAATAAATAGGAAAAAAAAACTTCCTAATTAATTTCATAGTTATGTGCATAAAGGTTTTAATTGAATTCCTTTTATGTTTGTATAAACAAAAGTAATTATTTATATACATTAAGAACAATGGTTGGAAAAGATTATTTATAATAATCTTATCAAATATTTGATGTAATATCTTAAAATACCTCTAATGTTATTTATTACACAAAACATTAATTGTTTTGAGAATGTATACAATATGATATATTTAGTGGACAAAGGTTTAACGATATTAGAAAGATATAATTTTGTTTATATTTTGGAACCAAAAAATTCTACTAAAACTTACTTATATTTAAAACCGGAAATAGTATTTATTACTAAGTCAATCGAAAGAAAATTAGATAAATATAAATATTTCTACGTCAAAATAAATCTATATATTATTAGTAGTATATTTTCAAAATAAATTTAATTTCTTACTAAGTAAATTAAATATAATTTTTTTCATAAATTTATCCGTTTGTCCCAATCATCTTTTATTCACTTTGTTTTTTATTATTCAAAAAATTAATGTTGATATGTATCTTTTATATATATATATATATATATATATATATATATATATATATGTTAAAACCAAAAGAAAATTTAAAGTACTCTTAGATTTGTTGATAACCAACCTCAAGCATCTTAATTAATCAAGTTATGAGTTATTAAACATTTGATAAAGATCACTCGAGTGTTTTAGGATAAAAAGCACATGTTATAAATCAAAGGGGAGCTCGCATTCAATAAGTCTGGTAAAATAAAACTATGAAGGCTATGCTTCAAAAAAACACTTAAGGTCTGGAAACGTTTCTTAAAATAAAAAGTGTTCAGCCTGAACGTATACCAGACCCAAACTCAGCAAGCATCAGGAACATGGAAGAATCATCTCCTCAAAGCAACCTACTTCAATTAGACTCCACCTCCACATCTTGAATCATCTCAAAAATAGTCTGATATATGAAGCATCAACGGTCACAAGTCATCTCCATCAAAAAGCTAAATGAAAAGATTTACGAAAAGGGAAGATTGACTAAACAAGGTGGATTCTAGTTCAAAAGCGTATAAAGTTTCACCTTTATCTTACGCATTCAGAGATTTCCTGAATCTAAGATTTCCCTCTTGGTGAAACTAATGCTACATCTACTCCACCTACGTCTGCACACATTCTGAAAGCTCCCATATTTACATTGCTTGTGCAGAACGTCTTACCCTCTCTCTCTGTCAACAAGAAAGGTTTTTATCATGTGTACAACAACCCTTTCAATGGTCATATTATTGGCAGCCTCTCTCTAAACTCAACAAGGATGATTCTATATAAACACAATCAATCTCCTCATCATGTAGCTTTGAGAATAAGAAGAAAAACTAAAAAGAAGAGCAAAAATTAAAGTGGAGAGTTAAGGTAGAAAAACAAACACAAGAAAGCGCAAAAAGAAAAAGGGAAAGAGTTTGTGAAAAGAAGAAGATGAGTTAGAACACACTAATCACAATGTGACGGAAGAAGAAGAAAAATCATGAACGAGCATCAGACGTTCATATACAAAAGCTCATAAAAAGTGAAGAAATGACAGCAGACTCAACAACGAGTAACCTTACCTAGAAGATCTGCCATGAAGATAAAGAAAACTTGCTATGTACAATTATCTCTCCACTTAGATGCCATAGTAACTTGGGATATGCCTTTGTGCATTTAATGACTTAAATATCCCAAGTCATGCTTTCTGGCTCAGTACATTTTCCAATCATCTTTCTCCATCTGAATATACTGAGCCCTAAGAGAAATAAGCCTCCTCTCTCTTTGCAAACCCATTTTCGTGGTTTGTCACTTAGCTTCGCTAAGTCAAAGGGGCTTATTTATTCAAGCTAATTTTTTCAATCCTCTGGTAGTACAGGTCTGGTATATTGCCAGAATCTGTTAGTGTGGGAAACACTGTTGGCTTGGAGAGGCTTTGGAAAGAATACTCGGGGTTCGAGGCAGGAGTGGCTCATGAAAGAATACTTGGATCTGTAACACCCCTGGTTTTCTGTACTCGAATCCCAATGTGATCAATATAATTAATAAAATTATGAATAAATTTTTCACGTTTGAAAACATTTCCAATACACCATCATGACCACATGGAGACCCAAGTCACAGAAAACCAAAGAGTGAGATTATATAACTTAAAACTGGATCGATAAGTAAATTGCCCATAAAGGTATACAAAATAATAGAGTATACAGCGGAAGAATATGTATACCGGGCACACGCCTAGTCCCATATATGAAGATATGAGAAAAGGCTAGGCAAGCATGCAGTGGCATATTACAAGCCTAATAGACAACCATCATCATCTTACATAATTACATGAGCATGCAAAGCCTAAGATATAACTAACTTTATGTACATTCGGGAATATACCCCCGACTATCTCAATCATCAGCTTACATCGATCAATTCCAATTTTTCTAATACACACTTAATCATCTAGTACATACTATATTTGCGTCCCCAATTCACAGTTCCAAAAGGGGATATCCTATACATATTCAAATTCATTAAAACATCTATATCTTCATAAACAAATTATACATTTCATTATTTTAATACATAATAATTCATAAATGCTGCCGGCCAAGGCATTTCCTCTACCACTATTTACCTTCACCAAAGCTTGATCTTTAAATCCAAACTCATCCCAAGGCAACCTGCATCACAAATCTAAAAAAGAGACCACATGGGAGAGTGAGTTATACATTCAAAATGACGAATAACAAATATGGTGATCAAGTGTATATGCATACAAACATCATGTGTGCTTTGCTATCAAAATATGAAATTATCATTCATTCATTAACTCATTATTACAATAAGCATACAGCCTCATGAATCGCAATTTATATTATAAATAGACACAACATATGCACACTCACGAACACTATCACGTTGCCACTTATCAACAAGGGCATTCACAATCATTAACATCATCTATTCATTTTATCTTTTATTCAGTACCTCCTCGCAAGGGGTTTCTCAATACTCGTGGTCATCCTATTTCAAATATACAATAAATTTAATTCTATATCAATGGGTGATCGCAACCACCATAATCGAACATTCATAACCATAATGGGTGATCGCAACCACCATAAGCAATCTTTTATAATCATAATAGGTGATCGCAACCACCATAATCGAACATTCATAACCATAATGGGTGATCGCAACCACCATAATCAATCTTTTATAATCATAATAGGTGATCGCAACCACCATAATCAAACATTCATAATCATTGGTTTCCCGCCTCGCAAGGGGTACTCCCTAAAGCAGCCTCGCAAGGAGCTTTCTCGTGATCGTAACCACGTTCAACAATTCACCTAGGTTTCCCGCCTCGCAAGGGGTACTCCCGCCTCATGATCGCAACCATGGGCATCATAGGTGCTCGCAAGCCCTTTATCATATCAAATACCAAGTGATCGCAACCACTGGTTCATCATCATATAATGGTCCCCGCAGGGCCTTTCACATTTCACAATCCAGGTGATCGCAACCACCGGCACAATATCATATCATCATCACTCAGGGCTATGCCCTTCGTGGCACCCCGCAAGGTGATTCAATTCACAACAATTCAATAATAATAGGATCACGTCCTCTTTACTCTGGGATATACCCTTCGTGGCACCCCGCAAGGTGGTATATTTCAACATTATTCAATAACAATAGGACAACGTCCTCTTCACTCAGGGATATACCCTTTGTGGCACCCCGCAAGGTGATTCTCTTCACAATAATTATCACAATACCATCCTCACTCGGGAATACACCCCTCGTGGCACCCCGCAAGGTGATTTATTCACAACAATATGATCAACATCATCTTCAATCCGGGATTTACCCATCGTGGTACCCCGCAAGGTGATATATTTCAACATTATTCAATAACAATAGGACAACGTCCTCTTCACTCAGGGATATACCCTTTGTGGTACCCCGCAAGGTGATATATTCAAATATCATTCACAACAATAGGACAACGTCCTCTTCACTCAGGGATACGCCCTCCGTGGCACCCCGCAAGGTGATATATTCAATAATAAATCGACAACAATAGGACAACGTCCTCTTCACTCAGGGATTTACCCTTCGTGGCACCCCGCAAGGTGGTATATTTCAACATTATTCAATAACAATACATATCAATGCCATGCTATGCCATAAACGTAACAATGCAATAATGCATGTGCCCAACAACCTCGCAAGGATATCTCACCCTCTCAATTAGGGATAAATCGTATATTTAATCTTATTATCATTGGCACATAAGAAATCATAAGGCCCCTCAAGGCACAACATTCATAACCACATCAAACCACGCATGGTAATTAAAATCATATCAAGCATCATGGCATTTATCCACGCATGGAAAACAACAAGGTATTTCAAAAGTATATGTTTAGCAATCATCATTGCCAACATTTCAAATCCATTGATTTATACACTCGTGGCCATTCAATTTTCCCCTCATTGGTTTTATTACCACACAAGATGTGTCATATACCCACATCATTTACTTTTTATTATGATTCATAATACATCAATAGTGGTGATGCACACATGTATTCATAACATAGTATAGGCATACACGTACCTCTCCAAGGCCTTAAGCCATTCCTCAATCACCACTAAGACACACCACACATGGACCCTTAATGAAATCGCTTGTTGTTACATAATAAAAGGGGTTTTAGGCAACAATGAGCCCATGATAAATTTCAGCACTAAGGCGTGAGGAAATCTTATTTTTAGTCTTAAAAATAGTGGGACATGTCACAAATATCACCTATTAGTCCTAATTTGGCCACCATAAAAAGTTGGGTTCAAAACCCCCTTAAACTTGAATTTTTCAACGCAATAGGTTCGGTATTTTTCGCCTAATGAGAGTTAGAAAACTCCAATTAATGTGAGACTAATTCTCACACCTCCGTAACACAATTATCTACAACTTTCATGAAGAACTCGGATGCCAAAAGGGTCATTAAGATGCCCAAACGGGCCAAAAAAGCAAAGAAAACAGACCAGTTGGAAAAACAGCACAACAGTGGCCATAACAGGGCTCTGAATCGATTCAGACTCGTGTGAATCGATTCGAGCGTCCTAAAATCTCAAAATTTGACAGACAGAGGGCCTTGAATCGATTCAAACTCGTATGAATCGATTTAAACGCCCCTGGAGCCCAAAATAGTGAAAACAACACCTCTTGAATCGATTCAAAGGGTCTTGAATCGACTCAAGACAGCCCTGCTGCTGTTTTTATGCAGAAACGTAAGATTTTTCAAATTCTAACCCTCCTAACTTTCTTGTATGAACTTCAAATGCTACGAAATTTTAACCACAACAAATACACATTATTTGTGACGCGTGGCCACCGGCCTCACTCAAAAATTCCCAAAAATGAGGGACTTATGCGTATAAATGCATTTTAACCATTCAGAGGTACTTTTATGCAACTCAAGGGCCTATTCTCAATGGAATTGGCCCATTCCAATTCCTATAAGTCATAAACTACGTATATGGGCTATTGGGACTAACCCAATCCATCAAAATCACCTAAAACTCAATTTGACTCTATGAGTTCCTCAATTATGCATAAACCTCAAACTTATCACCAATACCATCACAATGGCTATCACATTCAATGCCAATCATCCACATAAATTCTCAATTCATAAACACATACTTCATCCCATCAAGGATGGTTCATTAACATGTACATATTTTAACCCCTCATGGGTTATTCATCGTCATATATACACATACATTATCATCAATAGCCAACAATTTGCCATTATTATCATTTCACTATAAATATGGCAAGGCAAGCATGAGTGTCAAGACATACAATAATCATCAATTATATAACTCATGCAATTTGAATATAAACTCCTCTCCTACCTCGAGGGAAGAGCCGAAACCCATATGCATGCTCCGAAAGCTCCGCCACATAGTCCGGAACACAATCTACACAACATACATATGCATTCATACAATTAATAAGCCATCTCAAGGCATTCCTTATAATTCTAAACATTTGCTAGCTTATCATAAAGCCCAACATCAAGTCCTAGACTTGCCAAAACACCAATTCATACCATTGTATTAGGCTTCGGGAATTCCTTTCCCAAAACCAAGATTCTCTAAATCTCAAAGGGCTAACTATACCCAACAACATCAACATCACCTCCCTTATCCATAATACATCCAATCATCATATAAATCATCTATTTGCCATCATTGTCACTCAAATTCATTATAAGCCCTCTTAGCTTCACTCAAAGCCATCCACAATTCACAAAATTCAAGTGACACACCTTATGGTCTAAGGCCTCATCAAATCCTCATCTTAACTTATCTATTCATCATCAATGGTTATCCACCACCATCATCATCACTATCATCATCATAGTTGCCAATACTCAAGGGGTTTAACTCCTCTAATCACATACACACTCACATGCACTCATCACCCAATCCTCAACAATCAACACCAATCTTTCAAACATTCATCTCCTCATATAAAATCGTTCTAAGACATCAAAATCATCAAAATCACCTATTTAGCCAACACCCCTAATTTACCATACTTAGGGTTTCCCCCAAAATTTCCCATCAACAATCAACAATCATCAATTTCAACCATTTATATACATTCATAGGTTAACAACAATGCATCCTACTCATCATCAACAATAACACTAAATCTCCAAGGGTTAATCAACCTAGGGTTTGGTTCCTCAAGCCATTTTCTATCAAAATAACACCCAATCATCCATCATAATACTTAAATAGACTCAAAACCATAAACAAGAGCCATGGGTGTTCAAGATCTTACCTCTTTCTCCAAGCTCAAGTTCCAAAACAAAAATAAGGGAAAAGGAAGAAGAAGAGAGCCAAGCTTGCTTCCATGCCCATTAATCCTTCATGAATCTTGGGTTGGAAGTTGATTTTTGTAAGAAAAGTGGAGGGGAGGAGGTGAACGGTCATGGGTGTGAAGGAGGAAGAAGAAATGGAAAATGAAAGGAGAGTAGAAGTGGAGAGGAAGCCAACAAAGAAATAAGGAAGGGAGGAGAGAGGAGAAATTAAAATGCACCCCTTATTCATTAAAAGCTTTCCGTTTTATATAAACAGGACCTTCATTCGGGCTCAATACTATATCCAAAATTATTCCGAAGACACATTCGGATTCCCAATAATATTCTTAATAGCCCTGACCAACAGCATCTCAATCAGAGATATTTGGTCCGACACCCATTTTCCAATCGGGTATAATCTTATCTCATATAAGCTCAATAAATTATAAATACCCATAATAAATCCCAATTTAATCATTTCATTATTTTTGGGAAATAAATCAACTCACATACAATTATTTATTATTTATTCTCATCAATTATTCATTTTTGTAAAATTTGGGATGTTACAATTCACCCCACCTAAAAAGAATTTCGTCCTCGAAATTCAGCATCAATACACATGTTACAAGGCCATACTTCAGACCACACATTAACAAGGTTCAATAACACCATAGAATAACATTGGACTTCCCAAAGTCCATCAAGACATGTTCATCATCACATCATCATTCCTAACACAAAATTTCCATATCAAGTGTGTCATATATCATTATTTACATCTCACCCAATAGAGCTCGCATGTTCATACTTGGTATGACCAGATAGGCTCAATACATTCACCATAAGCAGTTACAATCCCTACACCTGCCCGGCCTATGTGTTGCTGCATCCGACATACAGGAAGGCATCCCAATCCTGTAGTGGTTACCATAAACACATAAAGTCGGCGCATGAGTGCATGTTGCCACAATGCCTATGGCATGTAAGACTATATCGGGACCAGTACTTCGTATTCCCATTTGCTCATATTGGTCACACATATTCAAACGATACCATTCCTTATAAGACTTGGTGACAATCCTCACTAGTCCACAGCTATCATATTCATACTTCATTGTCATTCTACAATTAATTTGGCATCCATCATGCCATATCAATCATCAAATCTCAATTATCTTCACCATCAATCGGTGTACCAACCATAAATTTTCAATCATCACAGGGTAAATACCCCATCCTTGGGTTTCATCCATCCAAATCCATGCTCAAATAGCTTAAAACTCTTGTCTACTTACATATTTGTTGGCTATAAATCAATTCAAGCCTTACAAGATTCACCAAACTCTTATCAAGTAGGCTACTTAACCGTATAATAAGCCTTCACATTAGAGATTCTCCTCATAAATCATAACTAAAGTTCATAAATTAAACATATAACTCACATCATATCACATCACTATATGGTCTCTATCACCAATATAGCACCCTTCAAATAAAATAGGGAGTAATGACATGGTTAAATTTCCATTCATCAACTCACGATCACAATTGACATCTCTAAATCACATCATCATCTATACTTGATCCATTGATCATAATTTCTAAGGCACAGAATTTAGCTCGAGAGCCCATCATAAATTCATATACCATAATCAATTCTAATCATACCCCAAGTTCAACATCATTATTCATTAATCATCAAGGGTTACCTAGCACCCATTATGGAGTTCTCACACACCACACAACATCATTAGATATGGCTCACAAATTAACATAGAGCCTAGAACGCCATAGGGTCCAATTTAATTAATTCTCTACAACAATTGATCATACAAGATCATACCAAATCCATCTAGGTCATCACACCTAGTGGGTCATAATTAAATAAATCCTTCACTCGGTTTTCACACATCAACACCGAGACACAATCTCAATCTAACAGGTATTCGATTTCACATTTAATCATTTATTACATATTCAAATTCCCAATCTAGGGAAATACAACAAATCACTTATATCATATAACACATAGGGTTCTTGTGCCAAAGGATATAAAATCCATCCTTCACAAATGGCACAATCAATCATTTAGATTCAAACATACTCATACTAAGGAATTACTCAATATTATTCATTCATTCAACTCAAGCATATGAGTTTTATTTCATTTAACAAACATTCTTTGGCTAAACGCCACAAGCACAATGCATATAAGAAATATAATCACAATTCATATTCCAGGTGCATATGCACATCAAGATCTCAACATATATGGTCTACTACCATATCAATTTCTTTCTCAATACCTCCTATCCGTAATCAACACACGGCATAGGTCTATCATTAAATCAATGCATAACTAGCATACCATATCCATGATCACACATGGTACAAATTCATCATCATATCGATTCATATCTCATATTTCATATTCATATCTCAATATTTTATTTCCATGATTAACATCCAGCATGGATCTATTGTCAAATCAATTTGCATGATATATATCAACATCAATGCACAATAATAATATATTCGTCATTTGAAGGTAATAAGGTAAGGAACTTGGTCGATCTTACACAATAAATACATCCATCATATGTCAAGAAATTTCATTCATTCATATTCAATTCCACAATTCATTCATGATTATCAATGAGCAACTAGGCTCCACAAATTTATCATATAACCCCAATGATAAAGGGCATACTTCCCATAGTCAATAACCACATCTTATAAATCACAATCTCACAAAAGTCCTCATTGAGCACCAATCCCAGCTCAACTTTAACCATTCACGATAATTCCTCAATAAGCAAATATGCCCTATAATCAATTCACAATTCCTAAACACTTAGTACATCATAGGTCCACGTAGGGCAATAAAACATAATATCATTCTCAAGATAAGTATCATTCTTAATTCTATACCAACATCCAGATCCCAATAATGAGCATCCCGCTCCAAAAATCATCTTAAAAGTCTCACCATTGCGAAATCATCCTCTAGCCATTCATAATATCAATTATCATAAAGCAATCATGCTCCAATCATCCATAATATCAAATCGTCACAGAGCAGCCGTGCTCTAGTAGTAACCAATAACTCCAATTCAGAGCAAAATATGCTCTGATACCACCTTTGTAACACCCCTGGTTTTCTGTACTCGAATCCCAATGTGATCAATATAATTAATAAAATTATGAATAAATTTTTCACGTTTGAAAACATTTCCAATACACCATCATGACCACATGGAGACCCAAGTCACAGAAAACCAAAGAGTGAGATTATATAACTTAAAACTGGATCGATAAGTAAATTGCCCATAAAGGTATACAAAATAATAGAGTATACAGCGGAAGAATATGTATACCGGGCACACGCCTAGTCCCATATATGAAGATATGAGAAAAGGCTAGGCAAGCATGCAGTGGCATATTACAAGCCTAATAGACAACCATCATCATCTTACATAATTACATGAGCATGCAAAGCCTAAGATATAACTAACTTTATGTACATTCGGGAATATACCCCCGACTATCTCAATCATCAGCTTACATCGATCAATTCCAATTTTTCTAATACACACTTAATCATCTAGTACATACTATATTTGTGTCCCCAATTCACAGTTCCAAAAGGGGATATCCTATACATATTCAAATTCATTAAAACATCTATATCTTCATAAACAAATTATATATTTCATTATTTTAATACATAATAATTCATAAATGCTGCCGGCCAAGGCATTTCCTCTACCACTATTTACCTTCACCAAAGCTTGATCTTTAAATCCAAACTCATCCCAAGGCAACCTGCATTACAAATCTAAAAAGGAGACCACATGGGAGAGTGAGTTATACATTCAAAATGACGAATAACAAATATGGTGATCAAGTGTATATGCATACAAACATCATGTGTGCTTTGCTATCAAAATATGAAATTATCATTCATTCATTAACTCATTATTACAATAAGCATACAGCCTCATGAATCACAATTTATGTTATAAATAGACACAACATATGCACACTCACGAACACTATCACGTTGCCACTTATCAACAAGGGCATTCACAATCATTAACATCATCTATTCATTTTATCTTTTATTCAGTACCTCCTCGCAAGGGGTTTCTCAATACTCGTGGTCATCCTATTTCAAATATACAATAAATTTAATTCCATATCAATGGGTGATCACAACCACCATAATCGAACATTCATAACCATAATGGGTGATCGCAACCACCATAATCAATCTTTTATAATCATAATAGGTGATCGCAACCACCATAATCGAACATTCATAACCATAATGGGTGATCGCAACCACCATAATCAATCTTTTATAATCATAATAGGTGATCGCAACCACCATAATCAAACATTCATAATCATTGGTTTCCCGCCTCGCAAGGGGTACTCCCTAAAGCAGCCTCGCAAGGAGCTTTCTCGTGATCGCAACCACGTTCAACAATTCACCTAGGTTTCCCGCCTCGCAAGGGGTACTCCCGCCTCATGATCGCAACCATGGGCATCATAGGTGCTCGTAAGCCCTTTATCATATCAAATACCAAGTGATCGCAACCACTGGTTCATCATCATATAATGGTCCCCGCAGGGCCTTTCACATTTCACAATCCAGGTGATCGCAACCACCGACACAATATCATATCATCATCACTCAGGGCTATGCCCTTCGTGGCACCCCGCAAGGTGATTCAATTCACAACAATTCAATAACAATAGGATCACATCCTCTTCACTCTGGGATATACCCTTCGTGGCACCCCGCAAGGTGGTATATTTCAACATTATTCAATAACAATAGGACAACGTCCTCTTCACTCAGGGATATACCCTTTGTGGCACCCCGCAAGGTGATTCTCTTTACAATAATTATCACAATACCATCCTCACTCGGGAATACACCCCTCGTGGCACCCCGCAAGGTGATTTATTCACAACAATATGATCAACATCATCTTCACTCCGGGATTTACCCATCGTGATACCCCGCAAGGTGATATATTTCAACATTATTCAATAACAATAGGACAACGTCCTCTTCACTCAGGGATATACCCTTTGTGGTACCCCGCAAGGTGATATATTCAATATCATTCACAACAATAGGACAACGTCCTCTTCACTCAGGGATACGCCCTCTGTGGCACCCCGCAAGGTGATATATTCAACAATAAATCGATAACAATAGGACAACGTCCTCTTCACTCAGGGATTTACCCTTCGTGGCACCCCGCAAGGTGGTATATTTCAACATTATTCAATAACAATACATATCAATGCCATGTTATGCCATAAACGTAACAATGCAATAATTCATGTGCCCAACAACCTCGCAAGGATATCTCACCCTCTCAATTAGGGATAAATCGTATATTTAATCTTATTATCATTGGCACATAAGAAATCATAAGGCCCCTCAAGGCACAACATTCATAACCACATCAAACCACGCATGGTAATTAAAATCATATCAAGCATCATGGCATTTATCCACGCATGGAAAACAACAAGGTATTTCAAAAGTATATGTTTAGCAATCATCATTGCCACCATTTCAAATCCATTGATTTATACACTCGTGGCCATTCAATTTTCCCCTCATTGGTTTTATTATCACACAAGATGTGTCATATACCCACATCATTTACTTTTTATTATGATTCATAATACATCAATAGTAGTGATGCACACATGTATTCATAACATAGTATAGGCATACACGTACCTCTCCAAGGCCTTAAGCCATTCCTCAATCACCACTAAGACACACCACACATGGACCCTTAATGAAATCGCTTGTTGTTACATAATAAAAGGGGTTTTAGGCAACAATGATCCCATGATAAATTTCAACACTAAGGCGTGAGAAAAGCTTATTTTTAGTCTTAAAAATAGTAGGACATGTCACAAATATCACCTATTAGTCCCAATTTGGCCACCATAAAAAGTTGGGTTCAAAACCACCCTTAAACTTGAATTTTTCAACGCAATAGGTTCGGTATTTTTCACCTAATGAGGGTTAGAAAACTCCAATTAATGTGAGACCAATTCTCACACCTCCGTAACACAATTATCTACAACTTGCATGAAGAACTCGGACGCCAAAAGTGTCATTAAGATGCCCAAACGGGCCAAAAAAGCAAAGAAAACAGACCAGTTGGAAAAACAGCACAACAGTGGCCATAACAGGGCTCTGAAAATCGATTCAAGCGTCCTAAAATCTCAAAATTTGACAGACAGAGGGCCTTGAATTGATTCAAACTCGTATGAATCGATTCAAACGCCCCTGGAGCCCAAAATAGTGAAAACAACACCTCTTGAATCGATTCAAAGGGTCTTGAATCGATTCAAGACAGCCCTGCTGCTGTTTTAGGCAGAAACGTAAGATTTTTCAACTTCTAACCCTCCTAACTTTCTCGTATGAACTCCAAATGCTACGAAATTTTAACCACAACAAATACACATTATTTGTGACGCGTGGCCACCAGCCTCACTCAAAAATTCCCAAAAATGAGGGACTTACGCATATAAATGCATTTTACCCATTCAGAGGCATTTTTATGCAACTCAAGGGCCTATTCTCAATGGAATTGGCCCATTCCAATTCCTATAAGTCATAAACTACGTATATAGGCTATTGGGACTAACCCAAGCCATCAAAATCACCTAAAACTCAATTTGACTCTATGAGTTCCTCAATTATGCATAAACCTCAAACTTATCACCAATACCATCACAATGGCTATCACATTCAATGCCAATCATCCATATAAATTCTCAATTCATAAACACATACTTCATCCCATCAAGGATGGTTCATTAACATGTACATATTTCAACCCCTCATGGGTTATTCATCATCATATATACACATACATTATCATCAATAGCCAACAATTTGCCATTCATATCATTTCACTATAAATATGGCAAGGCAAGCATGAGTGTCAAGACATACAATAATCATCAATTATATAACTCATGCAATTTGAATGTAAACTCCTCTCCTACCTCGAGGGAAGAGCCGAAACCCATATGCATGCTCCGAAAGCTCCACCACATAGTCCGGAACACAATCTACACAACATACATATGCATTCATACAATTAATAAGCCATCTCAAGGCATTCCTTATAATTCTAAACATTTGCTAGCTTATCATAAAGCCCAACATCAAGTCCTAGACTTGCCAAAACACCAATTCATACCATTGTGTTAGGATTTGGGAATTCCTTTCCCAAAACCAAGATTCTCTAAATCTCAAAGGGCTAACTATACCCAACAACATCAACATCACCTCCCTTATCCATAATACATCCAATCATCATATAAATCATCTATTTGCCATCATTGTCACTCAAATTCATTATAAGCCCTCTTAGCTTCACTCAAAGCCATCCACAATTCACAAAATTCAAGTGACACACCTTATGGTCTAAGGCCTCATCAAATCCTCATCTTAACTTATCTATTCATCATCAATGGTTATCCACCACCATCATCATCACTATCATCATCATAGTTGCCAATACTCAAGGGGTTTAACTTATCTAATCACATACACACTCACATGCACTCATCACCCAATCCTCAAGAATCAACACCAATCTTTCAAACATTCATCTCCTCATATAAAATCTTTCTAAGACATCAAAATCATCAAAATCACCTATTTAGCCAACACCCCCAATTTACCATACTTAGGGTTTCCCCCAAAATTTCCCATCAACAATCAACAATCATCAATTTCAACCATTTATATACATTCATAGGTTAACAACAATGCATCCTACTCATCATCAACAATAACACTAAATCTCCAAGGGTTAATCAACCTAGGGTTTGGTTCCTCAAGCCATTTTCCATCAAAATAACACCCAATCATCCATCATAATACTTAAATAGACTCAAAACCATAAACAAGAGCCATGGGTGTTCAAGATCTTACCTCTTTCTCCAAGCTCAAGTTCCAAAACAAAAATAAGGGAAAAGGAAGAAGAAGAGAGCCAAGCTTGCTTCTATGCCCATTAATCCTTCATGAATCTTGGGTTGGAAGTTGATTTTTGTAAGAAAAGTGGAGGGGAGGAGGTGAACGGTCATGGGTGTGAAGGAGGAAGAAGAAATGGAAAATGAAGGGAGAGTAGAAGTGGAGAGGAAGCCAACGAAGAAATAAGGAAGGGAGGAGAGAGGAGAAATTAAAATGCACCCCTTATTCATTAAAAGCTTTCTGTTTTATATAAACAGGACCTTCATTCGGGCTCAATACTATATCCAAAATTATTCCGAAGACACATTCGGATTCCCAATAATATTCTTAATAGCCCTGACCAACGGTATCTCAATCAGAGATATTTGGTCCGATACCCATTTTCCAATCGGGCATAATCTTATCTCATATAAGCTCAATAAATTATAAATACCCATAATAAATCCCAATTTAATCATTTCATTATTTTTGGGAAATAAATCAACTCACATACAATTATTTATTATTTATTCTCATCAATTATTCATTTTTATAAAATTTGGGATGTTACAATTCACCCCACCTAAAAAGAATTTCGTCCTCGAAATTCAGCATCAATACACATGTTACAAGGCCATACTTCAGACCACACATTAACAAGGTTCAATAACACCATAGAATAACATTGGACTTCCCAAAGTCTATCAAGACATGTTCATCATCACATCATCATTCCTAACACAAAATTTCCATATCAAGTGTGTCATATATCATTATTTACATCTCACCCAATAGAGCTCGTTCATACTTGGTATGACCAGATAGGCTCAATACATTCACCATAAGCAGTTACAATCCCTACACCTGCCCGGCCTATGTGTTGCTACATCCGACATACAGGAAGGCGTCCCAATCCTGTAGTGGTTACCATAAACACATAAAGTCGGCGCATGAGTGCATGTTGCCATAATGCCTATGGCATGTAAGACTATATCGGGACCAGTACTTCGTATTCCCATTTGCTCATATTGGTCACACATATTCAAACGATACCATTCCTTATAAGACTTGGTGACAATCCTCACTAGTCCACAGCTATCATATTCATACTTCATTGTCATTCTACAATTTATTTGGCATCCATCATGCCATATCAATCATCAAATCTCAATTATCTTCACCATCAATCGGTGTACCAACCATAAATTTTCAATCATCACAGGGTAAATACCCCATCCTTGGGTTTCATCCATCCAAATCCATGCTCAAATAGCTTAAAACTCTTGTCTACTTATATATTTGTTGGCTATAAATCAATTCAAGCCTTACAAGATTCACCAAACTCTTATCAAGTAGGCTACTTAACCGCATAATAAGCCTTTACATTAGAGATTCTCCTCATAAATCATAACTAAAGTCCATAAATTAAACATATAACTCACATCATATCACATCACTATGTGGTCTCTATCACCAATATAGAACCCTTCAAATAAAATAGGGAGTAATGACATGGTTAAATTTCCATTCATCAACTCATTATATCAATTGACATCTCTAAATCACATCATCATCTATACTTGATCCATTGATCATAATTTCTAAGGCACAGAATTTAGCTCGAGAGCCCATCATAAATTCATATACCATAATCAATTCTAATCATACCCCAAGTTCAACATCATTATTCATTAATCATCAAGGGTTACCTAGCACCCATTGTGGAGTTCTCACACACCACACAACATCATTAGATATGGCTCACAAATTAACATAGAGCCTAGATCGCCATAGGGTCCAATTTAATTAATTCTCTACAACAATTGATCATACAAGATCATACCAAATCCATCTAGGTCATCACACCTAGTGGGTCATAATTAAATAAATCCTTCACTCGGTTTTCACACATCAACACCGAGACACAATCTCAATCTAACAGGTATTCGATTTCACATTTAATCATTTATTACATATTCAAATTCCCAATCTAGGGAAATACAACAAATCACTTATATCATATAACACATAGGGTTCTTGTGCCAAAGGATATAAAATCCATCCTTCACAAATGGCACAATCAATCATTTAGATTCAAACATACTCATACTAAGGAATTACTCAATATTATTCATTCATTCAACTCAAGCATATGAGTTTCATTTCATTTAACAAACATTCTTTGGCTAAACGCCACAAGCACAATGCATATAAGAAATATAATCACAATTCATATTCCAGGTGCATATGCACATCAAGATCTCAACATATATGGTCTACTACCATATCAATTTCTTTCTCAATACCTCCTATCCGTAATCAACACACGGCATAGGTCCATCATTAAATCAATGCATAACTAGCATACCATATCCATGATCACACATGGTACAAATTCATCATCATATCGATTCATATCTCATATTTCATATTCATATCTCAATATTTCATTTCCATGATTAACATCCAGCATGGATCTATTGTCAAATCAATTTGCATGATATATATCAACATCAATGCACAATAATAATATATTCGTCATTTGAAGGTAATAGGGTAAGGAACTTGGCCGGTCTTACACAATAAATACATCCATCATATGTCAAGAAATTTCATTCATTCATATTCAATTCCACAATTCATTCATGATTATCAATGAGCAACTAGGCTCCACAAATTTATCATATAACCCCAATGATAAAGGGCATACTTCCTATAGTCAATAACCACATCTTATAAATCACAATCTCACAAAAGTCCTCATTGAGCACCAATCCCAGCTCAACTTTAACCATTCACGATAATTCCTCAATAAGCAAATATGCCCTATAATCAATTCACAATTCCTAAACACTTAGTACATCATAGGTCCACGTAGGGCAATAAAACATAATATCATTCTCAAGATAATTATCATTCTTAATTCTATACCAACATCCAGATCCCAATAATGAGCATCCCGCTCCAAAAATCATCTTAAAAGTCTCACCATTGCGAAATCATCCTCTAGCCATTCATAATATCAATTATCATAAAGCAATCATGCTCCAATCATCCATAATATCAAATCCTCACAGAGCAGCCGTGCTCTAGTAGTAACCAATAACTCCAATTCAGAGCAAAATATGCTCTGATACCACCTTTGTAACACCCCTGGTTTTCTGTACTCGAATCCCAATGTGATCAATATAATTAATAAAATTATGAATAAATTTTTCACGTTTGAAAACATTTCCAATACACCATCATGACCACATGGAGACCCAAGTCACAGAAAACCAAAGAGTGAGATTATATAACTTAAAACTGGATCGATAAGTAAATTGCCCATAAAGGTATACAAAATAATAGAGTATACAGCGGAAGAATATGTATACCGGGCACACGCCTAGTCCCATATATGAAGATATGAGAAAAGGCTAGGCAAGCATGCAGTGGCATATTACAAGCCTAATAGACAACCATCATCATCTTACATAATTACATGAGCATGCAAAGCCTAAGATATAACTAACTTTATGTACATTCGGGAATATACCCCCGACTATCTCAATCATCAGCTTACATCGATCAATTCCAATTTTTCTAATACACACTTAATCATCTAGTACATACTATATTTGCGTCCCCAATTCACAGTTCCAAAAGGGGATATCCTATACATATTCAAATTCATTAAAACATCTATATCTTCATAAACAAATTATACATTTCATTATTTTAATACATAATAATTCATAAATGTTGTCGGCCAAGGCATTTCCTCTACCACTATTTACCTTCACCAAAGCTTGATCTTTAAATCCAAACTCATCCCAAGGCAACCTGCATCACAAATCTAAAAAGGAGACCACATGGGAGAGTGAGTTATACATTCAAAATGACGAATAACAAATATGGTGATCAAGTGTATATGCATACAAACATCATGTGTGCTTTGCTATCAAAATATGAAATTATCATTCATTCATTAACTCATTATTACAATAAGCATACAGCCTCATGAATCGCAATTTATATTATAAATAGACACAACATATGCACACTCACGAACACTATCACGTTGCCACTTATCAACAAGGGCATTCACAATCATTAACATCATCTATTCATTTTATCTTTTATTCAGTACCTCCTCGCAAGGGGTTTCTCAATACTCGTGGTCATCCTATTTCAAATATACAATAAATTTAATTCCATATCAATGGGTGATCGCAAGCACCATAATCGAACATTCATAACCATAATGGATGATCGTAACCACCATAATCAATCTTTTATAATCATAATAGGTGATCGCAACCACCATAATCGAACATTCATAACCATAATGGGTGATCGCAACCACCATAATCAATCTTTTATAATCATAATAGGTGATCGCAACCACCATAATCAAACATTCATAATCATTGGTTTCCCGCCTCGCAAGGGGTACTCCCTAAAGCAGCCTCGCAAGGAGCTTTCTCGTGATCGCAACCACGTTCAACAATTCACCTAGGTTTCCCGCCTCGCAAGGGGTACTCCCGCCTCATGATCGCAACCATGGGCATCATAGGTGCTCGCAAGCCCTTTATCATATCAAATACCAAGTGATCGCAACCACTGGTTCATCATCATATAATGGTCCCCGCAGGGCCTTTCACATTTCACAATCCAGGTGATCGCAACCACCGGCACAATATCATATCATCATCACTCAGGGCTATGCCTTTCGTGGCACCCCGCAAGGTGATTCAATTCACAACAATTCAATAACAATAGGATCACATCCTCTTCACTCTGGGATATACCCTTCGTGGCACCCCGCAAGGTGGTATATTTCAACATTATTCAATAACAATAGGACAACGTCCTCTTCACTCAGGGATATACCCTTTGTGGCACCCCGCAAGGTGATTCTCTTCACAATAATTATCACAATACCATCCTCACTCGGGAATACACCCCTCGTGACACCCCGCAAGGTGATTTATTCACAACAATATGATCAACATCATCTTCACTCCGGGATTTACCCATCGTGGTACCCCACAAGGTGATATATTTCAACATTATTCAATAACAATAGGACAACGTCCTCTTCACTCAGGGATATACCCTTTGTGGTACCCCGCAAGGTGATATATTCAATATCATTCACAACAATAGGACAACGTCCTCTTCACTCAGGGATACGCCCTCCGTGGCACCCCGCAAGGTGATATATTCAACAATAAATCGACAACAATAGGACAACGTCCTCTTCACTCAGGGATTTACCCTTCGTGGCACCCCGCAAGGTGGTATATTTCAACATTATTCAATAACAATACATATCAATGCCATGCTATGCCATAAACGTAACAATGCAATAATGCATGTGCCCAACAACCTCGCAAGGATATCTCACCCTCTCAATTAGGGATAAATTGTATATTTAATCTTATTATCATTGGCACATAAGAAATCATAAGGCCCCTCAAGGCACAACATTCATAACCACATCAAACCACGCATGGTAATTAAAATCATATCAAGCATCATGGCATTTATCCACGCATGGAAAACAACAAGGTATTTCAAAAGTATATGTTTAGCAATCATCATTGCCACCATTTCAAATCCATTGATTTATACACTCGTGGCCATTCAATTTTCCCCTCATTGGTTTTATTATCACACAAGATGTGTCATATACCCACATCATTTACTTTTTATTATGATTCATAATACATCAATAGTGGTGATGCACACATGTATTCATAACATAGTATAGGCATACACGTACCTCTCCAAGGCCTTAAGCCATTCCTCAATCACCACTAAGACACACCACACATGGACCCTTAATGAAATCGCTTGTTGTTACATAATAAAAGGGGTTTTAGGCAACAATGAGCCCATGATAAATTTCAGCACTAAGGCATGAGGAAAGCTTATTTTTAGTCTTAAAAATAGTGGGACATGTCACAAATATCACCTATTAGTCCCAATTTGGCCACCATAAAAAGTTGGGTTCAAAACCCCCCTTAAACTTGAATTTTTCAACGCAATAGGTTCGGTATTTTTCGCCTAATGAGGGTTAGAAAACTCCAATTAATGTGAGACCAATTCTCACACCTCCGTAACACAATTATCTACAACTTTCATGGAGAACTTGGAGGCCAAAAGTGTCATTAAGATGCCCAAACGGGCCAAAAAAGCAAAGAAAACAGACCAGTTGGAAAAACAGCACAACAGTGGCCATCACAGGGCTCTGAATCGATTCAGACTCGTGTGAATCGATTCAAGCGTCCTAAAATCTCAAAATTTGACAGACAGAGGGCCTTGAATTGATTCAAACTCGTATGAATCGATTCAAACGCCCCTGGAGCCCAAAATAATGAAAACAGCACCTCTTGAATCGATTCAAAGGGTCTTGAATCGATTCAAGACAGCCCTGCTGCTGTTTTTATACAGAAACGTAAGATTTTTCAACTTCTAACCCTCCTAACTTTCTCGTATGAACTCCAAATGCTACGAAATTTTAACCACAACAAATACACATTATTTGTGACGCGTGGCCACCGGCCTCACTCAAAAATTCCCAAAAATGAGGGACTTATGCGTATAAATGCATTTTACCCATTCAGAGGCACTTTTATGCAACTCAAGGGCCTATTCTCAATGGAATTGGCCCATTCCAATTCCTATAACTCATAAACTACGTATATAGGCTATTGGGACTAACCCAAGCCATCAAAATCACCTAAAACTCAATTTGACTCTATGAGTTCCTCAATTATGCATAAACCTCAAACTTATCACCAATACCATCACAATGGCTATCACATTCAATGCCAATCATCCACATAAATTCTCAATTCATAAACACATACTTCATCCCATCAAGGATGGTTCATTAACATGTACATATTTCAACCCCTCATGGGTTATTCATCATCATATATACACATACATTATCATCAATAGCCAACAATTTGCCATTCATATCATTTCACTATAAATATGGCAAGGCAAGCATGAGTGTCAAGACATACAATAATCATCAATTATATAACTCATGCAATTTGAATGTAAACTCCTCTCCTACCTCGAGGAAAGAGCCGAAACCCATATGCATGCTCTGAAAGCTCCGCCACATAGTCCGGAACACAATCTACACAACATACATATGCATTCATACAATTAATAAGCCATCTCAAGGCATTCCTTATAATTCTAAACATTTGCTAGCTTATCATAAAGCCCAACATCAAGTCCTAGACTTGCCAAAACACCAATTCATACCATTGTGTTAGGCTTCGGGAATTCCTTTCCCAAAACCAAGATTCTCTAAATCTCAAAGGGCTAACTATACCCAACAACATCAACATCACCTCCCTTATCCATAATACATCCAATCATCATATAAATCATCTATTTGCCATCATTGTCACTCAAATTCATTATAAGCCCTCTTAGCTTCACTCAAAGCCATCCACAATTCACAAAATTCAAGTGACACACCTTATGGTCTAAGGCCTCATCAAATCCTCATCTTAACTTATCTATTCACCATCAATGGTTATCCACCATCATCATCATCACTATCATCATCATAGTTGCCAATACTCAAGGGGTTTAACTCCTCTAATCACATACACACTCACATGCACTCATCACCCAATCCTCAAGAATCAACACCAATCTTTCAAACATTCATCTCCTCATATAAAATCGTTCTAAGAAATCAAAATCATTAAAATCACCTATTTAGCCAACACCCCCAATTTACCATACTTAGGGTTTCCCTCAAAATTTCCCATCAACAATCAACAATCATCAATTTCAACCATTTATATACATTCATAGGTTAACAACAATGCATCCTACTCATCATCAACAATAACACTAAATCTCCAAGGGTTAATCAACCTAGGGTTTGGTTCCTCAAGCCATTTTCCATCAAAATAACACCCAATCATCCATCATAATACTTAAATAGACTCAAAACCATAAACAAGAGCCATGGGTGTTCAAGATCTTACCTCTTTCTCCAAGCTCAAGTTCCAAAATGAAAATAAGGGAAAAGGAAGAAGAAGAGAGCCAAGCTTGCTTCTATGCCCATTAATCCTTCATGAATCTTGGGTTGGAAGTTGATTTTTGTAAGAAAAGTGGAGGGGAGGAGGTGAACGGTCATGGGTGTGAAGGAGGAAGAAGAAATGGAAAATGAAGGGAGAGTAGAAGTGGAAAGGAAGCCAATGAAGAAATAAGGAAGGGAGGAGAGAGGAGAAATTAAAATGCACCCCTTATTCATTAAAAGCTTTCCGTTTTATATAAACAGGACCTTCATTCGGGCTCAATACTATATCCAAAATTATTCCGAAGACACATTCGGATTCCCAATAATATTCTTAATAGCCCTAACCAACGGCATCTCAATCAGAGATATTTGGTCCGACACCCATTTTCCAATCGGGTATAATCTTATCTCATATAAGCTCAATAAATTATAAATACCCATAATAAATCCCAATTTAATCATTTCATTATTTTTGGGAAATAAATCAACTCACATACAATTATTTATTATTTATTCTCATCAATTATTCATTTTTATAAAATTCGGGATGTTACAGGATCTACCCCAACCCCAAGAGTGGGTGCGGTAAAATAATACTCATAAGAATCCAGAGGGGTCTGGTGTGTTGAAGCACGAGCTGTGTTTAGGCCAGGAGTGGCCGGAGTTAAAAATACTCAAAGCATGAGTTGTGCTCAGGCCAGGAGTGGCTGGAGTCAAAGAATACTTGGGTCTACCCCAGGAGTGGGTGTGTGCAAAAGAATACTCAGAAGCACGAGGTGTGCTTAGGTTAAGAGTGGTCAGAGCCAAGAATCCTTGGGGACCGGAGTGGTCGTTGTCAACAATACTTGAAGCACGGATTGTGCTTAAGCCAGGAGTGGTTGAAGTCAATAATACTCATAGGCTCGGTCTGGGCTATTTATGTAAAATATTTTTTACAGATGTAGTCTCCGAGTTAGAGGTATACTAGTATAAATCGCTTGTGTATTGTCTCTTTCTCTCTTACTCTTTACTATCAAAAGTCTGGTGCACTTAAGTTCATAATCTACAATGGTAAAAGTCTGGTAACAATTCTCTCGCTCGATCAAAGAATCACACTCTATGCCTCTGAAAAGTCTGGTCCGCTGCGCATAACATAATAATATTTAAATATCACGGTTCGAAAAAGTGAACATACTTATTCAACTCCCTTCTAAGTGTGTTCTCCAAACCATCAATATATATATATATATATATATATATATATATATATAAACATGGATTATATCACATTTGACATTAAAATTAATAAAGTTTATGAAAATGTAAACACGGTATAAAACGCCACATTGAGAAACATATACTTTTTAAACAAATAAATAAACAATTTATTATAAATATACAAACAACAAAACATTGTAAAATCCTAAAATCACAATAAAATTCATAATCATGGTTTATAGATACTTCAACAAACAAATGACTGTAATTTGACTTGTTTTAAAGATACTACCACAAAATACTTCTGCGAATACACAAGTATTATTGAAATAAATTGTAATATTAAGTATTAATAATTAGTGTCTTAAGTTTTTTTTCTTTATTTCAACATCTTAAGGGTATTGTTAAAGAAATCAACAGGGAGATTTTTTATTGAAAATTGTTTGGGATTATCTAGAAATCAAGATGGGTAGGTATTAATTATGTTTTAAATTTAAAAAACTTCATTTTTATTTCTTTAACTAATGTGTAACCCAATGTTTATTTAAGAAATAAAAAATAAAAATTCTTTATTGAAAATCATGTTAAATCAGCTTATAAAGAGAGTATATTAAACATATTTTTTTATAAGATTATTTATTTTTTTAATTTTTTTAAATGTGTTATGAGATTAAAAAAAATCAATACTAATCTTTGGAGTGTACAAACAAGTTCTAATTATACAAAACATTTTGACCAAAACAAATTTGGAAAATGTTAGATACATATTGTTCTCATGTTATCTTGTATATTTGTGGGATGAAATACTTAGAATTATCAAGTAAAAAATAAAATAGGGTTAGCTATACTTACATTGAAAATAGAAAATAATGGCATCGATAAACCTAACAGATAAGATACTAAAAGTTGATAACCTAATTTGTTGAATTAAAATGATTTTGATAAGACTGATTCTTAAATGTAAAGTGACATATTTTCTTATAAAATAGATAAGAATGACTTTTTTAAAAAATATAAGTGAAGATAAAAGTGTGAAAATAAAGTAAGATTAAAGCTTATGAACTCACATTAAAAAAAACAAGGTACAAGCTACTAAAATAAGTCCTTTTTTTACCAAACATGACTATTTGATCTAATAAATTTTTAAGCTAATAAAATAAGTTACAAGCTAACTCAAATCGTCGTTTATGAACTTGTCAAACATAGTCAATATGTACTTAAATATATGTACGGTTACTTAAAAAAAGTTAAGAGGACATTATTGATATGTTAAAATAATCCTTTGGTTAACTAGGTTCCATCAAAGTTTCACTTTGGCCCAATGTGTTTTATAAATTTCAATTTGGTCCATTATATTTTTAAGAGTACATTATTTAAGAGTACATTATTTATTTGTTAAAACAATCCTTATGTGTGATACCCCAAATTCAAATCACGAATTTTGAGGTCATTTTCAACACGCTATAAAATGCACAGTAATAAATTTTTGTTTTCAATACAATTACCTTAAGATTCATTATTCAAGTCCCGAGATTACCTATTGATATATCTAATTTATCCTAGTATAACTATTGTAAACACTATCATCAGATTCGGGCATCATGTCATGGCAATTCATAAACATCACCTACCCATCATTATATATGTTCACTAGTCATATCAAAATGTAGTAGATTTACAACCTAAGGATAAACAAACTATTCAAAACAATGTACATATAAATATTTACACATCATTATGATTACACATGTACATATGCATCATCAAAACATCCTCTATATATCCATTTGTTTATAATGAGTACTCCAAGTCACTGCCAAGCATATCCTTAATCAAATACTAAACCACAAGTAATCGGAAGAGTGAGACAAGGCATAGAATAAGTACAAAATACCATAGAATCATACACATTCACAAGAAGGATGCAATGTGATGCAAATGACAAACAAGGTTGTTTCCAATTATATAGTATTTTGTTTTTAATCGAATGATGTTATGATAGATCCATAACTGATGGGTAATCATACATTGATCAGTAATCCGTAATCATATAGCTTTATGTTGCGAGCTCTCTCTTAGAACACACTACAAAGCCCTAAAATGAGCCAAATTCTATAGGAACCATATACGTAGGGTCTATTGCTCATCTAGAGCCGCCCCCATCGGGCCTATTCAAAGGACCAATGATGCATAATACTTTAGTTAAAGTTGTAGAACATTATAACATCTTTAATTCCTAATGTGACAATCCATCATAATCATAAAATCACCCATATTCCATTATGTTATAAACATATCCATCCAATACAAGTCTGAATCAAATATCACATGAATTCATGCACATATATATCATTAATCATCACTCGCTTCCTTAATCATATATTCTAATTTTGGCTCAATTTAATTACCATACTCTTCATCATTCGAGGACCAATAGCCCCTTGGTAACACATTCACATATTATATCGGCTAGGAAGTGATCACAACATGAGTATATGAAGAAAGATCTTGGGTTACAGGCTGTTCACATTTACATTTACATGAGAATGATTGCATTGGCATCCTAGGGGGACACCACAACCATGGTAGCCACTACGGTCTGGCCATGGCCCTCTTTGTCAAGCCCCCAAACTTACCTCGTTTTTCCAACATGATCCATCGCTTAACTGTGGAACCTGCCAAGGCTGTGGATTGACCCCTGACATCAATCTTCATCCTTTTTATGTAAAAACAAGGCATACATGTAGCAACCTCAAACAATGTCATATGGGACCATTTCAATTCAATTCTCACATAGCTTTACTACTACGTTCATGTCACATATGTACATTACTATCATATATGTAAAAAGTTCATATCTATCATTTCCTAAGTTTAATTCAAACTTTCAATTCATTCTATCAACTCAACAACTTCAATAAAAGGCTATCTCTTTATCATTCCAATATATTCATCAACTTCACAAATTCATTTCAATGCATTAATTTCTCAAATCCAAATACAAACTTAACAATCCATTATGTACAATCCTTACCTCATGCAATCAGTTCAACCAAACCATTCAATACACACACATCTATATACAATCTACAATCACATTCACAATACATCATCACTTCTAGACATCAATTTTAAAGGTTTAAATCATAATTCATATAATAAATCCACACATAAGCACTTTAGTCTCTAATTATTTCACTTCATTTTCTCATTTTATTCGTACATCTTTACAAATACCTAACATATAACTTCTTAAATTAGTAAAATTTAACCATATACTATAAATAAACTCACAATTCTATCAATTTTCTACCTATTCATTACATTGTTTCATCTTCCTTACCACACAATTCTATACAAGGTGTGGTGAGGCTATTCCTAACTCTAGCTCTAACCTACACACAATATACCCAAAATATCTAAAAAAATAGGCAACCCAAACACAACCATTAACTCTTACAAGCATGAAATTTGGGGGAAATAAGTTTGGTTCCAAGAAAGCATTTCATAGGTTCAAAAATCAAAACCTAGGTTAAAGAAAATGAAGAAAGAAGGGTGTTTTTTGTTGATTACCCTTGTGTGTGAGTAGAAGAGTGAGAAGAATGGTGAAGTTCTTTCCTTTGCCTTGAAAGAATGAAGTAAATGATGGTGTGAGATGAGGAATTTGAAAATGTGAGGGAGAAAAGAAGGGTTTTATTGTGGGTGATGAAGGGGAAGAAAAAAATGAATGAGTTTATGTTTTGTGTGTGTGTAAGAGAGAGAGAGAGAGAGAGAGAGAGAGAGAGAGAGAGAGAGAGAGAGAGAACAAAAATGGAGGGGAAAAAGGAAGAGAAGTCATGAGGTGATAGGGGAGAAAAAGATGAAGTGAATTAGAGCTCCGAGAATGAGAGGGAAAAATGAAAATTGGTAAGGAAAAAGAAGTGGAGAGAGTGAAATAAAAAGAGTGAATGAGAAATGAAAAGTAGGTGATGGAGAGTGAAAAGTGACGTGGAAGAGAGTGAGAAAGAGCGGATGAAGCTTTTCAATTAAACTATAGTTAATTCTATAAACAAGTCGAATAAAACATTGATTATACACATCTAACCGGAACTTAATACTCTATTTTCCATATTAATTTTAAAATATTTTGACAAGATAAATTATACTCTTAAATTATCTCACACCAGACAAAATACACAAATATAATTAAATTCTAAATATGGAATGTCATATTCTACACCCTCCTTCTCACCCTTAACCATAAAACCTCCTTCTCACCTTTCACCATAGAACCCCATCGGAACCCACCACCTTCCTTACCACCTTCTCAATTCTTAAGCCTTGAATGTGACATGTCACGTGTTTCCATTAAACCATGTTAGTTTTTTTTTTTTTTGTTAAAGAAAAATCAAACTGAAACATTTCAAAAATATAATGGACCAAATTAAACTTTTTAAAACATATTTCGATGAAACATAGTAGACTAAAATATTATTTTGGCAAGTAAAAGGCCGATTTGGTTCTTTAAATAACAATAATTAAAAACAAAAGACGAAAAACAAGCTTAGCACAATTCTACGATCAAGCACGTAAGTTAATTAGTGGCAGACATTTTTAACTCAACCAATAATCTACGATTTGAATTCTAAGAACATAGCTGCATTAAAACTCAATAACTTTATCATCCACGAGTCATAACCAAAAACATAAATCAGTGCACTGCATTAAATTGCTAAAGACTAAGTAATTAAAAAAACACCTCTATTAAGCAGTTCCCGAACGAACTCGATCCTACATACATGAGTGCAGTTCAAAATCCTTTCACCTCGGGATTGTACAAAGTCCAAATCTTATCATCCTTCACTCTTCCAATATGTCTTGCCACAAAAATGAAATGAGCATCAAAGACACATCTATTACAATGAATTACAACACAAGATAAAGCAAACCCGTGTCTGTGACCCAAAAATAAAAAAATGGAAAAACTGTCTGCAAAACTCATGCCAAGAGCTTAACACCTTTTTTCTTCTCTTCATTTTTGTGATAATGACGTAACAGTTCCTTCAATTCCATCATCCTCTTCACCCCTTTTGTTTATCCTCTTTAATGAATGCATTGCAAAACCAAATATGGGAAACAAGCAAAGAATGAGTAGAACCTAGTAAACTTCACCAGCCAAATTGTTAGAGGGGATTCTTTGTCGTTTCTCCACATATGCAGAAGGAAACCATCCTGCTTTACCATTGCATTCTCCTTCTGACCATCCTGATGGACTCACCTGGGTAAACATGTAGAACTTTGGTAAACATGGAGGTTCAGAAGAGTGAGATATTGAATCGGATTAATCGATTTTGTTTTACGATAACAGCAATAAAAGCGGAAACAGTCGTTGACATGTTAAACACACCTTTCGCACCACGACAAAGTCACCCTTTGAAAAGCTCAGCTCCTTTTCTGATTCAGCACTGAAGGGATGCATTGCCTGTAAGAGATGCACCATAGATAAGCTGATTCACATCTGTTTGATTTCTTGTCTAAGCAAATCGGTTTGGTAAATTTCCAATAAGAACGATGACCAAGGAAAGAATAAGTTTAGGAATATGTAGCATACTTCAGCCAAAAAGTACATTGTTTTCTCTGAGCCACTCAAGGGCGTGATCAATGGAGGGGCAGATTCTTTCTTCTGTCTATCTGAGACCATCTGAGAAGAAGCTCCAATGAATTGAAAATTTATTTGATATTAAGAGAATGAACACAATTCATAGAAACAATAACAAATAGAACAAAAAGTCTTATTCCACTAGCTTCATAGAAACAATAACACATAAGAATAAAAAATACAAAAACTTCAGGACGTTGGTTCTCACCTCAGTTTCAATTTCACCAAGAATAGCTGCTACTCGTAAATGAAAAGTCTTTTCTCCTTCAACCTACAACATTATAAGCACAATCTTAAAATAAAGTTTTAAAATTAGTGACTAGTTTGGCATAAAGTGATAATTTAACAACATTCAGGAATAATCATACCATGGAAACAAGTCTTTGAAAAGTAAGTCTCTGCTGTTGTGCTTCAACAGCAGCCAATGCAGCTGCAGCTTCTTTACCCAGAACTGCCATGTTTGCTTTCAGCTCCTGCATCTTTGCTTCTGCAGCATGCAGTTTGGCAACCTGTTCAGCAGTTGGAGATTCCCGGACCCGTATTTGTCTTCTAGAAATCTCCTCCCTCTGATTGAATTGTAAAACCAATTTGAGTTATAAAAGTAAGAAGAAACAACTAATAACACCAAACTCTGAAGACAATGTTATAGATAAGAACCATGATCTGAAAAGCACATAGTATTAAAATATGTTGGGTAAACCCAATGGGATGGTTCCCATTCCATTAGTCAGGGAGTTAGAGCTAGTGACTGTTAGTTATTTAGTTAGCATTCCAACAGAATGTGGTTAAGATAGGTGATAAAGAGGCAGAAAGAATGGGTATTGAAATTTAGTGAGATTGATTCTGGGGAAGATATCCCAGGCTCTCGGAATAATACTACAGGAAAAGTTATAAATTATAATCATTCTTCATCTTGCTGAACTGAGTTTATCATTGTTAAAATATTAGTATTGGGTTAGGTCAGATTTGTTAGGATATGCATTATTTTCCTTTATCCTTTTTTTTAATTTCCTTGTTTCCTGAGTGCTGTCTCCTTTTTCCTGTTTTTCCTGAGTGCTGTTTCTCCTTTTTCTGTATATTTATTTGCTGATGTGCCTAATGGAATATGCATTGTACATAATTCAAATATATCTAAAATCTCAAGTTGGTATCAGAGCTGGTTCAGTCCAGCTCTGCAGTCAGTCAGTCTTCCGCCGCTGTCAGCCGCTGTCCGCCGCTGTCTGCTGCTGACCGGAATTCAACCGGTGAACGGAATTCAACCAAACCTGTCCCAACTGTCTCGGTTTTCTCTCTTGAGTCTATTCCAAACCTCACTTTCAAGTTTTGACAAACTTGAATTGCTGCCTCTTTCCTTCACCTATTAGGGTTCTCCATTTTTTGTCTCCTTCTTCTCCAATCAGCTAAAAATGGCTTCTGCAGGTCCTGTATCTCTTTTTTCTGGAACCCCCACCATTACCACTGCAAAACTCAATTGGAAAAATTATTTATCTTGGTCTGCCTCAGTGGATTTGTGGTTTCTTGGCCAAGGGCATCATGACCACTTGGAGAAGGAAGCTACGGATGTTCCAGCAGATAAGAAAACTGAATGGGAGAAGCTTGACTTTCAATTATGCGCTGTATTATGGCGATCAATTGAGCCTGATGTTTTGGAAATTCTCAGAACATTCAACACTTGTTGTTCCTTTTGGAAGAAAGCACAAGATATTTTTGCCAATGATATTCAACATCTTTTTGATGCAACTCAGAAGGTGGCTGTCCTGAAACAAACCAGCCATGATATGATTACACATGTAGCCAAGGCCCGGGCTGCCGTGGAAGAATTGAAACGATTTCTTGTGGCAGATTCATAGGAGGAAGTTAATAAAAAGTTAGACAAACTTTATATGGTGCTTATCTTGAGAAGTTTGCATTCAGATTTTGATCATGTGCGTGATCAAATCCTTGCTGGTGATCAAGTCCCATCAATGGACAGTCTTGTTACTAGGCTTCTCCGTGTACCTAACCTGCCCAAAAATGAAAATTTTGTTGAAGTTATGGATGTTTCAGCCTTGGCTGCTCCGCGCAGTAATAAAGGGGGTCGCAACAATAGAAGAGGTCGTGGTGGAAAGAGTGGACGTCCTCAATGTACTTATTGCAAGAGGATGGGTCATACTCAAGAGAATTGTTACTCTTTACATGGTTTTCCTGACAAAGTGGCACATATATCTAAATTTGAGAAAGCAGAATCCAAATTTGCTGATGAGGAGTACCAAGAATATTTGAAGCTTAAATATGAAAAATCCAGCAACCTAGCCCAGTCTTCTTCAGGTCCAAGTATTTCAACAGTGTGTATTTCTCAATCTATAGAGGGTTATGATCCTTGGATACTTGACTCAGGTGCCTCTGACCATATTTCTGGTAACAAATCTTCATTCTCATCTATCTCCTCTTCCAAAATCCCTCATTTTGTTACTGTAGTAAACGGGTCTCAAGTTGCATCTTAAGGAATTGGTCAAGTTCCTTTGTTTTCCTCTTTAAAATTAAATTCTGTTTTGTTTGTTCCTCACTGTCCCTACAACCTAATCTCCTTGAGTCAGTTAACTCGCTCATTAAATTGTTCTGTACTTTTAATGCTGATTCTTTTGTTATTCAGGAACATGGCACGGGTCGTCTGATTGGAGAAGGACGTGAATCACGAGGTCTTTATTACTTAAAATCCAGTTCTTCTGTATCTTGTTTTGCAACGTCAAACCCAAAACTTTTACATGATCGTCTAGGTCACCCAAGTCTAACAAAATTAAAAATAATGGTTCCTAGTCTTAAGCATCTTCAAGTCTTAAAATGTGAGTCATGTCAATTAGGAAAACATGTTAGGTCAACATTTCCTCAACAAACTAAGGGAAAATGTAACTCGCCTTTTTCTATCATTCATTCTGATATATGGGGTCCAAGTCGTGTCAAATCATTTGGTTTCAGATACTTTGTGACTTTCATTGATGAGTTTTCTCGATGTACTTGGGTTTATTTAATGAAAGACAGATCTGAACTTTTATCTATCTTCATGTCCTTCTTTAATGTGATCAAGAACCAATTTGAGAAAACGATTAAAATGTTTCGAAGTGATAATGCCAAAGAATATTTTTCCCATGATTTGTCCTCATTTTTATCTTCACAGGGAGTCTTACACCAGTTCACATGTCCTCATACTCCACAACAAAATGGCATAGCCGAGAGAAAGAATCGTCATCTTCATGGTGACCTTGAGGAAGAAATTTATATGGAGCAACCTCCTGGGTTCGTTGCTCAGGGGGAGTATGGCTTGGTGTGCAAACTAAATCGATCTCTCTATGGGCTGAAACAATCTCCTCGAGCTTGGTTTGGTAAATTCAGTCATATTGTGCAGCTTTTTGGACTAAAAAGAAGTGAAGCAGATCACTCTGTTTTTTATTGCTATACATCTCCTGGAAAATGTGTGTACCTAATTGTCTATGTTGATGATATAGTGATTACAGGAAATGATGATGCCAAGATATCTCAATTGAAACAACACCTATTTAGTCATTTTCAAACCAAAGATCTGGGTTATTTGAAATACTTCCTTGGTATTGAAGTGGCTCAATCAGCAGATGGTGTTGTGATCTCACAAAGGAAGTATACTCTTGATATTCTAAAAGAGACGGGTTTGGAAAACTGTAGACCAATTGACAGTCCTATGGACCCAAATCAGAAGCTCATGGCAGATCAAGGTGAAATCTATCCCGATGCTGAGAGATATAGGAGACTAGTAGGAAAACTCATTTACCTCACCATTACAAGACCTGATATCTCCTTTGCTGTTGGAGTTGTCAATCAATTTATGCAGAATCCCCATGTTGATCATTGGAATGCTGTCATACGTATTCTCAGATATCTAAAGAAGGCTCCAGGGCAAGGATTGTTGTATGAAGACAAGGGTGACACTCAAATTACAGGATATTGTGATGCTGATTGGGCTGGTTGTCCCATTGACAGGAGATCTACCTCTGGGTATTGTGTTTCCATTGGAGGGAATATCATATCTTGGAAGAGCAAGAAACAAAACGTTGTTGCTCGGTCCAGTGTCGAGGCTGAATATAGATCTATGGCTCTGGCCACATGTGAACTTATGTGGATTAAACAATTTCTTCAAGAGCTGAAATTCTGCGAGGTTAAACAGATGACATTATACTGTGATAATCAGGCAGCCCTTCATATTGCTTCGAATCCAGTGTTTCATGAGAGAACTAAACACATTGAAATTGATTGCCATTTTATTCGGGAAAAGTTACTGTCCAAGGAGATCAATACGAAGTTCATCAATTCCAATGACCAACCAGCTGATATTTTGACGAAGTCCTTAAGAGGGCTTAGGATTCAGTCTATATGTTCCAAGCTTGGTGCATATGATCTGTATGCTCCAGCTTGAGGGGGAGTGTTAAAATATTAGTATTGGGTTACGTCAGATTTGTTAGGATATGCATTATTTTCCTTTATCCTTTTTTTTAATTTCCTTGTTTCCTGAGTGCTGTCTCCTTTTTCCTGTTTTTCCTGAGTGCTGTTTCTCCTTTTTCTGTATATTTATTTGCTGATGTGCCTAATGGAATATGCATTGTACATAATTCAAATATATCTAAAATCTCAAGTATCATAGATCAACAACTAAGGAAAATCTCATCAATGAAATCTATCTTTTTTTCATTCTTTCTCTAATTTCTGACCCAGTACCAAACTGATTATCATGGATGTTGAAGAATCTAAATGTGACCTAGTCCCACATTGAATAAATGTGAGCGGGTTGAGCAGTTTATAAGTGCTGGAACCCATACACCTAAAGCCTTAAAGTTTTCGATTGTATTGTGATGTCCAACACTTATGGACTTGCTTTCCTCCATGCCTTCCCGTTGTCATGGACACCCCTCTTATGCTTTTAATAATGGTTCTTATATAATTTAGGGGACCTGGTCAGGTTAGGAATATCACTGAATTCATACTAGTTGTATTATACTAGTACTTGATCTAGAATATTAATAAAAACATGGGCAATGGGTCAACATTTCCTATTTCAAATTATCACGGCTTAAAATCATATCACAATATTATAAAATAGGAGCAAAACCATCCACCGTTACTTAGTCCATTGTTTTCTGCTATGCAGAATGTTTTAGCAAAACCACGATCTAAGAAGTATGGATACATATCACTATGAGACACTACATGGAATTTCAAATACTTAAAGTTGCACTTTTATAATTTTATACTTTTATAACAGTACAAAAAAAAAATCAAAATAGTTAGATAAACTGTATCATTTTATTATGTCTATATTCTGTAATGACTTTGGTTGTTTTCAAAACATGAACTCACTCATGTGAATTAAGCTTTTCATTTTATGTTTATTTTAAATTTATACTATTTTAGCAGCATCGTGTTCTATGACTTTCAAAATTAGTAGTATGTTATCCCTTGTGTCTGTGTTATATTGTATCCAGTCTCACTCATGATGTATTTGTGCTCCCTAGACCATGATATAGAAAGCACACATTGGACCTAAATTGTACTAGTTATATTACACTAGTACTTGACCTAGACAATTAATTAAAATAGGAGTAACAAGATAAGATTTTTTATTTGAAATGACAGACTCCTAAGAGGCTGTTTGGTAAGTTGATGGAACGGAGTTGCAGCGGACGGAACGGAGTTTGGTGGGGGCGGAAAATTTATACTACGGTTTAACGGAGTTTTAATTGTTTCGAACAACGTGAAGGATCAATATCAACCTTTAGATTTTTCCATTTCCCCAACTGCGAACCAAACATCCCCTAAATCACTTCATAGTTTTTCAGAGTCTGCCTTTTTCTAGCTTTTCCCTATGATCTTCCCTACAGTATCGCATACCATGACATTTAACTTCAATGTTGACTATCCTTTAACCACAGCCACCAGAATCAAAGTTTCACCATGTACTTGTATGTAGTCGCCAGAGCCCAGAAGTGTGTTTTCCATGCCATTATTGGAGCCCATGCTCAGGATTCAGCACATTCCAGTTAATTTCCCCCGTGTGTGTATTTTTAATAAACTGAGAGCTAAATAAGCTTCAAATTAAGCAGGATTTTTACGTTTTAACAGTCTCAAATATTAGAAGTGCCATTGGGCCAAGCCTATACTAGTAGCAGGACCCTTGTACTTGTCCTATAATATTAGTATAAATAGGAGCATCAGGTTACTGTTTTGTATCTGATATCAACACATCTTATCACTTAGCAGCTATTCGGAGTCTTTATTTATCTCTTTTCTCCACGAGTTGAACACGTATCATTTCCGTCTTTCTATTTAATCAAGTTACTTGTTGATCCAAGACAAGAGATTGCTAATACATTCAAAACTTTGAATTACCTGTGTCTCTGCTTCTTGCCTCATCCGACTATACCTTTGAGCAAGATGGCGAGCATCCTCCAATGGTGCACCATTGATCATTTGTCTCAAAGGATCCAATACCTGGAAATTGAACCCATCATATTCATATTTCTTTCCTTACATGTTTAAAGATACTCTGAATAAAAGGTTACAGTGACCTCCCTTAAGTATTCCAAATGTCACATAACCTCTTAATTAACAAAGCATACAAATGTTTCTTATATTGGATTTCCATCTGTGATGAAGGGTGTCAAGCATGGCACATGTGTTTGATAAAAATTAAACATAGGGGGTTATCCATGTTTTGAAAGTAGGAGGTCAATGCAATTTTCAAAACCTTAAGAGATGTCAATAAAATTTACTCTAACATAAAATATTTTTTGTAAAAGCAAATTTGCAATTCTATCTTCAAACCTAGCTGCTATATAGCATGATCATTTTGATGGTCAAAGCTAATCTCGAGATCCAGATCAGAGTATTCTAAACATTACTGTCTCTTATCCATCTAAATTAAAACTAAAGTTCAAACTGAAATGGTAAACCCCATACAATCCATAGACAATAAGACAAACAGCAGAAGAGGACTACTATTTACAAATCAGAACAGCTAAATACAGTCACACAGTAGGGTAAAGAAACACTATAAGCTAAAAACAATAGCAGTTAAAAAAAGTAACTTGGAAATATTAATACACTCCTCTGTAACTTATTGAGAATATTCTTTCACAGGTTCATATCTTAACCATCAATCTTTTTAAACTACTTAGTCAGCTAACCATTCACTAGAGTATTGACACATGTAATTTTGATCATCTTGGATTTTCGGGACTTCAACTTGCTCGATTTTCAAGAAGAAACTTCAACATAGTTACTGTATGTACTCTGTAGTAAAAAAACAGTATGATAGTGATCGCTCAAGAAAAATACCTTGGAATTGTAGTATGTATATGGTAAACATCAACTGACAATCTTAAAACCAAATATTCTGTACAGGAAAATAGAGTTTTATGAAATTATAACTTCCAAACTTTTCAAGTCTGGAGTAAACAACTGATATAATGGGAAAAGGCCATAAAAAGGAGTAATGCGTAACACTAGCACACAGCTAAAAATACAAGTTGATTCTCATTGAACTAGCATTGTAACCTATACACCTGAACAACATCTGAAAAATCAACCTGGGAAGATAAAAGCAGATTTAATTCTTCATGCTCCTTTTCTACATGTTTGCGAGCATCACCATATACTGATGCAGCCTTAGCCAACATGTTGTCGCTGTTGTTCTCTGCTCCATATCTACAGCAATCCTCGGAAAGTTTTGTTCCTGTCTACCATGAGGTTGTTTATGAGCACTCACAAATCATAGGTCAACAAACAAAACTACCAGTGCTTTAAATTCCAGAACACATGCTATCATGACTCATCAGGGTAAACTGTATTTGTAGGAAGAAAAGTAATGAAATAGATACGAAAACTAATGCTCACCTGTTTCAATATGCTTATAACCTAAAGCTGTAAATGTTTCTGCTGCTTTAACAATTTCTTTTTGGAAGTCCTGGATCATAAGATAGTTTTCCACTCATCAATAAACAGAACTAACTTGAAAAGACAAATGATTGATGATAATTTCTTTTATGAAAGCATTTCCTGCACTACCTAACTTAAGGTTAGGCTCATTGATAAACATCTCAAGATGTATTATTTGCAATAGGCATAAGGTCAGATGCAGCATATCAATGTTTGAGGGTAAATAGAGCTGCAATAAGAAAATCTTTGCAGGATACCTACTCCTTCCCATCCAAAACCCCATACAGGCTGCTAAAGCCAAACTTGAGACATAATGATTCAGAAGTTATTACTTATTGATTATTGCAAAATATGCATAAAAACTGGAGTCCATAAATCTGCAAACCACAATAATGTTCCTCACCATGCATGAATGTTGAACAGACTTCCCTAATATACATACGCACATAACTTATGTAGTAACAAATTCTTTGATGCACGCACATAGCAAAGCTAAATGTTAATTAAAAAATTAAAACAGAAAATGTCTACCTTCCCTGAACGGGTGGCCCTGTACAGCTTTTCTAGCTGTTGATGTCTCTGCATTTCAACCTCATCAATGACCACAACATCAGAGCTCCCATAACCACTACTACTGAACTGCTTTACCACAGCCTGAAAAGTGAAAAGCAAGTGCACTGACTCAGATAACAAACTGCTGTAACTGTGAAACTAGTAACATAACACGGTATTTAGAGTGTGAAGAAGAGAAACATCAAGCCACAGCAGATGATCCACAACAATGTTGCAATTAATCATAACAATTTAAAAAATGCGCATCATGCTGAACCTAATTCTACTCAATCAACCCATTTACAGTTGCATTTCATAACAATGACCAAAAAAAAAAACTTAAATGCAAAGACCCGTCATCAGTTCCTGAAAATTTCACCTACCCAGATGCGAATTTGAGTAGGAAATAATGACAATTGAAGTTGAAACGGAGAAAATTGGAAACTTGAAAGAAACAAACCTGTTGTTGTTTAGCCACTTGCTCCCTGAACTTGCTGGCATGTTTCCTCAAAGCGTCCATGGCATGCGCTTTCGAATTTCTAGAAGCAATTGAGAGAGAAGTAGAAACAGAAGATGTTAAAGTGATGAAGAATTTAGTTAATAGCAAATCAGATCCAATGATATCCCAAACGAAGCTTGTCAACTTCAATTATGCCACTTTTTCCTCCTCTTGATTTTTTGCCCCTTTTTCGCTGCACCATACAAGAATGTAATGTCAGCATATTTTATTCAGAATAGAAAAATTACTGTGTAAGAAGTTCTAGAGTGATTATTTCTATTTTGTGGTAATTAATTATTTAAAAATTTTGTATTGAGTAATTTTAAGAAAGTCGAAACTATAGGTAAGTTTTAAATGTAAATTTTGTAATTATAATTGAATAAAAATAATTTTTTTATATTATCTCTAAAACTAAGTATTTTTACACATTTTTAAATTGTTGTCAAACTTTTATTTTGAACAAACGGGCTTTTCTTTAAGCATTTTTTTGTCATATAATCAAACACAATTTTAATGTAATTTTAACTAATTGCTTAGTATCCGGTATGCATACTTGAAATGCATAATGGTACCGCATCATGTTCAACACCATGGAAACACACCCACATGAAATGCATAATGGTACCGGAGAACCCCGGTAGATAACTTCTTCCATGATCGGAATCGCTATACACCGATGTCATGACAAGCTTGGTAGATTTACTGGTGGTACATTGATAACTAACATACAAAATGTGTCATGAATGTTTGCACAGGTGTTAGCTGATGGTTTAGAGTCTGGTTTAGAAGGGGGTTGAATAAGTCACATACTTTTTTTGTGGAATAATAAACTAAAGAATGACAAGTAATCAAACTTTTGCAAAGTGGACTTTAAAGGGCAACAAAAGGAAAGCATCACAAAGCGTTTATACTGATTCACTTCCAATACAGAAGCTACGTCCATTCCCTTCTAACTTGAAGGATTTCTACTATTGTAACTTCTCCTTTACAATAACAACACCAGCCTAGTACGACAAATATTCTTGACTCTAGCAACTTCTAGCTTTAAACCCAAGTATTCTTTTACAGCAAGCTACCCCTGGCTTAACCACCTAAGTATTCTTTCAAAAGCCTTTTTAGGCCAACAATATTTCCCACACTAACTAAGGCTAACAACACACAGACTTTACAGTAGTTGTTTGAAAGGAATGTAAGGAATCTCACAGAACCTAGTGTATGAGGATATACAATGAATAATGTATACACTAAGTTATGAAAGACAAGAGACCAAGGTTTGTTATAAGCAAAACAAACAAAAAAGATCTCAATCTTTAAGAACTGGAAGAAAGATTTAACACAATACAAAGTAAGATTAATTTATCTTGAGAGTTCTCTCTATCTCATTGAGTCAATCTTCTTCAATATAAATAGGTGTTGGAATATGAACGTTGCTTAGTTTTGAATGGAGATATAGACGTTTAAAATCCCGTGAAGGAGTTTTCTTTGAGCTTCAAGTACCCGACCTTTAATAACAATGGAGGATGTTCAAGAGTCTGGTAGCTGGGCACTTTCGTTCTTGCATGAAATGAGTATCTTATGTATGTTCAACAAATAAAGCTATTTGCTTCTTTATTTGACTGAGTATGAGAGCAGAAGTCAATGTTGTAATCCTTTTGGTTTTTGCTGACATACATGTTGGCTTGGTTCAGCTTTTTCTATCTGTGCGCAGTGTTTGGTATACTGAATTTGGCTGCTTAACTTGTTTGTCTCTTGTTCCTTTTGGTGATAAGTACATATATTTGATAAGAGCATAGGTCCCAAGGCATCATATAGATAGATTTCAGAATGTTATATTTGAGGTTCTAGAATAACGTTCTTCATTTGATGCTTATAAGTCTGAAGTCTGAAGTCTGATTGTATGACTGAAGCTTCTTCTTACAGACTTTTGGTCATCACCTAAGTGTTAAGATTCAGACTTTTATTTCATGGGCTCCTTCTTTGTCTTATAGCCTGTGCATTATAAGTCCTGGAATACTTAAATACACATATTAGTTTCTAATTTACAGACTTCATTTACCTTTAGTCTCTTGATGTATGTTATTAACAAATTCAGGGTCTGAAGATAACACATAATCTAAGGTTTGGTCCAATAATATTTTTTATTGTTTCTTCTCCTACCAGACTTTTCTTCAACAATCTCCTCCTATTTGTTGATAGCAAACATCAAGTCTTTTTATAAATGAAGCCCATGATTAGAGCAGTATTAATAAGGAGATCTTAGAACAAAAGCATATACCATAGCAGAGACTGATTCAAAGCAATTTCAACAGAGTTTTGAGTAGTTTCTAGTTTCTCAAAACAATAGAGCTTTTAATCAAAACTTTTGATCAATAATCAGAGCTTTTAAGTGTTAATAGATTTCATGTAGATAGTTCATTGAATTAGAGTATTCAGGCTTATTGTATCAGAGAAAAAAATAATGTAGCAATTTGATATATATCGTAACATCAGAGCAAATCATATATCTGAGCAAAATAGTGTTCATTAACCATGAATAATCATTACTAGAAGTTTGAACAGACTAAAACAAAATATTCTGACAAAAACAAAAGACATGAACACATCACAACAAACTTCTAAGTCTGTACCCACTCAAAAAGACTTCTAAATATCTCCCCCTTTTGATATCAACAAAAGATAAGGCATCATAGAGAGCTAAGAGACAACGCACGAGTGGGAGTGGAGCTAATGAGGAAAAAGGCTGATGTGGAAACAAAAATGAAACAACAGGTCTGATGAATAAAGATAAAAGGTGAATGAAAGCAAATAATAGAAGGGTGATAAAGAAAGATAGGGTTGTTAGGAAAAGTGTGAAAGGAGCAGGATCCTTTTTCTCTGATGGTCCATAGGTGTGAACACCTCTTTTGGTCCGGTCCAAGTGGAATGATTCTTTTTATACTTAATTCCAATTCAGAATGGTCAAATCTGAATAGAATAACTCAAAAATGATCAGATCCGAGCAAGATGACTATGATGGAAGCATTTCCGAGTGGAATATAGACCTGTTGGAGGCAAATCCGAGTGAAATGACTCAGATTGGAGCAAATCCGAATGAAATAACTTAAAGAATGATCAAATCCGAGTGAAATGACTCAGATTGGAGCATTGCCGAGTGGAGTATGTCCCTGTTGAAGAGAAATCCGAGTGAAATGACTCAGATTGGAGCATTGCCGAGTGGAGTATGTCCCTGTTGAAGAGAAATCCGAGTGAAATGACTCAGATTGAAGCAAATCTAAATGAAATGACTCAAAAAGGATCAAATCCGAGTAGAATTACTCAGAATGAGTCAGTTCCGAGTGAAATGTTTTCCTGTTAAAGGTGAATCCGAGTTAGAGCTTTCTAATTACAACAAATCCGAGTGAAATATAGCCCTATTGAAGTTAAATCTGAATGAAAGCTGCTGATTGATACTAATCTGAGTGAAAACAAGTCTGAGTGAATTAAAATCCGACTCGGGGTGTATATGGAAGAACAGATTTTGATTGAAAAAAGTCTTTCCGAGTGAAAATGCCAAATGTTGAGTAAGGAATAAACCGGGTCCGAGTGAACATCAAAGGGTTAGATTCTAAGTAGTCAGATTCTGACTGAAAGAAGAGTACGACTCAGTCTATCTTCTGAGAGGAAAGAGAACCGAGTCCGAGTGAATATTTGCCGAGTGAGCCATTTCACAATCATTTCTGTGTCCTTTTCAGTCAGATTTCCGAGCCAATCTTCACTCATCCTTCAAATACCCAATCCCCTTCTTTTTCACCCAGATTCCGAGTCCTCCTTTACCCATTTTCGAGTCATTTTTACCAACTTCTGAGTCATCATTCTCTCCTAATTCTGAGTCATTTTTTTATCAGTTCTGACTCAATCTTTGATCGGTTTTTGAGTGATACTTTTCAGTCAGTTCTTGGTCAATCTTAATCATTTCTGACTCAGTTTTTACCAATTCTGAGCCAGTCTTTAGTTGGAACCTAGTGAAACTTCAGTCGGTCATCCATCTTCAAATCAATTCTGTGTCATCCTTCTTCAAACAATCAATTCTGAGCCCATTTCCATCAACTTCTGAGCCATACTTAAACCTTTCCCGAGCCCTTTTGGCCAATCAATTCCGAGCCCATTTTCGCCCAAATCTGACTCACCACCCTCACCCAGATTCCGAGTCCTCTTTTACAATGAATTTCCGAGTCTTTCTCTTCGATTTTCAATCGGCTCCGAGTCACTCTTTTAACCATTTCCGAGACCCTTTCCACTCAACCTCCGAGTCGATTTTTACCCATTTCAGTCGGTTTCTGAGTTACTTGTCACTCGGTTCCGATTGAATGTTTCACAGCAGCCTCTACTCAGCCTTGCATAGGAGGGCTCCTCCCAGAAGAATTCTCACTCAGAAAGGAGAATTTCACTCGGCTTTCAAATGGAAATACTTCATTCCACTCGGAATTGACTCCCAATGTGGATGAATGCTGACTGAGAGGCTGATCCGAGTCATTTTCACTCAGAATTCTACCATTCTCACTCAGATTTCCATCATTTTCACTCGGATTTCCACCATCCTCTCTCGGATTTCCACCCGGCTGCCCCTGTTCGCCCGTGCTGACTTGGATTCCACCACCCAAGTGGATCCAGGAATCTTGGGGGTGGCAGACAGGGGCGGAAGTGGGGGAATTAAAAATTCCCACTAGCCGTTGTCCCCCACTTCACTCTGAATGGAAGTGTGAGCTGGCTTTCCACTCTGAGTGGAAGCCTGAGCTGGACTTCCACTCGGACAAGCCTATAAATGGGCAAGGGCTGAAGCTTGGGAGGGGGAGGCATTCATTCAAAGGAGAAGCTTTCACTTGAGAGGGGGAAGCATTGGAGAAGAAAGAGAGCTCTTTAAAAAAAAACTCCACTGTCCCTCTCCTCAAAAACCACGCAGCCCTCCTTTTCCTCCACCAACGTAAAGCCCCTCACCATCAGAACACCGTCCCACACCCTCTCCTCAAACCAATAGCTTTAATCCCTTTTCTCTTCACGGTACAGCCCCTCTCCTCACCAACATCACTCGGGTTCTCAACCTTCCACTCGGTTTTTACCCTTTCCACTCGGTTTTTACCATTTCCACTCGGTTTTTTTTCCATTTTCACTCGGTTTTTCCATTTTTCACTCGGTTTTCTCTTCTCCCACTCAGTTTTCACTCATTTTTCCTCTCATCTTCGAACTTATTGTTCCCCTTTCTCTCTTGTAGCTTCTGCTACCTTCCCTCTTTTGCTTCGTAATAAAAATAATAAAAGGAAATGGATGTTTCATGGATTTTCTTTCAAATCTAAATAAAATCGAAAAAGAAACAAATCATTTTTAGTCAGTGTCGTACAGAAAATACTTCCGTCTACACAGTCTCTATAGGATCCATACACGTGCGAAGAACTTCGTCTTGTATGGATTCTTCACCAAAATGATGCCCATCAATATTTTCCTAATCTTTTCCTAAAAATACATTTAAAGAACTACGTGAACCTGATTTCTCGAAAGCTCGAGAATACGTAGGAGCAGGAAATAGTTCCTGTTGGGCCCATCTTTCTTTATTTAATTTTTAGAGTTTCCATTTTTGTCTTGCTATCAAAAGGAGGAGCGAGATTAATTTGGACGAGACGTCCTGTTAATCTCATATTTCTTAAATATCTTTTTAAAAAAAAGGGCGGAGCGAGATTAATTTGGACGAGACGTCTTGTTGATCTCATGTAAATATTTTGTGTTGATTTTTGTTTATTTTTTTTGTTTATTTTGTCGTTCCGTACATTTTTCTTTTCATGAAGAAGTTAAAATAATTATTGGGCTAATTATAATGCGCGCTATCAAATTGAGGTAACCGTTTTTATAACGGACAGTCGTGAGGTGCTAATACCTTCCTCACCTGTAATCAGACTCCCGAACCATGGAATTTCATTTTTATAACCAGTGCTTTAACAAAAGGTTTTTTCCAGTATTTTATCCTAAAAAAATATTGGTGGCGACTCCCTGTTTATTTTTTAAAATCGTTTTGAGGGTCGGCCGCGCCGCCGCGATCCCGGTTGCGACAATAGGTAATGGCACTAAAGAGCATCTGCATGAGCTTCTGTGGGATTGGGAGCAGACAAAATACTTTGTAAGTTCGGTACAGGAAGCTGACGGGGTCTGAGAGAACCCTTGTAGTGTGGCTTGCGCTTTGGAGGCATAGGCTTCTTCAGTTTGCCTAAGTTGATCCAAATAGCTGTAGTTTGTCTTCGGTCTGGTGCAATTAAGATCTTCTTTCTAGGAGACATTACGGTATGGAATTTGTGATGTTGCAGATCAAACTTCATATCTCTTATTACATTCATCTCTTCAGCCTTCAGGGCATGATAGAAAGTAACATCCTCTAGTGATACAAGGTAAGGCATAAGTTTTTCCAAGGTCATGGGTGGTATAAATCTGGAAGCAGAGTTTAGGATGCAGAGTTTTCTTCTATCAAAGTCTGGGTGGCCACTAATGGATAAATTTTGCGGGCTCCTATATCCAGGGTCAGTAGGGTCAATGGTAGGTTTAAAGAATTTAAACACAGGAATGTCAGGGTTGACAAAATAAAATAGAAGGACTTCAGGGTAGGAAATAATGGGAGCACCTAGAAGTAAAATAATGGCAAGGTTATTATCTGATGGGGTCTGGATCAAAGAGTCTGGATGAGGTATGACAGATATTGGGGTTGGCTGAGAGGATAGAATTGGTTGAGAGATATCAAAAAAAAGAGAAGAGAGAGGGTCTGGATTACTTACAGTATCATGCTTAGCTTTCTTGGCACTAGGCCCAGACTCAGAAGGCTCTCGGCTTCCTCTTTCCAACAAGAATGGATCTGAAGCTGGTCTTATCACTCTAAAATTCTCCAAGGACCTCAGAATTTGTTTAGCCAATCGAAGTAATTCCATTTCAACACGTCATACTCTGGGAAGCTCTTGAGATGACCAGAGATGAACTTCATATACTTGGCAAAACTATGATAGCCATCACATTTCACTAGTTCTTCTTTATTTTCCCTTAATACCTTCAGATAATCAGCCTTTAATTCATTATACTTGCTTTGCCATTTGGTTCCAGTCTATCCATGCACAAAGGCAGATGGATTCAAAGCAGTGAAGATGTTAATGAACTGTTGTCGAGCTTCTTCACCAAAAGTCTGTTGTCTCTGCTGCTGAGGTTGTTGTTGTGGTGGTTGTTGTGATTGTTGAAATTGTTATGGTTGAGACTGATAAGTTTGCTATTGTGGAGGTGGTTGTTGCTGTTGTTTTTGTGGTTGAGACTGAGGAGGTTGCTTGATTGCAGACTTCCTCTGAAGTTAACTGAGAGAAATTTCATCATCAGAGTCTGAAGACTATTTGCTATCTCCAAGTATAGACTTCATGGGTTCTATAGGGTCTGACTCTTTAGATGGGGAGGAAGAAGGAGGGATCATTTTGTATGGCTTCACATCCAAAGCTGAATTTGAACTATTAGAATCATCAAATGTATTAGAAAACTCTAGAACCATTTTTCTAATTTTTTGGCAGGATACTTCACTCTGCCACTTTTCTTCTTGGGGGTTGGCTTTGCTGGATCAGCCTCGGCCTTTTGTTTCTTAGAGTCTATAGGGGCAAACCTTTTCTTCTTGGGAGGAGAAGGAAGAGACTTTCTATGGTCTGGTCAATCAAAGGTGAAAAGATAGAGAGCTTGCTCAGCAAGGAGGTGAACTTCACCAAGTCACTCACAGTTTGAGTTTGCATTCTCTAGCGCAAACACCTTTATCAGAAATGTTGAGTACGGTATCTTGTTTTGTTTTTTCCTAACTGAAGAAATTAGGTAGGTCAGGATAACATTTGGCAGACTTATTTTGTCCTTCATTAGCATGTGATACATGCAGAATCTATCCAACTTGGTCACTATGTCCTTGGCACCCTTGCAAGGACAGAATACTTGCTTCATTACCAGGTGAAGCATCTTGACTTTGGGAAGTAGGTTTCTAGACACTGTTTTAGCGGAATGAGTAACTCCATTCAACATCTTATTTATCTCTAGACTAGAGATAACTTCATACTCAAAGTCTTCTATAAATACTTCTCTAACAACTGGACATCCAGTTACAGTAGCTAACACATCTTCTAAGATCTCAATCACTTTCCCTTATAGTTTTCCTAACACAATGAGTTATCAATAGATATAGTCTTCTAGAATTTCAATACTAAAAAGGAAGAGTAAAGCTCTCTATCCAAGCAGAACTTGGTCCAACCAAAGCCATTAATCTCTTCAGATATATCTCTGCCATCCATCTTATGCTATTTAGGGTAGAAGAATGAGGACTCCATAACGTCAGAAACTTTGAACGCTATTATAGAAGCTCAAGAGAGGAGAAGAAGGGTTTAGGGTTTAAAGAGAGGAAGAGTTTTTGAGAAAGAGAGTTGAAGAGTTTTTTCACAAAGGTGGGAAATGAAATGTAAATGAAAAGGCTCATATTTAAAAGTAAATAATTGTCCACTAGTGAGGAGAAAAAAGACACGTTGTACGTTTCATGATAAAAAGCAATAAAATATGGAACGTTTGACAGTTAACATGAATCCCAAAAGACTTAAGCATTTTCTCTCTCAAAAATATTAGAAGTGCATAAAAATGGGTTCAGACTTATGAAGCAACAAGTCAATAGTACCAAACTCAGACATAACGTACGTTCAGACTTTTAAAACAAAACGAATGCAACAGACGGATTCAAGAAATATTCCTTATATTTAAATTATGCTTGATAAAATAAAACATGGCCTTAGCCAAAGGCTTTGTAAAGATGTTTGCCCACTGATGGTCTGTGTCTATAAACTTTATGTCCAGAATCCCTTTTTGCACATAGTCTCTGATAAAATGATACTTTACTTTAATATGTTTTTTCTTTGAATGCTGAATGAGGTTTTTTAATAGATTTATATTTTATCATCACAAAACATAAGAATCTCTTCTTCTTTGATAGAATAATCTTCAAGTTAGTACTTTATCCAAAGAAGTTGTGAGCAACATCCTGCTATAAACATATATTCTACTTTTGTTGTTGAGAGTGCAATTGAATTTTGCTTTTTGCTTCTCCATGATATCAGACTTTTGCCTAGAAAATGACATCCACCACTTGTGCTTTTTCTATCCACTCTATCACTTCCAAAATCTGCATCACAATATCCAAATAAAGAGAAAGAGTTAATTTTTTTGTAGAACAACCCAAGGTTAGTTGTACCAATAAGATATCTTAAGATCCTCTTCATTATAGAAAGATGTGATTCCTTGGGGTCTGATTGATATCTTACACACATATAGACACTAAACGTTATATCTGGTCTGCTGGATGTGAGGTACAGAAGTAAACCTATCATTCCTCTATACAAGGTTTGATCCACTGATGTTCCAGACTTATCCTTATTAATTATGCAGTTTGGATGCATAGGAGTGCTCATGGGCTTAGCATTATCCATTTTAAACTTTTTAAGCAGCTCCTTAGTATACTTTTGTTGATGGATAAAAATACCATCATTAGTCTGTCTAATCTACAAGCCTAAAAAATTTAAGTTCTCCTATCATACTCATTTCAAATTCTGCTTGCAACGTTTCAGAAAACTCTTTACACAAACTTACATTAGTAGCACAAAAAATAATATCATCCACATAAATTTACACAATAATAAAGTGTTTGAGAGCCTTTTCTAAATAGAGTTGTGTCTACTTTTCCTCTAGTAAAACCTTTTGAAATCAGAAAAGAATTGAGTCTGTCATACCAAGCCCTTGGAGCTTGTTTCAAACCATACAATGTTTTACTAAGTTTGAAAACATAGTTGGGAAAGACACATCCTTAAAACCAGGGGGTTGTTTTACATAAACTTATTCTTTAATGAAACCATTCAAAAAGGCACTCTTCACATCCATCTGATATAATGTGATACCTTTAAATGCAGCAAATGCAAGAAGTATCCTGATAACCTCAAGTCTGACTATAAGAGAAAATGTTTCAGTGAAGCCTATACCTTCTTGCTTGTTATAGCCTTGAGTTACAAGTTTAGTTTTTTTGATAACTTTCCCATCTTCATCAAGCTTATTTTTGAAGACCTATTTAGTTCCAATAATGCTTTTATTTTTAGGTCTTGGAATAAGGTTCCAAACTTTGCTTCTTTCAAACTAATTTAGCTTCTCTTACATGGCAATAATCCAATCAGTGTCTTCTAATGCTTCTGCAATAGTCTTTGGTTTTAACTCTAAAATTAGAGCAATAGATGATTGATTCAGAATTCTAGATCTGGTTCTAACTCCAGCTGCTTGATCTCCAATTATGAGGTCTGAAGAATGATAAGCCTTGAACTTCTAGTCTTTTGGCTTTTCTATTTTAGTTATAAACTAATTTTGTTTAGATTCTTTGTCTTCATGTTCAGTTGGTTCTAATTGATCAAGGTCTATTACTTGTTTTTCTTGTTTAGCTTCTTGTTGTAGTATACCTGCATCATCAGGATCTAGATCTGTCAGTCTTATGTTAGTCTTTTGAAGGTCATTAAATCTTACATGCATTGATTCCTCAATGGTCTGAGTTCTAGTATTGAAAACTCTAAGATTTTGATGTGGTTGAATATCCCATGAATATTCCTTTATCACATTTAGAATTAAATTTTCCAAGATGATCCTTAGTCTTAAGAATATAACAGATATAGCCAAATAGATGAAAAAATAAGATGTTGGGTCTCATTCCTTTCCACGGTTCAATAGAAGTCTTATTCAGTATAGGTCTGATAAGAATTCTATTTTGAATATAGCAAGAAGTGCTTACAGTCTCTGCCCAGAAATATTTTGGAAGATTGTTTTCACAAAACATTGTTCTGGTTATTTCCTGTAGAGACCTATTTTTCCTTTCCACAACACCATTTTGTTAGGGTATTATTGGAGAAGAAAAACTGTGAGTTATACTAGACTCATTGTAGAATTTTTCAAAAACTTCATTTTCAAATTCTCTATCATGATCACTTCTTATTACACCAATACAGAAACCTTTCTCCTTCTAGATTTTCTTACAGAAAATCTTAAATACCTTTACAGACTCATCCTTATGAATTAGAAAGTATACCCATGTCATTCTTGTGTAGTCATCAATAATGACAAATCCATACTTTTCCCTTGCTAGACTCTACATTTAAGATAAACTAAACAGATCTAGATGTAACACTTCTAAGGGTCTAGCAATGGAAACAACATTTTTATTTTCAAAAGAGGTTTTGTGTTATTTCCCTCTTTGGCGTGCCTCACAGGGTAGGAGCTGTTAAAGGAGATTTTTGGTAGACCTTTAACAAGCCCTTTCCTGTAAAGTTTTGAAATATGCTTTAAACTTACATGCCCAAGCTTTTTATGCTAGATCCATCTCTCTTATGACTTTGAAAATAGACAAGTTACATTTTGATCATTCAGTTCATTCAAGTCAACCTTATACAGGTTATGATGTTTGTTGGCGTTGAAGAGTATGGTTCCATCATGGTTGATGGCAGAACACTTATCTTTATCAAAAAAGACTTTGTATCTACTGCCATAAAATTGAATAATGCTCAGTAGGTTATGTCTTAAACCTTCAACCAGAAATACATTTTAAATTACAGGTGGGGGAATTTTACTCACTCTACCAGACCTAATGATTCTTCCTGTCTAGTTTCCTCCAAAGGTGACAATTCCACCTTTAAACTACTCCAGGTCTAGGAACATAGACCTTCTTCCTGTCATATGATGCGAGCATACCAGTGCAAAGACTTTGTCTTTGTTTTTAAGCGCACTTGCAATAGGAATAATTAATGACTTTGGTACTCATATCTTTTTTGGTCCTGTACTGTTAGCAATTCTCTTATTCCTTCTTTTTCTTTTTCTGTAATCATTAATTAAGTGACCATGCTTCTTGTAGTAATTACATTTGACATGCTTCTAATTCTTTGAAACAAATATAGGAGGTAAAAGATGCCTGAAATCATTATCCTCTACATATCCTAGACCTGGTCTGTTATGGTTACCACGAGACTTTCTTTAAAGTTTGTTCAAATTTTCAGTACCACTAACCAATTTGCTTAGGTCTGAGGTGAGAGAGTTTACTTGCTTTTGTAACTTAATGATTTCTTCACTTTAAGAGTTGCAGCAGAGTTTGGAACTTTCAATATTTGTTTTTAGATTAATATTTTCTTTTCTGATTTTGCTTAACTGTTCCAAGTGTATCTTTTTATTCTCTTCCATTTCTTTCAGAATGTTTTTATCAAAATTTTCTTCTTTCAGTCTAGAAATTTATTTTTCAAAATCAGTAACCATCTCAACATGTTTTACTTTTAGCTTTTTGAAATTTTTTAAAAGTTTAGAAAAATCACTAAACAATAAATCATAATTTTGTTTGAGTTTATTATAACTTACATCCTCAGATTCTGGTTCACTTGAACTTACTTCAGAGTCTGGTTCCTTATTTGCCACAGTACAGATTTGAGCAGACTTTGTCTCTTCTTCAGACTATTCAAAGCTTGATGATTCCTCATCATCCCATGTTATCAATCCTTTATGTTACTTAGGAAACTTTCTTTTTTCCCTTTTGTCCTTCTTATCTTTATTTAGGAGAAGACATTCTACTTTCATATATCCTAGTTTCTTACAGTTAAAACACAATAGAGTAGATTTGTCAGTTTTAAATTTGAATTGATTTTTACCTTTGTGGTCTTTTTTAAAAAAAACTTATTAGGTCCGAACTTCTTCTTTAATAACCTATGAAATATCTTGGTTACAAGGGTCAATTCTTCATCTGTATCAGCTTCTGATTCTTCAGAGTCTGGGTCAGAACTTATGGATTCTTCAGCTTTCAGTGCTTTAGATTTTCTACCCGATTCATTAAACATTAAGGTAATGCTCTTGGAGGAGGAAGGCTTGCTGACTTCCTTCTGCTTTAGCTTCAATTCATGCACTCTATGTACTCCAAGCAATTCATCCAAGGAGAATGTACTTAGGTCCTTAGCTTCTTCTAGAGCTGAGCATTTAACATCAAACCTTTCTGGCAGACTTTCAAGAAGCTTTACATTGATATCTTATGTAGAAGGTGTGGTTCCAAAAGCTTTGAGCTCATTTAATAGAGTCTGGAATCTTTTAAACATTTGATCTAGAGTCTCATGTTCCTCCATCTTGAAGGTGTCATACTGTTTGGTCAATAGTATTTTCTTGGATCTTTTGACATTAGAGGTATATTCATAATTACGTTGAAGAGCATCCCAGACCTCTTTAACTGATTTATAACTGAATACTTTATTGTACTCTGATTTGCTGAGAGTACAAGTAAGTAAAAATCTGGCCTTAGCATTTATCTCCATCTTTTTGATTCCCATAAAGGTCTACTTATCTTTAGACTTGAGCTTTCCATCCCCATTAATAAGAGCTTCATAGTCACCATTTATGATGATTGTCCATAGACTGTACTGGGTGGATTTTATGAACATTTTCATTCTATTTTTCCAGTATGGATAGTCTTCTCCAAAGAAAGCTGGAGGCCTATTGATTGAAGATCCTTCTACAACTAGTTGATTACTCTAAGAGGCTACCATAGATCTTTATCCTTTTTACTTGACAGAGTGATCAACCCAAAGGATAAGCTCTCATACCAATTGATGGTTCAGAGTTTGACTTAGAAGGGGGGTTGAATAAATCACAGACTCTTTTCATGGAATAATAAACCAATGAATGACAAATAATCAAACTTTTGCAAAACAGACTTTAAAGGGGAAGGAAAGGAATACAACACAGAGCGTTCATATCGGTTCACTTCTTACACAGAAGCTATGTCTAGTCCTTTCTAACTTGAAAGATTTCTACTATTATAACTTCTCTTTTACAATAACAGCACTAGACGAGGGTCGCTAGTATTCTTAACTCCAGGCACTTCTGGTTTTAAACCCAAGTATTCTTTTATAGCAAGTCATTCTTGGCTTAACCACTCAAGTATTCTTTCAAAAGCCTTTTCAGGCCAATAGTGTTTCTCACACTAACTAAGGTTAACAACACACTAGACTTTATAGTAGTTGTTTGAAAGGAATGTAAGGAATCTCACAAAACCTAGTGTATGAGGATATACAATGAAGAGTGTATACACTAAGTTATGAAAGACAAGAGACCAAGGTCTGCTAAAAGTAGAACAAATAAAAAAGATCTTTGTCTTTAAGAACTGGAAGAAAGATTTAACACAGTATAAAGTAAGATTGATTTTTCTTGAGAGTTCTCTCTATCTCATTGAGTAAATCTTCTTCAATATAAATAGGTGCTGGAATATGAACGCTGTCGAGTCTTGAAAAGAGATATAGACGTTTAAAATCCCGTGAATGAGTTTTCTTTGAGCTTCAAGTACCAGACCTTTGATAACAATGAATGATGTTCAAAAGTCTTGTAGCTGGGCACTTTTGTTCTTGCATGAAATGAGTATCTTATGTATGTTCAACAAATAAAGCTATTTGTTTACTTTATTTGATCAAGTATAAGAGTAGAAGTCAATGTTATAATCCTTTTAATTTTTGGTGACACACATGCTGACTTGGTTTAGCTTTTTCTATCTCTACATAGTGTTTGATATACTGAATTTGACTGCTTAGCTTGTTTGTCTCTTATTCCTTTTAGTGATAAGTACATATACTTGATAAGAGCATAGGTCCCAAGGCATCATATAAATAGATTTCAGAACGTTATATTTGAGGTTATGGAATAATATTCTTCATTTGATGTCTATAAGTCTGAAGTTTGATTATGTGACTGAAGCTTCTTCTCACAGACTTTTGGTCATTACCCAAGTGTTAAGATTCAGAATTTTATTTCATGGGCCCCCCTTTTGTCTTATAGCTTATGCATTATAAGTCCCAAAATACTTAAATACACATATTAGTTTCTATATTTACAGACTTTATTTACCTTTAGTCTCTTGATGTATGTTATTAACAAATTCAGCATCTGAAGATAACACGTAATCTAAGATCTGGTCCAATAATATTTTTTTTGTTTCTTCTCCTACCAAACTTTTCTTCAACATAAGCTTTTCCCATAATTCTTTGATACGTACTAACACAATGACTTAACTGTCATACAGATCTATAAATACTTCTCATTTATGACCCACTAAGGTATGCTACATTCTTTAACTTATTCTTGAGCTCCAATATTAAGTATTTGAACTAACTTAAGCGTCACAGTGTCATTGCAGGTGATACCATCTATCACCTCTTTACATGTTATACCAGTGTGATAATTAGAGGTTAGACATAAAGACTCTTAACTCCCCACGAGAGAAAATATTGGATCTTTACTAGACTGATGTAATATATAAAAGAGAGTTGAGACCGGTGTTGATACCGAAAGTACTATCCTCATACCAGATAGTTCAAGAGGTGTTTGAGTGGGTAGTTAAAATGTCACTTTTTAGATAGTTGATAATGTTTTTTAAAGTACTACTTCAGGTAACGTTTTCAATTTCAACTATTAGCTAAAATTATTTTTTATTTTATTATCTATACATATTTTTACTTTTTCAATTAACATGTCATTCCATGTTGTTTTACATTTTTTAATTATTGATATAGCTAGTTTTACTAAATAACTTCAAATACAATTAACTAACTTATTAATTTTTAAATTTCAGTAATTTTTCAATTTTCAACTAGTTTTATCAAACATGCACATAGTATGAAATAATGCAAATTAAAGGCTACAATAGTTAATTCATATAAAGTATTAAAAAATGTAGAAATTAGAACTACATTCTCTAGTGAGAATCAATATTTGGGGAAGTAGTAAGAGTTGTTGCCTTGTAGTTGAACTTGATTGACTTTGGATTAGTGATAAAGTGCACTGATTACAAGTTATATTGTATGAGTGTGTATCTTCTTGGTTCATCACTTGAAGATAACATTCAAAAAATTATTAATTCTTTTTGGTGGGTTGCAAATAGTGTAGCTTAATCTGGTATTAATTGCCAAGTTGGGAGAAATTAACTATGAAGAAATAATTTGGTGGAATGGGCTTTGGATGTCTCTATGGTTTCAATTTGGCCATGCCAAGAATATAATTTTCAATTCTTGATGATAGGGATGAGTAGAAAACTTTATACAGTTAACATTAAAAAGTATGTTTGTTATTTCAAACTTGAAATTGAAAGTTCTAATCCAGTCCTATATGAGTTATAGGTTATGCAGACAACTTAGGTTTTTTTAACTTTCATAAAGTATTTATTTGTAAAAAAATTACTTTTATCAAAAAGAGAAGGTTTGAGCCTTAAGGTTTAGAGACAAAAACTTAGAAATTTAACTAATATCACTAACTAGGTGAAAATTAGGAATATGCATGCTCATGTGTTATGTTTTCCTCCTTACACTGACAATACAATGTTGTCTCAATAATAATATGATTTTTACGGGAAAAAAAGATCACACGGGCCAGACTGCACTCATCCTAAATTTATGAGGGTTTTTCTAGGTTCAGACTAAAAAAAGACTAGTTTTACTTGGGCCTATAATTTTAGAGTGGAAACACTACGCTTTTACGAATACATTCAACGAAAAGTCAACCCATTTTGATATCTCTATTAAAGAAACATGATTAAAATCTCATTACCAATATAGACGCTATTGTTAAATAAATCCTTAAAAGTAAATATTTTCATAATAGGGGATTCTTGGGTGCTTAGTTAGGGTATAACCTAAGCTTGGTGTAGCATATTTGCTTCATAGGTATTGGTTTGAGGAGGAATGAGATGGGGACTGGTGATGAACAATCCATCAATATTTGGATACAGCCTTGGATAAAAAATAAAATAAATCCTTGTGTAAAATCCCTCCCTCTTTATGGTCTCAAGCAACTCATCAGAGTAAGTTCACTCATAAACCATACACAACAATGCTGATGAGTTAACATCCCTAGGAAAACTTTCACCACAGATGATTGCCAAAACATCATTGCATTACCTTTCACACAAACCTCTTCAGGTTCTAACCAAATTATTTAGAGTTTGACTGATTCATGGAGTATGTCATCCGCACTGGACATTTGAAGGTGGAAGGAGACTGATGACTTATATGGGATATGTAGGTTTCACCTAAGATCAAATAGTTCTTATGGTGCGTTTTCATGAATTGTCTTTCAACATGATAGTTATTATGAGCAATCATTTGGAAATGGTTGATATATTTCTTTGGATATGAACATGTCACATAGTTTGGGAAAATGCTAGAATTTTGAATTTGAGAGCAAATCACATGGAGGAAGTAGAATCAACACATGTTCTGATCTTCTAACTATGCGATTTTTTAATGAGTTGTAATACTTAACAATAACGAAATGTAGCACATTGGATGATCAATCTCACGACTTTGGGAGAAACCACCTCAAGGAACTTTGAAATAAAATTTTAATGTGGCTATTTTCAAGGATAAAAAAATGCTTTTGGGTGATGAAGTGCATCATATGTGACATAGATTATTTTCTACAAGCAAAGACAATAAAATCTCATGGACTTTATAACCTAAGAGTGTCTGAAGCATTTGCCCAAGCATTACATTAGGCAGCAAAACTCCAAATGACCAGTATTCTCTTTGAATTAGACTACAAATCAGTAGCTGATACTTGATTCTCTAAATTCCAATACAGAGGGCAATCCTTAATTTCATTTGATTGTTGTTAAATGTAAAAAATATCTTACGTACATTTCCAAACCCAACGGTAAACTATATTAGGAGGCAAACAAACTAAGTAGCTTATTTCTTAGCAGGAATTTCAAGAAATTATAGTAACATCAAAGTTTTTGAGCGTATGAATCTAAGTAAATGTTCCTCTAATGAATGAAATGAAAGAACCTAGTTTTTGTTACTTTTAATGTAAATATATCTATTATAAACTTTCTAAGTTGTTACCATTTCAAATGTTGAGTTTCTAATCAATAATTATTATTATACACTATCTTTTAAAGTGTAATTAGTGCACCTTAGAATAAAACTGTCAACATGCACTAGTGCATATTAGGGTTTTAACCACGGTTAAAATTGGCCTTTAACCACGGTTCTACATCTGTGGTTGTTCCCAGCGTGGTTCTGTAACATCCCGGATAATTATAGAAAAATTTGGTGAAGTGGAAATATTAAAAAATTGTTTATTTGATATTTTTATGAATTATCGGTTAATTATAAAAGGTGTGATTAGAAGAAGAAAGGTTTAATTAAAACCTTTAAAGAAATTGTAAAGGAATTGGATAAATAACCGGTTGAAGAGGTTACCGGTTGGAAGTGACCGGTTGAGAAGGTAACCGGTTGCCATGGGTTTAAATAATGGTTTCCTTCTCTTTCCTCAATCATTTGTGCAATCATTCACTCTTTCACGTGAAGAACATCTGTTACTTTACTTCTTCTTCTTCCTCCATTGTTGAGAGCTTTAAGCTTTGAAAGGAGATCCATCTTTGCACCAAACCTTGAAATAATTACACAGTTGTGACAGTAATTTCAAGGTAAGTCCTTTGAACCGTTTAAAAGTTGTTACCTCACCTCTTTACTTTCTTTTCTGGACTGAATGGTCATGTGTATGAAGGGAGGGTACTGTTCCGATCCCCACTCCTCTTGGCTGTGAGCCTGAAAATGGCCCTTGACCATGTGGATGGTGGTGTGATGGTAACGTATTTCACGTTCCAAACTGTAGGTAGTGGAACGATTAAAGAAGCTGGTGCTGGAACGGAGGAGCTGTGAACCTAGAAACTATTGAAGCGTGGAACAGAGGTAAGGGGGGTGTTCGAGTTATAATTAATTAGAATAGGACATACTGTCCGAGTCATTATAATAACTATGAACCGAGTGAGAGTTGATGCTGAATGAAAACTGTGAACATGTATATGAATGTATGTATGAATGTACACACCGATCGGTTTAGGATCGTGTGTGTGTGTGACTTAATATTTAATGTTGTGATAATAGAGATGATGCTGGGTGAAAATTAATATGTATGTATGCATGTGTATGGACACCGATCGGTTTCTAATCGTGTGTGTGGCAGGCATATTCTGATTGAAAGTGAATTAAATGATGCTGTGACAATCGGTGTTTTGTGGCAATGTGGAGTCGGATTTGACAAGCAGGTCACCCGAGTGATGTTGTTAATGGCCACTTGATGAAAAATGTGAAATGTGATTATATGGTGATGTGGTATGGGACGACCGACGGTATATGTTACCCTCGTTTTTGGCTTTAGTGGTCAAGCAGGACCCAGTTGAGCTACCCAGAGGTCTATGACCCAGTGGTTGATGGGGAGTCAAGCAGGACTCGGTGAACCAAGCAGGGTTCACGGGGTATCAAGTAGGACCCCCAGCTGAAGGTCGATCCTTTGAGTATCTGGATACTGTGTCAATTTTGTCTGAGACAGTGGTGTTAATTAATGATTTGATAATTTTTCTGAGTGCAATTGGTTATAATTGCCGAATGAAAATTGATATATTTACCAAGTGTAATATCATATATTTGCCAAGTGATTATTATAATTACCGAGTGGTAAATTATTGTACTTGCCGAATGATTTACTTGTTGAATGATTTGTTAAAATGGTTGTTAATTGTTATGATTGCTGAGTGTGAGTAGAGTTAATTACCGAGTAAAATGTGTAAATTGAGGAGAAAGGAATCGGACGAAGTTTATACTCGTATTTTATTGAAATTCCGTTCTAGATTAATTATGATGTTAAACACTCACCCTTACTGTGGTTTTCATTTTTTGTAACCAGTGACAGGGAAGAGGTCGGAGCCATGGAGGTACGCCAAGCGGAGGATTGATGCCAAGGCACCGAGTGAATTTGAATGAATTGTGTAATATATGTATATATTGAGTTTTCCGAGTGTTTGATTCTACAATGTGTTCTGTTTTGAATTAAAATTGAATCGGTGTTTATTTTATGAGTGCATTTGCATTGCTGTAGCATGGTTGACTACCGGGCAAAACTAGCCGAGTGGAATTATTCTTGTCCGAGCAAGGGTCCATTGATTTGGTGCCTGAGTATCCTTCATATCTTTCTGAGTGAAGGATAACCGAGAGACCACTTCCGAGTGGAAAGGTTAGAGTGTCTCCGAGTGAGCTATGGCTGAGACTCCGAGTGAAGAAAGATAAAAGTGCTTCTGAATGAAGGTATGAGTGAGTCTTTCCAGAGTGATGGGAGGTTAAGCTTTTCTGAGAGATGAAAGACCAGTGTATACGAGTGGACTTATTTCTGAGTGAAAGCTGACTTGTTAACTCTTCTTGTAAGTCTTGTTCATTCAGATTTAAAGTGTAGCAATCGCCCAAGCGAGTTGGAACTCGCCTAAGCGACTTTCTCAGTTTTCACCCAAGCGAATCAGGGTCTTGCTCAGGCGAATGATCCCTGACTCTGATTTCTTCCTTCCACTGATTTTCAATTTTATGTTGAAATACTCTGATCGGTCATTATTTTAATATGCTTTATTTAAGGATTTATTCTCGATCGGTCATTGCTATTTTGAGTAAGATTTTATTATTTTGAATGAAGTTAATAAAAGTAAATATTATTTTATATTAAGACCGAGTGGATTTTTATTAAAAGCAAAAAATCTATTGTGAGAAATGAGAAAATTGATGAGGGTCGTCACAAGTTCTAGGTGGGGACTTTTGACCACAGTTTTAAACTGTGGTGATAAACTGCATATAACCACGGTTCCAAATAACCGTGATTAAAGGGGGGCTTTTTAACCACGATTAGAAACAGATGTGATTAAAAGGGGGTTTAACCACGGTCGTGATTAAAAGGGTGATTTAACCACGGTTAGAATGAACCGTGATTAAAAGGTGAGAGGGGTTTTAACCGAAAATATAATTAGTGAGTATAATAAACACATTTAGCAAACAAGTTCAGTTAAAAAACATAATGAATGATATATAACCACAACCATACCCTATGTTTCCCATAGACCTTCCTAGTAGTCATTACGAGTCGCAACTATATCATCTATGAGATCTTCCATAATGCCAGTTGGTGTACGTGTTGTTAGACAAGGTATGTCTAGGACATCAAGACTTGGATCCCCAATGTTGTGTCAACCTTGGACAACAACTGACCATCGTTTATTTGATGGGTCAACAATGTAAAAAACTTGTTTTACTTGAGCTACCATGATGAAAGGCACCTCCTTATGACCTACCTTGTTTAAGTCCACTAACATAAATCCAAAATCATCTATTTTCACACCATTTTTACTATCAACCAATTTACATTTAAACACAAGAACTGTGAAACGACCATAATCAACTTCCCATATATCTTTAATGACACCAAAATAACATAACTCAACCATGATAGGATTTCTATCCTTTGAAGTGGAAAAATGCATTGATTCGGCCACAACCATAACTCCACTGTTCTGCACCGTACTCTTGTCATCTTGAACCCTTGTATAGAATGAATAATTATTTATGTCATAGCCACAATAAGTGATTACATCAAAGTTGGGTCCTAGTGTTAGTCGATGCAATGTCTCAGAAGCAGATGTATCTGTGAGAAGGGTCATTTTGAACCACTGCATGAATATTTTGTTGTGTTCATTCAACACCCACTTTTCAGCCATTCTAGGGTTGTATCTTTTGACTATGTCTTTGTGTGCATCTAAATACGGGAGGACAGCGTCTGTGTTATTCAAAAATAAAAGTGTGCTTGGAGGATTTCATCACGTGACATGCTTTTAATTCTTTTCCCAATGGTGCCTTTCCCATCCAATCGCCCTTCATGACGAGTCTTTGGGATCCCAATGCTCTCAGCCTGTGACATATAATCAGTGCAGAACTCAATGGCTTCCTCTGCAATGTACCTTTCTACGATCGATGCCTCGGGTGACGTTGGTTCTTCATATAGCCTCTCAATATTTTCATGTATCGCTCAACAGGATACATCCACCTCAAGAACACTGGCCCATACAAACGGACCTCCCTCACCAAATGGATGATTAAATGTACAATTATATCAAAGAATGAAGAAGGGAAATACATTTCTAACTGACATAGTATAAGAAATCCTTCCTGTTCCAACGCTTCCAACTCTTCGTGGGCGATTACTTTGCCACATATGGCATTGAAAAACAAACACACCCTTGTTATCACATGTCTAACATTTTGAAGGAGAACGTCACGAATGGCAATGGGTAGAAATTGTTGCATCAGCATATGACAATCATGCAACTTCAAACCAACTAACTTCAGATCCTTCAAGGAAACACAAGTGTTGATGTTGGAACCGTACCCAGATGGAACTTTGACACCACGCAACGATTCACACAAACTTTGCTTCTCTTTTCTGGACAAGGTATGACATGCTGGAGGCAAATATGTTCGTTTTCCCTTTGCTTGTGGGTGTAATTTCTCACGTATACCCAACAACTCTAAGTCTAGACGTGAATTATGGCCATCCTTCATTTTTCCAGGTATGTTTAACAGGGTTCCAACCAAACTATCACACACATTTTTCTCCACGTGCATCACATCAATACAGTGTATCACATCAATCTCTTTCTGTAACATCCTAGATTTCATTAGAGATAAACCCGGGGCAAAGGGAATTTTTTTTTTTTAAAAGAACATGAAGAACCGGGCCAAAAATTTAGTAGAAGGGAAGGAAGGCAAAGGAAAATGAAAGTTGATTAAAGAAGGCATACAACAGAAGACTAAACAGCGCCTGAGCGAAGGTCATAAAGCAATGCCCGCTCGCTCAAGCGAGATTCAGCTCCGCTTGAACGAAATGGCCCAACTCGCTCAGGCGAACGCTAATTCACTTGGGCGAAACCACGCAAAAGCCTTTCCCAGAACCACATCGCTGGAGCGAATGCCTTGCTCGCTGAAGTGAGAAGTCACACTCACCCGGTATTCCCTTCACTCGGAATCCAAGGGTTCCATTCACTCGAATATCATTTCCAGTCCCCTCGGTAAGCAGGAAAATTTGAGCACCCAATACCATCTCAGACGTCCCAATAACTTAGCCTCATAAACTTTTATCCACAGGGGCCACACGTAATGAACCACTCGGATGTGAGGGTTATCCCACTCGGATTTTTATCAAAACTCTCTTACTAGGGTTATTACTCAACCAGACACCGCTCGGTGTATTTAGTTAGAATCTGAGTCTCCATTCACACAAATCCCACACGGTAATCTCACTCCAGAACCGAGCCTTCTCAATTACTCCTTTCACTCGGTAGTGTGTATGCCATTCAATCAGAGAAACCATTAAGTCCCTCACAGGTTCGTTCCAAACTTTAATGCTTAGAGTACACATCATATTATCCACTCGGAATAGGTAAACAGGTTCACTCGGATAACGTATATAACTCATACGTAAAATACATTCAATTTAATTCATCATAACATCCCTCCACTCGGAGAAGGATCACTCGAATTATCCACCCGGGATATTCGAATTATTCCCGTTCGGGGCTCACCATAAATTTCTCACTCGGGAAGTGGTCACCCATTGAGTCTTACTCAGGAGTGGATCTGAAACCTCCTATATTCCTCTCGAAATTTATTAATTAGGACATGCTCATACAACATCACTAATATACCAGTCAGTAAGAAGCATCAAATCAACATAAACACTGATAAATGTATCTTCATCTATTCACTCGGAATTCGTATCATATTATTCCCTCGGGACGGATACTCACATTCATCCATTCGGAATATTCCCAAATTCCCATTACTTGATAGATTATTACGCGGAATGATTCCACGTAAATCCCCATACGGACTATACGACCTCATTCACTCGGTAAACCTGGGTCTTACTCACCCGGAAATACTCAGACCCTTCCACACTCGAATTAGTGCCAAATACCTTGTTTCCCAACTAGTAAATCAGCACATTCTTTCCTCAAGAGTCATACCAACTCATACACTTGATCAATATAAATATATCTCTCTCAAACATTCATCTATAATCATTACACATAGAATAAGATAAACACAACAACATATATATATATATATATACATATGTATTCATACATAATAAGTTGTACTCTCAACCCGAGAGATTTAATTCTCATACGTTTAGACAAAAGGTTATACTAGAGCCGGCCAAGGCTAAGATAACATTCTTCACACAATATATATATACATATATCTACATATTTATATGCCTCCACGGTCCCAATACCCTGCGCATGGAAATGAGATCTTCTTCACTTGCTGTCCCAAGCGACTTTCACTGAAATATAGCCACAGTAGGGGGGGTGAGCTTACACATATAAAATGATAGTTAATGACTCAGAAAATCCTCCAGCCTTCATTACACAATGCAATTACTTGCTCAATTCAATTTATGCATTACCACTAAATATATCTATACACACAGTGCTATCCAATCAGGATTCATTTAATTAATACATGGCTACATCATCCCTGTCAACCCCAACGCATATACATGCAATCATATTAAGTTCATCAATAATATAAATGTGTACCATTCAATTCCGATCGGTTTTTAGCAATTATTACGTTGCAACATAGGCTCCAAGCCTTTTACTCAGCTCCAAGCTGACCCGGCCGTTTTACTGGTACCAAACCGTTTGCCCTCACACGTGACACAATTGCTCCAAGCAACAACGGAAGTGTCATGGGCAGCCCCGAGTCCCACTCGGTAAGCTTGCCTTGAGTCCAACCCAAGGTCTTATATCATATTCAACAAGCATTCATTAGCAACGCAGTAGTGTTTCAGTCGGTAAAGCTATACAGTACATACATCTTAAATATTCATTACGAAATCCCACCATATACATGCAAACAACCATAATATATCAGCCTACCATCCCAATCTTCATATATTTGCATACAAGGCTACCAACAGAACCCAGCTAACAAACATGCACACCCAATATTCATAAGTTATCATTAAAATATTTCACACAATCATCAAATTCACACACACACACACACACAATACTTTTATCCTGGGCCCGTTCACAAACTACTTATTTAAGATGTTAACTCCCCCTACCTCTAGGAGAACTTAGAGTTCCTCGAGTTAGAACGCTAGACTGGTTACTCCTTCACACGAACAGCCTTTGAACCCAGATATAAACTCTGAACCAACTTGGGAAGACCAAAGGTTAGCCTCTTCTTTAACAGTTACTCACTTCAACAACCCCCGCAGTCTTATGTACCTCACATAACAACTTCCTACCAACCACTAACAGTTTTAAACGAGTGATGAAAGGAATGAGAAAAGAAGAAGAAGAAGACAACGAAAAGGGAAGAGGAAGAAGGAGAGTCTCCAAAGGATTTCTGAGAAAATGAGAGAATAGGAAAGATAGATAGGAGATGAAAGGCCTTCAGCACATATATTCTCCAAGGACCAATGAAGGGTGGGTGTTCCAACGTATAATGATGGCTACTGTACCATCACGTCACTGTCCACCAGCCATCAGCCATCACACATTAATTGGAGTGGATCAGAATTATCACATAGTTAATTTTGCAATTTCCCTCAATTACCAATTTAGTTTAACCTTAATTAATATTTATTCCTTAATTACCCTTAATCTAAAAATTGGGATGTTACACTTTCCAATATGGCAGATCAAAAAATACTGACCTTTTCTTCCAGCTATTTTTTATAGTGGACTGCTTCTCAAACTTAACAAACACCACATTGACGTCTTTAACCTTTTCATATACTTGACGACTAGACAATGTTGGAGGAGGCCCTTCAAACTCTTGCATACCATTGAATGACTTCTTTAACCTAAGAAGTGGATGATTAGCCGTAAGAAACCTACGATGTCGAAGATAAACATTTTTCCTTCCATGATGTAGTCGATCAGAACTAGTTCCCTCCTCACATACAAGACATGCTTTATGTCCTTTGACGTTTTAGCCTGAGAGGTTACCATATGCAGGGAAATCATTTATCGTGCAGAATAACATGGCTCTCAATTTGAATGATTGTCCTGCAAACCCATCAAACACATCAACCCCCTCTTCCCATAACATTTTCAGGTCTTCAACTAACGGACTTAAGTATACATTGATGTCGTTCCTTGGTTCTCGTGGACCAGAAATCATCATTGATAACATAACATATTTTCGCTTCATGCACAGCCATAGCGACAATTTGTAAGCAAACAACAAAACAGGCCATGAACCGTGGTTTGTGTTTAGGTTCCCATATAGGTTCATGCCGTCTGTGGCTAGTGTAAGCCTAACATTTCTCGGGTCATGAGCAAATTTTGGAAACATCATATCCACTTTGTCCACTGTAATCAATCTGTCGGATGCCTAAGTTGTCCATCAATAACCATTTCATCAGTATGGCATCTCATAAGCTTCACATCATCTACATTGGCAAACAGACACTTTAGTCTCGGCATTATAGGGAGATACCACAACACCTTCGTAAAAGACCCTTTAGTGCAGACTTCATCAGAATCAAGTTGTTTCTTCTTATATCGTGGCACCCCATACCTAGGACATCGGTGCAACATTTAATATTGACCACGGTATAATACACAATCATTTGGGCATGAATGTATTTTGGTATACTCCAAACCCAGAGGACACAACACCTTCTTAGCCTTATAGTTACAATTTGGTAAGGTGTTACCAACTGGGAGCATTTCTTTCAACAACTTAAGCAAGTCAGTGAAACTTTTATCTGTCCATCCATATATCACTTTCAAATTAAATAATTGTAAAACTACTGACAACCTTGTGAAATTGGTGCAATTCGCATACAACGACTTCTCAAAATCCTCACACAAAGTCACATATACGTGAGCTTTCTTAAAACTTTCTACCCCCACGTCACGTATCATATCCTCAAGTCGGTCATCCATGTCGTCATCAACTTCATGCACAAAGCTTTGGTCTTTTGTTTGAAAACTGGTACTTGGCACCTCAACATGTTCACCATGCCATATCCATCGTGTATAAGTATGAAGAAAACCATCACACAATAGATGTTCTCGCACCTCTTCCAATTCTAGTCGACGGATGTTCACGCATTTAACACAAGGGCAAAAATATTTTCCATTCACCTCCTTAGAATTTCGTATCACGAATTCTATGAATGTTTCAACTCCACCTTCATACAGTGGACTTATACGTGATGCAGTTATCCAACTTCGATCCATACTCACTGTTACCAGTAAATTTAACGGTGCTATGAATCTCACTTTCTTTACAAAAGTAGTGGTCCTACCCATTTAGGATGAACATTTTTCTGTACTTTACAACTACATACAACTTAGGAGTTATTTTAAAATTTGATAAAATTTAGGCAGCATTTCGCATTGGTCTCTAAGTACATGAAATGAAAGTGGTGACATCAAATTCAACCACAATCAAATATGCACCCATAGAACAATACAAAATTTAACTAACCAAAACTTGATCAAATTTTAAAATTACTCCTAACTTGTACATAGCAATGATGCATAAAAAATTGTTCATCCCAAACTGTCCAAACAGACAATTCAAGATTCAACACAAACGATGAAATCAATTAATTTAATTACCATTTGTGTCGAATTTCAAACGGGAAACTATGGTTCACTCACATAATTTAAAAAATCACAAACTCATTTAAAAGGGACTAAAATATTAAAATAATTAGTGCCACCAAATTCAAATTCAAATCGAAATTAAAGATAATAAACAAAGGATTTTATTACTTAACTATTAGTAATTTTTTAATTTTGTCGGGTAGTATTTAGATTTAACATATGGTGTTTTCGGGTGTTCTATAATAAACAAAACTTGTTATTATTATTATTATAATAAAATTATTTACAATTATAGAACAAAAATAATTATGGGCTTAATTCATTATGCAATTATAATTTTAAATTACCCAATCAACAATTTAAAAACATACTACCCCCTAAATTATAATTTAAATAATCCTTTGTAGGGATTGTGTGTAATTTTTATTTAGTTTAAAATATCAACCTTTTTGTATTTAATTTTTTTAATAGTGTAAAAAATATTACTAATGTTTATGTATTTAATCTAAGTATTTAATCTATAACTAAGTAACAATCAATTCAAGTATTTAATTTATAGCTAACAAAATTCTAATTTCCTAATATATAACTAATATTCTCGTTTTCCTAAAACTAAGCCTAACATTAACAGAGTATACAAAATAATTTCAACAATCAACACCTAACCATTTAATCTATAGTTAACAACTAATTTTACTAACATATAACTAATGACATTTTAATTATCTTAACACTAACTAAGCCTAACATTGCATTAATGTCAACCATAAGCATTAAAAATGGAAAATGTGGGGTTTTAGAAAAAAAAACCTCTTTCGAAACGCCCAACGTCAATGGAGATAGAGGGAGGAGGAGGGAAGACCAACCACTTGAGAATATGGAGGGAGGAGGATAGAAGACGAAAATGACATCGTGCGTCGTGCGTCTTTGCGTTAGGAAGTGTGAAAACCAACAATGACGCAATATGGAGGAGGGAGGAGGTGGAAGACGAAGAGAAAAGAAGACGATGGCAATATATGGAGGGAGGAGGTGAATGGTGAAGAGAAGAAAAAACGATGGCAATGTATGGAGGGAGGAGGTGGAAGACGAAGAGAAGAGAAGACCAGGAGGAAGTAGGAACAGAGATGAGTTGCGGGTGGGGAGGGAAACGAAATAATAATTCGGGGATATAATCACGGTTCAACGAGAACCGTGGTAATAGGGGAGTGATATGATCACGGTTCCAAAACAACTGTGGTTATAGGGGCCATATAACCACGATTCTGTATCAACTGTGATTATAGGGGAGTTTAAAATTTTAAATTATAAAATGCTGGAACCTATGACCACGGTTACTACTCAATCGTGATTAAATATGTTTCCTATAATTTCAAAAATGCCACCACGTTTTTTATGACTACGGTTCTCACATAACCGTGATTAAATCCTGTCCTCATATCTATTTTTTACACTAGTGATAAACTATCTATTGGTCAATTTAATCCAAATTTTGTCAGTTTGGACAAAAAAAATAACTAGTTATATTCAGACTTGAATAAGAATGTTCAAACCTAACCAAAGCTCATGAAGCCATTTTTTGGTTGTTGCACTTTTTAGCCAGGTTTACAAGCTTAGCCCACATCATGTTGGAATTAAAGTCTTATAAGAATGCAATGTTATACTACTTTCTTTCTCAAAGCCTGCCTATTTTTCACACAACAATCCCTCCTATTTTACCCGTGAAATCAAACGAGTTCATCTGACTCAATTCATTTTAATGTGTTTGAAATGAGACTGATCATTTAACTAGTAAAAATACCAATTCAAATAAATTATGATCGAAAATTGAATCGTAGTTAAATCAACAACACTAAAGAGTTGACCAATATCAGTCAAGCCTATTCGGTTTGATTTTGTTAACAATAACTCATTTTGATAGTTCTACTTTAAAGTTGTCCCCTACTTTAGAGAGAGCTAAATTTTTTTTAACTAAGGCTCGAACACAAGAGACTTATAATTAGTGACGTATCCTTTGGAAAAATAAATAATTATTGTTTTCAAATTGTATTTAAAAAACATGTTGTTAAAAGAATATTTTTAAATTTTGGTTTATAAAACCCTTTTAATATTCCAATTTATATATGTGTATTTTTCATAAATTTAAAACCATTCTAACTAATCATAATTTACTAATATAGATAAGTCAAGTGGTATATAATTTAATTATCGGAAGATTAAAAAAATAAATAAAAAGCATTATAATTTGGTTTTCCTCATATGTCACTTCGTCTTTAATTTTGTTAGGTGTGTCCTCATGCCATAACGGAAATGTGGCTGGTGTTCTCTTTGATTTACGTGGCTTAGTGCCGGTTCCCAAAAACCGGAAGTTTCTGGTCATTGTTTGGATTGGGTTGCTGTGGTCTACGTGGTCGCATACACACTCTTTTATAATTTTTATTCATTGGCTTTTATTTGGATTTATGACTCAGTGATACATGTTAAAAAAATTTAAAAAACATACTTTTAATTGAAAATTATTTGGATCAATACAACGTATGTATTATCCTTATTTGGAGTAACATAAAAACCCTATTTATAAAAGTCCAAAACAGACCCTTTAAAAAATAATTTGTGGTTTTGACTTATTGTTGCTGTAAAAACATATTTTATATTCCACCTTTAACTATACGTGAAAACAAAATTGATTCAAAATTTACACACAAACAATTGAAGGAAATCACAAGTAATTACACTTGAGCTAATTAGAAAATCGAGCAGGAAGTATTGTTATAAATTAAACTTTTTCCCATATCCTCACAAACACTTTCACTTTAATATATAATAAAAGTCCTATTCAATCTTTAATATTATATAAAATCTTGGTATCATATAAATTTTATTAACTCGAACAATTAAATAAGATTGTTCTTGGTGGGTGTTATTAAAACAAAAACTATAAGGGAGTACAGAATTTACAGCACTTTAGCATAAAACTAGATATTAAAGTTAAACCTGGACAGGTATATCAAATAATAATGAAAAAAATTAAAGTTAAAATGTAGAAAGTAAATGATTAAAGATAAGATTTGCGCCCATTAATTAAATTACCATATTTCCAATTATTTCCCACTTTGAAACTTTTTGTTTGTGGTGGTTTAGTTAGCTCCAAAGTTTCAACCTTTGAAAGTTTGAAAGTGTGAATTTGACAAAAACTCACCCTTTTCACTGCTTCCCTAGTTCTCTCTCTATTTGCTATCTCACTCACTCACTCACTCACTCGTTCACTGCATTATATATTGAGAACCTAAAGGAACCATAGGCCGAATTTCATTCTCTTGCTTTGTTTCAGTGACCCATTAACAGTAGTCACTTAGATCTCTCATTAGATTTCATTTGGGTCACCGTTTGTGTTCAAAGTTTGTACCTTTATTGTCCCCACTCAATAGTTTGAGACACTGAGGGGACAGTGCCTTCTCAATCATGCCTTCAGGTGCTAAGAAGAGAAAAGCTGCCAGGAAAAAGAAGGAAAAGGAAAACACCATCAACCCCTCAACCAACAACCCTCAAGGTTCTTTGCCTATTTCCCTTATTTATTTATTCATTCATTTGTTTGTTTCAATTGCATGTGCAACTAATTGAAAATTAATCATAGATGGGTCCTTTTCAATTGTGTATAGTATGTATCTGTTTTGTTTTTGGTCAATTTGGGTAAATGGGCTTCGTTTAATCATTATTGTTTTGAATTACTTTGATTAGGATTTTTGTTTATTTAAGTTTGAGAAGGTAAGGGTTTGATTGATTGTGGTTGGAGGTAGTTGGGTACAAGGGTATTATATGTTATTTTGGTTGGTTTAATTGATTCTACAACATTTGTCAGGAAATGATGACTTGAAGCCCTTAGATGAGAGAGGAAGTGATGGTGGTGATGGCGGTTCTTCGCCGGCATATCGTGAGCATGGTGATGACCATCATCATTCATTCAATGGTGATAGTGAAGATGGGGAGGAGAGAGATTCATCAGCTGTTCATCCACATGCTTCTGAAGATGTCAAGTCCTTGGAAGAAGTCCCTAGTGATGTCAAGATTGACCAACAATTTGGGGGAAAGGAAGACAGGGTTGTTTCAGTGGAGATAGGTTTGAAATCTGAGGAGAGTTCTGAGAGCAAGAGTGTAATTTTTGAACACATTGAGACTGCCAAGGAATCACATTATGAGAATGGGAACACCGGCAATGCTTCAAAAGGTGAACCACTCGCGGAGGATAACTCTAAGGATGTGAACTGTAGTTCATTTGAAGAGGCAATTGCATGTCCTGAGTTGGTTAAGTCCATTGATTTTTCCTCTTCTGAAACGACTTTGATTACTAGAACGGCACTGGTTGAGGAGACTGTTAATTCAGCAGCTGACTCTAGTGTTGATTCAGTTAAAGCCGTGGTTCCTGTGTCTGAGGTGGAAAATAGTGATATTGGAAATGTATTACCAGAGAAGTCAGTAGTCCATCCTGTAGAAGTGACAGATCTTACTGTGAAGATAAATGAGGATAATGTATATCCTTTAACTAATGAGAATGTGACGGGGTCCGGTGTGGAGGAAACTAAGCCAAAGGAATATGATAGTAAAGTGTTAGCTTCACTGTCTGCTACTGCTAGTCCTTATACTGAAGTTACCAAGGGTGCAGAACATATTAAGGATTCCGAGACAGCAGAATGCTCTGAAAATCAGGTTTTGCGTTTTCTTATGTAACACAATTATGGTTTGTAATTTTTTTGTCATAAACTAGTTTTAAATCTGTTTTTTTGTTTATTTTTGCCGAATTGATGTGCAGCCTCATGGAGCATCAGCTCCAAATATGGTGCAAAAGACCTCCTGGTTGAGTTGCTGTGGTTTGTTTGAAGTTCTGTCTGGTGCAAATAGATGATTTAAGGTTTGACCTTTGAAGTTGTTTTACCTTCTAAAATCATGTTTATTGGGATTCTCTTTCATCTTAGATTTTTGTAAGATTGTTCTTGCTGAGATGGATATGCTTCCTTCCTGTATGCTTGCCTGTGGTTGAACTACTCACCCTCTTACATTGTTTCTAACTGATTTTGTTATTGGTGTTTTTTGACTTTTAAATTATCTGAGGAAAGTTTTGTTTTGTATTCACTAATCACTGCTTCTTTTCTTTGGTGAATACTGGGTGCCATGAGTTTTTGAACCAATTTTTGGTTACTAGTTTCAATAGTTTTGGTAAAAGTGAAGATACTAAATTTTTATGGCATTGTGCAAAACCACAACACTCTTTTTTAATGAGATTTGCTGTGGGGAGCAGTTGTATTGGAATATGGTTATTGATTGGGCCTTCTTCTACATGGTTTTAAGCACATGGTATTTTGAGGGGGTTTCTCTTTAGCAGTTTGCTGCATCAATGCTTTGTTTATTTCTTTCTTTGTTTGTTTTCCATATTTTTGTTATGGAGGATCACTTATCCTCATATTATCTTGCAAGTTCATTCTCTATATCTTAATGAATTTCTTTTTTATCAATGATGACTGTCTCATGTTTACAAGATTACTCATACTCAGTCACATAAGCACATGAATGGAATTGTTCACACAACTGACACATCCTATTTTCTCTTTAGCTTTTAAATTTTGTTTGTATAGATTTTTAATAGTTTTTACTCTTCAACTTTTGTTGTTCATGTAAATGAAGAGCTTCTAGTTTGTTTTGCATTAGTTTTTCGGTTGTGAATTATAAGGCATAAAAAGGGAGAGAATATCCCAGATCTGGAATTCCAGAGCCACTTTTGGTACAGAAATGAAGTTTCTTATTTCAATCTATCAGTTCTTTTTGGTACCATGCATTACACACATTAACAACTGACAATCCTAAACAATTATTGTTCTTTAGGAGTTCTCAATTCTCATGATACTTGCTTTTATGCCATTCAGTTTACTTGTTTTTCATTTCTAAGGGCCCTGCTTCCCTTTGGTTTTAAGTTTTACGAAGATTAATTTTCTTAAATTATATATATGTGACAGTAAAAATCAAGAGTTAATTTACCTCTATTTGGTCTAATATTTGGAAACCTGAACTGTTAGTTTAGGATTTATTAGGCCACAGAGAATACCTGCATTCATGAACCAGATAGTTGCCATATAATAATTAACTCAATCTTTGATATTAATTAGAAGTTCAAGTTATTTAGAAGCTTTAGTGGTCACAAAGTACGTGTTACAAAATTATGATTTATAAGTTTGTTGTAATATCATCCCACATGAGTACCGAGGACTAATCACTTGTTAGTTTTTCTCTTGAAGAGGTGACAACCAATGTAATGATGATTTTATGCTTGGCAGTATATTTGACAAAGTAATTAGGACTCTACTGGACAACGTATAGTATCCCTAGTTACCATTGGAAAATGACTGATGCGATAAGAGCCTAACCAAATAACAAGGGATAAAAGGAAGAAAAGTACTAGAAGTTTGTTGCATGGGAAGGCGTGATTCTTTTAGAACCATAAATGTGTTTATGTTTTTTGCGCTAAGATTTTTAGTTAGCTAAGATCTACTTCTGAGTTGTGTATTGTATCAATTAAGTTTTTGGTTACATTACATATTCCTTCTGATAATGCTTATTTCCAGGATTATCGAAGTAGTATATCACTATCACTAAACATTTTGAACTTGCAAATCAAGCTATGGTTGCTGATATCTGCCTTCTGCTTTTCTTGCAGCAATACAAACATGAGTATTTCCACTGAAACTTGTGAAGACTTAGAAGGGCTTCATTGGAAGTTTTGTGATATTTTGATATTGTCTCTTTTAAGATATTCCATAGTATGATGTTTAATTAGGCCAAGCTGTATAATCCGTGTAAGATAAAGATTTGTTTACATTACACCGAGGTTTGTTTGTAGTTATTGTGTTAGCAACAATGACAGCTCAATACCAGAGTCTTTCACATTGTTAATTCTCTGTTATGGATTTGTTATTTTTAATTCACCCTTTGACCTGAAAACATCCATAAGAAGTAGATGTTTAGACAGTTTTTGTGTTGGTAACGGCCAATGGTTCCAATTTGTGGATACCAACTGAAGCTTTCCTAATTATTCAGCGTGTGAATTGCATTCTAGGAGGAAATAGATCCCTCTAGAAAGGATCTAAAAAGGCGTTTGAGTTTGCATGTATGGTCTTTTGTGTGAAAACTGTTTGTTCCTTCTTGGTAAGGAGAATTTTGATGTCCATAGTGGTTTTATCTAGTTCGTATCTAAATTAGGTATATATGTGTATGTATATAAACTGTTTGTGCCTCATTCTTTGAAGACTTGGAAATGCTCATCAATTCAAGGTGATGCGGCTAGCTGTCCTGGTCATCCTTAGGTGACATTTGACATGTAGTACATGGAATGTTTTAACATTCTCTTGGAAGTAACATGAGAATATTTTTTCTCTCCATATTTAGAAGATAGTAAAAAATTGTGGATATAAAAGATTTTCAAGAATATAAAAAAATTGTGAATAAGTGGGAGTAATACTTTGTCTTCCAAGGGTAGGAATAAAACATTTCCACAATAGTTGATTATAAAATTGCAAAATTTTAGTTTGGTTGCCACACATATGAGGTTTACTACTCATATCTTGTTTAGACCTCATTAACTTTATTGTGATAACAGAGAACATAGTATTCTTGGGAATATTAAGAAATTAATGAAACATATTTCATGCACTTTTCTGGGAATCTGAAAAATAATTTACCTAAGAATAAAAGATTTGGGCAGTTTATGAAAAACTAGGGTTGTAATTAAAACTGAAAAATCAAAATAAAAACAAGAAATCCAAACGGTCCTTAAGGAAGTTGAGGAAATGAAATGAAGAACACAAAAGAATAACGTTATCCTTTATTGCTGTAGTGAACATACATATTCTTAATTCATACAAATTCAGTCATTCAAATCACACCACAAAGCTGATTCTCCATTGAAAAAAATAGATAAATCAAAGAGGAAAGAAAAAAGAGAGGGGATAAGATAACTACAAGCACACCAACCCAAAAATAAAAAATAAAAATCCTTCAGCTTTCAAGCTTATCTCCTATATGCAGCAGCACCATGGATAGCAGCTATGTAGAAAAGCTGTGTAGCTGAAAGGATAATTATAAAAGCCTCCATTGTTTTCTGCAAAATTTGGACCTTTCAGAGCTTGGCAGTTGAAAATATACTTGATGTAGTAAATGAATTTTCTGTCTTACCAGGCGGGCATTTCTGATGCGAAGCTCAATCTCTTTACAGGCAAATCTGTATAAATTATTCTAGTTAGATAATTAAAATAATACCCTTTCTATTCCTTTTTATAAGACTTTTTTTCTAAATTATATCACACAAATTTAGAAAAATGTATAAAACTAAGTCAATGGATACTAATGTTTTAAGTTTATGGTGAAACTCCTGTTATAATAACATTAGAGGAGTTGGAAAATAAAAATTATGAACTAAAATTTATAAAAATTAGAGGGTCAAAACGAGTTATTTAACTAGAAAAAAATCCGGGTTAAATTCTGACCTAAAGGGGAATCATCAATCCGACCTAAAAAGGAATTATCAATCCCATGAAAGTCGGACTTTTTATGGGTTTTAGTAGGTTTGTATTTTCTATATCTAAGTCCACCTATTTTACAATCTAGTTGCCCCATACTCATTTTAACACCTCTCGGTAAAAATATTGTAATAAATGATCCTAAATTCATAGAGAAAAAAATTACCCCATGGCCAAGAGTGTAAGAGTCCAAGCCACAGTAGCAACTGAAGCTGCAGATGGCAAACTCTCAGCAGTCCATGAACGGATATGATTGATTCCTGAAATTGCTGAAGCAGCACCAACCACTCCAGCAAGTAGAGCAAATGTAACAAAGAATCCAGTGGAAGCATTTCCCATTGGGAAGAACAAGGGTGAAAAATGAGCTGGAAGTTTCAACCCTGAATCTGCATAATACACAATTTCTTAACAACATAAGCATGCTGAAGAAACACAAAGAATTAATGGTTACCCAAGAGAAACACTATGAACTTTTTTTCGTTCTGTTTACCTATAATAAAGCCATGATCAATGGCTCTGTTCATGGCCCATCCTCCAATGCCCAAAACTATGCCATACATGCAGAAGTTCAGCACCAAGAGAAGTGTGGCAACAGGCTTCATTTGCTCATTAGCCATCTTTGGATAAGGAAAAAGCAGCTTGGAACAAGAAAAAAAGCACAAGGGGATTTCAGGAGCCTAAAAAGTAGTGAAGGAAAGTCTCAAATCCAAGGACAAGGATATGCATGTGTTTTGTTCAAGTGAGAGTTCTTATATATGAGAAATGGATAAAACAAAAAAGAAAAAAGAAAAAAACTTTAGGTTCTTTGCTTGAGAAGGCTGCTAGTTAGCCCAAAAGCTCCATGCAGGGTTGTAAAGATGATGATGCTTCACACTTGACATTCGGATATGCCTGATTCTTACTTGCCTTTCATTTTTTAACCGTTTGATTAGTGTAATACTTCTCCAACATGCAACTTCTAAGGAGTTGGCACTTGTTTGCCCTCTAGGCAAGTGATATTCTTTGCCACTTGTGGACTCTTCTCATTCACAACACTAGAACATAGTCCTCTTCAAAAGCCTTACGTTGTTTTTATTAAATTTAGAAATTGAAAAACATACATTTTATCTTTCATTATATGATGAGGCAATTATGTTATTGTCCTATATTTGATATTTTTCAGCAATAAGTTATCTTTATTCTTGGCGTTTGGAACACACTGTGTTTTTGTAATTTGTGATAAATAGGAAAAAAACTTCATAAGTCAATACATTTAACTTGACATGATAATATGTTGATATTAATATGATTTGTTTTAAAATATATTGTAAATCACCCTTTATTATTTTAAAAATTTAATATTTTATTTATGTATTTATTTGACACAATCTATAACCAGAAAAATTGACACAATCTGAAACAAAATCTATTAATAAAATCCAAGTTAAAAATTAAAAATGAAAGCTTTATCGGAGATAATGTCACAAATGTTAAATCACTCTTGATACCCCACGTTAATAATTTCAACTGTATTCTAATCACTCTATTTTCTATTGCCACTCAGTTGATGTTGCATCTATTTGGTTATGTATGTGGATGACATTGTCACCACAGATAGTGACCATCTCGGCATTATACAAATAAAACATTTGTTGAAACACTTTCAGACGAAGGATCTTGACAAACTCAAATATTTCTTGGGGATAAAAGTAGCATAGTCCAAAAATGGGATCATCACATATCCAAAAGGAAGTATGCAATGGATATTTTAAAAGAAACATGAATGTTGAATTCCAAGTCAGTCAACACTCTTATGGATCCGGTGTCAAGCTCCTATTAAATTAAGGGGAACCTCTTCCGAATCCTGAAAGATACAGACGCTTAGTTGTTAAATTGAACTACCTCATTGTCACTCGCCTAGATATCTCATTCGTAGTGAATGTGGTAAGTCAGTTCTTCAACTCTCCCCGTAAGAAACATTAGGATGTAGTCACTCGCATTGTTCGATATATCAAAGAAGCTCTAGGAACGGGCATGTTGTATGAAGACACATGACATACTCGAGTTATAGGATATTTAGATGTTGACAAGGCATGTTCTTCCACTAATAGAAGATCTACTTATAGATATTGTATCTTTGTCAAAGGTAATCTAGTCTCTTGAAAAAGCAAGAAACAGAGTGTCATAGTCAAGTCCAATGCGGAGGTGAAGTACCACATTATGACTATAGCCAATCAGTAGCTCATATGACTTAAATAGTTGCTTCAGAAACTCGGGTTTGGAGAAATATGACTTAAATAGTTAATTTCTAGGAAGAAACATGGAAAGACATACACTTATTTTAAAAGAAACATATAATACACTCAGATAATAGATTGTGTTATTCGAAGGAAATGAACTAATGAGTAAACAATACAATTGTTTCATCAGCTCTGAATGTTATTTCTCTTTTTCTTCATTAGTTTTTTCTTTCTGGATAAATAACATAAGACCTTTTTCCATTCGGAAGTAACAGTCCACCGGCCAAAATCTACTTGGGTATTAACCAATAATGAAGTAAAACCAAGCCCTTTCTCTGCAGTAATACAAAGGCATGTTCCATACACACACAAATTAATAGTGCCAATCATTATGGCTGATAAACCTCGGGAAGCTGAAGGCCAACACTTGAAGCAGATTTCCCAAGAGTCCTTTTCACTTCATCTGATCTATCGATGGCGATATTGTATGAGAAAAGTAAATCCTGCAAAATTGTCAACGAAGATGGATGGTCAAAAGGCCAGGCAGATTAAAACAAAGTAAATCCATGAAAATAGATTTGTTCACAGGCATAAAATCAGTTAAACAAAAATGATAACAAAGATAAAGAGTCATAAGACAAAATCTAAAGAGGATTTATTCAGGCTCCCAAAACACCTTGGTTTTTTTTCCTTTCCGAAAAGCAAATGAAAATAATACTAAGGGGAGCACAAGGGGTGCTCCAACCCTTCTAACATAATATTGTTCTGTAAGCCCATTACTCATCAATATAGAATTTATCCCAAACATAACAGTCCCCTCAAGAAACAAACATAAATTATGATTAACACACAAAAAGTGAGATGAAAAAGATGTGAATTTAAATCAGATCAGACAAGGTGAAGAATGAAGACAATCTGATCCATGTAAAGCTCCAACTCACCAGGGTAATGCAGATGACTAGTCAAAAACCACATCCTCTTATTTTATTAAATAATATACATTAATTAACTAAAGCTGTTGACATTTATCAAGTTTTTAACTATGAGTTTGTGTAAATGAGAGCTGTTGCAAATTTGCAATCAAACTTTGGACCTACAGGCATAAACGAATGGCCATTGAGCTTTGAAAGAACAACACAACAGGAAGAGAGTAATACCTTGTGATGGTGTACACTGTTAAGCAGAAAAGTATAATCTTGAGCAAGCTTTACTTTTTGTTGCAGAGCTACAGCATCAGACAGATTATGGTTCTTACGGAACTCCGACATAACAAATTCTAAAAAATGTCTCTTGTTCTCATCCTTTCCAATATGTTTCTTGATTGCCTTGAGAAGATGGCGATAGATCCTAGCTGTCTGGAAGGCCTCGGATCTCATTTATTTATATCAATATCCACAATCTACTTTCCTGCATAGGATGACATATTATAAAAGAAAATAAAAATTAAGAACCTAGTTAGCACTTAGCAGAAAACAATGAGAATTAAGAGATAAAAAATAATGGGAAAATATACAGACTACAATATAATATAAATGAACAATCTCTAAGGTTAGTCTTTAAGATTGTATGAGTCATATATTTTAGTCTTTAAGATTTTAAAATCCTCAAATTAGTTAGTAACATTGGAAAAATTCATTTATTTTAGTTCTTCTGTACTTTATTTTTCATCATCATTTTACATTAAAAACTTAGTTTGGTGAAGCCAGACACTAAATTAAAGGGCAAGATACATACAATCTCGAGGATTAACATGAGAGTTTACAAAAATCTCGGATAGGGCTTAGTCTATATGAAATTGAAAGTATATACTATGTGTAGGATAAATCTATCTGTTCACGAATGAGAACACTGATCAAACAGTTGGTAGGCAAAATCAAATATACTGGAAAAGGTAAGACGCAACAGAATGTGATGCATGAGAGCTCAACAAGAGGATGTTTCATATTCTTGCGAGGAAATTCAAGAAAACTTAACACAGGGAAAAATAAACAAACAAAAATAATAATGAAAGAAAGTGAGATCCGTTACGTGGGAGGAAGTGGAGATGGAGGATGATGAATGATATAAAGTGTTTGAAGAAGATTAACATATAAGCAAACAGGAAAGCAGAGACATTTTGAACAATAAAATAAAATGAACAGAGTGTTGCTTACTGGCTGAAGCTGAGGCTCAAATGAAAGCGTCTGGGTCGCCAACAAAAGCCTTTATTTCTGGCCTCGCTTCCATACTTACATTTTAAAAATTTAGGTTGGTGATGAAAACCGTATTAAAATCGAGTTTCAACTGGTTCAACTGTTAATATTAAAAAATTGACCTGGACTAATTACTTAAGTGGTTTATGGTTTAACCGGTCGGACCAGACAAACCGGTTCGGTTTTAATAAAAATGACTAAAAGTAATCTGAGTTTAAGTTTTTTTTTTTTAAAATTTTTTATGATTCTGTTTTTTTAATTTTTTCATTTTTTATGATTCTCCAAAAATAAACGCTTAAACAAAACCTTTATTTCATTTTGCTTCTTCTTTTTTCAAAAAAAAAAGTTTTAATATGTGTCTTGCAGTATATGTTAAGAAATCAAAAGGAAAAATGACAAATTAACACTGGAAGGTTTGCAAGTGCAACAGTTTTAATATTTTCAGCTAAAAAAATAAATATGGCGAGGATGAAAAAAGAAAGTGGTGAAAATATAATTTCTATTAGATAAGGTCAAACCCAAATATTGTAAAACCTAACTCATTTTAACTTATTCTCATTTTAACTATAGACTTTTAAATATATTTTTCAACATATATAACTTTAACCAACCACCTAATGGTACATGAAAATTTTTAATTCATATATATATATATATGTATATGTCATATTTAATTAAAATTAAATAATAAAAATGCAGATAAAGAAACTTGATAGATTAGCAGGATGTTAAATTTAATACTACTTTTTTTACTACAAATTTAATACTACTAAACTAACTTAAATTGTGCGGTCTTTCTGCTGGTTATTGAGAAAGACGGTCCAAACCCAAACAACCAAAGTACTAATCATCACTGTGAGTGTTCCTTTGATTGTGTTTTTGTTTGGTAAACCTTTGATTGTTTTTTGGCAAATACCTTTGATTGTTTTTTTTTTTGGTCTGACCTTTGAGTGATAGTAATATTCTTGGGCCGTAATTCTTTGAGCCCAAGAAACAATTGGAACCGGAAACCCTAGTTGGTGATATAAAATCCTATCAACACTCTTACTTCCTAACCCTCACTCCAATCCTTAAGCTGTTAGGGAGAGAGAAAGAGAGAGAGGAACCCTAGCGCCTCCTTTCACGATGCAGATTTTCGTGAAAACCCTAACGGGGAAGACAATCACCCTCGAGGTGGAGTCTTCCGACACCATCGACAACGTCAAAGCAAAGATCCAGGACAAGGAAGGAATCCCCCCGGACCAGCAGCGTCTCATCTTCGCCGGCAAGCAGCTCGAGGACGGCCGCACCCTCGCCGACTACAACATCCAGAAGGAATCCACCCTCCACCTCGTCCTCCGCCTCCGCGGTGGCGCCAAGAAGCGTAAGAAGAAGACCTATACCAAGCCCAAGAAGATCAAGCATAAGCACAAGAAGGTCAAGCTCGCCCTCCTCCAGTTCTACAAGGTCGATGACTCCGGCAAGGTGCAGAAGCTTCGCAAGGAGTGCCCCAACCCTGAGTGCGGCGCTGGAACCTTCATGGCCAACCACTTTGACCGTCACTACTGCGGCAAGTGTGGCTTGACCTATGTTTACCAGCCTGGTGCTTAATTTACTAGGTCTCTTTTGGTTCACCCTGTTTCGAATTTCGCTGTTTTTTAGCATAAGTTTTGATTTTTGTTATATGAAATTATTCGGGTAGACCTTGGCTTCCTATGACTGCTTTTATGTTTTGGTATTTTAATAGTTTGGATCATGAAATACTATTTCTCGTTAGTTTATTTATGATTCAGTTAATTATATTATTTGTTATGTTTGAAAACAATTGAATTAGGTTTTGATTGGAATTGTTATTGGAGGGGGGTTTGTTTGATTATAAAACAATGTTATAGCTTATAGCATGGGTGTGGATGAAAGAACCAGCGATATAGCAATGTTATAGCTTATAGCTTATAGCAATGTTATAGCTTATAGCTTATAGCAATGTTATAGCTTATAGCTTATAGCAATGTTGTAAAGACAGAAAAAGAACTTTTTCAAAATCTATTAATTTGAGGCCACCTTTTTAATGTATGGGCTTATATTGTGATGACCAATGGGTTTTTTAAAGAAGGCTTGTTTGATGAAGCATTGGCCTTGCTTTCTAAAATGGATGATGATGGTTGCATCCCCAATGCTGTAACTTTTGAAACAATTATTCATGGTCTATTTGAAAAGGATAAGAATGATATGACAGAGAAATTGTTTCGTGAAATGATCTCCAAAGGCCTATTGTAAGTGTGAAAGCAGGTGAGACATATTTCTTTTGATGTTATTGTTGCATAATTTTTATGCCTTTACTATGATTTATATTGATGGTCATTATAATAATTTAAAGAATGGGTTTTCTTGTAATCAACTGAAATTTACCTCATCAACTGTTTCTCTCACTTGCGTCAAAACAACTCTGCTTTTTCTGTATTTACCAAGATTTTCAAAATGGGCTATGCGCCTAATACCATCACTTTGTCAACTCTCATTAAAGGCTTCTGTCTTGATGTCAATGTTATGGGAGCCTTGCACTTTCATGACAAGGTGATAGCACTGGGGTTTCATTTGAACCAAATTACATATGGGGTATTGATCAATGGTTTGTGCAAAATAGGGGAAACAAAAGCTGCCCTAGTGTTGCTAAGGAAGATTGAAGTGCATTCCATCAAACCTGATGTGGTAATGTATAACACAATCATTGATAGTTCATGCAAAGATAGACTTGTAAATGATGCTTGTGAATTATTATCTGAAATGATTATCAAGGGAATATCTCTTACTGTTGTCACTTTTACTTCTCTAATGTATGATTTTTGCGTTGTGGGGCAATTGAAAGAAGCAATTGGTTTCTTTAATGACATGGTAGTGGAAAACATTAACCCAAATATTTACACCTTTAATATATTGATTGATGCATTATGTAAGGAAGCAAATGGGAAAGAAGCTAAAAATGTGTTGGCGGTGATGTCGAAGGCAACTGTGAAACCTGATATTGTTACCTATAATTCTTTAATGGATGGATATTGCTTAGTTCATCAGGTGAACAATGCTAAGTTTGTGTTCAACACCATGGACCAAACTGAAGTGAATCCTGATGTTCATAGCTATACAATAATGATTAATGGGTTCTGTAAGATTAAGAAGGTGGATGAGGCCATGAATCTCTTCAAAGAAATGTATTTCAAAAATATGGTTCCTAATGTTGTAACTTACAACTCTTATTATGGTTTGTGCAAATGTGGGAGAATCTCTAATGCTTGGGAGCTTGTTACTGAGATGCATGATAGGTGTCAACCTGCTGATATTGTTACCTTATTCAAAAATTGCTATATTGACAAGGCGATTGAATTGTTAAAGAAAGTTCTGGACAAAGGAATTCAACCAAATGTTTGCACATACATGATACTCATTGATGGGTTGTGCATGGGCAAAAGACTTGAGACAGCAAAAGAACTTTTTCAAAATCTTGTGATTAGAGGCTACCCTTTAGATGTAAGGGCTTATACTGTGATGATCAATGGATGTGTAAAGACGGCTTGTTTGATGAAGCATTGGCCTTTCTAAAATGGATGATGATGGTTGCATCCCTAATGATGTAACTTTTGAAGCAATTATTCATGGTCTATTTGAAAAGGATAAGAATGATAAGGCAGAGAAATTACTTTGTGAAATGAATTTAAGAGGCCTATTGTAAGTCTAAAAACAGGTGAGATATATTTTCCTTTGATGTCATTGCTGCATAATTTTTGTGCCTTTACTATGGTTGATATTGATGGTCATTATAATAATTTAAAGAATGGGTTTTCTAGTAATCATCTGAAATTTACCTTACAAAAGTATAGTTTTGATTTTTATGCATTGGTATTAATATTGTTATCATTAATGTTTTTGTGCATGTATGTCTATAATTTTTATTTTTCTATTTTGATATGTGCTGCAACATAGAAAAATGATATGCTTTAGAAATTTGAAGCTTAACTTTCAGTATGTTGGGAAATCTACCAGTTTCAAATAGTGTTAACAATCAGTGGAGGGCATATTTTTTAGTGTTGGATGATTGGATCTATATCAGTGTAACTTGAGTATTACACACATCCCAAATCCATGATATCAAAAGTTAGAAAATCAGGATATATTATTTATTTTTAGGAACCAAGTCAATTTCTAATATTTTCAACTTCTCATGAAGTTTAAGAAATGTCCCTTTTATAAAATGATGAGCACCTTTTTTGTAAAATTTAACTTTATGGATATGGATTCTCTCTTACAGACAAAATTTACGTAAGCTTTTTTTTGCTGAAATCAATGTGATTCTTGGTCTGGAAATCTTTACATTCTATAACATAAATATAGTGTGAACTATAACAATTTCTTTTCCAATATGAAAATCAGCTACCAATAATTGAAATAGTAAATAAATATTTATCTAACTAATGCTAGTATTGATAATGGCCTTCAGGATTCTAATACAAAAGTATATGTTTAGTATTGATATGGTTTCAACCTTTTCGGTTTGCACTACCCATGAATTTAATCATGAATTTAATCACTGAAGTACCGATGTATCAACTTTTCTTTGGATGAACTTGAAAATTCCTGATAGTTTTCCTTATTACTCATATTTCGTATCCTACTCTGCAGCCTCTGAAATACATATCTTAATTTTTAAGTTATTTTTACATAATATAATAAAAAAATAATTCTTTATTTTTTGAATAATAACTTTGGGTGTTGGTACCCTTTAAAAATTGTTACTATTTTCACAACTTATATATTTTAACTTTATTAGTAGTTCTTTTTTGTACTGGTAATGAGAACAAATGTGATTATTATTCCAATTTAGTACACCATGTCCGTCGAATACAAAATGGGTAGGTATTGAGACATGCATGGTTGGCTGTAGGGTAGTCATTTTCAGAACAACTGATATGCAGTGTTAAAGGGATTGATGTGTAGTGAACCTCACAACTTGTGTATGTTTCAATTGGCAAAGCTAATTAAAAAAATGTGTATTATACTAACTAAATGATCAATTATGGAGATTTTTGTAGTGGCTAACTTTGTCCTCTTGTAACTATCTATGAGCACCACTTGTACTCTTTAATTTCGTATCCTAAAATATTTATTTACCTTTTCTATAAAAAAATATCAATTACAGTTAAGCAATAAAATCTATTACAAATTAACGAAATCTGAATTTAAAACGAGATTTTAAATTGATAGAAAATTTATTGTTATCATTACAATTTTATTTAAAGATTATATTTTTGAAAAGTATTTATATATATTATTTATTAAATTATTGTAATATAATTTGTTTAATATATGTAGTTTAATCATAACTAGTATGATGCAAAAATTTTTAGTAATGAAAGGAAACACATTTATACACAAAAAATAAAATCATTAACTAACAGTTTATTTGTTAGGTTGCCCAATATTAATTTGTTAGTATAGGCATTAACTTATACTGTTAACAATATGATTTGTTATAATAGTTTGTTAACATAAAAATATGTTGATATCATAGCGCAAGGATAATACATTTTATAATTAGGGTGATTTTGTTTCTGGTTACAATCATTAAAAAAATTATTTACTAACAACATTTAAAAGTGGTTAAAAAAGTATTTGTTGGTATAGTTTTTAACTAAAAAAAATAAAATATAAGTAATTTAGATTTATGTTAATAATTTAATGAATTATACTAATAAATATTTTGTTAGTATAAAGTTGAGTTAATCTATTATTACATTAAATTGTTAATATAATATTTTTATATTATTGGTAAAAACCTAAAATATTTTTACCAACACTTTATTTTTTATTAGTTAAAGAATATACCAACAAATATTTTCCTAAGGAAATCTAAGTTTTGTGTAAGTATATGATAATGGTTAGTAGACTTGAAACGATTATACTAATAATATAACTTTTATTATATTTTCCTAAGGAAATCTAAGTTTTGTGTAAGTAAATGATAATGGTTAGTATAGACTTGAAACGATTATACTAATAATATAACTTTTATTATGAAAAATCTATATTAAGAGCAAGAACTAACCAAAAAATAAATAAAATATGTTAGTAAATCAATCTTTTCATTATAACTTGTTCCGATTTTTAGTTTTAAATTATTGAAAAAAAATCCCATGATTAAATCTTTTTTATTTTCTTTTTAAATTTGATTTTGAAAATAGAAGTCATACAATCCTTTTCATATTTCGTAAATTAATATTACGTTTGATTTCAAATATAAGTAAATTTAATAAAATTTATTGGTCTCATAATAAAAATAAAATTATATTTTTTAAATGTTGTTAGATGTTTGTTTATCAAATACGTCATATTGTATATATTTTTAACATATAATTAATGCTTTGTGTCATCAATATATTAGGGATATTTTAGTATATTATATCAAATATTTGATAATATTAATACAAATAATTACTTCCAACCATTATTTTTAATATGTGTTAATGTAAACTTTTACTTATATTTAAAATCGGATATTGTAATTACTAATAATAGAGGTTAAAGATTGATGCAAACTACCTACTCTTACGGTGTCAATTTCAAGTAAAGTAAAATTAAGATGAGAGTTTTCGTCCCTTTTAGGCTAGTTTACTAATCTGGGGTGCTAACAAACCTCCCAAAGTTAGAACCGGGGGCACTAATGTAATGCCACGTCATTAGATTTACCTACCCAAGTAGGGTTTGGGAATCGTATTCGGGGTCTACACTCATAGTCATTACGGTTCGTTGATCAAGATTTCGGTCCTCTCCTGACAATGGGACAATAAGTTAGAATCAGTATGGACAACATGTACCTGCAAACGCTGTAACTACAGTATGTTAGGAAGAACGTCAAATCATTCCTTCTACTAAGGTACACCCTATAAATACAACTTATTTATTACTGAGTGAGAATCTGATCTAATTTGAGAGTTACCTCTATAATACCCGTAATTCTTGTTTACCCGTATTGACTTAAGCATTAGAGAATCTTTTGCAGGTACACCTACGATGTGTTCCCTTAACCTCGGTACGGACTTGAACACCAAATTCACCCTATACTTGAAGAACTTAGGCTCTTCACTGGACCTAGGTGAAAAATACAGTACTCCACTTAGACGGTGTAAAACTGAGAGGCAAGAGAGGTGACTCTGGACACCGGTCAAGAAGGTCAACTCTCTTGACCCCGGTTCTAAAGACAAAACATTTACAAAAAAAAAAATATATATAGGTCTGATCTGAAAGTAATTAGTAGCCTGGGTGTGTTTCTGTTACATCATCTTTGAAATTCGTCAGATGGGGGACGAATTTAGGAGTTCGTTTGGTCTGGTGGGGTCAAAATTGCAACAACATGCCATGTGTCAGCCCACCATGAATTTGTCTGAGAGGGGGACGAAATCTTGGTTAAAACGTGTCAGCCCACCACGTGCCAAAAGAACAATAATGAACACCACGTCCCAGTAGAGGAGTTATTCACATCGGCTGTCCCATGGCCATTCCACCAGTGGGGCATGGATATTCTAGGACCGTTTCCAAAGGCCCCCGACGGAGTTAAATATTTGATAGTTGTAGTAGATTAATTCACCAAATGGATAGAGGCAGAAGTAGTTATACACATCACTGCGGCACGAACAAGAAGATTTTTTTATGAAAATGTGAGCACAAGTTTGGGATACCAGGAAGGGTCATCACGGATAATGGGACTCAATTTACAGATGCCAGATTCAAGAATCTTTTGGACAAACTCCAAATTAAGAAAATTTTCTCATCAGTAGAACACCCATAAACAAATGGCCAAGGCGAGGTGGTAAACAGTGAAATCTTGAAAGGGTTGAAGAAGCGACTGGGTGATGTAAAAGTAGAATGGGCCAACCAACTTTGCCACGTCCTGTGGGCATATTAGACAACCCCTCACTCATCTATAGGTGAGACCTCATTCCGCTTGGTATATGGGGTAGACGCAGTAATATCGGTGGAAATAAATTTGATCTCACCAAGAGTGCAACAGTTTAACGAGGTCGATAATAACCAGAGATTCAAAAATGAGTTAGATCTGCTCCAGGAGGTTAGAGAAGCAGCATTCATACGGGATCAAGTAGTCAAAGCTATGGCCGCAATACGTTATAATGTCAAAGTTCAGAAGAGGAGATTCAACATAGGTGACCTTGTCCTAAGAAAAGCATCAGTTGGGAATCATTTTGGCACCAAGGAAAGTTGGCACCAACATGGGAAGGACCATATCAGGTAAATGAAGTCACATAGGGGGGAGCCTATCTTTTAGAAACTTTAGAAGGTGAAGTTTGTATTTGTATGTTGAAACAGGTTTTGATGAATGATAAACAATTGAAGGATCAAGAAATCTAAAGGATGTTGTACAAACAATTAATCAAAAATCATCAAGAATGATTCGGGACAAGAAATAATTATTTAAGTGCCAAGGAATCAAGAACCATCCAAAACGTATGAAAATATATAAAAAATGCAAAGAAACAGGTCCAGGATTGCAAGGAATCGATTCACACTCATTGAAAAGCTCTAGGAATCGATTCACAAGCAGAGGAATCGATTCACAGCATCAAGGAATCGATTCACAACTGCAGGAATCGATTCATCATGGTGAATTGCCTCAAGGAATCGATTCAAAGACTTTAGGAATCGATTCATGCTTAAAAATGTCTCAAGGAATCGATTCAAGGATTGCAGGAATCGATTCATGCCATTGGGAATTGATTCCCCTTGCCATGAATCGATTCATATGATGTTTTTAGTGTAAAAATAACCTGGAAGAATCGATTCATAGCTAGAATCATGCGCTGAATCATGGAAATTATCAGTATGCGTTTTCAGAAACTAAACTCCGTTGATTCCTCTCTCGAGACTCTCTAATTGAACCGGCGTTGCATTTATTGAGGCAGACAATTTCACTTCTCAAGTCAGGAAACATGGATCGCTGGAAAATTAAGTCTTCCAATGCATTGATTAAGGAACCGGTTGCAATTAAGTTTTTGGCAGCATGTACCTTCCTTTGCCTATAAATAGAAAGGAAACGGAAGAGGCAGAACACACCACACAGACAGCAAACGCATTCCTTGCTTTCTCCTTTGTTCTCTCTAAATTCCTTGTCTATTAACTCTCTGACTTATTTTTTTTTTGCAATTATTTTTGAGAGTTATATTGTGAGAAAAATATTTTCTTGAGTGTTAAAATTTGCATATTCTTTTAAAAGAAAATATTTCTCAAGTGCTTAAATTTGTATATCCACTCTATTGAGAGAATCACACTTGTAAAATCACATTCACAAATTCTGAGAGATTTTGGGTTGAGATTCAACCTTGTAATTGAGAGATTGTGAGATTGGGTGGGTTACCCTTTTGCTTGTGAGGATTAAGTTCTTGAGTGTGTGACACTAAGAAGCTGTAATTGCTCAAAGCGTGTATCTCAAATTCTCAATAGTGGAAATCCTCTAAGTGGGTTACTTGGAAGCGAGACGTACACCAGTGTGGTGGAACTCGTATATATCGGTTTTCAAATCTTCTATTTCCTAATCTATTTAAATTTGTACATTTAAATTGCTTGCTTAATTTGTTACATTTAATAACTTTGTTATTAAACTTCTTTATTATTCTCATTTAGGATTAAGTTTATCATCTTCTCTATATATATTTGTCAAAGAACCAATTTCACAAGCATTTCAAGAAAATTTTTAACACTCAATTCGCCCCCCCTCTTGAGTAATTGAGGCCACTTGGTTAACAAAGTTTTCAAAAATAAATGGAATGTAAAGAACCTACATGTGTATTACAACTAACCGGTACCACAAGTCATGCATTTTTTTTCCCTACCTAAGGTTTTTCCCATAGGGTTTACTTAGAGGGTTTTTAATGAGGCATGTAGCCGAGGTGCTTACTCATCAATAAAATACAAATTTGAAATATATTGCTTGCTACTTACTTTTCAAGAACAGATTAAGTTTCAATTAAACCCTGGAGTGGTTGAAAAGCCCAGAGTGGTTAAACCCTAGAGTGGTCTAAGGACCCCAGAGTGGTTTAGTTTCAATTCAACCCCGGAGTGGCTGAAAATCCTAGACAGGTTAAACCCCGGAGTAGTCTAAGGACCTTAGAGTGGTTGTTTTCAATTAAACCCCGGAGTAGGTGAAAAGCCCCAGAGAGGTTAAACCCCGAAGTGGTCTAAGGACCTCAGAGTGGTTAAATTACATTTAAACCCTAAAGTGGTGGAAACACCCCAAAGCGGTTGAATTTTTCTTAACTTCGTAGTAGTGGAAAAATAAAATAGTTTAAAATTATCTTAATCAACAGTTAGTCACGATTATAAATAAAGTTCGGATGGTAAGAGTAGTAAGAAACAGATGAGGTGGCAAAAAGAAATTCATTCATAATATAGAAAATTACAAAAGGAATGGTACACCGGCTAATCAAAGAGTTGTCAAAAAAGATGGCGGAACTCATCCCGCCTACAGAGCATTACAGAAATAGACCTAAGGGTTGGAAGGGCCATCATCCTCTTCCTCCCTTTCTGAACCAGCATTTTCCCCTTATCCTCATGCTAACCATCCTCCACCGGGGTGTCATCTTGTCCTTCCACCAGGGGTGCAAACTTAAAAGGCTCATCAACAAGGGTGTAGGACTTTCCACCAACCTCGGTTACCAATTCCCCATTCCGGAATCTGTTAAAGAAACTGATGCTGGTCAAGTTCGGCTTGGCACCTTGGTTACGAAAGACGACCTGGTGAACCGCATGGCTAAATGAGTCCATGGTGGCCCGGGAAAACATAGTCATATCATCTTTATATTTTGTTCGTTCACCCTGAACCGTAGTGGAAAAATCATTATTTTTCTTTTGGAGTTCCGCCACGAGTTTCTCTATTTCGTCCACCTTAAGGCAGAGTCCTTCATTTTTCTTCTTCAGGTCATCTTCAGACTTTCGAAGATCCTAGTTTTCTTCGTTAAGGCTCTTAACCCGCTGATGAGCTTTCCCGCAATCCTTGGAGAGATAGGAATTCTTCTCCTTCAACCGTTCTATTTCCCTCTGCGGACCATCAGTGGCAGCGGAGTAGAGGGCGAAGAGAATTTTAACGTTAAACCACATGGTGGTCTCTAAGGAAAATTGAAGGTCTTGAGTGTTCAATCCCTCTTTGAGATGCCGTGTGAGAATGATACTGGAGTCAAGGGGTGGTCTTAACGAGCAGATCCTCCAGGGCGTCCATACCGGAGACAAGAGTTGAGGCATCCATGTCAACCGGCTCTTCAACAGCGACCCTCTTGCCCTTGTCCAGTGCCTTCTGGCCGGGGTTAACCTTTTGCTTCTTGGAGACACCAACATCTTGTTTTCTTTCTCTCTTCTTGGCTGGTCCAGTCTCCAGAGCCACGGCCCCACCTGGAATCTGGAGGTTAAAAGCTTTTTTAAATTTCGAGGTAACCTGGTTCTCCCCAGAAATGTCAACCTCGAAGCCCTCCAAGTGCTTCTAAAGCATCAACATTCATGTACCCTAAAAATACAGTCGTTAGCATCAAACCGAGATATATAAAAAAAACCTTTAAAAGAGAGAGGAAGATAAATACCCGAATGAGTGAGGTACTCATTTCTTGTCTCCAGAGTTTCTAGGAGGGAACGACACTTGAGGGGAGCTCCCCGGGAGAGGGTATGAAGGGTATCGACGACGGTGTGGGAGGTCTCAGAGAGAGAGCCTTCATCGACTGCGTACGCCGTACTCTCAAATAAAAAATGTTTATGGGTCCATCCGGTGTGGATCAAATAATTGCCACCTTCGTCCTTCCAGAAGGAAGACGCAATCTTCTCAACAAAAAGTTTAAAGAAAGAACTCTTGAAGTAAGAGCCGTACATCTTGCAAGAGTTGACATAAGCCTTAAAATTCACGATATCACTCTGACATCGAAGGTTGATAAAGCCCATCCCAGAGTCGACTCAATGCATCACCTGAGCGTACCTAAAAACATGGCGACGGTCAGGGTGAAGCGGAGGTGCTTTCCAAGAACTTGCAGGGCCATCACCAAGGCCTAACCATTAGGGTAAAGTTGACTGAGGCGATGTCCAAAAAATTCAACACCCCCATCTCATACTTGTTTAGAGGGAATCAGACTCCTATATTTAGCAGTGTAAAGTCATGGAAATATAAGAAGCGATCCTGGGGTATGTGGCAGATTTGATCCATGAAAGTAGGGCGAAATAGACGGAAGTCTTTCTCGTACTTCTTAGCTCTCTAGAAAGACTCCGCCTAGTTGGATACTGTCCTCCTCGATAGCGTGGGAGCTATAAGTTGCTAATACATGTTTAGCTTCCCAGAAATATGGATCTTTAGCCTTCTTGGCTAACCAGTTAACCTTATCAGCAATCATGAAAGTCTCGTCGGGGTCGTTCCTCAGTACGGATGATTTAGAGGTGTCCATGACAACTACATGCTCTAAAAAAGGGACAACAAAATAAAAGTCAGTATCATCAGCGCAGTAGTGCACTACGCTGGAATCTTCACCCTGGTCCGGAGACGCAAGGGGCAAAGATGATTTAGTTTCATGAACCCCGAAGGAAGAAGACTCCAGTTCCTGGGAATATGGATTACCCTGGTTGACTAGAGTCACCCACCTATGCTGAGGTCCACTACGAGGAACCTCAGGAGGCCAAGAAATGGAAGGATTTAAAATTATTTCGCAAAAGCTATCTTGGCCCTGACCGTTGCTAGTGGAAAAAGCAGACATCCAAAGTAAAAGAAAAGGTTGAATGGCTACTTGTGTTTACGGTACAGACGGTCTTTCTAGTGTGAGCCAGGACAAATTAAAAAGAGAGAAGACAGCGAACGAGCAGAGTGTCTGGAGGAAAGATGCAAAGTAAGGAACCAACGAAGTTCTTTCTTCTTTTATAGATGTTAAAGTCCTATGGGCCGAAGTTCAACCGTCATGGCCCATGGACGAAGTGGAAGATGAAGAGTCACAGCCCAAAACAGGCGTCGCTTCGCCTTTAAATGACGTCACCTGATGGCGGGTGCATTAAACGACCAGTCAGGACTGGCCACAGCATCGATCCACGTGTAATGACAACTTTTTCAGGTGGCGCGCATTAAATGCTCCACCTAACTCATAATTTATATCATATCGGATGTGTTACCATGACGGTTCTAAAGTCATATCGGCTCATCCACCGGAGTCAAGGGGTAGTTCATTATTGTAACAAAGCGACAATAATAAACTAAGGAGTAAATGATTCGGGGTGTTAACAGACCCCCCAAAGTTAGAACCGGGGTGGCACTAATGTAATACCACGTCATCAGATTTACCTACCCAAGTAGGGTTTAGGAATCGTATCTGGGGTCTACACTCATAGTCATTACGGTTTGTTGATCAAGACTCCGGTCCTATCCTGACAGTTAGACAATAAGTCAGAATCGGTATGGGCAATATGTACCTACAACGTTGTAGCTACAGTAAGTTAGGAAGAATGTCAAATCATTCCTTCTATTAAGGTAAACCCTATAAATACAACTTATTTATTACTGAGCGATGATCTGATCTAATCTGAGAGTTACCTCCGTAATACCTATAATTCCTATTTACCCGTACTGACTTAAGCATCAGGGAATCTTTTACAGGTACACCTCCGGTGTGTTCCCTTAACCTCGATACGGACTTGAATACCAAATTCACCCTAAACTTGAAGAACTTAGGCTCTCCACTGGACCTAGGTGTAAAATATCGTACTCCACTAAGACGGTGTAAAACTGAGAGGTAAGAGAGGTGACTCTGGACACCAGTCAAGAAGGTCAACTCTCTTGACCCCGGTTCTAAAGACAGAACATTTACAAAAAAAATATATATGTAGGTCTGATCTGAAAGTAATTAGTAGCCCGGGTGTGTTTTTGTCACATCATCTTTGAAATTCGTCAGATGGGGGACAAATTTAGGAGTTCGTCTGGTCTGGTAGGGTCAAAATTGCAACAACATGCCATGTGTCAACCCACCATGAATTTGTCTGAGAGAGGGACGAAATCTTGGTCAAATTCACCTAGTGGAAATGTGAAATTGCCAGGTGTCAGGCCTTATAATTCACACGTTTGAAGGACAAAATTGATTAAATTTTGTCCCCTTCCCAAACAAAAATACCCCGTTATATACCCCCAACACAAAACCCCTTTCATATACATAAGTGAAACCACTTTGACGTTTGCTGCTTATTGTTTGCTGTTTGCTATTTAGGTAAGTTTTTTTAATTATTTACTACATTTGTAGTAAGAATCATTTTATTAGTAGTAAGTCTTTTATTCTGAAAATAATTTTTGTTCATTTATGTTATTACTGTTTGGTTAAATTTTAAATGGAAATTAATATGAACAGTATGCTTTTGAAGTTGTTGAATTTAAGGATTGCAGGAATGTCTTCTGTTGTGGTTTTGTACACTAATGGCTGAAAATATAAAGGCTCTGAAGAGTATACATTTGAAGGTGACACAAAGTTAATGTACATCCGGTGAGGTATCACTATTGACCAATTAAAAGAAAAAAATAGTTGCTAAGTTGGAACTTGAAAATACTGTAGTGATTACCCAGTTAACTAGTAGGTTGGTAATTGATAAACAGAAAAATAAATTACACAACATTAAAATCAATACTAAATATTTTCTCCTTAAAAACCGTAAAGCCTAAACAATAAATTAAAATGCCTAAAAAAATAAATTAAAATGCTTATACAATGTTCAACTTCACTACTAAATTTTAAAATAGTGTATTTGTTGTCTTTGGGACCATAAATTTGGGACTTTAGCAGTGACATTTGAAGATGTAGAGAAAGCAAAGATGTCTTTGGGAGGTTTATTTACAGTTATTTATTACTAATATGGGGATATTTTATAGTAGAATTTGATTAATGGGTTAAAGAGTTATACACATTACATTTATCTCTTAGGAAGAGCTTGTGACTTTAAAATTTAGAGAAAAGGGAGGCATTGTAAATTTATACATATCCTAGGGTTTGTTGCTCCTCAATGTGGTTATTCATATAGTTGAATTTTTGAAGTTGTTCATGTTATAAAATGTGCATACTTTTCTGATAAAATCATCTACAATTTGGATGTGTTATCTGGCTATCTTTTTGTTTGTTTACTTTGAATCGTGTTAACTTTTGATTCTCAACACTATAGTGGTAGGAGTTGAATTCAAGACTCTAGTATATAAAGATTACCTTGGGTGATGATTAATTTTGAAATTAAAAAATTTAACCTTTGGTAGGAATTGAACCTAGGAACCTAAAGTGAAACATCATAACCATTACCACTAGGCTACACATCCCTTTAATGGTACACTTGGTAATACTTATACATAAAGGTTACCTTTTAATATCTTTTAAAAATATATTTAGTTTTATTATTGTAAATAAAATATTTAAAAATATATTAAATTAAATTAAATTAAATATATTTTTATTAATAATAATTAAATTAAATATATTTCATCATCACCCAAACCGAATGCTCAATTGCATAAGTGAACTGTGGTTTCCCTTTTGAGATTCGACACAAATGGTAATTAAATTAATTAATTTCATTGTTTGTGTCAAATCTTGAATTATTTATTTGGACAGTTTGGGATGAACAGTTTTTTTATACGTCATTGTTATGTATAAGTTAGGACTTGTTTTAAAATTTGATCAAGTTTTGGTTACTTGCATTTTGTATTGTTCTCTGAGTTCATATTTAATTGTGGTTGAATTTGATGTCACCACTTTAATTTTGTGTACTTAGATACCAATGCAAAATGCTGTCGAAATTTTATCAAATTTTAAAAGAGTTCGTACTTATACATTGTGAAGTGTAGAATAATGTCTATCTTGAATTGGTAGGATAACCACCTTTTGAAAAAAGTGAGATTTATTGTACCGTTATAAGTATGGATCAAAGTTGGATAACTACATCACACATAAGTGAAGAGTTTGAGAGTAGAGTTGGATCATTCATAGAATTCATAGTACGAAATGCTGAGGAGGTGAATGGAAGATATTTTTATCCTTGTGTAAAATGCTTAAACATGCGTCGACTAGAATTAGAAGTGGTACGAGAACATCTAATGTGTGATGGTTTTCTTATGAGTTATACGCGTTGGATATGACATGGTAAAAATGTTGTCGTACCAAGTAGCACTTTTCAAACTGAAAAGTTGAAGGTCTGCATATGACATTGATGTCGACATGGATGACCACCTTGAGGATATGATCTGTGATGAGGGAGTAGAAAGTTTTAAGAGAGCTCACGCATATGCGACTCTGTGTGAGGATTCTGAAAAGCCGTTGTATCTGAACTACACCAATTTCAAGAGGTTGTCAATAGTTTTGCGATTATTTAATTTAAAGGCGATAAATAGGTGGACTAATAAAAGTTTCATGGAGCTGCTTAAGTTGTTGAAAGAAATGCTCCCAGTCGGTAACATCTTGCCAAATCATAACTATGAGGCTAAGAAGGTTTTGTCTTATGGGTCTAGAGTATGAGAAGATTCACACATGCTAAATGATTGTGTACTATACCACGAGGAGTATGAATTGTTGCATCGTTGTCTTAGGTGTGGGGTGTCACAATACAAGAAGAAAGAGGTGGATTCTGATATAGTCAGCACTAAAAGGTCTCCTGCGAAGGTGTTATGGTATCTTCCTATAGCTCTAAGACTAAAGCGTCTGTTTGCCAATGCAGATGATACAAAGCTCATGAGATGACATGTAGATGAAGGGGTTGTTAACGGGTAACTTAGGCATCCAGTAAATGGATTGTAATGGAAGAAACTGGATACCTTGTTTCTAGATTTTGCCAATGACCCAAAAAATGTTAGGTTTGCACTAGCCATTGACGGAATGAACCCATATGGCAACCTAAGCACAAACCATAGTTTGTGGCCTATTTTGTTGTTTGTTTACAACTTGCTACCATGACCGTGCATGAAACATAAATATGTTATGCTATTAATGATGATTTCTAGTCCATGACAACTGGGAAACGACATTCATGTATACTTAACTCCATTAGTTGAAGACCTTAAGATGTTATGGGATGACGAGGTTAATGTGTTTGACGGGTTTGTAGGACAGTCATTCAAATTACATGTCATGTTATTCTGCACGATCAATGATTTTCCAGCGTATAATAACCTATCGGGGTAAAGCATCAAGGGTCATAAAGCGTGTCCTATATGTGAGGAGGGAACCTGTTCTAATTGACTGCATCATGGAAGGAAAAATGTTTATCTTTGACATTAAAGGTTTCTTAAAGCTAATCATAGGTATCATAGGTTTAAAAAGTCATTCAATGGTGCACAAGAGTTTGAAATGTCTCCTCCACTATTAACCAGTCGTTAAGTATATGAAAAGGTGAAAGACATCAACGTGGTTTTTGGTAAGTTTAAAAAGTAATCCACTTTAAAAAATAGTTGGAAGAAAAGGTCTATATTTTTTTATCTACTATATTGAAAGGAGCTTGATGTAAGACATTGCATTGATATGATGCATGTGGAGAAAAATATGTGCAACAGCTTGGTTGGAACCCTACAGAACATACTCAAAAACTAAGGATGACCTCAATTCACGTCTTGACTTGGAATTCATGGGTATAGGTCATGAGTTGCATCCACAATCAAAGGGAAAATGAACATATTTACCCCTAGCATGTTATACCTTATCCAGAAAAGAGAAGCAAAGTTTTTATGAATCGTTATGTAGTATGAAAGTTCCATCTAGTTATGACTTAAACATCAACACTTGTGTTTCCATGAAGGATCTGAAGTTAGTTGGGTTGAAGTCTCACGATTGTCATATGTTAATGCAACAGTTTTTACTCATCTCAATTCATGACATTCTCCCTAAAAATGTTGGACATGTCATAACAAGGTTGTTTTTGTTTTCCAATGCCATGTGTTGCAAAGTAATCGACCGTAAAGATTTGGATGTGTTGGAACATGAAGGATCTCTTATACTATATCAACTCAAAATGCATTTACCGCTTTCTTTTTTTGGCATATGTTAGTCCTCAAATTTACTATTATTTTCATAATAAAAAGTGTATTAAAAAAAATAAAAATTAGTTTAAATTGGAATAAATTTAGGTTTAAATTGAAATAAATAGAAACTATTAATATCTAACTTGGCATAACCCATTTCTTCCATTTTTGTAGTGAAAAGCTGAGGATTTAAGTTGAAATTCAAATTAAGCAGAAGGGCTGACGCGTAGCATCAATGCCATGCATAGCGTCAAGGTTTGGTGTTGACGCTACGCATTAGGCCTACGCGTAGCGTCATAGGCTATATGGACTCCACTCATAGGCGGCATTGCACTCAAAATGGGCCAATTGATTATTATAAAAAAGCCATCCCACTTCTGATTAGTGTCCAAAACACAGTGGGAACCTTGTCTGAGGATCATTGGGACAGAAATTGGCAATCATGGCTGAAAATCAGGAAGATTAATGGAGGCTGAGTCATAGGCCTGAAGCGTAGCGCCAACCTCATGCGTAGCATCAGGACCTCTGCTCGGCCCTATAAATAGGGCCATTTCCCATCAATTTAAATCATCCAATCTTCATCCTTTCTTCTTTCTCTTTGCGAATTCAAAATTCTTTTCTGAGTTTGTACTTAGAATAGTTTCCATGTACTTGAGAGTGTGGTGTTTAATTGTGTTCTTTTCGTATCGTGAAGTGTGATCACGCGTTTGTAATGTCATCAATTGTAGGTTATGTTTTTACTTTCATCATGTGTAACTAATATATTTATGTTGGAATTTGTAAACCAATCTATGAATATGATGTTGTGATTATAACCTCTGTATGTTTATGATTCAAGTTACATGTTACTATTTCAATCTTTTATTAGTATGAATTCAAACGGGAGAATGATTTTCATGCGTGTTAAAAACCACTTTAACGAAAGTAAAAGTTGAAATACCCTTAATATACCAATGACTAGGGATAGAGTTAGTAATTATTGTTGTGATAAGGCTAGGACTTAAAGCAAGTTTTTACTGAGAAAGCATCTGAGGGATCAGACTTTATGGTAATTATTTAGAATTTATTCACCGAGGAATCGGGTTTAATGATTTTAAGCTGCAATGACATCAACTTGATGATTAAATATGCATGTCTATGATTACTTCGTTATGTTTTAGTGCGGGGATCCAAATTCCAACATAGTTTGTTAATCTGTGTTTTAATCTCAAGTATTGGATTTGTTCTTAAGTGCTACTCAAAGTTATTTCTAGTTAATTTAGAATTTACCATCTTTCACCCAATGTATAAATCAAGCTCTAAATTTATGAATATTGTACAAATTGTGTATAAATCATTCTTTTGTTGATAAGTTTTGATATAATTACCATAGTAAATAAGAATTATTGTGACTACTGAAAGCATTCAATCCTTGAGGGAACAATATCTATTTCGAAAACTACAATGATAAATTGGTGCGCTTGCCAATAAAAGGATCTAACGATCTGACCAACAGCATAATGGCCCACTTAATCATCCATTTAGTGAGGGGAGTCCAATTGTTTAGTCCAGTGTTCTTGAGGTGGATGTATCCTGTTGAGCGATACATGAACATATTGAAAGGCTATATGAAGAACCAATGTCACCCTGAAGCATCGATTATTGAAAGCTATATTGTAGAGGAAGCAATTGAGTTTTGCACTGATTGTATGTCATAGGCTGAAAGCATATCAAACTTTCAAAGACTCGTCACAATGGGCGATTGGATAGGAAAGGTATAATTGGTAAAAAAAATAAAAAGCATGTCACACGATGAAGTTCTTCAAGCACACTTGTAAATTTTGAACAACACGGATGAGGTACTTCTGTATTTAACCATTCACAAAGAGCTAATAAAGAGAAACAACCCTAGAATAACTAAAAAGTGGTTGTTGAATGAACATAATAAGACGTTCATGTAGTAGTTCAAGATGACCATTGTGAAAGATACATATGCTTCTGAGACATTACATCGACTAGAACAGGGTCTCAACTTCGATGTCTTCACCTATTGTGGATATGATGTAAATAACCATTCATTCTACACAAGGGCATAAGATGACAAGAGTACAATGCAGAATAATGGAGTTATGATTGTAGCTCAATCAATGCATTTCTCAACTTCAAAGGATAACAACCCTGTCATGGTTGAGTTATATTTTAGTGTGATTGAAGATATACGGCCCTTTCACAGTTCCTGTGTTTAGATGCAAATGGGTTGGCAGTAGGAACAATGTCAAAGCATATGATCTTGGATTTACATTGGTGAACCTTAACAAGATAGGTCAGAAGAAAGAGCCTTTCATCATGCAACTTAAGTGAAGCAAGTTTTTTATGTTACTAACCCATCTGACAAAAGGTGGTTAGTTGTTATCCAAGGTAGACACGACAATGGAGATCTGAATCTTGATGTCTTGGAAATTCCCTTTCTAACAACACGTATGTCGACATCCATTGTAGAACATGACATGGATAAGGTAGTTGCCAGTCGTCATGACCACCATGAAGGCTTGTGGGAAAATATTTCAACTTCATAGTTTTGATTGAACATAGGGTATGGTTGTCTATGATTCATTGTATTTAATGTTTATTAATATATCCTAAACATGTAATTCATTATATTTAATGTTTACTCATTAACTAAAGTTGTTTTTCTAATGTTTTTTTTCATATTAACTAAGGTTTTTTTCTTGTTTGAACAGTTACTTATGGCTAACCAAGATCCACCTATGAGGTCTGGGTCCTAGGATACAAATTCCTCTGCCAAGAGGAGTATAGGTGTGACACGGATGACCAGTGTTGCCCTTAAGCGTCATCAAGGTGAGAGGTGTCATGTTGACATTGATGTCAACATCGGGGTTCCTTTAGGAGAGCATGTCGCCAGATTTCTTAGTTATTTGGGTGTTATGGCATGGTCGAAGGTTTCCATCATTATCCCTGATTGGGATAGTGTTGAGGAGGTGGTCAAAAAACCATATTTGGGCTAACATTCTAGTAATAAAATATCAGTTGACTTTGTTTTTTTATCAGATTTTTTTCTTGTTGTACATAATAAATTCTATCATCTTAACTTGGTAATTGTATGATGTTTGGGACATACCCGCTGTTGACACACTCAGGAGGAAGATCCTTAGAGCTATCGTTGAGCGGTGGAAGGCATTCAAGGCCTCTCTCACCACCAGGTATGCATGGTTGTTAATGATATCAATTTAAAGTAACTAAAATCTTACAAATCCTTACTTAGCCTATTATGATTATAGGGACAGTTATAGGGACAGTTTCTATTAGACAAGTACAAATCTATTGATTAGCAAACTTGGGTTGTATTTGTTACATCCAGGAACACCAAAGACTTTATAACACGTTGGTATTTAATATGATTCAGTCAATAAAATATTCCAATGTAACTCTAACCTATTTTATTTTTTGTTATAGGCCAAATGCATGAAAGCACGAGCTATTTATATGAAAAATGAGTGCCCTACAAGTTGTCACATGGGGGTTACCAATTGTTAGAGCAGCAGATGGCCTAGGAGAAGGCCATCCAGCGTCAGGTTAGTCAGCCTAACATTACTATTATAGATCCCCCTCCTCACCTGCTCGCCATGAAAAATGGAAGCGGGTTAGGATCAGAAAGAGTTGGGACTACACTTTCGCGTAGGCTCAGGAGGTCGCCCAATGAATTGTGTAAGTATTCAGATTCTTAAAAGTTTTTAAGATTTTTTTATCTTTTTATTTATTCATAACAACACTCACTCTTGTTTAGTTGTAGGATTCCTTGGTTGAGCAATCAACCCAAAGCTTTTGGTTGCCCATGGTAGGCAAGACATATTGACCACCGCCATTGGGAGTCTAGAGCACCCTAGAAGGGTACGTGTTACTGGTCGAGGTTGTAACACCCTCGGTTAGATAAGATAAACCCTTCTGTGGGATCATCCTATTTAACTAAGAGTGTCAACAGTTTTTAGAAAAAAGTGAAATATATTTTATTTTATTTTTATATAAAATAATGGCAGATCAGTGGAAGCAAATAGTAAATAAATCACATAGTCATTCACAAACTATAAGTAATTGTACTCTTAACAGAATGGGGCACGCAGGCACCCTTAAATATTAATACATTAATCCATAAATATTTAACTACATATATTCTATTTTTAATGAGCATTCTCAGTTGGTTCAGCGTATTGCTGTTCTTCGTATTCTGGTTCTTGATTCCCTAATTCCTCTGAAAATATCAACAGTAAAGGTGAGTATAACCCAAGACCCTGGAAGTTATCCGGTGCGGACATATCCAGTCAACAGATAATATCACATAAATCATACAATTAACATAATTACAAATATAACAATCAAGGATGTTATCATGGAATGCATGAGTTCGGTTTATTAAGATTTATCTTTGGTTAAGTCCCATGATGCATGTGGGCCCAATAAATCAATCCACCATCACCATTTTCTCATTCTTTTGTAGTCATTCTGCTCAATTTGCCTCTTGGGCACATCATTTTCCATTCTAGAGCGATCGGAGTCCACCAAGCTCCCATTATTTCATCATAAGGTACGAATGAACTCACTAGTTCTCATCATATATATATATATATATATATATATATATATATATATATATATATATATTCTTGGGACTTGGATCTCCACGATCATAGATACATTCTGTCGTTTAGTCAAAGTACACCAGAATTACATCGTCTCACCCGGCTTCAGGCGCGACTCTGATGCCATTGGGTTTCTGTTCCGGTTGTACTCATAAGATTCTCCTCAGAGATCGAACGTGAATGTCCTCCAGCGTACCAGGTATATGCTCTAGTTTTACTCCCTCAAAAATATTTTCATGATGCGAAATGCATTATTTTTATCATTTGATCCTTGGGTATCTTATGTGTTTCCAGTCTTATAATATTTATTCTCAAGTCCTTGGGTCACATCAATTTTTCAGACGTTGTAAGTCATTTTTATTATTATTCTTATTCTAGAAAATATATCGATTATATCTTGGCTAAAATAATGCTTCTTTTAAAGAGTAAGTAATATGTTCCTTATTCCATTACTCATAATTAAAACAATAATAATATCAATAACAATAATAATAGTTAATAATAATAATAATAAGAATATCAATAATAATGGTAATTGTAACATCCCAATTTTTATGATTTTTATAAAAATAATTTATAAAGGACTAAAGAAGAATTTTTAAATGAAAATTCGAGTGAAAATGACGAAAGCCAGATTTTCCGAGTAAAATAAGTTGATTCTGAGTGAAAATGTTGAAAGCCAGATTTTCTGAGTAAAATGAGTTTGATTCTGAGTGAAAATGTTGAAAGCCAGATTGTCCGAGTAAAATGAGTTTGATTCCGAGTGAAAATGAGTTTTCCGAGTAAAATGAGTTTGGTTCTGAGTGAAAATGAGTTTTCCGAGTGAAATAACTATAATTCTGAGTGAAATCAGACTGAAAAGAGTTTTCTGAGTGAAATAACCATGATTCTGAGTGGAATCATGTATTTTGTTTTAAATGATCCGGTCAGTTTTCGTAAAACATCTGAGTGAAATTATGTATTTTTAGATGATCCGGTCGGTTTATACAAAACCGAGCTTGTTATCATTGATTCCGACTTCTATTTATAATTCTTCACTGGAATTCACATAGACACCCATGATTCTCAATATTTTCACAATTCAATACCAATCATATCCATTTAATCATCAAGATTAATAATAATCAATTCAGTCAATCGAACATATTCACTGAATCATCATGGTTAATAATAAGCAACACAGCCAATTGAACATATTCATAGCAATAAAGATATATAAAAACAAACATATAAAAATTAAAACATATTAATCAACAATTCCTGAACCTGTCATGGAAAGGTGAGGACCAAAGGTACCTTAACCCTTTCCTAACACACGGTTTTCCCCCAGAATACCCAGGAATATACCCCCTAACCTTAATAAAAGATCTCGTTATTTTCTTGCTGCAGAGGAGAAAGGAAAATGAGAGAGAAGGAGGCTTGCACAAAGAGAAAGTAATAAAAAGGGTGTGTCTGTTGCTAAGTTCCGTGTGTGTGTGTGTGTTCTGAGAGTCTAAGAGTTAATGAGTGGTATTGGGTTAATAATGAGAAAGGCAAGTGGGAGACAACTTTCGTTGATTGAAGGATTAGGTGAGAATAATGGAGATAATGGAGACTTTTGGGCAAAAGGTGAGCTGTTTTTGACCATTTCTGCCACTTACGTACAAGAGTTAGTGGGATTTAAAGAGAATATATATATAAAATATGTAAAAGGTACTTTGATTGGAGGGAAAGGTGTTTCACGTGAGTGGAGAAGCTTGGGTTTGAGAAGAAAAGGGAATCAGAAGTCCTTCTCGCTCAAGCGGATTCCGACTCGCTTGAGCGAGTCATGCTATCCTCGCTTGGGCGTGAGTGGAGGAAAGAGTATCAGGGCCGAGCACGCTTGAGCGCAGTATGCTCGCTTGGGCGAAGTAGAGAAAGGGCTGATTGAAAGGAGGAATTATGCATCAGGGGGTCCATCTCGCTCAAGCGAAGTCCGACTCGCTTGAGCGAGTCATCCAGTTCTCGCTCGGAATTCCTCTGAAACCGACTCAAGTACTCCTCTTCTCACTCAGCAGAACCTATCCAGACTGAGTTCTTTCTCTCACTCAGACTTCCTGATTGGTAAATTTATTCTGAATCCTAGTCTTCACTCAATCGGAGTTCCACTCAGTTATGCCTTTCAGAAACCGACTTTCCACCTATTGGTTACTCACTCGGAACTGATTCTTCTTGAAACACTCGGTCAGATTTCTCTTCCTTGGAGGTGACTCAGTCGGAGTTGCCTCACTTGGACTCTCATAAAGTATCTCACTCGGTAGAATCTCCCTGAAACCGGCTCAAGGCACACAGGTTTTCCACTCAGCAAGATAATCCTGACTGACCCATTATTCACTCGGTAATTCACCCTCACACTGACTCATCTTGCTTGGTTTTCTACTCGGCAAAATCAATCAGAGCTGACTCGTCTCTTACTTGGCCTTTCACTCAGCAATATATTCCAAATCCGAGTCATTTCTCAATCAGTCTTTCACTCGGCAACTTCACTCAAGTCTGAGTCATTTCTGATGGTTCTCACTCGGTTAAATCATTCCAAACCTAGTCTTTTCTCACTCGGTAATTTACTTCAAAAACCGACTCCTTTTTTATTTTCTCACGAGGGAAGTTATTCCAGAATACTTCTGGACAACACATCATAAATCCCCATAGGTGCCAATCCCCCACTCGGAGTTACACCCTCAGACTCCACCATCAAGTTCCATTCGGCATTACTCTGACCTCTCAACACTCGGAGGAATTCACTAAACTGTCTCACTCAGACCTAATAAAATCTTGTCCACTCGGATTTATTCAAACTCCACATCACTCGGAGGGATTCACTAAATGAAGTCTTACTCGGACTTATTTCATACTTAGCCACTCGGAATACATGTTACCTTATTCACTCGGAATAGGTACCCTTAATCAATCAGAATATACATATAACATCGTTCACTTGGAATATGACTCCTAGAGTATACCTCAATCAAAACCATCACAACCCTTCTTCCCTCAGAAGAGGTTCACTCGGATTTTACCACTCAGGAGCATTTAAGTCCTTCCCCACTCAGGGTTCACTCGGCTATTCATCTCTTAGCAACACATAGACTAACCTTTCTCAAAATACGTTTCACTCAGAATCTTTTAAGGCCTTCACCACTCGGAAAAGGAGTCATAAACATAAGCCTCACTCAAAAATGGCTCTAAGCCTTATATATATTCTACTTGGAATGGGCTCCTATCACTATATTCCACTCGGAATTTCATATTCGGGGGCATGCCACTCAGGACATGTTACACTGGGCTTAGATATGCCTCTACTCGGAACTCCACTGCCCAAAATACCACACTTGGAGGCCTTTCTACCCGGAATGCTATCCCCTTCCTCACTAGGGAGGTCCTGACTTGGACAAACTCACTCGGATTGCACTCGGAAATTCACCTCATCTTAGATTTCTTTCAAAACTCCCCACTCGGACAGAATTCGTCCAGGATCTCACCTGATCCTCATCATACTCAACTCGAAAATTCCACTCGGATATATCCCTGACTGAGTCCCTTCACTCAAAAATATTGATCACTCGGAGTTATATCCATTTTGAAGTCAGTCTGCCTCTGTTTAAGTACTAATGACATTTGGTTCCATCCATACGGAATTCACTACTCAGAACTATCTTGGTCTGAGTAGTACACTAAGTTTTTCTTTGTTCTGAAATTACTTCTCTCGGAACGTTTCACTCGGAGACATGTGACTCGGAAATGAGTCATTCGAAGACATTTAACTCGGAATTTTCACCCAGAAGTGGTTCTCTTGAACACACTTCACTCCAAATGTCTCCGAAGCCAGGATTCTACTCGGTAGTAGCCCTCTCGGTCATGTTTTACTCGGAAAACATAACCTTACACTCAGAATTTCAACCTTCAGTCGGAATTTCTAATCCTTCACTCGGAATTTCTCTCTGTCACTCGAAACAGATCCCTTCTTCACTCGGACAGTCTTATCTAAGACATGTTTCACTCGGAAAATGAATAATATCCTTAATGGTCTATATAAATTCCATGATTATACCCAAAAAATAAAATTTTTAGAGTATTGCAGACCATATAGAGTGTTTTATTTACCAACTCTCACTTACAGACCTTCCATACTTCAAAATTTACTAAATAAGACTGCTACTAAAAACAGGGATGTTACAGAGGTCATGGTAAGTTTAACACTATTTCTATTCATTTTTTTTATTAAGCTATTAGTTTCTAATCATTCCTTATCTATAAGCCTCAGGAACTTTTACGATGCTCTCGTTCCCACGCCATCCATGGAAGAGTTGGTGGAGCATAAGGGTGAGTCAAGGGTAGCTGCAGTGAAGGTTGAGTATTACGAGGAGATAAGGGAGCTGCAGCAAAAGAGGGATAGCTTTCGGGGGGAGATGAAGAGCCATGACCAAGATCCTACTATACCAGTGGCGGATCCACAGGTTAGATTAGTTGTAGTATTGTACATCATTTTATTTCATTAGTTATAATTTGGTTTTGTTAATTGTTAAATAACTTATGTTTGCTGTGTAAATGTGCAGGTTAGGCGGGTAAGCATAAAGGGATCTTGTGTTGCACCTGACGGTGATGACAACGAGGTCGACGTTGGAGAGTCCTATTTATATAACTTGTTCATTAATGGGTCGGAGGAGCCTATTGCCACTGGCATGATGTACAACTTAGGCCCTTTGGTTCACCATCAGTCATTGTCTAATGGTTATGTCAAGGGTCTTTGTCATTGAGATCATTGAGGAGGATGTCGTTATGCCAATGGCAACTACGGAGGTGCGGATCACTGGCCAGATGTTGGGACACTTCCTCATATGGCCTAGTATACTTTTGTGAGTAACTACTCCCCAGATATGCTCTCGAAATGAACATGAATTATATTATAAGTTTACTCATATCATATGATATTCAATTTAATGTTTTAACTGTTCAGCAGGATTTAAGCCCATCATTGATCCGACCCAGATGTTATGGACTGTCAGGGCTGAGTTGGGTGACGATGCTATCAAAGTCCTGTGGCAGCCAGATGTGTTCAACCGCCTGAGTCAACTACTATTCTATATTTGTTATTTCATTTAACCTGTTATTTGTCACTATCCGTGTGTAAATTTTTTTAAGTTTCTTCATAAACTTTGTGTGGAGTTAGATGTCCAAGGAACTTATGGTTTCTTGGAGCCCTCTTTCATACAAAGAAGTGAGAACAACAGGGAGGAGACCCAGACATATATCCAAAATTGGATGTATGAGTCTAGGAAGACTGTATATTTGGCCCCGTATCATAAAGAGTAAGAGTATCTTCTATAATTATTGTCAATTAATTTAATCATCTTGCAGTCTCACTTATCAGTGTTCATTGTAACTCTCATTACCAGTTCATGGTGATCTATTCAGAGGATTCAATTGCTTTATGCTTTGATTCCTTGCATGAGACTGCTCCCCAAGACTTCAAAATAATAGTAGATGTGTAAGTTCATTTTAAAAAAATTAAATAACTTTACATATTCAATCACGTCATTTTGTTCTACGATTCTAACTTATAGAGTGTTTTATTCTTACACAGGGATGTCGCTAGATTCACTCGACTACAAGGAAGCATCAACAGTAAAAAAATCCAGTTGGTCAACCCAAAAGTAAGTACTTCAAATGTCCAGCATTTTTATTTATTAACTTTTGAAAACTTGAAATAACATTATCCAATTGTTTATTTGATGTACCTTATAGTGTCATAGGCAACAGGGTAGCTATAAGTACGGGTCTTACGTCATGCACACCATGCTGACCATTGTCTGAGAACATCTACTAGATGGATGACAACAGTAAGTATACACTTGCCTACATTCTATAAATTTTTATTCACATAGTAATTAAGTTTGTGTTTTTTACTGGTGCTAATTGTTTTGTGTCTTGTTTGTAGTACCGGTCATACTTCACTAATATAGGATTTTCATTTTTTTATTCATTGTACCTAGTGTAGAATTCTACCTAGCATTTAGGATTTTATTTTATTTCATTCATGTTTATAATATTCATTGTATATAGATCATTTTCTTTAGTATGTTGTTTATAGCCTATTAATGTTATTTCACTTGTTTTCATTAATTGGTGCATGAATTGAACTGTCTAGGATATACTGTGTTGGTTGTGTAACATTGCAGGTTTGGAAAATCAGTAAAACAAAACCTGCATTTTTAAGAAAAACTTAATTTAAACTCGGTTATGGTCATAATCATGCTTAAAGTACTAACCTGTAAATTGGTTATTCCTATAACCATGTTTAAAAGTCTCTACTTTTAAAGGGCCTCTATAAACACGGTTAAAAATCGTGGTTAAAACCCCTAATCTACCCTTTCTCTCTTGACTGTTGTGTTCATCCAGAGAGCTACAAATACATAATGGGGTCATGACAAATTTGAGGGTCCTAAAAAAGAGAGAAGATTTGGCAAGAACCAACCAAATCATATTCTAAAAGCTAGGGATTGAGACTTGCGCCCTAGAGCTCGGGATAATGATATCGCATTAGAAAACCAACCAAACAGGTAGTAGAAGTGAGAAGATGTTGCGGCGACATGATGATGATGATTTTGAGGGAAAAGAAAATAACAGTAGAAATCAAGAAGGCGTGAAGAAGATGAATTTGAACATGGGTCAAAAGATTAGTATAGGCGAGAAGAGAAAAGTTTTAGGAGTGATTACGATGGTATGGAAGCTGAGCCTAAGGGAAGACAAAAGGTCAATAAAGCAAATGATGTTGAGTTTGAGCCCATGTCAAGATATTTTGATATAAGGGAAGATAAAAGATCCTGCAGGCAGGATGAAGATGATTTTGGCAGCAAGTCAAGAGAACCTCATGTTAGAAATTTTAATTTCCAATAATTAATATGGGCTGATATATTATTTATAGAATTTATATTAACTATTTAATTGGGCTTAATTAAGATAATCTGGTATTGGTGAGCCCGTTAGACTATCAACAATAATAATATAAGCTTATATGAGTGGAAACTAGGATTTGGCTCGTTAGGGTTTAATGGGAACCCTAACAGGTATATAATCAACCAGTGGTCATGGTCCCCAAGACGTCAAATCAAAACCTAATTTTCTCTTCCCCATCAAGGAGAAATATCCAGTCCTATTGAGGAATCAGGTGATTTGGCTGAGGAAGACCACAAAACCAATAAACCATTCTGCTGCAACCTTCGGTCAACGTCAATGGATCCAGGTAATCCTATAACACTTCTTTTATTCAATAATCTGGCGTAATGGTTCTTGAGCTTTATTTGGAAATCCATAAAGTTCAATTTGGAATTTCCAACAAGTGGTATCAGAGCCACCTTATTGTTAGATTATTGGATTTTAAGGCTGATTGTTTTATCCTTTTAGAATAAATTTGGATTGCCTTTATTTAATTAATTTTTGGGTTTTATTGTTTATATGATTGTGTGGTTCATATATTCCAGTAGCATGTTGCGATTATGTATACATGCTTCATGTTAATTTTTTTATGCCATTGAATTATGTGAATCAGAATTATCAGTTATTTTAATCAATGGCAATAAATATTATAATAATCAATTTTTTTCAATTTATTTAAATTATTATAATATTATATGGATCTAGAAAGGCACACATTTGCATTGATATATATTAAACGAGTTCATACTAATATACATATATATGGTAACATGCTTTTCTTTTTTTGTGCTACATATTAGTATATTATTTGTTTGTCACCATGTTTTTCAGTTTCTTTTCCTTTTTTTGCATATTGCATATTATAATGTTATAATTTTTGTAAAGTTACATAATATTATAATATATAATTTTGGGATACGACACACGTTTATATAAATATTGTTACGGTGCCTTGATTTTAAGTTAATATATATATTAAATGCGTTAATTAATGTGCGTTATGGTACATTTAACAATTTAATATATATATATATTGTTGATCCGGTCTCAATACCGGTATCCGATCTACAAGACATATTTCAACGTCTTTATCAATTCGCTGTCATCGGTATACATTCGGACTCTAATTCCGTATCAGGCGCTCTCCCTATACCGGTTGTCCAGGATAACACCATGACACCGGATAACACACACGTCACTATACAGAAGACAAAAGGCATCGCTACAGGGACCGATCAATAATTCCCTGCACTACGAGCCAAAATCTGCTCACGGGAATGGTCAATTTGTCCCTTAATTCTAGCCTATACTCCCTACGCTCAATATAAAATAGCCACTTGACCCAATCATGCTGGTAAGTTCATAATAAAATAATAATATATAATGTTATTGGAGGTTAGTTGTTCACCACTAACATGTCCTCGTATTTCAAGCCAATCAGGTATATAAACTCTCTTCATCAATGAAGGGAAGGATCTTTGACTCTATCAACTTACAATTACTCTCTGAATACATTCCTGACTTGGAATATTATCACTGACTTGAGCGTCGGAGAATCTTCACAGGTGACACCACCTTTTGCCCACATCAACGCGTTAGGCCGGTGTGAAGGACCTCCAAGACGCCTAATCTGCTCTCTTCTCATACAGAGACATCGGATATACAAACCGGATACTCATATAACCGGTCTTCTGAGGCGTAATCTTCCTACTATTTGTGATTGACCCGACACCGGAACTCTTGACCCCGGTTCAGGACAGATCATTGGCACGCCCAGTGGGACACGATAAAGTTATTCCCATATCTTGAGAAAGAACAAGTGATCATCAATGGAAGGCGAAGCACATGATTTCGTGGAGAATCAACCTGAAGGCAAAACTAACCCCAACGCCTTCAGAAAGCTTAACTTCGATTCTCATGGGGGCAGCTCAACGAAGGTGGTACCAGTGTCTAGCCCCGATCCTCGTGATGAGTTGATCAGTCAACTCCAAAGGGAACTCATAGAATTACGAAGAGAGAGAAGGCAGAGTGAGGACAAGGAGTCATCTCGCACAAGAGACACTCCCCATACAACTGATGGAGAAAAATCCACAACTCTCCAATACTCAAACATCCCCACGTTCGAGGGGAGAGAACAGACCCACGATTCTGATGATGGAGCTGCTCGTGGGAAGAGGGAGCTAATTACAACACCCCCAGTAACTTACAAACTCAAAGTTCCTTTCTCAAGAAGGCTTATGAGTATCCACATCCCCAAACATCTTCAAACCACTCAGCCACTCTTCATAGGAAAGTATAATGGTGAAACTGACCCTACTAAGCATCTTGATACTGACGTATTTGAAGCCATGTACTTAGGGGCTGATGAAGACGTGATGTGTCGGATGTTCCCGCGAACATTGTCAGAAGAGGCCCTCGGCTGGTTCAAAGGTTTACCCTCAGGATCTATAGATTCTTGGGCTGAAATGGCAGTTATTTTTGAAACTCACTTTGTCATCTCTAGAGATGTTCCCAGGATATCTCATACTTTGGCCCAAATTAAGCAGGGTGAAAATGAAACCTTAAAGGATTTCCTGAAGAGGTTTTACAAGGAAGCATCCCTGGTTCCTAACCTCACAGAGTCCATTAAGCTACATATCATTATTGAGGCATTGCAGCCAGGATCAGCCTTTGCTCTCTCACTAGCAAAAAGCCAGCCAACAACATTTGAGGAGTTCAGGAAAAAAGCCTCAAAGTATGTGGGTATAGAGATGCACCTAGAGGCTATGGCTATAAAGAAAAAGCCACCAACACCACCTTCATAGCCGCGGAGAGATAAGGAGAAAATGAGGTCAGAACGCATGGAGAGGCCATTCAACAACCCCAAAGTTAATAATTCCTCTCCTCGACCTCGAGAAAGGCGTATTAATTCCTTTAGCCATTATACACCTCTGTCTGCCAGGCCATCTCAGATCTTGAGAGAGGTAGGATGGCCACCATTCAGCATCTATGGCATTAGGAGACCAGCCCCTGTGAAGAGACCAGGGAATCCCCGTAAGTACTGTGATTTTCATAAACAAATAGGTTATTCCACTGATGAATGCCAAGCTCTAAAAAACGCAGTCGAAATGTTAATTAGAGAAGGTAAACTAAAGCATTACCTATTCAAAGAAAAATCCTTTGACAGGGTAGATCGGAATGAGAAAAGAGAAAGAGATCCAGATGATGGGGATGACAATAGTCGTAATCTGGTTAGAAAGTTCTCTGCTGCGGAGAAACAGAAAGGTGCAATGACTGATGATATAGCACACAGAGATGACATGCCTCAGCAACAGTGTCAAGACCAGCGTAAAGTCATTGATATGATCGCTGGAGGGTTCGCTGGGGGAGGAGCTTCAATTACAGCCCGTAAGAATCACCATAGAATGATTCTGTCTGTACAAGGAAAGTTAAAGACAATCGTCCTTACAGAGGAGGGGTTGAAGCTCCAATAATTTCATTCTCTGATAAGGATTTTGGTCCTACCATTCCTGGTGGAGACGATGCTGTAGTCATCGTTGCAGTGATAGCCAACAAGGACGTCTGAAGAATCCTTGTTGACCAGGGAAGTTCCTGTGATGTTATTTTTTATAATTTCTTTAAAAGAATGGGTTTTAATGACTCAAATTTACAACCTTACACACAGGAACTAACAGCTTTCAATGGTGCAAAGCAACCAACAAAGGGGTACCTTGACACCCTTATCTCCTTTGAAGGTGAGCCAGGAGCCAGAACGGTTAAATCCTGAGTGCTGGTGATTGATGTTGAGTCACCATTCAATGGCATCATAGGCCGCCCCACCTTGAATGCTATGGAGGCAGTCGTGTCAACTCCACACCTCCTTATCAAGTTTATCGATAAGGACAATGCTATTTCGTCCATCCGAGGTGACCAAGAGATGGCTAGGTACTGCTACAACCTGAGCCTAAATATGACAAAGTTGGAAGCCTCCAATAAAAAAAGGAAACTCAACGATTCTGGAACAGCTGCTGGTTCTGTGAGCCTTGTTGACCTGGACCCTAGGGCGAATTTGCACATTGATCCGTCCAACCCATCAAAGCCCACACCGGATGGAAGTTCCAGGGACATCATATTAAGAGATTCTCCAGAAAAGGTCACCCATATTAATGACAAGCTGGATACAGAAATGGAGCAGCAATTGTTGTTGCTCCTACAGGAGTTCAAAGACCTCTTTGCATGGACTGCAGCCGATATGCCTGTCATAGATCCTGCTTTCTGCTGTCATAAATTATCCTTCTACCCAGAGACGAGACCAGTTGCCCAAAAGAAGAGAAGATTGGGACCAAAGAAACAGAAAGCAGCTTGCCAACAAACCGAGGAATTGCTGAATGCCGGATTTATCAAGGAAATCTGTTATTCCTCTTGGCTTTCAAATGTAGTAATGGTCCGGAAAGCCAATGGAAAATGGAGAATGTGTATTGACTATGTGGACCTTAACCGTTGCTGCCCAAAGGATCCTTATCCTCTTCTTAACATAGATCGGATGTGGATGATTCCTCTGGTTATCAGTACCTAAGCTTCATGGATGCGTACTCAAGTTACAACCAAATTTCGATGTGCGAGGAGGATCAGGAGAAGACAGCTTTTATCAATGATCGTGGTGTCTTTTGCTACACCGTTATGCCCTTCGGCTTGAAGAATGTTGGGGCCACATACCAGCGCATGATCAACAAGGTGTTTGAGGGCATGCACACCAAGCTTGTCGAAGTGTACATCGACGACATCATAGCTAAAACACCGGTTGGAGGTGATCATATTGATGACCTACGCCAAGTGTTTACCCGCTTGAGAGAATTTAACATGAGGCTAAACCCATTGAAATGCACTTTCGCTGTCCTAGCTGGGAAGTTTTTAGGTTTCATGTTAACTCAATACGGTATCGAGGCTAATCCAGGAAAGTGCCAAACAATTCTCAATATGTAGAGTCCAAAGAATCTGAGAAAAGTCCAATCCCTGAATGGCAAAGTAGCAGCCTTGGCATGGTTCATGCCAAAGATGGCTCACAGGTCACTTCCTCTGTATAAAGTGCTGAAAAATTCCAAGAAATTCGAGTGGGGACAGGAACAAGAACAAGCATTCCAAGAGCTTAAGGAGGTGTTGTCCAAACCTCCTATTCTAATGAAGCCTGACCCCGAGGACACACTCATCCTATACTTGGCTATTTTAGATGAAGTTTTGGGCGTTGCCTTGGTAAAAGAAACTCCTGATGGACAGAGGCCAGTCTACTTCACCAGCAAAACGTTACAAAGTGCTGAGATCCGGTATCAGAAGATTGAAAAGGTCGCCCTCGTTGTTGTTTGGGCCTCTCAACGGTTACGTCCGTATTTTCACGCACATCCGATCTTGGTAAGAACGAATCTACCACTCCGCTCTGTGTTAATCAAGCCTGACCTCGCTGGTAGGATGATCAAATGGTCCATTGAACTCTCAGAGTTTGATATATCCTATGAACCTCGAGACGCTATTAAAGCTCAGGTCCTGGCCGATTTCATTATGGAAATGACAGGGATAGATCCAGATACACCTCGTATTCATTAGACTATCTATGTTGATGGTTCATCGAATCAAAAGGGCTCTGGAGCAGGTGTAGTTCTTAAAAGTGATGATGGAGTACACTTGGAGATCTCCCTTCGTTTTAATTTCAAAACTTCCAACAACCAAGCTGAGTACGAAGCTTGTTTGGCCGGACTACGAGCTATGATGGACATCGGAGCTTCTGAGGCAATGCTCTGCAGTGATTCATAACTCGTGATTTCACATATTTTAGGAGATTATCAAGCTCGTGAGCCTCAACTCAAATTATACTTAAACTGTGTCAAGGAGTTGAGAGAGAAGTTCTCAAAAATGGAATTCAAGCATGTTCCACGTGAAGAGAATACAAGAGCGGATATACTCTCCAGATTGGCAAGCACCAAAAGGCCGGGCAGCACCACAACATTGGTCCAGAGCACACTGACGTCGCCCAACATTCCTCTTTTCCCTTCCCTAAATGCCATAATGACCAATTCCCTTTATGGTGACACATGGATGGCCCCTTACATCCGTTATTTGGCCAATAGGCAGTTGCCTACTGATGAGAAGGAAAAGAAGAGAATAAGAAGAGAACTGCCATACTTCACTATGATAGATGGTAACCTCTATAGAAGGGCACTCTTAGTACCTTACTTAATCTGTCTGAGAGAGAATGAAGTACATGGAATAATGGAGGAAGTGCACGAAGGACAATGTGGACACCACGCCAGAGGAAGAAGTCTGATGAGAAAAATCCTCATAGCAGGATATTGGTGGCCCATAATGAAGCAGGACTCCATTGACTTTGTCAAGAAATGTGATGCCTGCCAAAAATTTTCTAATCTTCACCACACACCGGAAGAAGAACTCTTCACATCCACTGTTCCATGGCCGTTCTACCAATGGGGATTGGATATTTTGGTCCCTTTCCCAACTGCTCCTGGGGGCATCAAATATCTCATTGTAGGGGTCGATTATTTCACTAAGTGGATTGAAGTAGAGCCGGTGGTGCATATTACTTCAGCCCGAACTTGTCGTTTTATGTATGAAAACATTATAACACAATTCGGAGTCCCAGCATGGGTTGTCACAGACAATGGCACCCAATTCATAGACAGGAAATTTACAGATTTACTTGAAGGGTTAGGAATAACCCAGATATTTTCCTCCGTCAAACATCCCCAAACTAACGGCTAGGCTGAGGTGGCCAACAGGGAGGTGCTGAAAGGACTGAAGAAACGTCTTGGTGAAGCCAATGGCGGATGGACAGACCAGTTGTGTCACGTCCTTTAGGCATATCGCACAACGCCTCATTCTTCCACCAATGAATCCCCATATCGCTTGACCTATGGGGTGGAGGCAATGATACCTGTGGAACTACAAATTGCTTCTACTAGGGTCAAGTACTTCTCTGAAGAAAGCAATAACGTTAACTTGGCATTAGAAATGGATGTCATACAAGAACTCAGAGAAGAAGCATTCATTAGAGATCAGGCCATCAAAGCCAAAGTTGCCCTTTGATACAACAAACGAGTCCAATCAAAGACTTTTAACGTCGGAGATTTGGTTTTGAGGAAAGCAAGTGTGGGAAACAAATTCACTCATCAAGGAAAACTAGCCCCAAACTGGGAAGGCCCATACAGGGTATCCGAGATTACTGGCAAAGGCTCTTACCGCCTTGAAAACCTTGATGGCACTCCAATCCGAAACAAATGGAATACCCAGAACTTGCGCATTTATTACAGCTAGCTGCTGGAACGAATACAAACTCTTCTCTCCTCACTTGAGATTGTTCAACGGAGAAATCTTTATATCATGATCCCAGCTACGCTTTTATTGTAATTCTTATTTTTGTTCAATAAGAATTTTATACGCCAACTTAACTCTTTCGAGTTTTTCTTATGCTGTGATTTTTAGTTTATCCGGTGTGCACAAACATATTCAGGACGGATGATCTCAACTACCCATTCTGTGGTTGAGGATGTAACTCATCGAATAAGTGTGAATAATTGAAGACCTGGGCACAGTAGGATTGGTCCTCTTGCAAAGGCCATACCGAATCCCAGGAAAAGGGCACAGTAGGATCAGACCTTTCCATAAGGCTGTACCGAACCCCATTCGAGGGCCCAGATTGTAGGATTAAACAGAACTCTGGGTACGGTTAGTAAGTTTGGCTGAAAACCGTTGAAGGCTTGGATTGTAGTATTAAACCGAACTCCAAGTACGGTTAGTAGGTATGGCCGAACACCGGAGAAGGCTTGGGCGCAGTAAGCTGGTTCTTCTTCAAGACCACACTGAACTCCGAGTAACGGGCGTAGTAGGTTCAGATTAGCCCTAATCCGAACCCCGTGTTGAAGGCTCGGATTGTAGGATTGAACCAAACTCTGAGTACGACTAGTAGGTTTGGCCGAACGTCGGTGAAGAACGGTGAATGGATAAAACCTAACACCGACTGAAGAACGGTTAGTAGGATTAAACTGAACGCCAAGAAAGACACGGGTTGTAGGATCAAAACCGAACCCCAATGAAAGGCTTGGACTGTAGGATCGAACCGAACTCCATATACAACAAGTAAGTTACACCGAACTTTAAACTGTGTAGAAGAAGTTCTCCTGGAAATTCTTCAATCGGTAATACTTTCTCTTGAAATTCTTTATTTGAAGACATTTTAACTTCAAAGTTCGGGTCATATTTTATCAAAGCCCGACTCATGATTTCCGACTCAGGAATAATTCACTCGGGTATGTCTCTATCTGAGGCGTATTCACCCGAAGAATTTCATGCGGAAATTCTTCATTCGGTACCGTGCCATGCAGGAGTCAGAGATATTTCACTCAGTGATATCCTGTTCACTCAGAGTTTTTCCTATTCAGAAATTCTCTATTTGGTGCCATGCCACGCGGGAATCAGAGACATTTTACTCGGTCATATCCCGATTAAAAATGCTTCACTCGGTGAAATCCTGTGCTAAAGTATCACACTCGGGGTTATTCAAAAATCGTTGAGAAGTACTTCCCCTAGGAATTCCCTACTCAGAAATACTTTTCCTTGGAATTTCTTACTCGGAAACACTTCAAGTTCGAATCTAAACGCTGAAAATTCTTCAGTCGGCAATACTTCACTGGAATTCGACTCATGAAGAATCAATCATCATTCTTATTAATTTTGCTTGAAAATACTTCATTTCAAAGTTCCAATCAACAAAACTCGGGAATATTTCAACCTGAAACACATTCATTCAAAGTCAGAACCTTCCTCTGACTAAAGGTACTCAACGTCTCACTCGGTGCAATCCCAATTAGTAGTGTTACGCTCGGAAATGCTCCACTCAGGAGAATTTGCACTCAGAGAACTCGAGCCTGAATGAAAACTCAGATTGTAAGACTAAACTGAACTCCGGGTGTAGTAAGTACAATCAAACCGAGTGCGGCTGAAGGAACACTCAGAACCTTCCGCCCAGGAAGGTTCAATCAGAACTTTTTACTCAGAAAGAATTAATCTGAGAGCTTCCACTCGGAGCTCTCACTCAGAAGAACTCCCACTCAGTGTTCTCTCTCGGAAGAACTTCCACTCGGAAGTATCACTCGGAATTCGTCCAAGATAAATTACCCGTCCTTGACATAAAATAAGTCTCGGATAAAACGTACATGCTTTTACTGAGCAACACGAGGGGTAATAGAATTTCCCAGGTGACTTAGCCAGAACCAACCTCACTCGGAATCATTTACTTAGAATCGAACATTTACTCGGAATAATCCATTCAGAGTCAAATGTTCACTCGGAGCTGATCACCCAATAATGCTTGGGGACAGTATCAAACGGCTGACAAGTATTCCGAGGATCGAACACTTAGTAAACGTGTCACAATTACTACCTCTCAAGATTAACACTGCAAGCCGATCTCATGATGAAAATATGTTTCCTCACAACGACAGACCCCATTATGGTACTTATAATTGAAAGCCTAATCATCAAAGATTAAGGTACACCTTTTACCGGACTCGTGTGATTTAAGTAAACAATTTCGTCACACTACAATATCAATACAACAAAAGATATTCTATCTTTTCTATCAAACCGAGCCTTTGGTTATTAAAGTACCTATACATGGAAACTGAACTTGTTTACTGCTATCCGATTTAGTATCTACGCGTCTAAATCTGGATTGGATTATTACACATACAATGATTCTATTGAAATTATTTTCAACGGACAAACATATAAAGCAAGTTGTCTTTTCATTGATCAAATCCTAAATTACATGAGAGAATTGATTCAGTAATCCGGAGCTGATCTCGGAACACAGCAGATTTGAATCAGTAAAAACTATAAGACAAGGAAGGCACTATTTATGTTGGCTTGTCTCTCCGCCCTTTCCTTTGCCTTTATCTCCGGTCTCGCCTCCCCCATCACCAGCAGCTTTACCTACATCAGCACTAGCACTTGTTCCTTCACTTCTAGGCTATTTGGTGATAGGGGTCAGAAGAGAAGGTCCCATTGACTGGCCTTTGGGGAGAGGAGCTAGCTTATACTTGGTGTTTGGCGGTTCCTCCTGACGATCGTCAACCAAAGCTACGAGTTTCCCTCCATGAAACTCATAGAACGGATCAATATCGTTCAAATTAAGTTCCACTTTGGGATTCCGGTATTGAATCTGACGTACAGCTAACCCGAAAGATTCCTTGACTGCTTGGACATAAATATCCACAGCCTCTTCCACTTGACAGGGCCCGCAAGCGCACGGGTTATGTCGCGTAATATAAAAGATTATCGTTCTCCACAGGGACTGTGTTCAAAGTACCAGCATATTGAAATTTAATTATCCACACAATTGATTTTTAAGATTTTTATAAAATAAAACACAAATTAAAATTGCACAGAATACGAAAAAATATAAAAATTTACTTGACACTTAAAAATCAGAGTTGAGAATATCTTGGGATTTCGGGGGATTAAGATTCTATTTTATGTTAATGAATTTTAACTTTTCATAAATAAGAATCAAATTAAGTTTTCCAAGGTGAATTTTCCAAAAGCTAATTAATATGTTCCTCTCGGAATCCTATTAATGTACCTAACCTATGGAAAGCGCTGCTTAATCCTCAGAAAGGCCCATTATCGTTTTATGAAAATTGATTTTATTTCCTCAAAAGAATTTTGATTACTTTCACGGTTTTACCGAGGTCACAAAAAGCATTTCAAAAATCTTAGGTTTAGTTTAAAGCTTTCTGGTAAAAATAAATCTTTCGATTCTATTTATTACCTAAACTTACTAATATACCCGCAAGTATACAGTTTTATCAATTAGGTTCTTGTTAGGAATCACTAAAAGCATTGAGCAATTTTTTAAACTAAATGGAAAACAGAAATTTATTTAATTCCAAGTCAAAATAATATTAACAATAAAATATTATCATACCCCCTTTATCCCAAGATAATTAATTTAGCTACTCATGAAATAATTCAAATTCATATAAATAATGGAAAAATAAAACATACAAGACATGGTAAAAATAAAGACTTACGGGTTTCTCCAAAAGCTCAGAATAATTTACCACTGTATTTCCTTGTTGCAATATTCCTCCACCAATTACAAATTTAAACAACTCACTTTTACAATTCACAACTCTTAAAATAAAATAAAGAAAAAGAAAATAAAAGGAGAAACAAAATGAAAAAGAACGAAGAAAGAAATAAAGAAAAAAGAAAGAAAGAAAAGAAAAGGAAGAACGAAGCAAAAATAAAGAAAAAGAAAGAATAGAAAAGAGAAGAATACAGGAAGAACGAGAGAGAAAAGAAAGGAAAAGAATTGAATTCAAGTGATTGATCAATGGTTTGGTGGTGCTGTCCGTGTTCCCTTTTATAGGCAAAGGAAGGGAAGAAGTCAGCTTGGAAAACGCGTTGCCAGTTGGTGCAATTGTCTTCTTCTTAGCCGTCCCACCATCACAGCTTGGAGACAGCCTGGATGGTGTCAAGTGGGAGAAAACTTTCGGTGCATGTGAGTTCCAACTGTCCCAAATTGTATTATTTTAATATTTCCAATAATTCGGTGCTTGGATTTATTCAGCTGGGCAAATTCCGAGTGGAAAAATGGGTCGGTTTTCATCTTTTCTACAAAATCCGAGTGAAAGGGTGCCTTTTGTGCTCAAAACCGAGTGAAAAATGGTACTGTTCATACATAAAACCGAGTGAAATATTCACTCGGCGTTGAGTTGAGGGGTCGGTATTTAAGAAAACCGGTCGGTTTCTCTTGAGCGAGAGTTTCTCGCTTAAGCGTTTGTTGAAGAAAACCGTCTCGCTCAAGCGGATAAAGGTTCGCTCAAGCGAGAGGTTCTCTTTCACTGTTTCACTCGGAGAAACCTTGCTCAGATTTGCTTGTGTTGCTCGGAATTGACTAAGAGGGACTCGAATTCGACTAAAACCATTCACTCGGCTCAGGTTGATGGAGTTCATTCAGAACTGGTTGAAGACACACTCGGCTCAGATTCAATCGGTTCCCTATCATTTTCACTCGGCTGTCTCTGAATTTGAACCACTCGGTTAAAGCTTTGCTTTGGAATTCACTCGGTCACATTTATTTGGATACATTCACTCGGATTTGCTTTGAAATATTTCAGTCGGCCTTCATTCCTTGAAATGATACACTCAGAAGTGCCTTCTTGCTTTTCACTCGGAATGGCCTTCACTTTTACTCAGGAACTTGCACTTGAAGGGTTGGAATTTGACTGATTGAATTTCTTCTTATGTCCGAGCCTTGCTTTGCTCGGAAATGCATCTTTCTGACCCAACTCACTCGGATGTGCTTTCCTTGGAGACTTCTCACTCGGGCTCAGTGTGAAACTTGAGAGTCTGCCCGAGTGTGATTCATTTCCGGTCGGATTTTTCCTTCCTTGCTAAGAATTACTCGGAAATGCTTTGTTCTGCTTGAGAATGCCATTTTCTCTGAGTGAGACCACTCGGATTCCTCTTTAGTCAGCATTTATTCATTTCAGTGGCCTCTTCTACTCGGAATCCGTTCACTCAGAACAGCTTTTTGCTCGGATTGGTTGAAATCAGAAAGCTCCCACTCAGATTCACTTCAATCAGCAAGCCTTTCACTCGGAGAATAAATTTCGACATATTTATTGGAAGTCAGTCTCTTTTTTTTTCACTTGGAATGGATGCAGTCAGGGAAGTTTCCACTCAGAATCTCTTCCAACCGAGACTCATTCCATTTCAGCATTGAACCTCAGCCATTTATCACTCGAAATGGCTTTGACAGGGAACTTTCCACTCGGATTTGGCTCCAACAGTGAAGTATTCCACTCGGCAATGCTCCATTCTGAATTGTTCCACTTGGAAAGGTTCCATTCTGAGCCATTCCAATCGGATTTACCTTCAACAGTGCAGTATTCCACTCGGATTTGCTTCATTCTGAGTAATTCTACTCGGATTTGGTCCTTTCTCAGTCATCCCACTCGGATTTGGTCATTTTGAGTCGGAATTCAGCATTTCTGAGTCGGATTTTAACATTCTGAGTCGGATTTTAGCATTCTGAGTCGGAATTCAGCATAAAAAGAGAGTTCTTTCTACTTTGGGCTTGTTCTTCTTGTTTCTTTATCATTTTATGGTCGTTTTTCTCTTGTTTTTGACCCTTTATTACCTTAATTCCTGTAAAATAACATACCTAAGTAGACTAGAGTGGAAAGAAAGCGAAAATCGCAATAAATAAAGGAAATACAGTGCATTATGATTAAAAATCCTAAGCAAACTAGATCTATTTTATTGTATTAAAAAGCACTTATCACCGCTCGGGCATTGGCAGCAGTCAAATCCACTTTTAGAGCGGTAACGACGTCATTCGAACTTGCCAGCTTTAAGTTCTCAATTTCCAGGAGCAGCTCCTTTTCCCTACGAGCCCTGTCTTCAGCTCCTTGGGAGTAAACGACCTTATTTGCCTTCAATTCCTCTCCCAACTTAGTAGAATGCTCCTTCTCCATACAGAGGCTGGCATGGAGGTCGGAATTGATTTTCTTCTGATAAAGCACTTGAGCCTCCAGCTCGTTAACAAGATATTTCAGCCTGGAGATTTCTTCATCTTTCTGGTACCCTTCTTCCTTGGAAGCCTCCAACCGACTTTCCAAGCGAAGAATGTTCGCTCTGTCCTTAGCCGAGGCAACGGTAAGGTCATTAACCTTGCCTGACAACTTGCTAAGTCTTTCATTATCTTCTGACAGCCTGCGAACTGACCTCAGAAGACCAGACAGTTCAGCCAGTTTCCATTGTCCGGCGTCACAAGCTTGAGTTACTTCTCCAGGCTCTAAAGTCTTCAGCTTATACGGAGAATCAGGGATACATTCAGGAACTGGACCCTCATACACTAAGTATGGGGAAAGATTGGAGTTGCCTGGAGGGGGACAGGAAACCTTGGGTGCAAAGTAGGAACTTATTGGTCTGGCGCCAAAGGTAACCACATTGCTGGGGGCAGCAGTTGTCGTCCCTTCTACTCCCTTTCCTTTAGAGGCCCCAAGATCAACTGCCCCTTCGGAAGTCTTTTGTTTTTTGGGGGAAGGCTGAGATTCCGTTTTCTTTTTTGGAGTCATTTTTTGCTTTCTTCCTCCTCTCTCCGGCCTTTTTACCCTCAACACTAGAGGTCTACTTCTCGGATCCACCCTCCAATAGGGGAATATCGTCACCAGTAGACGAGGTAAGAATTATGGTCTCAGTAGTGGCCTTCTTGGAATTCCATTTTGCCTGAATATCATTCTCAGCCGCAACGGATTTCCCACCAGCTTTGAGCCCCTTCAACTTGTCCATCTCTGATGACTCAGCCTCAATTTCAACTGCATAATCAGATAAGAAGATCATCAGAGAGAGAAAATTTCAAGACATAAAAAGAAAGAACACAAAAAATGACAGGAAATTATGCAAATATTCCTCGCGGGTGATCTTTGACCCTAGCAAACGCCTGCAGGAGAAAAATTTGTGCGAGGCGGTGTATGATTGAAGAGCAGAAAGAACGGAAACCGAAGTTGGGGTTAATTCATCTTCTTCGGTATAATAGGCCTAGGAGGTTAACAAAAAATGTTCATGCGTCCAGGCCACGGGAAATTTTTGAATCCCATCTTTATTCAACCAAAAATCCGGATCCTCCGGCTTAACACGTATCCTGGTGAAATAAGATTTGAGGGAACGCCCATCAACTTTGGCAGAGTTAGTGTAGGACTCAAAGTTGATGATCTTGGAGTGAGTCCGGAGGGTTATCAAACTTACTCCTCCCTTCTCCTTATTTGCACGACGGACCACTTGTGTGAAAAAGAAAAGCATAGCGACCGTCGGCGTGAAGTTGAAGTGCTCACCAAGCACTTCAAGAGAATAGATCAACCCCCATCCGTTGGGGTGAAGCTGAGAGGGGGCGCAGTCCAAAAACCTCAAGACCCTCATCTGAAATTTTGTTAAGGGAAGGCGCACACCTAAATTCAGAAAGATGAAGTCATACATGTATATTGACCTTTCATCCGGTGTATGACATATCCGTTCTGATGGAAGTGGAGACAACACCATAAAACACTCCTTATATTTTTCCTTTTTGAAGACTGTAAAGCGAGGCTCCAACCTCGCTCCGTCCTCCCTAGCGTGGATGGACGGTGTGTCATGAAATTCATCAGCAACCCAGCTATATGGACGTTCCTGTTGAAACTTCACCCAGTTAATCCGGTGTATAACTACATTGCACAGTCCAGAAGCTGTCTTCACGATATATTGCTGAGATGGTGCTCCGCTGCCAGAGGTGCTATCTCCAGTCATCTTCTTTACAGCTAATTTAAACGCCTTCACGCTGCGATAAAAACTCACATCATCAGAGAGGTATAAATCAATGCTCTCCTCACTCTCACTAGAAGAGGATTATGAAGAGGGTATTATCACCCTTCGCCTTGAGTAGGGTGATGACGTCAGCTTTCGTGGCCCCGTCAAATTAGTACATTAAAATTAATTAATGTAGTACTAGGGTGTCAACCTAGGTCGTTCTCTCAAGGATCAACACAAAAATTTAGGAAATATCAAGTCTTAAACTAATTTTAACAAACTAAAATTTAACAAACAAAATTTATTTCTTACAGATAAAAGTTCAACAAACATACAATGGGGGGTTTTGTTTAAGTGTTACAAAAATTTAAAACAGAATATAAAATACAAAATGAGTGTAGAACAAGTAAATAACGAACGATTGATTTTCTTGGAGTATTGTAATTAAATTTATCCTTGGTTCACTAAAAATAATTTGTATACTTATTAATGTTAATTTCTTAGCTCAATTTGAATTAATCAACTAAGCGTCTTTTTCAATTCATAATTCCTTTACTTTCATTTAAAAAAAATGAATATTTTAATCAAGCATCCTAATTAAGCAAAAGGAGTCAAGATCGTGAAATCTAGGAATTATTGAGCATGTGTAAAAACATCGCCTACATACATAATCTATTCTCATATTATGGAATTAAGCAAACCATAATTATTAAAAGTGATTATGAAAATATTCATTAAGCATGCATATTTCCTTAATCCATTCTAATTTAAAACCTTATTTTATTCCATTTGAATAATTAAACCGATTAAGCATACAAATTTAATTAAACAGAATGGAATTAAATAAGCAGAGTAAGATTATGAAGAAATAACAATAATAAAAACATACTATATTAAAGATAATTGTAACGTCCTAGACTATTTTCACATTTATTTTTATTCAAACTATCACAATTTACCATAAAAAAAAATTTTTTTTTCTTGAAAATTGATTGATATTTAGGGAAAACAAATTTTATTAAACACAGCGGACGCGAGAAAGGGGAATCAGGGCGTCCCGCTTATGCGGAGCCCCTACTCGTCTAAGCGAAATTCCGGACTCTCACTTAGACGAGGTGTTGTTCAAGAATGAACACCTCTCGCACATCGGATTATACAACCGGACTCTCAAACTTCGCTCTAAAAATGGTTCTGTGAACCCAAAGAGTTCCCACGAAACAAATGCAATAACAGTGCTATATTTTGTAATATATTTTCCATTCAATCCGGTCTTAACTGAACACAACTGATAATTATACAACGAGGTTTTTATACACACTCAAGACTACAAAGAGTCACTCAGTTTCATTTGGACCCTGGCACCGTTCTCCCCCTTGGCGCAGCTCCACGGCTTCTTCCCCTTCCCTGTCTCTGGTTACTAAAAAAAATGCAAGGGTGAGTGTTTGGCATAATAATTAATCTAGAACGGATGTTAACAAATACGTATGCATATCTATACATACACCTCAATCATTACTTCTAAATAAACACACCGAAACATAGAATATATCAGGCAGTAACAGTATTAAACCAAACACACAGTTCATCTATTTCTTCACATTCATCGCATTCATCACATGCATCACATTCATTACGTGTATCATATTACATACATCATAATCACAACTGACTCTCATGCAATCTGACTCCTAGTATCCGGATACTAAAGGATTGGCCTTCAGCTGGGGGTCCTACTTGACACCCCGTGAACCCTGCTTGGTTCACCGAGTCCTGCTTGACTCTCCACCTCGACCACTGGGTCCTACTTGACCACTGGGTAGCTTAACTGGGCACGAAAACCACGGGAGCCAGAAATGAGGGGCTATCATATACCGTCGGCCATCCCATACCACATAATCATTCAACAATTTATCTTTCATAATAATATCCATCTTCTCATCCCTCGGGTAGCCTGCTTGCTAACCCGGAGTCACATAACACTGCTCATTCCACATTAGATATCAATTTTCTCATCTCTCGGGCAGCCTGCTTGCTAACCCAGAGTCTCACAACACGGATTACATCAATACTAAACATTTCAAGATCATGCATGATAACTCAACCACACACCCAATTCACAACTCATCAATGTACACTATCACACATGCACAAGTATAAACACACACCACATTTAGTAACATTTTCCTTAACTCGTTTATGCACCCAAGGACCTGAATTAGAAGCGAGTCCTATTCTAATTAATTATAACCCGAACACCCCCTTACTCTGGTTCCGCGCTTTGATGATCTGCTCTCTGTGCCTATTTCTTTCTCTGAGCACCGGCTCTGCAATCTCAATTCCTTCTCTCAGTCTTTCGTTGCTTAGTCTATTACCTACGGATCATGAAGTACAACTTCATCACTTCAACGTCCTTAGTTCATGGACAACCTCTGGACTCACACTCACCAGAGGAGTGGAGAACAGTCACGAACATAGCCATGCATGGCTCTTAACAGCTAAAGAATGAAAGAAATAAGGGAATCACAATCAGGTTGGATCAGTAGACTCACCTGGAAGTCTCGATCACAGGAATGAGGTTACTTTGTAGTTCAAACACGAATGGAGTCTCACTCCAGTACATGCAGCTCAGTGTCAAGGGAGAAGAGGCAAACGGGAGGGAAGGAACAACTGATAATAAAGGTAACTTGTGTAAAAATGAAGAAGAAGGAAGGGAATCTTCATATATATATGGCTCATGGGCAAGATCGTCTTTTCCTTGATTTTATTTGTATTCTAACTATTTTAAACTATTGCTTAGTCATCAATCAATTACACGTGTTTATCCCTTCAACGCCCACGTAGTTATACTCCTCTAATAATTTGCCAGAGTATAGGTCCGATATAAATATCGACCCCGCCGTCCTAACTTAATGTTCATACCTCGGAAATCCGAGCAACAACCTGAGAGATCGGATACTTTATCCGTGCTCACCTCTCGACTACTTATATCCGTTGTCTCCCTCATTATGAGGTTAATCCGGACTGTGACCCCGTGTGAGGCGCTCTCCCCACAACGGTAGGACCAGACCGCCTAGTCTTGTCCGCTCTTCTCCTACACTTCCACTCTTTTAACTCCGCCTGTTCGCGTTTCACACACCGACCTCGACACCGGCTTTTCTAACCTTTGGCTCACGCAAAACAATTATTAAATAAAACTTCTAAAATATTTACTAATATTTCCCATTTCATAATTTTTATTAAAACATCAGGGATGTTACACTCAACCCCCCTAAAAGGAGATTTCGTCCCCGAAATCAGTGCTCCGGCTGAAAAAGATGAGGGTACATCCGCCTCATATCGGATTCTAACTCCCAAGTGTAGTTTATCCAATGAAAGTTCTGCCACTTTACTTTCACCAGTGGTACCTCCTTGTTCCTTAAACGTTTGGTTTGGTGCTCTTCAATACTAATTGGTACAGCCTCCACTGTCAGGTTTTCCTTCACTTCAATGGAATCACTCGGTACAATCATTGTATCGCACGGGATGTAGGCTCGAAGTTGCGATACGTGGAACACGTTGTGGATGTTAGTCAGTGATTGAGGAAGATCCAGCCGATATGCGACTTCACCAATCCGCTCTAGTATTTGATATGGTCCAATATACTTCGGATTAAGCTTTTGACTTTTCAAAATTCGACCTACACCCTTAGTTGGTGAAATTCTTAGAAACACCCAATCACCCACTTGGAATTCAAGGGGTCTGTGCCGATTGTCATAATAGCTCTTCTGACGGTCTTGAGAAATTTTTATCTTCTCCCGGATTAAAGCGATCTGTTCGTTCATCTCTTGAATCATCTCAGGACCCAAATGAAGGGCATCGCCGTCCTCATTCCAACATAATGGAGTTCGACACTTTTGACCATAAAGAGCTTCGTATGGAGCCATCCCAATGCTGCTATGGTAACTGTTATTATATGCAAATTCCACCAAGGGCAAATATTTCTCCCATGATCTGCCCTGTTCCAGTACACATGCCCTTAACATATCCTCAAGAGTCTGTATAGTCCGTTCTGATTGACCATCGGTTTGGGGATGGTAAGCCGAACTCAATTTAAGCTCAGTACCCAACTGTTGCTGCAAACTCCCCCAAAACCTTGAAGTAAATCAGGGATCCCGATCGGAGATAATGCTTGAGGGCACACCATGCAGTCGTACGATCTCAGCAACGTACCGCCTAGCTAATCGCTCTAACGACCACTTCATATTTATTGCCAAGAAATGCGCACTTTTGGTTAGTCGATCAACAATTACCCAAATAGCGTTGTATCCGGTTTGAGTACTAGGTAGTCCGGACACGAAGTCCATGGTAATACCTTCCCACTTCCAGATCGGAATCTCAGGAGGTTGAAGCAAACCCGGAGGTCGTTGGTGCTCAACCTTGCACTTCTGACATATAACGCAGGATTTCACGTACTCGATTATTGCTTTCTTCATGTTTGGCCACCAGAATCCTTTCTTTAAGTCATGATACATTTTTGTCACTCCTGGGTGTATACTTAGAGAGCTCTTGTGTGCTTCTGTTAACACCGCCTGCCTGAAGCCTCCATGTGCAGGCACCACAACTCGCTTCCTGAATCTCCATACACCATCCTCACCTCGAGTTATCTCCTCATTTTTACCTCGGGTCTGAGTGTCGATCATCTTCAGTAACTCTTCATCGTCTTTCTGTGCCGTCATCATAGATTCCAGAAATTCATTGGAGATTTTTAACATTCCAATCGTCATTCAATTTGGCGCACTCATGACCACTCCAATATTCAAATCTCTAAAGCTTTCCAACAATTCTCTTTCTCTTCCCATTAAGTAAGCTACGTGTAATACCTTCCTGCTCAATGCATCTGCCACAACATTTGCTTTACCCGGATGATACTTCAAATCGAAGTCATAATCCTTCAAATACTCCATCCATCTCCTTTGTCTCATGTTTAGCTCCTTTTGATCAAATAAATACTTTAAACTCTTGTGGTCACTGAATACTACAAAGCGAGCTCCATACAGGTAATGGCGCCAAATCTTCAACGCGTACACTACTACTGCAAGTTCTAGATCATGGGTCGGGTAATTTTCCTCATGTGGCCTCAATTGCCTTGAAGCATAGGCAATTGCTCGATCTGCTTGCATCAACACACACCCCACTCCAAATTTGGACGCATCACAATATACTTCAAATTCTTTGGTCACATCGGGCAGTGCAAGCACGGGCGCAGTAGTTAAAAACCGCTTCAGAGTTTGGAAACTTAATTCATATTTCTCCGTCCACACGAAAGGGTTTCCTTTCCTAGTCAATCGAGTCAGAGGGAGGGCTATCCGAGAGAATCCCTCAATGAAACGTCGGTAGTATCCAGCTAATCCAAGAAAACTTCGGATTTCAGTTACTGACTTCGGTGTCTCCCAAGTCATAACCGCCTCAATTTTTGTCGGATCGACTGAGACTCCTTCCTGAGAAATTACATGCCCTAAGAATTGTACACTACTCTTCCAGAACTCACACTTAGATAATTTAGCGTACAACCTCTTCTCGCGGAGTGCTTGTAAGACAAGTCGAAGATGTTGAGCATGCTCCTCGTCCGACCTCAAATATACCAAAATATCGTCAATGAAGACCACCACAAACTGGTCTAAGTACGGTTGAAAGGTCCGATTCATATAATCCATAAAAATAGCAGGAGCGTTGGTTACTCCAAAGGGCATTACCACGTACTCGAAGTGCCCATAACGAGTCCGGAATGCCGTCTTTGGGATATCCTCCGACTTCACTCGAATTTGGTGGTATCCCGACCTCAAGTCAATCTTAGAGAACACAGCGGCGCCTCGCAACTGGTCCAGTAAATCATCAATCCGGGGTAGTGGATACTTATTTTTGATCGTCAGTTTATTCAGCTGTCGATAATCAATACACATGCGCATGCTACCGTCCTTCTTCTTTACTAACAATACCGGAGCGCCCCAGGGTGAAGCACTAGGTCGGATAAAGCCCTTTTCTAATAATTCATTCACTTGTTTCTTTACTTCGGTTAATTCTACCGAAGACATCCTATATGGCGTTCGGGACACCGGTTCTGCTCCGGGAAGCAAGTCAATAGAGAAATCAATCTCTCGACTAGGAGGTAGCTCCGGAAAAACATCAGGGAATTCACAAACAATCGGAATGTCATTTAGCAGAAGGTCATGTCGACCCTCCGAAGTGAATAAAACGACATACGTGGCTAGGACATTGCTTACCCCGTCCTTCACGTCAAGTTCCTGTGAGAAAACAATACTCTTCCGATAGCAGTCGACCAACACATGATTAGCAGCAAGCCAATCAAGACCTAGAATAATGTCTAAGTTCTTTAAGGGCATACAAATAAGATTCACTCGAAAGGTACGGCCTTCGATTTGCATCGGTAATTCCTTACATACTGTAGTTGCACGGAAAGTAGAACCAGTTGGAGTGGAAACAACAAGAGCGTTCTCCATCAAACTGATTGGCAGCCCAAGTCGTCGCACACAGCTTTCCGAAATAAAGGAGTGGGTTGCACCTGAATCATAAATCACATCAACTAGATAACCACAGATGAGGCACTTACCCTGTACCAGATTGTCGTTCCTCGTAGCCTCTGAAGCATCAAACGCAAATACACGCCCAGTCATGGCGTTCTAGGCACCGCTAGATTGGGCGTCAGATCTTCCCGCTTGTGGGTTCCTTCTACCAGCTCCATTCCGACCTCCTCTCATGAAGTTGGAACCCCGGTTTCCAGAAGGGTTAGTCCGGTTATCCGTTCTGCCCTGTTGCTGCCTCTGAGGGCAATCGGGCCTGAGATGCCCTGGCTGTCCACACTGGAAGCACACAATCTGATTAGCTTGGCAATATTTGGCAATGTGTCCCTCCTGGCCACAATTGTAGCATGTTCGATTCCCAGGGGGATTACCCGATCGACCAGTGGAACCTCGACCAGAGGAGGATGAAGAGGTAGCAGAGGATTTGCCACCTCGGAAGAATTGATCCATCCTCTTGAAGCTGAAACCTTTTGCCTTCAATGGCTTTTTATCTCTAGGCTGGGACATCCTTTGCAACTGCACTTCTTCTGTCAGCCTTGCTTTATTCACCAAGGTCGGATAGTCCCTGATCTCCATTGGTACGATTACACTACGGAGCTCAATCCGTAGTCCCGCTTCGTATTTAGCACACTTGCTGCCTTCAGTCCCTTCTAACGAGAAAGGGTGGTAAAAATCACACAGCTCGTCGAACTTGCTGGTGTACTCAGCTACAGACATCCTGTCTTGCTCTAACTTCAAAAATTCCATTTCTTTCCGGATTTTATAGTTGTCTGGGAAGTACTTAACAAGGAACCTCCTCTGAAAGTTCGCCCATACTAACGGCTCATTGGCGGCGTTCATTTGCACCTTCACGCGAGACCACCACACTCTAGCCTCATCTTTTAATTGATATGAAGCAAATAAAACCTTTTGCTCCTCAGAACACTCAAAATATTCAAAAACTTGCTCAATATCCCTAATCCAGATATATGCCCCATCGTAGTCGTGTCCCCCCTTGTAAGTCGGAGGATTCCTTTTCAGGAATTTATCCAGAGTGGGACCGGACTCGGTCCTACTCATCAACTGAGTAAATTTAGAGAAGAAATCATCTCCTCCCCCAGAACTAGTCTCTCCGTCCATTTAGCAACTCTACAATGGCAAACACATCACCATTAATAACCAAGATCAGTCAGGGGATTATAGATTTACCTTATATTCATAGAATACTACGCCAGTGGAGTGCCAAGGGAACGGTGTCAGACCACATACAATCTCAACACAACAAAACACAATCAACTTTCATAAGATTATCACAATAACTAAATCGGCCCACACACCGGCTCTAGAAAGAACCGCTCTGTTACCAAGTGTAACGTCCTAGACTATTTTCACATTTATTTTTATTCAAACTATCACGTTTTA